>JAOPSE010000048.1:7447649-8901512 GCA_029449295.1 Zea luxurians | reverse complement strand
CTGAGAGACTTTTTTCACGGATCAAGCTCGTTACGAAAAACGATCTAGCACCGCGAAGGGGCTACTGTTGGGACCATGCTTCGTCGCCGAAGGTCCTGTAGGAGGAAACAGCTTCGGCTGAAGTCGTCTGTACGTAATGCCGAAGGGTATTTAATGTTTAACATCATCGTGTTGCCTTGTTCTTGATTCATAGCATTTGAGAACAAGTCCCCAACAATGACCAAATTAATCTTGATAAGATCTACTTAGTTTATTTTAGAATAGATTATGTCAGTCACACCATTATGAGATAAGCATAGTGGTGGGAATAAGTATGCTTATTAGAACAAGATGAATCTCTAAGATCATGGTAGAATCTTTTGAGATTAGTTAGATCTACTAGGATAAGATGAGAATCCTTTCGAGATAAGATGGATCTATTAAGATAAGACAGAGTCTTTTAGGATAAGATGGATCATTTAAGATAAAAGAGTCTTTAAGATAAGAGGGATCTCTATGAAATAGATACGTTTTAATGGAGGATAATCTAAGTTGTTTAGTTATCTTATGAATTCTATTTATGCCTATACGTATATGTAGATGTAATTGTGGACATTACTCCACAACCATCACACTCAATCAAAGATCCAAATCAGACAAGTATCATAAGAACAAACACTCAAACGTGTAGATACCAATGAAATTTTTTTTTGTTTTATCCCTAAGAGTAGGCCTCCTATTCCTAAAGGTCACTTTAGGCACAGGATTTCAAAGTGTGAAATCCACATTTGTCTTTTAGAAAGAACATGTAAGAATAATCAGAATAAAGCGGAAATAATGAGAAAAGATTAAGATAAGTTTAGAAAGAATCATAGTAGCAAAGGTAAGGTTAATCAGAGTAGAACAGTAGAAGGTGAAATAGGATCAAGATGAGTATAGAAAGAATCAGGGTAAGGTAAGTAGGTAAGGGTTTGTCCATTTCTATCTAGGTTTCGTCCTACAGTCAACATTCTCTGATACCACTTCTGTAACACCCGGTTTTAGCGGACAAAGCCGGGTGCATCTCATACATGCGCCAAAGAAGACAACATATATAATCACAGAGTGTATAGAGATAAATGTCACAATAATCAGAGTACTTATTACATAGCGGAAGTCTTACAAAGTAAAAGATAAATATAGCAGGATCTAAAATCCATCCTTGGCGCCAGAAAGTCAACTGGAGACGCCACCTAGATCGAATCGAACTCCTCGATGCGTGGCTCCTCTTGAACCACCTGTTCTTCTCCTGTGGGGGGGTGTGAGACAGCAAGAGTGAGCTCACACATGTTCATCGCTCAACAAGTTGTGGGAAATAATGTGGCATGAACTCACCAAAGGTGGGAGCTCATGAAGTGTAAGGCTTATCAAAGAAAATGGTTAAAGCTGAGCATTGCTTTTAATGTTGGTCAAACTTTTATTAGCAATTACTAGATGTAAGTAAATACCAAACCATAATAAATAATAGAACAAAATTAATAACAAATCCCATGCAAATGCAAATGACAAATTGAATTTAGTTCCATAGATTAATCATGTGAGGGTCTGAGCCGCTCATGACCGTGAGCACGGCTAGTATACTAGTTTTACACTCTGCAGAGGTTGCGCATCTTTACCCACAAGCCGTGTTACCCATCTGCCAAGGGGTCATGAATCCCATACACCTCTACCAAGGAAGCGAGGCAGGGTAACACTATGAGGCCTTTACAAAGTTCCACTAGCTTCAGAAATCCCGCTACAGTTTATAGGAAGCTCCAGTGCAGGGTTCTTGTCTGACCGCCATCGCAGCAAAATCAACCAAGGACCTCCCTACACTGACCACTCCCCTACTGCCCTTGCCCCTTTCAGGTAAGGAAGACCTCCACTAGCTTTCCTAGTTAATCAGCCAAGGGCGTCCCATTAAACCCTTGTGGTAGCACTGTTTTCCCGGGTGGTCGCTCCATGTTCCAATTAATATAATGATCTTATCATGAACATAAATAACATAACAGAATAATTGGAACATGGATGTAGTGAAATATTAATCCCAAAACCATATAGAGCAATAGCATAACTACCCAAGTGAATCAGGGGTAAACAAGGTAAAAGGATAAACAGACTAGGGTGACCTATTGGGTCCCATCAAAATTAAACCTATGCATTGAATAGTGATAACAAAGAACATTATTGGGTAACAAAAGTGGATCAAGGGCACAACTTGCCTGGGACTTAAGATTCCAATTACCAGGATGATTCTTCAAATCCTCGTGACCACAATGCTAGTCGTAGCAATACAACATACATGGTATAGACAAAATTAACATCACACCAAACATAAGTACAAACTGAATAATGATCTACGCGAAGCTACGAGACCGCGTGGGATCGAGAACTACTAAGATCGGAGTTACGGTTAAGAAGTTATGATCTATAAAAGCTCTACGTGATTTAAATATTTAAACTTATATTATAAATTGGTTGGTATAGATCATATGAGAAATTATTCTATAAATAATTATCTCAACTTTAATCTAAGTCCTTATTTGATTAAAGATTATCTAGTTAAATCATAACCATAAAGTTAGAATACTATATTAACACTAAATAAGTTAATCCAATAGACATAGATTGATCCAATTAGTTACTTGATTATAAAAGTATGGGATATCATATAAACAATAATGCCTTTACTGCGTATGTAAATATCTCTACGAGGCTACGCAACTTGAACGGATTGAAACAGAGCTAAAATAAATTAGTTATGATTTTCTAAAGTCTGTATGTGCTTGATACAAAATGAATTAGGTGATCCAATTTAATATGGGTTTCATGTTAAAATAGTGGTACTAAATGATAACAATATTAAAACAAAATCATAGGAACATGAATGGGTCACTTTGGACAAATATGAATTTTCCTAGGGATATAAATAAGATTCTAGAATTGTTTTTATTAAGAAATTCATTTTATAAATCATTTTCTCTGATTTCCATTTCCCTGGACTGCGCCTCAATTATTAGAGAAGACAGGGACCTCGGCATAAATGATTTCAAGACTCAGAACTAAACTGCGGTGGACTGCGGGTTTGAATTTCTAAATCTGCAGGGGTTCTTTTGAAAGAAAGCCAGGCCCGAAGGGGTATCATCGAAATCATGTCGTCCGATCCAGTTTCAACGCCCAGGATTTTAAAAGGCAGCGATCAATCTGCACCGTCCATCACCGATCAGATGGCCACCACGTGCCTAACTGAAGTAGTTCAACCCAGTTTTGATCTGAACCGTCCGCAGGTCGATCTATGGCCCCAAACCTATCACTAAGCTCCTATCGTCCCGCCTAATCCAGGCCCTCAGTTCAAATCCGACGGCGCAGACGCTGTCTTCTTCCCCCGACGGCCACAGGCAGCGGCGCGCTAGCGCCCGTGGCGGTGCTCCACCGGTGCATCCTGAATCGACGCCCCGAGCACGGACCGAAATCCTAATTGCGCAGAAATAAAATTCAGGGCATAGCAAAACAGAGGAGAGCATCACCCACCAGCGATGATGACGACGTGGAGACTGGCAACGACGAGGAGCGGCTTTGCGGTAGAGCACCAAAGCCGCCCAGTGGAATTAAGGTAGTACGGCGCTCCCAGGAACCGTGGTCTGGACTCAGATGGATATGGTGTTAACCACAATCTGCCAGCGAGGCCCCAATGAACTCCCACGATCCCAGCCTGTCCCCAGAATAGCAGGGCAAGCGAGAAGAAAGGACGACGACACTTTCCTTCGGTGGCACCGCAGCGAGGCGAAAGAAGCTACGGCACAAGGTAGATGGCGAGAGGGGGAAAAGGGTATGGTCGCAAGGGAAGCCGTATGGATTCAGATAAGCGGAGCAAGGATTTGTAGGCTCCAGTGCCGTGGAATCAGGAACGGCCTGAGTCAGCTGCGATACGCACAACCCGGAAGGGGTATTCCTAACCAAGAGTGCATGGTAGAAGGAGCTTCTGCGCGACGAGGTAAGGCCTGAGCGCGATTCAGGCGGAGTTCGGTTCTGGGTTTGCGCTAAGTTGGGGGAAGAATCGGTCTACGGATTTCCGTAGGCACCGCGCCGGATTGACCCAAATCCGATGAAGATGCCGGTCCTTACACCCTAGGCCCACCAGTTAAGTGACTAAGGCGGACACAACATGCAACCGGGACGCCATCCAGAGGAGCCCGCCAGTCAACCAATGAGAGAAGGGGCGCGCTGAGGCCGCGGCGGCAGGTAGGAGGTAGCGCTGGCTTCGCGGACGGTTGAGGAGGATGAAGACAGAGTGGCTGCTGCCGAGGCCCGGTCGTCGGTCAGATAGCATGACGGATAAAAAGAAAAGGGAGGCGGGAGTGGGACGCGCGAGAGACAATCTGGCCCACCAGGCGAGTTAGAGGGGATGGGGCCAAATTCAGTTCTGTGACCTAGGACAGGTGTTTCTCTTCCTTTTTCATCATTTCTATTTTCTTCTATTTCCGTTCTTATTTCTGATTAAATTCGAATTTTAGTTTGAAATTCATACTCACAATTTGAATGCTCGAGCAATTAAATCTCCAGCATGAGACGCCATAATATTTTATTAATATATTTAGTCCTCAATTAATTCTATTTTAAGAAATGCTTCCACATAATCCATTCATGCACACAAAATAGTGGTTTAAGAAAATGTCTTCTATGGTGTAGTATTTTTTTATTTAGAGATGTTTTATCTTAAATATGTATAATTCAACAAATGCTTAAATAGGAATCATTTTAGTTGATGTTTATTTTAGGAAATGTAGCTTTCACAAAGGAAAACCTTATTAGAAGGTATTACAAATTCAAAGTCTTTGAAGAATTTTAACGAATTCCACCAATACAATTTTGAGGTGTTACAGCTCTATAGCCACTTGGTTCTATTGCACTAACATCTTTATAACCAAGTTTTGTGGCTAGTAGTTGTTGAATTTTACAGGATCACCTATTCACCCCCCTCTAGGTGCTCTCAATTGGTATCGGAGCCGTTCTCTTCACGTAAGGGACTAATCGCCCGAAGAGATGGATCCTAAGGGAAAAGGGGATGGTGGTCAACGACAAGGAAAAAGAGTCCTTCCTCAACGAGCCAAGGGACGACAAGCCCACCGACTCTGGCTCAAATCATGAGAAGAAGGACAGGAAGAAGAAGAGGTGCATCAAGAAGATCGTCTACTACGACAACGACGAATCTTCTTCTTCACCTTGGGAGCATCGCACTCCTGGTTACATTCGGGACCGTGGAAAAACTTTCACACAGAGAACGTCCAGTTCGACGTCATGGAGGTTAACCTCCCCTTCAATGCCATCATTGGCAGGCCGGCCCTGTACCGGTTCATGGCCATTGCCCATTATGGGTATTTGGTCTTCAAGATGCCGTCCCTAGCTGGGGTCCTCACCGTGCGGGGCGACCGAGCCGCTGCACTTGCGGCTGTCGAGAAGCTGCACGCCCTGGCGGTAGAGACTGCTCGCCTGGACGATGGAGGGAGGGACCCCTCGACTTTCGGTACAAAGGCGCCTACCAAGGTGCCAAAGGTGCAGCCATCCGGAGCAGTAGACGGTCCCGTCAAGACCATCCAGGTCGGCGCGGATTCTTCCCAAACCACCCGCATCATGGGCAATCTGGAGGAGAAATAGGAACTCGCGCTCATCGCCTTCCTCTGGGAAAATGTCGACGTTTTTGCATGGGAACCATCGCAAATGCCTGGGATCCCCAGGGAGGTGATTGAGCACCATTTGAAGATCCACCCTGACGCCAAACCGGTGAGTCAGAAGCCTCAGAGATAGTCCGTTGAACGGCAGGACTTCATCCGTGAGGAGGTCCGAAAGTTGCTAAACGCTGGCTTCATCGAAGAGGTTCATCATCCCGTATGGCTGGCCAACCCAGTCATCGTTCTAAAGGCAAACAGGAAGCTTCGGATGTGCATCGACTACACCAGCCTTAATAAGGCTTGTCCCAAGGACCCGTATCCACTTCCATGCATAGATCAAATCGTGGATTCTACCTCCAGGTGCGACCTCTTGTCCTTCTTAGATGCTTACTCTGGGTTCCATCAGATCCAGATGTCTAGGGAAGATAGGAAGCATACTGCTTTTGTAACAGTGGATGGGCTTTACTATTATGTTGTAATGCCCTACGGTCTGAAGAATGCCTTGCCAATATTTGTACGGGCAATGAGTAAGACCTTCGGGGACCTGATTAGGGACAGGATAGAGATATACGTCGATGATATCGTGGTCAAGATTAAGAGAGGGTCGACTCTAGTGGAAGACTTGACCCTGGTCTTTGACAAGCTGCGGGCAACGCGCACAAAGCTAAACCCGGACAAGTGCGTCTTTGGTGTCTCCACAGGGAAGTTGCTGGGATTCCTGGTTTCGCACTGGGGTATTGAAGCAAACCCGATGAAGATCAGGGCAATTGAGGCAATGAGGCCTCTGGCCTAGATCAAGGACGTCCAGAAGCTTATGGGGTCCCTGGCCACCCTTAGCCGCTTCATCTCAAGGCTGGCTAAGAGGGCGCTACCCTTCTTCAAGCTCTTACAGAAGTCTGGACCTTTCTCTTGGACCGAGGAGGCAGAACATGCCTTCCAAGAGTTGAAGCAGCACCTTGTGTCCCTACCGATACTGGTAGCTCCGGAGCCAGGTGAGCCGCTGTACTTGTACATTGCAGCGGCTGCAGAGGTGGTGAGCATGGTGCTGGTCATCGAAAGGACAGTGCAACATCCCCAGGGGAGTCAGGAAGTTCCCCTAGGAGAAGGTGGTGGTACGACCACCATGGACCTTGAGGGCCCGAGGCCACCCGTAGGGGTCCGGACCATACAGAAGCCGGTCTACTACGTCAGCGAGGTCCTCCATGAGGCGAAAGCCAGGTACCTTGAGACGCACAAGCTCCTCTATGCTGTGCTTGTTGCGTCCAGGAAGCTACGCCACTATTTCTAGGCACACAGGGTCGTGGTGGTGACCTCCTTCCCATTAAGGGCCATCCTCCACAACTCTAACGCCACAGGCAACATCACCAAGTGGGCTACGGAGCTCGCTAAGCTCCAGTTGGACTTCCAGCCTCGCCACACTATCAAGAGCCAGGTTCTAGCTGACTTCATCGTGGAGTGGACCCCTCCCCCGAGCGCTCTTGGGGTCCGGATCCCAATTCGGACCCCACACTTGCGGAGCCTAGGGTCTCGGTCTTCACCGAGCCCCACTGGACGCTCTTCTTTGATGGGTCCGCCCACCAACAAGGTGGTGGTGCTGGGGTGGTCCTCGTCCACCCAAGCGGAGATCAAGTGAAGTACATGGTGCATCTTGAGTTCAAGGCCACCAACAACATGGCGGAGTACGAAGCACTGATCTTCGGTTTGTCTGCGGCCCTATCCCTGGGGCCCACCTCAGGGGAGGATGCGAGCCTGCAGGTGGGGCCAAAGCTTGTACCCTGCCTCAATATGGCCTGAGCTGTGACTAGGGCACCATCTTAGCACGCCTGCTGACGCGCCGCACTAATTCAACGCATCTGTCAACGCACCCGCTATCAAACCCGCTGTCAATCCGCCTTCGGTCATGTCAACTGCCATATCTGTCCCTGCAGCTGACTGACCTATGGCCCCCATGTCTGGCGGTTTCATCGGGCCATGTGCGGGGCGCCTGGTTGCCGCTGCCTTGGTTAAAAATATCCTTCCGCAGCGGCCCCGAGGCGGCACACGATCGTGTGCGACGGTTTGCTCTTTTCGCACTCGAAGACCGGCACTCCAGCTGCATGACTTGTGGACCCGGGCCCCCGTGTCCGAGACAGGGCTGCCTGGGTGCCAGGTGCGCGTCGAATGGGATTCCTTGCAGCGTTTCAGGGCGCGAGCGGGAGAGTTTTCCTAGAAAAGGGATTCACTCCGCATGTAGCAGTTACCCTTTCGCATTCTCTCCCAACCGCTTGCGCCCCTTTGCCTTCGTGCTTCTTCGTTCCACGCCCGCGCCGTTGGCTGTGCCCTTTTGCCTTCGCGCTCCTCAGTTCCACGCCCGCGCCGCCGTGCATGCCATGGCTTCACTCGGTCACCCCGACCGCTTCCAGTTTGAGGTGGCGCTCAACCTGGTGCGTGGCTTGCTCGGGTGGAATGCGCCAGGGCTTGCCGGAAGGATTCATGCTGTTGCGGCTCCCCCTTGGCGACCTTGCCGTCGAGGAGTTCGTGCTATTCGTCTCCTACATCTCCTGCGGGTTGGTGCTGCCGATCTCGCCTTTCTTCCTACTATTGGAGGAGTTCGGGCTCCAGCTTCAGCACCTTACGCCCCACTCCATCCTCCAAGCGACCATCTTCGTCCACCTCTGTGAGATGTTCGTAGGGGTGGCCCCCCTGTGCTTCCCTCTTCCGCCACTTCTTCGTGCTGGTCAAGTCTGGGAAGGCTAGGGACCATCTTGGTGCCTACTACTTTCAGACGAGACCGCATTTGGCCATAGCCTACATCTCCACCTTCGGCGGCGCGAGGTGGGAAAACTGGCACGATGACTGGGTGATCGCCAGCGCCGAGGCCAACGACCGCCTCGTTCTGCCGAGCAACAGGCCAGCCCTCGGCCGCAAGCACTGGAGGACCAAGCCATCGCTATCGCCAGAGCTCCTGCCCATACTGGACAAGATCAAGACTTTGGCAACCGGTGGTCTGACCTCCATGCATGTGATCGATGACTTCCTGAAGCGCTAGGTCATGCCGCTGCAGAGGAGGTCGTGCCTGTGCTGCTGGTTTACTAGTCCGAATGATATCGGCAGGATCCAGCGCGGGCCGGGTACCGATCTATCCTGGGAGGAGCTGGAACTCCTGGTAAAGGGGATTACTGGTGAGTCCTTTGTCCCTAAATCCTTGATACTCCCCCAGGACATCCCGACGCTTTGTGATGATCCAGGGCTGCGAACGGCGGTCCTGGCCACGCTGCCGACCGTTGACGACAGCGGCGTGGCGGTTCGTCAGACCGGCGTTCGGGACCCCCTCTGTGGGATCCAGATTCCTGGTGTACCGGCTGGGGGTCCCTAGCCCGTCGATCCGGCCCCTTGTGCCGGTCCTGCTGTGGCCCCCAGCCCCTTGGACAAGGGCAAAGGGGCTGCAAGTAGCGCCTCCACCCCAGGTAGCTCCGGGGGTTCGGAGGAAGAGAGGCGACGCAGGATGCGTCGCGCTGATGGGTCGCTCATTTTAGAGCCCTCCCAGAAGCGTCAGAGGACCGCAGGCGGGACCGAGGGAGCCAACTCTCAGGCCCCCAGCGTGCAGAGGCGCGTCAGCCCTCCAGTCCTGCCGCCACCACCACCATCCAGGGGGTGATCACCCTTGAAGCACCAGCAGCAGTAGCAACAACCGCAACAACCACCACCAGTGCAGCAACAGCAGCAAGAGCGGCGGTCGTCCTGCTTCTAGGGTCGCTGGAATGTCCAGGGCCCCAAGTAAGTGTAGCCCCTTTTTTCCACAAGTCTAGTTATCATGCCGATGGGTCTTAACCCATCCTTTGTTTGCTAGGGCTTCCTCCCCTTCTGCTCCCAAGGTCGTGCCCCCTCCGCTAGATACCCAGCCCAACGATGGGTCTGGCTCTCAGCAGCAGGAATCTGCTGAGAGTGGTGTCGACGGAGCGCACCCAGCTGCCGTCGGGACAGTGCCACCGGCCTCCCACGTCCCAACTAGGGGTCCGGCTGCGGTGGAGCTAGTGTCAGGTGACGCCGTGGTGGCAGAGGAGGTCCCAGCTGGGGGACCTGCGCCCGCTCCCGACACTGGGGGTGACCTAGGAGGCGCGTCTAGCTCCGTCCCTCCGCCTGCTTCGAAGGAGATGGAGGTGATTTTTAGGCGGCGACTCCGGTCAGGTGCTGAGCCGGACGCGACACCAGTCCCCCTTCCTCAGGTGCTGTCTCGCGCCCACCAAGTCCTCAATGAAACCGAGGCAGCCATCCTGCGGGAATGGGAGGCGCTTGAATCTGAGCACCAGCGCCACAGCTACTGGCGCACCCAGCTAGAGGAGCGCACCAAGGCGGTGTCCCGCCAGTTCACCTCTGAGCGGTCCAAACTCGCACGGGACTGTAATGAGTACAAAAGGGACCTCTAGAAGGTGTTCGCCAGGGAGCTGGAGGCGTCCCAGTAGGAGGAGGGAGGAGGCCGTGAGCCAGAGGGAGGCCCTGGCGACGGAGTACCAGAGCAAGTTGAGTGCTCTGGACAAGACCCTGGAGGCCTAGCGGGTCCAACAAGTGGAGGACATAGAAAGGATGAAAAAATGGTAGCAAGAGCTAGAGGACAAGGCTAGCGACATTGCCCTCGCCGAGGAGAACCTCAAGGAGAAGGATACGTCCTTGGACAGGCGGGAGACGGACCTCGCCAGGCGGGAGAAGGATCTCGCCTTCAGGGAGGAAATGCTTGAAAGGCGGGGCATGCTGCTAGCCGAGCATGAGCTCGAGGCAGAGGAGAAGGAGCGGAAGCTGGAGGAGCGGATCCGCCGGTTCGAAGCAGCGCAGGCGGCACCGGGTCCCCAGGCGACGGAGGCCACCCAGAAGGCCCTAGAAGATCTCTAGGCAGAACACCACGCTGGGGTCCAGCGGATAGCTGAGTAGGTCGGCAAGGCAAGCACGGCGCTGGAGCCATTGGGGATGAGTCCCATCCCAGTGTCGGAGCTACCAGCGTCGATCTCCGATGCCCTCCCAGTACTGAACTCCACCGTCGATCGCCTTCGTCGCCTAGACCAGATCCTCGGCGCTCGCCTGGAAGCAGAGGGCAGCAAGCTCTGTTGAGCGGTGGTGGATTACGTGCTGACGTGTTTCTGGAGCCACGACCCAGACATGTCCTTGGCGCCGGTGCTCGATGGTCCGGTGGCCGCCACAGAAGACGCCGCCCGGGAGAGCATCCAAGAGGCCGTGGAGACGGTGGCCGCGCGTTTCCAGCGTGACACTGTCGATGCCGAGTAGCTCGTACCTGCAAAGATAAGGCTAGGGTTCCACTTGAAGGCGGATGTAACAATCTTTGGACACATAACATACTCTTGAGAACTGTTAATTTAATAGCATCAGAACTTATCTGTATGTTATTTAGTCTTGCTATGTGTGGCGTCATCAACTTCTACCTGGTACCTAGCCCCCCTAGGAGGTAGGCTCGACGTGTCGAGGCTGGATACCAACATACCAAAGAAAGAATTGGTGACCCGGCCCCTAGGAGGTAGTCTCGACTGGGACCTGGACCTGTACACAGCTTTGGCTAGGAAGTTTTAGTAGCACACCCATAGGACGCACCAACTGGTATCTTTTATCATTTGATTCATGCAACAGGACCTGCAGGATTTAGCCTGGGAAGCCAAGCCGTATGTCCGGATCCCCTGGATCACAACTCCAAATACTAGGACACCCATCACAGAGTGGTGGAGCGTGCAGGCTTAGGGTATGGAACCATGCTAAGCGGTTACACAGCTCTGGACCACCCTAGGAGACAAGTGTCCATTCTCTAGAACCGTACCCCAGGTTGCCGGACCCACAGGACTATAGTTCCAAATACTAGGATATCCGTCACAGAGTGGTGGAGCGTGCAGGCTTAGCATACGGAACCAAGCTACGCGGCTACACAGCTCCAGACCACCCCAAGGAATGAGCACCCATTCTCTAGAACTGGCCCCCAGGCTACCGGACCCCCCTGCCTTTGTAGAGGGGTCCTAAACTGCAAGCCTGGCTACTCAATTTGGATGTCATCATACCAGCATGGGTGGGAACTGTATGGTTGGGTTAGATAAAAAATAATGCTCATAAACTGAAGTAGAATGAACCATCACAAAAGCTCCTTTGGGGGGTAAATTATTTCCTTATAACTTGATATACATGGGTGCAGACCAATAGGCCAGGCTTACGAGGGCGGACCTCACCGGATTGACGTACACATATGCACAACCCAGTTACAAAGGAAGAAAACTCAACCCCCCAGTTTCGCTTCTATGGATAGAACTTACGGAGATGCTCTATGTTCCAGGGATTGGGAAGAGACACTCCTTCAGTTGTGGCAAGGCGGACATTACCAGGTCGGCAAGTTTCCATCACCTTGAAGGGTCCTTCCCAACTGGGGGAGAGTTTGTGGATCCCTTCTCGGTTCAGTACTCGCCTTAGGACTAGGTCCCAGACCTTGAGCTCCCTACTATGCACGAACCGTTGGTGGTAGCGCCTGAGCGCTTGGTTGTACAGTGCATTTCGGATCGCAGCTCGCCATCTGCGCTCGTCGATGAAGTCCACTTCCTCACGCCGCAGCTATTCCTGCATAGACTCATCAAAAGTCTAGACCCATGGGGAGCCCATAATGATTTCCGGGGAAGACAGGCTTTGGTCCCGTAGACCAGGAAGAACGGGGTCTCCCCGGTAGCTCGGCTGGGTGTGGTCCGGTTCCCCCATAGCACGGACGGAAGCTCGTTGACCCAATTTGCGCCATGCTTTTTCAAGCAGTCATAGGTGCGTGTCTTGAGTCCCCTGAGGATTTCTGTGTTTGCTCTCTCCACCTGGCTGTTGCTCCTGGGATGAGCCACAGACGCAAAGTAGAGCTGGGCGCCAATGCCCTCGCAATACTCTTGGAAGAGCCGACTTGTAAACTGGGTCTCGTTGTACGTAATGATACGGCTTGGGACCCCAAATCTACAGACAATCGACCTGAGGAAAGCAACAGCAGCACCCTGGGTGATATTGACCACAGGGGTGGCCTCTGGCCACTTTGTGAACTTGTCGATGGCGACGAAGAGGAAATGGTACCCGCCGATGGCCCTAGGGAATGGTCCCAGGATATCCACCCCCCATACGGTGAATGGCTAGGAGGGTGGAATCATCTGCAGAGCCTGAGCTGGTGTGTGTATCTACTTTGCATGGAACTGACACGCCTTGCAGGACTTTACCATCTCAGCTGCATCCTGGAAAGCGGTTGGCCAGTAGAAGCCGTGCCGAAAGGCCTCACCGACCATCGTGCGGGATGATGAATGACTTCCGCACTCTCCTCTATGGATCTCCGTGAGCAAATCATGGACCTCCTCCTGGGTGATGCACCGCATTAGAATGCCGTTGGTGCCACGGTGGTAGAGATCCCCTTCCACCACCGCGTATCGTTTAGCCAACCGCACTATGCGCTCTGCGGACACATGATCTTCAGGAAGGATATTTTCCTTCACGTAGTCCCGGATCTCGGAGGTCCATGTATCAGGACCACTCTGAGACACTGGTTGTGGCACTAAGGGGTTGGTAGGACCCCCTGTAGCACACACAATTCTTGGTGGGTTGTGCAGATGTAATGCCACCGGGACCGCTAGCTTCGAGGTGCTAGTCTCACCCCCTTCACCTGGCTCGGCAGGCTGGGCGGTAGGTCTCAGCAGCCGTCTTTTGAAGACACCCTCGGGCACGGGTGCCCAAGTTGATGCCTGAAAGGTAAATAGGCTTACACCTTTTTCCTAAATAGATTTTGGTGGTTGAATTGCCCAACACAAATATTTAGACTAACTAGTTTGCTCTAGTCTATAAGTTTTACAGGTGCCAAAGGTTCACAACAAGCCAATAAAAAGACCAAAGATGGGTTCAAATAAAGAGAGCTAAAGATAACCCAAAGGCACCCTGGTCTGGCGCACCGGACTGTCCAGTGTGCCACCGGACAGTGTCCGGTGCACCAGGGAACTCCAAGCTCAACTCTTCGCCTTCGGGAATTCTTAGAGGCACTCCACTATAATTCACCGGACTGTCCAGTGCCCTAGGGAGAAGCAACTCTGAACTCGCCAGCTTCGGGAATCCGCTCCGCTATAATTCACCGGACTGTCCGGTGTGCCAGCGGAGCAACGACTACTTCGCGCACAACGGTCGACTACAACACATTAAATGCGCGTCTGCGTGCGCAGAGGACAGAGCACGCGCGGGTGGCGCACCGGACAGTCTACAGGACTTGTCCGGTGCACCACCAGACAGCCAGGCAGGCCCACAAGTCAGAGCTCCAACGGTCGAACCCCAACGGCTGGCTGACGTGGCTAGCGCACCGGACTGTCCGGTGCGCCATGCGACAACAGACTTCTAACGGCCACATTTTGGTGGTTGGGGCTATAAATACCCCAACCACCCCACATTCAATTGCATCCAAGTTTCTACACTTCTACACCTTACAAGAGCTATAGCATTCAATACAAGACACACCAAAGAGATCAAATCCTCTCCCAACTCACACAAAGCTTTAGTGATTAGAGAGAGAGATTTGTTGTGTTCATTTGAGCTCTTGCACTTGGATTGCTTCTTTTCTTTCTCATTTTTCTTGTGATCAATCTCAATTGTAATCGAGGCAAGAGACACCAATTGTGTGGTGGTCCTTGCGGGGACTTTGTGTCCCGTGTGATTGAGAAGAGAAGCTCACTCGGTCCGAGGGACCGTTTGAGAGAGGGAAAGGGTTGAAAGAGACCCGGTCTTTGTGACCACCTCAACGGGGAGTAGGTTTGAAAGAACCGAACCTCGGTAAAACAAATCCTTGTGTCTCATTCCTTATTTGCTTGCGATTTGTTTTTCACCCTCTCTCTCGGACTCGATTATATTTCTAACGCTAACCCAGCTTGTAGTTGTGATTAACTTTGTAAATTTCAGTTTCGCCCTATTCACCCCCCTCTAGGCGACTTTCAATTGGTATCAGAGCCCGGTGCTTCATTAGAGCCTAACCGCTCGAAGTGATGTCGGGAGATCACGCCAAGAAGGAGATGGGGACCAGCGAGAAGCCCATTACAAGCCACGGGAAGGCTTCATTGGGAGAGTCCCGCAACAAAGGAAAGGGGAAGGAGAAGGAATCCCCTTCACACAAGTCGCATCGGAGTGGCGATAAGAAAAAGAAGATGAGGAAGGTGGTCTACTACGAGACCGACTCTTCATCACCATCGACTTCCAACTCCGACGCGCCGTCCGTAACTTCTAAGCGCCAAGAGCGCAAGAAGTATAGTAAGATCCCCCTACGCTACCCTCACATTCCTAGACATACTCCATTACTTTCCGTTCCATTAGGCAAGCCGCCAACCTTTGACGGTGAAGATTATGCTAGGTGGAGTGATTTGATGAAATATCACCTAACCTCACTCCACAAAAGTATATGGGATGTTGTTGAGTTTGGAGTACAGGTACCTTCCGTAGGGGATAAGGATTACGATGAGGACGAGGTGGCCCAAATCGAGCACTTCAACTCTCAAGCCACCACTATACTCCTCTAATCTCTAAGCCGTGAGGAGTATAACAAGGTGCAAGGATTAAAGAACGCCAAAGAGGTTTGGGACGTGCTCAAAACCGCGCACAAAGGAGATGAGGTGACCAAGATCACCAAACGGGAAACGATCAAGGGGGAGCTCGGTTGCTTCATGCTTCACCAAGGGGAGGATCCGCAAGCTATGTGCAACCGCTTGAAGACCTTGGTGAACCAAGTGCGCAACCTCGAGAGCACAAATTGGGATGACCATGAGATGGTCAAGGTTATTCTTAGATCCCTCGTTTTTCTTAACCCTACGCAAGTTCAATTAATTCGAGGTGATCCTAGATACAAGCTAATGTCTCCCGAGGAGGTTATAGGAAAATTTGTGAGCTTTGAGCTAATGATTAAAGGCTCAAAGAAGATCATCGAGCAAGGCACCTCCTCCACGCCCGAGGCACAACCCGTCGCATTCAAGGCAACGGAGGAGAAGAAGGAAGAGTCTACATCAAGTAGGCTCCCCATCGACGCCTGAAAGCTCGACAATGAGGAGATGGCTTTAATCATCAAAAGCTTTCGACAAATCCTCAAGCAAAGGAGGGGGAAGGACTACAAACCCCGCTCCAAGAAGGTTTGCTACAAGTGTGGTAAGTCCGGTCACTTTATTGCAAAATGTCCTATTTCTAGTGACAGTGACAGGGGCGACGACAAGAAGGGGAGAAGAAAGGAAAAGAAGAGGTACCATAAGAAGAAGGGCGGCGATGCCCATGTGTGCCGCGAGTGGGACTCCGACGAGAGCTCCACCGACTCCTCCTCCGACGAGGACGCCGCCAACATCGCCGTCAACAAGGGACTTCTCTTCCCCAACGTCGACCACAAGTGCCTAATGGCAAAGGACGGCAAAAGGAAGAAGGTTAAATCTAAATCCTCCACTAAATATGCATCCTCTAGTGATGAAGATAATTCTAGTAATGAGGAGGATAATTTGTTGACCCTTTTTTCCAACCTTAACATGGAACAAAAAGAAAAGTTAAATGAATTGATTAGCGCTATTCATGATAAGGATGAACTCTTGGATAGCCAAGAGGACTTCCTAATTAAGGAAAATAAGAAACATGTTAAGGTTAAGAATGCTTATGCTCTAGAAAGGGAAAAATGTGAAAAATTATCTAGTGAGCTAAGCACTTGCCATGATGTTATTGCCAACCTTAGAAATGAAAATGCTAAATTAGTTGCTAAGGTTGATTCAAATATTTGTGATGATTCATATGCCAATCTTAGAAATGATCATGCTATTTCTATTACTAAGATTGAGAAATTGAATGCCTCTCTTGCTAGCCTTAGATTTGAAAATGAAAAATTGATTGCTAAGGCTAAAGAGTTAGATGTTTGCAATGCTTCCATTTCCGATCTTAGAAGTGAAAATGATATTTTACATGCTAAGATTGTTGAACTAAAAACTTGCAAACCCTCTACATCTACCATTGAGCATGTTTCCATTTGCACTAGATGTAGAGATGTTGACATTGATGTTATTCATGATCATATGACTTTAATTAAACAACAAAATGATCATATAGCAAAATTAGATGCTAAAATCGCCGAGCATGAACTTGAAAATGAAAAATTTAAATTTGCTCGTAGTATGCTTTATAGTGGGAGACGCCCTGGCATCAAGGATGGCATTGACTTCCAAAAGGGAGACAATGTCAAACTTAATGCCCCTCCTAAAAAATTATCTAACTTTGTTAAGGGCAAGGCTCCCATGCCTCAGGATAACGAGGGTTACATTTTGTACCCTGCCTGTTATCCCAAGCATAAGATTAGGAGAATTCACTCTAGGAAGTCTCACTCTGGCCCTAATCATGCTTTTATGTATAAGGGTGAGACATCTAGCTCTAGGCAATCAACCCATGCTAAATTGCCTAAGAGGAAAGCTCCTATTGCATCAAATGATCACAATGTTTCATTTAAAACTTTTGATGCATCTTATGTTTTGACTAACAAATCTGGCAAAATAGTTGCCAAGTATGTTGGGGGCAAACACAAG
This sequence comes from Zea luxurians, assembly GCA_029449295.1. NCBI lineage: Eukaryota > Viridiplantae > Streptophyta > Magnoliopsida > Poales > Poaceae > Zea > Zea luxurians. Next base: position 8,884,297 of record JAOPSE010000048.1, on the reverse strand, counting down.
GGATCAAAGACTTGTGTTTGGGTACCCAAAGTTCTTGTATCTAATGTCAAAGGACCCAAAACTGTTTGGGTACCTAAAATCAAGAACTAAACTTGTTTTGTAGGTTTATGCATCCGGGGGCACAAGTTGGATCATCGATAGCGGGTGCACAAACCACATGACAGGGGAGAAGAAGATGTTCTCCTCCTACGAGAAAAACCAAGATCCCCGACGGGCTATCACATTCGGGGATGGAAATCAAGGTTTGGTCAAAGGATTGGGTAAAATTGCTATATCTCTTGACCATTCCATTTCCAATGTTTTTCTTGTTGATTCATTAGATTACAATTTGCTTTCCGTATCTCAATTATGCAAAATGGGCTACAACTGTCTATTTACTGATGTAGGTGTCACTGTCTTTAGAAGAAGTGATGATTCAATAGCATTTAAGGGAGTGTTAGAGGGTCAGCTATACTTAGTTGATTTCAATAGAGCTGAACTCGACACTTGCTTAATTGCTAAGACTAACATGGGCTGGCTCTGGCATCGCCGACTAGCACATGTTGGGATGAAGAATCTTCACAAGCTTCTAAAGGGAGAACACATTTTAGGACTAACCAATGTTCATTTTGAGAAAGACAGGATTTGTAGTGCATGCCAAGTCGGGAAGCAAATTGGCGCTCATCATCCACATAAGAACATCTTGACGACTGACAGGCCACTTGAGCTCCTCCACATGGACCTATTCGGCCCGATCGCTTACATAAGCATCGGCGGGAGTAAGTACTGTCTTGTTATTGTGGATGACTATTCTCGCTTCACTTGGGTGTTCTTTTTGCAGGAAAAATCTCAAACCCAAGAGACCTTAAAGGGATTCTTAAGACGGGCTCAAAATGAGTTCGACTTAAGGATCAAGAAAATTAGAAGCGACAATGGGACTGAGTTCAAGAATTCACAAATTGAAGGCTTTCTTGAGGAGGAGGGCATCAAGCATGAGTTCTCTTCTCCCTACACGCCACAACAAAATGGTGTAGTGGAGAGGAAGAATAGAACTCTATTGGACATGGCAAGAACCATGCTTGATGAGTACAAGACTTCGGATCGGTTTTGGGCCGAGGCGGTCAACACCGCATGCTACGCCATCAACCGGTTGTATCTACACCGAATCCTCAAGAAGACATCATACGAACTCCTCACCGGTAAAAAGCCCAATGTTTCATATTTTAGAGTCTTTGGTAGCAAATGTTTTATACTTGTTAAAAGAGGTAGAAAGTCCAAATTTGCTCCTAAGGCTGTAGAAGGCTTTTTACTAGGATATGATTCAAACACAAGGGCATATAGAGTCTTTAACAAGTCCACTGGACTAGTTGAAGTTTCTTGTGACATTGTGTTTGATGAGACTAACGACTCTCAAGTAGAGCAAGTTGATCTTGATGAATTAGATGATGAAGAGGCTCCATGCGTCGCGCTAAGGAACATGTCCATTGGGGATGTGTGTCCTAAGGAATCCGAAGAGCCCATTCAAGCACAAGATCAACCATCCTCCTCCATGCAAGCATCTCCACCAACTCAATATGAGGATGAAGCTCAAGATGATGAAGAAGAAGATCAAGAAGACGAGCCACCTCAAGAAGACGGCAATGATCAAGGGGGAGATGCAAATGATCAAGACAAGGAGGATGAGCAAGTTGCAAGGCCGCCACACCCAAGAGTCCACCAAGCAATCCAACGAGATCACCCCGTCAACACCATCCTCAGTGACATTCATAAGGGGGTAACCACTAGATCTCGTGTTGCACATTTTTGTGAGCATTACTCTTTTGTTTCCTCTATTGAGCCACACAAGGTAGAGGAAGCACTTCAAGATTCTGATTGGGTGATGGCGATGCAAGAGGAGCTCAACAACTTCACAAGGAACGAGGTATGGCATTTGGTTCCACGTCCTAATCAAAATGTTGTAGGAACCAAGTGGGTCTTCCACAACAAGCAAGACGAGCATGGTGTGGTGACAAGGAACAAAGCCCGACTTGTGGCCAAGGGATATTCACAAGTCGAAGGTTTGGATTTCGGTGAAACCTATGCACCCGTAGCTAGGCTTGAGTCCATTCGTATATTATTAGCCTATGCTACTTACCATGGCTTCAAGCTCTATCAAATGGACGTGAAGAGTGCCTTCCTCAATGGACCAATCAAGGAAGAGGTCTATGTTGAGCAACCTCCCGACTTTGAAGACAGTGAGTATCCTAACCATGTCTATAGGCTCTCTAAGGCGCTTTATGGGCTCAAGTAAGCCCCAAGAGCATGGTATGAATGCCTAAGAGATTTCCTTATTGCTAATGGCTTCAAAGTCGGAAAGGCCGATCCTACTTTATTTACTAAAACTCTTGCAAATGATTTCTTTGTATGCCAAATTTATGTTGATGATATTATATTTGGGTCTACTAACGAATCTACATGTGAGGAATTTAGTAGGATCATGACACAGAAATTCGAGATGTCTATGATGGGGGAGTTGAAGTATTTTCTAGGATTCCAAGTCAAGCAACTCCAAGAAGGCACCTTCATTAGCCAAACAAAGTACATTCAAGACATTCTAAACAAGTTTGGGATGAAGGACGCCAAGCCCATCAAGACACCCATGGGAACAAATGGACATCTCGACCTCGACACGGGAGGTAAATCCGTAGATCAAAAGGTATACCGGTCGATGATAGGATCCTTACTCTATTTATGTGCTTCACGACCAGATATTATGCTTTCCGTATGCATGTGTGCAAGATTCCAAGCCGATCCTAAGGAAGCTCACCTTAGGGCCGTAAAACGAATCTTGAGATATTTAGTTTATACTCCTAAGTTTGGCCTTTGGTACCCCAGGGGATCCACATTTGATTTAATTGGTTATTCCGATGCCGATTGGGCAGGGTGCAAAATTAATAGAAAGAGCACATCGGGGACTTGCCAGTTCTTGGGAAGATCTCTGGTGTCTTGGGCTTCAATGAAGCAAAATTCTGTGGCTCTTCCAACCGCCGAAGCCGAGTATATTGCCGCAGGCCATTGTTGCGCGCAATTGCTTTGGATGAGGCAAACCCTTAGGGACTATGGTTACAAATTAACCAAAGTTCCTCTTCTATGTGATGATGAGAGTGCAATCCGCATGGCGGATAATCCCGTTGAGCATAGCTGCACTAAACACATAGCCATTCGGTATCATTTTCTAAGGGATCACCAACAAAAGGGGGATATCGAGATTGCATATGTTAGCACCAAAGAACAATTAGCCGATATCTTTACCAAGCCATTGGATGAACAAACTTTTACCAAACTTAGGCATGAGCTAAATATTCTTGATTCTAGGAATTTTTATTGATGTTTTGCACACATAGCTCATGAATATACCTTTGATCATATATCTTTCTTTGCTATGACTAATGTGTTTTTCAAGTGTATTTCATGCTAAGTCATAGATTGAAAGGGGAAATGGAGTCTTCGGCGAAGACAAGGCTTCCACTCCACTCCATCGATTATTCATCCTTCACCGTCGCTCCGCATCACTCTCCACTTTGGTATAATCTTCACTCCTATCGTTTTGACCAAAGGGGGAGAAAGTAGCTAAAAGGGCTCTAATGACTCCGTTTTTGGCGATTCATGCCAAAGGGGGAGAAAGTATTAGCCCAAAGCAAAAGGACCGCACCACCACACCAATTCAAAAATTTTCAATTTGTATTTAAAGAAGTTTTTTAAAATGAGATTTTCAAATTGGTATCTTATTTGTGATATAATTTCTAATTGGTATACCCTCTTCAAAAATAATATCTAAAACCCTCTTGAACACTAAGAGGAGGATTTGATTAAGGGGGAGTTTTGTTTAGTCAAAGGAAGAGCATTTGAAACAAGGGGAGAAAATTTAAAATCTTGAAAATGCTTTTCAAAATCTTATTCATTTACCTTTGACTATTTGCAAAATGACATTGAAAAGATTTTACAAAAAGAATTTGCAAAAAGAAAACATGTGGTGCAAGCGTGGTCCAAAATTTTAATATGAAGAGAACAATCCATGCATATCTTATGAGAATATTTATTGGTTCAATTCTAAGTAACCTTGGCACTTAAAATTATGCAAATTAGTTCATTTCTGCACTTCTATATTTGCTTTGGTTTGTGTTGGCATCAATCACCAAAAAGGGGGAGATTGAAAGGGAAATAGGCTTACACCTTTTTCCTAAATAGATTTTGGTGGTTGAATTGCCCAACACAAATATTTGGACTAACTAGTTTGCTCTAGTCTATAAGTTTTACAGGTGCCAAAGGTTCACAACAAGCCAATAAAAAGACCAAAGATGGGTTCAAATAAAGAGAGCTAAAGATAACCCAAAGGCACCCTGGTCTGGCGCACCAGACTGTCTGGTGTGCCACCGGACAGTGTCCGGTGCGCCACCGGACAGTGTCCGGTGCACCAGGGAACTCCAAGCTCAACTCTTCGCCTTCGGGAATTCTCAGAGGCACTCCACTATAATTCACCGGACTGTCCGGTGTACCACCGGACAGTGTCCGGTGCCCCAGGGAGAAGCAACTCTGAACTCGCCAGCTTCGGGAATCCGCTCCGCTATAATTCACCGGACTGTCCGGTGTAACACCGAACTGTCCGGTGTGCCAGCGGAGCAACGGCTACTTCGCACGCAAAGGTCGACTGCAACGCATTTAATGCGCGTCTGCGCGCGCAGAGGAAAAAGCACGCGCGGGTGGCGCACCGGACAGTCTACAGGACTTGTCCGGTGCACCACCGGACAGCCAGGCAGGCCCACAAGTCAGAGCTCCAACGGTCGAACCCCAACGGCTGGCTGACGTGGCTGGCGCACCGGACAGTGTCCGGTGGCGCACCGGACTGTTCGGTGCGCCATGCAACAACAGACTTCCAACAGCCACATTTTGGTGGTTGGGGCTATAAATACCCCAACCACCCCACATTCTATTGCATCCAAGTTTCTACACTTCTACACCTTACAAGAGCTATAGCATTCAATACAAGACACACCAAAGAGATCAAATCCTCTCCCAACTCCACACAAAGCTTTAGTGATTAGAGAGAGAGATTTGTTGTGTTCATTTGAGCTCTTGCACTTGGTTTGCTTCTTTTCTTTCTCATTTTTCTTGTGATCAATCTCAATTGTAATCGAGGCAAGAGACACCAATTGTGTGGTGGTCCTTGCGGGGACTTTGTGTCCCGTGTGATTGAGAAGAGAAGCTCACTCGGTTTGAGGGACCGTTTGAGAGAGGGAAAGGGTTGAAAGAGACCCGGTCTTTGTGACCACCTCAACGGGGAGTAGGTTTGAAAGAACCAAACCTCGGTAAAACAAATCCTTGTGTCTCATTCCTTATTTGCTTGTGATTTGTTTTTCACCCTCTCTCTCGGACTCGATTATATTTCTAACGCTAACCTGGCTTGAGTTGTGATTAACTTTGTAAATTTCAGTTTCGCTCTATTCACCCCCCTCTAGGCGACTTTCAATGCCCTCATGGAGAGTTCATCTACCGCTGAGTTGTTAGCCCGAGGAACATGTTGCAGTTCTAGGGCCGTGAAGTCCTTTTCCAGCTTCCTTACATGGAGGAGGTGTGCTACGAGCCTGGGCTCGTTGCAGCTACATTCCCCACGGACCTGCTTGATGATCAGCTAGGACTCCCCCTTCACGAAAAGCTGGCGAATCCCTAGGGATAGGGCCACAGACAAACCGAAGATCAGTGCTTCGTACTCCGCCATGTTGTTGGTGGCCTTGAACTCAAGGTGCACCAAGTACTTCACTTGATCTCCGCTTGGGTTGACGAGGACCACCCCAGCACTGCCACCTTGCTAGCGGGCGGACCCATTGAAGAAGAGGGTCTAGTGGGGCTTGGTGAAGACTGGGACCCTGGGCTCCGCAGGTGTGGGGTCCAAATCGGGATCTGGACCCCCAGGAGCGCTTGGGGGAGGGGTCTACTCCACGATTAAGTTAGCCAGAATCTGGCTCTTAACAGCGTGGCGAGGCTGGAAGTCCAGCTGGAACTCAGCGAGCTCCGCAGCCCACTTGGTGATGTTGCCTGTGGTGTTAGAGTTCTGGAGGATGGCCCTTAACGTGAAGGAGGTCACCACCACGACCCTGTGTGCTTGGAAATAGTGGCGCAGCTTCCTGGATGCAACAAGCACAGCATAGAGGAGCTTGTGCGTCTTAAGGTACCTGGCTTTCGCCTCATGGAGGACCTCGCTGACGTAGTAGACCGACTTCTGTATGGTCCGGACCCCTACGGGTGGCCCCGGGCCCTCAAGGTCCGTGGTGGTCGGACCACCACCTTCTCCTAGGGAAACTTCCTGACTCCTCTAGGGATGTTGCACCATCCTTTCGACAACCAGCACCATGCTCACCGCCTCTGCAGCCTCTGCAATGTACAAGTACAACGGCTCACCTGGCTCCGGAGCTACCAGTATCGGTAGGGACACAAGGTGCTGCTTCAACTGTTGGAAGGCACGTTCTACCTCCTCGGTCCAAGAGAAAGGTCTGGACTTCCGAAAGAGCTTGAAGAAGGGTAGCGCCCTCTCAGCCAGCCTTGAGATGAAGCGCTAAGGGTGGCCAGGGACCCCGTAAGATTCTGGACATCCTTGATCCGGGCCGGAGGCCTCATTGCCTCAATTGCCCTGATCTTCTCTGGGTTTGCTTCAATACCCCGGTGCAAAACCAGGAATCCAAGCAACTTCCCTGCGGAGACACCAAAGATGCACTTGTCCGGGTTCAGCTTCGTTGCGTGTTGCCTGCAGCTTGTCAAAGACCAGGGTCAAGTCTTCCACTAGAGTTGACCCTCTCTTAGTCATGACCATGATGTCATCGACGTATATCTCTATCCTGTCCCTAATCAGGTCCCCGAAGGTCTTACTCATTGCCCATACAAATGTTGGCAATGCGTTCTTTAGACCGTAGGGCATTACAACATAACAGTAAAGCCCATCCACTGTTACAAAAGCGGTATGCTTCCTATCTTCCCTAGACATTTGGATCTGATAGAACCCAGAGTAAGCATCTAAGAAGGACAAGAGGTCGCACCCGGAGGTAGAATCCACGATTTGATCTATGCGTGGAAGTGGATACGGGTCCTTGGGACAAGCCTTATTAAGGCTGGTGTAGTCGATGCACATCCAAAGCTTCCCGTTTGCCTTTGGAACAATGACTGGGTTGGCCAGCCATACGGGGTGATGAACCTCTTCGATGAAGCTGGCGTTTAGCAGCTTCCAGACCTCCTCACGGATGAAGTCCTACCGTTCAACGGACTGTCTTCGAGGCTTCTGACTCACCGGTTTGGCGTCAGGGTGGATCTTCAGATGGTGCTCAATCACCTCCCTGGGGATCCTAGGCATCTACGACGGTTCCCATGCGAAAATGTCGACATTTACCCGGAGGAAGGCGATGAGCGTGAGTTCCTATTTCTCTTCCAGATTGCTCGCGATGCGGGTGGTCTAGGAAGAATCCATGCTGACCTGGATGGTCTTGACAGGACTGCTATCTGCTCCGGATGGCTGCACCTTTGGCACCTTGGTAGGCGCCTTGGTACTGGAAGTCGAGGGGTCCCTCCCTCCATCGTCCGGGCGAGCAGTCTCTGCCGCCAGGGCGTGCAGCTTCTCGACAGCCACAAGTGCAGCGGCGTGATCGCCCCGCACGGTGAGGACCCCAGCTGGGGACGTCATCTTGAGGACCAAATACCCGTAATAGGCAATGGCCATGAATCGGTACAGGGCTGGCCTGCCAATGATGGCATTGAAGGGGAGGTTAACCTCTGCGACGTCGAACTGGACGTTCTCTGTGCGAAAGTTTTCCTCGGTCCCGAATGTAACCGGGAGTGCGATGCTCCCAAGGGGATACACCGGTTGTGGGCCCACTCTGGAGAATGGACGAGAGGGTCCTAGTCAGGACCCTAGGATCTGCAGCTACTTGAATGCAGCATGGCTGATGACGTTGGCCCAGCCAAACCTTCAATCAGAACATGGTGCAGCCGCATGTTGGCGATGACAGGGGCGGTGATGAGCGGTAGTATACCGGCCCCTGCCATGTTGTCGGGGCAGTCGGATGCCCCGAAGGAGATTGTGGTGCTCCTCCACTGCTGATGTGGAGCAGCCTTCGGAACCCTTGGGACCGCCGAAAGGACCTCTCGGCGCAAGGACTTGACGTTCCTATGGGAGGTGAGCTCCTAGCTCCCGCCGTACATCACGTACAGCTTCTTGCGGCGGTCGTTGTCGTCACCGAAGTCGGAATCTCCAGTGAAGACGTCCTTGAGGACCCCCTCAGTGACTAATACCCGAGGTCCCATTCTCCTGTGGCCGCGTGTCCTTCGTCGACCTTCTCCTTGCTAGGTCGACGACGAGGTGGCGAGCCATCTTTAGAAGCCTGCTCGCGTCGCTCGCTGACACGCTTCGCGAGCTTGATGATCTCGTGGCATTCCGAGGCACTGTGGCGACTGTTTGGGTGCACAGGTAGGGTTGAAAACGGACGAAAAAATCCTGTCCTGACCCGTACCATTTTCTACATTTGACTCGACCATTTTCGTATTTACGGAAAAATATGGAAACGGGACGGAAACGAGAGAGGGCTTATTCCGTCCGTTTTTGCGGGATCCCGTTTTTTTCTGGATTGAACCCGTATTTATTCCGTATTTGACAAATATGGGACGAGCCTAATATGTATTAGTATATAAACTAAATCCTCATGTATTTAGGTGACAAATTATAGCACAATTGACCATTGTAACCACCGGTTCTTTCCAAATGACAAGTGATCTAAAGTCTTAAACAACATCAGATGTAGCTAAATGTACACATTTAGCAACCAAACAACAATAGAATGTTGGCTCTCTATATTTATTTGTTTTATGTTATTGTTCTGACAATCAATCACTAGTCAAACATCAATAACATTTCTATTTGTATTAAATTATGAGTTTCCGTTAGTATTTCTATTTCCGTTTATTTTTGCAGTTCCATTTATCCTGCTCCCGTTTCCGTTCCCGACTATTTCGGACCCGATCCCGTTTCCGATGATAAAATGCGGATATGGAAACGACCCACTGTTGCCTCCCTGTGGCCATGGGCGCTTGCCGCGCTCGTTTTGGCCCCTAGTCGCATTTGCGATGACCGGAGCAGCAGACTACGGCCTCTCGTGGCCACGATTCTTCTTCTTCTTGTTGCCATTCTGGGTGACGGCACCCGAGCCACCCGTCTGGGTGACTCCGGTCTGTGGCACCGAGTGCCATGCGCGGCCTTTAGCAGCCCTGGCACATTTGTCAGCCAGAGCAAAGAGCATGGTGACGGTTCCCAGGTCATGTGTCACCAGCTTCTCCAACATCTTCTCATCACGCACCCCTATCGAAAAGCAGTGATGATAGAGGCATCGGAGACGCGAGGTATGGTCCCACGTACCTTGGTGAAGCGGGCGATGAAAGCCTGGAGAGTCTCCCCGAGTTCTTGTCTTACGGCATGGAGATGAGCCTCCATGCCATGCTGCTGATAAGCACTGGCAAAGTTCGCTGTGAACCGTGCACAGAGCTCTTCCCAGGAATAGACGGATCCCGGGGTCAGATTCATGAGCTAGGTCCGGGCCAGCCCGGTCAAGGCTACATGGAAGTAGCTCGCCATCACAGCAGTGTTTCCACCAGCTGCCGTAATGGCGGTGATGTAAACCTGCAAAAATTCCGATGGGTTTGACGAACCATCGTACTTCTCTGGTAGGTGCGGCCGAAACTTGGGCGGCCAAGTCACCGCGTGGAGGTGGTCCGCTAGAGCGGCACAGCCTACGCCGACCAATGGGACACCCGTATGGGTTCGGGCACCCCTTGGAGTTTGTAGCGCAAGCGGAGCGAAGTCCTGGTCGAGGTTGCGACCCTCGAAGTTCAGCCGGTGCTCATGCGCCCTCTCCAGAGAGACTGATGCGTCCTCGCTCGCACGCCTGCGGTTGAGTTCTGTCCGCAGGTCATCAGGTCTCTCCAGAGAAATTGGGGCATCCTCGCCCGCACGCCGGCGGTTGAGCTCCGCCCGCAGGTCCTTAGTCGGTGCGGCCTTCACTGAAGGTGAGCACACTGATGCCGACGCCTCATGTTGACACCGGAATGACTAAGGCCTAGGCCTAGCTAAGCCAGAATGCGCCATGCTGAGCAGACAGTCGACATCGTCACGCCACTGCTTCAAGGCCCCTGGCGAGGTCGTGGAGCTAGGAGGGTGGCGTAGCAACTCCCTGGCTGCAGACAGCGCCCCAAGAGCAGCCCTTGACGGAGCCTTGGATGTCTGTGCGGGAGTGTGCTGCCGCGCAGACCGCACAACAACAGCACCAGGCGCAGGGCGGTTGGAGCCACGTGGCATGGACGACGCAACCTTTTCCTCCATCAGGAAGTCCTCAGGAGTCAAGCCGTGGTGCTCGACGATCTGGACCATCGTGTCGAGCAAGGAAACATGGAAAAACCTAAAGCCAAAGCCCCCTACCTGGTGTGCCAAATGTCAGAGAGAAAATCCTCTAGCCAGGTGGCGGAATGCACCCGCCCTAATCCTAAGATGAGGAGGGGGCCTAAGCGTTTTGCCTGTTGCGTGGATTTGGGATGAACACACGAGGACACGAAGGATTAGACTGGTTCAGGCCGCCGTTGCGTAATACCCTACCTCCACAGTGAGTATGTTGTATTGAGTGTGTGTGTAAGTGTGTGAGCTTGAGAGTCTGAGAGCTTGCCCTGTAATGTTGTGTGCCTTCCCTTTTATAGTTTAAGGGAGGCACATACAAGGATGCTGAGCCCCGACATGTGGGCCCAGGGACATAATGGAAAGAATACATTATGTGGATAATTAATACTAATAACTCCTGAGTAATCACCGGGTGTCATGATGGCCGCAGTCCACGCAGTATTGATAGGCGGTGACCGTTTTCTTGGTAATGTGCGAGTAATGATGAGTAATAGTGCAGCCCACGCAACGTGGACCAGGCGCGCCGCTTGCCACTGGAATGGATAGGCGCTCGTCTTATCCGCAATAAATGTAGGGGCGGTGTAGCCCAGAGGCTTATGCCAGGCTCCGTCCGTTGGCTTACGTCACGTGCAGTAGGCCACGTGGCAGCATCGGGTCTCTTCCTGGGCGGGGAGCAGAAGTGTATACGATAAGGTCCGGACACGTGTCGGCACTGGACCCCCGCCTGGGCCTTATCTAAGGCTTGGGTATGCTCTATCCTAGAATCCCGGGACCCTGCTGTGAGCGGCCCGGACCCCACACAGAGGGGTCTGGATCCCATTCTAGGGGTCTGGTTTGCACACATGGAGGTCCTGGACCATACTCGGAGGCCGGACTGTATATACAGGGGTCCGGTACCTTTCCATGGGGGTCCAGACCTACTCACTAGAGGTGCCTCAGTGTCAGATTCTCTAGACACGTGGCGGCACCTGCCCATGTGGTGGGGTCAAGTATTGTTGCTGGCCCAGAGTAGTCGCCCGAGGCTTGAGCGAGTCATGGTCTGGTCCCACATACAGGTCTTTTACCATGCGACCAAGGATAGCCGCGTGGGTACTATGCCTTTATACGGCAGTAAGGGGTACCCCTGTTCTAGGGTATCGACATTTGGGCGGTGCTGGGGTGGTCCTCGTCGACCCAAGCGGAGATCAAGTGAAGTACATGGTGCACATTGAGTTCAAGGCCACCAACAACATGGCGGAGTACGAAGCACTGATCTTCAGTTTGTCTGCGGCCCTATCCCTAGGGATCCGCCGGCTTCTCGTGACAGGGGACTCCCAGCTGATCATCAAGCAGGTCTGCGGGGAATGTAGCTGCAACGAGCCTAGGCTCGCAGCTTACCTCCTCCATGTAAGGAAGCTGGAAAAGGACTTCATGGCCCTGGAACTGCAACATGTTCCTCGAGCTAACAACTCAGCGATAGATGAACTCTCCACGACGGCATCAACTTGGGCACCCGTGCCCGACGGCGTCTTCGAAAGACGGCTGCTGAGACCTACTGCCTAGCCTGCTGAGCCTGGTGAAGGGGGTGAGACTAGCACCTCGAAGCTAGCGATCCCAGTGGCGTTACATCTGCAGAACCCACCAAGGATTGTGTGTGCTACAGGGGGTCCTGCCAACCCCTTAGTGCCATAACCAGTGTCTCAGAGTGGTCCCGATGCATGGATCTCCGAGATCCGGGACTACCTGAAGGAAAATATCCTTCCTGAAGATCATGTGTCCGCAGTGCGCATAGTGTAGTTGGCTAAACGATACTCGGTGGTGGAAGGGGATCTCTACCGCCGTGGCGCCAACGACATTCTCATGCGGTGCATCACCCAGGAGGAGGGTCATGAGTTGCTCACGGAGATCCATGGAGGAGAGTGCGGAAGTCATTCGTCATCCCGCACGCTGGTCGGTAAGGCCTTTCGGCATGGCTTCTACTGGCCAACCACTCTCCAGGATGCAGCCGAGATGGTAAAGTCCTGCAAGGCATGTTAGTTCCATGCAAAGCAGATACACACACTAGCTCAGGCTCTACAGATGATTCCACCCTCCTGGCCATTCGCCGTATGGGGGGTGGATATCCTGGGACCATTCCCCAGGGCCGTCGGCGGGTACCGTTTCCTCTTTGTCACCATCGACAAGTTCACAAAGTGGCCAGAGGCCACCCCTGTGGTCAATATCACCCAGGGTGCTACTGTTGCTTTCCTCAGGTCGATTGTCTATAGATTTGGGGTCCCAAGCCGTATCATTATGGACATTGGGACCCAGTTTACAAGTCGGCTCTTCCAGGAGTATTGCGAGGCATTGGCACCCAGCTCTGCTTTGCGTATGTGGCTCATCCTAGGAGCAACGGCTAGGCGGAGAGGGCAAACGCAGAAATCCTCAGGGGACTCAAGACACGCACCTATGACTGCTTGAAAAAGAATGGCACAAATTGGGTCAACGAGCATCCGTCCGTGCTATGGGGGAACTGGACCACACCCAGCCGAGCTACTGGGGAGACCCCGTTCTTCCTGGTCTATAGGACCGAAGCCTGTCTTCCCCCGGAAATCATTATGGGCTCCCCACGGGTCTAGACTTTCGATGAGTCTATGCAGGAATAGCTACGGCGTGAGGACGTGGACTTCATCGACGAGCGCAGATGGCGAGCGGTGATCCGAAATGCACGGTACAACCAAGCGCTCAGGTGCGACCACCAACGGTTCATGCATAGTAAAGAGCTCAGGGTCGGGGACCTAGTCCTAAGGCGAGTACTGAACCAAGAAGGGCTTCACAAACTCTCCCCTAGTTGGGAAGGACCCTTCAAGGTGACGGAAACATGCTGACCCGGTTGTGTCCGCCTTGCCACAACTGAAGGAGTGTCTCTTCCCAATCCCTGGAACATAGAGCATCTCCGTAAGTTCTATCCATAGAAGCGAAACTGCGGGCTTGAGTTTTCTTCCTTTGTAACTGGGTTGTGCATATGTGTACATCAATCCGGTGAGGTCCGCCCTCGTAAGCCCGGCCTATTGGTCTGCACCCATGTATATCAAGTTATAAGGAAATAATTTACCCCCCAGAGGAGCTTTTGTGATGGTTCATTCTACTTCAGTTTACGAGCATTATTTTTATCTAACCCACCCATACAGTTCCCACCCTTGCTGGTATGATGACATCCGAATTGAGTAGCCAGGCTTGCAGTTTAGGACCCCGCTACAAAGGCAGGGGGGTCTGGCAGCCTGGGGGCCAGTTCTAGAGAATGGGTGCTCGTTCCCTGGGGTGGTCCAGAGCTATGTAGCCGCATAGCTTGGTTCCGTATCCTAAGCCTGCACGCTCTGCCACTCTGCGATGAATATCCTAGTATTTGGAACTATAGTCCTGTGGGTCCGGCAACCTAGGGTACGGTTCTAGAGAATGGACACTCGTCTCCTAGGGTGGTCCAGAGCTATGTAGCCGCTTAGCATGGTTCCATACCCTAAGCCTGCACGCTCCACCACTCTGCGATGGGTGTCCTAGTATTTGGAGCTATGATCCAGGGGATCCGGACATACGACTTGGCTTACCAGGCTAAATCCTACAGGTCCTGTTGCATGAATCAAAGGATAAAAGATACCAGTTGGTGCGTCCTATGGGTGTGCTACTAAAACTTCCAACCAAAGCTGTGTACAGGTCCAGGTCCCAGTCGAGACTACCTCCTGGGGGCCGGGTCACCAATTCTTTCTTTGGTATGCTGGTATCTAGCCTCGAGAGTATGTTATTAAATTAACGGTTATGATGCTATTAAATTAACGGTTCTCAAGAGTATGTTATGTGTCCAAAGATTGTTACATCCGCCTTCAAGCGGAACCCTAGCCTTATCTCTGCAGGTACGAGCTACTCGGCATCGGCAGGGTCACGCTGGAAACACACGGCCACCATCTCCACGGCGTCTTGGATGCTCTCCCGGGCGGCGTCTTCTATGGCGGCCACCGGACCATGGAGCTCCGGCGCTAAGGACATGGCCGGGTCGTGGCTCCGGAAGCACGTTAGCACGTAATCCACCACCGCTCGGTAGAGTCTGCTGCCCTCTGCTTCCAGGTGGGCTCCAAGGATCTGGTCTAGGCGACGAAGGCAATCGGCGGCGGAGTCTAGCACCGGGAGGGCATCGAAGATCGACACTGGCAACTCCGACACTGGGATGGGACTCATCCCTAGTGGCGCCAGCGCCGTGCTCGCCTCACCGGCCCACTCAGCTATCTGCTGGACCCCAGCGCAGTGTTCTGTCTGGAGATCTTCCAGGGCCTTCTTAGTGGCCTTCGTCGCCTGGGGACCCGGCGCCGCCTGCGTCGCTTCGAACCGGCGGATCCGCTCCTGCAGCCTCCACTCCTTCTCCTCCGCCTTGAGCTCGTGCTCGGCCAACAGCATGCCCCGCCTTTCAAGCATTTCCTCCCTAAAGGCGAGATCCTTCTCCCACCTGGCAAGGTCCATCTCCCGCCTATCCAGGGACGTATCCTTCTCCTTGAGGTTCTCCTCGGCGAGGGCAATGTCGCTGGCCTTGTCCTCTAGCTCTTGCTGCCATTTTTTCATCCTTTCTATGGCCTCCACTTGCTGGACCTGCTGGGCCTTTAGGGTCTTGTCCAGAGCACTCAACTTGCTCTGGTACTCCATCGCCAGGGCCTCCCTCTGGCTCACGGCCTCCTCCCTCCTAGCCACCTTCTTCTCCCGCCGGGACGCCTCCAGCTCCCTGGCGAACACCTTCTGGAGGTCCCTTTTGTACTCCTTGCGGTCCCGCGCGAGTTTGGACCGCTCAGAGGCGAACTGGCGGGACGCCGCCTTGGTGCGCTCCTCAAGCTGGGTGCGCCAGTCGCTGAGGCGCTGGTGCTCAGATTCAAGCACCTCCCATTCCCGCAGGATGGCTGCCTCGGTTTCATTGAGGACTTGGTGGGTGCGAGACAGCACCCGGGGAAGGGGGACTGGCGCCGCGTCCGGCTCAGCACCTGACTGGAGCCGCCGCCCGAAAATCACCTCCATCTCCTCCGGAGCAGGCGGAGGGACAGAGCTGGACACGCCTCCTAGGTCACCCCCGGTGTCGGGTGCGGGCGCAGGGCCCCCAGCTGGGACATCCGCCGCCGCCGCGGCGCCGCCTGACGCTAGCGCGCCACAGCCGGACCCCCAGTTGGGACGTGGGAGGCAGGTGGCACTGTCCTGACGGCAGCTGGGTTCGCTCCGCCGACACCACTCTCAGCAGATTCCTGATGCTGAGAGCCAGACCCGCCGGCGGGCCTGGTATCTGGCGGAGGGGGCGCGACCTTGTGGAGCAGAGATCGATGCTGACAGCTCCGACACTAGGATGGGACTCATCCCCAGTGGCGCCAGCGCCATGCTCGCCTCACCGGCCCACTCAGCTATCCGCTGGACCCCAGAGGTGTTCTGCTAGGAGATCTTCGAGGGCCTTCTTGGTGGCCTCCGTCGCCTGGGGACCCTGCGTCACCTGCGCCGCTTTGAACCAGTGGATCCGCTCCTCCAGCTTCCGCTCCTTCTCCTTCGCCTCGAGCTCATGCTCGGCCAGTAGCATGCCCTGCCTTTCAAGCATTTCCTCCCTGAAGGCGAGATCCTTCTCCCGCCTGGCGAGGTCCGTCTCCCGCCTATCCAGGGACATATCCTTCTCCTTGAGGTTCTCCTCGGCGAGGGCAATGTCGCTGGCCTTGTCCTCTAGCTCTTGCTGCCATTTTTTCATCCTTTCTATGGCCTCCACTTGCTGGACTCGTTGGGCCTCCAGGGTCTTGTCTAGGGCACTCAACTTGCTCTGGTACTCCGTCGCTAGGTCCTCCCTCTGGCTCACGGCCTCCTCCCTCCTAGCCACCTTCTTCTCCCATCGGGATGCCTCCAGCTCCCTGGCGAACACCTTCTGGAGGTCCCTTTTGTACTCCTTGTGGTCCCACGCGAGTTCAGACCGCTCAGAGGCGAACTGGCGGGACGCCGCCTTGGTGCGCTCCTCCAGCTAGGTGCGCCTGTCGCTGAGGCGCTGGTGCTCAGATTCAAGCGCCTCCCATTCCCGCAGGATGGCTACCTTAGTTTCATTGAGGACTTGGTGGGCGCGAGACAGCACCTGAGGATGGGGGACTGGTGCCGCATCCAACTCAACACCTGACCGGAGCCGCCGCCCAAAAATCACCTCCATCTCCTCCAGAGCAGGCGGAGGGACGAAGCTGGACACGCCTCCTAGGTCACACCGGTGTCGGGAGTGGGCGCAGGTCCCCCAGCTAGGACCTCCTCCGCTGCTGCGGCGCTGCCTGACGCTGGCGCCACCGCAGCCGGACCCCCAGTTGGGACGTGGGAGCCCGGTGGCACTGTCCCGCGCGGCAGCTGGGTGCGCTCCGCCGACACCACTCTCAGTAGATTCCTGCTGCTGAGAGCCAGACCCGCCGGTGGGCCTGGTATCTGGCGGAGGGGGCGCGACCTTGGGAGCAGAAGGGGAGGAAGCCCTAGCAAACAAAGGATGGGTTAAGACCTATCGGCATGATAACTAGACTCGTGGAAAAAAGGGGCTACACTTACTTAGGGCCCTGGACTTTCCAGCAACATTGGAAGCGAGACGACTGTCGCTCTTGCTGTCGTTGCTGCGCTAGCGGCGGTTGTTGCAGTTGTTGTTGCTGCTGCTGGTGCTCTCGGGGGTGATCACCCCCGGATGGTGGTGGTGGCGGCGGGACCGGAGGGCTAACGCGCCTCTACACGCTGGGCCACTGAGAGTTGGCTCCTCGGTCCCGCCTGCGGTCCTCTGACGCTTCTGGGAGGGCTCTGAAATGAGCGACCCATCAGCGCGACGTAGCCTACGTTGCCTCTCCTGCTCCGAACCCCCGGAGCTACCTGGGGCGAAGGCGCTGCTTGCAGCCCCTTTGCCCTTGTCCAAGGAGCTGGGGGCCACAGCAGGACCGGCACAAGGGGCCGGATCGGCAGGCTGGGGACCCCCAGCCGATACACCAGGGATCTAGATCCCGTGGAGGGGGTCCCGACCGCCAGTCTGACGAACCGCCACGCCGCTGTCGTCGAGGGTCGCGTGGCCAGGACCGCCGTTCACAGCCCTGGATCATCACAAAGCACCGGGGTGTCCTGGGGGAGTATCAAGGATTCAGGGACAAAGGACTCACCAGTAATCCCCTTCACCAGGAGTTCTAGCTCCTCCTAGGATAGATCGGTACCCGACCCGCGCTGGATCTTGCCGATATCATTCGGACCAGTAAACCAGCAGCACAGGCGCGGCCTCCTCTGCAGCGGCATGACCCGGCGCTTTAGGAAGTCGCCGACCACATGCATGGAGGTCAGACCAACAATTGCCAAAGTCTTGATCCTGTCCAGTACGGGCAGGAGCTCTGGCGATAGCGATGGCTTGGTCCTCCAGTGCTTGCGGTCGAGGGCTGGCCCGTTGCTCGGCAAGACGAGGTGGTCGTTGGCCTCGGCGCTGGTGATCACCCAGTCGCCGCGCCAGTTTTCCCACCTCGCGCCGCCGAAAGTGGAGATGTAGGCTACGACCGAATCCGGCCTCGTCTGAAAGTAGTAGGCACCAAGATGGTCCCTAGCCTTCCAAGACTTGACCAGCACGAAGAAGTGGCGGAAGAGGGAAGTATAGGGGGCCACCCCTATGAACATCTCGCAGAGGTGGATGAAGATGGACGCTTGGAGGATGGAGTGGGGCGTAAGGTGCTGAAGCTGGAGCCCGAACTCCTCCAACAGCAGCAGGAAGAAAGGCGAGATCGGCAGCGCCAACCCGCAGGAGATGTAGGAGACGAATAGCACGAACTCCCCGACATCAAGGTCGCTAAGGGGAGCTGCGCCGGCGTGAATTCTTCTAGCGAGCCCTGGCGCACTCCACCCGAGCAGGCCGCACACTAGGTTGAGCGCCGCCTTAGACTAGAAGCGGTCGGGGTGACCGAGCGAAGCCATGGCGTGCACAGCGGCGCGGGCGTGGAACTGAGGAGCGCGAAGGCAACAGGGCACAGCTGGCGGCACGGGCATGGAACAAAGAAGCACGAAGGCAAAGGGGCGCAAGCGATTGGGAGAGAATTGTTGGGGACTTGTTCTCAAATGCTATGAGTTAAGAACAAGGCAACACAAAAAATGCTAAGTGATAAAGTCCTTCGTCCTTCGAAACATTATTTCCCTTGAGATATAATGATTCTCGGACGAAGGTTATGAAGGACATACCTTCATCAACACAACATATAATAACGAAGAAAGAATCATATAAAATATGAACAATAACGTAAACAATTATGTATAATCATCAACTTATTTTTTATATTATTATTATGGAAAAATAGAAATGATATCCAATAACAAATGTACCTTCGGCTTGAAGGAAGATGTAAGTACATGCGTGACGCAAAAGTAAAATGCCAAGTCAGCGTGAACAGTACGGGGGCACTGTTCACCTATTTATAGGCATGGGACACAGCCCATGTAAAATTACATCCATGCCCTTTACATTTGGTAGTGATTCTATAGTAATCCACCGAGGCCTAAATAGCATTTTCATCTTTAAGTAGGTTTCCTTTTCTGCTATCATGCCGAAGCTTTCCTGCTCACAGCTTCGGCACTGTATCAACCTTCGTATTCTTCTCCCACTGTGGTGCTGATTCGAGTCCGAAGATACCTGTTCACACATTATACTCCAGAAACACTGTTAAATCATATTTTTGAGGACCTTCGGAAGCCGAAGGCCCCCAACAAGAATGCAAAAGGGTAACTGCTACACGCGGAGTGAATCCCTTTTCTAGGAAAACTCTCCCACTCGCACCCTGAAACGCTACAAGGAATCCCGTCCGACACGCACCTGGCACCCAGGCAGCTAGGGATGTTCCTAAAACATCCGACTCATATCACAAATCTAATATTTTAGCATAGATAAACATAGAATTTAAAGCTAATTTTTTGCAGTGTTATTAAGAATATTATGAAGTATTTAAGTAAATTTTTGTATAATTTTTTATGTACATTATTTTCTCCCTACAACAAAAAAGGTGAAAAAACATCCGAATCCGTATTCGGATAGACATCCGAATTTTATATGAATTATTTAAAAAGATATAGAACGAATTTAATGTTTATTTTTTGTGAAGATTAATAGCCTCAATGCTAAAAACAAGAATATAAATTTACATAACAAATTCTATATGTTATTTGTTCACAATCAAAGAAAGAAGACCAAAAATTTGACATCCGAATAAATATCCGGATCCATCCCTACAGGCAGCCCCATCTCGGACACGGGGGCCCGGGTCCACAAGTCATGTAGCTGGTGTGCCGGTCTTCGAGTGCGAAAAGAGCGAACCACCGCGCTGGGAGCGAACCGCCACACACGATCACGTGCCGCCTCGGGGCCACTGCGGAAGGATATTTTTAACCAAGGCGGCGGCAACGAGGCGCCCCGCACATGGCCCAACGAAACTGCCAGACGTGGGGGCCGTAGGTCAGTCAGCTGCGGGGACATATATGGTAGTTGACGTGATCGAAGGCGGATTGATAGCGGGTGCGTCGACAGATGCGCTGAATTAGTGCGTTGCGTCAGCAGGCGTGCTAAGATGGGCCCCAGTCACCGCTCAGGCCATATTGAGGCATGGTACAAGCTTTGGCCCCACCTGCAGGCTCGCATCCTCCCCTGAGGTGGGCCCGAGGGCCACTGTCGATACCCTAGAACAGGGGTACCCCTTACTACCGTATAAAGGCACAGTACCCACGCAGCTATCCTTGGTTGCGTGGTAAAAGACCTATATGTGGGACCAGACCATGACACGCTCAAGCCTCAGGCGACTAATCTGGGCCAGCAACAATACCTGACCCCACCACATGGGCAGGTCCGGTGCCGCTATGTGTCCAGAGAATCTGACACTGAGGCACCTCCAGTGAGTAGGTCCGGACCCCTGTATATACAGTCCGGGCCTCCGAGTATGGTCCCGGACCTCCACGTGTGCAAACTGGACCCCTAGGATGGGATCCGGACCCCTCTATGTGGGGTCCGGGCTGCTCACAGCAGGGTCCCGGGATTCCAGGACAGAGCATACCCAAGCCTTAGACAAGGCCCAGGCGGGGGTCCGGTGCCGACACGTGCCCGGACCTTATTGTATACACTTCTGCTCCCTGCCCAAGCGGAGACCCGATGCTGCCACGTGGCCTACTGCACATGACGTAAGCCAACGGACGGAGCCTGGCGTATGCCTCTGGGCTACACCGCCCCTTCATTTATTGCGGATAAGATGAGCGCCTATCCGTTCCAGTGGCAGGCGGCACGCCTGGTCCACGTTGCATGGGCTGCGCTATTACTCATCATTACTCGCACGTTACCAAGAAAACGGTCGCCGCCTATCAATACTGCGTGGACTACGGCCATCATGATGCCCGGTGATTACTCAAGTGTTATTAGTATTAATTATCCACATAATGTATTCTTTCCATTATGTCCCTGGGCCCACATGTCGGGGCTCAGCTTCCTTGTATGTGCCTCCCTTAAACTATAAAAGGGAAGGCACACAATGTTACAGGGCGAGCTCTTAGACTCTCAAGCTCACACACTTACACACACACTCAATACAACATACTCGCAGTGGAGGTAGGGTATTATGCTCCGGCGGCCTGAACCACTCTAATCCTTCGTGTCCTCGTGTGTTCATCCCAAATCCACACAACAGGCAAAACGCTTAGGCCCCCTCCTCATCTTAGGATTAGGGCGGGTGCATTCCACCACCCGCCCGGAGGATTTTCTCTCTGATAGAGACCGACTCTTCATCACCTTCCACATCTGGCCGAGTCTACATCTTCAAAGCGCCAAGAGCGTAAGAAGTTTAGTAAGATGCCTCTTCGTTACCCTCGCATTCCTAAATGCGCCCCTCTACTTTCCGTACCCCTAGGTAAACCACCATATTTTGATGGTGAGGATTATTGTATGTGGAGTGATAAAATGAGGCACCATCTAACCTCACTCCACGAAAGCATATGGGATATTGTTGAGTTTGGAGCGTAGGCACCACAGGTGGGTGATGAGGACTACGACTCCGATGAGGCCGCCCAAATAAGGCACTTTAATTCCCAAGAAACCACTATACTCCTCGCTTCCTTGTGTCGAGTGGAGTATAACAAGGTGC
The DNA here is from genome assembly GCA_029449295.1 of Zea luxurians. NCBI lineage: Eukaryota > Viridiplantae > Streptophyta > Magnoliopsida > Poales > Poaceae > Zea > Zea luxurians. The sequence continues at coordinate 8,862,745 of JAOPSE010000048.1, read as the reverse complement.
AAGGGTTGAAAAGTGCCAAAGAAATTGGGGACATCCTCAAGACAGCGCATGAAGGGGACGAGGTGACCAAGATCACCAAGCGCGACGATCGAGGGAGAGCTCGATCGATTCGTCCTCAACAAAGGAGAGGAGCCACAAGCGATGTACAACTGGCTCAAGACAATGGTCAACCAAGTGCGCAACCTTGGGAGCACCAAGTGGGATGACCATGAAATGGTCAAGGTTATTCTTAGATCTCTTGTTTTTAGTAATCCCACTCAAGTTCAATTAATTCATGGAAATCCGAGATATAAACAGATGTCTCTCGAGGAGGTAATTGGCAAGTTTGTGAGCTTTGAACTTATGATCAAAGACTCCAAACACATTGTCAACTTGGAGCAAGGTGCCACCTCCACACCCGAGGTGCAACCCGTTGCATTCAAAGCAATGGAAGAAAAGAAGGAAGAGTCTACACTAAGTAGACTTCCAATCGACGCCTCCAAGCTCGACAATGAGGAGATGGCTCTTATCATCAAGAGCTTCTGGCAAATCCTCAAGCAAAGGAAGGGGAAGGACTATAAACCCCGCTCCAAGAGGGTTTGCTACAGGTGTGGTAAGTCCGATCACTTTATTGTAAAATGTCCATATACAAGTGACAGTGACAGGGACGATGACAAGAAAGGGAAGAAGAAGATGGAAAAGAAAAGATACTACAAAAAGAAAGGTGGCGAGGTGCACATGGGGCGGGAATGAGACTCCGACGAGAGTTCCACCGACTCCTCCGATGAGGACGTTGCCAACATCACCATCAACAAGGGACTTCTCTTCCCCAACGTCGGCCACAAATGCCTCATGGCTAAGGAGAGCAAAAAGAAGGTACATTCTAGAGATACCCCCAAATATACTACATCCGATGATGGGGGTAGCTCTAGTGATGATAATGATGATTTAACTTCCATTTTTGCAAACCTTACCAAGGATCAAAATAAAAAGATAAATGAATTAATAGAAACCATTAACGAGAAGGATGATCTCTTGGAATGCCAAGAAGACTTGCTCGTTAAGTAAAATAAGAAGTTTGTTAAACTAAAAAATGCTTATGCTCTTGAAGTAGAAAAATGTGAAAATTTGTATAAAGAGCTTAATGTTTGCAATGACTCAATTTCCTGTCTTAGAACCGAAAATGCTAGTTTAAATGCTAAGATAGATGAATTGAGTGCTTGCAATGTTTCTACATCTACTGTTGAGCATGTCACCATTTGCACTAGATGTAGAGATGTTAATATTGACGCTATGAATGATCATCTTGCTATGATTAAAGAACAAAATGATCATATAGCTAAATTAAATGTTAAAATTGCCGAGCATGAGTTAGAAAATGAAAAATTTAAATTTGCTCAAAGCATGCTTTACAATGGGAGATGCCCTGGCATTAAGGATGGCATTAGCTTCCAACAAGGGAGCCAAAGCAACATCAAACTTAATGCTCCCAAGAACAGACTATCTAATTTTGTTAAGGGTAAGGCTTCCATGGTTTAGGATAGAGAGTGTTAAATTTTATATCCTAAGAACTATCCTGAGTATAAAGTTAGAAAAATTCATGCTAGAAAAACTCATACTTATATGTATAGTAATGAGGCATCTAGTTCTAGGCATTCAACTCATATCAAAATGCCTAAAAAGAAGATTGTTAATGCAACAAATGAATATAGCATTTCATTTAAGACTTTTGATGCATCTTTTGTGCTAACTAACAAATCAGGCAAAGTAGTTGCCAAATATGTTGGGGGGCAAACACAAAAAGTCCCAAGACTTGTGTTTGGGTACCCAAGGTGCTTGTTTCTAATGTGAAATGACCCAAGACCGTTTGGGTACCTAAGAACAAGGCCTAAATTTGTTTTGTAGGTTTATGCATCCGACAGGTCAAGTTGGATAATCGATAGCGGGTGCACAAACCACACGACAGGGAAAAAAGGATGTTCTCCTCATACGAGAAAAATGATGATCCCAAAAGAGCAATTACATTCGGGGATGGAAATCAAGGTTTGGTCAAAGGACTGGGTAAAATTGCTATATCTCCTGACCATTCCATTTCCAATGTTTTTCTTGTAGATTCTTTAGATTATAACTTGCTTTCTGTTTCTGAATTATGCAAAATGGGTTACAACTGTCTCTTTACTGATGATGGTGTTACTGTCTTTAGAAGAAGTGATGATTCAATAGCTTTTAAGGGAGTGTTAGATGGTCAGCTATACTTAGTAGATTTCAATGATAACAATGCTGAACTAGACACTTGCTTAATTGCTAAGACTAATATGGGCTGGCTCTGGCATCGCCGACTTGCTCATGTTGGGATGAAGAATCTTCACAAGCTTCTAAAGGGAGAGCACATTTTAGGACTAACAAATGTTCATTTTGAGAAAGACGGGATTTGTAGCGCATGTCATGCAGGGAAGCAGGTTGGAGCTCATCATCCACATAAGTACATCATGACGACCGATAGGCCGCTTGAGCTACTCCACATGGATCTGTTCGGCTCGATCGCTTATATAAGCATCGGTGGGAGTAAGTATTGTCTTGTTATTGTGGATGATTATTCTCGCTTCACTTGGGTATTCTTTTTGCAGGAAAAATCTCAAACCCAAGAGACCTTAAAGAGATTCTTGAGACGGGCTCAAAATGAGTTTAGATTGAGAATCATGAAGATTAGAAGCGACAATGGAACAGAGTTCAAGAACTCTCAAATTGAAGGATTTCTTGAGGAGGAGGGCATCAAGCATGAGTTCTCTTCTCCCTACACACCTCAGCAAAACGGTGTTGTGGAGAGAAAGAATAGAACTCTATTGGATATGGCAAGGACCATGCTTGATGAGTACAAGGCACCAGATCAGTTTTGGGCAAAGGCAATTAACACCGTGTGCTACTCCATCAACCGACTCTATCTACACCAATTCCTCAAGAAAACATCGTATGAACTCCTCACTGGTAAAAGCCCAATGTTTCCTATTTTAGAGTTTTTGGGAGTAAATGCTTTATTCTTATTAAGAGAGGTAGAAATTCCAAATTTGCTCCTAAAGTAGTAGAATGCTTTTTACTTGGTTATGACTCAAACACAACGGCATATAGGGTCTTCAACAAGTCCACTGGATTAGTTGAAGTTTCTTGTGACATTGAGTTTGATGACACTAATGGCTCCCAAGTAAAGCAAGTTGATCTTGATGAATTAGCTGATGAAGAGGCTCTGTGCGTCGCGCTAAGGAACATGTCCATTGGGGATGTGTGTCCAAAAGAATCCGAAGAGCTTCCACAAGCACTAGATCAACCATCATCTTCCATACAAGTATCTCCACCAACCCAAGATGAGGACATAGCTCAATAAGAAGAGGATGAATACCAAGATGATGAGCCACCTCAAGAGGAGAACATTTATCAAGGGGGAGATGAAGATGATCAAGACAAGGAAGATGATCGAGAGATTCAGGATCAAAGACCACCGCACCCAAGAGTCCACCAAGCAATTCAAAGAGATCACCCCATCAACTCCATTCTTGGTGACATCCATAAGGGGGTACCACTCGATCTCGAGTTTCTTATTTTTATGAACATTACTCTTTTGTGTCTTCTATTGAGCCATACAGGATAGAGGATGCACTAAGAGATCCAGACTGGGTGGTGGCAATGCAAGAGGAGCTCAACAACTTCACGAGGAATGAGGTATGTCATTTGGTTCCACGTCCTAACCAAAATGTTGTCGGTACTAAGTGGGTATTCCACAACAAACAAGATGAGCATGGTGTGGTGACTAGGAACAAAGCCCTACTTGTTGCCAAGGGATATTCACAAGTCGAAAGTTTGGATTTCGATGAAACCTATGCACCCGTAGCTAGGCTTGAGTCAATTCATATATTACTTGCCTATGCTACTTACCATGCCTTTAAGTTATATCAAATGGACATGAAGAGTGCCTTCCTCAATGGCCCTATCATGGAAGAAGTATATGTTGAGCAACCTCCCAGCTTTGAAGATAGTGAATACCCTACACATGTGTATATGCTCTCAAAGGCGCTTTATGGGCTCAAGCAAGCCCCAAGAGCATTGTATGAATGCCTGAGAGACTTTCTTATCACTAATGGCTTCAAAGTTGATAAAGCTGACCCTACTCTCTTCACTAAAACTATTTCTAAAGACTTGTTTATATGCCAAATTTATGTTGTTGATATTATATTTGGGTCTACTAACAAGTCCTCTTGTGAAGAATTTAGTAGGATTATGATACATAAATTCGAGATGTCTATGATGGGGGAGGTGAAGTATTTCATTGGATTCCAAATCAAGCAACTCCAAGAAGGAACCTTCATATGTCAAACTAAGTACATTCAAGACATACTCAAGAAGTTTGGAATGAAGAATGCCAAACCCATCAAGACTCCCATGGGAACAAATGGCCATCTCGACCTCGACACGGGAGGTAAATCTATAGATCAAAAGGTATACCACTCGATGATAGGATCTTTACTCTATTTATGTGCTTCACGACTGGATATTATGCTTTCAGTATGCATGTGTGCAAGGTTCCAGGCAAATCCTAAGGAAGTTCACCTTAGGGTCGTGAAAAGAATCATGAGATATTTAGTTTACACTCCTAAGTTTGGGCTATGGTACCCCAAGGGATCTACCTTTGATCTAATTGGGTATTCCGATGTCGATTATGCCGGATGTAAGATTGATAGAAAGAGTACATCAGGGACTTGTCAGTTTCTGGGGAGATCCCTGGTGTCTTGGGATTCAAAGAAACACAACTCAGTAGCTCTATCCACCGCCGAATCCGAGTATATTGCTGTAGGCCATTGTTGTGCACAATTACTCTGGATGAGGCAAACCCTTAGGGACTATGGCTACAAATTGAGCAAAGTCCTTCTCCTATGTGATAATGAGAGTGCAATCCGCATGGCGGACAATCCCGTTGAACACAGCTGCACTAAGCACATAGACATCCGATATCACTTTTTGAGAGATCACCAACAAAAGGGGATATCGAAATTGCTTATGTTAGCACCCACAACCAATTAGCCGATATCTTTACCAAGCCCCTAGATGAAAAGACTTTTAGCAAACTTAGGAATGAGCTCAATATTCTTGATTCTCAGAACTTTGATTAAAACCTTGCTCACATTGCTCATTTATATACCTTTGATCATGTCTCTTTCATTTGGTACAATTGCATATTTCTTATTCTTGTGCCAAAGCTAAGACTAATGTGCTTCCATGAGTATCTCTATGATTAGTCTTAGATTAAAAGGAAAATGGAGTATTTGGCAAAGGCAAGGCTTCCACTACGACTCTGTCGGTATCATTTATCCTTTGCCCTGCTCATGTACTTTCACTCATATCCTTTTTGTACAAAGGGGGAGAAAGTAAAAGGCCGCTCAAGTTTCTTCGTTTTTGGCGCTTAATGCCAAAGGGGGAGAAAGTAATAGGCCCAAAGCAAAAGGACCGCACCACCACCCCATTTTTCAAAAACTATTTCACAAAGGGGGAGAAATTTATTCAAATTACAAAAACCCTCTTGACAGCTAAGGGGAGAATTTCTTCAGGGGGAGCTTTTATTTAGCCAAATGAAAAGCATTTCAAACAGGGGGAGAATTTTTAAAATCTTGAAAATTCTTTTTGAAATCATATTCTTATACCATTGGCTATTTACAAAAGTATGTGAAAAGACTTTGCCGAAAGATTTACAAAAACAACCTAAGTGGTTCAAATGTGGTCCAAAATATTAAACTAGAAGAAAGCAATCATATATACTTAGAAATACTTTCAATTGGTTTAATTCAAAGTAACTTATGCACATCTGTCAAAATTGCAAACTAGTTACATTCCTACACTTTATATTTGCTTAGGTTTGTGTTGGCATCAATCACCAAAAAGGGGGATATTGAAAGGGAAATGGGCTTAAACATTTCCTATAATCGATTTTGGTGTTTGACGTCCATCACAAACCACGTGGACTAACTAGTTTGCCTAGTTGTCATTTATCTCAGGTGTATAAAATTCAACATAAACCAACAAAGAAAATGAGTTGGGGAGCTCTACAAAGTTTGGAGCAAAAACAAATATAGGTGCAGCCAGTGGTGTACCGGACACTGTCCGGTGTGCACCAGACACTGTCCGATCCCTAGGCCAAGGCACCTTGCAAACTGCCGCTCTCGGGTTTTCTCAGAGTCACTCCACTATAATTCACCAGACTGTCCGGTGAGCTATTGGAGCAACGGTCAACTGCGCCCAACTGCATGACAACAATACAGTGAACAGAGCAAAAGTCAGAAGTCAGAACTGCAAAGTCAGAACGCACTGGACTGTCCGGTGTGCCAGCGGACTATCCGGTGCCGCAAGAGGACAAAGGACTTCAATGGTCAACCACTCCAAAGCCCAACGGTCGGCTGATGTGGCACGCACCGGACAGTGAATAGTGTCATGTCGGGTGCACCACCGGACTGTCTGGTGTGCCCATCGACAACGACGACTGGAATAGTGGTTGGGGCTATAAATACCCTCAACCACCACCATTCAATCCATCCAAGTTTTCAGACCTTCACATTCAATACTAGAGCAAAGACATACACTCCAAGACACAATCAAAGGATGAAATCCTCTCCAAGTTCCAAAATCAACTCAAGTGCTTAGTGACTTGAGAGAGGATCATTTGTGTTTCTTTTGTTGCTTGGATTGGTTTCTTATTCTCACTCTAAACTTCTTAAGTGCTTTGTAAAGCTAGCAAGAGACACCTAATTGTGTGGTGATCCTTGCGAGGTCTTAGTGACCCTAGTGATTTAGGAGAAGCACTCATCTGGTCTGAGTGATCGATTGAGAGAGGGAAAGGGTTGGAATAGACCCGGCCTTTGTGTCCTCCTCAACAGGGACTAGGTTCTTCGGAACCGAACCTCGGTAAACAAATCGCCGTGTTCATTTGTGTTGATCTCACTCGATTTGTTTATCCCCTCTCCTCTCTCTCTCTCTAAAATTCCCTTGCTTATATTGTTTTGAGTTTGCTCCCAAGGTTATCCGCATTGATTGAGAAACTCATAGCAAGAGGAACAATCTTCCGCACTCCGAATTTATTTCTAACCCTAATCCCAAGTGTAGTGCGTGTTCAAAGATTCATAATTTTCAGGTTTCACCTATTCACCCCCCTCTAGGCAACTTTCAAATATAATTATGCCGAATTAAATACACTAATCCATAGCCGCTCAGCGTAATCTCAATGTTTCTCGGCCGTAGCGTTGAGCATCATAGTTTCTTTTATCGTATAGTCGTAAATGCGAGCTCTACGCCACGTATTTGTTGAAAGTCGCCTAGAGGGGGGGGGGTTGAATAGGCAAAACCTGAAATTTATAAACTTAAACACACACTAAGGCCGGGGTTAGCGTTAGAATTAAATCCGAGGCGAAAGATTGTTTCTCTTGCCACGAGTTGCTCAAATGATGCGGATGACGTTTGGTAGCTAACACAAATCAATATTGGCAAGGAAACTTTAGAGAGAGGAAAGAGGGCAAACAAATCAAATGCAAATCACACAAGTGGACACGATGATTTGTTTTACCAAGGTTCGGTTCCAAAGAACCTAGTCCCCGTTGAGGAGGCCACAAAGGCTGGGTCTATTTCAACCCTTTCCCTCTCTCTCAAACGGTCATGTTGGGACGAAGGCGAACACGCCACCCTTCGCTCGACGACTTCGTCCTCGCCTTACACAAGCGAAGGCGGGATCCACAACCCGCCGGACAGGCCAAGGGCGCCAGAGCGGATGGGGGCCTATTCGACCCCTTCGCTCTCGTGTGACAAGATGAAGGCCCCGCCGAAGGCTACGAGACTTCCCACTCCTCGGAACGGAGAGAGGCCCATGTGTGGTTCGGCCCATAGAGTTGGGCCCCTTGCGGACATGCGTGATTATGGCTGTGTCTATAATAAAGTTTACCGTAATGACAGTTTGTACCCCCCCCTCGTGGGAATATTCTAGGGATAAACCAGGTACTTGAGGGTCTAAATGTCTTTGGCAAGGACAAGCGGCCCCTCGAGTACCTATAAATACCCCCGTACTGTGCCCAGGCACGGGGAGACCAACATGGCTTTTGACATCCCGTGTTAAGCTCTGCAAACTCTCTCCCTAATTTCCCGTTAGATCAACCTGTCTTGGAGGGCAGGTTCCAACATTTGGCACCCACCGTTCGTGCGACGAAGAACGACCCGCGATGGCCCCCAAGAGAGCAACGTCCAAGGCCGCGACATCCATCGATGACGCGGCGAAGGTAGCACTCCTAGCGGAGAAGAAAGGCAAAGCCCTCGCGGACACCACCCCCAAGAGGCCTTTGAAGATGACGCTGTCAACAACAAGAGACAACACCAAGATCACCCACCCCCGACAGCACTGTGCGCACCTGCAGTTCCGAGGGCGCACCCCAAGCACCACCACTAGGCTTCGCCCCGCTAGAGGGCGAAGACACCATAGAGGATGGAGAAGTCATCGGCATCTCAGCCAAAGACTAGCTAAAGCTACGAGCTTTATGCATAAAAAACAATCACCTGCAAAAGCAGAAGGAAATCCTCGAAGCCAAGCACCAACGAATCACCATGCAAGCCAAAGTTGTAACACCCACTTTGTAATTTGCTAGAAATAATACCAATAGGGAAACAATTTCTCTTCATGTGAGTTTGATCTTTATGCATCATCTTATGTGAACATCATGCCCAAAAACAATTAATAAAAATATATACTACCAAATTATGCATCATGCTCGATTTTATTCTGTGTGCATTTTGTGACAACATACAATAATGTGAAAAAAAGAAATATAGTAATACCCAAATGGGAATTTAAGATTTGAAAGAAATTCTAGAATTTAGAAGGGAAAAGAAAATAAGTATTGTGTGGATAAAATAAGTAATTAAAAATATATTATTCCAAGACTAGATTTTGAATTTGTATAATTTAACTCAAAGCTGAAATTTATATTCAAATTCAAATCTGGATTCAAATAATTATGAATAAAAAAAAAGATAAAGAAGAAAACAAAATAGGAAAAAGAAAAGAAAAAGGAATTAAAAAAAGACAACAGCCTGATGGGCCGGCCTCTCCATTTTGGCCCACCAGGAACCCTTCCCTCTGCGCGGCCCAGGCGTGAACGTCGTTTGCGCCGTGAGCCACTGGCGTGTGGGCCCACGAAGGCAGCCTCCCTGCTCACTTGCGCTCACTCTCCGTCACCCGCTGACTGGTGGGTCCATGCCGTCAGCCCCGTTCTCTTCTTCCCATGGATCTCGGCGCGGTGGTTGACCAACAAATCCCGCGAAGCTCGGCTCACGGGGGATGCGGGGTGGAGGTTTGACCCGGTATAAAACGGCGCCCTGCGCGGCTAACAGGGCTCCTGCAACCTGGGACCCGCGCGTTCGTAGCCAGTGCGCCGCCGCCGACCGTTCCACCGCCACTATGGACGATCAACGCCGGTCGCGACCGCGTGCCTGCAAGGAATAGCGCTGGTGATCCGACGACGTGCCGCGGGTGCGTTGGTTGCAGTTGTCGTGGGTGTGGTGTCGGGGGTGACGACGAATTGCTCGCCATGCCTCTCGGTCCGCCGCGGAATCGCCGAGCGTCGTGAGCAAGAGTCTGCGCGCACCGAGTCTGGGTATGGCATACTCTATCGAGGTCACTTATGCTTGAATTTCGTGTTAGCGGGCTCGATGGGGGAAAGTGGGTGTCGGGGCGCCGAATCACTGCGCGCCGGCATGGAACCATGGCAGCAGTGGGCGGCGCCGCCGTCGAGCGTGGCCGGGGGGGGGAGATGCCCTCAGGGCCGTCCATCTCGGATGTGTGGCTGCGATTAAAACGAGGGATACCCCTTCGCGCTGGTTTGATCCTGGCCGTTGGCTTCGAATCGTGCGAAGCGTATTAAATCGCGCATATGTTAGATTTGAGCCGTAGGATCGTGATCTGGCGATCGACATCACGTACCGGTTCAAAGGTTTTAGAGATCTAATCCGGGCCGTGTAGCTGAGATCGGGCGGTCAGGATTAAAAGGTACCCCTTCGCGGGTCACTTTTGCTAAAGAGACCCTCTGTTTTTATATAATCAACCCGCCATCCACAGGGCCTGTTCTCTGTGTCTCTGAATTCTTACCCCGTGCCCCCTGGGTTTATCTGGATTTGAGGCCCAGTCCATAGCTCTGTAAATTGAGTTATTTAATTTTAGAAATTACTTTTTAACACAAAAATAAGTGCTAGGACTTAAATAAATCATAGAAAATTCATATGAACTCCAAATTAACCCATTCCACTTTCTAAATTGTTGTAATTTAATTCTCTATCACTTAGTGTCTCTGTTTTATCATGACAACAGTAAGAAAATTAATCCCACACTTAATCCTATTTTAAACACATAAAACCTTTGGAAATTCATAACTTAAAATCTATAACTCCAAAAATTATGATTCCTGTTCCTAGGATTTTATTTTAATGTGTAGAATATTTCTGTGTATTTTATTTATATGTTTGGTGTAATGTTAATTTCTCTATATGCACTGTGCTTGTTTGTATTGTGGCGAGTAGAAGAGCCCGTTGCTGAGGATCCTGGTGAGCAGCAGGTTGAAGTAGCTGAGCAGGAGCTAATTGAAGGCAAGTTGTGCCCTTGACCACTTTTTACCCAATAATGTTCTTTAATACCATTTATCCATGCATAGGTTAATTTTGATGGGACCCAATAGGTCACTCTAGATTGTTTATCTCATTACCTTGTTTACCCCTGAATCACTTGGGTAGTTTGCTATTGCTTTAAATGGTTTTGGGATAATCATTTATTACCTCTATGTTCCAATTCTTTTTGTTATTCTATTTATGTTCATGCTGAGATCATTAATGTTAATTGGAACATAGAGCTTAACTTGAGTAACACGTGCCACCACAAGGGTTTAATGGGACGCCCTTGGCTGACTAATTAGGAAAGCTAGTGGAAGACTACCTTACCCGAAAGGGGCAAGGGCAGTAGGGGAGTGGTCAGTGTAGGGAGGTCCTTGGTTGATTTTGCTGCGATGGCGGTCAGCCAAGAACCCTGCATTGGAACTTCCTATAAACTGTAGCGGGTTTTCGGAAGCTAGTGGAACTTTGTAAAGGCCTCGTAGTGTTGCCCTGCCGCGCTTCCTAGGTAGAGGTGTATGGGAAGTCGCGATCCCTTGGCAGATGGGTAACATGACTTGTGGGTAAAGGGTACAACCTCTGCAGAGTGTAAAACTGGTATACTAGCCGTGCTTGCGGTCATGAGCAACTCAAGACTCTCTGATGTTTAAATTATGGAACTTAAATTCAATTTTGTCATTTGCATTGCATGGGTTTATTATTAATTTGTTCTATTACTTTACTTATGGTTTGGTATTTACTTACACTTAGTAACTGCTAATAAAATTTTGACCAACTACTTAAAAGCAATGCTCAGCTTTAACCCCTATCATTGATTAGCCTTACACCTCACATGAACTCACACCTTTGTGAGTTTATGTCCACTGGTTCCCCACAACTTGTTGAGCTATGATCATGTGTGAGCTCACCCTTGCTGTCTCACACCCCCCCCCCCACAGGAGAAGAACAGGTGGTTCAGGAGGAGCCACAAGGCGAGGAGTATGATCTGATCTAGGTGGCGTTTCACAGTTGACATTGGCGCCAACGATCCTTAGTTCGTTTTATATTTATTATTTTATTTTGTAATAAGTCTTCCGCTATGTAATAAATACTCTGATTATTGTGACATTTATCTCTATACACTCTGTTATTATATATGTTGTCTTCTTGGCGCATGTATGAGATGCACCTGGCTTTGTTCCTTAAAGCCGGGTGTGACAGAAGTGGTATCGGAGCAATGTTGACTGTAGGACAAAACCTAGATAGAAATGGACAAAACCCTTTCCTACTTACCTTACTCTGACTCATTCTATACTTATCTCATCTGGATCTTATCTCACCTTTTGCTACCCTATTCTGGTTAATCTTATCTTTTCTACTCTAAGACAAGATGGATTTCACACCTTGGAATCCTACCACTATGATCTTTTTAAGAGATAGGGAACCCAAGACAAAATTTAAAACTATTTTCTTTAAAATGTTGTTTGATTGTGCTGATGCTAAATGCCTGATTTGCTTCTTTGATTGATTGAATTATTATAGATGGACATCTTAGTATGTACCACCATAAGGTAATAAATTAGCTATGGTAGGTAAAATATTAATTCGCTTAGCTAATAAATTCCCCAAAGTAACATGATTTGTAATTACCTGCCTTGTCTACTATTTTCTTACCATATGTATCTAACTCAGATGGTCAATACCAGGCGGGGTGGTGGAATTGATTTGTCTCCTAATCGACACACTCGGTGGATATATAGACAACCCCAGCCACAACCTGCAGAGATGAATCCTCCTAATCCTCCACCAGGCGGAGTTGACCCACTGGTTGCTGCTCAGATGGCGGTGATGCAGCAAATGGCGGACACTATGGCTGATATGCGTGCCCAGATGCAGCAAGAACGCCAAGAGATGCGTCAGGAAAGAGAAGATTTACGCCAGGAGTTGCGCCAAGAGCGAGAGGAGATACGCCAGGAAAGGAGGGCGCAACAACAGCAGCTGCAGCAGCAAATGCAACAACAACAGCAACAAGTACCACTGCCTCCACCTCCACCACCACCAGTTCCACCCCGTGATAAGCATAGGGAGTTCATGAGTCATAAGCCACCTACATTCGCTAGCTCACCTGATCCACTGGACGCGGATGATTGGCTGAAGTCCGTTGAGAAGATGCTGAATATTGCACAATGCACTGACCGGGAGAAGGTTTTATATGCTTCTGGACGTCTGACAGGTCCTGCTGCTGACTGGTGGGATTCATATACTGCTGCCCATGATGTTGCTGATACTATTACTTGGGCAGAGTTCAGTACACAGTTCCGGAACTACCATATTCCAGCTGGTATGATAAAGATCAAGAAGGAGTTTTTGTCATTGAAGCAAGGCAACATGTCGGTCAGTGAGTACAGAGACAAATTCATTCAGCTATCGAGATATGCTCCGGAGGAAGTTGCTGAGGATGAAAGAAAGCAGGAGCACTTTATTGAAGGACTTAATGGACCCCTACAGTATGCACTTGTCGGCGTTCCGAGACCGGGGGGTCCCCGAGCCGACGAGTGAGTGTGCCGCGTGCCCCAGCCCAGATGGGTCGAGCGCGTGGGCGAGCGCGAAGGGGAGAGAGAGAGAGAGAGCGAGAGAGAGCGAGGTGGCCGGAGCCGGGTCGTGAGGGAGTCGGAGAATTCCCGCGGCCTTCGTGTTCGTCCCGCGCCCAGGTCGGGTGCGCTTGCAGTAGGGGGTTACAAGCGTCCACGCGAGGTGAGGGGAGCGGGCGGCCCCGAGAGAGCGCCTGCCCCTGCCCTTCGTCCCCACGAGGCCAACCTTCTCTAAGAAGGCCCTGGTCCTTCCTTTTATAGTCGTAAGGAGAGGATCCAGGTGTACAGAATGGGGGTGTAGCAAGGTGCTACGTGTCTAGCGAGGGAGAGCTAGCGCCCTAAGTACATGCCAAGGTGGCAGCCGGAGAGATCTTGGCACCCTGTTGGTGTGGCGTCGTGGCTGTTGGAGAAGCAGTGGAGCTTGACGGAGGGACAGCTGTTGGAACAGCTGTGCTCTTGCTGACGTCTCCCTGCTTTCGTAAGGGAGCTGAGAGTCGCCGTCGTCACGGTCTAGTGAGGCGCCATCATTGCCTATCTGGCGGAGCTGGCCAGATGGGACGTCGGTCTTGTTCTCTGCGACCCAAGTCGGCTCAGGGCAGGGTGATGATGACGCTTCCTGTTGACGTGGCGGTCTTGTGTCCTAGGTCGGGCGACGTGGAGGCTCCTCCGAAGTCGAGGTCGAGTCCGTCCTGCATGACAGAGGCCGAGCCCGAACCCCTGGGTCGGGCGAGGCGGAGGTCGTTCGGCAGAGGCCGAGGCGGAGTCCGAGCCCTGGGTCGGGCGAGGCGGAGTTCGTCGTCTTCCGGGGCCTTAGCCCGAGTCCGAGCCCTGGGTCGGGCGAAGCGGAGCTCGCCGTCTTCCGGGGCCTTAGCCCGAGTCCGAGCCCTGGGTCGGGCGGAGCGGAGTTCGCCGTCTTCCGGGGCCTTAGCCTGAGTCCGAGCCCTGGGTCGGGCGGAGCGGAGTTCGCCGTCTTCCGGGGCCTTAGCCCGAGTCCGAGCCCTGGGTCGGGCGGAGCGGAGTTCGCCGTCTTCCGGGGCCTTAGCCCGAGTCCGAGCCCTGGGTCGGGCAGAGCCTCCTATGGCACCTCTGGCGAAGTCTGGTCGCCCGTCGGTCTTACCTTTTGCGTTAAACGCCCCGGTGACTTGGTCGGTTGGCGCGGTGATTTAGTCAGGGTTACTTCTTATCGAAGGCGGGGCCTCGGGCGAGCCGGTGATGCGTCTGCCGTGAAAGAGGAGACCTCAGGCGAGACGGAGTCATCTTAGGGTCGGCTGCCCTCGCCCGAGGCTAGGCTCGGGCGTGGCGTGATCAAGTCGCTCGTATGGACTGATCCCTGACTTAATCAAACCCATCAGGCCTCTGCAGCTTTATGCTGATGGGGGTTACCAGCTGAGAATTAGGCGTCTTGAGGGTACCCCTAATTATGGTCCCCGACAGTAGCCCTCGAGCCTCGAAGAGAGTGTTAACACTCGCTTGGAGGCTTGCGTCGCACTTTTTTGCAAGGGGACCAGCCTTTCTCGGTGGTACTTTGTTCCGGTGGGTGCGCGCGAGCGCACCCGCCGGGTGTAGCCCCCGAGGCCTCGGAGGAGTGGTTTCACTCCTTCGAGGTCTTAATGCCTTGCGTAATGCCTCGGCTGGTCTGGCGGTTCCCTCATGCGAGCAGGGCGTAGCCCAGGTGCACTGTCGGGGCCCAAGTTCTCGGGCTGGTATGTTGACGCTGTCAACGGTTCGGCCGGAGCCGGGTTTGCGAGAGCAGCCCCCGAGCCTCCGCACCGAGCGAGAGGACGATCAGGGACAGACTCGACTTTTTACATACGCCCCTACGTCGCCTTTCCGCAAGGAGGAGGGGGGAGAGCGCCATGTTACCCTCGATGGGCACCGAACATGGTGTCTCCGGTGAGCTGCAATCGGGTAATCCGAGTGGACGTCCGTGCCCCGTTCGTTGGGGGTCGGCTAGGGGCCCGGAGGCACGCCCAAAAGTACCTGCGGGTGATCTGTCGGACCTGGTCCCCTAGCGACGGGGTCCGAGGGCTCGTTGCCTCCCTCCGATGGGATTCCGTTACAGAGTCGTTCCCGCTGGTCTCGGAAATGTCCTAGGGTACCTCGGGAGCGTAGCCCGAGCCTTGGTTATGTATCGAACGTACCCCTGGTCATCCCTCGCTCGGCGTCTGAGGCGACTGTGAACCCTTCGACAGGCCAGCCTTCGAACCCCTGATCAGTAATGGGCGCGGAGCCCTAGTAGCCTGAGGCGGTCGTGGAACCTTTCGGGAGGCCGACCTTCGAACCCCTGACCAGTAGTGGGTGTCGGGCCCACGCGATCTGAGGCGGCTGTTGAACCCCTCGGGGGGCCAGCCTTCGAACCCCTGATCAGTAGGGAGGCTCGGAGCCTAGTTCCTTCACGGGGAAGGATCCCTTTGGGGGTATCCCCTTTCCCGGTCCCTGTTGCAAGAGATAGAGAAAGAAGGAAAAGGGAAAAAGGATTCGAAATTGAACGTCGTGGCGTACCTTTTTCGGCGTGGTTGTTTTGGCGAAGGCGAAACGTCGCCAGCCGCTCCCGCCCGTAGCGCTGTCCGTCGAGCCGCGGAGTTAATGCGCCGGGGCGAGTAGTTGGCGAGGTTGCCGTTGTGCATGCGCGAGCCGTTCGAGGAACGGGTCACGGGCGTGTCGTCTTCACACCGTGAGAGAGAGGGGGTTCTCTTGCTGCCTCCGGATGGGACGTGAGCCTGGCAGATGGCGTGACCGCTGCTCTCGCGCGCCTGCCACCGTCATTACTGCCGGCCTATTTTTGACCGCGTTTGACCGCTGCGCCAGGCTGGCGCCGCTGGGTCGCGGGCTGGGTCGCCTCGAATCGCGGTATCGGTTCCACAATCGAGGAGGTGCGGTGGTGGAGCGAGTGGCACAGCGGCTCGCATGCAGCACCCGGCGCGCCAGTTGCACGACGCGTGGGCTTGAGCCGTCGCACTGGCCTGTCAGGAGTCGGAGAGGCGCGTCCACTTGGCGCGGTTGCATGCCGCCTGCATGGCCGCCTGCCCCTTTCGCCCGCTGGTCCGGGCAAAAG
This sequence comes from Zea luxurians, assembly GCA_029449295.1. NCBI lineage: Eukaryota > Viridiplantae > Streptophyta > Magnoliopsida > Poales > Poaceae > Zea > Zea luxurians. Next base: position 8,846,467 of record JAOPSE010000048.1, on the reverse strand, counting down.
TGGAGGGTCACTTGTAACCGCTGGGCGGTTGCGTGCGTCGTGCACGACGGTTCGGCTTCTTCTGCTTAGAGCCGGTCTGCATGACAGGCGGGCCCCAGCCCCCGCGCCGCAGGGGAGGACTTTGGAGGCGTGTAGGAGAAGACTCAGCCCGTGACAGTTGAGGGTGCAAGCAGGGGGAGTTGCCTTTAAAAGGAGGGCGACCCCCTTCGTAAGGTGACCATGTCTCCTTCCTCCCCTATGCATTGTGTCTCTCCATCTTCCGAGCCCCCGGATGGGGGGAACCGCCGTCTTTTCGCTCCATCGCTGGAGGAACGCAACTCCGTGGGAGTTGGTACCTTTCAGCCATCGTTCGGCTTCAAGGATTTTCATCATGCAGCCCGGCTGCACCCCTCCACCGGCGGTCACCCAGGGTGGTGACCTCCGGCTTGGTGGTGGGGGAAAGCGAGCCGGGCTGCGGCCTCTGCCCCTCCCTCAGCCTCAAGGATTTTCATCACCAGGCCAAGAGGGAGGACGAGGCGAGTCAGGGAGCTGTCTCCGTGTGGGTCGGTTGCCCTCTTCTTCCCCGTGCGCCTGGGGGAGAACGGCATCCTCCAGCTTCACGGAGACTTCCTCCAGCCATGTCGGAAGTGGCGGGTCCCGAGGCGTCGGCGGACAGAAGTGGCTTCTCTACCGATGAGATTGCCAATTCCGTCAGTAGCCCTGGGTCTCCGTCTCCCGGCCTGAATGGCTGGCTCTCGTCCTCGGGGGGTGAGAGTTTTTCCGCCGCCCCGCAGGCCCGCCCCTATCGAGTGGGGTTGTTCGTACCTGCGGGGGGGGGGGGGGGAACCGGAGTTCCGTTTGTAATGGCACTTCGAGTGCCGGGTTTTTTGTTCATTTCGGCTTTCGGGGCCTGAACATGTATGTAACCACGGCACGGAGCCGTGTTTTTTTCCTCATTTCCGAGCACTAAGACTCGTCTGCTGATTATCTGAACCGCTTCACCAAGCATGAGTCGCCCCGTGTCAAGGTGACGAGTGAGGTATCCGTATCCCGGAGGCATAGGAGTCCCTCGGCTCGGTCGGCCCTGTTGTCCGAGGCTCCTCTAGCTTAGTTAAAGAGACCCCTCGGCCGCTCTTCGACGAGCCGAGGCCAGGGGTAGCGATATCAGCACGAGTAGAGGCGGAGTTGGCTCGGAAATGAAACCTGGTTGGCCGGAGCCTAGCCAGGTTGTCCGTTGGCAGGATTGTCGTTGGAGTTGCTCAGCCGAGGCTTCGGATCGAGCTGGCGCCCTCGGAAGGCGGTCGGCCGAGGCCCCGGAGGTGGCCGGCCGAGCCGTCCGCTCGGGCCGGGTTCTCGGAGAAGTCCCTGGCAGAGATTGCTCGAGCGTGGTGATGACGTCGTCCTTCGGAGCGGAGGCCTTCGGACCGCGTCGCCGTCCGAGGCTAGGTCGGGCCTTGCCGAAGGTGCTGTCGACGCCGAGGGTGTCATCGCCCTCTTCCAGCGTCAAGATCCGAGCCTGCAGGGTCAAATCGTCTTGTAGCGTGGGCCCTGTGCGGCCGTCGAGGCCAGAACACACACCCTTGCTGCGTTATAAAGCTGCGCCTCTTTTCCTCTTGTTTTGAGTATCTGGACTTTTTGTCGGTAGCAGGGATGTTAGTGCGAGCAAGAGTTGCTTCTCGCGGAAGGTGATGAGTGAGGTATCCGTATCCCGGAGGCGTGGGAGTCCCTCGGCTCGATCGGCCTTGCCGCTTACGCGTACTTTTACCCGTCCATGAGGCCCTGTCACCGACTCGGTCGAGAAGGCTCGAAGAATCGCTTCGACAGAAGAGCTTCTGTACGTAAAGACTCGTTCGATCCGCGGATTCACCTTATCCGAGCGCGAGTTACTTATCGCAGAAGGTGATGAGTGAGGTATCCGTATCCCGGAGGCGTAGGAGTCCCTCGGCTCGGTCAGCCTTGACTGCTTACGTGTACCCCGTCGTTTCCGGGACCCACTTTTCGAAGTAGTCAAAAAGCACGAAAGATGTTCTGGTAAAAGAGATTTTTTGTTCGAGGAAAATTTTGACGCAGAGGGGGTTTCCCCCCTTTTAGCCCCCGAGGGAGGGTCGGGCTTTGCCGAGGCGAGGCCGACCCTTCCTTGTTGACTAAACTTTGCGTGGGTGCGAGGTGTATGAATCAATTTGGAAACATCTCAAGGGTAGAAGCGACGTAGCTGTTGGATGTTCCAAGCGTTGCCGTAGACCTCGCCTTGACTGTTGGCCAGCTTGTACGTTCCGGGCTTCAGAACTTTGGCGATGATGAACGGCCCTTCCCAGGGGGGCGTGAGCTTGTGCCTCCCTCGGGCATCCTGCCGCAGCCGAAGCACCAGATCGCCCACCTGGAGATCTCGGGGTCGGACCCCTCGGGCGTGGTAGCGTCGCAGGGACTGCTGATACCGCGCCGAGTGTAGTAAGGCCCTGTCCCGAGCCTCATCTAGCTGGTCCAGCGAGTCTTCTCGGCTAGCTTGGTTGCTTTCTTCGTTGTAGGCCCTCGTCCTCAGGGAGCCATATTCCAGGTCCGTGGGCAAGACGGCCTCGGCCCCGTAGACCAGGAAGAACGGCGTGAAACCCGTGGCTCGGCTTGGCGTCGTCCTCAGGCTCCAGACTACCGAGGGGAGTTCCTTCATCCATCGCTTGCCGAACTTGTTGAGATCATTGTAAATCCGAGGCTTGAGCCCTTGTAGGATCATGCCATTGGCGCGCTCCACTTGCCCATTCGACATGGGATGAGCTACGGCGGCCCAGTCCACCCGGATGTTGTGATCCTCGCAAAAATCCAAGAATTTTTTGCCGGTGAACTGGGTGCCATTGTCGGTGATGATGGAGTTCGGGACCCCGAAGCGATGGATGATGTTGGTGAAGAACGCCACCGCCTGCTCGGACCTGATGCTGTTCAGGGGTCGGACCTCGATCCACTTGGAGAATTTGTCGATGGCGACCAGCAGGTGCGTGTAGCCCCCGGGCGCCTTCTGCAGAGGGCCGACGAGGTCCAGACCCCACACAGCGAAGGGCCAGGTGATGGGTATCGTCTGTAGAGCCTGAGCGGGCAGGTGGGTCTGCTTCGCATAGAATTGGCACCCTTCGCAGGCGCGGACAATTCTAGTGGCGTCAGCCACCGCCGTTGGCCAGTAGAAGCCTTGGCGGAAAGCGTTCCCGACGAGGGTTCGAGGTGCTGCATGATGACCGCAAGCCCCCGAGTGTATTTCCCGCAGGAGTTCCTGACCTTCGGCGATGGAGATGCATCGCTGGAGGATGCCCGAGGGGCTACGGTGGTAGAGCTCCTTCTCATCGCCCAGCAAGACGAACGATTTGGCGCGTCGCGCTACCCGCCGAGCCTCGGCTCGGTCGAGGGGCAGTTCTCCTTGGTGGAGATATTGCAGGTACGGGGTTTGCCAATCTTGATCTGGCACGACCCCGTTCTGCTCCTCCTCGATGCGCAGTGCTTCGCCCTCGGGCTCCGAGGGTTCCTCGGGTTGAGCCGAGGATGGCTCGGGCTGGGCCGAGGTCACCTCGGACGAGGCCGAGGGTGCCTCGGGCTCGGGCGTGTCGCCTATCTTGACGGAGGGTTGGTGCAGATCTCGGGAGAAGACGTCCGGGGGAACCGTCGTTCGCCCCGAGGCTATCTTCGCCAGCTCGTCCGCAGTCTCGTTGTAGCGCCGGGCGATGTGGTTAAGCTCGAGCCCGTAGAACTTGTCTTCCAGGCGTCGAACCTCCTCACAGTAGGCCTCCATCTTCGGGTCGCGGCAGAGGGAGTTCCTCATGACTTGGTCGATGACGAGCTGCGAGTCGCCGCGTGCATCGAGGCGTCGGACCCCTAGCTCGATGGCGATTCGCAATCCGTTGATCAGAGCCTCGTACTCAGCCACATTGTTGGACACCGGGAAATGGAGGCGGAGCACGTAGCGCAGGTGTTTCCCGAGGGGCGAGACGAAGAGCAGGCCCGCGCCAGCTCCCGTCTTCATCAGCGACCCGTCGAAAAACATGGTCCAGAGCTCTGGTTGGATCGGAGCCGTTGGCAACTGGGTATCGACCCATTCGGCAACGAAATCCGCCAGTACCTGGGACTTGATGGCCTTCCGAGGGGCGAACGAGATTGCCTCGCCCATGATTTCCACCGCCCACTTCGCGATCCGCCCCGAGGCTTCTCGGCACTGGATGATCTCCCCCAGGGGGAAGGATGACACCACAGTCACCGGATGGGATTCGAAGTAATGTCGCAGCTTTCGCCTCATCAGGATCACTGCATATAGCAGCTTCTGGACTTGTGGGTAGCGGATCTTGGTCTCGGACAGTACTTCGCTGACGAAGTAAACTGGCCTCTGAATGGGCAAAGCATGCCCCTCTTCCTGCCTTTCAACCACGATCGCGGCGCTGACCACCTGTGTGGTTGCGGCGACGTAGACCAGGAGGGCTTCTCCATCAGCTGGGGGTACCAAGATGGGCACCTGGGTGAGGAGCGCCTTCAGGTTCCCGAGGGCTTCCTCGGCCTCGGGAGTCCAAGTGAAGCACTCGGCCTTCCTTAAGAGACGGTACAGGGGCAGGCCTCTTTCGCCGAGGCGCGAGATGAAACGGCTCAAGGCCGCGAGGCATCCCATGACCCTCTGTACGCCTTTTAAGTCCTTGATGGGCCCCATGTTCGTGATGGCCGCGATCTTCTCCGGGTTGGCTTCGATGCCCCGCTCGGAGACGATGAATCCCAAAAGCATGCCCCGGGGCACCCCGAAGACGCACTTCTCGGGATTGAGCTTGACGCCCTTCGCCTTGAGACACCGGAATGTCAGTTCGAGGTCGGAGAGAAGGTCGGAGGCTTTCCTCGTCTTGACTACGATGTCATCGACGTAGGCCTCGACCGTGCGACCGATGTGTTCGCCGAACACATGGTTCATGCACCGCTGGTACGTTGCACCCGCGTTCCTCAAACCGAACGGCATTGTGACATAACAGTACATGCCGAAGGGCGTGATGAAAGAAGTCGCGAGCTGATCGGACTCTTTCATCTTGATTTGATGATACCCTGAGTAGGCATCGAGGAAAGACAGGGTTTCGCACCCTGCAATGGAGTCCACGATTTGATCGATGCGAGGTAAAGGGTAGGGGACCTTCGGACATGCTTTGTTGAGACCAGTGTAGTCTACACACATCCGCCATTTCCCCCCTTTTTTCCTCACAAGCACAGGGTTGGCAAGCCATTCGGGATGGAATACCTCTTTGATGAACCCTGCTGCCATCAGCTTGTGGACCTCCTCGCCTATCACCCTGCGCCTTTCCTCGTCGAATCGGCGCAGAGGCTGTCTGACCGGTCGGGCTCCGGCCTGAATATCCAGCGAGTGCTCGGCGACATCCCTCGGTATGCCGGGCATGTCCGAGGGACTCCACGCAAAGACGTCGGCGTTTGCGCGGAGAAAGTCGACGAGCACTGCTTCCTATTTTGGGGTCGAGCCCGGATCCGATCCGAATCTGCTTGGAGGTGTCGCCACTGGGGTCGAGAGGGACGGCCTTAACCGTCTCCGCTGGCTCGAAGTAGCCGGCATGTCGCTTCACGTCCGGCACCTCTCGGGAGAGGCTTTCCAGGTCGGCAATGAGGGCCTCGGACTCGGCGAGGGCCTCGGCGTATTCCACGCACTCCACATCGCATTCGAATGCGTGTTTATACGTGGGGCCGACGGTGATGACCCCGTTGGGGCCCGGCATCTTGAGCTTCAGGTAGGTGTAGTTGGGGATGGCCATGAACTTCGCGTAGCATGGCCTTCCCAACACTGCGTGGTAGGTTCCTCGGAACCCGACCACCTCGAACGTCAAAGTCTCCCTTCGGAAGTTGGAGGGTGTTCCGAAGCAGATAGGGAGGTCGAGCTGTCCGAGGGGCTGGACGCGCTTCCCGGGGATGATCCCGTGGAAGGGCGCAGCGCCTGCTCGGACGGATGACAGATCGACGCGCAGGAGCCTGAGGGTCTCGGCGTAGATGATGTTGAGGCAGCTGCCCCCATCCATCAAGACCTTGGTGAGCCTGACGTCGCCGATGACGGGGTCGACGACGAGCGGGTACTTCCCCGGGCTCGGCACGTGGTCGGGGTGGTCGTCCTGGTCGAAGGTGATGGGCTTGTCGGACCAGTCTAGGTAGACTGGCGCCGCCACCTTCACCGAGCAGACCTCCCGACGCTCTTGCTTACGATGCCGAGCCGAGGGATTCGCCGCATGCCCTCCGTAGATCATGAAGCAGTCGCGGACCTCTGGGAACTCTCCTGCTTGGCAATCCCCCCTTTTGTCGTCGTCGCGGGCCTTGCCACCCTCTGCGGGTGGCCCGGCCCTGTGGAAGTGGCGCCGAAGCATGACGCACTCCTCGAGGGTGTGCTTGACGGGCCCCTGATGGTAGGGGCACGTCTCCTTGAGAGCCTTGTCGAAGAGGTTGGCGCCTCCGGGGGGCTTCCGAGGGTTCTTGTGCTCGGCGGCGGCGACAAGGTCTGCATCGGGAACGTCGCGTTTCGCTTGCGACTTCCTCCTGCCTTTCTTCTTGGCGCCGCGCGGAGTGGACGCCTCGGGAGCATCTTCCGACAGGCGGCCCTGGGGCTGCTTGTCCTTTTGGAAGATGGCCTCTACCGCCTCCTGGCCGGAGGCGAACTTGGTGGCGATGTCCATCAGCTCGCTCGCCCTGGTGGGGGTCTTGCGACCCAACTTGCTCACCAGGTCACGGCAGGTGGTGCCAGCGAGGAACGCGCCGATGACATCGGAGTCGGTGACGTTGGGCAGCTCGGTGCGCTGCTTCGAGAACCGCCGGATGTAGTCCCGGAGAGACTCTCCCGGCAGTTGCCGACAGCTTCGGAGGTCCCAGGAATTCCCGGGGCGCACGTACGTGCCCTGGAAGTTGCCGGCGAAAGCCTGGACCAAATCTTCCCAGTTGGAAATCTGCCCCGGAGGCAGGTGCTCCAACCAGGCACGAGCGGTGTCGGAGAGGAACAGGGGGAGGTTTCGGATGATGAGGTTGTCATCGTCCGTCCCACCCAGTTGACAGGCCAGGCGGTAGTCCGCGAGCCACAATTCCGGTCTCGTTTCCCCCGAGTACTTCGTGATAGTAGTCGGGGGTCGGAATCGGGGCGGAAACGGCGCCCGCCGAATGGCTCGGCTAAAGACCTGCGGACCGGGTGGTTCGGGCGAGGGACTCCGATCCTCCCCGCTGTCGTAGCGTCCCCCACGCCTGGGGTGATAACCTCGGCGCACCCTTTCGTCGAGGCGGGCCCGACGGTCGCGATGAGGGTGCTCGTCGCCGAGGTGGCCCGGGGCCGCAGGCGCGGTGTTGCGCGTGCGCCCGGTGTAGACCGAGGCTTCCCGCGTGAGTCGGGAAGTCGCGGCACGAGGTTCCGAGGGGTACCCCTGCCTTCGGGAGGCAAAGCTCTCGGCCCGCCGGGCCGCAGCGCCTTCCAGGAGATGCTTGAGTTCTCCCTGGATTCGCCGACCCTCGATGGTTGATGACTCCGGCATCGCGCGGAGGAGCATCGCTGCAGCGGCCAGGTCCTGACCGGTTCCGTCGGATGCGGGTGGCGGTCTGTCCCTGGCATCGTTGGTGATGCGGTGCTGGAGACCTCGGGGCAGGTGACGTATTCCTCCGGCTGGGGGCTGGCTCGCCCATACCTGCCCGATGTTCTGGCGGATTGCCTCGAGTGCTCCTGCTCCCTCATCGAGCCCGGCCTGCGCCCCGCGGACTTGCTCGAGCTGTGGGTCGTGACCCCCCGCCGGAATGGGGACCACAGCTAGCTCCCGCGGGATGTCGGCGCGAGGCGCTGGCCTAGGGGGATCACCATCCTCCGGCATGCCGAGACAGCCGCCTCCGGAGGGATCCCCTAGCTCGACGTGGAGACATTCGCGGCTCGGGCCGCAGTCCTTGTCGTCAAGGCTGCGGCTGCCGTCGGAACAGTCGGAGAGGCAGTAGTCACATGCGGTCATGAAGTCCCGCATGGCACTGGGGTTGCCAAATCCGGAGAAATCCCAGCAGATGCTGGGGTCGTCATCTTCCTCGGACCCAGAGGGTCCGTAGGTCGAGACACCCGTCAATTGGTCCCAAGGCGACCGCACATGAAACCCCAGAGAGGTTGCACTCGCCTCAACGTGAGCGCCTGCCAAAGCGAGGTCACCAGGCGGGCTGAGGCCGAGTCGAAATGACAAAAGATGGGTAGCAGTCGGTACCTTTTTGTCGACGAGGAGCGATGAAGTCACGTCGGGGGCTGATCGCGCCGTCGTCCTGGGTGCGAGGGCGACGTCCTGCAGGCCCTCCGTGAGCGTGCTGGCGTCGTCCACCTGCTCGGGGTCGACGTGTTGCGGGGGGATGCTGCTCGCCTTTGCCTCGAACGCGAGGGCGACGCTTGGCGTGTCCTCCGTTGGGGCGCCGGGGATGTCGATTTGCTCGACAGCCGTCGGAGCGCGGCCTCCCGCTCGGCCCTGGTTGCCCCGCCTCCTCCTCCTCCGATGGCGAGGGAGAGGATGGGGCGAGCTCGAAAGTTGTCCTTCCCCCACGCGGAAAAGGCGTCGTCGATTCCGCCACCGGCAGGCGGGCTGTCCGCCACCATTGTCGCTGTCGCGCGGCGGTGGAAGGAGTATCATGTCGTATTTGCCGTCGAAGGACATGAACTCGAGACTCCCGAAACGGAGCACCGTCCTGGGTTGAAGAGGTCGTTGGAGACTGCCCATCTGGAGCTTGACGGGAAACTGCTCGTCAACACGCAGCAGGCCCCTACCTGGCGCGCCAACTATCGGCGTTCCGAGACCGGGGGGTCCCCGAGCCGACGAGTGAGTGTGCCGCGTGCCCCAGCCCAGATGGGTCGAGCGCGTGGGCGAGCGCGAAGGGGGGAGAGAGAGAGCGAGCTGAGAGAGAGCGAGGTGGCCGGAGCCGGGTCGTGAGGGAGTCGGAGAATTCCCGCGGCCTTCGTGTTCGTCCCGCGCCCAGGTCGGGTGCGCTTGCAGTAGGGGGTTACAAGCGTCCGCGCGAGGTGAGGGGAGCGGGCGGCCCCGAGAGAGCGCCTGCCCCTGCCCTTCGTCCCCGCGAGGCCAACCTTCTCTAAGAAGGCCCTGGTCCTTCCTTTTATAGTCGTAAGGAGAGGATCCAGGTGTACAGAATGGGGGTGTAGCAAGGTGCTACGTGTCTAGCGAGGGAGAGCTAGCGCCCTAAGTACATGCCAAGGTGGCAGCCGGAGAGATCTTGGCACCCTGTTGGTGTGGCGTCGTGGCTGTTGGAGAAGCAGTGGAGCTTGATGGAGGGACAGCTGTTGGAACAGCTGTGCTCTTGCTGACGTCTCCCTGCTTTCGTAAGGGAGCTGAGAGTCGCCGTCGTCACGGTCTAGTGAGGCGCCATCATTGCCTATCTGGCGGAGCTGGCCAGATGGGACGTCGGTCTTGTTCTCTGCGACCCAAGTCGGCTCAGGGCAGGGTGATGATGACGCTTCCTGTTGACGTGGCGGTCTTGTGTCCTAGGTCGGGCGACGTGGAGGCTCCTCCGAAGTCGAGGTCGAGTCCGTCCTGCATGACAGAGGCCGAGCTCGAACCCCTGGGTCGGGCGAGGCGGAGGTCGTTTGGCAGAGGCCGAGGCGGAGTCCGAGCCCTGGGTCGGGCGAGGCGGAGTTCGTCGTCTTCCGGGGCCTTAGCCCGAGTCCGAGCCCTGGGTCGGGCGGAGCGGAGCTCGCCGTCTTCCGGGGCCTTAGCCCGAGTCCGAGCCCTGGGTCGGGCGGAGCGGAGTTCGCCGTCTTCCGGGGCCTTAGCCCGAGTCCGAGCCCTGGGTCGGGCGGAGCGGAGTTCGCCGTCTTCCGGGGCCTTAGCCCGAGTCCGAGCCCTGGGTCGGGCGGAGCGGAGTTCGCCGTCTTCCGGGGCCTTAGCCCGAGTCCGAGCCCTGGGTCGGGCAGAGCCTCCTATGGCACCTCTGGCGAAGTCTGGTCGCCCGTCGGTCTTACCTTTTGCGTTAAACGCCCCGGTGACTTGGTCGGTTGGCGCGGTGATTTAGTCAGGGTTACTTCTTATCGAAGGCGGGGCCTCGGGCGAGCCGGTGATGCGTCTGCCGTGAAAGAGGAGACCTCAGCCGAGACGGAGTCATCTTAGGGTCGGCTGCCCTCGCCCGAGGCTAGGCTCGGGCGTGGCGTGATCAAGTCGCTCGTATGGACTGATCCCTGACTTAATCAAACCCATCAGGCCTCTGCAGCTTTATGCTGATGGGGGTTACCAGCTGAGAATTAGGCGTCTTGAGGGTACCCCTAATTATGGTCCCCGACAGCACTGGTTGCACACACTTTTCCATTATTTCAGAGACTGCTGGATAAGGCTCTTGCTATTGAACACAAGCGTGTTCAGCTGGGAGATTTGAAGAGAAAGGCTATATCTCAAGGACAAGGAAGCAGCAGTGTTCGTCCTCGCTACAGTTCACCCCAGGGTACACCCGTTCGCACTGGCGGAGGCCAGCGCCCAGTTCAGCAATCACCACTGAGGACTCCACCTCCTCGACAGGCTACCCCTGCTGGCACCCCGACGAAGTTTTTAGGACAGAGTCCAGGCACTACTTGTTTCAAGTGTGGGAAGACTGGTCATTATGCAAATGTCTGCCCACAGAGGATTGCTACTACTCCAGTTCAGAACAGGCAGCAAACTCCAGGATCTGGCAAGGGATATTCTATTGCCAAGGTTAATCAAGTCAGCGTTGATGCTACTCCGGATGGTGGGGACCTCGTACTTGGTATGTTTTATGTTAATGCAATTCCTGCAACCATATTATTTGATTCTGGTGCTACACATTCATTCATGTCTGCTAGATATGCCAACACAAATGAAATACCACTGCTAAATATGAGAAAACCCATGATAGTAATTACACCTAAAGGGCCTGTTGAGGCGAATCAAATGACACGTAGATTGACATTGACCATTATGGGTAGAGAATTAGGAGCTACTGCTATAATATTAGAGTCAAGCAGTATAGATCTGATCCTTGGTATGTCATGGCTAAGAAAGGCAAAGGCCGTTATAGCATGTGGTAGAGGTACCGTAGAACTCAGTACCACTAAGGGAGAAAGGTTTCAAGTTAATATTGCAGTAACCTCCTCACCCATGCGTGCAATGTTCTTTATACTGGAGGAGTTTGTTGGTGACAACATCCGGGTGGTTAGAGATTTTCCGGATGTCTTTCCAGAGGAGTTACCAGGGATGCCACCTGATAGAGAAGTTGAGTTTGTTATTGATCTCTTACCTGGAACCGCCCCTATTTCTAAACGGCCATATAGGATGTCCGTAGAGGAGTTGAAGGAACTTAAGAAGCAGTTAACTGAGTTACAAGAGGCTGGGTACATTCGTCCGAGTTCCTCACCTTGGGGAGCACCGGTCTTGTTTGTACAGAAGAAGGATGGATCACAAAGAATGTGTGTGGATTATAGATCTCTCAACGATGTTACTGTGAAGAACAAGTATCTGTTGCCCCGTATCGAGGATTTATTTGATCAGATGAGAGGTGCTAGAGTATTCTCGAAGATTGATCTCCGATCCGGTTACCATCAGATGGGGATCAGACCATCGGATATCCCTAAGACCGCATTCTCGACTCGATATGGATTATATGAGTTCACCGTGATGTCGTTTGGATTAACCAACGCACCAGCTTATTTTATGAATTTGATGAACAAGGTGTTTATGGAGTATCTGGACAGATTCGTCGTGGTATTCATCGACGATATTCTTATCTATTCCAAGAGTGATAGTGATCACGAGGAACATCTGAGGTTGGTGCTACAGAAGCTACGAGATAACCAGCTATATGCCAAGTTCAGCAAGTGCGAGTTTTGGATTGGCGAGGTGCCATTTCTTGGTCATATTATTTCTAATGGAGGAATATCAGTGGATCCTGCTAAGGTTAAGGAGATAATGGAGTGGAGAGTACCCACTACAGTTACTGAGATTCGGAGTTTCTTGGGACTTGCTGGATATTATCGGAGATTTATTGAAGGATTTTCTAAGATTGCTAAGCCTATGACTTCACTTTTGGAGAAAGGAAGAGAATTTAAGTGGGACGAGAAGTGCCAAGACAGCTTTGATCAATTGAAGAAAAGATTGATGTCGCCACCAGTATTGGTTATGCCAAACCTACAGAAAGGATTTGATATCTATTGCGATGCATGTGGCCAAGGCTTAGGATGTGTGCTCATGCAGGATGGGTATGTGATTGCTTATGCTTCACGTCAGTTGCGGAAACATGAGTTAAACTACACCACACACGACTTGGAATTGGCAGTCGTTGTGCATGCGCTTAAGATTTGGAGACATTATATCATGGGGACCAAGTGCCAAGTATATACGGATCATAAGAGTCTGAAGTATATATTCACTCAGAAGGATCTCAACCTTAGGCAACGCCGTTGGTTGGAGCTTATTAAGGATTATGATTTGGAGATTCACTATCACCCGGGCAAGGCGAATTTGGTTGCAGATGCCTTGAGCCGAAAGGAGCATGTTCATTCAGCTATTGTTGCCCAGCTACCCGATGAGATTGTTGAGGATTTCAGGAGACTTAACCTGGGGATAGTTGCTCATACCGAAGGAGTTACTATTGATGTGGAACCCACTTTGGATCAAGAAATCCGCAAAGGACAAATGGGTGATGCTAAAATAAAAGAGATTAAGGATCTGATTACTGAAGGTCGAGTTCCGGAATTTACGGAAGATGAGCAAGGCACTGTATGGTTCAAGGACAGGATGTGTGTTCCTGATATTAAAAGCCTTCGAGAGACTATTTTAAAGGAGGCCCATGATTCGGACTATTCTATTCATCCTGGTAGTACCAAGATGTATCAGGATTTGAAGCGGAAATATTGGTGGTATGGATTGAAAAGAGATGTAGCTGCACATGTGGCTATGTGCGATGTATGTCAAAGAGTTAAGGCTGAACACCAGAGGCCAGCTGGACTGTTACACCCACTGAAGATACCCGAGTGGAAGTGGGAAGAGATTGGTATGGATTTCATTACTGGATTGCCTCGCACCCAGAAAGGATATGATGCTATATGGGTGATTGTGGATAGATTGACTAAAGTGGCTCACTTTATTCCTGTGAAGACTACATATAAAGGTTCTCAGCTAGCAGAATTATATATGGCTCGGATTGTGTGTTTACATGGAGTACCAAAGAAGATCGTGTCTGATCGAGGTTCACAGTTTACCTCAAGATTTTGGAGAAGCTTTCATGAGAATATGAGTACGAAGTTGAATTTTAGCACGGCTTATCACCCTCAGACTGATGGACAGACTGAAAGGACTAATCAAGTATTGGAAGATATGTTGAGAGCTTGTGCACTTCAGCATGGAGGAAGTTGGGATAAAAGTCTACCGTATGCTGAGTTCTCATATAATAATAGTTATCAGGCTAGTCTGAAGATGTCACCTTTTGAAGCTTTATATGGGAGGAAGTGCAGGACTCCTTTGTATTGGGATCAGACTGGAGAAAGACAATTCTTTGGGCCTGAATTGATTCAAGAAGCAGAAGAACAAGTTCGTATAATTCGAGAGAATTTGAGGGTGGCTCAAACCAGGCAAAAGAGCTATGCTGATAATAGAAGGAGGCCATTGGAATTTGAAGAAGGAGATTATGTGTATCTCAAGGTGTCACCACTTCGTGGAATGAGGAGATTTAAAGTCAAGGGCAAATTGTCCCCTCGATATATTGGACCATTCTTGATCTTTAGGAGAGTTGGGGAGATGGCATACCAACTTGAGTTACCGGATAGTCTATCGGATGTGCATAATGTGTTCCACGTATCTCAACTGAAGAAATGTCTCCGTGTCCCTGAGGAACAGTTACCCATGGAAGAGCTCAGTGTTCAGGGTGATTTGACTTACACGGAATACCCGATCAAGATTTTGGATACTTTGACTCGAGTTACAAGAAATAAGGTGGTAAAGATGTGCAAAGTCCAATGGAGTCACCACGGTGAAGATGAAGCAACTTGGGAAAGAGAAGAAGAGCTTCGTATAGATTTTCCTCACCTTTTCCCTCGTTCTTCCTAAATCTCGAGGACGAGATTATTTTTAAGGGGGGTAGGATTTGTAACACCCACTTTGTAATTTGCTATAAATAATACCAATAGGGAAACAATTTCTCTTCATGTGAGTTTGATCTTTATGCATCATCTTATGTGAACATCATGCCCAAAAACAATTAATAAAAATATATACTACCAAATTATGCATCATGCTCGATTTTATTCTGTGTGCATTTTGTGACAACATACAATAATGTGAAAAAAAGAAATATAGTAATACCCAAATGGGAATTTAAGATTTGAAAGAAATTCTAGAATTTAGAAGGGAAAAGAAAATAAGTATTGTGTGGATAAAATAAGTAATTAAAAATATATTATTCCAAGACTAGATTTTGAATTTGTATAATTTAACTCAAAGCTGAAATTTATATTCAAATTCAAATCTGGATTCAAATAATTATGAATAAAAAAAGAGAAAGAAGAAAACAAAATAGGAAAAAGAAAAGAAAAAGCAATTAAAAAAAAGACAACAGCCTGATGGGCCGGCCTCTCCATTTCGGCCCACCAGGAACCCTTCCCTCTGCGCGGCCCAGGCGTGAACGTCGTTTGCGCCGTGAGCCACTAGCGTGTGGGCCCACGAAGGCAGCCTCCCTGCTCACTTGCGCTCACTCTCCGTCACCCGCTGACTGGTGGGTCCACGTCGTCAGCCCCGTTCTCTTCTTCCCATGGATCTCGGCGCGGTGGTTGACCAACGAATCCCGCGAAGCTCGGCTCACGGGGGATGCGGGGTGGAGGTTTGACCCGGTATAAAACGGCGCCCTGCGCGGCTAACAGGGCTCCCGCAACCTGGGACCCACGCGTTCGTAGCTAGTGCGCCACCGCCACTACAGACGATCAACGCCGGTCGCGACCGCGTGCGTGCAAGGAATAGCGCTGGTGATCCGACGACGTGCCGCGGGTGCGTTGGTTACAGTTGTCGTGGGTGTGGTGTCGGGGGTGACGACGAATTGCTCGCCGTGGAATCGCCGAGCGTCGTGAGCAAGAGTCTGCGCGCACCGAGTCTGGGTATGGCATACTCTATCGAGGTCACTTATGCTTGAATTTCGTGTTAGCGGGCTCGATGGGGGAAAGTGGGTGTCGGGGCGCCGAATCACTGCGCGCCGGCATGGAACCATGGCAGCAGTGGGCGGCGCCGCCGTCGCGCGTGGCCGGGGGGGGGGGGGAAGATGCCCTCGGGGCCGTCCATCTCGGATGTGTGGCTGCGATTAAAACGAGGGATACCCCTTCGCGCTGGTTTGATCCTAGCCGTTGGCTTCGAATCGTGCGAAGCGTATTAAATCGCGCATATGTTAGATTTGAGCCGTAGGATCGTGATCTGGCGATCAACATCGAGTACCGGTTCAAAGGTTTTAGAGATCTAATCCGGGCCGTGTAGCTGAGATCGGGCGGTCAGGATTAAAAGGTACCCCTTCGCGGGTCACTTTTGCTAAAGAGACCCTCTGTTTTTATATAATCAACCCGCCATCCACAGGGCCTGTTCTCTGTGTCTCTGAATTCATACCCCGTGCCCCCTGGGTTTATCTAAATTTGAGGCCCAGTCCATAGCTCTGTAAATTGAGTTATTTAATTTTAGAAATTACTTTTTAACACAAAAATAAGTGCTAGGACTTAAATAAATCATAGAAAATTCATATGAACTCCAAATTAACCCATTCCACTTTCTAAATTGTTGTAATTTAATTCTCTATCACTTAGTGTCTCTGTTTTATCATGACAACAGTAAGAAAATTAATCCCACACTTAATCCTATTTTAAACACATAAAACCTTTGGAAATTCATAACTTAAAATCTATAACTCCAAAAATTATGATTCCTGTTCCTAGGATTTTATTTTAATGTGTAGAATATTTCTGTGTATTTTATTTATATGTTTGGTGTAATGTTAATTTCTCTATATGCACTGTGCTTGTTTGTATTGTGGCGAGTAGAAGAGCCCGTTGCTGAGGATCCTAGTGAGCAGCAGGTTGAAGTAGCTGAGCAGGAGCTCATTGAAGGCAAGTTGTGCCCTTGACCACTTTTTACCCAATAATGTTCTTTAATACCATTTATCCATGCATAGGTTAATTTTGATGGGACCCAATAGGTCACCCTAGATTGTTTATCTCATTACCTTGTTTACCCCTGAATCACTTGGGTAGTTTGCTATTGCTTTAAATGGTTTTGGGATAATCATTTATTACCTCTATGTTCCAATTCTTTTTGTTATTCTATTTATGTTCATGTTGAGATCATTAATGTTAATTGGAACATAGAGCTTAACTTGAGTAACACGTGCCACCACAAGAGTTTAATGGGACGCCCTTGGCTGACTAATTAGGAAAGCTAGTGGAAGACTACCTTACCCGAAAGGGGCAAGGGCAGTAGGGGAGTGGTCAGTGTAGGGAGGTCCTTGGTTGATTTTGCTGCGATGGCGGTCAGCCAAGAACCCTGCATTGGAACTTCCTATAAACTGTAGCGGGTTTTCGGAAGCTAGTGGAACTTTGTAAAGGCCTCGTAGTGTTGCCCTGCCGCGCTTCCTAGGTAGAGGTGTATGGGAAGTCGCGATCCCTTGGCAGATGGGTAACATGACTTGTGGGTAAAGGGTACAACCTCTGCAGAGTGTAAAACTGGTATACTAGCCGTGCTTGCGGTCATGAGCAACTCAAGACTCTCTGATGTTTAAATTATGGAACTTAAATTCAATTTTGTCATTTGCATTGCATGGGTTTATTATTAATTTGTTCTATTACTTTACTTATGGTTTGGTATTTACTTACACTTAGTAACTGCTAATAAAATTTTGACCAACTACTTAAAAGCAATGCTCAGCTTTAACCCCTATCATTGATTAGCCTTACACCTCACATGAACTCACACCTTTGTGAGTTTATGTCCACTGGTTCCCCACAACTTGTTGAGCTATGATCATGTGTGAGCTCACCCTTGCTGTCTCACACCCCCCCCACAGGAGAAGAATAGGTGGTTCAGGAGGAGCCACAAGGCGAGGAGTATGATCTGATCTAGGTGGCGTTTCTCAGTTGACATTGGCGCCAACGATCCTTAGTTCGTTTTATATTTATTATTTTATTTTGTAATAAGTCTTCCACTATGTAATAAATACTCTGATTATTGTGACATTTAGCTCTATACACTCTGTTATTATATATGTTGTCTTCTTGGCGCATGTATGAGATGCACCTGGCTTTGTTCCTTAAAGCCGGGTGTGACAAAAGTGGGCCAGATGATACAAGATGAGGAACAGAGAGCTCAAGAGCTAGAGTAAGAGATCGCGCTCATTCAAGGCGAAGGCTTATACAACCTGCAGCACGGACCCCTCGCACCACCAGTGCCTCTCTAGCAACACATTCAAGCCGGAGACCCATTCCAGTCACAGCACGACCCTTTCATTCCACTAGCTGCCGCTTTCCAGGGGATCAACTCTCTCGACGAGCGAAGTCCTCTGGCTCTGTAGCTCCAAGCGTCACATTGGCCTACCAACTTAAGGGCCAGCACATACCCCAAATACAACGGCAGCACTGACCCGACTCAGTACATCGTGAGCTACGAGGTAGCCATCGCATCGTCCGGAGGGGACGATGCCACTATGGCCAAGTCCTTCATCATCACCCTCGAAGGCCCTGCCTTGACTTGGTACACCAGGCTACCGCCACTGTCCATCGAGTCCTAGAAAGGCCTTCATGACAAATTCCTGCTCAACTTCCAAGGGTACCGACCCGACACAGACACCTTGGCCGAGCTATCCCTCTGCAAGCAGCAAGAAAAGGAAACCCTTCGTGAATACTACAGGAAATTCCTGATGCTCAAATCACAACTGCCATCAGTTGTCGACCACATAGCGATCTACTACGCCATCAGTGGTCTTCGAGCAGGCCTCCTATACAGTCATTGCATCAGGGACCCACCCAAGAACCTACTGGAGCTATACCAACTATTCAAGAAGTATGCTAGGTCTGAGGAGCTCCATCAACACAAGGTTGAATCTCAGAGGAAGCCCAAGGACCCTCCGCAGTCCAGCAGAACCTGGACCAGACCGGTGCAGCCAGACTCTGGTAGGGACAATCGCAATCATCAGCAGGTGCACACCATAGCCAATCAGCACCCAACCGGAGACCCCACCCGTCGTAAGGAATACCCCCCAAGGCCACGACAACGACACAAGAGGAAGAGGCCAGCGACGGACACAACAGCCGCAAAGGTTCTATTGCCTATTTCACAGCGAAGACTGCGCGCATCCAACAAGGGACTGTCCAGAGACTGAGGCAACCAAGGACAGAATGTCCAGAGCTCAACCAGCTGACAACCAGCAGGTCGTCGTGCACACTTACCATCACCAACAACCCTACCACAATGAGCAAATCTAGCATCCACCCAACCATGCTTACCAGCACCATCAAGAGGTGCAGGTTCTACCACCACCACCTCCACATCACCCAAATCCCCCGCACCACAACCACCCACCGTAAGCACCCAAACAAGAAGACTTCGCTGAGCAACCATATCGCGGAGTCATCCACATGATCACTGGGGGATCCAGCATGGACTTCGACACAAAACGGCACAAAAGAGACCACTATCAGAGTGTGAACCATGTCGCTCTCACTAGTACAGTGGTGCAAACAAAGTGGTCCCTTGTACCGCTCACTTTCGATGCCAGGGACGTTGACTTGCACAGCGCTGCACACGCAGATGCCATGGTGATAAACTGCAGGGTAGCATGCTGGGACCTACACAAAGTGCCTGTCGATAATGGCAGTCAGGCTGATATCATTTTTCTGCATGCCTTCGATCGTATGGGAATAAGCCACAGCCTCCTTAAGCCTGCAGATAATCCCCTCAACGGATTTGGTGGCAAGGGCACTTTCCTCGTTGGCAAGATAGAGCTCCCCCTGTCATTTGACGTAGCACCCAGCGCACAGAGTCAGCAGGTCACATTCGACATCGTTGATATGGTCTACCCATACAATGCCATAATGGGGCGTGGCTCGATCAACAAATTTGAGGCAGCCATTCATGGGCTCTACCTCTGTATGAAAATCCTAGGCCCATAGGGCGTGATCACTGCCTATGGCGATTAGCAGACAGCGTGCAACATCGAAAGAGACTTCGTTCCAGGGCAACGAAACGTACACTGCCTCACAGTAGAGTGCGAAGGCTTCGAGAGCGCTCGCCCAGTCGCAGAAGGAAAAGTCAAGGCATAGCTCCAAAGCAACAACGGGACGAAGACAGTACCCCTCGACCCAGCAACACCGAAGCAAACAGTAATAATCAGCGAAGACCTGACATCGCGAGACGAGGAAAAACTCCTTTCCTATCTCTCCCATAACAAGGACGTCTTCGCTTGGTTCGCCCTTGATCTGGTCGAGGTTAGCCATTTCGTCATCAAGCACAGCCTGGGCATCGACCCTTCGGTGCACCCAAAAAAGCAGCGGCTGCAAAAAATGTCCGACGAGAAAATGGAGGCAGCAAAGGCCGAAGTGCATCGCTTGTTGGAAGCCAGATTCATCAAGCCAATCGCTTATCCAACATGGCTCGCCAACGTGGTCATGGTGCACAAAAAGAGTGGCAAATGGTGTATGTGCATCGACTTCACAAGCCTCAATATGGCTTGCCCCAAGGACAATTTCCCTCTGCCACGAATTGACAAAATCATCGATAGTGCAGTAGGCTGCGATGTCATGTCCCTCCTAGATTGCTTCTCGGGCTACCACCTGATTTACATGAAAGAGGAGGACAAGGCAAGTACAAGCTTCATCACACCCTTCGGCACGTACTGTTTCGTACGGATGCCTGAGGGGCTCAAGAACGCCGGCTCAACTTTTTCTCGCCTCACCAAGATGGTCCTTGAAAACCAATTAGGCTGCAACATCTTTACTTATGTAGACGGCATTTTCGTCGCAAGCAAAAGCAAAGAGGACCACTTGGCTGACCTTGTAGAGACGTTCGCCAACATGCGCGACGCATGACTCCGGCTCAACCCTGAGAAGTGTGTCTTCGGGGTAAGCCAGGGGAAGATACTTGGTTACCTAGTATCGCACCGAGGGATCGAGGCCAACCCAACAAAGATCCAAGCAATCATCAACATTGCACCCCCGCAGTCCACCAAAGACGTCCAGCGACTGACAGGAAGACCGGCGGCCCTGAACAGATTCATCTCTAAATCCGCCGAGCGAAGCCTACCTTTCCTCAAAACGTTGTGTGGCGTGAAAGACTTCATTTGGGGCCCCAGGCAGGCAGTGGCCTTCGAGTCGCTCAAACAGCACCTGTCTGACTTAGCAACTCTAACAAGTTCTTACCCTTCGCTTCCGCTGCTTCTCTACATTGCGGCTTCACACTGCGCAGTCAGCGCAGCATTAGTCCAAGAGCAGGACAGAGATGGCAAAAACCAGCAATGCCCAGTGTACTACGTCTCTGAAGTCCTCAAGACTTCCAAGTGCAACATGACCGAACTCGAGAAAATTTCATACGCAGTGGTCATGGCTTCACGCAAGCTACGACACTATTTCGAGGCGTTCAAAGTACGAGTCACTTCGGACAGGGGTCTGGGAGAATTGTTCAGGAACTCAGAGGCGTCTGCCAGAATTGCAAAATGGGCAGCTGAATTGTCCGGGTACCACATCATCTTTGAGCCCAGAACGACAATCAAGTCGCAAGTCTTGGTGGACTTCATCGTCGATTAGACAGGACCCATGGGGCCACAGCAAGAACACTTAGAAAAAGTTTGGACCATCCACTGCGATAACGCATGGTGCCATGCGGGGGCAGGCATCTCAATGATTATCACATCACTTGCCAGTGTCAAGTACAGATATGCCACGCGCCTCAGCTTTGCTCTAGAGTCCGACAGATGCACTAACAACATAGCAGAATACGAAGCCGTCATCCTGGGTCTTCGCAAACTACGAGCCCTCGGCGTCACCACATGCATCATCAGAACAGACTTCAAGGTCGTCGCTGGCCAGATCGAAAAGGAGTACTTAGCAAAGGAGCCTGTGCTGATGCAATAACTCACCGCCGTCCGTGGCCTTGAAAAACAATTTAAAGGTTTCACCTACGGGCAAATGGGCAGACCAATTACCCAAAGTCATATGGGCGCTGAATACGACAGAATACCGAACAACCGAGTTCACACCCTTTCGCCTGATGTATGGATCTAAAGCAATGACACCGCAAGAGTTAAAGAACGGGTCCCCCCCGAACAAACTAGTCAGCCGTCCCCGACGTCGACGAACCAACCTCCAAAGATCTCATTGACAGAGACAGTGTCCTCGCCTTGCAGGCCCTAAACAAGTATAGGTCCAGACCAAGGCATGGCGTGACAACAATGTCGTCCCAAGAGAATTCAACGTGGATCTAGTACTCGTGAGGACCACCAGGACAGAGTCCCGGGGCAAGCTAGAGCCGAAGTGGGAAGGGACGTACATAGTCAAGACGAAGGAATCCCAAGTGCTTATAGGCTAACAACTTCATCCGGCGAAGACTTAGAGCACTCATGGAACGTCGATAACCTCCAAAACTTTTTTATTTAAGATCCAAGGCCCAAGCTCCTTTGTAATTCCGTAAACAATGTCATTCAGGCCCACACTCTTTTCCTCCCAGGGGGGTGAGGTTTTTAACGAGGCAGAGCCATGTAATATACCGCCAAAAATCCCCCGCAAAAAGTCCAGCAAGCATCATGGTCATGAGTGTCGAAAAAGACCGCATCAACGGTCTTCGACATTCGACGTATAAATAGTCACCACAAGAGGCACCCTAGACTACCCTCGTGTGTGACAAATCCGAAAAAAAGTCGCCTAAAGGTGCAGCCAGATATGCATAATAAGTGCGCGACATCAACCTAAAGGTGTGAAGTCTTTTCTATAAGACACATTCGAGCAAAAGCCGCCTAAGGGTGCAGCCGGATATGCACAATAAGTGTGTGACATTACCCTAAAGGTGCAAAGTCTTTTCTATAAGACACATCCAAGCAAAAGTCGCCTAAGGGTGCAGCCGGATATGCACAATAAGTGTGCGACATCACCCTAAAGGTGCAAAGTCTTTTCTATAAGACACATCCGAGCAAAAGCAGCCTAAGGGTGCAGCCTGATATGCACAATAAGTGTGCGACATCACCCTAAAGGTGCGAAGTCTTTTCTTTAAGACACATTCGAGCAAAAGCCGCCTAAGGGTGCAGCCGGATATGCACAATAAGTGTGCAACATCACCCTAAAGGTGCGAAGTCTTTTCTATAAGATGCATCCGAGCAAAAGCCGCCTAAGGGTGCAGTCCGATATGCACAACAAGTGTGCGACATCACCCTAAAGGTGCGAAGTCTTCACAATAAGACAAATCCGAGAAAAAGCCGCCTAAGGGTGCAGCCGGACATGCATAAATGTGCGACATCACCCTAATGGTGCAAACTCTATTACGATCACCTTGAAGGTGCGAAGTCTCTACTATCGGACACGGTCGAACAAAAACCACCTAAGGGCACAGCCAGGTACACGTTATCAACGTCCAACATCGCCATAGAAAGCGAGGTCCCCATTCCACTTATGGACCATGCCAGCACAATTACAAGTCGGGACAACCTCACAACAAGCGCAGCACGCGGTATCATCATAGTTTACATACACACAACAAGGGGCCCGCTGGCCACATTACATAAATAATACAAATCACTTATTGCCCTCCCTCTATTGCGAGTCGGGGGAGGGCAGCATTTTTGTAACACCCGGATTTTAGGGGTCCAAAACCCGGGGTTAACATAAACACCAGGTATGCTGGGACCAAGTCTCAAACATATGATGTATAGTGGCACAGGATCGAATGTCACATCTTTGTATATAACAGGAGTTCTATACAAAATAAATAATTACATTATAAGGAGACAACGGTCCAGCAACCCAAAGTTGACTGGGAGACGACGACCTAGATCTCTTACGAACTCATCACAGCATCCTCCATGAGCATCATCCTGCAGTACCTGGTCTTGACCTGTGGTGTATGTGAGACAGCAAGAGTGAGCTCACATACGTTCATCGCTCAACAAGTTGTGGGGAATAATGTGCTTGAACTCGCCAAAGGTGGGAGCTCACATAAAGTGTAAGGCTTACCAAAGAAGATGGTTAGAGCTGAGCATTGCTTTTAAAAAGTTGGTCAAAATTTTATTAGCAGTTACTAAGTATAAGTAAATACCAAACCCAATTAAGTAATAGAGCAAAAAGTATCAACCTCACCTGCAATGCAATGCATATGACAAATTGAATTTAGTTCCATAAATTAATCATGTGAGTGTCCGAGCTGCTCATGACCGTGAGCACGGCTAGTATACCAGTTTTACACTCTGCAGAGGTTGCGCATCTTTACCCACAAGTCGTGTTACCCATCTGCCAAGGGGTCATGAATCCCATACACCTCTACCAAGGAAGTGAGGCAGGGTAGCACTACGAGGCCTTTACAAAGTTCCACTAGCTTCCAAAAACCCGCTACAGTTTATAGGAAGATCCAGTACAGGAATCCCTTGCAGGACCGCCATCGCAGCAAAATCCTCCCGAGGGCACTTCCCGCACTGACCTCTCCCCTACTGCCCTTGCCCCTTTCGGGTAAGGTAGTCTTCCACTAGCTTTCCTAATTAATCAGCCAAGGGCATCCCATACTACCCTTGTGGTAGCACTGTTTTCCCGGGTGGTTCTCCATGTTCCAATTAACATAATGATCTCAACATGAACAATAAATAACAACTGATAACACAAGTATAATCATGAATAGTAATGTGTATCTCCATACCCAAAACCACATATAGCACTAGCAAGTACTACCCAGAAAGATCAGTGGTAAACAAGGTATAAAGATAATCAAACTAGGTAACCTGTTGGGTCCCATCAAAATTAACCTATGCAGATCATTATGATTAATCAGAACATGGCTGGGTAAAAGAAGTGATCAAGGGCACAACTTGCCTGGGCCTTGAGATCCAGGTACCAGGATGATCTTCAGATCCTCGTGACCTCACTGCTAGTCGTAGCAATACAAACATACATGGTATAGGCAAAATTAACATTACACCAAACATATATGCAAAATACATATTAATATTCTACATATTAAAATAAAACCACAGGAAAAAGAATTATTAATTTTGGAGTTATAGAATTCAAGTTATGAATTTCCTAAGATTTAAGGTGATTATAATATGATTAAATGATAAATAAGTTTTCTGACAGAGTTCATGTCAAAACAGTGATTCTAAATGGTAGAGAATATTATTACAAAATTTTAGGAATTGGAATGACTCAATTTGGAGCTAAAATGAATTAGTTATGAATTAATTAAGTTTCTGGATTTATTTTAATACTAAAAATCATTTTCTAAATCATTTTCTATGATTTTCCTATTCACTGGACTGGGCCTCAATTACTGGGAAGCACAGGGGGCTCGGGGATAAAATTCCTAAGACTCTGGCAACAGTCGCAGGGGACGGCGGGTTTATTCCAAGAAAAGGCAGGGTCTCTTTAGCAAAGTGTCCACTACGAAGGGGTATGGTTAATTCTTAGCCGTTGGATTACAAACCGATGGCCCAGATCATAACTTGCCTTATGTGAACTGCGATGCACCGAGCACCGTTGATCTCGAGATCCACGGCCCACACCACAACACCCTACTAACCTAATCTCCTCCACTCAATTCCAATCGGACGGTGAGCGCGCCAGATGAATCTCAGCCATCACCACAAGAATCAATGCCTCACGTTGCTTCTTCCTGATCCAGTACAGAGACAGCGGCGCGCAACCAAACCCAGAGCGCCGCCGCGGCACCATTGCCGGTGCACTCTGACTTCCCCCACCCGCACGCTATACTCCAATCGGTTAAGCGCAACACTACGCGGGGAAGGCCACGATGTAGATGGGATGAGTACTAACCGGTGAATACAATCCAGGCGAGATGGCCACGGTGACCCGCGGAAGTATTTGAAGACGAAACTCCGGTGAGGATTTCGTCGCGCTCCAACCACCGATTCCGCACGCCAGCGGCACCAACGGCTTCCCCCAACGGTCCGCACCAGCCCCCAGTTTAACCCACGTTCCCGGCAATAGCGAGGAAGTGGATCCGCGACGGCGCGGAATGGAAGGAGAAGTCGCGGCAGTTGGGACCTTTATGTCCATGGAGTCCGAGCGCGAGCAGGGGATGGTAGGCGAGATTCTTGCGCGGGATTTGCTCCTGGTTTGTTGAGCTTTGCCATCGAACGAACGAACCCCCACGGTGAACGCGCCGGTGCCGCGAAGACAGCGGGGAAAGCTCCCGCCGAGCTCGCGCTCCGTAGAAGACGGACGACCAGCAGAAGGGGCCCACCCGTCGGTGGCAGGTGACCAGAGCGTGCACACAGGGGCTGGCATGCGGGACCCCCCTGTCAACCACCTGAGCAGCAAGGCGACAAGAGTTGGCGGGCGCAGGTGTAGGTGGGCTGGATGGTTGCTGGGCCGCACGGCTGAGGGAGAAATGGGCCGAATGCTGAGGGAGGGAGCCCAGGCAGGTTTTTAACCTTTTCTATTTTATTTTCTATTTTCTTTTCTCCATTTCCAAGTCAAATTTGAATTCAAACTCAAATTCACATTTCTATGGCTCACCACCACAACTTATATTTGTGAGATTAGGGATATCAATCCTGAATATATTTATTCATATATATTTTATTTATATATGTATTTTTATAACCCTTCTCTTTTTCTTATTTTCCAATTTTAATTTTCATTTAAGGTTTGATCCAACCTTTAGAATTATTATCTCTTTGCTATTATTCCTTATTATTTTTATCATCATGGTTCTATTTAATGCACAACACATAAAACTCCAACAAATGCACTTTTTCTTTATTTTAGAATAATTGTTTTATTTGGTCACACTCAATTACATAGGTGCTCTTTTTATGATGCAAATAAGGCACATAAAATGAGAAGATCTCTCTATATTCTTTATTTAGAATTTTGAGTATTACAAATCCTACCCCCCTTAAAAACAATCTCGTCCCCGAGATTTGTAAGAAAAAGGATGCATACTCATATGCACAAACAAAGAGATCTCAGCATGAGGTATAATTCTTTAACAAAACATTGGGTCAATAGACCTTTATTATTTCTTAAAATATTATCATGTTACTAAAGTAACACCTAGATCTTACAAATCATCATAATTTATATCTATGTAGCTTGGTGAAGCTGGTGGTGGTGGGGGTTGTTGTTGTTGTTGTCTCTCCAGTCGTGCTTGCCTTATTTCTTGGCGGGCTTGACGTATTTCCTCGCGTTGTTGTCTTATCTGATTCTGCATCTCGGTCACCATGTCTGTTAACTGTTGTATTACCAGTCTTTGGGTAGCAACCACTTGATTGAGGTCAACAGGTGGAGGATTTGGAGGATTCATTTTCTGTTTGTTGTTACGTGATAATCTTTCCTTTCCTGGTATTGACCATGAAAGTTAGAGGCACATGGTAATAGTTTTGCAAAAGAAATTATTCAATAAGCGGGATGAATAAGCTAGTAGCTGGTTATAATCTGAAGATTCTTTAGTAGGGCTTAATCTTTGTTTTACGTCCAGATTGGGGTAACCAGTTGTATAAGGTGAATATCTAAGGGTAGGATAGAATCTGTCAAGATTAGAGATATATATGGGTGAGATGGACTACAGGATGTAGGTTAAAAGTTTGTTTGTTATTAGGTGGGAATAGAAAGGTTATACCATTCATCATGGGTTGGGTTAGCTCATGGTTGAATTGATCCAATGTGCTAAGATAAGTTAATACATGGCTAGTGGGGTCTATTCTCTTCTACCAGTATCACTAGTCTATTTAAGTGGACCATATTAGGTTAGTTTAGTAGATGGCTATAAGTTGAATGAGATTAGTCAGAATCTGGTTCGGTTATTTTGCTTTTGATTGGTTTGGATAGGTTATGTAACCCATTATGTAGGTCAAGTTGTTGTGTAGGGCTTAGTTGCTCTAAGTCACCAATTTGGACTCAAGTGAATGTGGAGTATGACCTTATCCATTGTACCAGCATTAAGTAACTTATGATAGATTAGATCATTTTATGTTAGATAGGATCTAGATTGGTATCACCAGATTAGTCTAGACAATATCTAATTACTTTGAATTAGATCGTGGTTGTTACACTAGTGCGGAATAAATATGCTTATTGGGGCAAGGTGAATCCATAAGGATAAGATATAATCTGTTGGGATCAGTTAGATCTATTAGGATGAGCTAAAAATCTTTTCAAGATAAGATGAGTATCTTTTAAGATGAGATGGATCTATTAAGATAAGGGGGAATCTTTAAGATAAGATGGGTATTGTTAGGCTAGATACTTTATTGAAGGGTAATTTAGTTTGTCTAGTTATTTTATAAATGCTATCCTTTATACCTAGATGTATATGCAGATGTAATTGTGGACATTACTCCACAACCCATCACACTCAATCAAAGATCCAAATCAAACAAGTATCATAAGAACAAACATTCAAGTCCATAGATATCTATAAAAATAGTTTTGTTTTTGTTCCTAAGGATAGGTCTCCTATTCCTAAAAGTCACTTTAGGTACAGGATTTCAAAGTGTGAAATCCACATTTGTCTTTAGAATAAATAGGTAAGAATAATCAGAGTGAAGCGGAAATAGATGAGAAAAGATTAAGATAAGTTTAGAAAAGAATCAGAGTAAGGTAAGTAAAGAATGGTTGTCCAGTTCTATCTAGGTTTCGTCCTACAGTCAACATTCCTCTGATACCACTTCTGTAACACCCGGATTTTAGGGGTCCAAAACCCGGGGTTAACATAAACACCAGGTATGCTGGGACCAAGTCTCAAACATATGATGTATAGTGGCACAGGATCGAATGTCACATCTTTGTATATAACAGGAGTTCTATACAAAATAAATAATTACATTATAAGGAGACAACGGTCCAGCAACCCAAAGTTGACTGGGAGACGACGACCTAGATCTCTTACGAACTCATCACAGCATCCTCCATGAGCATCATCCTGCAGTACCTGGTCTTGACCTGTGGTGTATGTGAGACAGCAAGAGTGAGCTCACATACGTTCATCGCTCAACAAGTTGTGGGGAATAATGTGCTTGAACTCGCCAAAGGTGGGAGCTCACATAAAGTGTAAGGCTTACCAAAGAAGATGGTTAGAGCTGAGCATTGCTTTTAAAAAGTTGGTCAAAATTTTATTAGCAGTTACTAAGTATAAGTAAATACCAAACCCAATTAAGTAATAGAGCAAAAAGTATCAACCTCACCTGCAATGCAATGCATATGACAAATTGAATTTAGTTCCATAAATTAATCATGTGAGTGTCCGAGCTGCTCATGACCGTGAGCACGGCTAGTATACCAGTTTTACACTCTGCAGAGGTTGCGCATCTTTACCCACAAGTCGTGTTACCCATCTGCCAAGGGGTCATGAATCCCATACACCTCTACCAAGGAAGTGAGGCAGGGTAGCACTACGAGGCCTTTACAAAGTTCCACTAGCTTCCAAAAACCCGCTACAGTTTATAGGAAGATCCAGTACAGGAATCCCTTGCAGGACCGCCATCGCAGCAAAATCCTCCCGAGGGCACTTCCCGCACTGACCTCTCCCCTACTGCCCTTGCCCCTTTCGGGTAAGGTAGTCTTCCACTAGCTTTCCTAATTAATCAGCCAAGGGCATCCCATACTACCCTTGTGGTAGCACTGTTTTCCCGGGTGGTTCTCCATGTTCCAATTAACATAATGATCTCAACATGAACAATAAATAACAACTGATAACACAAGTATAATCATGAATAGTAATGTGTATCTCCATACCCAAAACCACATATAGCACTAGCAAGTACTACCCAGAAAGATCAGTGGTAAACAAGGTATAAAGATAATCAAACTAGGTAACCTGTTGGGTCCCATCAAAATTAACCTATGCAGATCATTATGATTAATCAGAACATGGCTGGGTAAAAGAAGTGATCAAGGGCACAACTTGCCTGGGCCTTGAGATCCAGGTACCAGGATGATCTTCAGATCCTCGTGACCTCACTGCTAGTCGTAGCAATACAAACATACATGGTATAGGCAAAATTAACATTACACCAAACATATATGCAAAATACATATTAATATTCTACATATTAAAATAAAACCACAGGAAAAAGAATTATTAATTTTGGAGTTATAGAATTCAAGTTATGAATTTCCTAAGATTTAAGGTGATTATAATATGATTAAATGATAAATAAGTTTTCTGACAGAGTTCATGTCAAAACAGTGATTCTAAATGGTAGAGAATATTATTACAAAATTTTAGGAATTGGAATGACTCAATTTGGAGCTAAAATGAATTAGTTATGAATTAATTAAGTTTCTGGATTTATTTTAATACTAAAAATCATTTTCTAAATCATTTTCTATGATTTTCCTATTCACTGGACTGGGCCTCAATTACTGGGAAGCACAGGGGGCTCGGGGATAAAATTCCTAAGACTCTGGCAACAGTCGCAGGGGACGGCGGGTTTATTCCAAGAAAAGGCAGGGTCTCTTTAGCAAAGTGTCCACTACGAAGGGGTATGGTTAATTCTTAGCCGTTGGATTACAAACCGATGGCCCAGATCATAACTTGCCTTATGTGAACTGCGATGCACCGAGCACCGTTGATCTCGAGATCCACGGCCCACACCACAACACCCTACTAACCTAATCTCCTCCACTCAATTCCAATCGGACGGTGAGCGCGCCAGATGAATCTCAGCCATCACCACAAGAATCAATGCCTCACGTTGCTTCTTCCTGATCCAGTACAGAGACAGCGGCGCGCAACCAAACCCAGAGCGCCGCCGCGGCACCATTGCCGGTGCACTCTGACTTCCCCCACCCGCACGCTATACTCCAATCGGTTAAGCGCAACACTACGCGGGGAAGGCCACGATGTAGATGGGATGAGTACTAACCGGTGAATACAATCCAGGCGAGATGGCCACGGTGACCCGCGGAAGTATTTGAAGACGAAACTCCGGTGAGGATTTCGTCGCGCTCCAACCACCGATTCCGCACGCCAGCGGCACCAACGGCTTCCCCCAACGGTCCGCACCAGCCCCCAGTTTAACCCACGTTCCCGGCAATAGCGAGGAAGTGGATCCGCGACGGCGCGGAATGGAAGGAGAAGTCGCGGCAGTTGGGACCTTTATGTCCATGGAGTCCGAGCGCGAGCAGGGGATGGTAGGCGAGATTCTTGCGCGGGATTTGCTCCTGGTTTGTTGAGCTTTGCCATCGAACGAACGAACCCCCACGGTGAACGCGCCGGTGCCGCGAAGACAGCGGGGAAAGCTCCCGCCGAGCTCGCGCTCCGTAGAAGACGGACGACCAGCAGAAGGGGCCCACCCGTCGGTGGCAGGTGACCAGAGCGTGCACACAGGGGCTGGCATGCGGGACCCCCCTGTCAACCACCTGAGCAGCAAGGCGACAAGAGTTGGCGGGCGCAGGTGTAGGTGGGCTGGATGGTTGCTGGGCCGCACGGCTGAGGGAGAAATGGGCCGAATGCTGAGGGAGGGAGCCCAGGCAGGTTTTTAACCTTTTCTATTTTATTTTCTATTTTCTTTTCTCCATTTCCAAGTCAAATTTGAATTCAAACTCAAATTCACATTTCTATGGCTCACCACCACAACTTATATTTGTGAGATTAGGGATATCAATCCTGAATATATTTATTCATATATATTTTATTTATATATGTATTTTTATAACCCTTCTCTTTTTCTTATTTTCCAATTTTAATTTTCATTTAAGGTTTGATCCAACCTTTAGAATTATTATCTCTTTGCTATTATTCCTTATTATTTTTATCATCATGGTTCTATTTAATGCACAACACATAAAACTCCAACAAATGCACTTTTTCTTTATTTTAGAATAATTGTTTTATTTGGTCACACTCAATTACATAGGTGCTCTTTTTATGATGCAAATAAGGCACATAAAATGAGAAGATCTCTCTATATTCTTTATTTAGAATTTTGAGTATTACAATTTTCACTCACTATCGCAACACGAGAGCGAGGGCAGCAGACATGCTACATCGGCTCAGCCTTCAGAATAAGGCCTAACTCTCGAAAGTTAAACAACATCATCTTCAACTCCTCGTCCTCAAAAAGATTCTGCAGATCCCCCTCCCTAATACACGTCCCGTACGTCGAAGATAGCAAATCTCGTTGGTCGTCCCGATCTAGTCGAAGACAGGATCGTTCCATCCCCATCTGTCGACGCCTCCCACTTCGCGACATCTCACTAAACACTATGCTTCGACACCACCTTTCACCGGTGGTGCTCTTCGGCTATCACCCCAGCCGGGGGAGCAGACCCTTCGCGCACTTCAGGATGCGGCAAGGACTCCGCCGCGGCCACATCCAATGCAGCAAAATAATCTAAATCTTCATCAGAAGACTCCTCAATCCACGAAAACGGACTCCCAAAATCACTCCCATCTGATGACCAAGACTCAGTTTTAGAACCAGACGAATTTCCATTAACAGGCACTGCATTTGCAACTGCCACAAAATTAATATCAACATCAGTAGGGTTGCTTGTGCAGGCCCGGACGTCGGAACCTGCGCAACAACCGACCTTTAGTATCACAAAAAAACCATAAACCCAACGCCCCTAACACGACCCCGCCACCTGCAAAGGAGCAGCCGCTGCTGCAGGGTCTTCGCTAGCCGGTGCAGCCGCCGTTGCAGGGTCTCCGCCATGGTCGGCTTGTGGCTCCGGTTGTTCTTCAGCCCCCGTCCTTGCATCTTCTGCCTAGGTCACTGAGCTCTCTAGGCCACCGAAGTCCTCGACTTCTTCCTCGTTCAGCATCTACAGAAACAACAAAAATGTTACTAAAAAACCTGCTCCAGCGCTCGGTCGACCCTCTCCCGGACAGTGTCGCAGCCGTGAGGGCCCCACGTCCTATCATAAAGCACCCCAGCGGACCGCTTTAGCACCTCGTCTCCGACCTAGAAGATTTCGCGGTTGAAGTCCTCGGTTACCCGATCAAAGACTTCGAAATGCCTACATCCCTCACGGAACAAGGCATTCGCAGCCCCCTCGCAGGTAACGAGCGAGGCGAAGGACATGAGACTGGTCACGATGGGCGGGAGCAACTCCAACTCCTCCTACAGCCACCCGAGGAAGCGGAGGCCCACCTCTTCGCCAGATTTGTCAAAGGGCG
The DNA here is from genome assembly GCA_029449295.1 of Zea luxurians. NCBI lineage: Eukaryota > Viridiplantae > Streptophyta > Magnoliopsida > Poales > Poaceae > Zea > Zea luxurians. The sequence continues at coordinate 8,814,185 of JAOPSE010000048.1, read as the reverse complement.
CGGTTCGCGCACCAAGTTGACGGTACGCCTCCACGAGCAATGCGTGCGCTCGATCGACCTCAGCGCGGGTGGAGGCCTCCTTCCTGTCCATGTAGCCGCGCAGACTTATCTGCCCTGACTCTTTGTCATTAGCGCGCTTGAGGGCAAGATTGGCCTCGGCGCGGGCAGCTTGGGCCTCAGCGCGGGCCTTTTCCGCGTCCTCCTTTTCTGCCGCAAGCCAACGGTTGAGGTCCTCCTTCTCAGCCTCCACTGCCATCAGCTTTTCAAGCAGATTGCGGCTCCTGTTTTTTGCCGCCGACTTGTCTCGAATTGCCTCAGTATGTTGCGTTCGGAGGCGCTCAATCCTCCCCTCAAGTCGCCGCCTTTCGGCAGCAAGCTCCGAGGTCAGCGCCCCCAATGCAATGCGCTCGGCGAAGGCAGCCGCCTAGCACAAAGACTGTCAAAAGCAGAGTTATGGAAGAAAAACAAGTTCCCAAAGCACCGGTCACTCACATGTTTTAGCTGTTGCGCAACTAAGGCGGCCACGTCCTTCGCAGCGGCGTCAGAGGCAATTTTGCCATTGGCGCAGAACTTGGACCACGGGTCCTGCGAGGACCCCTTCGCCATGGTTGCCACGGCCACCAGACCAGCCGTCACCGCCGCCAGGACAACAGCCAGTTGCCCAGACTCCGCTCCTACACCATGCTCACGTCAGAAACGCAGACTTCGCGTAAAAAAATAGAAACTCACCAGCAGGACCTCGTCCCGTGTGGGCGTCAAACATTGCGACCCCGCCCACAAGGTAATCATCCACGAAAATATCCATGGAGACTTCGGCGCTCCCCAGCGCTGCCTTAGCAGCGCGTGGTGGTGAGGGAGGCCTTCGCTCATGTGTGGGCGCGGCAGGTAGAGGCATGCTGGCGCCGGGGGCGGCAGTCTTTGCGCTCACCCTCGCCATCTTCACCTCGTGCCTCGGGTCCCCCAACCTGGCGAACGCCTGGCGTTTCTGTGGCGCGTCTTGGCGATCCTTCTCCATCACTGCCGATACAACAGCAGCAACATTCCGTCCGTAAGGGAAAATTTTCATCTCACGCGCTAATCAGGATGTAAACATGTCCTCGCCGGCCGCCCGGGGAATCGAAACATTCCTAGGCCAACGACCCCCCGGTAACCTTCAGCATTCACGCGAAAGATTCTCGGAGCTCGGGCAAAGACATCGTCTCCCCGGGAACCACACAGGTCTCCAGCAAATCCGCAGCAAAATGATCAAAAGCCCTCGACCCCTCAGCTGCTGTACCTAATTTCCTCTTCTTGGCGGCAGCGCCCGATGCTGTTCCCTGTGAAGGGCCCTCGTTGGCCGTTGTCATCGCCTTTTCCCCCGGCGGACAGCAACATCAGCATAGTCGTCCCCTAGGTAGCCAACATACGGCAGACGGTTCAACTCAAAAACATGATTCAACCTAACATTTGAACCGCGGATATCCCAACTCCTCAGAGTTTCTGTCTTCTGCACATATTTTCCCACAATCTTCGCGGCCTCGGCCTCCACTTCACGCACAAAAGCAGCCGCGTTGCGACCGTGTAAATCCACCATGAAGGCTGGACTTCACACCAGCTGGTTGCCCAGGGTTGGCATCTGACGGGGGGTCACTTCGCCCAATACCCAGCCGTGCGCCAAGGGCCACAGTCCATAGGCAATAAATTCCTCAACCAAGTCACGCCCGCTACTCAGGCGGGTAGCATGTCGAAGGGCCCCTTCGTATTCGTCATGCTCTGCCACCTCGAATCGAGGAAACGCCACATAGCAGTGTGAGCATAGAATGGCCGGAGGCAGGCTTGGCAGGCCTTCGACGTCACCGGGAGCCACTTAGAACCAAAAATCCCACCAGTTACCCCATTTGTTCCTAGCGCAGGGGACTATCTTGACAACCTCAGCCGAAGTCTTCCAGTCCTCGGAGTGAAGGTGCACGATCCGAATTGTGCTATCTCATTTCCTATTTTCCTCTTCTGCCAATGCAGGCAATAATTTTTAGCGAAGACCTCCACAGACAGCCACCCGCCGTAGGAAGTAACTGCCTAGACATACTTCGCCAGTGCCACCATGGCGTTCGACATTAACTGATGGATCTGCACTTCAAACCTTTGCAACACCTCTGCCACGAATCGATGTGTCGGGAGGTGAAGACCGATAACAAAAAAAGCCTCAAAAACTACCAACTCGCCTTCAGGCTTGGAGACCTCCTCTACACCCGGGGCCCGCCTGACACTGTTACCAAAGTAACCAAGCCACACGGACCGAGGAAATCCTTGAGGTACCAAACTCCACGGTATGGCCAAGCTGCAACTCCATCACCGCCAAATCACTCAAGGTCTCCTCAGACGATGGCGCGGCCGGCGATGCACTCGCAGCAGACGAAGAAGACATGGCAACGTACCATCGACGGCGGCGTGCGGTCTGCTTGATACGGGCTAGAGTTCTGAAGCAGAGTGAGCAAGGAGGACAGGCGAGCAGTTGAAAAAAAGCTAGGGTTTCTACCGCGCAAATGCAAGTAGGAAACAGACTCAGCCGAGGTTGGCTTTTTATAGGCGCGACACAGCGCCTCGGGAAACCTGCAGTCCAACAGTAACACATCCATCAACGGTCACATTTCAAAAACCCCCGCGGGACCACTTCGAGCGAGGGAAGCGTCTTCACCATCTCACGGTGGTCTTCGGCACCAGCTGACTTAGTCGAACTGGTCCCTTGGAGGGCAAATGTTGGGACGAAGGCGAACGCACCACCCTTCACTCGTGTACTTCATCCTCGCCTTACGCAAGCGAAGGCGGGATCCACAACCCACCGGACAGACCAAGGGCACCTGAGCAGGTGGGGGCCTGTTTGACCCCCTTCGCTCTCGTGTGACAAGACGAAGGCCCCACCGAAGGCTATAGGACTTCCCACTCCCTCAGAACGGAGAGAGGCCCATGTGCAGTTCGACCCATAGAGTTGGGCCTCGCGTGGACATGTGTGATTAGGGTCGTGTCTGTAATAAAGTTTAACGTATTGACTGTCTGTAACCCCCTTGTGGCAATATTCTGGGGATAAACTAGGTACTCGAGGGTCTAAATGTCTTTGCCAAGGACAAGCGGGCCCTCAAGTACCTATAAATACCCCCGTACTGTGCCCAGGCATGGGGAGACCAATGTGGCTTTTGACATCCCGTGTTAAGCTCTGCAAACTCTCTCCCTAATTTCCCGTTGGATCAACATGTCTTGGAGGGCAGGTTCCAACAGGTCACTTAGACCGAGTGAGCCTTCTCCTTAATCACACGGGATACTAAGATCCCGCAAGGATCACCACACACTTAGGTGTCTCTTGCTTAGCTTTACAAGCACTTAGAAAAAAAAAGAATGAGGAAGGAAGAAAGGCAATCCAAGCGACAAGAGCAACACAAGAACACAAATGATCCTCTTGCAAGCCCTTAAGCACTAGAGTTGATTTTGGGAACTTGGAGTGGATTGATTCCTTTGATTGTGTCTTGGAGTGTTGGACTTTGCTCTTGCAATGAATGAAAACTTTAGAATGCTTAGATGGCTTTGAATGAGGTGGGTGGGGGTACTTATAGCCCCCAACCACTTCCTAGCCGTTGGCAAAGTCTGCTAGCGGTGGGCGCACCGAACAGCCCGGTGGTGCACAGGACAATCACTGTTCACTGTCTAGTGCGTGCCACGTCAGCACGTCTGTTAGGGTTTGGATCTGTTGACCGTTGGAGCTGTTTGTCTTTTTGCTGCACCGGATAGTCCAGTGACCTCTGACTTTTGCGCTATGACTTCTGTCACGGCACTGTTCATCACTGTTCACTACGTAGTCGACCATTAGCGCGCAGGGAGCCGTTGCTCTGCTGGCTCACTGGACAGTCCGCTGGCACATCGGATAATCTGATGAATTATAGTGGAGCACGCCCAGAAGAAACCTGAGAGTGGCTGGTTCGCTGGGTGCCTGGCCTAGTGCATCGGACAGTGTCCGGTGCACCACTTGGCAGCACTCTCTCAGTCTTGCTCCAATTTTTGATTGTGTCCCTAATTGAATTTCTTTCTTGGTTTGTGTTGAACCTTATGCACCTGAGATAAATGATATCTAGACAAACTAGTTAGTCCATGTGGTTTGTGTTGGACGTCAACCACCAAAATCGATTATAGGAAATGATTAGGTCCATTTCCCTTTCAATCTCCCCCTTTTTGGTGATTGATGCCAACACTGACCAAAGCAAATATGATGTATAGAAATATAACTAGTTTGCAATTTAGATAGATGTGCATATGTTACTTAGAATTAAACCAATGAAAGACTATATATATATGAATGGATTGCTTTTCTCTTATTTAACATTTTGGACCACATTTGCACCACTTGTTTGTTTTTGCAAATCTTTTGGAAAAATATTTTAAAATTCGTTTGCAAATAGTCAAAGGAATAAGAATATGATTGCAAGAAGAATTTTTAAGATTTTAAATTCCTCCCCCTGTTTCAAATGCTTTTCCTTTGACTAAATAAGAGCTCCCCCTGAATGAATTCTCCCTTTAGCTTTCAAGAGGGTTTTTGCACCAATTGAAAATTGACTCAAAGATACTAATTGAAAATTAGATACCAATTGAAAATTCATTTTGAGGTTAACTCAAATACCATTTGAAATAAACATTAGTGAAAATTTTGAAATGGTGGTGCGGTCCTTTTGCTTTGGGCTTAATACTTTCTCCCCCTTTGGCATTAATCGCCAAAAACAGAGAACTTGAGAGCCCTTTTGCATTTTGTCCCCCTTTGGGGCCTAATCTTTTCTCCCAAATGGTAAAATAAATATGATTGAAGAGCTATACCAATTGAGAGTTACATGAGTATTGGCAAAGGGTAAATGATACCGTCAGAGTTGGAGTGGAAGCCTTGTCTTTGCCGAATACTTTATTTCCCTTTCAATCTAAGACTAATCATAGAGATATACTTGAAAACACATTAGTCTAAGCCGTGGCACAAGAAGAATAAGATACATGCATTTGTACTAAATGAAAGAGACTTGATCAAAGGTATAAACATGAGTTATGTGTGCAATGTTTTAACCAAAGTTTTGAGAATCGAGTATATTTAGCTCATTCCTAAGTTCGCTAAAAGTTTTCTCATCTAGTGGCTTGGTAAAGATATCGGCTAATTGGTTGTGAGTGCTTACATAAGCTATTTCGATATCCCCCTTGTGATAGCCCCCCTCCCAAGTTATCAGGCCCACATGCACCAATCCTTGCCTTATTGGCCTCATATGGTTGTGCACGTGTACCGGGTAACTTAACAAGGCTATCGAGTTCGCCAACTGGAACTCATCATCCCAAGGATCTCCCACATAACAGGTATATTACAGTAATCACATTTGATACACACACATTGGAGATAGAGCAGAAGACTTTTACAAAGTACACTTTACATTCCAGAACTCAAGTTTTACATGGTAGAAAGAGATGTATTTATTACAAGTCCTGATAGTACTCGAAGTGCATAACTTAACTACAATAATTGGAAGGGTGAAGCCTTTCCATAAGAGATATATAAAAACATTTTAAGCTTCAAGTCCTCCACATGAAGTAACTAACCCAAAGATAAGGGAATAAAACTTCTCCTACAAAAACAACAAGGGATAAAACCCTGAGTACGCAATTACTCAGCAAGACTTACCCGACTAAAGAAAAGACTCTCAAGGATATGCTGGCTTAAAGGGATTCAAGGTAAAGCTAGTTTCAAAGACTCTTTTTGCAGAAAAGCTTACTAGAAGTGGGTCCTTAAGCCAAAATTTTACATCACAAGTTAAGTACTTTTCCTGAATCTAGATTTGCCTAATCTAGAGCATTCACTTGTCCTACACTAGCTTCCTTTTAAAATCAAAATTTTGTTTCGCTTGTTATCTACGATGAAGGTCGAAGATCCAGTCTTCATATCCGAGAAGTTCGGCGATCCGAATCGATTAATACCCAGCTGGGGATCTCCAACCACACGACATATGCTTCCCTTAACTCTTTTGCACATGTCTACCATTCCCACGGATCCTCCATCACATGAACAGGTCCGCGCCACCCGAGAGCACACCACCCCTTTTAGGCGGTCCTTTGCTAGGAGGGTACGTGACACTCTTGCCATCTCTCCACTCCCAGTGCGCGATTGTCTTTTCACGTATAGAATAGCTGGGTTCAGGCTTACCCATGACGAGGTATGTGGCCAGATAAAAGGTCCTAGATCAGCAGGCCAACAATTGGTACGGTCCTTAATCGACACAGACGGGCGACTTTTCCTACTCAGCGTCTGGTCTCATTTTAAACTATTTCAAAACTTTGGCGCCTAACAGAGGGGCCATGCCTGGATAATGAATTTATCAACGTCTTGGTGCCTTCATTATCCCAAGCCCATTTTTTATAAAAACATGAGTCATAGATCAAAAACATTTTTCTTAATCTATCAGCGTGACTAAGCATCACTAGCTTTTATTAAACAGGTAACAAGGTATGGTAATCAAGCTTTCAAGGATGGTAATGCATCAAGAGTTTAACAATCAACTCCTATCACCTAATGCAGCATATAAGTGATAAAATTTTGTAAACACAAGGAAGGTGGCAAATGCACCGGGGCTTGCCTTATTGCAGGAGAAGATCTCAGAATTATTCTACTCTGGTAAGTAGTTAGATGAAACTCCACCACTGGATCAACAGGCACTAAAGTGAACTCCTTCTTCAAACATCACTTCTTCTAGGTGTTCTACAAGTCAATACATGTAGATGAATGATTGCTATGGTATGGAAATGCATTTCATAAAGAAGGTAACAAACAACACATCATGAGTACACTTTTCTACAAAGTGCACGAAACTAGCCAAAACACTAGAGGATTTTCAAGGGCACTTCAAGACATCTTCACTTACAAATCTCTAGGGAACTAATCCATGTTAGACTTAATCCAAAACTCAAACCTTCTTAAGCAACTTCATTGCCTAATTACCCAAGGGTAAAATCCTCATCCTTTTTTTGGCAACAACCTGTTTACTGAGCAAATCACTTCTAAACAAATTCAAACTTGAACCAAGTGCTCAACTGGTCAATATAAGGTTGCCCAAAAATTTTCATAATTTTTGGAACACAACTTTTATTTCTAAAAATCAAATAGTTCTTCTAAGAGCATCTGTTATTCCCTAAAATTTGATGTATGTTGTAAAAACCCTAAATCAATTTGTAATAGGAAGTATATGATTTTACACACCTTGATCGGGGAACCACGAGGAGACCGGTCAATGGAGAACTGCGATGCGACGACATACACTGGCAGCGAGCCCTCCGTTCCAATAACCATGGAAACATTTGGCTGCGGTGAGGAGGAGAATTGGTCGGCATGGTCACCATTATTGTCAATACCGCGGTGACGCCGTGACGATGGCCTGGCGCAGTCGAGCAGTGAGTCGATGGCGCGGCATAACAAGTGGAGCACACAGCGATGCGAGGTTAGACGAGGGATCGATGGCCGACGACCAACGACAAGTGTGCAGCGACACACACCATGGACCAGGAGGAGCCGGAGATGACGTGCGTGAACCCCAAGGGGATTCGCGGTGTGGACTACACGCTAGGGCAAGGTCCGAGAACGCCGACGAAATCCTGGGCATCGAGCATGGTGGTTCAGGGATGAGTGCCGGGGAGCTCACGCGTGTGGCTGACGGGGAGCTGAGACTAGCACGTGTGATGAAGCTCGGCGCCAAGCTGCTGCTGTGGAGGGTTTGACACCAGCGTGGATAGAGAATTTTGTCAAGCACTCGGCGAACACATGCTTAGAGCTTGAAGGCAGCAAGGTTCTCTGACCACGCACCTGAACGCAGGGATAAAGGAACAGGCAGTGGTTATGTCCGGAATCACGCTGAGGAGGGGTCTTGAGGTATCAACAGCTGCATGAGTATGGTTACGTGGCTTCACACACAGACTCCACGCCAGAGCACAAACACAGCTAGTCATCACTTGGTCGGATTCCCTCTGCTAGGGATAAGCAGATAACGTTTCATCGTGGATAGACACCAATTGACCCAATGCATGGATATTTACTGCAGAGACTTGGCCTTCTCAAGTTTTTTTTGCTACCCAGTCCAACTCCATCTCAAACTGATGCGCAAGTGGAACACAACAGGGATATAAAGATCTTTCCTTACCATCCATGCCAATGTCTATCCACTTACTCAAAGTGTCCAAAACAGCAAGGGCACACGGTGGTTCAGACCTATCTTATTTCTCTGCAACCACAATTTTAAAACCCCAACTAAAACCCTCCTGTTCACCCCCACTTATCTCACAACTCCCAGCAGTGACAGAGGGATCAATCTACATAAAAATTGTTCACGAAAGCAGCCATTAAGACTCTACTAGAAGATCCAGAATTCATAACCCCTGGGATCAACACAAAAGGGCTCCCAAAAACTGACCGAAACCTCAACCTGCTGCTCCTGTTAACTAAAATAGAAACTGCAATCAACACCTGACAGAGGAAATTGAAACACATTTTACTCCACTTTTTATGCAGCCTCTGGTCAAACTTGCCTAAGGGAACTTGCTTACCATACTATAGCCTTCAACTCTTCAACAGCAGCCTAGAGCCAAAAGTGCCTGGATCTCAAGTTATGATACTCCGGAGTTGGTCACAATTTACTAAAATTCGTTTTTAGCTTTTGAATTACATTCAGTTCACAACACCGGTTGGCAGTCAATGTTCGAGGGCATTTAACTCAGGTTTCTATACAGTACCAGACCCAAACCTTCTCAAGAGAGTTGTTCACCTTTCTATGGTTTACCAATTCACTATAGACACCATGGTCCAACACTTCATGGATTAGCCACAAAAGAGCTCTGAAATTCAGCAAATTGCACTGAAATTCAGTTTTCATTGGACTGAATGAAATCCAGTTTGTGTGACTGACAGTCCCACTTTGGGCAGTATTTACACCACTTTTTGTGTAGGGTCACGCCAAACACACTTAAAGGAAGTTATTCACTAACATATGGTCTTCAAACTTTATACAATAACTTCAGTCCATAACCCTATAGATCAAGCACCACAAAGCTTCAAAGTTTAATCAGACACACATATTTCTAACTTAGGCTACTGCACAATAGTCAATACTCTTTTATCTGACAGCACAACTTTGTGCAGTGTTTTCTCTCATTTCTAAGCAGTTTCAAGGGGTATGTCCCTCACTAGGGATTACTCCCCCAACATTGGTCTCCAAGTTTGCTACAGAAACTACAGCCTAAAAACAAAGGGATTGAACACCAAGGAGCTCCAAACTTAACACTTTTATCTGAAATTCAGGTCTCAATCAGCCATAGACCGAGTCTGAAATAAAACCTGTCAGTTCTACTTTGAACCACTTTTTCTCCTAGTTCCATGCGGATTAAGGGCTGGTACACTTAATACAAGTTTTTCTCCTACAATTACTCAACAAGTTTGTTATAGCACCTTGTTACCAAAAGTCTATAGACTAAAAGATACAGGGGTCCAAAAACAACTAAATGAAACTGTTTTCAGCCGAATCCAAACTGAAACCAATCTGAACTTTTACAAAATACTCCAAATTTCTCTACACAACATGTAAATCTATAAATATGAAAGTCGTTCAACTTTCCAAAATATACAACTTTAATATATGGACCTCTAGCAAATTCTTTCTAGATTCAAAACTCCCCTTTTGGGCTAGTTCAAGGTTTCAATTGGGATTGCGTTTCTCCAACAATCTCACAACTTTGGGTTCATCACTTAAGAGTAGAGTTACTCCTTAACCTAAGATCTAGCTTTGGTGTATAGAGCTCATGTCCAAAATGACACTGGTTTAGAAGTGGTGCACTTAAACTTGATTGCAAACATGGTTTTTAATCTTCTCTGGCTCCCAACAACACAACACACCACATTTGAGTTGAACTTTTGACCTAGTAAAATGCATTCTAGGGATATCAAGCAAGATGATGCGGATGCATATGATGTCATGCCAAAGTTTTAGTTCTCATAACACCAGGGGTGTTACACCCCTTTTGTTGGTGATCTCTCAGAAAGTGATACCGGATGTCTATGTGCTTAGTGTGACTGTGCTCAATGGGATTATCCGCCATGCGGATTGCACTCTCATTATCACATAGAAGAGGGACTTTGCTCAACTTGTAGCCATAGTCCCTAAGGGTTTGCCTCATCCAAAGTAATTGTGCACAACAATAACCTACAGCAATATACTCGGCTTCGGTGATGGAAAGAGCTACTGAGTTTTGTTTCTTTGAAGCCCAAGACACTAGGGATCTCCCTAGAAACTGACAAGTCCCTGATGTGCTCATTCTATCTATTTTACACCCTGCACAATCAGCATCAGAATACCCAATTAAATCAAAGGTAGATCCCTTGGGGTACCAAAGCCCAAACTTAGGAGTGTAAACTAAATATCTCATGATTCTTTTCACGGCCCTAAGGTGAACTTCCTTAGGATTTGCCTAGAACCTTGCACACATACATACAGAAAGCATAATGTTCGGTCGAGATGCACATAAGTAGAGTAAAGATTCTATCATTGATCAGTATACCTTTTGATCTACGGATTTACCTCCCGTGTCGAGGTCGAGATGCCCATTGGTTCCCATGGGTGTCTTGATGGGTTTGCCATTCTTCATTCCAAACTTCTTAAGTATGTCTTAAATGTACTTAGTTTGGCTAATAAGGTACCCTCTTGGAGTTGCTTGATTTGAAATCCAAGGAAATACTTCAACTCCCCCATCATAGATATCTCGAATTTCTGTATCATTATCCTACTAAACTCTTCACAAGAGGACTTGTTAGTAGACCCAAATATAATATCATCAACATAAATTTGGCATATAAACAAGTCTTTTGCAATTGTTTTAGTGAAGAGAGTAGGATCGACTTTACCGACTTTGAAGCCATTAGTGATAAGAAAATCTCGCAGGCATTCATACCATGCTCTTGGGGCTTGCTTGAGCCCATAAAGCGCCTTTAAGAGTTTATATACATGGTTAGGGTACTCACTATCTTCAAAGCCGGGCAGTTGCTCAACATAGACCTCTTCCTTGATAGGGCCATTGAGGAAGGCACTTTTCACGTCCATTTGATAAAGCTTAAAGCCATGGTAATGGTAAGTAGCATAGGAAAGTAATATTCAAATTGACTCAAGTCTAGCTACGGGTGCATAGGTTTCATCAAAATCCAAACTTTCGACTTGTGAATAACCTGTTAGAAATATGCCCTAGAGATAATCATAGAGATGAGCATATTTCTTTGTATCCATGATATATATATTGCTTAATTGAATATCCATGGAAGGCAACTTGTATTGATTAGCAATTATGTGAATTGTTTGTGAGATTCTTTACTTATATGGTTATTCTAAATGATGTCCCTAGTCAGAGTCGATGACTAGCACATGTATTAGTTGATGACTACATTTCACAAGTCATGAACATGGAGATGTTAAACTAATAATGTGGGCGCATGTATGACATGAGGCTGGACCGACCCAACGTGAGATATTGTAATATAGTTCTCTTTTTGCAACATGAATATTGTATCCTTAGACCTGAGATTGTCGCATGTTCTCAAGATGTGAATTAACTTACTTAGGGACTATCAAACGCTATTCCGTAACTGGGTAGTTATAAAGGTAGTTTTGGGTTTGTCAGGAAGCATGCTGTGAGGCATGGTCAGTCAAGATGGAATTTGTCCCTCTCTTTGTGAGAGAGATATCTCTAGGCCCCTCGAGTGATTGGATCAAGAAATGCATGGTCGTGCTAGGGTTAAGAGTTAACCATTGAAAGGATTCCAATTCACAGTATCGAGAAAGAGAGGTCAGCTTAGAGCCAGACCAAATATCATGAGACAAAGGGAACAACATGTATGTAATGTTGCAATGGTTCATCTGATATGATCTTTATGTGCGCATAGGAGTTGACATGTCTTGCTAGAGGCCGCTGTCAATTATTGGGCCAAGTAAGAGTACTCGGGCTATGTCTATTTGTACGTGAACCTATAGGGTCACACACTTAAGGGGAAGGAAGCCTAACTCGAATTAGATCCGAAATTAGACTGGGCTTTAGGGTTACTGATGGGCCTCGGTGTCAGAAGCCCACCATAACGCCTATATAATGAGGGGCGGGGGCGCGGTTAGGCTAACCCTAATTGGCCACCAGCAAACGAGTGGCCGCTCGCCTCTCGCCCTCGCCAAGCCGCTGTCGCGAACCTAGCAGTTCGGTACGCGGCGCTTCCTCCCTGTACGTGTGGATACCTCGGAGGTGCTGCATCTGGAGCTCTAGGACGAACCGTGTGAGGACGTGAAGGACGCCGACGACTGCACGGCACTGCTCGACGCGTTCGTTTACATCGAGACGTCTTCCGCTGCTCTGCTCGTCTAGTGGTAATTCCATGACCTATAACCGCAGTAGTTCTTGGTTTTATGGGGTTGAAAATTTTGTTTTGCGCTAGCGTAGCCTCCCCGTAATCCTTCATAACCTTTGTCCACAAGTCAGGCTTTGTTCCTTGTCACCACACCATGCTCATCTTGCTTGTTGCAGAATACCCACTTGGTACCTACAACATTTTGGTTAGGACGTGGAACTAAATGCCATACCTCATTCCTCGTGAAGTTGTTGAGCTCCCCTTGCATTGCCACCACCCAGTCCGGATCTCTTAGTGCATCCTCTATCCTGTATGGCTCAATAGAGGACACAAAAGAGTAATGTTCACAAAAATGTGCAACTCAAGATCTAGTGGTTACCCTCTTATGAATGTCACCAAGAATGGAGTTGACGGGGTGATCTCTTTGAATTGCTTGGTGGACTCTAAGGTGAGGCGATCTTTGATCCCTAATCTCTTGTTCATCTTCCTTGTTTTCATTGTCATCTCCCCCTTGATCAATGTCCTCCTCTTGAGGTGGCTCATTGTCTTTATCTTCATCCTCTTCTTCTTGAGCCTCAACCTCATCTTGAGTTGGTGGAGATGCTTGTATGGAAGATGATGGTTGATCTTGTGCTTGTGTGGGCTCCTCAGATTCTTTTGGACACACGTCACTAATAGACATGTTTTTTAGCGAGATGCATGGAGCTTCTTCATCATCTAATTCATCAAGATCAACTTGCTCTACTTGAGAGCCATTAATCTCATCAAACACAATGTCACAAGAAACTTCAACTGATCCAGTGGACTTGTTGAAGACTCTATATGCCCTTGTGTTTGAGTCATAACCTAGTAAAAAGCCTTCTACTACTTTAGGAGCAAATTTAGAACTTCTACCTCTTCTAATAAGAATAAAGCATTTGCTCCCAAAAACTCTAAAATATGACACGTTGGGCTTTTTACCAGTAAGGAGTTCATAAGATGTCTTCTTGAGGATTCAGTGAAGATATAACCGGTTGATGGAGTAGCAGGCGGTGTTAATCGCCTCGGCCCAAAACCGGTCCAGTGTCTTGTACTCATCAAGCATGGTCCTTGCCATGTCTAGTAGAGTTCTATTCTTCCTCTCCACTACACCATTTTGTTGAGGTGTGTAGAGAGAAGAGAACTCATGCTTGATGCCCTCCTCCTCAAGAAATCCTTCACTACGAGATATGGGTTATATGAGTTTTTGGTCATGTCGTTTGGACTGACTACGGCACTAGCCTACCTTATGAACCTGATGAATAAAGTATTCATGGAATATCTGGATCAGTTTGTGGTCGTATTCATTGACGACATACTGGTATATTCTCCGTAATGAAGAAACACATGAAGATCATCTAAGACTAGTCCTATAGAAGCTTCGTGACAACCAATTATATGCAAAGCTCTCAAAGTGTGATTTTTGGCTGAAGGAAGTTGCTTTGCTAGGACATATTGTTACTGATGGTGGAATTAAAGTAGATCCAGGAAAGATAAGCGAAATACTAAATTAGAAGCAACCGAAGGATGCGTCCAAGATCAGAAGTTTTCTCGGATTGATAGGATACAACAGAATATTTATTGAAGGTTTTTCTAAGTTAGTGAAACCTCTTACCTCACTACTAGAGAAAGGTAAATAGTTTAAGTGGGATGAAGCATGCCAGAAATGTCTTGAGGAACTCAAGAAAAGGTTAACCAATGCATGAATATTGGTAATGCCAAACATTCACAAAAGATTTGATGTGTATTGCGATGCATCACACCTAGGACTTGGATGTGTGCTAATGCAAGAAGGAAAAGTAATAGCTTATGCCTCAAGGCAGTTGAGAAAGCATGAGAAGAATCATCCTACGCATGACTTGGAACTAGCTATTGTAGTGCATGCTTTAAAGATTTGGAGACACTATATGATCGGAAACAAGTGCAAAATCTTCACGGATCACAAAAGCTTGAAATACATATTCACTCAGAAAGAGCTCAACCAAAGACAGAGAAGATGGCTTGAGTTAATCAAGGACTATGATTTGGAAATACAATACCATCCAGGAAAAGCAAATGTTGTGGCAGATGCTTTAAGTCAGAAAGGTCAAGTAAACAATATTACTACCTATTTGATGCCACAAGAACTGTGCTGGGAAATGGAACAACTCAACCTTGGTATGCTCAATAATATGGAAGCAACAGTTATGGAGGTTGAATCTACTTTGGAACAAGAGATTCATAAAGGATATAAATCTGATGAGAAAATTAAGGAAATTAAAACTTTGATTGGTTTGGGTAAAGCCCCAGAATTCACAGAAGATGAACAAGGCATCGTTTGGTTTTAAAAGATAATATGTGTACTAGAAACCGAACACCTACGCCAACTTATTTTAAGAGAAGCTCATGATTCAGCTTATTCTATTCACCCTAGAAGCAGAAAGATGTACTAGGATCTAAAGGAAAAAGTATTGGTGGTACGGTTTGAAAAGAGATGTGGCTACTCATGTTGCACTATGTGATGTATGTCAACGAGTTAAAGCCGAACACCAAAGACCAACAGGATTGCTACAACCTCTCAAAGTACCAGAATGGAAATGGGAAGAAATCGGTATGGATTTCATAGTTGGACTACCCCATACTCGGGATGGCTATGATTCAATATGGGTCATATTAGACAGGTTGACTAAAGTGGCACATTTTATACCTGTGAAGACAACTTACTCGGGAGCCCAGTTAGCAGAGTTATACATGTCGAGGATTGTGTGTCTACATGGAGTACCGAAGAAGATCGTATCGGACCGAGGAACTCAATTTACCTCGCGCTTTTGGAAAAGACTACATGAGTCCATGGATACGAAGCTAAACTTTAGTTCAGCTTACCATCTGCAACCGGATGGGCAAACGGAAAGAACAAACCAAGTGTTGGAAGATATGTTAAGAGCTTGCGCCCTAAAGCATGGTAGAAGCTGGGATAGGAGTTTGCCTTATGCAAAATTCTCGTACCACAATAGTTATCAAGCAAGTCTAAAAATGGCACCGTTTGAAGCACTTTATGGACGAAAATGTAGAACACCGCTTTATTAGAATCAGACTAGAGAAAGTCAAGTATTTGGTCCAGAAATTCTCCAAGAAGCAGAAAAACAAGTACAGATTATTAGAGAGAATTTGAAAATAGCACAGTCGAGACAGAAAAGCTATGCCAACAATAGAAGGAGTGAGTTCATCTTTGAAGTGGGAGACTTCGTATACCATAAGGTTTCACCAATGAGAGGAATGAAAAGATTTAAGGTTAAGGGAAAATTATCTCCTCGCTACATTGGTCCATTCAAAATTTTGGAAAGAAAAGGAGAAGTAGCGTATCAGTTGGAGCTACCAGACAGTTTATCAGACGTGCACGACGTGTTTCACGTGTCACAACTCAAGAAATGCTTAAGAGTACCGGAGGAACAGTTACCTATGGAAGAAATGAATGTTAATGAGGACTTGACTTATTCGGAGTACCCTATCTAAATTCTGGAAACATCTCGTAGGATTACTCGGAGTAAAGTTATTAACATGTGCAAAGTTCAGTGGAGTCATCATTCGAAAGATGAGGCCACTTTGGAAAGAGAAGATGAACTCAGAGCAGAATTCCCCCAGTTATTCTCAGAAGTTCCTTAATCTCGAGGGTGCCTGCGCCCAGCCATGCCTGAGGGTGCCTATAAGTACCCCGGGTGCGCAACGGTCTGCCCTTCACTCCGCTTCACGCTCCGAGCCCGAACTCCAACTACGGCGAGCTCTCCTCTGCCCGCCATCACCGCCCGAGCCTCAGCCACCATGGCCAGCTCCCCCAGCCACTTCCAAGCCGCGCCCGTCACTCGGTTAGCTTGGCCAGTAGCCCATGAAGCTTTCCAAGTCCTCGGACCCGGTAGAACTTCAACGGAGACCCAGGATCGCCCTCGCCCGACTTCGGTCGCTCGTGGCCGCGCGTAGACCGAGCAATCCGGTGAGCCATTCTCAAATTCCTCGTGCGCATACCTTCCTTGATCTCTGGTAAAGCTCCCTGACCCATTCAATCGGATTATGGCGCAATGAGCAGGCCGGATTCCTCGCCGCCGACGAGCTCCCCCGCCTGCGCACGTAGACCGACCTACTCCGACCACCACAGCCGACGATCCGTACCTCGATGTGATCGCCAGAGGCCCCCGAACCTCATCTGACCCCTCACCGGAGCAACCTCGCCGCTGGTAAGCCCCTCTGCCCTTTTCTTCCGCCGCGGTCACTGTTCCATTAGGGGAAGGATCGCGGGTTCGATTTCGCAAAACCCTAGGGGGTTTTCTGCAGAGTCATAGACTGAGATGAATAGTGAACCGAGGACCTTTCTGTAATACACTAAAAACCTTTCGCCAGGGACCCAGTGCAAAACCCCTTTTCCTTTATCCATTTATGTTTATTCCTTTTAAATTCAGCAGAGAACTTAGGAAATTTGTATCTCAAGAAATATTCAACCAAATTTAGTCAAACCAATTTTACTAGATTCGAAATATTATGAACTATCACATAAAAATACTGAACTTTGTGCTTTCTATTTTAAATTTTAGAGTTTGGAATTAATTAAAGAAACTGACCAAACCTTTTTAAAAGGAAGAAAATTAGTTATGCTTCTGTGCTAAACTTAAGAAAATTTGTAGAAGTTCAAACCCCACTTAGGCACTATTTAAAAATGTTGAGCACCCCAGTATTGAAGATTTAAGCAGGGTTATCTATTAAAAGCCATAATTGCCTAAAACTTAAGAAAATGAGAAAGGTATTAGAATATAATGAACAGTGGATGCAAATATTTTTCCTAGCCCACTTAAGTAATGAAGAACCTAGGAAAAATAAAAGGAACCCTAGCCCAGAGCCAATTCAAGGTAAAATGTTTTATTAGGCACTAATAAAACTAGAAAGACTATTATTAGAATTATGGGAACAATTCCAAAATTGGTAAGAAAAATTCAGTGGACTTGTAACCACTAGGACACCACTACAAAAATGATAAATACATCAGCCCATCATTTTAAGTAGGTTGAACAAATAGAACTTGATATTGAGTCATATTCTAATTAAATCATAAGAAAGCCAAAAAAATGTGCAACAATGGGCAAGTATATTTTTACTAGATTATGAATGGAATAGACCACCAGAGAAAAATGCAAAATCTATTCAAAACTACAAAGTAATACCCATTGCCAATACTTCATGAAAAAGGTCATTTAATTCAAGAAACTCCTACCACCCTTTCCCTTAAGCAAAAAGTTACCAAAATTTAGAATGAATGCTCTTGCACAAAGAAAAAGATAGGAATAATTAGAAATCTGTTGTTTGATATTTTTCAAATATAGTGGTAGTAGAAAGCACCCCTTTGGCTAGAAACTTTAGAAAATCATAATAAAATAACTAATAAGTATTAGTTGCTGAAAATTTGTACAAAGTCATGTTATAACATCTAAATGCCAGCAAAAATAAGTCTTAGAAAATAACCCCCTGTTAAAAGAAGGTTGTAGTTCAAAACACCCCCTCTGCCCTAATATTTGATAATTTTAAAAAGAGAGAACCCCTCACTTTTTAAGCCCCAAATTTTGAGACAGAAAATTATACACCAGTAAGAAGCCACTGTACTTTTTGTAGAATTTTTGGAAATTTATTAAGCTATCTTGTAGTTCAAACCCACCTTAAAAGCATAAAATAAATAGAGATAAAGTAGAGAGAATAATAAATCTCACTCCAATGAATGCAGCTAGGAATCTTAATAAACTCTCACTAAGACATTAAAAAGAAATCAGTGGAACCCCAAAATAAACTTATCAATTAGCTTAACCAAGCTTGACCCTAATTTGCTAAGTGTACCACAAAAATCTTCAGTAGTAAGAATAAGCTCCACCATATTAAATTGATCATCCCCCATCAAATTTTAATTGCTAAATTGCATATCATGCCATGCATATATCTTACTCATTGCATTCATTAGATTGCAATCTCGCTAACGGATAGTATGTGCTCATCCCTGAGCAAGGAGCTGTCCACGAGGAAGACCAGGAGCAAGCTCCCGAACCTGCCACCGAGGATCTCCCCGCAGCCCCAGCATTTGAAGGCAAGTCCCAGTTTTATGCATAACCGTTTATATATGCTACTTTACTACACTTAATGTTTGTAGGTTTGTAATGTGCACTTAAGTGTAAGAGTTGCTTGAAACCTCTAGTTGCATGAACTCAGGATTCCTTTTTGAGATGGATACTAATATGCTAGGTCGAATAGCTGCTATGCATGAACTCAGGAATTGATTGTATTCATCTTGATAACGGGATCTATGATGGTCTATGGACTTGGATCCAGGGTGGATGCCTTGTCCATGAGACGGGAAAAGGAATTACGGATTAATGTGTGGATACCTGAGTCAAGCATTTGAACGTACTAAACACATGTCGGAAAATATGGTAACCGGTAAACCTAGTACCTGAGTGAAGCCGTGCGTGGACTTTTCTCCTCACTCGTCCTGAGACTGGGTCTCCCATGCTAGCTATGGTGGGTACAAGTGTGGCCACTGCACGGCGGCAGCCGGGTCAGTGGAGCATTGTATGCCAAGGCGATGAGCCCTGGCCGCGAACGGGGAATCGATGGGGATGGTTGGCGTGTGTGGGGACGGAGTGCCCCTACATGTCGTGTGTTTAGGTTTACCTTGCAAGGTTAAAACTCGATTCGAATTGTCTGCTTCTCGCAGCTAATGAGACTGCTTGACCCCTTGTACTACATTGAGTAAGAAGTGGAATGAGGTTTACATGAGATAACACGTTGATTGTCTTAAATGATTGTTACCATGTATGCTTAGAAAGAGCAAACTTAGCTAAATTAATGATACTAGAATTGGAAAAGCTAAAATTTGCTTTTAGACTTAGCTAGTGCTTTTGGCAAACCAAACCCCCCTCATCCAAATAGCTGTTGATGGTGTGACTTGGCCTACCACCCTGCCACCGGGTTGGACGGTCGAGTGGGATGCTGCTCCGGTAGGAGAGGAGCAGGAGTACTGGGCTAGGCCTTGCCCTATTTCTACTTTTGACGATATCGATTATCCGTTGCAGTTTATTTGTGAACTCATATCCGCTACTTGAAAAACTCCGATTTATGTAATAACTCAGTACTTTTATTTGAGGTTTTCCTGTTTTATTGAATTTCTCTTGTGACTCACCTTCGAGTGAGTTTGTGGTATTTGATCCTAGATAAGTGGCTCTATTAGACTAGATCTGAGGGACTGACGGGTTATTCTGATTTAAGTGTGTTGTGGCCCCTGAGGCGTGACTTAGGCACTTAAGCTGGAATAATTCGGGCGGTTCCGCCACAGCTAGTATCAGAGCAAATACCACCACAGAGAAGGACAATAAACCATGAATACCAATTTTCAAAAATCTAAAACTTGCTTAGAAACTAGTGTGAATCGTCAGGATTAGACCGCTAGACCTAGGACGAAAGGCCTTAGGAATAGTGGGAGAAATAGGTGGCAAAGTAAGTAGGCCCTGTGGGCCTGTCCTTAGCTTTTTAAAGGATGCCCTAAGAGCACCCTTTTATTCGGAGAGGAGATGTTATTTCCAACATGCATGCATTATAAAAAAACTAAAGGGATTAGAAATTAAAGAAGTAAAAAATTTGAGCTAACCCGCTCCCTTTTAAACCACCTAGGTTCTTTTTATTTTCCTCTTCCACCATAATCTTTACATTTGATACCCTTCCACAGATGACCTCACCTACCCCCGCTAGTGGAGGAGACACTCATTTCAGCTCTAACTTCATTTCTCACGATGGGTTTCCTTTCATCTTGTGGGAAGTGCTTAACTCCGCCGGTTACCCTACGCCCCCTTTGTACACGGTGCAGCTGTACGAGGAGCATCGGGTACCATGTTGCCGAGTCTGGCTGACTCTAGAGGCTCATCCCCCTCAACCGGGTTGGCGTTCCCTTGATTCCGAGACGATTGGATTCAGGACGGACGACACCACTGAAGCGGCAGCTATGAACAACCTTCTGTGGCTACCATCCCCGGGAAATGGTGATGCACCCCTTGGGACTCTTCCCTGCTGAGAAGAAGGATGACCCCATGTGGTGCAACCGTGTGAGCCATGTAAAGGACGTATGGGCGATGTATCCTGACTTGGTTGGGAGGGTCACTGTTCAGTGCATGAGTGCGTTGTACTGCCTTCAGGCCCTACAGAGCGATGCTATGGCACATCTTGCTAACCTCGCTCAAACCACCAAGCTCACCCTCGACAGCCGAGAAGACTTTGTGGTCGATTTGTCCTCCGATCTAGTAGAGAAGGACCTACAGGTGGAAAGGTTGAGCCAGCGCATCACCACCTTGGAGCAGCAGGAGGAGATCTGAGACAACACCATTGATGTCTTGGAAAACTAGCTCCATGATGTGCAGCAGGAACTTGAAGAAGCTAATGACCACCTGGAGATGCACCACCTAGAGATGGAGGCCAATGAGGTCGGAAGCGAGGGAGAAGAGGCTCCCGAGGAGTTAGGACCAGCCCCTGGTACCAATGTGACTGCCTCCGAGATGCCCCCTTCACCCGCATCTAGTGTCGCTTCCACTACTTAGGGTTGATCAGTCGTTTTGACGCTTTAGGTGGATAGAAACCTACACGAGCTTAGTCATGGCAGATTTTGGACTAGGCTTACGTGTACTTTCCCCTAATTGATGTAACCCTTGTGAACTTTTGAGATCTGTGGGATGTATGTAACCATGTTATCCTCGTTCGAACTTAATGTTATGATTATGACAATTTCCTTCCATATGTGATAATAGCATGTTGTTTGAAATTGTGAATTGGGATAACAATGGCGACAATCTCTGTTTTCATATGGCAGCTAGATAGCGTCGTGGGCAGAACGAGCAAGTTCCCCCGCCACCTCCTCCAGCTCCCACGGTGAAGGAGCTGATGGCTCAGCAGAACGAAATTCTGCGACAGCTTTTGTAGCGCCAGCCCCACCCTCAGCAGTATGGTGGAGGCCAGCCACAGCGACCTCCCGCAGCGGCAACCTACCAGGAGTTCCTGAGTACGCAGCCACCCTTGTTCACCAAGGCAGAGGATCCGTTGGACGCTGACGTGTGGTTACGCGCCGTGGAGTCCAAGTTTCCCCTCCTCACGGGAGACTGCCCTGATGACACCAAGGCTCGCTTCGCCGCGCAGCAGCTTCGTGGCCCTGCTCGGACTTGGTGGGACCATTTCCGCACCATGCTACCTACTGATCATGAAGTTTCTTGGGAGGAATTCAAGACTACTATGGCAGAACCGCCCGAATTATTCCAGCTTAAGTGCCTAAGTCACGCCTCAGGGGCCATAACACACTTAAATCAGAATAACCCGTCAGTCCCTCAGATCTCGTCTGATAAAGCCACTTAACCAGGATCAAATACCACATACTCACTCGAAGGTGAGTCACAGAAGAAATACAATAAAACAGGAAAATCTTAAATTTAAGTACTAAATTATTACATAAATCAGAGTTTTTCAAGTAGCTTGTAAATGTTCATAAAATAAAATGCAGCGGATAATCGATGTCGTCGGTAGTGAGGAAATGGGCAAGGCCTAGCCCACTACTCCTCTTGCTCCTCTCCTGTCGGAGCAGCATCCCACTCGACCGTCCAACCCGGTGGCAGGGTGGTAGGACAAGTCACACCATCAACCATATCCTGAAGTTTACCTGCAAAATTTATGCCACAAGCAAGGCTGAGTATGCTAATACTCAGCTAGACTTACCCGGTGTGAGGAATCTACTCCTCTACCTCTAGACCATGCAGCTATTTGGCTGGGAGTTTGGTTTGCCAAAAGCACTAGCTGAGTCTAAAGTCAATTTTTAGCTTTTCAGTTTCTAGTGTCATTATCTTAGCTAAGTTTGCTCCTTCTAAGCATACATGGTAACAAGCATTTAGTACACACAACAAGTTATCTCATGTAACCTCATTTCATTTCTTACTCGATGTAGTACAAGGGGTCAAGCAGTCTCATTAGCTGCGAGAAGCAGACGATTCGAATCGAGTTTTAAACGTTGCAAGATAAACCTAAACACACGACATGTCACGGCACTCCGTCCAACATGTCAACCGTCCCCATCGATTCCCCGTTCGCGTCCAGGGCTCACCGCCTTGGCATACAATGCTCCACTGACCCCGACTGCCGCTGTGCAGTGACCTCACTTGTACCCACCATAGCTAGCATGGGAGACCCAGTCTTAGGTCATGTGAGGGATAAAGTCCGCGCCGAGCTTCACTCAGGTACTAGGTTTACCAGTTACCATATTTCCCGACATGTGTTTAGTACATTCAAAAGCTTGACTCAGGTATCCACACATTAATCTTTAATTCCTTTTCCCGTCTCATGGGCAAGGCACCCTCCCTGGATCCAAGTCCATAGACCAACATATATCCCGTTATCAAGATGAATACAATCAATTCCTGACCTCGCGCGAGTGCTAGAAAAATCACTCGACTTCTACCGAGATCCTGATTAGCAAAGCAGCTACTCGACTTAGCATACTAGTATCCATCTCAAAAAGGAATCCTAAGTTCATGCAACTAGAGGTTTCAAGCAACTCCTACACTTAAGTGCACATTACAAGCCTACAAACATTTAATTGTAGTAAAGTAGCATATATAAACGGTTATGCATAAAACCGGGGCTTGCCTTCAATTGCTGGAGCTACGGGGAGATTCTCGATGGCAGTCTCGGGAGCTTGCTCCTGGTCTTCCTCGTGGACAGCTCCTTGCTCGGGGATGAGCACGTACTCTCCGTCAGCGAGATTGCAATCTAATGAATGCAATGAGTAAGATACATGCATGGTATGATATGCAATTTAGCAATTAAACTTTGATGGTGAATGATCATTTTAATAAGGTAGGGCTTAATCTTGCTACTCGAAGATTTTGGTGGTATAGTTAGCAATTTAGGGTCAAGCTTAGTTAAACTACGTGGTAAGTCTATTTTGGTGTTCTACTGAATTCTTTTAATGTCTTAGTGAGAATTTATCAAGATTTCTTTTTGAACTTATTGGAGCGAGGTTTATCCTTCCTCTATTTCCTCCTACTTCTCTTATGCTTTTAAGGTGGGTTTGAACTACAAGTTGTATTAATAGAATTCCAAAAATTCTGTAAATATTACAGTGGCTTCTTACTGGTGTATAATTCTCTGTCTTAAAATTTGGGGCTTAAAAAATGAGTGGTTTGCTCTGTATAAAATTATCAATTATTAGGGCAGAGAGGGTGTTTTGAACTACAAGTCCTTTTTAAGAGAGGGTTATTCTTTCAAACATATTTTTGCTGGCATTTAGGGGTTATAACATGACTTTGTATAAATTTATAGCCATTAATACTTAATAGTTATTTTGCTATGATTTTCTAAAGTTTCTAGCCAAAGGGATGCTTTCTACTACCACTATATTCGAAAAATATCAAACAATAGATTTCTAATTTTTCCTATCTTCTTCTTTGTGCAAGAGCAACCATTCTAAAATTTGGCAACTTTTTGCTTAAGGGAAGGGTGGTAGGGATTATTTGGATTAAATGGCCTTTTTCAAAACTTATTGGTAATGGGTATTATTTTGTAGCTTTCAATTGGGTTTTGCATTTTTCTCTGGTGGCCTATTTTATTATTGATCTAGTAAAATTTTTATTTGCCCACTACTGCACACTTTTTGGCTTACTTATGATTTAATTGAAATATGACTTAATATCAAGTTTTATTTGTTTACCCTACTTTAAATGATGGACTGAGGTGTTTATCATTTTTGTAGTGAGGTTCTAAGGGTTACAAGTCCACTGGATTTTTATTAACAATTTTGAAATTGTTTTCATAATTCTAATAATTGTTTTTCTAGTTGACTAGTGCCTAAATAAGCATTTCTTCTAGAAATTGCTCTGGACTAGGGGTCCCTTTATTTTTCCTGGGTTCTCTGTTATTCAAGTAGACTAGGAAAAATAATTGCATTCTTTGTTCAGTATTTTCTAATGCCTTTATGATTTTCCTAAGTTTTGGGTAAAATGGCTTTTAATAGATAATCTTACTTAAATTTCCAATACTGGGGTGCTCACTATTTTTAAACAGTGTCTAAATGGGGTTTGAACATCTACAAATTTTCTTAAGTTCAGAACAGAAGCATAACTAATTTTCTTTAATTTAATAAGGTTTGGTCCTTTTCCTTCATTAATTTGAAATCCTAAAATTTAAAATAGGAAGTATGGGGTTCATTATTTTTAATTGATAGTCCATAATATTTTGAATTTAGCAAAATTGGTTTGGTTAAATATGGTTGAATATAACTCGAGATATAAATTTTCTAAATTCTCTGCTGAATTTAAAAAGGTTAATTAGAAATGGATAAAGAAAATACAGTTTTGCGCTAGGGTCCCTGGTGAAAGTCCTTAAGTGAATTACAGACAGGTCCCCGAGGCACTATTCACATGAGTCTAAGGCTCTGCAGAAAACCCCCTAGGGTTTCTGGAAATCGAACCCGCGGTCCTTCCCTAATGGAACAGTGGCCGCGGAGGAAGAAAGGGGCGGAAGGGCTTACCAGCGGAGAGGCTGCTCCGGTGAGGTGGTCGAGGATGTAGGGGAGGTCTTGAGGATCACGGCGATGTGCGGGTCGCCGTCGAGGATGGTCGGAGTCGGCCAGTCCACGTGCGCAGGCAGAGGAGCTCGTCGGCGGCGAGGAGTCCGGCCTGCTCACGGCGCGATAGTCCAATCAAATGGGTCAGAGAGCTTCACTGGATGCTAGGGAAGATGTGGGTGCAAGGAATCGGAGAATGACTCACCAGATTGCTCGGTCTACGCGCGCAGGAGGGCGACCGAAGTCTGGCGAGGACGATCTTAGGTTTCCGGTGAGGTTCTGCCGGGTCCGAGGTCTTGGAAAGCTTCACGGGCCACTAGCGAAGCTAACCGAAGGGCTGGCGCGGCTTGGAAGCGATTGGAGGGAGCTAGCCACGGTGGCCAAAGCTTGGGCAGTGGCGGGCGGAAGAAAGGCTCGCCGGAGCTAAGGAGGGGCGTCTGGCCAGCGAGGGTGAGCACGGGGTGAGGTGAGGCGTGCCCGGGAGGCTTTAAAGGCACGGGCGGGCATGGCCAAGGGCGAGGGCGCACAACAGACTTGACCGAAAGCTGGGGCGAGCGCGCGCGTGGGTTGGGCGAACGCCGGCGTGCCGACCAGGGTCGAACACATGTGCGCGTTCATTCTACCCGAGTTCTGGCGCGTGTGGTCATTCATCCGAGCCTGCTCTCGCCTTGGTCAGTGCACAAAACCTCTTCTCCTCCCTATAAGCTACCGATCTTGTGTGGGGGTCATAGGATTTTGCCTACTGGTTTCAAAGATTTAGAGCTCTGAAGTCTGGTCTGTCTCCCAGCCCAAGCCCAAGGCAAATCCTTGGATTTGTCGTGTCTAGGGCCCACGTCCCAATGCCATCTTCTGGCATGTGACAGAGGGGTTAGTTAGACACGATCTGTCAATGGGAGCATTAGGATTAGAGCTAAGGATCAAGGTGAACACGCTCGGTTTTGGTTCAAGGGCTGAAAATTCAGAAATCTGAAATTCAGAAATCCCCATTGAACCTCCACTTGAATGGCTTGTTTGGAGTTTTTAATAAACTATTTTGGCCAAGCTTTCATAATCTTTATTGTAGCTTATTTAGTGTATTTCAATGTTTATAATTGGCCTAAGCCATGATTTTATGTTTTTCATGGTCTTTCATCCCTTTTCTTCATTTTTACTTAAATAGCTTAATTAGGGTTGGTATTAGGGTTTCAACATTTTCCCTCTTTTGAAAAGCTCATTTGTTTTGAACATGATTCCTTGGATATAAACTTAGTGGATCTTTTATTCTTAAGTTGATTTGGGGCTTCATGCTCAATTTGGCTCACATGAGATGATGGTTCTTGGGTTAGCACTAAGAAAAGCCCTAGGTGACACTGGGGTGTCACAGCCTTCCCCCCTTAAAGGAATCTCGTCCTGAGATTCGGGTCGGAGTCCTTCCGGGGTGAAGCGAAGGGTGAGACTTACATGAAGTAGGTGCTTTATTTATTAGGGCATCTGCTCTTTGAATGTTATTCTCTTTGCAACTTCAGAAGGAAGTCCTTTTTAACTTTAGTTTTACAATTACTCATTCTGATTTAAGATCATTTTTCTGAAATTTATATTCGGAAGGCAGGAGGAGGGGGTTGGGCATGATTATGTACCAATTTCCTTAGGTAGGCAATCGAGGAAGTTGGAATGCAGGAATTCCTCGGTCTCCCAAGTAGCCTCTTCCTCTGAGTGATTACTCAACTAGACCTTATACATTTTGATCGATTTAGCCCGAGTTGATCTTTCTTTGCAATCCAGAACCTTAGAAGGGTACTCTTGGTATGATAGATCTAGCTCTATCTCCAATTCTAGTTCTGCTATGATCTTAGTTGGCAATCGAACACACTTCTTCAGCTGTGATACATGGAATACATTGTGGATGGCAGACATTTTTGGAGGTAACTTCAATTGGTATGCCATGGGTCCACATGCTTCTATGATCTCATAAGGTCCAATGTACCGAGGGGCTAACTTGCCTTTGATCCCAAATCTCTGCACTCCCTTGGTGGGTGATACCTTCAAATATACGAAATCTCCCACCTCAAACTAGAGAGGTTTCCTCCTCTTATCATGGTAACTCTTCTGCCTGGCCTGAGCAGCTTCTAGATTCTTCCTGATTAGTTTAACCTTCCTTTCGGCTTCAGTCACTAAGTTAGGTCTGAAAACTTCCCTTTCTCTAGGCTGAGACCAATTGAGGGGTGTTCTACACCTTCTCCCATAGAGAGCTTCAAAGGGTGCCATCTTTAGGCTGGATTGATAACTGTTGTTATAAGCAAACTCTGCCAAGGAGAGGTGCTTATCCCAGTTCTTGCCACAATCGATTGCACATGCCCTCAGCATATCTTCCAGAATTTGATTTACCCTCTTGGTCTGACCATCAGTCTGTGGGTGGTAAGTTGAACTTCTGATTAGCTTGGTTCCCAAAGACTCTTGCAGTTGTTCCCAAAATCTGGCAACAAAAGGGGATCCTCGGTCAGAAACAATGGTCCGGGGCAATCCGTGCAGACACACGATTCGGTCAATGTACAACTCTGCATACTTTTGAGCCTTATCAGTGGTGTGCACTGGGAGAAAATGTGCCACTTTCGTCAGTCGGTCCACAATAACCCTAATCAAATCATGATGACGGGAGGTGCTGGGCAGACCCACAATGAAATCCATGCTGATGTTATCCCATTTCCATGAAGGTATAGACAGGGGTTGCAGAGCTCCAGCTGATTTCAAGTGGCTTTCCTTTACCCTCTGACAAGTGTCATATTCCGATACATATTGGGCTATCTCCCTTGTTGGGGACTTGTTCTCAAATGCTATGAATCAAGAACAAGGCAACACAAAGTATTAAATGTTAAATTCCTTCGTCCTTCGAAGCATTATTTCCCTTAGGATATAACGATCTTCGGACAAAGGTCATGAAGGACGTACCTTCATGATCATGATTATAAGATAATGAAAGATGAAACATATGAAACATGAAAGATTACATGAACAAACACATAATATCATTCATATGTTATCGTTGCACAAACTTGAATATTTAAATATGATATTTAATTACGTATGTACCTTCGGCTTGACAGAAGGCAGAAATTCAAGTGTTGCACGTGAGCGATTACCGGATAGCGTGAACAGTACGGGGCACTGTTCATCTATTTATAGGCACAGGATACAGCCTATGAGGAATTACAATTATGTCCTTTACATTTACTATTGACTTATAGAAAAATATATGAGGATTGAACAGCCTTTTCCCTTTTAAGTCGGTTCCCCTTTCTGCGATTTAGCCGAAGCTCCCTTTCGTATAGCTTCGGAGCGACAGCAACCTTCGTCACGATAAAGCTTCTCCTCATGTGTGCTTTTAACATGAATCCGAAGATACATGTCCATAAATCATACTTGGAAGACATTGTTAAATTATGTTTTTGAGGACCTTCGGAGGACGAAGGCCCCCAACATCCCTCTTCATTCTGGTCCACCAATACAAGGGCTTCAGATCATGGTACATTTTGGTACTCCCTGGATGCATAGAG
The DNA here is from genome assembly GCA_029449295.1 of Zea luxurians. NCBI lineage: Eukaryota > Viridiplantae > Streptophyta > Magnoliopsida > Poales > Poaceae > Zea > Zea luxurians. Next base: position 8,785,636 of record JAOPSE010000048.1, on the reverse strand, counting down.
AATTTGGAGAGATGAGCCTCATCCAAGATTTTCTTCTTGAGATCCTTGTTTTTAGGAACTACCAATCTGTTTTCAAACCACAATATACCCTTTCCATCTTGGTGGAAACATTTATACTTCTCGGTCTTCTGATGGAGATTCTCCTTAATAATTTGCACTCCCTTGTCACTGAGCTGGGCCATGATGATCTGGTCTTGCAAAGCTGGCTCAATGGAAATGTGAGACAAAGCACTAGAAGGAATTACTTCAATCTTCATCTTGCTCAACTCATCACACAAGGTGTCAATGCAAGAATCCATCATAACACAGTTGCATTGCAACTTCCGACGCAAGGCATCTGCTACCACATTGGCTTTTCCTGGGTGATAATGTACCTCCAGGTCATAGTCCTTGATTAGCTCTAGCCATCTTCTCTGCCTCATGTTGAGATCAGCCTGAGTAAAGATATACTTAAGGCTCTTATGATCAATGAAGATGTTGCAGTGGGTTCCCATCAAATAGTGCCTCCACATTTTTAATGCATGAACCACGACTGCTAACTCCAAGTCATGAGTGGGATAATTCTGCTCATGAGGCCTGAGTGCTCTTGAGGCGTAAGAAATGACTCGGTTGTCTTGCATCAAGACACAACCTAGTCCAGTGCCAGAGGCATCACAATACACATCAAATGGCTTGCTGTTATCGGGTTGCGCTAACACCGGTGCAGTGGTCAGATGTTGCCTCAATGTATGGAAGGCATCTTCGCACTTCTGACCCCAAACAAACTTGGCTTCTTTCTTCAGCAATTCAGTTATGGGCTTCGCAATTCGAGAGAAATCCGGAATGAATCTTCGGTAATAACCAGCTAATCCCAGAAAACTCTGAATGTGACGGACAGTCGTTGGCGGCTTCCAGTTCATCACCTCTTGCACCTTATCAGGATCAACAGCTATACCTGCCTGAGAGATAGTGTGACCCAAGAATTTGATCTCCTTTAGCCAAAAATCACACTTTGACAATTTGGCATAAAGATGGTGCCCTCGTAGACGTTGAAGCACTACATGCAAATGCCCGTCATGTTCTTCTTCGTTCTTCGAGTACACCAAGATATCATCGATGAAAACCACTACGAACTTGTCCAATTCAGGCATGAAAACAGAATTCATCAGATACATGAAATATGCTGGTGCATTCGTCAGCCCAAATGACATCACCAAGAATTCATATAGCCCATATCTGGTTGAGAAAGTAGTCTTCGGAATATCGCTTGCTCGTATCTTGATCTGATGGTAGCCGGAGCGAAGGTCTATCTTGGAAAACACTTTGGCTCCGACCAACTGATCAAAAAGAACATCAATACGAGGCAAAGGATACTTGTTCTTGATAGTCACCGCATTAAGTGGGCGGTAATCTATACACAGCCTCAAGCTTTCATCCTTCTTCTTTACAAACAAGGCTGGACATCCCCAAGGTGAAGTACTTGGGCGAATAAAACCTTTGTCCAGCAATTCTTGCAATTGCTTCTTCAATTCTGCCAACTCAGCGGGTGGCATCCGGTAAGGCCTCTTGGAAATAGGTGTCGTTCCCGGTTGCAATTCGATAGCGAATTCAATATCCCGGTCTGGTGGCATTCCTGGAAATTCATCAAAAAAGACATCTGCATACTCACAGACCACTGGAATCTTCTTCAGAGATAACTCCGTCATCGCCAAAGCACATGACTGAGTAGAGTCTTGACGGGGCAAAAACAAGGTGAAAGTCCCATAGATCGGGGAATTGACTTCCACGATGCGGCTGGCTACATCAAGCACTACTTGGTGTAGGGGCATCCAATTAGTGCCCAGGATAATATCCACATTTTCCAAACCCAAAACAAGAAGGGTGGTTTTGATAATGTGGCTTCCCAGTTGAATAGGCACACTTCAGATTAATTGGTTGGTTACAATTTTACCCCCAGGTGTGGCTATCATAAATGACCCTTTTGCATGACAGAAAGGCATTTGACATTTAGCACTGAACTTCTGGCTAATGAAACTATGAGATGCACCAGAATCAAACAGGATTAAAGCAGGTTGATTAAAAACTAAAAAGATACCAGTCATGATGGGGGCTCCCTTACGTAACTCCTCCAGAGTAGTGAAGTTCAGCTTCCCTTGCCTGACTTGTACCTTATGTTTTCTTCCCTTGTCTTGATTTGGTGCTGGCATCTGCCTCTGTTGATTTTTTTGGGCAATTATTGGCATAGTGGCCCACATTGCCACAAGTGAAGCACTTGTTCCCATTACCCTGGCAGAACTGCTGCTGCTGCGGAGGCTGATTGTTCCTAGGAGCAGGAGCTGGAAAACGAGTGGGTGTCGGCTGCTGCTGCTGAGGTGGCCTGATCACCCATCTGCCTGCCTGCTTCTAAAATCCCCTGCTCTGATTGTGAGAAACAATCTTGAACCTCTGGGTCTAAGCGGATGGTGCTGCCGTTGGTGCCTTTCTCTTCTTCTCTGCCCGGTGAGCTACAATACAGTCCTCTTGGGAGATGGCCAGGTTGACCAACTCATTGAAGCTATCAGCACAGACAGTGGTGAGACGTTCCCGCAGCTTAGTGTTGAGACCCCTGCGGAAGTAGTCTCTCTTCTTCTTGTCAGAATCAACATGATAACCTGCATACTGGCACAAGTCGTTGAAGGCCTGAGCGTACTGCAATACCGTGCGGGTTCCTTGATTGAGTGCCAGAAATTCATTCAGCTTGCGATCAAGAATTCCGGCTGGGATGTGGTGCCCTCTGAAAGCAGTCTTGAATTCCTCCCAAGACACTTCATGATCAGCGGGGAGCATAGCACAGAAGTGGTCCCGCCAAGTCCGAGCAGGGCCACGAAGCTGCTGCGCGGTGAAGCGAGCCTTGGTCTCATCGGGACAGTCTCCCATGAGGAGGGGAAACTTGGACTCAACGACGTGGAGCCACACGTCTGCATCCAACGGATCCTCTTCCTTGGTGAACAAGGGCGGCTGCGTACTCAGGAACTCCTGGTAGGTTGCCGCTGCCGGAGGTCGCTGTTGCTGGCCTCCACCATGCTGCTGGGGGTGGGGCTGGCGCTGCAAGAGCTGTCGCAGAATCTCATTCTGCTGGGCCATAAGCTCCTACACTGTGGGAGCTAGAGGAGGTGGCGGGGGAACTTGCTCGTTATGCCCGCGACGCTGCCTAGCTGCCATCTGAAAACAGAGATTGTCGCCAATGTTATCCCAATTCACAAGTTCGAACGACATGCTATTATCTCATTTGGAAAGAAAATTGCCATAATCATAACATTAAGTTCGAATGAAGATAACATGGTTACAACATCCCACAGATCTCAAAAGTTCTCAAGGGTTTCATTAATTAGGGGAAGGTACCCGTTGTGAATCATCTAGGCCCCTTTGGTAATGTTTTGGTAATTAATGACAACTACTTGTGGACTAATAATTCTTGGAGAAATAAGAATGCAGGTTGAACCACAGAGAACTGAGAAGTCTTGAAGACTTATAAGCATTGGTTGTGGATCAGGTGAAGGCAAAGGTATAACATAGGTTTTGTTTTTGCCGGTCACCAGGTGTTTAGAGAAGAAATTGACCGGATTGGTAGGCTAGATAGCCATACTATTAAGAGGGGTTAATGACTTTGTTCTGTGTAAGACTTAGTGCCTCATAGAGCATCTAGTGGTTGCATTTGCATGAGGACTAGCAGCGCTTCCGTTTCGAAAGATAAAATCTTTTGAAAAACGAGTTTGAAAAGTGACTAAGTCTTGGGGTCGGCGGACCGTCCGGGCCAAGTGGCCGGACCGTCCGCGACCCATCCAGAGGGGTCCAGTGTCTGTTCATTTCGGGCTGGTCCTGTATGTGTGCACTGCGGACCGTCCGGGCCTTAGGGCCGGACCGTCCGCAGTCATGTCCTGAGGAGGGTGTCCTCGGGCCAGTCCCTGATTTATTAGGCGGACGGTCCGCCTGTGAGAGGCGGACGGTCCGCAAGTGTCAAACTCGTTTTTGGACAGGGACTGTGTGTTTTTACTAATTTGTACTACGGACTGTCCGGGTGGCCAGTCCGGACAGTACTGTCTCAGGTCGCGGACCGTCCGGGATTTATAGCCGGACGGTCCGCACGTGTTAACTTGTTTTGATCCGAGGCTCGGGTGTTTCATGCTGCCAGGTCGCGGACGGTCCAGCCTTGAGGGGCGGACTGTCCGGACCCACCTTTTGAGTCAGCTCTGACATGTTTTTGAATGGACTTTATAGCCGTTATATGTACGGCGGACCGTCCGGCCCTAGGGCGCGGACGGTCCGCGTGTGCGCAGAACTGCTACCTTTTGCACATAACGGTTGGATTTTAGTGGGGGTCTATAAATAGAAGGGTAGCTCGTGTGAGAGAGCTCTCTTGGCCATTCCTTGCATACATTGAGCTCATTTGTGATCCTCCAACTCACTCTCTCACACTCTTTGCTTGAGATTGCATTCTAGTGAGGGATTGAGTGTTCCTAGTGCATTTGCATCATTTGGTGATTCTTGAGGCACTAGGTGGTACACCGAGCAAGCGTCGTTGGCTTGTTACTCTTGGAGGTTGCCGCCTCCTAGACGGCTCGGGTGATTGTCTCCGTCGAGCTCTCCAAGAAGATTGTGGAGAAGCCGCGGTGTGGATTGTGAGGGGTTCGCGCCTACCTCGCCGGAGCGGCAAAGGTGACATTAGTGGAATCGAGGTATTGAGTGATTTCTTGTCCACTTGTCTCAAAGATCAAGTCGTGTCTTGATAGAGGAGCAAGTGAGAGCTTGAAGTCCACCTCAACGTGGATTAGGGGTGATCGGCAAATCACCGATACCACGGGATAAATTTCGGTGTCTATTCTTTCTAGCATTACTTATTGCCTTGCAATTGATTAGTGCTTTGCTCATTGTTCTTCAAATATTCAATCTCCGTAGTTGTTTTTCATACATTGTTTACTTATTGACACTAGATAATTTATTTCTCTTGTTGCATTGATTAAATTTATTGAGTATTGTTGTTTTTAGTAAAAACCGTCTATTCACCCCCCCCCTCTAGCCGGTGTCCTAGATCCTACAAGTGGTATCGGAGCCAAGGACTCCATTGTTTGTGGATCTAATCATCCCGGAGTGGGACAAAATGGCTAGTAACAACAATGTGCACATTGGGAAGCCACCGCACTTTGATGGAAGCAATTATGATTATTGGAAAATAAGAATGTCAATGCATCTTAGAGCAATGGGTGGAAAAATTTGGCCAATTGTTAGGGATGGATTTGTTGTATTGAAGGAAGATGAACCATCCGTTAGTGATAATGAGAATATCCTCACAAATGATCAAGCCATGAATGTCTTTTATGATGCTCTTGATATAAATGAGTTCAATCGTATCAAGAATCTCACAACCGCTCATGAGATTTGGATAAAACTAATGGAAATTCATGAAGGAACTACAATTGTGAAGAGTGCCAAACTATATGTGTGCAAAGGGAAGTTTGAGCAATTTATTATGAAAGAAGATGAGAGTGTATCCGATATGTTCAATCGGTTGAATGAGATAGTAAATGTTGGGGACTTGCTCTCAAATGCTTCGGTTGAACAAGGCAACATAAAAAGTGTTAAACGTTAATGCCCTTCGTCCTATTGGACATTATTCCCCACCGGGAATAATGAGCTCCGGACGAAGGTCACAAGAGACATACCTTCGTAAATTCAACAAGTAATAACGAAGTACTCATATAAAACATGAAATGTAGATCACAGAATCATTTCTATTTTATTAACACAAAGAAATAGAAATGATTACAAGTTACAAATGTACCTTCGGTCTTGAGAGAAGGTAAAAAGTACAAGCGTGACGCAAATGCCGATGCACAGTCAGCGTGAACAGTACGGGAGTACTGTTCATCTATTTATAGACGCGGGACGCAGCCCACGTAAAATTACATCCATGTCCATTACATTTGTTAACGGTTTATGAAAATCTGTCGAGGCCCCCGAAGTCTTTTCATCTTTAAGTCGGTTCCCCCTTATGTCTTCGCGCCGAAGCTTCCCTGCGTACAACTTCGGCTTCCCTCGACCTTCGTCTGGTTCAGGCTTCGTCCTGGTCGTGCTTCATATCCATAATTCTGAATCCGAAAATATCTGTACATATAATTCACTTGGAAAACATTGTCAAATCATGTTTTTGAGGACCTTCGGAGGACGAAGGACCCCAACAGTAGCCCCTCGCAATATTAATTTGTAAATAATAAATTCAGATTGCGATATGGACGAAGGCCTTGAGCCGAAGGTCCGAAAAAAACACCTTTCCTTTTGCTAGAATAGCAACATTCACTGACAAGCGGGGCCTTTCAATTTTCAACGCCCTAGGCGTATAAATAAGATCACATCGCGAACTCATTTGGTACGCACACTTGCCTTTTGCTTCGGCCCACTAAAATTTTTAGCGCTTGTTCATTAAGATTTGCTGTTCTTTTTGATTTCGAAGCTTCGGCCTCGGGAACAATTTTTTAACGTTCCCGAAGATGTCTGAAGGCAAGAAGACCCCTGCTGAGACGAAGCTGAAGATCCCTGCTGAGACGAAGCTGAGTCTCGAGGAGGAGAAGAACCTAGGGTTCCTGATAGCGATGGCAGAGACCAATACAGAGAAAATCACGAAGGAGATTCTCGAAGGTTTGTCCGAAGATACTGATGACAGCGACAGCTATGATGTGGAAAGTGGTGGGGAAGAGGCCGAAGATCGACCGTGGCGACCAAGTCACACAGTTTTTGGGAAAACGACCATCAAGCAGAGTCACATTGATAATATGAGGGGGCGATATTTCCGAGACACATCTATTGTGAGAGCTGATGCCGGGGAAAAGACTTCTCCCACCCCCGAAGAGGATGAAGTTGTGATTTTCCGAAGCTTCCTCAGGGCTGGGCTTCGATTCCCCCTGAGCAATTTTGTTGTTGAGGTACTAAAAACATTCCAAGTCCACCTTCATCAACTCACTCCCGAAGCTATTATAAGAATGGGGATTTTTGTCTGGGCTGCGAGAAGCCAAGGTTTGGAACCGAACGCTAAAAGCTTCTGCAACATTCATGAGTTATTATACGAGACGAAGCCCTGGGGAAAAGAGCAATACCACAACAACTTTGGGTGCTACAGCTTCGGCGCCCGCTCCGGGTCAAGCTGCCCTGTGCCGACCTTTCGGAAGAGGTGGCCCGGAGCCTGGATGACTGAATGGTTTTATGTAAAGAATGATCTAACAGCTCAAGGAAATGTGAAGAGTATTATTATGCACCCAATCTGGCAACGCTTCGGTCTTCGAAGGCCGAAGATCGAAATGGACGAAGCCGCCGAAGAATGCCAAAGAGCCTTCGGGGTAGTCTGCTCATTTATTGGGACAAGGGACTTAGTCCAAGAACACATTGCCTTCAGGGTATGGCCACTTGCAGAAAAGTGGGAAATGCCGAAGGAAACCATCAAAGAGTCCGACGAAGGCGGACTAGTCAGATTAAAGTACACATTCAAATATGCAGATAAATTTATTGAACCTGATGATGACTGGCTGAAGAGCATTGAAACATTAAGTGATGAATTACTTGGGGCATATTCGAAGGCTGAAAATACCGCACTATCAGCAGCCTTCGGAGGCCGAAAAAAGAAGAGACTGAACCGAGTATTTGATGCAGTCGGGTTCTTCTACCCTGATTATTGTTATCCCATCCGAAGGCAAAAAAGGAAAAACATAACCTCTGAAAAAGAAGAAGCTGGAACCGCTCCTAGCGAGCCAAAACCAAAAGGAAAAAGGTTGAAGGTCCTCACACACCGAGCACGCCATATTGAACCAGCTTCGGTGCCTGAGTTCACTGGAGAAACTTCTTCGGCCGCCGAAGCTGAACAGCCAACCTTGCTGCCAGAAATTGCAGAGATGGCCGAAGCACCATCGACAGAAAAAATGGAAGAAGCGAAAAATCTGACTAAGGAAAAAGCATCAGAAATTTTGAGTCCTGTAGTAAATGTCGAAGCAGCAAAAATCCAAAAGGGGTCAATGGTGACCCCAAAAAGGAAGAGAATGGTAAATGTACTAGATGTCTTGGAGACAATTAAGTCTTCAAGCACAACTCCAAAAAAGAGTGTTGAAATTGCTGAAGCTTCTTCTGAAGCTCCGACGCAACAAGCCGAAGCTGAAGCTGGGCCTTCAGAGCCCTTCAGGGAGCAAACTTTGGAAGCCGAAGCAATAAAAATACCAGAACCAATTTTAATTGAAGAGACTGACACTGCCATCCCCGAAGCGCCTGCCAGCATGTGTGATTACATCATACGACATGCTTCGGGGAAAAAATTATCTGAAGAAGAAACTCATGAAGCTAACCATTATGCAAAGGAGCTAAAATATCCAAAGGGGGCAGTAATATTCAATGGGACAAATGAAGATGATTTTTTATACTGCCTGCCTGACAACAAAGAGCTCCCTGTCTGCCGAGAAATGGCTAGGAGTATTGGCTTCCCGAAGCTTGAATCTGGATTAAGCGCCATGACGAAAGAAGATCTCGCAGACAGTCTTGCGTACAACAGCCTGAAGGTATGGGAATTTAACGCTTGAAAAGAAAACCCCCTTATATATATATATATATATTTTTTTTTTACGCGACTCATTCATTTTTTCTTATATGAATTCTTTTTCGTATAGGGCCTGATCCTAAGCAACGCGTTAAGAGCGCAAAAGAGCGCCGAAGATGAAAGTTATGAGATTGCGTTCAACAATTTGCGCTCCGAAGTTATCAAATTGAGAAATGAAGCTCTAGAAAAGGATAAAATTCTTCTTACGCTGATAGACAAAGTAAAAAAGGATGAAGCTGCTTCAAAAACCCAGGCCGAAGCCCACAAGCGTGAAATTAAAGATCTTCAGAAACAGCTGACTAGAGCTAGAGAGGAGCGCGTCCTTGAGGAAACAAAACGAGAGCTCAGTGATCATATGGTCAACAAATTGGAGTTAAGAGTTAAAGAGCTTCGTACATCTCAGGGAAAATGTTATGTCAAATCTATAGAATGTGTGAATAAAATTAAAACCAGCTTTGCCAGCGTGGGCGCCTTCTCCAGCGAAGAGAATTTCTCTCGAGGCAATCCCGAAGGTCCACTGGAATGGATTAGTCACGAAGCAGAGGCCTTCGAGGAGATCCTGAGCAGTCGTGGCGATATCTGCGCTTTTTCGGGCGCCAGAGGAATTGCTTCTGTCTTAGAGAAGAAAGGTTGCGATCATGTAAAATTTCTAGCTCAGTCCGAAGCTGCCTTATCTTCCGAAGACATTAAGGACCCCTCGGCCGAAGCAAGCGTGGTTGGCGGCAAATTTTTTACGGATATCTGGAACGACGGCGGCCGAGGAATGGCGCAAGAGATCATCCAAAGGAGCGAAAAAGGTATCCACGATGCTAGAAAAGTGGCGGAAACTGCTGAAAAAAGTACGGAACCCGAAAGACAATTAGGTATTAATTAGTTGTTCTTATTGTGTTGTAATTTTTGTTTCAAACTCTGCACATAGTTTGTAATAGTGATGAAGAAATGTTCTCTTCCCTCAGAAGCTGCTGGGTCGACTGCCGACCCCCACACAAAAGGAGATGAAGAAATCAAACAAATGGCCGAAGGTATCATGGACAAAGTTGTTGATCAACTTTTAAATGAAGTCGCCGAAGCAGTATTAAGAGAGGACTAGATGTTATTAGAAAAACATTTAAATTGTGATCTATGTAATATTTTGTACATTTGGATGTAATATACAAGTTTGTTTTCGTTATTCACTTCTTCACGACGCATGAAACTCTATATACATACCTTTTTGAGCCTTCGGCGAAAAAACACCTTCCCTTCTTTTCATGCTTCGTGAAGAAGACATTCTTCGTTAAAATTATTCTGATGAATCACATCCATGCTTCGTGAAATCATCATCCGAAGCTATTCTCCGAAGCTGTACAATCTCAATATTGATCTGATAAAGCTCACCCATGTTTCATAAAAATATTCTCCGAAGCTGTATTGCGAAGCTATACAATTTCGATATCACTTTCTCAGAACATCCTTTCGAAGGTTGAGAGTGTCACTTTCTTTTGCCAAATGCAATATGATGTATGATGCTTATGCTATGCAAAATGATGTAATGATGTTATGCTATGCATGTGACATTTGTTCCGAAGATACTCATAAAATATATTCGTAAGCTCTGCATTCCCTTAGGAACGTCTTTGGAGCTTCTTCGTCTTTTACTTAGACGATCTCAGCGTTGACTTTTCGCTGTAAGCCTCCCTTAGGAGCTTCTTCGCCCTTTACTTAGGCGGTATCAGCGTTGACTTTTCGCTGTAAGCCTCCCTTAGGAGCTTCTTCGCCCTTTACTTAGGCGGTATCAGCGTTGACTTTTCGCTGTAGGCTCTGCATTCCTTTAGGAACGACTTCTGAGCAGAAAACTTACACTGCGCTCCCTTTGGAACGGCTTTTTGTGACTTCGCAAACTTACTCTGCGCTCCTTAGAACGACTTTCTGTTACTCCGAAGGATTTTTAATTCGAAGGTCCTCCTTGGTAACGGAAAAAGAATTTTAAGCTTCGGCAACTTAAGCTTGTGGAGCAAATAGATCTTCCTCGTGGAAAACAACGAAATTATTACATGAAAACTATCAATGTTTTTTGCTTCACAGAAAATAAAACTGAAAAGAAAAGACTGCTATCAAAGGTAGGATATGTATCAATAAATGTGCTTCGATTCTGGCACAGTGCTGTTGACTGTGCGAGCTTCGGACTGTTCTCTGAAGTCCCTCTGATGTGGAGCGTGTTGACTCCCTTCTGGCTGTTGCCCTTGCTGCAATAGAGGTGGAGGCGGAAGCTGCTGCCAAGAAGCTTGAGGTTGACTTGCCGAAGCTACAGAAGCTGCAGGGTGATTGTCTATGTATTGTGGGATATAAGGCGGATGATACGAAGCAGTATGCATGACCTGCTTCGGCTGAGCTTGTTGAGATGCAGCTTCGGCAATTTCCTTTTGCTTCTGGATTGTAATATGGCACGACCTAGTGGTATGGCCCTTGCCTTCTCCACAGAACAAGCAAAACAGTCTCCTTGGCTGATCTCCGAATCTTCCGCCGAAGCCCCTGGCGCCTCTGCCTCTTGGAGCTGGTGGCCGGAAGGAAGTTTGTTGTTGCCCCGAAGCCTGTGAGGAGCATTGTGGTCTGTTCTGACTCCCCTTATCATCATTCTGAGTGTTATGGATGGAACGGACATGTCTCGGGTAGTATCTTCCTCCGAAGCCCCTGGTCATTTCAGAAAATCTGAAGGCCTCCTCCCTTCTTTGACGAAAGTCATTGTCAGCACGAATGTACTCATCCATCTTTTGGAGCAATTTCTCCAAGGTCTGAGGAGGCTTTCTAGCAAAGTATTGAGCTGCAGGCCCAGGACGAAGCCCCTTGATCATGGCTTCAATAACAATTTCATTGGGCACCGTTGGTGCCTGCGCCCTCAATCGTAAAAACCTTCGGACATACGCCTGAAGGTACTCTTCGTGATCCTGAATACACTGGAACAGGGCTTGAGCTGTGACTGGCTTCGTCTGAAATCCTTGAAAGCTGGTCAGTAACATATCCTTCAGCTTCTGCCATGAAGTTATTGTTCCTGGCCGAAGGGAGGAATACCAGGTCTGAGCAACATTCCTAACGGCCATGACGAAAGACTTCGCCATGACTGCAGCATTGCCCCCGTACGAAGACACCGTTGCTTCGTAGCTCATCAAGAATTGCTTCGGGTCGGAGTGACCATCAAACATGGGGAGCTGGGGTGGCTTATAGGATGGAGGCCAAGGTGTAGCCTGCAGCTCAGCAGACAGAGGAGAAGCATCATCAAAAACAAAATTTCCCTGATGGAAATTATCATACCAGTCATCTTCGTTGACGAAGCCCTCTTGATGAAGGTCTTTCTGATGAGGCCTTCTGTTCTGCTCATCGTGAGTAAGATGGCGGACTTCCTCAGAGGCTTCGTCTATCTGCCTTTGCAACTCAGCTAGGCGGGCCATCTTCTCCTTCTTCCTTTGTACTTGTTGGTGTAGCATCTCCATATCCCTGATTTCTTGGTCTAACTCTTCTTCCTGAAGTGTGGGGCTGACAGCCTTTCTCTTCTGGCTTCTGGCCTCCCGAAGAGAGACGGTCTCCTGGTTGTGGTCCAGCGGTTGCAGTGCTGAAGCCCCAGTCGCTGAAGCTTTCTTCGGCGCCATAGCTTCCGAAGGTGTTCAAAAAAGCTCGAAGTGGAAGTGAGTTCACCGGAGGTGGGCGCCAATGTTGGGGACTTGCTCTCAAATGCTTCGGTTTAAGAACAAGGCAACATAAAAAGTGTTAAACGTTAATGCCCTTCGTCCTATTGGACATTATTCCCCACCGGGAATAATGAGCTCCGGACGAAGGTCACAAGAGACATACCTTCGTAAATTCAACAAGTAATAACGAAGTACTCATATAAAACATGAAATGTAGATCACAGAATCATTTCTATTTTATTAACACAAAGAAATAGAAATGATTACAAGTTACAAATGTACCTTCGGTCTTGAGAGAAGGTAAAAAGTACAAGCGTGACGCAAATGCCGATGCACAGTCAGCGTGAACAGTACGGGAGTACTGTTCATCTATTTATAGACGCGGGACGCAGCCCACGTAAAATTACATCCATGTCCATTACATTTGTTAACGGTTTATGAAAATCTGTCGAGGCCCCCGAAGTCTTTTCATCTTTAAGTCGGTTCCCCCTTATGTCTTCGCGCCGAAGCTTCCCTGCGTACAACTTCGGCTTCCCTCGACCTTCGTCTGGTTCAGGCTTCGTCCTGGTCGTGCTTCATATCCATAATTCTGAATCCGAAAATATCTGTACATATAATTCACTTGGAAAACATTGTCAAATCATGTTTTTGAGGACCTTCGGAGGACGAAGGACCCCAACAGTAAATGAACTCAAAGGACTTGGTTTTAATGTACCGGATGTGGATTTCACACACAAGTTCCTTAGATCACTTTCGGAGAAATATGAGACTATTGTGACAATGCTAGTAAGGAGTGATCTATCTACAACTTCTCCAACTGAAGTATTGGGAGAAATTCTCACTCAAGATATATTTAAGAAGTCTCAAGCCGATGCCTTAAGTTTGGCAAAGAAGGTGAAAAATGAATCTATTGCTCTCAAAGCCAAGGCCTCAAAGGCAATTGAAAAAGAAGATAGCAACGATGAAGAAAATGAAAGTGAGAGTGATGGTGACATGGCTTTATTTGTAAGGAAATTCAATAAATTCATGAAGATGAAAAGAGGTCAACCTAGAAGAGGTCAAACATCTAGAAGAAATGCCTTCAATGATAGAAAATGTTTTGAGTGTGGAGAACCCGGTCACATTGCCATGAATTGCCCAAGCAAGAAGAAGAAGGGCAAAGATGAAAGTGACAAGAAGAAAAAGAAATACTATAACAAGAAGAAAGATGGCAAAGCCTACTTAGTTGAATGGGACTCGGATGATAGCTCGGATAATGATGATGATGACACCTCATCTAAGCTTAATGCCGGAATTGCTATCAAGGAAGCTCCCTCCCTCTTCTCATCCCCCCATTGTCTTATGGCAAAGGGAGATGCTAAGGTAAAAATCATCACCGATTTAAATGATATAAAAGATGATGATGATATTGATGATGTTGATGATGATGGCTATTCATATGATGATCTTGTTAGAATGCTTGGTGAGGCCGATGACTACATGCACAAAGAAAAAGAAAAATTTAAGACCTTGAAGGAATTGTATAAAAACCTCCAAGTGTCTTTTGAGGAGCTCAAGACCTCTCACAATGACCTCAAAGAAAATTGTGAGAAGCTTGCGGTTGCTCAAAAATCATCTATTGTGCATGAAGTTGAGGTGGTCACTAAGGATGTTGGAGTCACTTGTGACTTACTTGATAGTCTTACAAGTGAACCACTACCTACTAACTCTATTTGTGATAAATGCAAAATCTCTCTCATTGATAACATTGCTCTTGATGAATCAAAAATTATTGTTGAGAATGAAGTGTTAGTAGGTAGAATAAATGCTCTAACTCATGATCTAGAAAAGGCATATGGTGGTAAGACTAAATTGGATTTCATATTGGGAAGTCAACGATGCTCTCTTAACCGTGAAGGTCTTGGATATGTTCCTAAGAAAGGAAAGAATGCTTTTGTAAAGCAAAAGACATTGTTTGTGAAAGAATGTGACAAAGTGTGTCACAAGTGTCACAAAAAGGGGCATGTTAAGAAAAATTGTCCTAAGTTCAAAAATGTATCCTCCACTTGTTTTGAGCATTGTTATGTTCTTTCTCATAATACAAAAGGTGTTCATGCTAAATTTGTTGGTACTTCAATTGTTGGAAACAAAAAGAAGGCTATTTGGGTGCCAAAGACCTTGGTCACTAACATCCGAGGACCCAAGCAAGTTTGGGTACCTAAAAGAGATTGATTTCCTTTTGTAGGTAAACTACAAGGCGGGAGGGAATCATTGGGTGTTGGATAGTGGATGTACTCAACACATGACCGGGGATATGAGAATGTTTACCCAAATGAGTGAGGAAGATTGCTCAAATTATGATAGTATCACATTTGGAGATAATCGTAAAGGAAAGGTTAAAGGTTTGGGTAAAATTGCTATCTCAAATGATCATTCTATATCAAATGTGCTATTGGTTGAGTCTTTGAATTTTAATTTACTTTCTGTAGCTCAATTATGTGATTTAGGATTTTGTTGCAATTTCACAGTTGAAGATGTTATTATCTCTAGTGTTGATGGTAGCAATCTTAAATTTAAAGGCTTTAGACATGAAAATCTTTATCTTGTTGATTTCTCATCTAATGAGGCAAAGCTCACAACTTGCCTATTTTCAAAAGCTTCACTAGGTTGGTTATGGCATAGAAGACTTGGTCATGTTGGGATGAAGCAACTCAATCGGTTAACCAAGCATGACTTAGTTCGAGGCTTAAAAGATGTGAAGTTTGAAAAGAACAAATTGTGTAGCTCTTGTCATGCCGGTAAGCAAGTGGCAAATACTCATCCAAATAAAAGTCAAATGTCCACTCATCGACCTTTGGAATTACTTCACATGGATTTATTTGGGCCCACATCTTTTGTAAGTATTGGTGGTAATTCTTATTGTCTTGTGATTGTGGATGACTATTCAAGATTTACTTGGGTTTATTTTCTACGAGACAAATCCAATGTGTTTGAAACATTCAAGTCATTTGCTATATTGGCTCAAAATCAATTTGATTTCGACATCAAAAAGGTTAGAAGTGATAATGGGTCGGAATTCAAAAATGCAAGAATTGATCAATATTGTGATGACAAGGGTATCAAACATGAATTCTCTTCCAAATATACCCCGGAACAAAATGGTATTGTTGAAAGAAAGAATAGAACTCTTATTGACATGGCTAGGTCCATGTTAGCGGAATATAGTATATCGGATTCTTATTGGGCCGAGGCAATAAATACCGCTTGTCATTCATCAAATAGACTATATTGTCACAAGCTCTTGAAGAAAACTCCATATGAATTGCTTATTGGTAGAAAGCCAAATATCTCATATTTTAGGGTATTCGGTTGCAAATGTTATATTTTGAGAAAGGGGAGCCGGCTTTCTAAATTTGAGAAGAAATGTGATGAGGGTTTTCTTCTTGGATATTCATCAAATAGTAAGGCTTATAGAGTCTTCAACAAAACTCATGGTATTATTGAGGAAGCATATGATGTTGAATTCGATGAAACAAATGGGTCTCAAGATGAGAGTGATAATCTTGATGATGTTGGGGGAACTCATTTGATAAATGCAATGAAAACAATGGCCATTGGTGAAATAAAACCAAAGGAGGATGATGATGAAAATAGTGTGGTTGTCATTCCTTCATCCTCAACTATAAATGAGGAAGATCACCAAAGCCAACAACTCAATGAAACCATGGATACACATGATCAAGGTACTTCAAGACCTTCGGTTCCTTCTAATGCTTCAACAAGCAATTATCAAACGGTATCAAGAATTCATCATTCCATTGTGAAGGATCACCCGGTTGATCAAATTGTGGGTGATATTAGTAAGGGTGTTCAAACTCGCTCTCGCATAGCTTCATTTTGTGAACATTTCTCTTTTGTATCTTGTATGGAACCTAACCGTGTAGATGAAGCTCTACTTGATGTTGATTGGGTGAATGCAATGCATGAAGAATTAAATAACTTCGCTCGAAATGAAGTTTGGGAGCTTGTTGAGAGACCAAAGAACCACAATGTTATTGGTACAAAATGGGTGTTTCGCAACAAGCACAATGAAGATGGTGTGGTAGTAAGAAACAAGGCAAGATTGGTTGCACAAGGATATACTCAAATTGAAGGATTGGATTTTGGGGAGACATTTGCCCCCGTAGCAAGATTAGAAGCAATCCGGATTCTACTTGCTTATGCTTGTGCACATAATATCAAGCTCTACCAAATGGATGTAAAGAGTGCCTTTCTAAATGGTAAGATTAGTGAACTAGTGTATGTTGAACAACCTCCCGGTTTTGAGGACCCCAAAAGACCTAACCATGTGTTCAAGCTTTCTAAAGCTCTCTATGGGCTTAAGCAAGCTCCACGCGCTTGGTATGAAAGGCTTAGGGATTTCTTGCTTTCCAAAGACTTCAAAATTGGGAAGGTTGACACTACTCTATTCACTAAAAGAATTGGCAAAGACTTATTTGTTTGTCAAATTTACGTTGATGATATTATTTTTGGATCTACTAATGAATTATTTTGTGAGGAGTTCGGAAAAATGATGTCAAAAGAATTTGAGATGTCTATGATAGGAGAATTGAGCTTCTTTTTTGGCCTTCAAATCAAACAATTGAAAGATGGTATTTTTATAAGTCAATCAAAATATTTGAAGGACATGCTCAAGAAGTTTGGTTTAGAAAATGCTAAGCCTATCAAGACTCCAATGGCAACAAATGGTCATCTAGACTTAGATGAAGGAGGTACTATGGTTGATCAAAAACTTTATCGTTCAATAATTGGTAGTTTACTTTATATTACCGCATCTAGGCCCGATGTTATGTTTAGTGTATGCATGTGTGCTCGATTTCAAGCTTCACCTAGAGAGATTCACTTGAAGGCCGCAAAAAGAATTCTAAGATATTTGAAGTATACCCCCAATATTGGTCTATGGTATCCCAAAGGTGCTCACTTTGAATTAATTGGATATTCGGATTCGGACTATGCGGGGTGCAAAGTTGATAGAAAAAGCACCTCCGGTTGTTGTCAATTTCTTGGTAGATCTCTTGTTTCATGGTCTTCTAAGAAACAAAATTCGGTTGCTCTATCTACCGCCGAGGCGGAATATATATCGGCCGGAAATTGTTGTGCTCAACTATTATGGATGAAACAAACTTTATTGGATTATGGAGTTATTTTCAAGAATGTGCCTCTCATGTGTGATAATGAGAGTGCGGTAAAATTGGCTACCAATCCGGTCCAACACTCAAGAACCAAGCATATTGATATACGGCATCACTTCTTAAGGGATCATGTTGGCAAGGGAGATATCTGTATTTATTCCATTGGAACGGATGATCAATTAGCAGACATTTTTACAAAGCCTTTGGATGAAACAAGATTTTGTTCCCTAAGAAGTGAAATGAATGTGATCGATCTCTCAAATGTGGCTTGAAGTTGATCACACATGTGTCGTCTTGCATCTCGGGTCTAAACATGCTTTTTATGCTATTTATTTGGTATTATTGGTGCATTTTTTCATTTCTAATTGTTCTAAATAGTTTAATTCAAAAGTTTTGCACTCCTCAATTACATAATATGTATATGCATGCATACTAACTCTAGGATTGGTCGAAATGTCCATATATAAGCACCAATTCGGATTCGAAATTCAAAATCAGCAAGTGGACAGAAATTGAAAAATGAGTATCAGGCCGCGGACCGTCCGCCCATGGACCGCGGACCGTCCGCCGCATCAGAACCTGGACAGTCCGGGCAGCCACGCAGACAGTCTGGCATCATCAGGGCGCGGACCGTCCGCCGTCCCAGCGCGGACCGTCCGCGACAGGGCAGTAAAATCACCCAGTGCCCACAGCCTTGTCATTTGTGCTCATTCGCTCGTCTGCTCTTGCTCTCCACTCACCCAGTCCTCTCCTGTGACGAGTGTGCGCGGACGGTGCAGTGAAGTTGTGTGCGGACAGTCCGGCAGTTTGTGGCAACACTCCATCAACATGTCTTCATCACGGTATCTTCAAATCTTGTGGATTTTATCATATCTCTTCATTTTTGAGATTATATGGGTTTCCTCTCCGATCTGAAATTGAGCAGTCGGTTTCAAAATCTAATTGGTGGGATTGTTGGTTCTCCTCAATATGACTGCTATGCAAAATTTTGAACTTGTTTGGATGCATATTGTCTGCAAAATCATCAAATTCAACATTTGTGGCGGCTAGGGTTCTTTGGAGTCGCCCCTGGTCGGTCGTGGACCGTCCGCCTGGTGGACGCGGACCGTCCGGGCCTCTGGCGCGGACAGTCCGGCTCCCTAGCGTGGACCGTCCGGACCCTGGCTGAGCATTACAGTTCCATTCCTTCTGTACTGGTGATTGGTCTCAATTATTTATCTATGGATGTCTGTCACATTGTTGCAGTGGTTTTGGTGGTCTACGCAAGAAACTTGCAGGTCGCTTTAAATCCAAGCGCCCTCGTGGAAATGATGATGACTATATACCAACCACTGATTCAGAGGCCCAATCCTCAGCTGGGGGCACTGAATCCATGGATGCTGAAGATTTTCCTCATGTTCATCCCGATTATCCCATTGATATCCAAGGATGGACTTACCCAAAGCGGCGATTTTCTATGGCTGAGTACTGCTCCAGACGGACTGTGAACCAGTATACTCTGCCATCTGATACACATATCCAGTTTTTCCACACTCAGCTGCAGTTTGATGTTTTCTGGGGCACCCTAGTGGATACTAATTTTCATAAGCATCAGGTGATTGATTGGTCCTTCTTGCTAAGTCAATCAGTCATGGAGGGTCTGATCCCTAAGTTTGAAACCTGCGAACTATATCAGTTTATGGGGCAGCGCACAGATTTCAATGAAATGGCTGTTAAGCAATTCCTGGCTACCTCAGAGATTGATATTGAAGAAGAATCTATCACCTGGATGACTGGCTTCAAGCGCTATTCTGCTTCTTTTGCTGACTTTGCAGCTGCCAACAGTCTGAACTATGGCACCATTTCTGCTGGGTTGGATCTTTATACTGAAGATAATTTTGAGGATTTTGTGCAGTTTTATGAGCCAGCCAGACTCGGTATACCCAGGAGGTTTGGAGAGACAGCAGGACTCAGACATCATCCTGCTGTAATCAACAAGATTGCCAGAGTCACCATCCTTCCCAAGAGTGGTGATAAGAGTAAAATCAGGGATAAGTTCTGGAACATCATCCAGCATATCATGAATGGTGAAGTCATGAATATTGTTCTTTTCATGATGAGACAGCTTAATGATCTGAAGATGGATAAGAATCAAAATTTGGCGTATGCTCCTTACATTATGGCTCTCATCAAATCCAAGACAAGATTTGAGGGCCCATGCGAGATTGTTCACACCCCATTCAGGCCTTTTAAGAATGAGATAGGGTTTCTCACCAGGCCACTCACCCCCTTCCCAGATGATGAGGAAGACCGTGGCTATGAGGGTGGAGCAGCTCCTGATGTTGAGGGAGAGCAGATGCCTCCACCTCCACCTCCACCTCCTCCTCAGCCTCAGCATTATTGGGAGCCTGCTCCAGGATACTTTGATCCTTATTTTCACAATATGCAGCAGGGACTTGAGACTCACATTGATACTCGCTTTGATGGCCTGATGACACGTATGGATCACCGTTTCGATGACATGCAGTCTCAGTTTGACAATAACTGGGATGCACTCAACTCTGAGTTTTCTGATTTTCGTGATCAGATTCACACTAATGTCACTGATCCCATTATGACCAGGCTGAATAATATGCAACAGAGTTTTCAGGATAACATGGGTGCTCTCTCCAGTCAATTTGATAATCTCTCTACAAATGACAACATGCATGAGATCAGTCAGAGGCAGCAGCAGCTCCAGCAGGATTTTGGCCAGTTCTCCTCCCTGTTTGACACCTTCAGCACTCACTACTACAACATGCATCCTCCGCCGAGCGATCAGTGAGGCCTCTCCTTTGTGGCAATTGATGCCAAAGGGGGAGAGACAAGTGAGAAGTGATGAGGTTGTCTTGTGTCTGAGAAGTGATGAGGTTGTCTGGCGTCTCCTTCAGGGGGAGTTGGTGATTCTATGTGGACATTAAGACCTTGCATATGCATTTTACCTTTTTATGCCGCTTGCATTAGTTTATGACTTACGCATTTGGAACTAGTTTGAACTATTAACTCTATGTCGTATGTCTGTGGACTATTTTCTGTAATATTCTGTGGGATGAACTATGTTTTAGTTCAAATTACTCTATGTGTGGTTATTCGAGGAGTGATTATAATTGTTGCGCTCACTCTACGGATCATCTCTTGTATGCCTCGATAACCATGTTTGTAGGAAAGTCTCCATCAAGCTCCAATATATTATGTGTGTTATATCTTCAACTTCAAATAATCCTGCACACACTTAGGGGGAGCCTTTCTTACATACTGAGTTTTTTATTGGGATTTATCTATCTCTCGGACAGAACTTCAAATCAAGATAAGTCCTATGAAACTCATCTCCAAGATCTATCTTATACCTTAGGTATGAGAGAGATTTGGAGAAACTAAACTTCTCTTTAATATACAATGTGGTGTTGTCATCAATTACCAAAAAGGGGGAGATTGTGAATCATCTAGGCCCCTTTGGTAATGTTTTGGTAATTAATGACAACTACTTGTGGACTAATAATTCTTGGAGAAATAAGAATGCAGGTTGAACCACAGAGAACTGAGAAGTCTTGAAGACTTATAAGCATTGGTTGTGGATCAGGTGAAGGCAAAGGTATAACATAGGTTTTGTTTTTGCCGGTCACCAGGTGTTTAGAGAAGAAATTGACCGGATTGGTAGGCTAGATAGCCGTACTATTAAGAGGGGTTAATGACTTTGTTCTGTGTAAGACTTAGTGCCTCATAGAGCATCTAGTGGTTGCATTTGCATGAGGACTAGCAGCGCTTCCGTTTCGAAAGATAAAATCTTTTGAAAAACGAGTTTGAAAAGTGACTAAGTCTTGGGGTCGGCGGACCGTCCGGGCCAAGTGGCCAGACCGTCCGCGACCCATCCAGAGGGGTCCAGTGTCTGTTCATTTCGGGCTGGTCCTGTATGTGTGCACTGCGGACCGTCCGGGCCTTAGGGCCGGACCGTCCGCAGTCATGTCCTGAGGAGGGTGTCCTCGGGCCAGTCCCTGATTTATTAGGCGGACGGTCCGCCTGTGAGAGGCGGACGGTCCGCAAGTGTCAAACTCGTTTTTGGACAGGGACTGTGTGTTTTTACTGATTTGTACTACGGACTGTCCGGGTGGCCAGTCCGGACAGTACTGTCTCAGGTCGCGGACCGTCCGGGATTTATAGCCGGACGGTCCGCACGTGTTAACTTGTTTTGATCCGAGGCTCGGGTGTTTCATGCTGCCAGGTCGCGGACGGTCCGGCCTTGAGGGGCGGACTGTCCGGACCCACCTTTTGAGTCAGCTCTGACATGTTTTTGAATGGACTTTATAGCCGTTATATGTACGGCGGACCGTCCGGCCCTAGGGCGCGGACGGTCCGCGTGTGCGCAGAACTGCTACCTTTTGCACATAACGGTTGGATTTTAGTGGGGGTCTATAAATAGAAGGGTAGCTCGTGTGAGAGAGCTCTCTTGGCCATTCCTTGCATACATTGAGCTCATTTGTGATCCTCCAACTCACTCTCTCACACTCTTTGCTTGAGATTGCATTCTAGTGAGGGATTGAGTGTTCCTAGTGCATTTGCATCATTTGGTGATTCTTGAGGCACTAGGTGGTACACCGAGCAAGCGTCGTTGGCTTGTTACTCTTGGAGGTTGCCGCCTCCTAGACGGCTCGGGTGATTGTCTCCGTCGAGCTCTCCAAGAAGATTGTGGAGAAGCCGCGGTGTGGATTGTGAGGGGTTCGCGCCTACCTCGCCGGAGCGGCAAAGGTGACATTAGTGGAATCGAGGTATTGAGTGATTTCTTGTCCACTTGGCTCAAAGATCAAGTCGTGTCTTGATAGAGGAGCAAGTGAGAGCTTGAAGTCCACCTCAACGTGGATTAGGGGTGATCGGCAAATCACCGATACCACGGGATAAATTTCGGTGTCTATTCTTTCTAGCATTACTTATTGCCTTGCAATTGATTAGTGCTTTGCTCATTGTTCTTCAAATATTCAATCTCCGTAGTTGTTTTTCATACATTGTTTACTTATTGACACTAGATAATTTATTTCTCTTGTTGCATTGATTAAATTTATTGAGTATTGTTGTTTTTAGTAAAAACCGTCTATTCACCCCCCCTCTAGCCGGTGTCCTAGATCCTACACCCGTAAGCCTAGTCCAAAATCTGCCATAACTAAGCTTGCGTAGGTTTCTATCCTCTAAGAAGTCAAAATGACTGATCAACCCTGAGCGGTGGAAGCGACACTGGATGCGAGTGAAGGGGGCATCGCGGAGGTAGTCCCATTAGCACCAGGGGCTGGTCCTAACTCCTCGGGAGCCTCTTCTCCCTCGCTTCTGGCCTCATTGGCCTCCATCTCCAAGTGGTGCATGTCCAGGTGGTCATTAGCTTCTTCGAGTTCCCGCTACACATCGTGGAGCTGGTTCTCCAAGACATCAATAGTGTTGTCTCGGATCTCTACCTGCTGCTCCAAGGTGGTGATGCGCTGGCTCAGCCTTTCCACCTGTAGGTCCTTCTTCACCAACTCGGAGGAGAAGTTGACCACAAAGTCTTCTCAGCTGTCGAGGGTGAGCTTGGTGGTTTGAGCGATGTTAGCAAGATGTGCCATAGCGTCACTCTGCAGGGCCTGAAGGCGGTACAGCACACTCATGCACTGAACAGTGACCCTCCCAACCAAGTCAGGATACATTGCCCACACATCTTTCACATGGCTCACACGGTTACACCACATGGGGTCATCCTTTTTCTCAGCAGGGAAGAGTCCCAAGGGGTGCATCACCATCTCTAGGGGATGGTAGCCATAGAAAGTTGTCAGAGTCTTCATTGCTGCCGCTTCAGTGGTGTCGTCCGTCCTGAATCCAATCGTCTCGGAGTCAAGAGAACGCCAACCCGGCTGAAGGGGATGAGCCTCCAAGGTCAGCCAGACTTGGCAATGAGGTACCTGATGCTCCTCGTACAGCTGCACCGTGTACAAAGGGGGCGTAGGGTAACTGGCGGAGTTAAGCACTTCCCACAAGATGGAAGGAAAGCCATCGTGAGAAAGGAAGTCAGAGCTGAAACGAGTGTCTCCTCCACTGGCGGGGGTGGGTGAAGTCATCTGCGGAAGGTTATCAGAGGTAAAGATTATGGTGGAAGGAAGAAAATAAAAGAGCCTTGATAGTTTTAAAAGGAAGCGGGTTAGCTCAAATTTTACTTCTTTAGTGTTTAATCCCTTTCAGTTTTTGATAATGCATGCATGCTGAAAATAACGTCTCCTCTCCGAAATAGAAGGGTGCTCCTAGGGCATCCTTCAAAAATCTAAGTACTGGCCCATAGGGCCTACTTACTTAGCCACCTATTTCTCCCACTATCCCTAAGGCCTTTCGTCCTAGGTCTAGCAATCTAGTCCTGACGATTCTTATCAGTTTCTAAGCAAGTTTTAGATTTTGAAAATTGGTATTCATGGTTTATTGTCCTTCTCTGTGGTGGTATTTGCTCCGATACCAGCTATGGCAGAACCGCCCGAATTATTCCAGCTTAAGTGCCTAAGTCACGCCTCAGGGGCCGTAACACACTTAAATCAGAATAACCCATCAGTCCCTCAGATCTCGTCTGATAAAGCCACTTAACCAGGATCAAATACCACATACTCACTCGAAGGTGAGTCACAGAAGAAATACAATAAAATAGGAAAATCTTAAATTTAAGTACTGAATTATTACATAAATCAGAGTTTTTCAAGTAGCTGGTAAATGTTCATAAAATAAAATGCAGCGGATAATCGATGTCGTCGGTAGCGAGGAAATGGGCAAGGCCTAGCCCACTACTCCTCTTGCTCCTCTGCTGCCGAAGCAGCATCCCACTCGACCGTCCAACCCGGTGGCAGGGTGGTAGGCCAAGTCACACCATCAACCATGTCCTGAAGCGTACCTGCAAAACTTATGCCACAAGCAAGGCTGAGTATGCTAATACTCAACTAGACTTACCCGGTGTGAGGAATCTACTCCTCTACCTCTAGACCATACGGTTGTTTGGCTGGGGTTTGGTTTGCCAAAAGCACTAGCTGAGTCTAAAGTCAATTTTTAGCTTTTCAGTTTCTAGTGTCATTATCTTAGCTAAGTTTGCTCCTTCTAAGCATACATGGTAGCAAGCATTTAGTACACACAACAAGTTATCTCATGTAACCTCATTTCACTTCTTACTCGATGTAGTACAAGGGGTCAAGCAGTCTCATTAGCTGCAAGAAGCAGACGATTCGAATCGAGTTTTAAACCTTGCAAGATAAACGTAAACACACGACATGTCAGGGCACTCCATCCCACACATGTCAACCGTCCCCATCGATTCCCCATTCGCGTCCAAGGCTCACCGCCTTGGCATACAATGCTCCACTGACCCTGGCTGCTGCCGTGCAGTGACCGCACTTGTACCCACCATAGCTAGCATGGGAGACCTAGTCTCAGGTCGCGTGAGGGATAAAGTCCGCGCCCAGCTTCACTCAGGTACTAGGTTTACCGGTTACCATATTGTAATACCCAACTTGTAATTTGTGGAGGATAACCTAAAAGGAGAAAGGACATTCCTTTGTACATATATGTGTTGTCCATATTTATCATTTCATGGGAACATCACATGAAAACAAATAAATATAAAAGATATGCTACTAAATCATGCATCATGCTGGGTTTTACTTGATTGTGCATTTGTGGATAATAATAATAATAATAAATAATAATAAGATATGCTACTATTTTATATTCCACAAGATGTTAATGGACACATAAAGTTTAACTTCTACCTTTGAAAACAAAACTCTAAAGAAAAGAGGAGGAATATAAAATATAAAAATATAAAAACATAAATATATCCTTAAAGTGGTATGTTTATTTTGTGCACATGACCTGTGAAATCTGCAAATCAATTTGAAATTCAAATAGTATGTTTGAAGTTAGAAAAAGGGAATTCAAAAATAAAAAGGAAAAATAGAGAAGGAATTCTAACCTAGATGGGCTGACCGCCTCACTTCTGGCCCAGCAAACCATTTCGGACACGCGGCCCAAACTCCCACCGCGCGCGCCTTGGGTCTCTGCTGTGTGGAGCCCGTTCGTCAGACGCGGTCTGCCTCTGGTCCGCGGGATCCACAAGTCAGCCGCCACCAGCTATTTCTTGCCCGCGGCGCTCTCTTCGCCTCTGTCGCTGGCGCATAGACCCGTGACCGTTCCCTTGCATCAGCCATTGACTGGTGGGCCCAAACCGTCGGATCCGTACCAGCTCCGCAACGGCGCAACGAACTCCGCTCGCTCCGCGTCGACCTCGCCGGGGAAACAGGAACGGGCTGTTGAATCCGCGCGCTAACCCCGCACCCATATCTCCACCTCGCCTCGCGCTTCAAATGTGGACCGAGACCTTACCCCCTTGTGTCTCCTTCTCGTTCCTCTTCTTATCGCCGCCATCTGCGAGGGACTCCGAGCGCCGCCGTATCCCTATACAGCCTCCGTGTCCGTATAAACATCGTGGTGCGCTTCCAGACTACCCTACGGTGGTGTGGAACCTGTTCCGGGGAGGAATTGGGCGGGTAATTCCGCAACGTGGGAGGAATTCTTCGTCGGCCTCTACCTCCCGCCGTGTAGCCGCCCCACGCCGTGGACAAGCTTGTCGTCTAATCAATCGTAAGTATCAACTCCGCCTCTGGATTCGCCGTTGCCCTAGCATTGATTAGCACCAAGTGTTGAGGGTAATCGCGCACCTGGGGTCAGCATTGGTTAGCGGGTCATGGCGCGCCGCCGTGGACTCAGCCCTGGGTCGCCGGCGTTCAACCAGGTGAAGGAGGACTTTACCTCGCCGTCGATCGCGTGATGTAGGGCTGAGATTAGACTTCTGGATGCTGCGCGCCTAGGCCGTTAGGTGGGTGATGTGCGGTATGGATCGGAATCCGCATAACGGCTCGCGGGGCCGGTTTCGTGCCGTCCGATCCGATCGAACGGGATCGGAGTAAATGTATTGCGGTACCTTAGATCGCCGATCCAACGGTTTCTATTGCATACCGGTTCGGGTTCAATCCAGGTCTAATCTGAATCGTTCGTTTCAGATCCAGTGGCTGGGGTAATCTTGTATCCGTTCAGTTAGGGAGTTTTGTACCCGAGTCCCTGTACAATAAGGAAACTAACCCGGGGTCCTGGGAATCCTGTTCGCTGAGTCTTGGCGGTATTGCAGGTCAGCCCCTGTGTTCCTGTTTAATTATGGCCCAGTCCAGGGAACTCGAAAACCAGAGAAAACAGATGGGAATAGATTTTTTTTATATAAAAATAAGTGCTAGGACTTGTAAAATTCATAGAAAATCCATTTTTAGTCCAAATTACCCCATTCCAATTTCTAAAATTTTGTAAAGTTAATATCTATCACTTAGTGCCTCTGTTTTGGCATGAAAACAGTAAGAAAATTAATTTCTCATCTAATCCTATTTTAAGCACATTAAATCTTAGAAAATTCATAACTTGAATTCTATAACTCCAAATTCAGTGATTCCAGTTCCTGTGATCATATTTTAATGTTTAGTTTATTACTGTATATTATATGTGCATGTTTGATGTGATGTTAATTTTTGCTATACTATGTATGTATTGTGTTGATGCAAGTAGACGAGCAGGTGACACAGGAAACTGAGGAGACAAGTAGAGATAGCTGAGCAGGAGCTCGTGGAAGGCAAGTTGTGCCCTTGATCACTTACTTTTCCCAGCCATGTTCTTATTAATTTTAATGATCTGCATAGGTTAATTTTGATGGGAGCCTTTATGTTACCCCAGTTTTGATTACCTCTATATCTTGTTCACCCCTGAAATATTTTTGGGTAGTACTTGCTATTGCTTTATGTGGATTGGGTATGGAGATACACTATTCATGATTATTCTGTTATTATCTTGTTATTATTGTTGTTCATGTTAAGATCATTAAATTAATGGGAACATGGAGCGACCACCCGGGAAAACAGTGCTACCACAAGGGTTTAATGGGACGCCCTTGGCTGATTAACTAGGAAAGCTAGGGGAGGGCTACCTTACCCGAAAGGGGCAAGGGCAGTAGGGGAGTGGTCAGTGTAGGGAGGTCCCTGGTTGATTTTGCTGCGATGGCGGTCAGCCAGGAACCCTGCACTGGAGCTTCCTATAAACTGTAGCGGGTAGTCTGAAGCTAGTGGAACTTTGTAAAGGCCTCGTAGTGTTACCCTGCCTCGCCTCCTCGGTAGAGGTGTATGGGATTGGCCGTCTCTTGGCAGATGGGTAACATGACTTGTGGGTAAAGATGCGCAACCTCTGCAGAGTGTAAAACTAGTATACTAGCCGTGCTCACGGTCAAGAGCGGCTCGGACCCTCACATGATTAACTATGGAACTTAAATTTAATTTGACATTTGCATCGCATTTGGGATTATTTTACTATTACTGTTCTTTATTATTATTAAGGTTTGGTATTTACTTACACCTAGTAATTGCTAATAAAATTTTGACCAACTTATAAAAGCAATGCTCAGCTTCAACCTTTATTTCATTGATCAGCCTTACACTTCATGAACTCCCACCTTTGGTGAGTTCATGCCACATTATTCCCCACGACTTGTTGAGCTATGAACGTATGTGAGCTCACTCTTGCTGTCTCACACCCCCCCCCCCCCCCACAGGAGAAGAGCAGGTGGTCGAAGAGGAGCCGCCTAACATTGAGGAGTTCGATCTGATCTAGGTGGCGTTTCTCAGTCGACATTGGCGCCGACGATCCTTAGTTCGATTTATGGTTATACTTTTATTTTGTAATAAGTCTTCCGCTATGTATCAATTACTCTGATGTTTTATGACATTTATCTCTATACACTCTGTTATTATATATGTTGTCTTCTTGGCGCATGTATGAGTTGCACCTGGCTTTGTTCCTTAAAGCCGGGTGTTACACATATTTCTCGATATGTGTTTAGTACGTTCAAAAGCTTGACTCAGGTATCCACACATTAATCCTTAATTCATTTTCCCGTCTCATGGACAAGGCACCCTCCCTGGATCCAAGTCCATAGACCAACATATATCCCTTTATCAAGATGAATACAATCAATTCCTGACCTCGCGCGAGTGCTAGAAAAATCACTCGACTTCTATCGAGATCCTGATTAGCAAAGAAGCTACTCGACTTAGCATACTAGTATCCATCTCAAAAAGGAATCCTAAGTTCATGCAACTAGAAGTTTCAAGGAACTCCTACACTTAAGTGCACATTACAAGCCTACAAACATTTAAGTGTAGTAAAGTAGCATATATAAACGGTTATGCATAAAACCGGGGCTTGCCTTCAATTGCTGGGGCTGCGGGGAGATCCTCGATGGCAGTCTCGGGAGCTTGCTCCTAGTCTTCCTCGTGGACAGCTCCTTGCTCGGGGATGAGCACGTACTCTCCATCAGCGAGATTGCAATCTAATGAATGCAATGAGTAAGATACATGCATGGTATGATATGCAATTTGGCAATTAAACTTTGATAGTGAATGATCATTTGAATAAGGTAGGGCTTAATCTTGCTACTCGAAGATTTTGGTGGTACACTTAGCAATTTAGGGTCAAGCTTAGTTAAACTAAGTGGTAAGTTTATTTTGGTGTTCTACTAAATTCTTTTAATGTCTTAGTGAGAATTTATCAAGATTTCTATTTGAACTTATTGGAGCGAGGTTTATCCTTCCTCTCTTTCCTCCAACTTCTCTTATGCTTTTAAGGTGGGTTTGAACTACAAGTTATATTAATAAATTTCCAAAAATTCTGTAAACATTACAGTGGCTTTTTACTGGTGTATAATTCTCTGTCTTAAAATTTGGGGCTTAAAAAGTGGGTGGTTTTCTCTGTATAAAATTATCAATTATTAGGGCAAAGAGGGTGTTTTGAACTACAACTCCTTTTTAACAGAGGGTTATTCTTTAAGACATATTTTTCCTGGCATTTAGGAGTTATAATATGACTTTGTATAAATTTCTAGCCATTAATACTTATTAGTTATTTTGCTATGATTTTCTAAAGTTTCTAGCGAAAGGGGTGCTTTCTACTACCACTATATTTGAAAAATATCAAACAACAGATTTTTAATTTTTCCTATATTGTTCTTTGTGCAAGAGCAATCATTCTAAAATTTGGCAACTTTTTGCTTAAGGGAAGGGTGGTAGGGATTATTTGGATTAAATGGCATTTTTCAAGAATTATTGGTAATGGGCATTATTTTCTAGCTTTCAATTGGGTTTTGCATTTTTCTCTGGTGGCCTATTTCATTTATGATCTAGTAAAATTTTTATTTGCCCACTGTTGCACACTTTTTGGCTTACTTATGATTTAATTGAAATATGGCTTAATATCAAGTTTTATTTGTTTACCCTACTTAAAATGATGGACTGAGGTGTTTATCATTTTTGTAGTGGGGTTCTAGGGGTTACAAGTCCACTGGATTTTTATTAACTATTTTGAATTTGTTTTCATAATTCTAATAATTATTTTTCTAGTTGACTAGTGCTTAAATAAGCATTTCTTCTAGAAATTGCTCTGGACTAGGGGTCCCTTTATTTTTCCTGGGTTCTCTGTTATTCAAGTAGACTAGGAAAAATAATTGCATTCTCTGTTCAGTATTTTCTAATGCCTTTCTGATTTTCCTAAGTTTCGGGCACAAATGGCTTTTAATAGATAATCTTACTTAAATTTCAAATAGTGGGGTGCTCACTATTTTTAAACAGTGTCTAAATAGAGTTTGAACATCTACAAATTTTCTTAAGTTCAGAACAGAAGCATAACTAATTTTCTTTAATTTAATAAGGTTTGGTCATTTTCCTTAATTAATTCTAAATCCTAAAATTTAAAACAGGAAGCATGGGGTTCATTATTTTTAATTGATAGTCCATAATATTTTGAATTCACCAAAATTGGTTTAATTAAATTTGGTTGAATATAACTCGAGATATAAATTTTCTAAGTTCTATGCTGAATTTAAAAAGGTTAATTAGAAATGGATAAAGGAAATACAGTTTTACGCTGGGGTCCCTGGCAAAAGCCCTTAAGTGAATTACAGACAGGTCCCCAGGGCACTATTCACATGAGTCTAAGGCTCCACAGAAAACCCCCTAGGGTTTTTGGAAATCAAACCCACGGTCCTTCCCTAATGGAACAGTGGCCGCGGAGAAAGAAAGGGGCGGAGGGGCTTACTGGCGACGAGGCTGCTCCGGTGAGGTGGTCGAGGATGTAGGGGAGGTCTTGAGGATCACGGCGATGTGCGGGTCGCTGTCGGGGATGGTCGGAGTCGGCCGGTCCACGTGCGCAGGCGGAGGAGCTCGTCGGCAGCGAGGAGTCCGGCCTGCTCACGGCATGATAGTCCAATCAAACGGGTCACAGAGCTTCACTGGATGCTAGGGAAGATGTGGGTGCAAGGAATCGGAGAATGACTCACCGGATTGCTCGGTCTACGCGCACAGGCGGGCGATCGAAGTCCGGCGAGGATGATCTTAGGTTTTCGGTGAGGTTCTGCCGGGTCCGAGGGCTTGGAAAGCTTCACAGGCCACTGGTGAAGCTAACCGAAGGGCTAGCGTGGCTTGGAAGCGACTGGAGGGAGCTGGCCACGGTGGCCGAAGCTTGGGCAGTGGCGGCGGGCAGAAGAAAGGCTCGCCGGAGCTAAGGAGGGGCGTCTGGCCAGCGAGGGTGAGCACGGGGTGAGGTGAGGCATGCTCGGGGAGGCTTTAAAGGCACGGACGGGCACGACCGAGGGCGAGGGCGCGCGGCAGACTTGACCGAACGCTGGGGCGAGCGCGCGCGCGGGTTGGGCGAACGCCGGCGTGCCGACCAAGGTCGAACACGTGTGCGGGTTCATTCTGCCCGAGTTCTGGCGTGTGTGGTCATTCATCTGAGCCTGCTCTCGCCTTTGTCAGTGCACAAAACCTCTTCTCCTCCCTATAAGCTACCGATCTTGTGTGGGGGTCATAGGATTTTGCCTAATGGTTTCAAAGATTTGGAGCTCTAAAGTCTGGTCTGTCTCCCAGCCCGAGCTCGAGGCAAATCCTTGGATTTGTCGTGTCAAGGGCCCGCGTCCCAATGCCATCTTCTGGCATGTGACAGAGGGGTTAGTTAGACACGATTTGTCAATGGGAGCATTAGGATTAGAGCTAAGGATCAAGGTGAACACGCTCGGTTTTGGTTCAAGGGCTGAAAATTCAGAAATCTGAATTTCAGAAATCCCCATTGAACCTCCACTTGAATGGCTTGTTTGGAGTTTTTAAAAAACTATTTTGGCCAAGCTTTCATAATATTTATTGTAGCTTATTTAGTGTATTTCAATGTTTATAATTGGCCTAAGCCATGATTTTATGTTTTTCATGGTCTTTCATCCCTTTCTTCATTTCTACTTAAATAGCTTAATTAGGGTTGGTATTAGGGTTTCAACATTTTTCCCTCTTTTGAAAAGCTCATTTGTTTTGAACATGATTCCTTGGATATAAACTTAGTGGATCTTTTATTCTTAAGTTGATTTGGGGCTTCATGCTCAATTTGGCTCACATGAGATGATGGTTCCTGGGTTAGCATTAAGAAAAGCCCTAGGTGACACTGGGGTGTCACAGCTGCTTTCAGAGGGCACCACATCCCAGCTGGAATTCTTGATCGCAAGCTGAATAATTTCTGGCACTCAATCAAGGAAACCACACGGTATTGCAGTATGCTCAGGCCTTCAATGACCTGTGCCAGTACGCAGGTTATCATGTTGATTCCGATGAGAAGAAGAGAGACCGCTTCCGCAGGGGTCTCAATACCAAGTTGCGTGAGCGTCTCAACACTGTCCGGGCCAATAGCTTCAATGAGTTGGTCAACCTGGCCATCTCCCAGGAGGGTTGTATTGTAGCTCACCGGGCAGAGAAGAAGAGAAAGGCACCCATGGCAGCACCCTCCGCTCAGTCCCAGAGGTTCAGGATTGTTTCCCACAATTAGAGTTGAGGATTTCAGCAGCAGGCAGGCAGATGGGTGATCAAGCCACCTCAGCAGCAGCAGCCAACACCCACTCGTTTTCCTGCCCTCGCTCCAAGGAACAATCAGCCTCCGCAGCAGCAACAGTTCCACCAGGGAAACGGGAACAAGTGCTTTACTTGTGGCAATGTGGGCCACTATGCCAAAAATTGCCCAAGAAATCAGCAAAGGCAGATGCCAGCACCAAATCAAGACAAGGGAAGAAAGCAGAGGTGCAAGTCAGACAAGGGAAGCTCAACTTCACTACTCTGGAGGAGTTACCTGAGGGAGCCCCCATCATGACTGGTATCTTTTTAGTTTTTAATCAACCTACATTAATTCTGTTTGATTCTGGTGCATCTCATAGTTTCATTATCCAGAAGTTCAGTGCTAAATGTCAACTGCCTTTCTATCATACTAAAGGGTCACTCATGATAGCCACACCTAGGGGTAAAATTGCAACCAACCAATTAAACCGAAATGTGCCTATCTCGATGGGAAGTAAAATCTTCAAAACCACACTCCTGATTTTGGGATTAGAGGGTATGTACATCATTCTCGGGGCCGACTGGATGACTCAACACCAAGTAGTGTTAGATGTAGCTGCCAGAGCTCTGGAGATCCGTTCTCCAACATCCGAAGACCTTGTGTTATATTGTCGGTGTTTCGAAACCCAGGGGGTCCCTGGACCGACGAGTAAATCGTCGCCGCGTGCCCCAGCCCAGATGGGTCGGCGCGAGGCGGAACGCGAAGGGGGGAAGAGAGCAGCCGGAGGGAGACAGGCGTGGGAGGTGGAACCCGCGGCCTTCGTGTTAGCCCCGCGCCCAGGTTGGGTGCGCTTGCAGTAGGGGGTTACAAGCGTCCACGCAGGAGGGAGCGAGCGGCCTTGCGCGAGCGCCGTCCCGTCCTTCCCCGTGCGGCCAACCCTCTGTAAGAGGGCCCTGGTCCTCCCTTTTATAGGCGTAAGGAGAGGATCCAAGTGTACAATGGGGGTGTAGCAGTGTGCTAACGTGTCTAGCGGTGGAGAGCTAGCGCCCTAAGTACATGCCATCGTGGCAGCCGGAGAGGTCTTGGCACCCAGTTCGCGTGGTGTCGTGGCCGTCGGAGGAGCGCTGGAGCCTGGCGGAAGGACAGCTATCGGGGCTGTCGAGTCCTTGCTGACGTCCTCTTGCTTCCGTAAGGGGGCTGAGAGCCGCCGTCGTCACAGGGCATGCGGGGCGCCATCATTACTCGTATGGTGGAGCGAGCCAGATGGGACGCCGGTCTTGTTCCCTGCAGCCTGAGTCAGCTCGGGGTAGGGTTATGATGGCGCTTCCTGTTGACGTGGTCGGTCCATGCCCTAGGTTGGGCGAGGTGGAGGCTCCTCCGAGGTCAAGGTCGAGTCTGTCTTTCGAGGTCGAGGTCGAGTCCGAGCCCCCGGGTCGGATGAGGCGGAGACCGTCGGCTTAGGCCAGGGTTGAGTCCGAGCCCTGGGGTCAGGCGAAGCGGAGTTTGTCGTCCTTCGGGGCTGAGCCTGGGTCTAAGCCCTAGGGTCGGGCGAGGCGGAGTTCGTCGTCTTCCGGGGCCGAGCCCGAGTCTGAGCCCTAGGGTCGGGCGGAGCGGAGTTCGCCGTTTTCTGGGGCTGAGCCCGAGTCCGAGCCCTGGGGTCGGGCGGAGCGGAGTTCGCCGTCTTCTGGGGCTGAGCCCAAGTCCGAGCCCTGGGGTCGGGCAGAGCGGAGTTTGCCATCTTCCGGGGCTGAGCCCAAGTCCGAGCCCTGGGGTCGGGCGGAGCGGAGTTCGCCGTCTTCCGGGGCCGAGCCTGAGTCCGAGCCCTGGGGTCGGGCGAAGCGGAGTTCGCCGTCTTCTGGGGCTGAGCCCGAGTCCGAGCCCTGGGGTCAGGCGGAGCGGAGTTCGCCGTCTTCTGGGGCTGAGCCCAAGTCCAAGCCCTGGGGTCGGGCGAAGCGGAGTTTCCTATGACGCCTGAGACCGGACTTGGCTGCTGTCAGCCTCACTCTGTCGAGTGGCTCAGCAGTCGAAGCGGCGCAGGCGGCGCTGTCCTCTTGTCAGGCCGGTCAGTGGAGCGGCGAAGTGACTGCGGTCACTTCGGCTCTGTCGACTGGAGGGCGTGCATCAGGATAAAGGTGTTAGGCCACCTTTGCATTAAATGCCCCTGCGATTTGGTCGGTCGGTGTGGCGATTTGGCCAAGGTTGCTTCTTGGTGAAGACTAGGCCTCGGGCGAGCCGAAGGTGTCCGTTGCTGGAGGGGGGCCTCGGGCGAGACGTAGGTCCTCCGGGGTCGGCTGCCCTTGCCCGAAGCTGGGCTCGGGCGAGGCATGATCGCGTCCCTCGAATGGACCAATCCTTGACTTAATCGCACCCATCAGGCCTTTGCAGCTTTGTGCTGATGGGGGTTACCATTTGAGATTTAGGAGCCTTGAGGATACCCCTAATTATGGTCCCCGACAGTAGCCCTCGAGCCTCGAAGGGAGTGTTAATACTCGCTTGGAGGCTTTTGCCGCACTTTTTTGCAAGGGGACCAGCCTTTTCTTGGTTGCATTTTGTTTTGGTGGGTGCGCTCGCGCGCACCCGCCGGGTGTAGCCCCCGAGGCCTCGGAGGAGTAGTTTTACTCCTTCGAGGTCTTAGTGCGTTTCGCAATACTTCGGCTGGTCTAGTTGTTCCCTCATGCGAGCTGGCCGTAGCCTGGGTGCACGGTCGGGTCCCAAGTTCTCGGGCTGGTATGTTGACGCCGAACATGGTGTTTCCGGCGAGCTGCTGGCGGGTAATCCAAGCGGACGCCCGTGCCCCATTTGCTAGGGGTCGGCTAGAGGCCCGGAGGCACGCTCCAAAAGTACCTGCGGGTGATCTGCCGGACCCGGTCCCCTTTGACGGGGTCCGAGGGCTCGATGCCTCCCTCTGATGGGATTCCGTTACAAGATCGTTCCCGCTGGTCTCGGAAATGTCCTAGGGTACCTCGGGAGCGTAGCCCGAGCCTTGGTTATGTATCGAACGTACCCAGGGTCATCCCTCGCTCTGTGTCTGAGGCGACTGTGAACCCTTCGAGGGCCAGCCTACGAACCCCTGATCAGTAGTGGGCGCGGAGCCCGAGTGGCCTGAGGCGGCCGTTGAACCCTTCCGAGGGGCCGGCCATCGAACCTCTGACTAGTAGTGGGCGCAGAACCCAATCGCTCTGAGGCGGCCGTTGAACCCCTCCGAGGGGCCAGCCTTTGAACCTCTGATCAGTAGGGAGGCTCGGGGCCTGTTTCCTTCACGGAGAAGGATCCTTTTCGGGGTATCCCCCTTTCCCGGTCCCTATTGTAAGAGAGAGAAAGAGGAAAAGGAAAAGGATTCGAAATCGAATGACGTGGCATACCTTTTTTGACGCGGTCATTACGGCGAAGGCGAAGCGTCGCTTGCTTCTCCTGCCTGAGGCGCCGCCTGTCCCGCCGCGGAGTTAATGCGACGGGGCGAGCGGTTCGCAAGGCAACCGTTGCGCGTGCGCGAGCCATTCGAGGAACGGATCACGGGCGCGCCGTCTTCACGCCGTGAGAGAGGGTTCCCTC
The DNA here is from genome assembly GCA_029449295.1 of Zea luxurians. Classification (NCBI taxonomy): domain Eukaryota; kingdom Viridiplantae; phylum Streptophyta; class Magnoliopsida; order Poales; family Poaceae; genus Zea; species Zea luxurians. The sequence goes on along the minus strand of JAOPSE010000048.1, from coordinate 8,749,712 downwards.
GCTGCCCCTGGATGGGACGTAAGCTTGGCTGACGACGCGACCGCTGCTCCTGCCCGCCTGCCACCGTCATTACTGCCGGCCCATTTTTAACCGTATTTGACCGTCGCGCCTGGCTGGCACTGCTGGGTCACACGCAGGGTTGCCTCGAGTCGCGGTATTGGCTCCACAGTCGAGGAGGCGCGGTAGTGGCGCGAGTGGCGGTGCAGTTGCTCACACGTAGCAACTGGCGTGCCGGTTGCATGACGTGTGGGCCTAGGCCTCCATGCTGGGCACGTTGGAGTCGAGGGGCTGCGGTGGTAGAGCTCCTTCCCATCTCCCAGCAAAACGAAAGACTTGGCGCGCCGCGCCAACCGCCGAGCCTCGGCTTGGTCGAGGGGCAGCTCTCCTTGGTGGAGATATTGCAGGTACGGGGTCTGCCAGTTTTGATTAGGCGTGACCTCGCTCTGCTCCCCCTCGACGCGTAGTGCCTCACCTTTGGGGCCGAGGGTACCTTGGGCCGAGCCGAGGGTACCTCGGACCGTGCCGAGGGTACCTCGGACTGAGCCGAGGGTACCTCGGACTGGGCCGAGGCCTTCTCGGGCTCGGGCATGTCGTCGGTCTTGACGAAGGGTTGATGCAGGTCTCGGGAGAATATGTTCGGGGGAACCGTTGTTCGCCCTGAGGCTATTTTAGCCAGCTCGTCCACAGTCTCGTTGTAGCATCGGGCGATGTGGTTGAGCTCGAGCCCGTAGAACTTGTCTTCCAGGTGCCGAACCTCATCGCAGTAGGCTTCCATCTTCGGGTCGCGGCGGTGGGAGTTCTTCATGACTTGGTCGATGACGAGCTGCGAGTCACCACGAGCGTCGAGGCGTCGGACCCCTAGCTCGATGGCGATTCGCAGCCCGTTTACCAGAGCCTCGTACTCAGCCACGTTGTTGGACGCCGGGAAGTGGAGGCGTAGCACGTAGCGTAGGTGCTTCCCGAGGGGCGAGACGAAGAGCAGGCCCATGCCGGCCCCCGTCTTCATCAGCGACCCGTCGAAAAACATGGTCCAGAGCTCCGGTTGGATCGGAGCTGTCGGGAGCTAGGTGTCGACCCATTCAGCCACGAAGTCCGCCAAGACCTGGGACTTGATGGCCTTCCAAGGGGCGAACGAGATCGTCTCGCCCATGATCTCCACCGCCCACTTTGCAATTCTACCCGAGGCCTCTCGAGACTGGATGATCTCCCCTAGGGGGAAGGATGACACCACAGTCACCGGATGGGACTCGAAGTAGTGTCGCAACTTCCGTCGCGTCAGGATCACCGCGTACAGCAGCTTCTGAATTTGTGGGTAGCGGATCTTGGTCTCGGACAGTACCTCACTGATGAAGTAGACTGTCCTCTGGACGGGCAATGCATGCCCCTCTTCTCGTCTCTCGACCACAATCGCGGCGCTAACCACCTGAGTGGTCGCGGCGACGTAGATCAAGAGGGCTTCTCCGGCAGCGGGGGGCACCAAGATGGGCGTGTTCGTGAGGAGCGCCTTCAGGTTCCCGAGGGCTTCCTCGGCCTCAGGGGTCCAAGCGAAGCATTCGGCCTTCCTTAAGAGGCGGTACAGAGGCAGGCCTCTTTCGCCGAGGCGCAAGATGAAACCGCTCAGAGCCGCGAGGCACCCCATGACCCTTTGTACGCCTTTCAAGTCCTTGATAGGCCCCATGCTGGTGATGGCAGCGATCTTCTCCGGGTTGGCCTTGATGCCCCGCTCGGAGACGATGAACCCCAAGAGCATGCCTCGGGGGACCCCGAAGACACACTTTTCGGGATTGAGCTTCACACCTTTCGCCTTGAGACATCGGAATGTCACTTCAAGGTCGAAAAGGAGGTCGGAGGCTTTCCTCGTCTTGACTACGATGTCATCGACGTAGGCCTCGACCGTTCGGCCAATGTGTTCGCCGAACACATGGTTCATGCATCGCTGGTACGTTGCACCCGCATTCCTCAAACCAAACGGCATGGTAACATAGCAGTACATGCCGAAGGGTGTGATGAAAGAAGTCGCGAGCTGGTCGGACTCTTTCATCCTGACCTAGTGATACCCTGAGTAGGCATCGAGGAAAGACAGGGTTTCGCACCTAGCAGTGGAATCCACGATTTGATCGATGCGAGGCAAAGGGTAGGGAACTTTCGGACATGCTTTGTTTAGACCAGTGTAGTCTACACACATCCGCCATTTCCCCCCTTTCTTTCTCACAAGCACAGGGTTGGCAAGCCATTCGGGATGGAATACCTCTTTGATGAACCCTGCCGCCATTAGCTTGTGGATCTCCTCGCCTATGGCTCTGCACTTTTCTTCGTCGAATCGGCGCAGAGGCTGCTTCACAGGTCGGGCTCCAGCTCGGATATCCAGCGAGTGCTCGGCGACTTCCCTCGGTATGCCGGGCATGTCCGAGGGACTCCACGCGAAAACGTCGGCGTTTGCGCGGAGAGAGTCGACAAGCACTGCTTCCTATTTGGGGTCGAGCTCGGAGCCGATCCGTATCTGCTTGGAGGCGTCGTTGCAGGGGTCGAGAGGGACGGACTTGACCGTCTCCGCTGGCTCGAAGTTGCCGGCGTGGCGCTTCACGTCTGGCGCCTCCCTAGAGAGGCTCTCCAGGTCGGCGATGAGGGCCTCGGACTTGGCGAGGGCCTTGGTGTACTCCACGCACTCCACATCGCATTCGTACGCGTGTCAGTACGTGGGCCCGACGGTGATGACCCCGTTGGGGCCTGGCATCTTGAGCTTGAGGTAGGTGTAGCTGGGGACGGCCATGAACTTGGTGTAGCATGGCCTCCCCAGCACTGCGTGGTAGGTTCCTCAAAACCCGACCACTTCGAACGTGAGGGTCTCCCTTCGAAAGTTGGAGGGCGTCCCGAAGCAGACGGGTAGATCGAGTTGTCCGAGGGGTCGGACGCGCTTCCCGGGGATGATCCCGTGGAAAGGCACAGCGCCCGTCTAGACCGAGGACAGATCGATCCGCAGGAGCCCGAGGGTCTCAGTGTAGATGATGTTGAGGCTGCTGCCTCCGTCCATGAGGACCTTGGTGAGCCTGACGTTGCCGATGATGGGGTCGACAACGAGCGGGTATTTCCCCGGGCTCGGCACATGGTCGGGATGGTCGGCCTGGTCGAAGGTGATGGGCTTGTCGGACCAGTCTAGGTAGACTGGCGCCGCCACCTTTACCGAGCAGACCTCCCGACGCTCTTGCTTGCGGTGCCGAGTCGAGGCGTTCGCCACTTGCCCGCCGTAGATCATGAAGCAGTCGCGGACCTCAGGGAACTCTCCTGCCTTGTGATCTTCCTTCTTAGCGTCGTCGAGGGCCTTGCCACCCTCCGTGGGTGGCCCGGCCTTGTGGAAGTGTCGTCGAAGCATGGCACACACCTCAAGGGTGCGCTTGACGGGCCCCTGGTGATAAGGGCACGGCTCCTTGAGCATCTTGTTGAAGAGGTTGGCACCTCCGGGAGGTTTCCGAGGGTTCTTGTACTCAGCGGCGGTGACAAGATCCGCGTTGGCGACGTCGCGTTTCGCTTGCGACTTCTTCTTGCCCTTCTTCTTGGTGCCACGCTGAGTTGACGCCTCGGGAACATCTTCCGGCGGGCGGCCCTGGGGCTGCTTGTCCTTCCGGAAGATGGCCTCAACCGCCTCCTGGCCAGAGGCGAACTTGGTGGCGATGTCCATCAGCTCGCTCGTCCTGGTGGGGGTCTTGCGACCCAGCTTGCTCACCAGGTCGCGGCAGGTGGTGCCGGCGAGGAACGCGCCGATGACATCCGAATCGGTGACGTTGGGCAACTCGGTGCGCTGCTTCGAGAATTGCCGGATGTAGTCCCGGAGAGACTCTCCCGGCTGCTGGCGGCAGCTTTGGAGATCCCAGGAGTTTCTAGGGCGCACGTATGTGCCTTGGAAATTGCCGACGAAGGCTTGGACCAGGTCGTCCCAGTTGGAGATCTGCCCCGGAGGCAGGTGCTCTAGCCAGGCTCGAGCGGTGTCGGAGAGAAACAGGGGGAGGTTGTGGATGATGAGATTGTCATCGTCCGTTCCACCCAGTTGACAGGCCAGCCGATAGTCCGCGAGCCACAGTTTCGGTCTCGTCTCCCCCGAGTACTTTGTGATAGTAGTCGGGGTTCGGAACCGGGTCGGGAACGGCGCCTGTCATATGGCGTGGCTGAAAGCCCGTGGACCGGGTGGTTCGGGTGAAGGACTCTGATCCTCCCCGCTGTCGTAGCGTCCCCCACGCCTAGGGTGGTAGCCTCGGCGTACCCTCTCGTCGAGGTGGGCCCGATGGCTATGGTGATGGTGCTCGTTGCCGAGGCGACCCGGGGCCGCAGGCGCTGTGTTGCGCGTGCGCCCGGTGTGGACCGAGGCTTCCCACATGAATCGGGAAGTCGTGGCGCGATGTTCCGAGGGGTACCCCTGCCTTCTAGAGGCGGAGCTTTCGGCCCGTCGGACCGCGGCGTCCTCCAGGAGATTCTTGAGCTCTCCCTGGATATGCCGCCCCTCGGTGGTTGATGGCTCCGGCATCGCGCGGAGAAGTATTGCCGCTACAGCCAGGTTTTGGCCAACTCCACTGGAGTCCGGTGGCAGCCTTACCCTGACGTCGTCGGCGATGCGGTGCTGGATGCCCTGGGGGAGATGACGTGCTTCTCCGGCCGGAGGTTGGCCCGCCCATTCCTGTCCGATGTCCTGGCGGATCGGCACAAGCGTTCCGGCTCCCTTGTCGAGTCTGGCCTGCCTCTCGTGGAGTTGCGCGAGCTGCGGGTCAGGAACCCCCGCCGGGACGGGGACCATAGCTAGCTCCCAAAGGATGTCAACGCGAGGCACAGGCCTAGGGGGATCACTGTTCTCCGGCATACCAAGATGGTTGCCTTCGCCGGGACCCCCTAGATCGACGTGGAAACATTCGCGACTTGGGCCGAAGTCCTCGTCGTCGAGGCTGCGGCTACCGTCGGAACAGTCGGAAAGGCAGTAGTCGCATGCGATCATGAAGTCCCGCATGGCACTGGGGTTACCAAGTCTAGAGAAATCCCAACAGAGGTCAGGCTCGCCATCTTCCTCGGACCCCGAGTGCCCGTAGGACGAGACGGCCGTCAGCCGGTCCCAGGGTGACCGCACACGATACCCCAGAGGGTTTGGACTCGCCTCTATGAGAATGTCCACCGAAGCGGAGTTGCTTGGCGGGTCGAGGCCGAATCCAAAAGATGCGAGATGGGAATCGGTCGGTACCTTTCGGTCGACGGGCGGTGACGAAGTCACGTCAGGGACTGACTGCACCGTTGTCTCAGGTACTAGGGTGACGCCCAGCAAGTCCTTCGCGAGCGTGCTGGCGTCGTCCGTTTGCTTGAGGTTGGCGTGTTGCGGGGAGATGGCGCTCGTCTTCGTCTCAGACGCGAGGTCGATGCCCGGCGCGCACTCCGTTGGGGCGCCGGTGCCGTCGACTCGCTCGACAGCCAACTAGGTGCCGCCTCCTGCTTGGCCTTGGTTGCCCCGCCTCCTCCTCGGTCGGCGGGGGAGGGGACGGGACAAGCCCGAATGTCGTCCTTCCACCACGTGGGGAAGGCGTCGTCGATTTCCCCGCCGGCGGGCGGGTTGTCGACCGCCGTTGTCGTTGTCGCGCGGCGGGGGAAGGAGTATCATGTCGTAGCTGCCGTCGAGGGACATGAACTCAAGACTCCCAAAACGGAGCACCGTCTCGGGTTGGAGAGGTTGCTAGAGACTGCCCATCTGGAGCTTGACGGGAAGCTATTCGTCAACACGTAGCAGGCCCCTACCTGGCGCGCCAACTGTCGGTGTTTCTAAACCCGGGGGGTCCCTGGACCGACGAGTAAATCGTCGCCGCGTGCCCCAGCCCAGATGGGTCGGCGCGAGGCAGAACGCGAAGGGGGGAAGAGAGCAGCCGGAGGGAGACAGGCGTGGGAGGTGGAACCCGCGGCCTTAGTGTTAGCCCCGCGCCTAGGTCGGGTGCACTTGCAGTAGGGGGTTACAAGCGTCCACGTGGGAGGGAGCGAGCGGCCTTGTGCGAGCAGCGTCCCGTCCTTCCCCGCGCGGCCAACCCTCTGTAAGAGGGCCCTGGTCCTCCCTTTTATAGGCGTAAGGAGAGGATCCAGGTGTACAATGGGGGTGTAGCAGTGTGCTAACGTGTCTAGCGGTGGAGAGCTAGCGCCCTAAGTACATGCCATTGTGGCAGCCGGAGAGGTCTTGGCACCCAGTTCGCATGGTGTCGTGGCCGTCGGAGGAGCGCTGGAGCCTAGCGGAAGGACAGCTGTCGGGGCTGTCGAGTCCATGTTGACGTCCTCTTACTTCCATAAGGGGGCTGAGAGCCGCCGTCGTCACAGGGCATGCGGGGTGCCATCATTACTCGTATGGTGGAGCGAGCCAGATGGGACGCCAGTCTTGTTCCCTGCAGCCTGAGTCAGCTTGGGGTAGGGTAATGATGGCGCTTCCTGTTGACGTGGTCGGTCCGTGCCCTAGGTTGGGTGAGGTGGAGGCTCCTCCGAGGTCGAGGTCGAGTCTGTCTTCCGAGGTCGAGGTCGAGTCCGAGCCCCAGGGTCGGACGAGGCGGAGACCATCGGCTTAGGCCAGGGTTGAGTCCGAGCCCTGGGGTCGGGCGAAGCGGAGTTCGTCGTCCTTCGGGAATGAGCCTGGGTCCGAGCCCTGGGGTCGGGCGAGGTGGAGTTCGTCGTCTTCCGGGGCCGAGCCCGAGTCTGAGCCCTGGGGTCGGGCGGAGCGGAGTTCGCCGTTTTCCGGGGCTGAGCCCGAGTCCGAGCCCTGGGGTCGGGCAGAGCGGAGTTCGCCGTCTTCCGGGGCTGAGCCCAAGTCCGAGCCCTAGGGTCGGGCGGAGCGGAGTTCGCCGTCTTCCGGGGCTGAGCCCAAGTCCAAGCCCTGGGGTCGGGCGGAGCGGAGTTCGCCGTCTTCCGGGGCCGAGCCCGAGTCCGAGCCCTGGGGTCAGGCGGAGTGGAGTTCACTGTCTTCCGGGGCTGAGCCCGAGTCCGAGCCCTGGGGTCGGGCGGAGCGGAGTTCACCGTCTTCCGGGGATGAGCCCAAGTCCGAGCCCTAGGGTCGGGCGAAGCGGAGTTTCCTATGACGCCTGAGACCGGACTTGGCTGCTGTCAGCCTCACTCTGTCGAGTGGCTCAGCAGTCGGAGCAGCGCAGGCGGCGCTGTCCTCTTGTTCGGCCGGTCAGTGGAGCGGCGAAGTGACTGCAGTCACTTCGGCTCTATCGACTGGAGGGCGTGCGTCAGGATAAAGGTGTCAGGCCACCTTTGCATTAAATGCCCCTGCGATTTGGTCGGTCGGTGTGGCGATTTGGCCATGGTTGCTTCTTGGTGAAGACTGGGCCTCGGGCGAGCCGAAGGTGTCCGTTGCTGGAGGGGGGCCTCGAGCGAGACGTAGGTCCTCTGGGGTCGGCTGCCCTTGCCCGAGGCTGGGCTCGGGCGAGGCGTGATCGCGTCCCTCGAATGGACCGATCCTTGACTTAATCGCACCCATCAGGCCTTTGCAGCTTTGTACTGATGGGGGTTACCAGCTGAGATTTAGGAGCCTTGAGGGTACCCCTAATTATGGTCCCCGAAATATATCTACCCAGCCAAGATTCTACTTGGTCATGTGCTTTTGCTATGATGGAGTCACCTTTGAAGAAGATTGTAGTGGTCTGTGAGTATGCAGATGTTTTTCCTGATGAATTACCAGGAATTCCCCCAGACCGGGACATCGAATTCGCCATCGAGTTGCAATCGGGAACGTCACCTATTTCCAAGAGGCCTTACCGGATGCCACCTGCTGAGTTGGCAGAGTAGAAGAAACAATTGCAAGAATTGTTGGACAAAGGTTTTATTCGCCCAAGTACTTCGCCTTGGGGATGTCCAGCCTTGTTTGTGAAGAAGAAAGATGAAAGCTTGAGGCTATGCATAGATTACCGCCCACTTAATGCGGTGACTATAAAAAACAAGCATCCTTTGCCTCGCATTGATGTTCTTTTTGATCAGTTGGTCGGAGCCAAAGTGTTTTCCAAGATAGACCTTCGCTCCGGCTATCATCAGATCAAGATACGAGCGAGTGATATTCCAAAGACCGCCTTCTCAACCAGATATGGGTTGTATGAATTTTTGGTGATGTCATTTGGGCTGACTAATGCACCAGCATACTTCATGTATCTGATGAATTCTGTTTTCATGCCTGAGCTAGACAAGTTCATAGTGGTTTTCATCGATGATATCTTGGTGTACTCGAAGAACGAAGAAGAGCATGCCGGTCATTTGCATGTAGTGCTTCAACGTCTGCGAGAGCACCGTCTTTATGCTAAATTGTCAAAATGTGATTTTTGGCTAAAGGAAATCAAATTCTTGGGTCACACTATCTCTCAGGCAGGTATAGCTGTTGATCTTGATAAGGTGCAAGAGGTGATGAACTGGAAGCCGCCAACGACTGTTCGTCAGATTCGAAGTTTTGTGGGATTGGCGGGTTATTACCGAAGATTCATTCCGGATTTCTCTCAAATTGTGAAGCCCATAACGGAATTGTTGAAGAAAGAAGCCAAGTTTGTTTGTGGTTAGAATTGCGAAGATGCCTTCCATGCATTGAGGCAACATCTGACCACAGCACCGGTGTTAGCGCAACCCAAAAGCAGCAAGCCATTTGATGTGTACTGTGATGCCTCTGGCACTGGACTGGGTTGTGTCTTGATGTAAGACAATCGAGTCATTGCTTACGCATCAAGAGCACTCAGGTCTCATGAGCAAAATTATCCCACTCATGACTTGGAGTTAGCAGTCGTGGTTCATGCATTGAAAATGTGGAGACACTATTTGATGGGAACCCACTACAACATCTTCACTGATCATAAGAGCCTTAAGTACATCTTTACTCAGGCTGATCTCAACATGAGGCAAAGAAGATGGCTAGAGCTGATCAAGGACTATTACCTGGAGGTACATTATCACCCAGGGAAGGCCAATGTGGTGGCAGATGCCTTGAGCCGGAAATTGCAATGCAACTGCATTATGATGGATTCTCGCATCAACACCCTGTGTGATGACTTGAGCAAAATGAAGATAGAAGTGATTCCTTCTGGTGCTTTGTCTCACATCTCCGTTGAGCCAACCTTGCAAGACCAGATCATCATGGCCCAACTCAGTGACAAGGGAGTGCAAATTATTAAGGAGAACCTCCATCAGAAGATAGAAAAGTATAAATGTTTCCGCCAAGATGGAAAGGGTATATTGTGGTTCGAAAGCAGATTGGTGGTTCCTAAAAATAAAGATCTCAAGAAGAAAATCTTGGATGAGGCCCATCTCTCCAAATTCTCCATGCATCCAGGAAGAACCAAAATGTACCATGATCTGAAGCCCTTGTATTGGTGGACCAGAATGAAGAGGGAGATAGCCCAATATGTATCAGAATGTGACACATGTCAGAGGATAAAGGCAAGCCACTTGAAATCAACTAGAGCTTTGCAACCCCTATCTATACCTTCATGGAAATGGGATGACATCAGCATGGATTTTATTGTGGGTCTACCGAACACCTCTCATCATCATGATTCAATTTGGGTTATTGTGGACCGATTGACGAAAGTGGCACATTTTCTTCTAGTGCACACCACTGATAAGGCTCAGAAGTATGCAGAGTTGTACATTGACCGCATCGTGTGTTTGCACGGATTACCTCGGACCATTGTCTCTGACCGAGGAGCCAAATTTGTTGCCAGATTTTGGGAACAACTGCAAGAGTCTTTGGGAACCAAGCTAATCAGAAGCTCAGCTTACCACCACAGACTGATGGCCAGACCGAAAGGGTAAATCATATCCTAGAAGATATGCTGAGGGCTTGTGCGATCGATTGTGGCAAGAACTGGGATAAGCACCTCTCCTTAGCAGAGTTTGCTTATAACAACAGTTATCAATGCAGCCTAAAGATGGCACCCTTCGAAGCTCTATATGGAAGAAGGTGTCGAACACCCCTCAATTGGTCTTAGCCTGGAGAAAGAGAAGTTTTTGGACTTGACTTAGTGACTGAAGCTGAAAGAAAGGTCCAACTAATCAGGAAGAATTTAGAAGCTGCTCAGGCCAGGCAGAAGAGTTACCATGATAAGAGAAGGAAACCTCTCCAGTTCGAGGTGGGAGGTTTCGTATATTTGAAGGTATCACCCACCAAGGGAGTGTAGAGGTTTGGAATCAAAGGCAAGTTAGCCCCTCGCTACATTGGACCTTATGAGATCAGAGAAGCATGTGGACCCGTGGCATACAAATTGAAGTTACCTCCAAAAATGTCTGCCATCCATAATGTATTCCATGTATCCCAACTGAAGAAGTGTGTTCGATTGCCGACTGAGATCATAGCAGAACCAGAATTAGAGATAGAGCCAGATCTATTGTATGAAGAGTACCCTTCCAAGGTTCTGGATTGCAAAGAAAGATCAACTCGGGCTAAATCGATCAAGATGTATAAGATCCAATGGAGTAATCACTCAGAAGAAGAGGCTACTTGGGAGACTGAGGAATTTCTGCGTTCCAACTTCCTCGATTGTCTACCTAAGGGAATTGGTACGTTATCATGCCCAACCCCTCCCCTGCCCTTTGAATCTAAATATAAGAAAAATGATCTTAATATAGAAAGAGTTAATTGTAAAACCAAAATTAAAAGGACTTCCTTCTGAAGTTGCAAAGAGAATGACATTCGAAGAGCAGTTTACCAAGAAGAACCTTAATGAACAAATCACCCACATCAAGAAAGCCTTAACCCTCACTTCACCTCTGCAGGACTCTGACCCGAATCTCGGGATGAGATTCCTTTAAGGGGGGAAGGCTGTGACACCCCAGTGTCACCTAGGGTTTCTTCTTAGAGCTAACTCAGAACCATTATCACATGTGAACCAAATAGAGGAATGAACATCAAAGATTAATAACAAAGGTTTAAAGTGAGTCTTTTTCATCTTAAAAATTCTCCTTAATCATGCCATGAACCTCAAGGTAAGAAGAACTCTCAAACCCTAATTAATCCTAAGTGGATCATTTAAGCACATAAAGGGAATTTGGGAAAAGACTTGGGAAAAATACAAAATTTTGGTAAGGACCAAATAACAACGTTTTAGTGCACTAAACAACCAACAGAAAATAGTAAGAAAGTTTTGCCATTTGAATTTTCCAAAATCCCCAAATCAGCCCATGAAACCATGCCCTATGGGAAAATTCAGAAATTCAGAAAACTGAATTTCAAACCCTTCCCAAAGTTCAGAAGTGTTCCCTGTCTTCCAAGGCTCGAATCCATAAAGTCCAAATATAAAAGTGGCGCCAAAATACCCTAGGAACACTCTGGAGAAGTTTGAGATCAAACCCAAATCGTTTGACACGACTTGACACAGGTTTTGTCTTGGTTTGGGCAGTGCTGACAGAGAAATCTTCAGACCACCATATCTTCCCACCTAGGCCATATCTTCACTCGAGACTCACACACGACAAGAAGACCTTGGCATGGTGAAGAGACGCTACACAGGATCCTTGGCAAGATATGCACGTTTTGGTCGGCCAACGGGCATTTGAACTCGGGTAGAATCACACTTCCACGTGTTCGATCACGTGCTCAAGGCTCGGCCGCGCACTGGCTGCCCTCTGCGCGCGTCGTGCACGGTCGGCTTCGGTCCCACGTGCCCAGCCATGCTCGAGGGCGCCTATAAGTACCCCGGGTGCACAACGGTCTGTCGTTCACTCCGCTTCACGCCCGAGCCCGAACTCCAACTCCGGCGAGCTCTCCTCCGCCCGCCATCACCGCCCGAGCCTCGGCCACCGCGGCCAGCTCCCCCCAGCCACTTCCAAGACGCGCCCGTCACTCGGTTAGCTTCGCCAGTAGCCCGTGAAGCTTTCCAAGTCCTCGGACCCGGCAGAACTTCACCGGAGACCCAGGATCGCCCTCGCCGGACTTCGGTCGCCTGCGGCCGCGCGTAGACCGAGCAATCCGGTGAGCTATTCTCAAATTCCTCATGTGCATACCTTCCTTGTTCTTTGGTAAATCTCCCTGACCGGTTCAATCGGATTATGGCGTCGTGAGCAGGCCGGATTCCTCGCCGCCGACGTGCTCCCCCGCCTGCGCACGCGGACTGACCTACTCCGACCACCACAGCCAACGATCTGTACCTCGACGTGATCGCCAGAGGCCCCTGGACCTCACCCGACCCCTCACCGGAGCAACCTCGCCGCCGGTAAGCCCCTCCGCCTTTTTCTTCTGCCACGATCACTGTTCCATTAGGGGAAGGATCGCGGGTTCGATTTCGCAAAACCCTAGGGGGTTTTCTGCAGAGTCATAGACTCAGATGAATAGTGAACCGAGGACCTGTCTGTAATACACTGGAAACCTTTCACCAGGGACCCCAGTGCAAAAACCCCTTTTCCTTTATCCATTTCTGTTTATTCCTTTTAAATTCAGCAGAGAACTTAGGAAATTTGTATCTCGAGAAATATTCAACTAAATTTAGTCAAACCAGTTTTACTAGATTCAAAATATTATGAACTATCACATAAAAATACTGAACCCTGTGCTTTCTATTTTAAATTTTAGAGTTTGGAATTAATTAAAGAAACTGACCTAACCTTTTTAAAAGGAAGAAAATTAGTTATGCTTCTGTGCTAAACTTAAGAAAATTTGTAGAAGTTCAAACCCCACTTAGACACTGTTTAAAAATGTTGAGCACCCCAGTATTGAAGATTTAAGCAGGGTTATCTATTAAAAGCCATAATTGCCCAAAACTTAAGAAAATGAGAAAGGTATTAGAAAATAATGAACAGTGGATGCAAATATTTTTCCTAGCCCACTTAAGTAATGAAGAACCTAGGAAAAATAAAAGGAACCCGAGCCCAGAGCCAATTCAAGGTAAAATGTTTTATTAGGCACTAATAAAACTAGAAAGACAATTATTAGAATTATGAGAACAATTCCGAAATTGGTAAGAAAAATTCAGTGGATTTGTAATCACTAGGACACCACTACAAAAATAAGTATTAGTGGCTGAAAATTTATACAAAGTCATGTTATAACATCTAAATGCCAGCAAAAATAAGTCTTAGAAAATAACCCCCTGTTAAAATAAGGTTGTAGTTCAAAACACCCCCTCTGGCCTAATATTTGATAACTTTAAACAGAGAGAACCCCTCAATTTTTAAGCCCCAAATTTTGAGACAGAGAATTATACACCAGTAAGAAGCCACTGTAGTTTTTGCAGAATTTTTGGAAATTTATTAAGCTATCTTGTAGTTCAAACCCACCTAAAAAGCATAAAATAAATAGAGATAAAGTAGAGAGAATAATAAATCTCACTCCAATGAATGCAGCTAGGAATCTTAATAAACTCCAACTAAGACATTAAAAAGAAATTAGTGGAACCCCAAAATGAACTTACCAATTAGCTTAACCAAGCTTGACCCTAATTTGCTAAGTGTACCACAAAAATCTTCAGTAGTAAGAATAAGCTCCACCATATTAAATTGATCATCCCCCATCAAATTTTAATTGCTAAATTGCATATCATGCCATGCATATATCTTACTCATTGCATTCATTAGATTACAATCTCGCTGACGGAGAGTACGTGCTCATCCCTAAGCAAGGAGCTGTCCACGAGGAAGACCAGGAGCAAGCTCCCGAACCTACCACCGAGGATCTCCCCGCAGCCCCAACATTTGAAGGCAAGCCCCGGTTTTATGCATAACCATTTATATATGCTACTTTACTACACTTAATGTTTGTAGGTTTTTAATGTGCACTTAAGTGTAGGAGTTGCTTGAAACCTTTAGTTGCATGAACTCAGGATTCCTTTTTGAGATGGATACTAGTATGCTAGGTCGAATAGCTGCTATGCTAATTAGGATCTCAGTAGAAGTCGAGTGATTTTTCTAGAACTCGCGCAAGGTCAGGAATTGATTGTATTCATCTTGATAACGGGATCTATGATGGTCTATGGACTTGGATCTAGGGTGGATGCCTTGTCCATGAGACGGGAAAAGGAATTAAGGATTAATGTGTGGATACCTGAGTCAAGCGTTTGAACGTACTAAACACATGTCGGGAAATATGATAACTGGTAAACCTAGTACCTGAGTGAAGCTGGGCGCGGACTTTTCTCCTCACTCGTCCTGAGACTGGGTCTCCCATGCTAGCTATGGTGGTTACAAGTGCGGCCACTGCACGGCGGCAGCCGGGGTCAGTGGAGCATTGTATGCCAAGGCGGTGAGCCCTGGCCGCGAACGGGGAATCGATGGGGATGGTAGACGTGTGTGGGGACAGTGTGCCCCTACATGTCATGTGTTTAGGTTTACCTTGCAAGGTTAAAACTCGATTTGAATCGTCTGCTTCTCGCGGCTAATGAGACTGCTTGACCCCTTGTACTACATTGAGTAAGAAGTGGAATGAGGTTTACATGAGATAACACGTTGATTGTCTTAAATGATTGTTACCATGTATACTTAGAAAGAGCAAACTTTGTGATTGAATTAGAGTAAGATCCAGTGATGGATTGGGTATGGTCACTATAACAAAGTTGAAGTTGGATTATAGGAAAATAACTTTGATACAAGCAGATTAGTGGGTTATCACATAAAAATTGAAGAAAACTGCTCCTCAACTTGGGCTGTCAGAACAACTGAAGATGATGGCCATGGTACAGTGTGCAAAAGATCTTCAGGTTCAGCCCCCTCGCCGCCGGTGATCCCGCGCCATGATCGTCGCTGCCGTTGCGATTCGTGTTTAGTAAAGTGCAGATAACTACGGTGGGTGAAAAATTTGGCGCTGGGGATGAGCTTGGGGGCACTGTTGCACTCGGTCACTCATCCACTTACGCCGGCGACGTGGCCAAGCAGTCGTCGTCGTGGTAAACGTCATTGCCGTGATAGCGCCACGATCATGACCCTTTAACCACGTCACTGCTAGCCGCAATAGCTCGCCAGTGACCGTCGTAGCCCCTCAGCCCGTGAGTGCCACGGTAACCCGCACCAGCGACTCATCCCCTCTTCTCGGCCGCCAGCACGATCTCTTCAAATTGGACGCCACCGCCCTTGGACACTATAAATTGAGTGTACCGCTAGCTCCGTTAGGTAATTACAAAGCCAAAGCACCCGCTCGTGCCTCAGATCGTCCACCATCGAGCTCTAATTTGGGATTTCCCCAAATCTGTTTTCCGTAGCCCCGTGAACACCTCGCCGTGGCCGGCTCTCTATAGGTCAGTTCAAGCTCTTTGGCTCTGAAAGGGAAATAGGCTCACACCTTTTCCTAAAATGATTTTGGTGGTTGAATTGCCCAACACAAATAATTGGACTAACTAGTTTGCTCTAGATCATAAGTTCTACAGGTGCCAAAGGTTCACAATAAACCAATACAAAGTTCAAAAAAGGGTTCAAAAAGAAAGGAGCAAAGCAACCGAAGGCTGTCCTGGTCTGGCGCACCGGACTGTCCGGTGCACCAGTGTGGATTCTCTCCAACTCGCTAGCTTCGGGAATTTGGGGAGCCACTCCGCTATAATTCAACGGACTGTCCGGTGTAGCATCGGACTGTTCGGTGTGCCAGCGGAGTAACGGCTAAACAGCGCCAATGGTCGTCTGCAAAGGAATAGTGAAACGCTACAGTGCACGCCAGCGCGCGCAGAAGTCAGAGCAGGCGCAGAAGGCGCACCGGACAGTGCATAGTGACTATCCGGTGCACCACTGGACTGTCCGATGGCCCCATATGTCAGAGCTCCAACAGTCGGA
Organism: Zea luxurians; assembly: GCA_029449295.1. Taxonomy (NCBI): domain Eukaryota; kingdom Viridiplantae; phylum Streptophyta; class Magnoliopsida; order Poales; family Poaceae; genus Zea; species Zea luxurians. Next base: position 8,733,992 of record JAOPSE010000048.1, on the reverse strand, counting down.
ACCCAACGACTTGGTGACGTGGCTGGCGCACCGGACAGTGTCCGGTGGCGCACCGGACTGTCCGGTGCGCCATACGACAGAAGCCCTCACCAACGGCCATTTTGGTGGTTGGGGCTATAAATACCCCCCAACCACCACACTTCAATGCATCCAAGTTTTCAGCCATCAAACCTCATACAAGAACTCTATACTTTATTCCAAGGCACAAACAAAGAGATCAACTCCTCTCCCAAGTCTGGAATCACTCCAAACAAATTAGTGACTAGAGAGAGAGACTTTTGTGTTCTTTTGAGCTCTTGCGCTTGGATCGCTCTTCTTCCTTCTTTCTTGTTCTCAACTCAATTGTAATCAAAGCAAGAGACACCAAGTTGTGGTGGTCCTTGTAGTGGACTAAGTGTCCCATTTGATTGAAGAGAAAGGCTCACTCGGTCTAAGTGACCGTTTGAGAGAGGGAAAGGGTTGAAAGAGACCCGGTCTTTGTGCCCACCTCAATGGGGAGTAGGTTTGCAAGAACCGAACCTCGATAAAACAAATCACCGTGTCATCCGTTCTTCTTTGCTTCTGATTTGTTTTCGCCCTCTCTTTCGGACTCGATTTTAATTCTAACGCTAACCCCGGCTTGTAGTGTGCTTAAACTTTATAAATTTCAGATTCCGCCTATTCACCCCCCCTCTAGGCGACTTTCAATTGGTATCAGAGCCCGGTACTTCATTAGAGCCTAACCGCTCGAAGTGATGTCGGTAGCATCCACCATGAGGGAGATCAGGACCGGCGACAAGTCCGCAAGCTCGAGGAGAACACATTCAAGGGAGTCCGCCCAGAAGCACAAGGAGGAATCCTCTTCCTTCATCAAGTCCCAACGGAAGGGTGGCAAGAAGAAGAAGATGAAGAAGGTGGTCTACTATGAGACCGACTCTTCGTCACCCTCCACCTCCGGCTCGGAATTGGCCACTTCTAAGCACCATGAGTGCAAGAAGTATAGTAAGAAGCCCCTTCGCTACCCTCGTATTTCAAAACGCACTCCATTACTTTCCATCCCATTAGGCAAACCACCTATGTTTGAAGGTGAAGATTATTCTATGTGGAGTGATAAAATGAGGCATCACCTAACCTCACTCCACAAAAGCATATGGGATATTGTTGAGTATGGAGTGCAAGTACCAAAGAAAGGGGACAAGGATTATGATTCAGAGGAGGTTGAACAAATCCAACACTTCAACTCCCAAGCCACTACTATACTCCTTGCCTCTCTAAGTTGAGAGGAGTATAATAAGATGCAAGGGTTGAAGAGTGCCAAAGAGATTTGGGACGTGCTCAAGACCGCACACGAAGGAGATGAGGTGACCAAGATCACCAAGAGGGAAACGATCGAGGGGGAGCTCGGTCGATTCATGCTCAACCAAGGAGAAGACCCGCAAGCCATGTACAACTGGCTAAAGACCTTGGTAAACCAAGTGCGCAACCTCGGGAGCACAAAATGGGATGACCATGAAATGGTCAAGGTTATTCTTGGATCACTTGTTTTTCTTAACCCTACTCAAGTTCAATTAATTCATGGTGATCCTAGATATAAACTAATGTCTCCCAAGGAAGCGATAGGAAAATTTGTGAGCTTTGAATTGATGATCAAAGGCTCCAAGAAAATCATCGAGCAAGGCGCCTCCTCCACACCCAATGTACAACCCGTTGCATTCAAGGCAACAGATGAGAAGAAAGAAGAGTCTACATCAAGTTGACTTCCCATTGACGCCTCCAAGCTTGACAACGAGGAAATGGCACTCATCATCAAGAGCTTTCGCCAAATCCTCAAGCAAAGAAAGGGGAAAGATTACAAGCCCCGTTCCAAGAAGGTTTGCTACAAGTGTGGTAAGCCTGGTCACTTCATAGCAAAATGTCCTATTTCTAGTGACAGTGACAGGAGCGATGACAAGAGGGGGAAGAAGAAGGAGAAGAAGAGGTACTACAAGAAGAAGGGTGGCGATGCCCATGTTTGCTGGGAGTGGGACTCCGATGAGAGCTCCACCGACTCCTCCGACGACGACGATGCCGCCAACATCACCATCAACAAGGGCCTCCTCTTCCCCAACGTTGGCCACAAGTGCCTCGTGGCAAAGGACAGCAAGAAGAAGAAGGTAAAATCAAGATCCTCCACTAAATATGCAACTTCTAGTGATGAGGATAATTCTAGTGATGATGAGGATAACTTGCTTACTCTTTTTGCCAATCTTAACATGCAACAAAAAGAGAAATTGAATGAATTGATCAGTGCTATTCATGAGAAGGATGAACTCTTGGATAGCCAAGAGGACTTCCTTATTAAGGAAAACAAAAAGCATGTTAAGGTTAAAAATGCTTATGCTCTAGAGGTAGAAAAATGTGAAAAATTAACTAGTGAGCTAAGCACTTGCCATGACACTATTTCTAGCCTTAGAAATGAAAATGCCAAATTAATTGCTAAGGTTGAGAAATCAAATGTTTGTGATGATTCAGTTGTTAATCTTAGAAATGATAATGCTAGTTTAATTGCTAAGATTGACATGTTGAATGAATCTCTTGCTAGCCTTAAGATTGAGAATGAAAAATTAATTGCTAAGGCTAAAGATTCAAATGTTTGCAATGATGCTATTACCAATCTTAGAGATGAGAATGCTATTTTACATGTTAGGATTGTTGAATTAAAAGATTGCAAAACCTCTACATCTATTGTTGATCATGTTACTATTTGTACTAGATGTAGAGATATTAATGTTGATGCTATTCATGATCACCTTGCTATGATTAAACAACAAAATGATCATATAGCTAAACTAGATGCTAAAATTGCCGAGCATGAACTAGAAAATGAGAAATTTAAATTTGCTTGATGCATTAGGTGATAGGAGTTGTGTGCTAAACAATTGATGCATTTCCTTCCTTGGAAGATTGATTACCTTTCCTTGATCACCTGTTTTATAAAAAGGCTTTTCTTATGCTTAGTCTTGCTCTAGAAAAAAACAAAATGTTTTGGTTTGACAAAAGATGATGCTTCAAGTGGGATGGGATGTTTTCAAAAATAAAATTGGATGGTTGATCCATTATGGCCGTGATGGGTTCAACATCGGAAAAGATGTACCTCTGTCAGGTACCAAACTTTGGGTTGAAATGATAAAGCTGAGACCGGGCGGGTGACTTGCACGAGAAGAGAGTCTCGGTGTAGTGTCTCCGTCTAAGTCGATTAAGGACCTTGTCGATGTAGGCTTGATGATCGAGGACCCTTTAACTAGTCACATGCCTCATCATGGGTAAGCTTTGCCTCGGACAGACTAATACCAGAATAAGACAACATGCAATGGTGTGGAGAGATGGCGAGAGTAGCGTCTACCCTCCGTGGCAAGAGGTTGGACGGTAGTGTATCTGTGCTCTCGGTTGGCATGAACCTGATCTGGTCTTAAGAAACCCAGTGGCATGTTGACATATGCAAGGGTTAAGTGCGACATATGTCGTGTGATTGGAGATCCTCAGTTGAGTATTAATCGATTCGGATCGCTGTTACTTCTCGGACATGAAGATTTGGTCACTGACCTACACGTAGCATTCCAGTGAACAAGAAGGGTTAATAAGAAGATGGCTAGTATAGGCCAAGTGCTTGAACTAGGGTAGAAAGAACTCTAGATTCAGGTAATGACTTACCTTGGTAATAAAATTGGATTTTTAAGGATCCACTATTAGTAAGCATTTTTGCAAACGGAGTCTTGATTCTTGATTACAGCCTTACCTTGACTCCCTCAAAGCCAGCATATCCTTGAGAGTCTTTTATTTTGACGGGTAAAACTTGCGAAAGTACACTTCATACTCAGGGTTCTCGAACCCATGTTGTTGTAGGTGAGGAAGCAGCAAATTTTTGTTGCTTTTGCTCTAAGGTGGTGCCAAAGGAAGAATCTCAAGAATGAAGCCTCGGAGGATGTTGTCCTCCTTTTAAAGAACACTTTACTGTTATGCGGGAGGGGTTTTTGCCTCCCGAGTTTGTAATAATAATAATTACGCACTCATATACCTCTGGTCTGTAATATTAACACTCTTTCTAGATTTTAAATGAATGTAAATTAAGTTACTATAATTACTTCCGCTTATTCATTCCTCCAATGTGTTGTAATATCTGCGTGACGGGTGAAACGCTCTTGGGAAAGGCAAAGGATACAGATACCGAACTTGTCAAGTGATTAGAAGCATCTACAGAGTTGCCCGAGGTCCGCTGGACAAGGACAACTGTAGGTGGGCCTAAAAACTTGGGAGGTTCCGTCACAGAGATAAATATTGAAGATCAGTTGATTGTGCAGATGACATGATTTAAGAGACATGTGGCCACTTTTCTGAGTTTGCCACTGCAAACAACCTGGACTATGATGTGATCTCAAATGGGGTTGATATCTATACTGAGGATCAGTTTGAGGACTATGCTCAGTATTATGAACCTGCCAGGCTGGGTATCCCTTGGAGATTTGGACAGACTCTAGGAGTGAGGCATCATCCTACTGTTATCAATAAGATTGCCAGGGTCACTATTCTTCCCAAGAGTGGGGATAAAAGCAAGATGAGAGATAAATTCTGGAACATTATTGATCATGTGATGAAGGGGGAGGTTATGCATGTGGTTCTGTTCATGATGAGGCAGCTTAATGACCTTAAGATGGGCAAGAATCAGAATTTAGCTTACGCTCCTTATATTATGGCTCTGATTAAGGCCAAAACCAGGTTTGTGGGGCGGTGTGAGATAGCTCACACTCCATTTAGGTTGTTCAAGAATGAGATTGGTTTTCTCAGCAGGCCTCTCACCCCCTTTCCTGATGACGAGGGAGTCCCTGCAGATGACTATGCTGCTCAGTCTGAGGATGATCCACCTCAGCAGATGCCACCACCTCATCAACATGGACAGTTCTGGCAGCCCACCCCCGGGTATTTTGATCCTTACTTTCAACATATGTAGCACGGGCTCCAGACTCATGGTAGATTTTAGGGCATGATGACTCATATGGATGGCCACTTTGATTCTCTGCAGTCTCACTTTGATGGGCAGTATTCTGCCCTGAACACTCGATTTAATGTTGTTGATACTCAGCTTGATGGGATGCATTCTCAGTTTGCTGACCTCCGCTCTCACATTCAAGATACTATGCATGATGAGTAGAATGAACAATATGCAACAGAGCTTTCAGGACAATATGGGTGCTCTGTCTAGTCAATTTGAGACTCTGTCCACCCGTGATAGCATTCATTCGCTTGATGAGAGGCAACAGTAGCTTTAGAATGATTCCAGCCAATTCACTTCCATATTTGGCAGCTTCAGCTCTCATTATTATAGCATGTATCCGCGTCGTCCACCAAGTGCACTATGAAGCCTCTCCTTTCTGGCAATTGATGCCAAAGGGGGAGAGAGATGATGTTGGAGATGACAATCAGGGGGTGGACATTTAGACATTTGCATATGCATGTTTATTATGTCTATGTTTTATTTGCTGAGTTGATGAACAATGTTATTTGTCTGCATTCGAACTATGTTTGTTAACTTCTTAAGGTTCTATTAGTTTGAAATATCTTGTGAACTTGTGATGGTTAATCAAGGTGTGGTTACTCTTGCTGCGTCTATGTCTCATATTATTATACTTGTATACCTCGATAACCATGATTGTAGGAAGATCTCTGCCAAAACTCCGATATGTTTTGTGTGTGAATTCTTCAATTGGATATAAAATGCACACATGTAGGGGAGTTATTCCTACACTTTGAGTATTCTGTCCTGACTTATCAATATTTTAGATGAGCTTTAAATCAAGATAAGTCACTCAAAACTCATCTCAAATCCTTCTTATACTTAGTATGTAAGGAAGGTTTGAAAAAAAAAACTAAATCTACTTTTTATGAAATATGCATTGTTGTCATCAATTACCAAAAAGGGGGAGATTGTGAATCATCTAGGCCCCCTAGTGGTGTTTTGGTAATTAATGACAACTACTTGTGGACTAACAATTCTTGGAGAAATAAGAATGCAGGATTGGACCACAGGGAACAGGGAAGTCTTGGAGACTTATAACCATTCGTTGTGTATCAAGTGAAGGTAAAGATACAACATATGTTTTGTTTTTGCCGGTCACCAGGAGTTTAGAGAAGAAATTGATCGGATTAGTAGGCTAGATAGTCGTACTATTAAGAAGGGTCAATGACTTTGATCAGTGTAAAACTTAGTACCTCATAGAGCATATAGCGTTGCATTTGCATGAGGACTAGCAGCGCTTCGTTTTCGAGAGTAAAAGTTTTTTTGTTAAGCGTAATCTAAAAATTACTAAGTTCTGGGGTTGGCAGACCGTCCGGGCCAGGAGGCCGGACCGTCCGCGACCCTGCCAGAGGGGTCTACTAGCGCACCTATCGCTATGTTTCTGCGCGGACCATCCGACCAGGGTTGGCGGACCGTCCGTGTGTGCCAAAATGGATTTGGGCAGGGACTGTGTATTTTTGAGCTCTTGTACTATGGACTGTCTAGGGCTTTTGCCCAGACAGTACTTGGTCCTAGGGGCGGACAGTCCGGCCATGGTTGGTGGACAATTCGCCCATGTTGTTCAATAAGGTCAGTGCTCTGGTGTTTCAGGTTGACAGGTCCCGAACCGTCCGGGCCTGACTTTTTCTGACAGGACTGACAGGTTTCAAATGGGAATTATAGTTGTTACTTGTATGGCAGATCGTTTAGCCATAAGGCGCGGACCGTCCGCGTGTGCGCAAACAGTGTGCTAGATGCATATGATGTCTAGTATTGAGTTGGGGCTATAAATAGAAGTGGAGCTCGTGTGTGAGACCTCTCTTGGTCATTCCTAGCATACATTGAACTCATTTGTGACCCTCTAACTAAAACTCTCACACTCCTTGCTTGAGATTGCATTCTAGTGAGTGATTGAGAGCTTCTAGTGCATTTGCATTTATTGTGATCCTTGAGGCACTAGTTGATACATCGGGCAAGCTTCATTGTCTTGTTACTCTTCGAGATTGCCGCCTCCTAGATGGCTCGGGTGTTGTCTCCATCAAGCTCTCCGTGAAGATTGTGGAGGAGCCATGGTGTTGATTGTGAGGGGTTCGCACCCACCTCTCTGGAGCGGCCGAATTTTTTATATTTTAGCCCTTCCTCGGAAAAAATTCACGTTTGGAGCTTAGAAAATTTTAATGTCATTTTTGGACCCTTTGCTCGGCGCCATAGCCAATGGCGCCGAGGTAACACAGCTCGGCGCCATAGGCTATGGCGCCAAGGTGCGTGCTACGCTGGCCCAACCTGAACGACGTGGCGCCAACGTGGTACCGAGCTCGGCGCCAAGATCTTGGCGCCGAGCTCTGTTATGTACACAAAACTTGTCTAGCTCAGTTGGTAGAGCACAAGGCTTTTAACCTTGTGGTTGTGGGTTCAAGCCCCACGATAGGCATGTTTTCATACTTTGTTTTTTGTCTTTGTCACTGATTTTTTTTGTTGTCCAGATTTTTCGTTTATGTCGCTGATTTGTCCGTCTAGATTTATTTCTTATCCAGATTTTTTGTTTTTTTGACTGATTTGTTTATCCGTCCATATTTTTTTCGTTTATTAAGCTTAAGAAAACGTACTTGCATTGGTTAGCGGCCACCGGTTTAGCTATGGTGCATCGTGGTTTTTTTCGTTTATGCCGCTGATTTGTCCGTCCAAATTTATTTCTCATCTTGATTTGTTTTTGCTTTTGCGACTGATTTGTTTATTACATTTTGTTTAATAGTACTGAATAATCCGTCTGGCCCTTGGTGCATTGTAAACCCCACATGCTTAAGCTTGATTCCGTCCTCTCGCTAATTACAAGTGATTTTAAACATTAAATAATATACTAAAAACTGAAGTACACCATTTAAAATGTTAAAAATATTTATATCATAAACAAATGATTGTGTTAATCTTACATTAGTAGTGATGTACAATGATACATTTTAATTAATATTAAAAAGTATAATTTCGAATATATTAGATTATTGGAGTTTTAGAGTCCAAAATATAAATATACTTAATAAACAAAAAGATTATAATTAGAGTCCAAAATATAAATATACATGGTATAAATAAACAGTGACTTGATGATTTTATAAAGTACTCCGTACTTCCATAGGGTGGGTTACTTATGTGCATGGTACTTGCGTCACGCAGTTTGAATAAACAAAAACAAAAACAAAAAATATCTAGATGAATAAATAAATCGGTCACAAAAACAAAAAAACTAGATGAAAAATAAATCTGGACGGACAAATCAGCGACATAAACGAAAAATATGGACAACAAAAAAAACAAATTAGTGATAAAAAATACATCCACCATGGAGCTTGAACCCACAACCTTAAGGTTAAAAGTTTTGCACTCTACCAACTGAGCTAGACATACTTTGTTGTTACATATCCGAGCTCGGCGCCATAGATCTTGGCGCCGAGCTCGGTACCACGTTGGCGCCACGTCATTCAGGTTGGGCCAGTGTAGCACGCACCTCGGCGCCATTGGCTATGGCGCCGAGCAAAGGGTCCAAAAATGACATTAAAATTTTCTAAGGTCCAAACGTGAATTTTTTTCCGAGGAAGGGCTAAAATATAAAAAATTCGGCTGGAGCGGCAAAGGCGACGCTAGTGGAATCGAGGTATTGAGTGATTTCTTTTCCACTTGGCTCGAAGATCAAGGTATGTCTTGATAGAGGAGCAAGTGTGAGCTTGAATTCCACCTCAACGTAGATTAGGGGTGATCGGCAAATCACCGATACCACAGGATAAATTTCGGTGTCATTCTCTCACTCTTTACTTATGTAACACCCCGGGATCCACAAACACCCCGGAATGCTACTAAACTACACATCTAACATTCTATATAACATTTCAACAGCATCTCCTTTGAAAAATTGCATAAACGAGGAAGCAATAGAGTATAAATAGATATCATGATAAGAAAACATACTAGACATTAATAATCTGCTAGCAATGGGAAGATAACCATAACGACATGAACTGAATTAACCAGTGTGCATGACTAGTTAAAAATAAACATCCTTTGACAAGAAGTTTCTAATTAAATCATGGTTGTGCCTAGGCAGCATTATTATGAGATTGAAGGTAGACGTGATGCTACTTCCTTCATTCCCAACATGAATCAAGTACATGCATTGAGTAATGCAAGAGTGAGATGACATATCTCAGCAAGTAAAATAATATCAAACTGTTTAACCACATAAAAACATTGTTTTACCACCACTTGATTTCACAACCTTCTTATTATGAAGGTGCAGCACGAATACAATGTACAACACACCTAGTTACCACACCTCGCAGGTAGAAACCACAATAGTAACATAGCAATGTCACACTTCATATATACCTCACGAGTGCAAATGACTGCAAATGCAAGGATGACTTCTACCTTCATACCTCTAAGGATATGAAGCCACATCGTACCCCTTCTCGGGCAATGTACAATGCTAAATGTACCGATACGGTCGGACCATAAGATCACGACATAACTTCAAAATGCAAGATGGATGATGCAATGTGCATGACATGCCAACAACACTTCACTACATATAACATGCTTCATAATAGAAACTTCAACTTCCTCAAAGACGTGAGTCAACCACATATATCATTCTCAATTCATGTTCATCAACATTATTAACATATACCATCAATACTTTCGATCAAATAAAAACTCAACGTAGAATTACATGTTTAACACATGCAATACTTATGAATACTCAATGATAAGGAATAAGATACGAATCAAGCGATAGCAAACCACCACTGTATTTTACTTGTCTTCGCCGAGAATTCGGAATGGCACTAGGTATGATCCGGAGCCCCACCACCTGTTGTGGGAATTAAACTTAGTACAAACATTCACATAGCATTTGCTAATAATCAACATCGCTCCTACGCACAACCCCAACACTGATGTGAACAACCACTACTCACTACCACCCGCCAACAGTAGCAGCGCTGCATGTTAATTTTGTATCTTTAAAATTATTACAGCATTGCTATCAAACAAAATATCTGGAAGCATCTACACAAAATATTCTACAACTTCGTTATTCAATGGATAATTAAATGTTGCCATCTATAAGTTCTAAAACATCCAACAAGATAACCGACTGAATCTGTTTCAGACATCAGCATAGTTAACTTTAAAGTTTGATATCTCCCAAACTACTCATCCAAAAAATATGAACTTTTGCTGGCAGTAATTACTTTTATCCCTCTACAAAAGTCTCTATAGCTGGAAGAGCCAATTCGGCCAATTAATAGATAAAATTCACCAGTGAACAGACCTACTCGGTTTGCTAGGAAAACAGATACAACCACCGTAAAATAAACATAACTGGAGTTTCAAAATTCATATGAATACACGCTTTATCAATCTGGAAATCTTATGAAATTATCTACAACTTCTCTCCCTAACTCAAAGTTTAATTCTGTTGATGGAGTTGCCTAAATCTTAGGAGAACCGATTCTGCACAGAATTATGAGACTGACAAACTGTTATAATCAAACTTCAATTACTCTCTGATCTGATGTCTGATTGAGGTGTTCTTTGCGGCCATAGAAAGATCTACAAATTATCTACGACTCATGGATAGACTTTTTTTAGGCCACTAAGACCACGGAAAACTGGCATGAATAGAAACTGTCGAATCTGCCACCCTGCAGGGTCTAATTTCGAGATCAAAATCTAATCCTCCATCTAATCCAACCAAGAAAGGCTAATTGCAGGGCCTAAAACTCATCCAAAACAAGGGAAAGCATTCATCAAGTGGAGAAAAGAGAGAGAGAGGAAATGAAATCCAACCAATTCTTGGAGAGGAACGACGACGATGGGCGACGGTATGCCCTCATCTCCCCTCTCTTCTCTCCCTTGTTCTTCCTCTCTTCCCTTGAGGCAAGGCACAAAAGGGTGATGGCTGCTAGGGGTGGGAGGACGTGGCTTCTATGGTTAGGGAGGTATAAATAGAAGAAAACTTCCACAATCCTAATATCCAATGGCTCAGATCAACCGGCACTCGAAAAGACTCATCCGGACTCCAAACAAGGCAAACTAGTAATTGATCAGAATCATCTCAATGAGATCTATGCATATACGGCCTCCAATCATTCATAGGACACACCATATTTGATTATAAACATGGTTTAATTTTTAGGGCATTACATTCTACCCCCCCCCCCTTAAAAGAATTTGTCCCCGAATTCTGCCATTTCTACAAATCAAGACATTCACCAACGGTAAAACTCAGTCAAACTCCCTAAATAGATTCATATAATATACTAGTAGCATCGATGCCATCTTGAAAAAAGTTTTTCCTGAAACAACCTCTAACTCAAACTAATTTATCAAAGAAAACAATACACCTTAACAACAATCATAAAACAATATAAAATGAAACCCAAGGCATTGTCATAGGTGCAATCAACACTAGGATTTCCCATCATAAAATTTGGATGCATCTCCCCAGTATTTAAACAACACTTCACCAAATACGTTAGAACACTAAGCACAACAATCATCGAATTCAACAACCTCGTTTGTTAATGTCATTAAGGCCAAACATCCATATATCGTCAATGTATGAAACACCTGACATACCACTCTCAAGCACTATAGAACATGTTGTTATTACATTAGAATACAACTACTAGAGACCTCCAAACTATTCTGTTGACATAAAGCAAATGGTGCTCATGTCATATAACGTCCTTTTCTCCTCTCAAAAGAGATAAAATTTGCAAGACTCATAAAGCAATGAAGGGATAACAACAAGAAAAACTAATGTACTTCTTGTCACAGACTCATGCAAAAGCTTCAAAAATATTACTTTCAACACTAAAATAATAACATGATACTATGCTCAACAGGAGTAATTGGACTTCAATAAGACAATCCACATAACCAAACTATCTTGATTAACCTCACATACAACAAAACCTCCTATTATTGCACCTGAACAATTTGTACCTCGTGATATCACAGGATGCATTCAAAGTAGTAGACATACATGATCTATCAAACCACTAATCATATGAAAAAAAAACTAAATCTGATGCAACAACCACATCATTATAGAGATAGATGACTAACAAACATAAGCAACTCCCAGTTAAGCATTGACTTCGTTTAAGATAAGCGGTCCAAATAATGATTCAACAAGCATGCATAGAGAAACTGATCATAAAAAATAAAAATACCATATATCGTCTGCGAATAAAAAAAATATAAAACGGGTTGTCAATATCATCCACATGACTAGCCTCCAACAACTAAAAATTATGCATAGCCTTTATGGCTATTGAAACAAACCATAGAAGGAAAATATGCATACCTCTTCAACTATAATATAGACATAAAATACATTTGAAACCACCCTATTTATTGTTAAAAATAAGGTTGCACACAATAAGAAAACCTATCAGGTAAACATGGTTGGACTTATCTATCCACGTCATCTTACAAATTCACTTGAGTTCTACCAGTGTCAAGATTTCATAGACAGTACAACATTGACTTTGCTCTATAGAGACAAACCAATTGTATACTAAGATCAAGTTAGCAAGTAGCCACACTAGCCAAAAAGGGGTGAGGCACAAAGCATTGAATCCATGGAAATATTACATTGATAAGTTAGGTTGTAACCCAGCAGTCAATCAAACACAACAACACCCACTATACACATGCTCAATAAACAATCGATAAAACAAGTACTAGAACCCAAAAATCCTTTTGAAAAAAACATCCACAGTCAAGCATATAGAAATATATGATAGTAATATCTTAGAGAATTCAAAACATTGCATCCCAAAAAAACATCATGACGATATGTATATAAAACAAGTACATTAGTAGCTTCACTTGCATAATAACTTCAATAACAACCACATCAAGAAACCAATATTAAATAGTAGTAACATAGCATATCAAGCATTAAGTCGTTAACCACATACCCCATCAAACCATAAAGGAATTTGGAGAAAGGAAATTCTAGTCATCTATACTTTAAAATACTAATATGAAAGATATACGAACCCATACCCTTTCTATATGTGCAAGTGTGCCAAATTTATCTTCAAATTGCCTTTAATCTAAAGCCTATTCTTTGATACCAACTGTAACACCCCGGGATCCACAAACACCATGGAATGCTACTAAACTACACATCTAACATTCATATATAAAATTTTGACAGCATCTCCTTTAAAAAATGCATAAACGAGGAAGCAACAGAGTATAAACAGATATCATGATAAGAAAACATACTAGACATTAATAATCTGCTAGCAATGGGAAGATAACCATAACGATATGAACTGAATTAACCAGTGTGCATGACTAGTTAAAACAAACATCCTTTGACAAGAAGTTTCTAATTAAATCATGGCTACGCCTAGGCAGCGTTATTATGAGATTGAAGGTGGACGTGCTGCTACTTTCCTCATTCCTAACATGAATTAAGTACCTGCATTGAGTAATGCAAGAGTGAGATGACACATCTCAGCAAGTAAAATAATATCAAACTGTTTAACCACATAAAAACATTGTTTTACCACCACTTGATTTCACAACCTTCTTATTATGAAGTAGGGGTTGGCCACTTATGGAGCAGTTAACTTTTGTATGGGGTGAATCCGGGTTGGTGTGTTGCATTGTAAGATTGTTTGAAGTAGGGGTTGGCCACTTATGGAGCTTCGATTATGTGCTCGAACATTGATTTTTTCATTCGAAAACTGCAAAATCAAAAATTTGAAATTAATATCATATTGCAATAAAAACAAATAGTCGATACAAGGGAAGTACCGTTGCTTGAAAATATCGTCATTGTAAACAGGGTTGTCGGCGAAGTAGTCCTGCATAAGTCTAGCATAACCCGAATCCCTATCCCGTTTGATAATAAATCTGCCTGATGCACGTGTGCCTTTTCTTCGTCCTCGGGAACAGAATATGCATTGAGCATGTGGACCATTTGTTCATCGTCGAACCTGCGTTTCAAACATCGGTGCCACGGATTATATGAAGAAGACATATTCTGAGCAAGATAGGTTCAGTTGCTATACCTACAAGGTGATTGTGTAAATGTCGTACTCCCTTGTACCAGTCCACGTGCAATAATTTGAAAAATAGTATTTCACAAAGTGTTTTAACTTTTTGTGATGCACAAAAGAAGAACAATAGATGGCAAGCTTGAACTGGAATGGTAATGAGTACTTTTACCTATGCTCTAGAAACCGGTAGCGTTTAAGTACCGAATCAAATAATCTTGTTGTCCACCCTTGCTTGAAGATTGGAGGCACAAATCTCACATACATGCCCAACCCTACATGTAACATCCCGTCCACTCCCGGACCGATGGTACTTACTCATGTCAGCCCTATAGGACTATAGATCATGATACAGACAAACATGAGTCTTTTGTGCGCACTTTATCCTCACTCGTGAGCACCCGAGAAAACTTATCGGTCGGTCACCCATCCCAAGATTTCTTTACGCCATGTATGCTTAACCTGGAGATTTTTTTGAGACAGGCTTCCGAAAAAGAAGATGCACCTTATTGGTACAAGTACTCTATTAATTATATTAAGCCTTCGACCAAGATATCACCATCCACTAGGGACATAATATCACAATCCACCCCCCTTAGAAGACCGATGTCCTCGTCAGTCAACCCCAAGTCAGAAAACTCCTCTCTTGGCAACGTCTGTATGTCTAGTGCCATCATATGACATGCCATATGATCACTCCGGGCCCACATACGCCATGCGTCATATACTCGAACCCCTAGCACATACACGCTCGTGAAACCGTAAGGGTCAGCTTTGATACCATTTATAAAACCCCGTCCACTCTCAGACGGTGCGGTACTTACTCCTGGCAGCCTCTAGGACCATAGACTATCTCACAGACCAACATGAGTCCTTTGTGCGTACTTTGTCCTCACTCGTGCGCACCCGGGAAAACTTCCGGTCGGTCACCCATTCCAAGATTTATCTAGGCCATGCACGCTTAACACGTAGGTTTTTTCGAGACACGCTTCCAAAAAAAAGATGCACCTTATTGGCATAAGTACTCTATAAATTTTATTAAACCTTGGACTAGGATACCATCATCCACTAGGACCAGGATATCACACTACGTTCAGACGTGGAAGATGAATTTTATTCAATTTAAGCTTGATTAACAGTTACACAACCTAGGCCTATGTGCGGCATGGAGAAGATATGGCAATGTACCCGCATGGCGCACGACGACGTGACTGCAGCAACCTCGAATGAAACGGTGACGACGACGATGGTGCGACAGAGAGCAAGCCGGAGGATGGGAGAACACACATAGTACATGAACGATGATGTACCGAGTTGCGAGTCTGTTGCCTTCACTAGTAGAAAAGAGCTCATAGCCTGCGGCACCCATAAATTATCACTGGCGGTTTCAGTTATCGCGCGCCAGTAAAAAAAACGAGGCGGGCCCGGCTTTGGAACCGCCAGTGGAAACACATTTCCACTGGCGGTTATCTTAACAAAACCGCCAGTGGAAATAGGATGTTTCCACTGGCGGTTGGTGTAACATAACCGCCAGTGGAAAACCAATTTCCACTGGCGGTTGGTGTAACCGAACCGCCAGTGGAAATACCCTATTTCCACTGGCGGTTATGTTAAGATAACCGCCAGTGGAAATTGGTTTCCACTGGCGGTTTTTCAAGCCAACCGCCAGTGAACTGTCTGTTATAAATAGCTCTCTTCTTCCCCCGACAGTGAACTGTATGCTCGCAGCCAGCTTCCATTGGAGGCGATTTTGGAGGTCCAGATTTCAAAAAAATATAAGGGGGGAGGTTTTGCTCTTCATTTCTTCGAAGAAGGTGGATAAGAAAGGTTGGTTTATGTTTCTTTGTCAATTTTTGTTCATTCTTGCTCAATTTTAGCCACATTTTGGATCTAGGGTTTTACATGTGAGAGAGAAGAGTATAGCTAGGTAATTTTCTCTATTTCCTCAAATGAGGTTGCTTAAGATGGTTAGTTTTTGTCTATTCCCTCTCCTTTTTCATGTTTAGTTATCAAATAAGTTTATCCATAACACATATTTAGTTGCTTTATGAATGGTGAATGTGTTGTATGGAAGGTTGGTTTAATTATGTTTCAATTGTCAGTTATTGTTTATTTTTGCTCAGTTTTAACTACATTTTGAAACTAGGCTTTCACCATGTGTTAAAGATAGGTTTGGGTATTAATTTTTTTTGTTTATTAGTTGCTAGGAAAGTTTGGCTTATGTTTCTTTTGCCAAATTTTGTTCATTTTTCCTCCATCTAAACAATGTAATATATAGTGTAAAACAATGTTTTACGCGATCATATGCATAATTTTCTAAAGTCAATCTTTTGGATATGCGGCTACCAATGACACCCCTTTCCTTTTTTTAGATGGATTAATTATGTACATGTCACTCAACTGTAAAAAATTAGATGGCTAGTTCATTTTAATGTCATTGAATATAGGTGTACATTCGGGCAACTGTACATTTTAGCAATAGTAGGTCCCAGGGAATAACATAGAATGTAAAACGACAGAAAATACGTTGTTGCGATTAACAAAAGTACTAGCATACGTTGTTGCGATCAACAAAAGTACTAGCATCAGCACGTAGAGATAGAGTGCGACGGTAGATTCAAACCATAAACAACCACTGAACCAGGGTAAGTACCAACGAGACAAACGAACGGTTGACCAGTAGGAATCAACCTATCCACACCAGCTAGCACGAGGCGACGTCAGACGTAAATTCTAACGGTGACGGAGATCGAGCCGGCGGAGCCCCAGTATGCATCCGGCACGAAGAGAAACCCTTTGGCCTGGAACCCATCGAGCCGCCGGGTGAACGGTATGGTGCCAGACGCCGACAGCGTGAGCGCTCCCGGCGCACCGCCGCTCACCTCCATCTTATACTTCAGCTCCACCTCCACGCCATCCTGGAAGCGCGGGCCAAGGCAGAGCAGGGACAGCGAGCGCCCCTGTAGCAAATCGTGGCCGTTGAGCAGCAGGAACACGCGCTCCGTGTTGCGCTGCAGCAGGACGCGGAACGGCTCGTCCTTGCGCACGGTCGCCACCGCCTTGCCGTAGATAAACACGACGGAGGCGAGGCCGTCGTTGTCATGGCCGTGGTCCTGTGCGACGTGGTAGCCCAGCCGCAGGCCGCTATAGGCGCAGCCGTCGACGGGGCACTTGTACGGCGCGCGCTGGCATGTCTCCTCGTGGGTCACCTTCTCCAGGTAGCTGATGGCGTCGTAGCAGCCGTTGCTCTTGAACATGCAGGAGGTGGTCGCCGCAGCCAGGAGCTTCTCGAGCGGACGGCAACGCATGTCGCCAATGCGCTCGGAACAGGTCCAGCACTTACCGTCCGTACAGATGCAGCACTTTGCACAACCAGAATGTCCGTTCTTGCACTGATTTTACACAGAGCAGAGCATCATGCTGGAGCAAGCCTACCAATCAATATGTACTGTATATATACATGCATGGTAATTTGACTTGCCATGAAAACTTCGGACTGAAAGGGTAGGCAGCAGATGTCGCACTCCAACGCGTCCTTCTCCATGGATAGTGTCACAGTCGCCTCTTCCTCATCCTCCAACCCCGACTCTTCCTCATCCTCCATGTGCAGCATGTAATCTGACTTGCCATGAAAACTTCGGACTGGAAGGGTAGGCAGCAGATGTCGCACTCCAACGCGTCCTTCTCCATGGATAGTGTCACAGTCGCCTCTTCCTCCAACCCCGCCTCATCCTCCATAGAGAGAGAGAGGAGAGAGAGAGAGAGGGTTTCACATTTTAGCCACATTTTTGGATATAGGGTTTCACCATGTGTTTTATGTTACTTTTTTACAGGTGGTGATGGAGAGGACATCCTGGATGTATAACTTATCAAGGCTAGATCCATCATACATATCCGAGGTCCATAGGTTTATTGATGTCGCTACGAACCATGCTTGGAGAACAAAGACAAAACACATATATTGTCCATGCATGGACTGCAAAAATGCTGCTGTATTTAATGACACAGAACAAATCATATCTCATCTGGTATGCCGAGGATTTATGAAGGATTACACAATTTGGACAAAGCATGGAGAGGGTAGCTCTTCGCCTTATACGACTGGAAACCCTGAGAACATCGACGACAGATTTCAGTTCGTTCACGAGACACACCAACCTCTTCCACAGAGCGAACATGTAGTGCAAAATGTTACTGATCATGGTTACGCTGGAGGAAATGAACATGATAGACCTCATGTTCTGCCAAGTGTTATGGATGAGGAAGATGCAGAGTTGCTAGAGGCAATGTTGCGTCGTCATACAGATCAATCGATGTTCTTAATGAAAGGTATGGAGTCCCTGAAGAAGGCAGCAGAAGAGCCTTTGTACGACGAGTCTAAGGGTTGTACCAAAGAGTTCACGACGCTCCGGTCTGTGCTAAAGCTGTTGATGTTAAAAGCTAAATATGGTGTGTCTGATGCTGGCTTCGATGCGTTCTTGAGTATTATCGCAGACATGCTTCCAAAGGAGAACAATGTGCCTGCTAACACGTACTATGCAAAGAAACTAATCAGTCCGCTCACTATGGGTGTGGAGAAGATCCACGCGTGTAGAAATCACTGTATCCTTTATCGAGGTGATGATTATAAAGACTTGGAGAGCTGCCCAAAGTGTGGTGCAAGTAGGTACAAGACGAATAAAGACTATCGAGAGGACGAAGAGTGTGTTGCATCCGTGTCTAAAGGGAAGAAGCGAAAGAAAGCCCAAAAAAAGACTTCAAAATCCACGAGCAAAGAAAAAGAAGAAGTAGACTATTATGCGCTCAAAAAGATTCCTGCTTTGGTGATGTGGTACCTCCCCGTCGTCGATCGATTGAGGTGTTTGTTCGCTAATCCTAAGGATGCCAGACTTATGAGCTGGCATGCTTCTGATGAGCACAAAAACGATGGGAAGCTTCGACATCCAGCCGATGGGAAGCAGTGGCAAGATTTCAATGACAACCACCGAGACTTTGCCGATGAACCGAGAAATGTTAGGTTCGCACTGAGTACTGATGGAATGAACCCATTTGCTGAGAGGAGCAGCAAGCATAGCACATGGCCGGTGATCCTCACCATATACAACCTTCCTCCATGGTTGATGCAGAAACGGAAGTACATTTTGCTAACCATCCTTATTTCTGGACCTACACAACCTGGAGTTGACATGGATGTATTTTTGGAGCCCTTAATGGAGGATATGAAAATATTGTGGGAAACGGGTGTTCAAATGTTGGATGAGTATCGTAAAGGTTCATTCACGCTGAGAGCAATTCTTTTTGTTACGATCAACGATTACCCTGCTCTCTTCACATTATCAGGCCAGTTTAAGGGAAAGGTTGGTTGCACAGTATGCATTGATGGAACTGCTTATGTATCCCTTGCTGCATCTAGGAAGATAGTTTACATGAGGCACAGACGCTTTTTATTGGAAGGACACAGGTACCGCATGCGAATGACGGATAAGTACTTCGACAATAATGGTGAACTACATTCTACTGCTCCATCGGGTAACAATAGAGGTCATAGAGTTTTTGAAATAGTCAGGAATATCAAGTTTGTTTTCGGGAAGAAGACAAAAGACGGAAAAACAAGGAAGGATGCTAAACCAGCTTCGGGGGCTATATTCAAGAAGAAGTCTATTTTCTTCGAGTACTTGCCTTACTGGAAAGAGTTAGATGTGCGGCATGCGATCGATGGTATGCACGTTCAGAAGAACGTGTTTGAAAGCATAATGGGCACCTTGCTAGACATAAAGGGCAAAACAAAAGAAGGGCTCAATTCACGCATGGACTTGGTAGATTTAGGCATAAAAAAGGAACTACATCCCGTTCTTCAAGAAAATGGGAAGTACCATCTCCCAGCAGCAAGCTACAATCTCAATGTAGATGAGAAACATGCGATGTGTGTTTGGCTCAAGAATTTGAAAGTCCCATCCGGATTCTGCTCTAGCATACGGAGTATTGTGTCAATGAAAGACCTGACAATCACCAACTACAACTCACATGATTGCCATGTCATGCTGACTACATTCCTACCTATTGCCATCAGGGCTATAAATCCTTTGTTTTTAAAGATGGCAATCACACGGTTGTGCTACTTTTTCAACAGGATTTCACAAAAGGTAATTGGCCGTGATGAGTTGGCGTCTCTTCAGGAATTCACAGTGGAGACAATATCACAGTTTGAGATGTGTTTCCCTCCATCGTTCTTTGATATTATGGTGCACCTTGTGGTGCACTTGGTGCCACAAATAGAAGCATTGGGTCCTATGTACTTGCATGAAATGTGGACGTATGAGCGTTTCATGTCAATACTGAATGGCTATGTATCAACCCGTGCTCGTCCCGAGGCATCCATGATAGAGGGGTACTGTACCGAAGAGGCCATTGAGTCCGGAGGTCCATTCTGCAATAGTATCCTAAAAGACCAGGTTGCAATAGGTCTGCCTCCGTCACGACACGAGGGTAGACTGTATGGAAGCGGGAGGATGGGACGAAAATCTTTCATCCCACCGGATTACGATATAGTACTTGAGGCACATCAGAGCATCCTACATCAGCTAACGATAATGGAGCCATTTATCCAACAACACATCAATGAGCTTCGCGAGCAAAATCCTGGGCATACGGATGATTGGGTAATGAAGCAACATAAGCAGCGGTTCAACACATGGCTAATGGTGAAGGACATTCCACGTGGAGAAACAATAGAAGAACAAACCATCAAGGGCTTGGCATCTGGACCATCACGCCAGGTCACAACATGGCAAACCTATGACATTAGTGGATTCACATTTTGTACCAAGTCCAAGGACAAAAAGAGCATGTCACAAAACAGTGGTGTTCGATGCGAAGCCATAGATGATGAAACTGGTGAGATTATTACATATTTTGGCTTTATTGAGGACATATGGGAACTAGACTATGGTACATTTCAGATCTCGGTTTTCCGATGTCAATGGGTTGAAGACAAACATGTCACGGTAGACAACTATGGGGTCAGAGTTCTTGATCTAAGTAAGGTAGGTTACAAAGATGACCCATGGATCCTTGCTAATCGTGCTGCACAGGTCTTCTATGCTGAACAGATCATTTCTAACAATGAGAAGAAAAGCACCAACAAACCGAAGCATGTAGTTTTTCCTGGAAAACAACAAGCTATAGGAGTTGATGGTGTATCTGATTTAGAGGATTTTAACCAGTTCAATGACATGTCTCTTTTCATAGACCATCCAACCAAGATAAGGAACGTTGAGCGAAGCATCCCACGCAATTCGATGCCCTGGGTACGCCACGATGGACAAGGCAGAACAATAGCTCCCTAGATTATATAGTTGTCATGTAATTGATTATTGTTAGGACATGTCATGTAATTGATTATTGTTAGCGACAAACCGAAGCATGTAATTTTACACGACTTTCTAGAGAGGAGAGGGAGAGGGAGAGAGAGAGCTATTGTTGCCAATGCGCTCGGAGCAGGTCCAGCACTTACCGTCTGTGCGGATGCAGCACTTTGCACATCAAGAATGCCCGTTCTTGCACTGATTTTACACAGAGCAGAGCATCATGCTGGAGCCTACCGATCAATATGTACTGTATATATACATGCATGGTAATCTGACTTGCCATGAAAACTTCGCACTGGAAGGGTAGGCAGCAGATGTCACACTCCAGCGCGTCCTTTCTCAATGGATAGTGTCACAGTCGCCTCTTCCTCATCCTCCAACCCCGCCTCTTCCTCATCCTCCACCACCACCTTGGCTTTCTTTGGAGTGCCGCCGTCATGGTTTATCACCTAGAACGAGGTAAAATAAAAGCAGGGAGGACTATTCGACTAATATATACATATCAGGCAGTAAGAAACAAGCATCTTCAAAGAACATGTTGTAAAAGAACTTGGAAAGATGTTTACCAGATCTGATACTTGTGAAAGAACTTCACACCAATGGTGATGAGAGACGCGAAGCCATGAGACGACGTAGTATTTAAACACTACAAGAACGGGCATTCTAGTGACAGAGGAGGGAGAGAGAGGGAAGAGAGAGGAGGGAAAGAGGAGAGAGAGAGGAGAGAGAGAGAGGAGAGAGAGGAGAGAGAGAGGAGAGAGAGAGAGGAGAGAGAGAGGATAGAGAGAGAGAGGAGAGAGAGAGGGAGAGGGGAGAGAGAGGAGCTAGGGAGAGGAGAGAGAGGATAGAGAGAGAGAGAGGAGATAGGGAGAGGAGAGAGAGGAGAGAGAGAGGGAGAGATAGAGGAGGGAGAGAGAGGGAAGAGAGAGGAGGGAGAGGGGAGAGAGAGGAGAGAGAGGAGAGAGAGAGGGGAGAGAGAGAGAAGTAATATATAAATATATATATTATGTATACTAAATATATATATTTATATATTTAATATGTACAAAAATTTATATACTTAATGTATGAATATACAATAAAAAATAATATACTAAAAACATTTCTACTGGCGGTTGACAATGAAAACCGCCAGTAGAAATTAATTTTTACTGGCGGTTGTCGATGAAAACCGCCAGTAGAAATGGCCTCCACAGTCTGTGGATGGCATTTCTACTGGCGGTTCTCTATGACAACCGCCAGTAGAAATGATTTCTACTGGCGGTTTTCATTGTCAACCGCCAGTAGAAATATCTCCTATATAAAGGAGCGCACGCGGGGCCGAAAAATTTCACTAAGTCTGGCGCCCTGTCTTTCCATCTTCCCGCCGTCAGGCTGCCAAAATTTTCCCCGGCGATTTTCTCCGCCGTGCGCCGCCGTCGTTCACGCCGTCGTCCACGTCATCGTCCCCGCGCCGTAGGTAAGTTCTTCTCTCTCTCTCTCTCCCCCTTTCTTCGTCTATGATCGTTCGGGCTCGGCCGGGCGCACGCCGCCGCCGCCGCGCGCACGCGGGCGCACGCCGCCGCCGCCGCCGTCTCGGGCTAGGAAGAGTGAGAGAGTGAGAGGGAAGAGAGAGGAGGAAGAGGGAAGAGAGGGAGACCCCTGCGCGCGTCTCTGCAGAGAGTGAGAGAGAGGAGGGCGCACGCGCCGCCGCCGCCGAGAGGGAGGAAGAGAGAGGAAGGAGAGGGAGAGGGAAGAGAGAGGAGGGAGAGGGAGAGAGATAGAGGGAGGGAGAGGAGGGTGAGAGAGAGAGAGGAGGGAGAGGAGAGAGATAGAGAGAGGGAGAGAGATAGAGGGAGAGGAGAGAGATAGAGGGAGGGAGAGGAGGGAGAGGAGAGAGATAGAGAGAGGGAGAGAGATAGAGGGAGAGGAGATAGATAGAGGGAGGGAGAGGAGGGTGAGAGAGAGAGAGGAGAGGAGATGAGAGTATTCATACAATACTTATTTTTATTCATATGTGTGTTCATATGTGTTCAAATGTATGTGTTCAATATATATATGTGTTCATATGTGTTCAAATGTATGTGTTCAATATATATGTGTGTTCATATGTGTTCAAATGTATGTGTTCAATATATATGTGTGTTCATATGTGTTCAAATGTATGTTGAATATATACATTGTAATTTTATCCGTCACAACTCGATAATATACGTATCCGATCCGATCCGAATTCGATCTGAACTCGATAATTTCCGTACGACTCTCCCTCTCTCCCTCTCTATACGTCCTATGCGACTCTCCCTCTCTCCCTCTCCTCGTCCTATACGACTCTCCCTCTCTCCCTCTCTATACGTAACTCGATAATATCCATACGATTCTCCCTCTCTCCCTCTTTATACGTCCTATGCGACTCTCTCCCCGTCCTACACGATACTATACGACTATACGATACTATATGGTTACGGTTTAGGGTTAGGGTTATGGTTAAGGGTTAAGGGTTAGGGTTTAGGGTTAGGGTTAGGGTTAGGGTTAAGGGTTCGGGTTTTGGGTTAAGGGTTCGGGTTTTGGGTTAGGGTTAGGGTTAGGGTTAAGGGTTATAGTTAGGGTTAGGGTTTAGGGTTAAGGGTTCGGGTTTTGGGTTAAGGGTTCGGGTTTTGGGTTAAGGGTTCGGGTTTTGGGTTAGGGTTAGGGTTAAGGGTTTAGGGTTAGGGTTAAGGGTTATAGTTAGGGTTAGGGTTAGGGTTAAGAGTTAGGGTTTAGGGTTAGGGTTAGGGTTTTGGGTTAAGGGTTCGGGTTTTGGGTTAGGGTTAGGGTTAGGGTTAAGGGTTATAGTTAGGGTTAGGGTTTAGGGTTAAGGGTTCGGGTTTTGGGTTAAGGGTTCGGGTTTTGGGTTAAGGGTTCGGGTTTTGGGTTAAGGGTTAGGGTTAAGGGTTTAGGGTTAGGGTTTAGGGTTATAGTTAGGGTTAGGGTTAGGGTTAAGGGTTAGGGTTTAGGGTTAGGGTTAGGGTTAGGGTTAAGGGTTCGGGTTTTGGGTTAAGGGTTCGGGTTTTGGGTTAGGTTTAGGGTTAAGGGTTATAGTTAGGGTTAGGGTTAGGGTTTAGGGTTAAGGGTTCGGGTTTTGGGTTAAGGGTTCGGGTTTTGGGTTAAGGGTTCGGGTTTTGGGTTAGGGTTAGGGTTAAGGGTTTAGGGTTAGGGTTTAGGGTTAGGGTTAGGGTTAAGGGTTTAGTGCCTGAGGATGTATTTAATTATACTATTTGTTAATATGAATTTAATTATTGCTTACGTTAATATGTGTTAATATGTATTTAATTATTGCTTATGTATTTGTATATATATAGCTCAATGAGTTCTCCGATCAAGGACCAAGATTTAGTGCCCGAGCACATGGACAAGAGTGTTGCTCAAGAACAATCCAGCAGTGAAGGATATGAAACGCCTAGCGACCCTTTTCCTACCACTAGCATAGATAGGGCCGCTCTCCGTGAGTTGCAACGTGACCCTACTTATGATCCACAAGAAGCTGAGGTAAAAGTACGCATCTTTAGCTTCGTATGTGTACCCTACTGATTTCACATGCATGATCTCTTGTGCATTTTATTACATGAATAGGAGGTCATGTCTGAATTTCGTGCGATACTCGAAGAAGCCGTGGCACGAAACGAAGACGTACCGGAGCCGACCCAAGACGCACCGGAACAGACCAAGACAACAACCGAGACGTCAAGGAAAAGGAAGCAGAGCGATCGAAAAAGAGGTGACAGGGGGCTGAACAAGTTTCCCGACAAAACATACAAAATCTCAGACGTGAGCCCGAAAGGTCAGCCCCTAGCTCCAGAAGAGGCACTACCTAAGTTCCGGAATGCACTTGGGTTTTTAGTTAGAGATAATCTTGACATAACAATACGACAGTGGAGAGATGTGTCAGATGATGTCAAGAATCAAATATGGAATAAGCTATTAATGAGGTTCGTTCTGCCTCGGGGTTCAGAAGAACTCGTGAAGGAATACACGATGAAGCAGCTTGCAATCAATTTCCAAAACTGGAGGTCTGAGATGAACACAAAGTTTGCAAAGAAAGGTCTGGACCCGACCAAAAAATATAAAATCTCAGCAGGTCAGTGGGCAGTATTTCTAGAGCAGAGGAGCAGCCCTGATTTCATATCTCTAAGTGAGGCAAATTCGGAACTATCAAAGAAGAACAAGTACCGCCACCACCTAGGCACAGGTGGTTACAAGCGTCAGGTTCCTAAATGGAGACAAGAAGACGCCGAGAAGAAGGCCGCAGGGTTGCCGACGCTGTCCGAGCAACTTGGTGAAAGGGCGGCAAATTGGCTCCGTGCTAGAAAACCAAGGGAAACCGAGACCGGTGTATCTTTTGATGATCCCATTGTCGAAGAAGCGGCAAAAAACATATATACAATGGCAGCTAAGCAGAGCGAAGGAACTTTTAAGCCACAAAGGGAAAGAGACATCCTAACGGCTGGTCTCGGTAACCCTGAGCATCCTGGCCGTGTACGAGGAATCTCGTCTAAGGAAGGATGGAAGGAAGGATTCGGACAACAGTGGGAAGGTCTGTACAGGAAACGTGATCGATACAAGGAAGAGATGGCGGATTATTTTAAGGAGGAGGCCAAGAAAGAGTTCAAAGCCATGATGTCTCAAATGCTATCGAATCCTCCTCTAGAATTGATGCAACAGTTGGCGAGTGCGATGTCTGTTCAACAGATGACCACTCCACAAATACAAATAATTCCAGCAGCTCAACCGCCGGCTTCCACAGATTGTACGACATTACCAAGCTCTGTTGCTTCAACGGGAAATAAGGACCGTTATCCAGTTGATGACATCACAAGGCCTGTGGCGTGCACACTGGTTATAAGATATGGTATTAACAATAAACGTACAAAGAAAGTAGCCACAGGCCTTGCGATCCCAGGACGTAAGTTCCATGGAAACGATATTCCAGATGATTATTGCAAAGTAGAAGTGACGTCGGTCGTCCAAGGATCCGAGGACGACATGCTAGACATCCCTGGGCCCGAAGGTATCGAGAAACTTGGACAAGCTATCAATAATTTTATCCTTTGGCCTCGAAGGGATGTCGATTTGCTTGATTGGTCGAATTCGTCGCAGGCGTCGCAGGCCCAACCGTCTCCGCCTTCTCAAATTTTTGTTCCTATTGTACATCCATCATCCTCACCTCCTCAAACTTCACATGCTGCTCCTCATCCTTTTTCTGACCCACCGTCTCCGCCACAAGCATCACCATTCAGGGCTCCACCACCTTCTCCTCCCCATCCTCTTGGTGACCCACTGTCTACGCCACCATCAAGGGATCCACCTTCTCCACAACCATCAAAGGATTCAAGGCCATCAAAGAAATCTAAACTTCCTATTCCAAAATTGGTGTCCCCGTATCAGAAAAAGAAGAGTAAAGCTACTACTGCTGGCACAGCTCGGTTTTTGAAAGGGATTGGACGGAGCCTCATGTCACAAACTGTTGATTTGGCCAAGCACGAGGAGTCTGCAAAAAAGGCTGAGGCAATGGCCGCAAAGATAAAGAAGCCAACTAAGGCAGATTACAAAAACGTGCCTAAAAATATGTGCCGGGCAGACCTCTGCTACCTCTTGAGAAACTAAGAAAGGTCCCGGCTGGTGTTAAAAGGTTGCATGACTGGTACATGCGGGCATCATCGGTTGGCATAGACACCATCAGTGTGCATATACCAGACCATGCTTTTATTGGTTCGGACCAAAAGGCCGTTGTTACATTCGAGGACATGTGGTTAATGATGAACCTTCAGAGACTCGACGTGCAACTTGTAACGATGTTTGCATTGTAAGTGTCGCTCATACTTCCACATATGTGTGTTATTATTAGTGAGTTGTATAAAATTTCAATATCTGACATGCACGTGTGACTTGCAGAATGCAACATGATCAGCAGGAGATTCTTTACGGTACCAAGCCCAATGCTAGTGCCAGTAAAAGGGTTGGGTATCTCAACCCAATACTTATATCCGAGGAAAGCCACACTTTTAGAATCGGGAAAGACAACGATGAATTACGGGGAAAGACGGACGAAGAAGTTGAGAAGCGTATAAAGGATATGAAGAAGGATTTTGAAGCTCGATACGCCACCTATATAGGACATGCAATGCTTCAATTTCAAGACAGGGAAGCCATAATGGCCCCGTACAACTTTAAGTAAGTGTGATTTTGCATAAATAAAATTAATAATTTCAATACACATGCATCACAAATTTGATTCGTACAGGGACCACTGGATATGCTTCCTCATTTATCCTAAGGTTGGAAAGGTGCTGGTGCTCGACTCCTTGAACTTCGACCCTTCGACATATGCAGAATTCCTCAGCATCTTAGAGCTGTAAGCCTTTTCTATGCATGCATACTTTTATCGATTAAAATTTGAGAATAACATGGTGATTCTATTTGAGATCACAGGGCTTATAGATTCTATAAGATGAGAGGTGGAAAGTACGACCTGTCGAAAAAAGGCGTGCCACTAGACATCCATCATCACTGGCCGGTAAGTATGTGATTTTATGAATACATATCATACACAATGTTGCAACTAAATAACCAATCTCCCGTTATGTAGTGCCACAAGCAACCACAAGGATCGGTCCTATGTGGATTCTATGCGTGCGAGTTCATGAGAGTGAACGGACGATACATCACGAACCCTGACAAGGTATTATTAGTAATAGTCAAGTATGTATTTATGTCATTAAAGATGCAAATGTGTTATTATTGAGTATAAATAGATGATGTTTATAAAATTCCTTTACAGCAATTTCAACGAGGAAACCCGGAGAACTTGACCGAAGCTGCATTGTATGGCATAATCGAGGACCTCTGCACATTCATATTGAAAGAGGTCATACCCGCAGAAGGAAAATATCACGATGCTTCCGGGACATTAGCTTTGCCAGAGTTCAGAATACTAACAGAAATTAGTAGATTATCTCTTAGCCGAGATAGTTATTAGAGCTTAGGTGAAAACTTATGATGTATAGAATGCATGAAGCATATATGGTTGTAAACAGAATACTTTGATGTATATAAATGTATGATAGAATTTAATTTCATGTTGCTTTCAATATCAATATAGATCTATATATATATATATGTTTGTGTGTGTGTAAATAAATATATATATATAATTCAGTATTGTTTGAAATTTTGAAAAAAGACGGGAAAACTTCCACTGGTGGCTAAATAAAGAAAACCGCCAGTGAAAAGTGCATTTCCACTGGCGGTTTGCTTTATAAAACCGCCAGTGGAAATGCATTTCCACTGGCGGTTTTCTTTATTCAGCCGCCAGTGGAAATGCACTTTTCACTGGCGGTTCCTTAAGAAAACCGCCAGTGAAAATGCACTTTTCACCGGCTGTTCCAAAATAACCGTCAGTGGAAATGCTGATTTCCACTGACCCCTAGCACTGGCGGTACTGAAAAACGCCTGTGTAAATAGGTTTAGAACCGCCACTATAGAGCTTCTGTGTACTGGTGCTTGTGCGGGGATGAAGAACGCTTGGAGTACGCGTAGATCCGAAGGCCGCGAGACCGAACTCGATGCGGACTGAGGCGCGCGTCGAGCGCTGACACTCCCTATTGTCAGTGCTCCATGGTGGGTTGACCGAGGTGGAAGATGCAGTCGCGTGAGAAAACAAGGACCATGTTGCCTTCTAATAGGTACCAATGGGTTCCCGTTTCCGGTCGTTGGCAGGAACGAAAACGCCCGCGAATCTATCGGTCGCCTACGGAGTGCTTCACGGAGTCCGCTGGAAGCGAGCCTGGCAAACAGCTCCACGAAGGCAACACGAGCACTGTAGGCTACAGAGCCGGAACACGCCGTTGCTCGAGTTGGTCTAAACTAACAGTTTCTATGGTAACAATTGTCTCTTCTCATTCACACTTTATACAAAAATAAAGTAAAATTATATATAAGTAGAGGTTTAAACTTTAGTTGTTGGCTTCGTATTTATATCTACCTAGCCAAAAAAACACATATATTTTTAGTGTTTTATTAAAACAAAGTCTATTTATATAATATATAGAAACGTAACAATATACGAGCATACATCTAAAGGACACTCCTTTATCACCTCTCTCTCTCTCTCTCTCTCTCTCTCTATATATATATATATATATATATATATATATATATATATATATATATATATATATATTATACTTTAGATAATAAATTAAGTAAAACTAAAATCTATATAAAATATTTGAAGGTATGATATGTATGTATAAAAATCTGAAAGCAAACACTAAAACAAAGACAATAAACTTTTTTGCTACCTGATGATATTCTTGAGAGCTTGCATGCATGGGCATATTGGTTTGTTGAGTCTGCATTACATACACCCTCGGCACTAGTGAGGGGGCTGAGATAAGTTTAAGGGCGTGTTTAGTTATGTTTTAGAACATGCTTCTGGTTTAGATAGGTATAAGACTGTATCCAACAATTTATTAATATGGTCATCTAAAATATTGTTTTGCACTATTTACAGAGTAGAATTTAAATATAAGAATAGAGATGAGTAAGTTGCTGGAGATAGTCTAAAGCCAATTCCAACGTCCTCCACCCATTCCCCCCACGTCGGATGATACAGGGGGTGAGAAAGACATAAAATGCCCCAACCACACCCCATATAGAGAGACATCTAATCACACATCCTTTAATTACTTCATTTATTTGTAATATTAACACTTTTAAATATTGTAACCTGATAACAATGTGTATTATAGTCGTATAAATAGTCTATGATTTTTTAAACTTCAAAAACCAATAAATGTTAAATAACTGAATTATAGTATATAGGAGGGGCTGACTAGGATGAATGGTTGAAGTTGTCCTGTATGCGGGAAGTATCTTTTTGGTGATGAAGTAAAATATAATAAAAAGTATAGATAGAGAGAGAAATTTGAGGAAAATGGTTGGAGATGGCCTAAAGCTGGACCAAAAGTCTCTCACCCACCCTGCTTTTTCAACAATAGCAGCAAATTAAGTCTCAGAAAATTACCCACCTACCATCAATTCAAAAGGTACCGAACTACAACATAGAATAGTTTTTTTCACAGCAGGAATCAAAAGCACCATAAGCCACGACGACATGAACACTAAGGGCTAGTTTGAGTACTCTAGCATTGATCACAATCTACATGTGTTGAGCTAGATTGGAGTGTAACTTAAACTAAGTTACACCCCAATCCACCTCAACACATGTGTATTAAGGTTAATACTAGAGTACCCAAACAAAGCATAATGGGATTTTGGTTGGAGGAATAAGGTAGTCCATCATCTTCTCACGTCTTACTTTTTTTGTTTGGTTTCTGAAATGAAATGAGTTGATCCATCACCACCTCATTCCTAATAGTTAGTTAGTTAGTACTAATGTGAGGAATAGGGTCATCCCACCAAATTTGTAAAATGGACTCATGATGCACCACTTAGAGCAACTTCAATAGTTATGTGAATTTTAGTTCTCCAAATCACAAATTTAAGAAGTTAAATAACTTTGGGAGTAAAAAATATGAGTTCTTCAATAGTTCTCTAAATATAGGTTGTAGTTTTGTTTTTTATCTATCCACATAAAAACATATCACAAATGTCAACAATCACCTTCATTACCTACAACAACACATGGCATACGAGATATTCGTAGAAGCGATTATCATGACTTTTTAAAGAAATATAAGATTGCCTACAACAAGAAACATTATATATGGACAGAGAATGTTTTTAAGTGAAAACATACAATTCGGACTGATGCTCAAATTGACTCAAAAGGGTATTGTCTCCATACCACCTTATCAACAATTTCATTTTTTCTATGATTTTTATTATATATAACATAGTTGGCAAAACATCATTATATAGAATTAACACCAGCTACTTCGTTCTACGAGCTATGGCCTAAGTAGGGGAATAATCAGTGAATGGAATTTGTTATGGTGAGTGGAGGAGTATGTTTGTTTCATGTTCAAACATACATTCCTGTTACATAACAAAAAAAATGGCGTTTTGTTCTCTTATGCCTTGTGCATATGATAAAATGGTAATTTAGAGGAACTTTGTGAATGATGTATTAAGTTATGAGGATAATTTGTGCCGATATGTCATCCCTACAAACATACAATGGAGACTTATTAATATCCTTAAAAAAGATTAAATTAGTATACGGTTATCGATATATTTGTCTATCATTCAAAATTCTATATTGATGCTTTAGAAATAATTTATGTGATATTATAATGTTTGTTTGATATTAGTTTATTCTATTTGAGTCGACGTATTTATAATAATATTACATATTTATTTTGTCAATATAAAATTAGTGTTACGGCGATATTTTATACCACACAATTTTTTATGATGTTTGTTGTTCCGTATCTATGTTTTATACAAATTTTTAGCTCCCGCAGCAATGCATGGGTACATATCTAGTTATAAGTATTAAATAGTCTAATTATAAAACTAACTACGTAACAAAGACTAAACGATAAAACAAATATATTAAATCTAATTAATCTATGATTAGCAAATATTTACTATAACATCGTATTAACAAATAATAAACTAATTATTCTTAATAGATTCACTTACCATAGACCTCATCTATGTAATTAGTTTTATAACTAGACTATATTTAATATTTGTAACTAGCATTCAAACATCCAATGTGACATGACAAAAATTCAGTCCTCTTGCATCCAAACACCCCTAAGGCTAACTCCAAATGTCCTCCCTTCCAAAATCTCCTTTTTGTAATTTCTGTTTTCCTCTTCAACCATTCTCCCATTCAGCTTCTTATTTACTCTTAACTGAGTTATTTAACTTTTATACATCAGTTTCTAAAGTTTTTAAAAAAATTATATAAATTCATATCATATTTGTAGTATCATAAACTTAAAAGAGTTATCTTTATAGTTAAAAACACTTGTTAACGAAAGAGGGAGATTACTTTCTCTCCCCCTGTTGCGAGTGAAGCAGAGGCACCGTTGGAGCATCTTAGGGTTTTACTTAATAGTCTTTTTGGCTCGAAATTTAATATTCCATAACTTATAAGACACTCTTTGGTTTACTCCTATGTAGTAAATTTATAGCACATAAATGTCTCCCAAATATTGCTAATATATATTACTTATAGAATTATAATAGTTTAAATGATCTTTGCACAAATTACTATTATTAGAATAGAATTATCAAAGGAGGCGTCTGAAATTATCTGGATAGAGGGTGGGTTATCGAGTGACTCTAGAATAATAATGGCACACACATGCCATGGATAGCATGATTCAGCATTCAAAGATCGTAATCTAGCCCTGCAGTGTGTTCATCGATCATCTAAACAAAGAGGTCCAGATTCCTTCATACATGATAAAGCATTCATCGGGAAAAGATTATATATACAACAATTGCCCGGCGATAGCATGTATACCTTCGCGGGAGAACAGAAGCCCGCGAAGAGACTAGCTAGACGGCTGAAACCACGCACCTAAACGTGAGATTATATATACAACAATTGCCCGGCGATAGCATGTATACCTTCACGGGAGAACATAAGCCCGCGAAGAGACTAGCTAGACGGCAGAAACCACGCACCTAAACGTGGTTTCTCTCGAACCAGTTGAAAAAAAAAGCCCTATGCCCCTATCAAAGAGGGCTTTAATTTATTATATAGTTCTAAACACATTTCGAATCCAGCATCTCTCTCATTGTACAGTCCCAGCATCTGTCATACTTCGGTTAACTTCAAGCGTGGAACTACATTCATTGCATGCAACTCCTGAAACAGAAAATCAAACACAATGAAATCTAAGTTCACATATGGTAACTTGCTTTACGAACAGTCAATCATGACGTAACTAAAATACCCTACATGTACTGCCAGGATTATTAGCTAAGACGAAATTCCTCATAGTATTGACTTTACTTTTCCCCTACCAAGAAATGAGATCTATCATCTACAGAGAAGGCTAAAACAACCTACATTTTCATTTTGGGAACTAGACAGAGTAGTCCGTATAAGAGAAATTAGCAATTTCAACAAAAATTCAGTCACAAATGATCAGAGGCATAGCACGTATACTACTGTTCCTAAATTTTGTGGCAGCAATTAAAGGAGTCTTAGAAAAAACAATTACATAAATCAGGTTCTATGATTGAAGCAACAGTACATTTCACTCTTTTGCAGTTACCTGGAATAGAAGCTTGCAAGCGTATGGCAGCCTCATCTTGGCCATGTTTTCCCCATTCTTGCACATTGAACAGTATGAAGTCTTCAGTTTGTGATTGTAGTAGCCTAACAAGCCACATTTTCTGCAAACCTGAAAAAATATTCACATAAGTCACCAAACTACCTTCTGGTACCACATTTTCTGCAAACCTGAGAAATATTCACGTAAGTCACAGACTACTTCTGGTACCCACCTGGACTTGATAAGGATCACTTGATAACAGTAGACGTTCAAATATTAGCATGCTCGCGCCATATGCAATTAGACAATCACGTTCCATCTCACCAAGACGCAAGCCTGTAAACAATATCATAGAATGAGAATAAGATAACTAACAAGTACTAGTAAACATAGTCGTATGGCTACTACAGCACATGAAGATATTGCCAACCTCCATCACGGCTTCGCCCCTCAGTTGGTTGCCTCGTCAGTAACACCCGCGGTCCACTAGCTCGAGCATGCATCTTATCAAGAACCTAGGCAAACCATGTTTTAAGAAAATTAGAATGGCACACCAAAAAGAAACTATCCATTTTTAGACATCCAAATCTTTCCAAAGTCTGGCACTGGTGTAGCAAAGATAGCCAGCCATCATGCTGCTTGGCCGGGCATTGTTGGAGCGGACTAGTGTTCCATTCGCATAGCAAACACATCGATATGTGCTACCACTTCATTAGGGAGTGCTTGGAGATGATACAAGGATAGTGTTGATTTTAGCAAATTAGTTGGTGGACAAGAACATTAGCGTGAGGCGTGTCGAATCTATCCTTGATAGTTGATAACAATGTTTTCCAGATCGTGGATTAGATCTTTTGCTAGAGTTTGGACTGAGATCTTGCTATATGTGGATTCAGATTACTTAACATGTCATCACCTATCACACTGAAGTTGCTCATTGAACACTTAATACTCATTCAACACTATTTCTTCTTAATGAACAATGTGGCCAGCATGTTAAAAAAAACTCTTTGGAGGTTTGACTGGTAAATTTTTGCTGCATTGATGAATATAGTCAATTCGAGGGAAAAACATTATTCTTCCATACTTTGGCCCTCTACAAACAGTTGGTAGAGAAAAGCTTGTTCATGATACACAATTGACCACAAATTTATATGTAACGTATGCATTTATAAACCTTGCGATGTGATGTCCCCATGTTATAGAGCAAGGTTTTAAAGTCGACAAGTGGACTCTAGTCGCCTGAGCACCGATAAGGTGACTAATCGCGATAAGTCGTTGGTTTCCTCGATTAATCGAGCCTAATCGACTCCTAGTCGTCTAATAATAGTCCACCTATAACAGAACCATATATATTTATATATATTAATATATATAGCTATAGCAGCATCATAGGTTCAAAATTCAAATGCAAGTCATAAGATTAGATGCAGGACAGCAGGACACTACATTGCAAATACCATTTTAGCATAAAGGCAGAGAAGCATTAAGATAGTGCTATTGCAGATCTATTGAGAATATAACTATAGCAGCATGTTTTCACTAAAAGTCAAAAAAGAATGGTCGCGGCTGCAGAAGGCCGCCGCACACTGGAGGCTGCAGCAAAGGTGCCGCACACTAGAGGCTCGAGCAGAGGGCCTCTGCAGCAACCACACGATGGAGGGGGGGCAGCCACCCGATGGAGCAACGGAGGCACAACAGGGTGGAGGGAGAGGAGGGTGACAGCGCTGGAGTAGGGGGCAATGGAGCAAGGGCGGTGGCACTAAGCAGGGCGCACGCCGCGTACAGGTGGCGGCGGCTACAGTGCTGCATATCCAGGACTCCAAGTAGGGCAAAACAGTGTATTTAGACCTTTAGAGATGGTGGGCCAGCCCATAGAAAAGAGACCGAATACTGGTCCAAAACGAACAAAATTAGTCAGTATAACACTAGTCCGACGACTAATCGCGATTAGTCGGCAACTAGGAGACTAATCGCTTCCTAGTCACCCTAGTCGAGTCGAAGACCCTGGTCGAGCTTGCTCCAGCGATAAGGCCGACTAATCACGATTAGTCGAACGACTTTAAAACCTTGTTATAGAGAGAGCCCAACAGAAAAATAAGGACCCAGAAGCAATAGAAAACGAAGCCTAACAAAGCTAAAAAGAACAAAAGAATGGAACCATCATTACCATGTGCTTTAGTTTCTGATAGTAGATTGGTCCCATGAAGATGTATGCCTCAAGAGGCTGACCAAGAATGCCTGAGGAGAAACATTAAGAGTAGAAAATTATGGCAGGAACATGAGTCGAGAACACATGTCAATAACCAAGAATATCATATTCGTGCTTCCCTAATTTACAAGATATGTACAACCAGAAATTTACATGACTAGAATAGTGTAATACACTTGAAGCCATTAGAACTACAGAAGATTGTCCCCTTCTCCCAATGTAGCTTTTGCATACTATGTATTTTTACAAGGACCAAATTTAATCATATATTCTTACATTAGCTTATTGCAAATTGGTGCATCAATGACACATCCATTACACAAGTCCGCTAGAGAACTATTGAGTTAAATAGTTTCTAATTTTGTCGAATCTAATCAATAGATTAACATGATAACTAAAGTTCAAGTATAAAGTAATTTGATATTAAGTATTACCTGAGTACAAGAAATCTTTTCCATTATAGCTGAAACCATGCTTGATTAGAGTAGAGCTGGTATGCAAGAAAAGGGTGTTAAAATTCATATTAATAAACAAACCTACAGTGCTAAGATGACCAAACACCAAAGTATACCTTATGTCTGCAACCTTGTCAGCATTACCACTTGGCTCACCAAATGCACTGCCATAGTGAAACCGTCCACAAGAAACACCAGCCTTTCCACCAAGAAGTTCAATCATTTTACCTATTGTCATACGACTAGCGAGAAAAATAAGAGTAAGCCAGCCTTGAAATAAGCACAAACACAGAAAAATATAATAATACCAGCAAAACCAATTAGCTACATAATCAAGCCTTGTAGCATTGATTATTCTGTGTTTCCCTGACCAATGGATTTTTTATCCCTCTCTATAGCGGCATATTGTGGGCAGCCTCATTTATCATACTATTACCAGACCTGATATTGTTTTTCAAGTCCACATGTTGGGTCTATTTGTCAGTGCTCCTACTTCAGTCCAGTTTGGGCATTGCTTCATGTGCTACGATCATATCAGTGCTTGTTCTATGCTCATGCCAGTCTGCTTCACCTTCATGCTTACTCAACAGATCGTTTTGTTACAAATCATTGCATTTTTTTCTGGGCTCCTGACCTCTTGTATGGAAGTCCAACAAACATGAACTTCAACCATTACCAGTTCATTGATTGTATTGCTTTGCTTTGTTAGTTGTTAGCTGATTTTGGCATTTCCTAACTCTTAATGTGACAATTCTAGAGCCATACATATATTGTTAATGATCTCATGAAGTATGATGAGATATTGTGATGTATTTAGGATCAATGCTACAGAGAGACGGGGATATTGACAAAGATGTGAGCCATAGAATCAAGACGGGGTGGATGAAGTAGCGTCAAGCATATGGCGTTCTATATGACAAGAGGATACCACAGAAGCTAAAAGGCAAGTTTTATACGACGGGGATTAGACCTGCTATGTTGTATGGTGTAGAATGTTGACATACAAATAGACAACATGTTCAGCAGATAAGTGTTACGAAAATGCATAGTTATGTTGGATTTGTGGCCATACAAGAAGGTATCGAGTCCACAATGATGATATATACATGATAGGCTAGGGCTAGCACCAATTAAGAAAAGCATGTCCAACATCCGTTGAGATCGTTTGGATATGCCCAACAGAGACCTCCAGAGACGCCAATGTGCAGTAGGATCCTACGGTACAATAGCCATGCGAAGAGAGGAAGACCGAAGTTGATATAGAAAGAAGCGGTAAAATGAGACTTCAAAGGATGAGATATATCCAAAGATTTAGCCTTGTATGTGAGTGCATGGAAAACAGGCTGGTCACCTGTCAGGCTGGTCACCTGGCTACCACAGTAAGAAAAATTATATCCATAGTCTGTTTGATGGTGACAGGCTGGTCACCTGTCAGGTGCAAATGGAAGAAGTGCTAGATACTTATTATCTTAATCTGTTGGGCTCGGATTCCTAGAGGCAGTTCACTCTTAATATGCCATGTTGCCATAGGCGGCAACCCTTGATCTATCTGCCCTGGACCTTCCTTTCACTGAAAAAGAGGTTAGCGACAATATTTTGAACCTCCCTTCAGATAAAGAACCTGGGCCTGATGGTTTCACAAGTAGATTCTATAAGACCTGTTGGCATATTATTAAATCGGACCTGTTGGCTGCCCTATTGACACTTCATCATGGAAATACACAGCAATTGGGACAACTAAATTCAGCTTATCTCACTCTTATCCCTAAAAAGGTGGATGCTACAACAGCTGCTGATTATAGGCCAATTAGCCTCATCCACAGTTTTGCCAAAGTGATTACCAAGATCCTTGCAAATCGCCTGGCTCCCCATTTACATCGCCTGGTTGCAGCCAACCAAAGTGCGTTTGTGAGGGGTAGGTCGATCAATGATAATTATATGTTGGTGGAGCAATCTATTATGTCTCTGCACAGGAAGAGGCTCTCTAGTGTGTTCCCTAAATTGGATATTTCTAAAGCCTTTTTGATTCAGTTTCTTGGGCTTTCATTCTTGAGGTCTTATTTCACCTTGGCTTCGGTTGGCTTCGGTGTTAAATGGCGTAACTTGGTTTCAAATATACTGGCTACTTCTTCCACTCAAGTGTTGTTGAATGGCTCCCCTGGAAATGTCATTATGCACAGGAGGGGTCTTCGTCAAGGAGACCCTCTTTCTCCTATGCTCTTTGTTTTGGTGATGGATGTCCTTAGTAGTCTTTTTAATCTGGCTGAAAGCAGGGGTTTGCTGCAAGATTTAGGTGAGGCAGGCATCAAAAGAACAGGCTTTCCTTATATGCCGATGATGTGGTGCTGTTTGTCAGGCTAGTGGAAGATCTGAATTGTGTTGAAGTCAGTCTAGATTGTTTTGGTGCAGCTTCTGGTCTCATTGCTAATATGCAAAAAAAGTTGTGCTATTCCTATAAGGTGTGAGGTGTCTTCCATTCAGCAAGGCTGCAGCATTCTGGACTGTTCTTCAGCTGCTTTTCCCTGCACTTATTTGGGGCTTCCAATTTCAGATAAATAGCTAAGATGTGATTTCATGCTTTGGGCGGATGAGATTGCAGAGAGACTACCAAATTGGAAAACACACCTTCTTCACCTTGCTGGGGACAGCTCTTGTGCGGTTTGTTCTTTCAACAATTCCTATCTACCTTCTCATTGCAATGAATACTCCCAAGTGGGTGATAAAGGCAATTGATAAAATTAGAAGGGGATTTATTTGGAAAGGAAGGAAGGAAGCTAATCGAGGTAGTTGTCTGGTTTCTTGGGAAACGGTTACAAAGCCTATCTCCCTCGGGGGTCTTGGGATCCCTAACCTGCAGTTTAAGAGCTGGGCTCTACAAGCAAAGTGGTTGTGGATTGAAAAAACTGACCCAAATAGACCATGGCAGGGTCTAACTATCCCCGTGCAGCAGCAGGTCAAAGATCTTTTTGCAAAATCTGTGATATCTATTATTGGGAATGGGGCTAACACGCTGTTCTGGACTGATAATTGGATGCATGGGGCTGCAGTTAGGGACATTGCTCCAGAGGTGGCTGCCAAAGGAACCGGATCAGCATAGATGGAGACATAATGCTCAGGAATATTTTCTTCAAAATCTTGTTATCAAAGCTTGTTTGCTAGTTCAGCTCCCTTTGAACCATGGAAAAGGCTTTGGAAAACCTAGGCTCCTTCTGAATGCAAATTCTTTCTTTGGTTGGCTATGAAGAATAGATGCTGGACTGCTGACAGATTAGAGAAGAGAGGCCTTCCGCACCCGGTGGTTTGCCCCCTATGCGATCAAGAGCAGGAAACAATCCAGCACCTTCTCACCTCTTGTATCTTCGGCCGTCAGTTCTGACACAGTTTATTACTCCCTTTTGGGCTGGATCATCTCACACCGACTGATGATACTCCTTCACAGAACGGCCGACAGTTTGTTGGGTTATGGCTGGTGCTAAGGGCCTAGGTTCCTTAGACCTAGCTAGGGCTTTGAATGTGGCCGGTTCCTTGGCCATCTAGCTCCTTGATTGGTACTTCTGTTTTTTCTTAGCAGGTCATCATATGCTTTGTACCCCCCTCCCTGGGTTTATTCTCTTTCCCTCTTATTTATAAAGATGTGCAGTTCTCCAGCGCATTAGAGAAAAAAAGATGCTCCAACCTTGAGTTTGAAGGGACTGTTAAGTCTATTAAGGTCGATATACTATATAGACCCATATGGCCCATGAGGTTCTTTATATAATGTCATATCCACTACTTGGAACATCTTTTAATACCCCCATAGTTTCGTGCCAGGTAGAATGAACTAGTGAACCAAAATTATATATTAATTTAGAGCTAAGCTAAATACCTCAGATGGTACACGGTTACAAATAAAACTATAACATTCATATTAATGATCATGTGAGAAGAAACATCGTCAGATAGAACGAGATATGCGAGGACTGAGGAATATAACAAAAATAAAAAAAAATAACAAACAAAATAAAACCTTGGGAAACCATGTGGATTCATGATTAAATCAGGACAGATTCCTCTCTCAGAGAAGGGGAAGTCTTCTTGCTGAACAATCGTACCACAGACACCTTTCTGCCCATGTCTGCTACTGAATTTGTCACCAACCTGAAATACAAACATGAAAGAGAAATTTTATATCCATCCGTGCCAAAAAAAAAACAAGGTCATGGAGCATGCAAACCATACCTCTGGCCTTCTAGTGTGACGAATAATACACTTAATGGACAACTTATCATTTGTATCTGAGCACAGCATTACACGATCTACCACAGTAGTCTCACCATCAACACCTTTGTACAAGGCAGGTGAGTCCTTGTAGTCACTAGATGGGAAAATACAGGAAAGGGAATCATATATAGCATTCATCAAGACCAAAACTTAATAACCCTAAAATTGAAGAGTATACAGTAGACACATAAACAAAGAAAAGTAAACAAGGGGAAAGGATCCTTACCTTTCTCTCAATGCCCTACCAATACCTTTTGAAGTGTTTTTGGGAGTTCGCTTGTTTACATATATATCATGATTGCGAATAATTTGACCAGGTCCGGCAATTCCATCTTCATCCAACGCCTTTCAATAAGTAATCATATTGTTAGTGTCAACTAGAACATGCTTAGGTGAGAAAAAATGAAACAGCTATAAGAAAATAGTCAAAAAATATGGGCAGTGATGACTCCATATCCTTACTCTCATATTCTGTTTAATCAAAACACCATTATCTCTTTGGGGTTCAACAATCATATCGGATACACCATCTCCATAGTTATCCTTTAAAACTGTGTACCTGTAAGTGGAAAATAACATATAAATATATATGAGACCAGCAGAACTAGAGACATGATAGCAAGCACTTCAATCAATCAAAACAAACTAAATGGCACTGTTTGGAAGTAAAATTTTACTTTTTCAATGCTATGCAACGGCCAAATCCTCGATCAAGGGATGACTTGTTCATCACAATTGCATCTTCAATATCATAACCACTATATCCCATGACAGCAACAGTGGCGTTCTGCCCAGCGCCAAGTTTATCATACCCCACCTGAAAACCAATTGCAGTAAAATATCCACCATACTGAATCAAAGAACGACTGTGGGTGAGACTTCAGAGACAAACCAACTCAATAGTTTTCGTCGTTAGCAGTGGCCGTTGTGCATACACTAGTAAGTACAGTAGTGAATCTGCTCTGAACAACTGCAGTGCATTGCAAAAGAAAATAAAACATTACTTTTGCCACAAAAGGTAAATAACATGAGAAACAAGATAGAACCAGATATCACAGCATCAGAAGATCAAACAAGTCATTACAACAACAACAAAGCCTTTTAATCTCAAACAAGTTCTTACATTTTTTTTTGAACAAACGCAGGAGAGCTGCGTGTCATTTCATTAAGGAGAAAAAATAGGTAGGAGAGACAAGACTTGCCAACCCCTATTACAAGGCCAATAAGGCCAAACATCCATAACTAGATAGTCCACGGCTCCACGCCACACACACTATAAGAGCGACCAGACTCCCATTGGAACGACCACACTAAGCCCCACCGGGAGCCGACGCAAGAGGAGGTCCTGCAGGGCTGAAGCACCAGCCAAGCACCACATGTTACCCTCCTCTACCACTGCTAAGAACTTGTTGTGTTGTTGTCGGATCTGCTGCCTTGTGAAATTAAACAAGTTCTTACATACAATATAAAAATTAATTTTAAGTTTCTGAATATTCTGAATACATGCAATAGTTACAGCAAAAGCAACCAATGTAGCAATTAAATCAAGTTTAAAAAAAAGAATGCAGCAATTAACTGGTACAAAAATTATTTGGTTCCTTACCTGATTATATGCAATATTTCCCATCGCTTGCTTACCCATTGCACACTGAAATAAGAGAAATGTCAATAGAAAAATAAACCAAGAAACAATGAGATATATAATGATAATCTACATCCTTGCCTGGTAAGTATTACGTGGAGATTGGTTATGGTGTGGATATGGAATAAGTCCAGATACAACCCCTAAGATACTCAATGGCTCTATTTCAATGTGTGTGATGCTGCTTCTTTCAACATCATCTTGATCCATGTGCTCATACAATGCAATCTGTTTGAAAATATTAGTATACACCACCATAATTTGGATAACAAACCATAAAAAAAAGCAAAAGAATCATGATGTACCAGTGCATTGTTTTCTTCATTAACATCAAGATATTCAATCAACCCATCACGCAGGAAATCATCAAAACCACAAGTTCCATGCTGATGGCAAACCAACTTATGAGAAAGAGAATAAAGGATAACAAGTCAAGAAATTATGGAGCTCAAAATGCTGACCCTCAGTTTTTCCATGTGAGTCTCATCGATCCTTGATATCCCCATATCAGCAATTATAAGTGGGCGACAAACACGGCCACCATCAGAGGCAATGTGAACGCAATGCTATAAAAGCAGGTACAAGGTTAGTATCTTGCAACATATTAGTTGATGAAAAACATGCAAAGCATTGCAGATACAACAACAAAGTCTTTGTCTCAAGCAACTTGGTGTAGGCTAGAGTTGAAATCCATAAAAAACGTAAGGGTGTGTTTGGTTAGGGAGTCAACTGGAATAGAGCGGCTCCATTTCAATTTCTGAGAATGGAGTCGTTCCATTCTGTGTTTAGCAAGCAGAATGAAGTCGTCCCATTTTTTGTTTGGTTGAAGTGTACAATAGAGCGGAGCCGCTCCGTTCTTTTTTTGGTTGGAGAGCCATATAAGTGCGGAGGGAAGGAGAACGCTCGTGTCCGGTCGTTTTGGTGGAGCGAGGGTATCCCAACTATTTATGGTATATTCCCATATGAAGACTCTAGGAGCAACTCCGCTCCTCTTTCACTGGAAACCAAACATCCAGAAAATGAGAAAATAGGAATGGAGCCACTCTATTCTCCTCCGCTCCTCAACCAAATGCACCCTAAGTTAGGGTTCAGTCATATGAATAGTTGTTTTCCGATGCACTCCTATATAAGATTAAATCTTTGGGTATATTTCATCTTTTACCAAGTCTCCTTTTACTATCTCTTTCCATGTCAACTTTGGCCTTCCCCGGTCTCTCTTCTCATTGCTATGATGTCTTAGGATGGCACTACGCATTGGTGCCTCTGGAGGTCCCCGTTGAACATGTCCAAACCATTTCAACTAAAGTTGGACAAGCTTTTCTTTATTTCCCTAGCCTATCACGTATATCGTCGTTCCGAACTTGATCCCTTCTTGTATGCCCACAAATCCAATGCAACATACACATTTCCACAATACTTATCTATTGAACATGTCGCCTTTACATGCAACAAGTAAAATAAATCACATGTTTGACGTGGAAAAGACACATTCAAGAAGTGTCTCCCTAGACCTTCCTTGATACAGAGATTAGTTTGGGTTAAGTTGTTATGACCTCAATAGTGATCTATATAGATATCGCCCTAGACCTCCCTCCTTGGGCCATCAAGGTAAACGCTATAGAAAAAATTGTCGAACTTTTCTTTGAAGGGAAAGAAAGTAGACAAATGTTGGACATTGTTTGGATGGGCATTGCATGATCTTAAATCCTTATCCTTTACCTTGATATTTCATGATCTTAAATACTTGGTATTTCATGATCTTAAATCCTTTGGATGGGCATTGCGGATGTAATGGCTTGGCTTGCCAAAACACAACCTAACAAACAGTTGGCTACTTTTCATATCC
The DNA here is from genome assembly GCA_029449295.1 of Zea luxurians. NCBI lineage: Eukaryota > Viridiplantae > Streptophyta > Magnoliopsida > Poales > Poaceae > Zea > Zea luxurians. Next base: position 8,689,907 of record JAOPSE010000048.1, on the reverse strand, counting down.
AAGTTCATGCCTCAGTTAGGGCCTTTTTGTCAATTGACATGGTTACAAATGGGGGTAATGGGAATACCACCTTATTTTTGACTGGTAATTGGCTCAAAGGAATATCAATTGCTAGTTTAGCCCCTAATCTTTTTGCTTTAATCCTAAAGAGGAGAGAATCAGCTTACTGAGAGAGAGCCCCTAATGGGTCCCCAAAACACAACTCTGCCTTGAAAATCTCAAAAAAAGTAATTTCATATTAGTATATTCTTGTTATATTTTATAAAAATTTGTAGCCAGAGTTATGTTTTGGGGACAAATGGAGAACAACTGAAAATTAATTTCCAGGTTCCATTTTAGGGTAATATCAGCTAATAGACACACAGCTTTTTTTTCCTTCTTTGCATGATGATCAGATTCGTTATAACCTAACAGTTACAAACAGAAAGGCCATACCTGTTTCTCATTAATAAAAATGCTTACAAACTCTCCAATTACATTAGATCGACGTAAATTCCTCAAATCAATAACAAGCCTCTGAAAGCATGAGACAAAACTTTATAATGGAAAGAAAGTCAAAATAAATAAACACGTATGTATGATCTGTAATGAATAAGACCTGAGGATCTTTGTGTTTCCCCAGTATTAATCCATTGAACATGACCAGAAATGAACCCGGCGTATGAATTTCTTCAGATGAGAGAGACAATAAATCCTCCACGCCTAGACTATAACACTACAGTAAAGAATGAACACAAATAAGAATAATAGTTAATAGATAAAGAATTATAGATAAACTAATGTACCTGATTATAGTAGAAGTAGAGAAATCGAGTGAAAAGAGAGGAAGAAAATTTGAATCAGCGTACCAAGTTATAGGTATTAAAGTAAAAAGACAAGTAACTTATGTAACTAGCGATCAGTTTGTAGTTGATTTACTGCTCTGTAAGGTCCAGCTAGTTACAGGAACTTTATATCCAGGTACAATTTTGTTGTGGTGATGTCTAAAAGGATGCTTTTGTGTAGTTATTACTATATTCTATACTGATTGTACTTATATGCATTTTAAGCACTTCCAAAATAAATTCAAGGGCACACCCAAAAAGATTGAGAAAGCTTGTAGCTGAAAACATTTAAAAAATACAATGCAGTTCAAAATCTAGTGCAATACCTAGAAGAGCCTGAAGATGAAAATATTAGTTGATAGACTTCTGTACTTAACGTATTGCAGGATCTACTGCTGTATGCAAACTAGTTCAAGATGGTAAACAACAAAGCACACTTGATAGCAATTTGGATATTAAAGATTTCGATGCTAGAGTTGTTAGAGTATGAAACTGCTGTAGGAAGTTAGCTATCTAACCGTGGTCTTGAGGGCCTATCGGATCATTAATGCACATATAGGCATAAAGCATCAACACCAAAAAGTACAATTAAATGAACCAAAACATAACAAACCAGATATATCAGTGGGTCTTCCTCTTGGTCTGTTGTGACATGAGAAAGCAAAGCTAAATTTTTTGTCAATCCACAAGCTTCTCCTTCAGGAGTATCACATGGGCAGAGCATACCCCACTGTTACAGATAAAATTAGTACATTATTAGTTTATTACACAGTATAGGAAGAACATATGGGTTTTAACATTCTTGGTTTACACCATATTTTTTCCTCCATATGATGTAGCAACATTGTAAAATTTCTCTTCACCTGACTAGGCTGCAAAGCACGTGGACCACTTGTTTTACGAGTCTTCTCAAATTGGGGTGTTATCCGCGTCATATAGCCTAAAGATGCCATGTAGGATAGCCTCGAAAGAACCTTTCATCAGAAGAATAAGAGGTTATATTAAAAAACAACTGGGGGGATAAATAAAAATCAAAGGTATGGAGAACTTGGTACCTGAGATACACCTTTCCTATGCATCCTAAAACGTTTAATATCCCAATTTCCTGTGGAAATAGCCCTTTCCAAACCAAAGGTAATGGAATCTTGCATTATCAACTGCAAAAAAGGGAACATATTTCTGAGCATCCAAAGTGGTTTAACAAATATAGTTAATGAGACAGCATCATGAGATATGTTTCGAAAGAGGGGGGATTTGATGATAAATATAATATTTGAGAGGGATTCGAAGAAAGAAGAAAAGAAAAAGGAGTGGCTGCACCTAGGCTAGCCATCTCTAACTATGAAAAGGAGGGGATGGCACACGCGGCAAGATCGCTACCAGCGTAGTGGTGGTGAACGGCAGCAGCATGAAAGACGGGACAGGGGTTGGCTTAATTCTTACTCTATCCAAAAAAAAAGGTATGGATCCCCGTATCTTTATCGAGGATCCTGCATAATATTTAGATAGGAATAGGATCCCATGATTTGGCAACACCTAGTATCTAAAGTAACTCTACCAAAATTAATGTGCAAATAACCACACTTTAGAAGAGTGGGTCATTGTCAGTTGCTACTATCCACACATGCTACCGACCTATCGTGCACACCGCAATGAACAATCAGCTGTTTTAACATGAAATAATCAAGAAATTGTTTTAAAAGCTCTGATATCTACTTGTCAAACATGGTGTCGGTTTGGAAGAGTAACCAGTAATAAAACAGATTAAGCTCTGGTTTTGAAGTCAACAAATAGATCTTCCAAGAAGTATATGTTACCCAAACAAGCATATACTAATACGAATATATTAAAACCCCAGCAAGGTCCTTAGATCTTTCATACAAATTGACAACCAAAGATAACAAGGTTATGCCATTAAAATGATAAAACTGGATATATAACAGCTAGAAATGTGCCCTGTCACTTTGGGTTATTACAGCAATATTAGGTATTCAGAACTTTCTGGTGAACCTTTTAGGTGATTACAACATTACAAGAGTAACAGGAGACAAAATAAGAACAAATGAATATCCATAAGGGCTTGTTCGTTTTTGTGTTAATCCATGTGTATTGGATGGGATTGAGTCGGATTAAATCCATAGCAAGTCAAAATACATCTCAATCCCGCCCAATACACTCCAATCCACATGGAATACCAATAACCGAACAAGACCTAAATGTGCACTTGCATGCTATTACCTGGCTAAAATCCAAAGGACTAGAGTGAGTCTTGTCACTATTTTTATTCATGCGCTCAACAGCTTGGGAATTCATTGTTTTGAATAGGTCCTTCAAAAGAAACACCATAAGGAACAAATAATGTAACATATAATAAAACTATGAGAAAAATAAACACCTCAAAAAGAAGGGATATTAGTTGGCCAGACAACTCAAATCTCTTGTTTCCAACATAATCCTGGAAAAAGTTCAAGAAAATATCTCAACTAGATGATAAACATGTGGTAAAAAAACTTCACCCTTCTTTTCTAAGTAATATGCAAGGACAAATGTTGTAGTAAATCAGCATCCCATCACTCCACTCACATCCAACATATATTTCATTTCATTGTCAACAAACATAAGGCACATTTTGCTTCTTTGCAAGAAAGAATAGACCATAAAGAAAAAAAGAGTAGACCCAGTGTTGGAGGCTCCCACATGAGTGGGGTCTAGAGAAGAGATAAACCGAGGCAAGCCTTCACCCAATGCAGAGAGGCTGCTTTGAACCTGTGACTCAGTGAGACAGATCTATACCAGGACTGTAGACCATAAAGAACAGGACAACTTTTTTTGAAAGCTGATAGGAGGAACGAAGAGCCCCTACCTGATATACTTCCACAGATTCTGGTGTGTGTCCAGTGGTGGAGGGCATGGGGCCCCAAAGGTTAGGCATTGTAGCCTTTAGTCATAGAGGTGTCAGCAAAACGGAGCCACAACGACATAGGCTTCTTTTGATATCCATGTACCCAAGAAAGTAAAGGATCTCTTCTCGGTGGCTATGCAATCTGAAATAGGAAATGGTGCCACTACCTTATTCTGGTCTGATTGATGGTTGCAGGGACACAGAATATTGGACCTTGCCCCTCGATTATACAAGATCGTTCCAAAAAGAAGAGTGAATAAGAGGACAGTGGTGGAAGCTCTCACTAATCAGAGTTGGATCTCGGACATACAAGGAGGCCTTACTTTTGGAATTATCTCTGAATTTCTTTGTTTGTGGGACTTGGTTGCTTCGGTTAAGTTAAGGACTAAGTAGAAGACACATTTCTTCCATTTAGCTGCTAATGGGATGTACTCAGCAAAGGCAGTATATGATGCTCTCTTCATCGGAGCGACTTGGTTTGAGCCTTTTCATAGAATATGGAAATCTTGGGCACCCCCGAAGAGGCAAAGACTAAGTTCTTTATGTGGCTGGTTGCCCAAGAAAGGGTTTGGACAGCTGACAGGATACGAAAAAGGGGAATGGAACATCCTGATAGATGCCCTTTATGTGATCAGAAGCAAGAAACTCTAGATCGTATGCTCATTGGGTGTGTTTTTGCACAGGAATTTTGGTTTAAATTGTTGTCTCAAGTGGACATCCAAAGTAAGGACCCACAGATTGGTGGAGAAGCTTTCATGAATTGGTGGAGAATGATATGTACACATGTGCATGGAGAGGCACAAGTTCTGAATTCTTTTGTGATCCTTGGGGCATGGACTTTGTGGAAGCACCGTAATGGATGTGTCTTTGACAAGAATAGGCGTAACATTGATGTTGCTCTCAAAACAGCCGACCAGGAGAGAGAGATGTGGGAAATGGCCGGAGCAAGGAAGTTATCCATGCTGACCAGTCCTATTCCTGATTTACATGCTCTTATCTAGTTGTTCTGGATGCTGCTGGTAGTAGTTGTTTTTGGTTAGTCGACATGGATGTTTACATGTATGGATGTTGGTGACCACCGTAAGGAGGCCCTTTGTTGTACTGGTCCTCTAGGACCTTTTGTTTCTTCTTCTTAATATAATGACACACAGTTCTCTTGCGTTTTCGAGAAAAAAAAGATTATATTTGAAACATGAGCCTCCAATATGAAACTAAGATGGTGTTTGGGATCGCTCCAGGTTCCAGCTCCAATGTGAAGTTGTAGTTTATAATATCAATTTAAATAGTTTTAAAAATATTTTTAATCTAAATAATAAACAAATTGACTTATATAAATGACTTCTAAGGGCCTGTTTGGTTTACTGCCTAACTTGCCACACTTTGCCTAACTTTTCTGCCTAAGATTAGTTCTTCAATTCAAACGCCTAACCTTAGACAAAGTGTGGCGCAGTTAGCCACGAACCAAACAAGCCCTAAATGCTCACAGCTCCAGCTCCACAATTTTCTGGAGCACCTAATGACCTGCTCCATCAACTCTACCAATTTTCCCGGAACTGGAGTTATCCCAAACAAGGCCTAAACAGGTTTTTTTGTATGGGTAGGAAGCACATCCATAGCTCCACTATCTCTCTGCAGGCTGCAAGCAAGTGCTCAACATTTGGTGCTTGGGACCTGAACACCATGTCACCGTGTTTCCACAGTTCCCACACAGTTCCCAGCAAAAGAGTGGTGGAGAGGGTTTCCATGGGTACTCCTAGCGGAGCTGTGGAGGTCCACAGTTCTTGCACCGCGGCGATCATGTCCGGGTTCACTCTGATTCTCATCCAAAAGGCTCGAGCGAATGGACACAGAAAGATAATGTTGTTTGTGTCCTCACCGGAGAACCCACAAATGTCACAGGTGTTCATGTCAAGGACATTCTTCTTTCTCAGGTTTATATTGCAGTGACTGTGATTCTAAATCAGAAGCCAAGTAAAGAATTTTTCACTCCGGACAGAGGCCTTGTAGATGAGATAGTTGGCTAGTCGCATCGTCTTCATCTTCAAAGAAGCATGAGGGCACGTCTGGGTTGTCACTCTGGTTCACACCTAACAGCATGGACTCCAGTTCGATTGTCACCTGTCGGCTCAAGTGTGGTTTCAATTGTGTTGCAAGTCTGGAAGACATAACTTCAATTGAAACTCCTCTCAGGAGGTGGCTGTGTAGGGATGGCAGTTGCGAGGACAACAGCTCGTCACTAATCCACTGATCTTTCCAGAATGAGGTGTCTTGCCCATTGCACACCTGAACATATGAGATCTGACGGTAGGCCAGGAAGAGATCCCGTAAGGCATCCCAATCCAAATGGTTTCTAGTGAGCACTCTATGCAGGTCAACAATTGTGGTCGGGTGGACTCTGTGATATCCTGGTCCAAGACTTAATATGATTTGATAGAATACTCATATCAACAAGGTACATCTTCTATTCCGGTCAAAAAACAAGGTGCATCTTCTTTTTCGGAAGCCTGTCTTGAAAAACCCACTAGGTTAAGTGTGCTTGGCTTAGAGCGATTTTGGGATGGGTGACCGACCGAAAATTTTTCTAGGGTGCGAATGCGTGAGGAAAATGTGCACACAAAAGTCTCTTGTTGGTCTATGAGGATGATTATGATCCTAGAGAGCTGTCGGGAGCAAGTACCGCTACCGCCAATCCGATAGTGGACGGGGTGTTACAAATAGTATCAGAGTCGACCCTCACAGTTTCACGAGCGTGTGTGGGCTATGGGTTCGACATATAGCGCATGGCGCATGTGGGCCTAGAGTGGTCACGTGGCATGACATATGACGACACTAGACACAGACGTGACCAAGAGGGGGGTTCGTAGCTTGGGGTTGACCGACAAGAACGTCGGTCTTCTAAGGGAGTGGATTGTGATATCTTGGACCGAGTGGATTGTGTAATATCCTGGTATAAAGTTTAATAGAATTAATAGAATACTCATATCAACAAGGTGCATCTTATTTTTCGAAAGCCTGCCTTAAAAAAACCCGTGCTTGGCTTAAAGCAATTTTGGGATCGGTAACCGACCGGGAAGTTTTCTCAGGTGCGCATGAGTGAGGACAAAGTGCATACAAAAGACTCGTGTTGGTCCGTGGGGATGGTTTATGCTCCTAGAGGGCTGTTAGGAGTAAGTACCGTTGGTCCGAGAGTGGATGGATTTACAGCAATGTCAACTTGCTCTTTTGTCCATGCCACCCATGATGATTCTATAGGGTGGTCAACTGATGCAGCAGTTTCATCTAGACATGTGTTTGTGTGTCTAAGCATCTAATGTAGAGCCTACCATCTTCCTTCGGAGTACATACTTTCTCTCACGTCACTAAGCACTTGGCGCCAGAGTACAAGACAAATTTAGAACTCCATACTAAGTCATTGATTGTTATGAATGTAATTTTCCTATTCTTTGGGTCACTAGGTCAACCCAAAACACAAACAAACTAGTCAGTGACCCAGAACCACCCATCGCATACCACTTGCATTATAAACTATCCTAATTCTACCATATGGACACAAAAGATTTTGCATGAATTTTTTCAGAAAGAGTTGGTAAAGGAAAAAAATAGCTTTAATCGACAGAAAAATATTTTGAGTCCATCATTGAAGTGATATATGGGTTATCTTTGAACTTGCCTTATCATCAAAGGTGTCAGAATTTACGATTGCGTCCATCATGCGCCTTAACATTAAGGCAGTGTATATACACTTTGGTCGTAGGTTCCCATTTTTAACCTAACATAGAGATTTGCAAGTGTATGAACTATGACATTAATTTCAATTTTGGCTGCAATAAGTAAAAAACATTTATCTCACCGGCACATGGGCAATAAATACATCACGGAGGATTGAGTATGACCGACCTTCCTGAAAATGAGAAATCAAGAAAAACAAATATAGATGATTTCACGACAATAAAATGTGCATTTTGGATGCATACTTCTAGACAAGTATACAGGCAACAGTAACTTTATTGATTAATAAGAAGCTGAGCTCTCAGCATCAGCACATCATCCTTAGCAATCAATTTCAGAATGGAAGAGCCAAGAAAAGAGGTATGGTTGACAATTACCTTCTGATTTGTGGCACCAGGATACGTCACCTGAACAAAATGCATACAGTAAACCAGTTTGTTAATTCAAAACGAAATGAATGGCTAAACAGCATAACCGATCAATGAAATTAAGTCAATGATTTTTATTTTGGTGTTTCACCTTCTCGTCCATGTACTGCAGGGCTCGCTGGCGTGTATATATTCTCTCTGAAGCACATTCCTAAGCAATAATGGAACATTTAATTAGCCAGAGATATAAAAGATATAAACTAGAGAAAAATGAAAAAAAAGTAAACGAAGAAAAAATATTAAACACTTAGCACAGGTTTAAAAGATCGAATTCACAATTATTGAGGTAATACCCATTTTATCATGGTTATTTAAAATAGACTTACCTGAATAGATGGAAATAAGAGATCTCCGTATCTTGGGTCCCTGCCAACCATTTGTACAGTCTCCTGATCACTTTCCATTCCCATCGCTTTCATCACCACTATAATAGGAATCTGCAAAATTCAAAGCTCAGAAATAGAGTGATAGCTCACAAACTTAGGCACTCGATATTATATTAGGATCCAAAGATCTCACACACATTTATAACCAGGGCATCAAGTGTTAATCAAAAGATAGATAAGGCAACTAAGGTCAACTTGCCATATGAAATGAGATGGCCAATCATTTAAATTTGAGGAGGTCAGCTCAAGCATTACAGGCATTTATAAAATGTAAAAATAAACCGAAATTCATGACTAACAACTGGGCATGTGGCCATTGAACAGTGACACACTGATGCCATTGTCCAACTCAGGCAGAGCATGTAATATCATTGTGATCTATGACCCCTTAAATTTCTCTCAGATTTAGGAGGGTCAAATATATTTAAAGTAGGAATGGAATAGGTTGAACCGTTGAAGCATGACATTATGATTAGCATTAGGAGAGCGGACTTTTAGAAATTTAAGGCTCTCAGCTTTAAGGCTCTCAGCTAGTTGCTAAGATAGGGTTTCTAGCATAATCATGGAGGTCCTCGGCTAGTTGCTAAGATAGGATTTATAGCTTAATCATGGAGGACAGTTTAGTTCCTATTCTGCCAATGCAAAGCAATTAAGAAAACAAAGAAAAATTCATTGGTCATACGTCATAGGTCAACAGGTTCCCCTATCAAACAGCCATCCCATAACTATTACTTCCATTTCGAGAGAATCAAATGAACCCAATTGTTTTAAAATAATGGAACCAAAAGGCCTGCACAAACTGATGCTTTGTAAATTTGAGAATTGAGATTTAGTGATTTACGTGCAGCTCTGCACTTAGCTAGCCTTTCTTTTAGAGTCGAGTGAGCTTGTGCATATAGGAACATGTTAGTATGGCTTTTGTTTCATTTTGTGGTGTTCCCATTTGATCTTGTTCCTAATATACTGCATGTTTGAGAAAAAATGGAAAAATATATAAAGCTTCAAATGAACAATGTCACCAAGCAACCCAGTATTTGAAAATGAATTAACACAATGAAGAATTCCAAAATGAATTGATACATAAAGTGGAAAAACTCATTAACAGGATAATGAAGTACATAAACCATACTGGCTTGTTGAACTGATTCAGCTGTAAATAAATCTTCCCCTTATCCATAAAAATCACCGTCTTGCTTTTTATTGCATGCGTGCTACTGGTAACAGATGCGATCACCCTAATTTGATGTGTGACAGTTAAGGAAAACAATAAATGTCTAATGTTACAGTTGCCAAAAAAAAGTATATTCTGAAGTAATCAAATAACTTAACCAAACCTTCCTTTGCTATCAGTGTCAACAATAATACGATTCTTTGCTAGCTGTTCTTGAATTAGAATGACCTGAAAATAAACATGTCACAAGATCATTAATACACACAAGGAACAACTACAAGAGCATTGAGCATTTAATGGCCATAACTATGGTTTCCAATCAGTTGTAACCCACAAAACGCGAACCACATCAATCCAGCAAGAAAAGAAGAAAATTACAGCACTGTTTTGTGTTACCTTCTCTGTTCCTTTGACAACAAAGTAGCCGCCAGGATCAAGAGGGCACTCACCTGGCATAACATATTAATGAGACCATTAAAACAGAAAGTAAGACAAAAGGGTACAGAGTTTTAGTAATGAAAATATGTTTTAGAGAAAAGAATTTAATATACCATATTTTGCTAGTTCAGCTTCATCCTTTTCATACAGAATACAGGCATGGCTTCTTAGCATAATAGGCATGTAGCCAATGATAAAGTTATTCTGAAGAAAAAAGGAAAACAGAAGGCCGACTTAGTTACCAGATCAAGAAAACAAAAGAGTTTTCAATCAGATGGATAGGTACCTTTCTTCTCACTTCATGCTGCTTTCCGACAGTGTATTCGATATGAACTTTTATGGGAGCAGAGTAACTGAAACAATAAAGAAAATTTGAGCAAGCACGACAACTGATAGGACAAACAGAATTTGAACACGCAGAAGCATGCACTGGGAATATAAACCACCACTGTACCACCAAAATAGTCAAGCTATTGTTGTGCAACAGATCTACAAATGCCACCATTGATCAGCATGTCAAGCTTTCAGGTTGCAAACCAAGAGCAATCCTCCCTTGGTGCTTCATGAAACATCTCCCACCACTTTGCACTATCATGCATAATGAAAAATTAATTTCCTACCTCTCTACCCATTTAACAATTCCATCAAGTCAGATTGATAGAGTTTCCCATATCAGTCTATCTTCAACAACCATCCTGGCACTCCACATGCCCCCTGGCATGACTAAGGTTTGTCCGTTTGTGGCAGCCAAGTAGTAGTGCTTGTACCATCCTGGAACTTGGGTGTAGAAGCGACCACTCCAAGAGCAAGAAGTTGATAGTTGATACATAGGTCTAAAACATCTTGAACTTTGACTACAAAACCTGAGAGGCAAGAGCATATCACAGGAGGTAGATGAATCAAGCGGTTGAATGAGTAACATGCCTTGACCCACATATTGACTGGCAACTTTTGTCCCTTTTTTCCATGGAACAAAATAATTATTCCTATTTCCATACCATCCACGCTTGGTCCAAAGTTCGCTTGCATCCGTGCTCGGACCACAGTCCCTAGCTGTGCATATTCATGCCGGCCATCATGCTCTTCCTGCAGCAATCACCGTCTCTCCTGTGTCCTCATCCAGCACGACCAGATTCAGTACACATGCTGCCTGCCTGACGTGAGCATCTGGCAGGTTGTGGACAGGATCAGAGACGCCCTCAGCTTCAGATTAGTGTGTGCACCTACTGAGAATAACCACAATATGTGTTGCCCGTCCTGATTGTTGTTTTCACCTATCCTGATAATAGTAAGAGTTTGCAAAAATGCAAAGGAAATGGTGGAGTAGCCATCACTTGTGCCCATGTAATACTTCAAGATCAGCGTAGAGCGTAGTCAAGAGTTAACCAGAGACCAAGACTGGGCTAATCACACACGCATTGGGAAACCATGAAAGGGCACATTGCACGCTAAAGTAATATAGCCACGAGATCTAGGCTAGGCGCAGGCGTCACAAGTTGAAGCAGCAGCCTTGCAGGCACTCAATTCCACAACTTGAGCCAGTATCAGACACGCTGCTTTCTCGTTTGAGCCAGCAGCCCAGCAGGTGCAAACTTTTGCTGGTGGTAGACAAAATTGGTTACAAAAATCAACAGTGGCAGTCCACTGATTTGGGATGGTGACACTGGGAAACAAAGGGCCTGCTAGGTACAACTTAATAGTTTATAATGTGCTTATGACTAGAGAATGCTTGGTCACGCTTCTCACCACTTGCCCCATTAGTACTAAAACACATAAGGTAGGTCAAACGGTCAAACCTGCTTTTTCTAACCACATTTTTCCTCCATTTGTGCAACTTTCCAGGGAAGAGTTTATTAGAGAAGCTGCATCTCTGTTCAATATGCCTTAAGGTTAATATACAACTACAAAACAGCGCATACTGTTCAATATGCCCTTAAGGCTAGTATACTATGACAAGAGGTGCATGCATACACACATGGAAAGAAACACATAAAGGAAATGTAAATAAGTATATTTACATCTAACATCATCAACATCTACAATAAGAAATATGATGTGGACAGCCTGAATTATGCTAGGAAACAAAACAATACCAGAGCCATAATAATGCCACATAAATCTTATTGCTTATTCCATCTAGCTCAAATGATGTGTAACATAATGTCTCTTGTTTTCTTAGTTGCAAGTACAAACTACAAACTGATGCAAATGAGGAAATGGATTTACGTTAAAAAATATATGAGGAAATGAAAGGCTTACGTGCGGTCAGTAAGACGGCAAAAATGTGGTGTGATATTTTCAACGTTATACTCTACATGTACCGAGGGCATGCCAACATGCACACCAAGGTACCTGCAATGTGACAACAAAATAGATATTTAACAATAGTTAGAATACATATTACACAAATTGACAAGCATACCTAAGGTAAATGGATGGATCGTTGCGCGCTTCAATTCGGTTGTTTGCCTCAACGATCTTCTTGATTCCTTTGTTGACAAAGTAGTTAAATGAGTCGATGTGCTCCTTCACAAGCCCTCTAACCTGTTGTTTACATCCATCAAAGAAAAAAAAACTAAATCAAGGCAAGAGCTTAAAATTGAAAATCCATTGGCGCATAAAAACAAGTGCATGAGTTGATAGGAGTGACCAATGAACAAAATGAGTCGTAAATTAGAAATAGATACAAGATAACCCAAGCAAGTATAGAACAAGCAAGGAGCTAATCTGCGGCAAACAGTTTATAAATCATGCACTAAGGTGAGATGTGCACGCGACTGTAACAAACCACATGGTAATAATCGGGTTAACACACGAAAACTACTGGATAGGCCCGTGAATGCAGGGAGCATTAAAAGTGAGTGTGACAAAATTGTTGGATAATAAATCAACAGGCAGCAGCTTCTGCTGAATGAAAACGTCATGCTGACCTTGAGGAAGGCCGGGAGGAGCGCGAACTTGTCGACATGCTTCCTCACCGGCGCTGCTAACGAACGGTATGTCGGTAATGGCACTGTGTCTTCCACCTTGCCGCTGCGCGAAGCGAAAAAAAAAGGAAGAAGAGGTGAGGGTTTGGAGATGTCGGGGCGGTTCGTGGTGGAGGAGGCGAGCTACCTTTGGCTGTCGTCTTTGGTGGGCACGGTCATGGCAGAGGGGCTTGAAAGCAGAGTGCGGAAGAGAAGCCAGGCGACGCGGAAATTTAACGGCAAGAGAGGCGCCGCTTTCACGGGAGAGCTGCCCTCCTGCTGTTGTCGTCTTTGGGGTCCGAGGTCGACGATGGCAAAGAAAAGAGGCGGCGCCGGCGGGCAAGAGGAGAGTGGAATACAGCAGACGCGCCGGAGGTGGTGGGCACAACGGTGCTCAAGGCCGGCGAGCCTGTGGCCGTGGACGAGAGGGAAGAATAGAGGAGGAGGGCCGATAAGGCGAGAACCGAGAGAGAAGGGAAGAGCACTTGCGTTGCGTGTTGCGCGAAACGGCAAAGGAACTGGCGGCGGCTGAGGAAGGAGCAGACAAATATATAGGGTTTAAATGGCCCAACTTAATATTGGGTCGGGCTGCTTGACAAGCCAAACAGACTCTCACGCTCTCATCCACCCTCAGGGCTGAGGATCGAGGAACAAAGAGATAAAGACATAGGATTTAAACGGCTCAATTTAACACTAGGCTGAGCTGCTTGACGAGCCAAGCACGGCCCTCACGCTCTCCTCCAACCTCAGGTCGCAACTCGATGGGCGACCGGTTATCGACGTCCGATGCCACCAACCGGACAGTCCGCCGCACGGTTTGCTGAACAGCCTACTCTCATGAATTTCAATCTATGCCGACTAAAATTTATCAGACTGTACACGAGATACTCCTAAGTACACTTCTTCTAGCAATGACGATTCCGATGATGAGTTAGATTACAACGATCACTTTAAAGGCTTAGGTAGATTCGAAGCTGACAAAATTAATGAATTAATTGATGCCCTTAATGATAAAGATAGATTGTTAAAAAAGCAAGAAGATATTCTTTATGAAGAACATGATAAATATATTAATACTGAAAAATCTCTTGCTTTGGAAATTAAGAAAAATGAAATACTTTCTTTTGAATTGTCTTCTTACCATGATTCTATTGCTAGCCTTAAAAGTTTAAATGTTGATTTAAATTCTACAATAGAAAAATTAAATGTTGCTAGTTCATCATTAGAGCATGTTTCTAATTGTAATAGATGCAAAGATATTGATATTGTTAATCATGCCTCTATTATTTCTAAGTTGAATGATGAAATTGTCAATCTTCATGCTCAACTTAAAATTTACAAAAATAAATGTGAAAAGATAAGATTTGCCCGGGATGTCTAAGATTGACTTGGTTTCCAAAAGGGAACCAAGGACTTAAAGAGCCAAAGGGCCTCCAACCTCATTAAAGAGAAAGTGAAGGCACCCTTGACTAATAGTTCGCATTCTTTTCATGACAAGAAGAAACACACTTATTTATATGCTTATGTTAAGAATGCTTCTAATGTTTCACATGTTGCTCATCATGATGTTTGTTATGGTCGTGTTGTTTTACCTGTACGTCATGATGTTGCCTTTGATTCTCATGCCATGATTGCATCATATAGCTCTTCATATGTTCATGGTAGGAGTAGATCTAGGCGTCGTGTTCAACATGTTGTTTCTCATACGTTTAGGAATGCATCTAATGGCCCAACTATGCTTTATCATACCTATGATGCTTCATGTGTGCTACATTGTAAAAATGATAAAGTTGTTGCTAAAAATATGGGGACTAAATGCAAAGGAGGCAAAACTTGCATTTGGATTCCAAAATCTTATGTGACTAACCTTGTAGGATCTAACAAGAGTTGGATACTTAAATCCCAAGCTTAAATTATCTTGCAGGTTTATGCATTCGGGGGCACAAGTTGGATTATTGATAGCGGATGCACAAACCATATGACGGGGGAGAAGAAGATGTTCACTTCCTACGTTAAGAACAAAGATTCCCAAGACACGATTATCTTTGGAGATGGGAACCAAGGCAAGGTCAAAGGTTTGGATAAAATAGCCATCACCACCGAGCATTCAATCTCTAATGTATTCTTAGTGGAATCGCTTGGTTATAATTTGCTTTCTATAAGTCAATTATGCCATATGGGTTATAATTGCTTAGTTACAAATATTGATGTATCTATCTTTAGAAGAAGTGATGGTTCATTAGCTTTTAAAGGTGTATTAGACGACAAGCTTTATTTAGTTGATTTTACCAAAGAGAATGCCGATCTAAATGCATGTTTAATTGCTAAAACTGAAAGTCGGCTAGAGGGGTGAATAGGCGAAACCTAAAATTTATAAACTTAAGCACACACTAAGTCCGGGGTTAGCGTTAGAATTAAATCTGAGGCAGAACATTGTTTCTCTTGCCACGAGTTGCTCAAATAATGCGGATGACGTTTGGGAGCAAACTCAAATCTATATTGGCAAGGAAACTTTAGAGAGAGGAAAGAGTGCAAACAAATCAATGGAAATCAACACAAGTGGCCACGGTGATTTGTTTTTACCGAGGTTCGGTTCTAAAGAACCTAATCCCCGTTGATGAGGCCACAAAGACCGGGTCTATTTCAATCCTTTCCCTCTCTATCAAACGGTCACTTAGAGTGAGTGAGCCTTCTCTTAATCACACGGGTCACTAAGACCCCGCAAGGACCACCACACACTTGGTGTCTCTTGCTTAGCTTTACAAAACACTTAAGAATTGGAAGGAGAAAGGAAGAAGGCAATCAAAGCAACAAGAGCGCAAATGAACACAAAAACTCTCTCTCTCAAGTCACTAGGTGGTGGAGTTGATCTTGGGACTTGGAGAGGATTTTGATCTATTGAATGTGTCTTGGAGTGGAGTCTTTTGCTCTTGTATTGAATGTTGAATTCAGAAAACTTGGATGATGTTGAATGAAGTGGTTGAGGGGTATTTATAGCCCCCAACCACTTCTTAGTCGTTGGTTGTTTCTGCTGTCGATGGGCGCACCGGACAGTCCGGTGGCGCACCGGACAGTCACTGTTCACTGTTCGATGTGCGCCACGTCAACGCGTCCGTTAGGGTTAGGAGATGTTGACCATTGGAGTCGTTTGTCTTTTTGCTGCACTGGACATTCCGGTGCCACATCGGACAGTCCGGTGACCTCTGACTTCTGCGCTCTGACTTTTGTCGCGGCACTGTTCATCACTGTTCATCTAAGCAGTCGACCGTTGGCGCGCAGGGAGTCGTTGCTTCGCTGGCTCACCGGATAGGCCGGTGGCACATCGGACAGTCCGGTGAATTATAGTGGAGCGCGCCCAGAAGAAACCCGAGAGTGTCTGGTTTGTTGGTTGCCTGGCCTGGTGCACCGAACAGTGTCCGGTGCGCCATTTTTCAGCACACTCTAAGTCCTTTGCTCCAATTTTTTATTGTGTCCCTAACTGAATTTCTTTCTTGATTTGTGTTGAACCTTATGCACCTGAGATAAATGACATCTAGACAAACTAGTTAGTCCACGGGGTTTGTGTTGGACATCAACCACCAAAATCGATTATAGGAAATGATTAAGTTCATTTCCCTTTCAATCTCCCCCTTTTTGGTGATTGATGCCAACACTAACCAAAGCAAATATGAAGTGTAGAAATGTAACTAGTTTGCAATTGAGATAGATGTGCATAGGTTACTTAGAATTTAAACCAATGAAAGGCTTTATGCATATAAATGGATTGCTTTTCTCTTATTTAACATTTTGGACCACATTTGCACCACTTATTCGTTTTTGTAAATCTTTTGGAAAATCCTTTCAATATATTTTGCAAATAGTCAAATCTATAGGAATATGATTGCAAGAAGCATTTTTTAAGATTTGAAATTCCTTCCCCTATTTCAAATGCTTTTTCCTTTGACTAAATGAAAGCTCCCCCTGAAATAATTCTCCTCTTAGCTTTCAAGAGGGTTTTTGAAATGGATACCACATATTGACATTCTTCCTACTAACTTGTTATTTGAAATAAGATACCAATTGAAAGTTAACTTTAAATATCAATTGAAATAAACATTTTTGACAATTTTGAAATGGTGGTGCGGTCTTGCGGTTCTTTTGCTTTGGGCTTAATACTTTCTCCCACTTTGGCATTAATCGCCAAAAACGGAGAACTTGAGAGCCCTTTTCACACTTTTCTCCCCCTTTGGGGCCTAATACGTTCTCCCAAATGGTAAAATAAATATGAGTGAAGGGTCTTACCAATAGAGAGTTATATGAGTAACGACAAAGGGTAGATGATACCGTCAGAGTTGGAGTGTAAGCCTTGTCTTTGCCGTATATTCCATTTCCCTTTCAATATAAGACTAAGGATAGAATTACACTTGAAAGCACATTAGTCTTAGCCTTGGCAACAAGAAGAATAAAAGATATGCATTTGTACCAAATGAGAGAGACATGATCAAAGGCATATACATGAGCTATGTGTGCAATGTTTCAATCAAAGTTTTGAGAATCAAGTATATTTAGCTCATTCTTAAGTTAGCTAAAAGTTTTCTCATCTAGTGGCTTGGTAAAGATATCGGCTAATTGGTTATGGGTGCTCACATAAGCAATTTCGATATCCCCCTTTTGTTGGTGATCTCTCAGAAAGTGATACATGATGTCTATGTGCTTAGTGCGGCTGTGTTCAATGGGATTATCCGCCATATGGATTGCACTATCATTATCACATAGGAGAGGGACTTTGTTCAACTTGTAGCCATAGTCCCTAAGGGTTTGCCTCATCCAAAGTAATTGCGCACAACAATGACCTGTGGCAATGTACTCGACTTCGGCGGTGGAAAGAGCTACTGAATTTTGTTTCTTTGAAGCCCATGACACCAGGGACCTTCCCAGAAACTGACAAGTCCTTGATTTGCTCTCTCTATCTATTTTACATCCGGCATAATCGACATAAGAATACCCAATTAAATCAAAGGTAGATCCCTTGGGGTATCAAAGCCCAAACTTAAGAGTGTAAACTAAATATCTCATGATCCTTTTCACGGCCCTAAGGTGAACTTCCTAAGGATTTGCCTGGAATCTAGCACACATGCATACTGAAAGCATAATATCCGGTCGAGATATAAATAAGTAAAATAAAGAACCTATCATCGACCTGTATACCTTTTGATCTACGGATTTACCTCCCGTGTCGAGGTCGAGATGCCCATTTGTTCCCATGGGTGTCTTGATGGGTTTGCCATTCTTCATCCCAAACTTCTTAAGTATGACTTGAATGTACTTAGTTTGGCTGATGAAGGTGTCGTGCCCTCTTGGAGTTGCTTGATTTGAAATCCAAGGAAATATTTCAACTCCCCCATCATAGACATCTCGAATTTCCGTATCATGATCCTACTAAACTCTTCACAAGATGACTTGTTACTTGACCCAAATATAATATCATCAACATAAATTTGGCATATAAACAAGTCTTTTGCAATAGTTTTAGTGAAGAGAGTAGGATCGGCTTTACCGACTTTGAAGCCATTAGTGATAAGAAAGTCTTGCAGGCATTCATACTATTGGGGGCCTTCGTCTTCTGAAGGTCCTCAAAAACGACTAACATGTTTCCCAAGTATAATATATGTACAGGAACCTTCGGGCATGGGATGAAGCTATACATAATATGAAGAGCGCGATTCGAGAGAAGGATGAATCAGTGCTGAAGCTACCCATGAAGAAGCTTCGGCTTAACGATGGAAAATGAAACGACTTAAAGGGGAAAAGGCTGTCTAGTCCTCGATAGATTTCCCTAAGTCAATAGTAAATGTCGAGGGCATGAATGTAATTCTACACAGGCTGCGTCATGTGCCTATAAATAGATGAACAGTGATACCGTACTGTTCACGCTGACTTGTATTCACTCGCACGTCACACTTGGACTTTCGCCTTCTGTCAAGCCGAAGGTATAAATGTAATTCAACATTGTTCATGTTCATTCATGATGATATAATAAAGATATTAATGATGTCATATGATTATTCATGTTATTTCTCATGTTTCATATGCTTCTACTTCCATTAATATACACTGTGATGATGAAGGTACGTTCTTCATAACCTTCGTCTGAAGATCATTATATCCTAAGGGAGATAATGCTTCGAAGGACGAAGGACTTTAACCACTAACGTTTTGTGTTGCCTTGTTCTTAACTCATAGCATTTGAGAACAAGTCCCCAACATTGGCGTCCACCTCTGGTGAACTCATTTGACCACCTTCGACAAGCCATGACCTTCGTCATGCCATCGAAGAAATCTTCGTCAGGACTAGGGGTTGCACTTCAGCCACTAGACGTCAACCAGGACACACTGCGCGAAGCCAGAACTCATAAAAGGAAGCCAGTTCAATTCACAGCTCACAACTCACAACTCATAAAAGGAAGCCAGTTCAATCCACCCTAGGCATGTCAGATCAATTCACAGCTTCAGTCAGAATGATGATAAAGGAAGCCAGTTCCAGAGGCTGCAGCACAGCTCACAGTCTTTAGGTCAGTAGCAAAGCTCCTTCAGGCCACCAGCTCCAAGGAGCAGAGGCGGTAGGGGCTTCGGAGGAAGATATGGGGATCAGCCCAGGAAAATCTATTGCTCATTCTGTGGTGAATACAAGGGCCACATTACAAGAACGTGCCAAATTACCATTCAGAAGCAAAAGAAGATTGCCGAAGCAGAAGCCCGGCAGAACCAGCCGAAGCAGGTTTTACGTACTGCTTCGTGCTACTCTCCCTACATACCAGAATATATGGGCAATCATCCTGCAACTTCTGTTGCTTCGGCAAGCCATTCACAAGCTTCCTGGCCTCAGCTTCCACCGCCACCACCATTGCCACCTACTCATACCCAAAGCCAACAGCTAGAAGGGCGCCAGTACCCCCAACAGCAACACGACTTCAGGGAGGAGTCCGAAGCTCATACAGTCAACAACACTGTACCAGAATCGAAGCACATATACTGAGGAATATCCTACTTCTGAAGTACTTTTATCTTTTATGCCATTTTAACTTTTTGTACTAGAAACAAGTAATGAAAAACTCAGTTTCAATTTCTTGTAATAATTCTACCTACACCAGAATGAAATATATCTTCTTCATAGATTTACAAAGCTTGAAAGACGACTCTCAAAGGAACGAAATAGTTTTCGAAGCTCAAAAGTCGTTCCTAAGGGAATGAAGAGCCGAAATTGACGAAACTACAAAAAGTCGTTCCTAATGGAGTGTAGCGTAAGTTTTCTACTCAAAAGTCGTTCCTAAGGGAATGCAGAGCCGAAATTGACGAAGCTATAAAAGGTCGTTCCTAAGGGAGCGCAGTGTAAGTTTTCTGCTCAAAAGTCGTTCCAAAGGGAATGCAGAGCCAAATACCGCCGAAATATAAGGTGAAGAAGTTTAAAAGTCGTTCCTAAGGGGATGCAGAACTTATACCGCCGAAATATAAGGCGAAGAAGTTCAAAAGTCGTTCCTAAGGGGATGCAGAACTTATACCACCGAAATAGAAGGTGAAGAAGCTCAAAAGTCGTTCCAAAGGGGATGCAAGGCTTAGACTCAAAAGACGTTCCTAAGGGGATGCAATCTTCCATGTACTAGTGTGGGCGTATGTGTGGGTGTTAAAGCATCATCATATTGCATCATATCATCGCATCATCTAGCATAGCATCACATCATACATCATATCGCATCAACAGAAAGACTGGATACAAAGCAAACCCTTGGAAATACTTCGATTGAATGAAAATGTGCTAAGGCACGAAGCAAGCTTCGGGTGACAGTTTTATCAGATCTGCTCTAGAAGGGGTTTCTTTCTTTACGAAGCATGAAAAGAAGGGAAGGTGTTTTTTCGCCGAAGGCTCAAAAACTGGTATGTGTGTATGTTTCATGCTTCGCAAAGAAATAAATTACAACAATTTACATATTCGACTCAATGTTACATACATCAAATGTTACATAGTTTTGTTACAATAGAAGCCTAATCTTCATTCAATTGTTCCATACATCAAGCATTTCAAAATATTATTACAATAAAATCTATTCTTCTCTAAGGACTTTTTCTGCAACTTCGTTCAAAAGTTTATCGACGACTTCGTCGATAACGGAGTCCGCCATGCTTATAATATCCAGTGCTTCCTTCATTTCTGGATCAGGTAGGGGATCATACGGCTCCGGTGGCGGGGATAGTTCAGGTGAAGTAGGTAAATTGATTAGTTCGAAGCCACAAAGCAAGTACCGAAGTTAAATAATCAAAAAACAATACCTATACGCCTTTCACGTTCAGCAGTCTCTTCAGCTCGCTTTGCTTCTGCCCGGGCGTCGTGGGTGTCTTTTTCATTCTTTTTTATAATCTCGTGGGCTAGCTCTCGGCCACCATTCACCCAGACATCGTTATAAAACTTCCCGCCCATTAAAGTTGCTTCGGCTGAAGGATCCTTGTCACACCCGGTTTTGGAAGGTAAACCGAATGTGAACCATGTACGTGCCAGGATCAGAAATTCACGTACACAGCGATTACATAAATGACTCATCATAGCACAATGCTTCGAATTACAATAAAGAGTAAGTAATAATATTACATACTAGAGCCATTTACATAATATAAATCAAAGTACACAGAATCGAAACGTAGCCAACGCAAACAACCCACCACAGGCAGTTGACTCGGGGAGGTTGCTAGCCTAATCCTCGAACTCGTCGAAGTCCTGGAACTCCTGTAGATCCTCCTCGACACCGTTCTCCTTCTTCTTTACCTGAGCATAGATTGCACTAAAGGCAACCTGGTGTTTTGTGAAAGCAAGGGTGAGTACACATCAACGTACTCAACAAATGTCCCGTTTGGCTGTAGTGGACTAGCTTTATGTGGAGTTAAGGTCAAGAAGTTGCTTTTAGTCGATCAGGTAATTATTACTAGTAGAGAGCCAGGTTTTAACATTAACCCAAGTTGTTAACCCAAAAGTACTATTTCCAAATGGAAAGAATACCAGAAACCATAGTCATAATCATAATAGAAACCAACATTATCCTCATCATCATCTATAAACAAAGTATCTCTGATCAATGTGTCTCTAATCAATGGAGCTCCCTTGGCCACTCATAACCGCGAGCACGACTGATATATCAGTTTCATAACACTCTGTAGAGGTTGCGCACTTTACCCACGAGTCGTGATTCCCTCTCTAGCCCGGGCTTACAAGACCCTTGTTCACTCCCGAGGTGAATGGCCAGTGATTCACTACGAATCCTTTACAAAGATACCCTGAAGCTGTAGCCGTCCGTTAGGTTTCTTAAATGCATCGCACTCCTCCCCAAGGGGCGAACCAACCTTGGAAGAGCGAGCCGCATACATCGAGCCCCATTAACGGCACGACGGCGAAGCGAACTACACCCAAGTTCCTCTAATTATTCAGCTAAGGGCGTTCCATTCCACCCTCATGGTTGCACTGTTTTCCCGGGTGGTCATCCAACGAATCAGTCCTTACGAAGAGGCACTCGAGAAACAGCTCGAGTCCCCTAAAGTATCACCAGTCCAACATCATAATCATAATGACAACATCGTATCATAAGTGTTCACATCATGTTCATTGATTAAAGTAAAGCAATAGCATGAAGCTAACCATAGTAACCCAAAAGGTATTCAAGGATAAGGTAAATACAAAGCTAGTCAATCCTTAGGTTGATCATGGTATGCAGGTTGATGAATTATAAAGTAAATGAGACATAATAGTTCAGAGGACACTTGCCTTCACCAAACAGATGCTCATGATCTTCAGCCTCGTAGAACTCAAAGAGTTTGATCTCTTGGCTGTCGAAGCTTGGCCGTCGATTCCTCGAAGCTCAGAAACAAACCATGATCTAATCGCAACGCGAAGCGAAGACAAACAGGCACAAGCAAACAAACATATATATATGCATAAGAACATTACACCATTCAAAGAAAAAATAATAAAACATGTAAAATGAAATAGAGCGCGTTACTACGGTCACGCGAGGAAAAAGAAACGTCGAACTCGAAGCAACGGTCGAGAAGATACCGCGTTTACGCTAAACAAGTATTAACTATAACATTTAGTTCAACATGATTACATTAATCTACCTTTATTAAATGTTGTCGGAGAGTAGATCTCCGGCCGGGTGGCGGAGTGCACCCGCCCTAAGTCCTGAGAGGAGGAGGGGCTTAGGCGTTTCGCTTGATTGATGGAGAGAAGGGGCAGTACACAAGAACACACAAGGATTTAGAGTGGTTCGGAACGCCGGAGCGTAATACCCTACTCCATTGTGAGATGTATTGCTTGAGGGCTTGTATGGGCTAGTGAGTCTGAGATTGCGTGTGTGTGTAACGTCGCATGCCTCCCCTTTTATAGCTGAAGGGGGGCATGCACAAAGGGACTGGGCCCCGACATGTGGGCCCAGGGACATAAAGAATATAGTGCTTGGATCCTTTAGTATCTATTGTCGAGTCCATCCTCTTGCGCGCTGACGCCCAAGATCTGCGTATCCTTAGTGTATAGGGGAAGCTTCTGGCGGAATAGTAGATGAGTATAGCGCGCCGCTCAACATAGGTATACTGTTCACCAGCAGACCCAGCAGGCGGGCTGTCTGCTGTATGACCTTGACGCCGCCTGCCAGCGGATGGGACGGGACACATTTAATGCTGAGAGGGCACGTCGCCCGTCAGCGCAGTGGCAGGCGGCGCGTCTTTTCCTCAATAAATGCAGGGGCTGCACGGCTTTTCGTTAGGGTCGACCCGGTAGCTTATGTCATGGGCCACAAGCAGCGGGTCTCTGCCTGAGCGGGAAGCGGAGGCGAGGCCCACACACGTGTCAGCGCCAGACCCTTGCACACACCAGGGTCCTTCTCGCTCCGAGACCCTGCTGGAGTTTGGACTTACCCGAAGGCTCCGGGGTCTGGTGTCCTTTTGTGGGGGTCCGGCCTTACTGGGGTGTAGTGTCTTTCCCTGCCACGTGGCGTCCTTTGGCCTGCCCATCCGGCGGGGTCAGGCGCGGTCCTCCGCTCAGCTAAGGGACGTCGCATGGGTGCGATGCCTTAATGCTGCAGGAGAGGATACCCCTGATTTAGGGTACCGACAGTGGCCCCCGGTCCCGCCTCAGGGGAGGATGCGAGCTTGCAGGTGGGACCAGAGTGTGATTGGTGGTTAGACCGCTGCTTCTGTGCGCCTACTGCTGCAATTACTGCCGGCCCGCCTATGACCACGCCAACTGTCGTGCCTATTCCCACGGCTGACTGACCCGTGACCGTCGTACTTAACGATATTGTTTGGCCATGCGCGGGGCTGCCTTGAGTCGCTGCACTAGTTTTGAAAAATTTACCTTTTCATAATCTGTGACAGTCCCGAGAAGACAAGGCATTGGCGCAGGCGGCAGTGCGGCTTCTTTGCACACGGTAACCGGCGCGCCGGTTACATGACGTGTGGGCCTGGGCCCTGAGTTGGACCGCTAGTTGTGGCGGATTTGAGGGGGCGCTCAGTCGTGGGGCGTTTGCATGCTTCTCGCACGGCGGTTCGCCTCTTTGACCGCTGGTTACGGCGAAGATGAAGGGGCGCTTGATCGTGGGGCGGTTGCATGCCCCTTGCGTGACAGTTCGCCTTCCTGACCGCTGGTTGCCCCGGAGAAGGAGGGGTGCGTAACCGTGGGGCAGTCGCACGCTCCTCCTTTGGGTTGGTTTTTATGACATGCGGGGCCTGGCCCCCGTGTCATAAGGTGAGATCCCTGGTGCACGCCGGGGGGAGACTTCACTCGTGACGCTTCAGGGGCGCGAGTGGGGGGGGGATCTGCCTTTAAAAAGGGGTCGATCCCCCGGCCAGTAGACATGCCTCGCTCTCCTTGTGACCACCACGCCCTTTCGCCTTCCGGGCCTCCAGATGGGGTGCGTCGGTGTTCTCTGGAAGGATCCGCGTCAAGGTCGTCTCTTCCGGCGACTTCACCATCGGAGTGTGTGCGCTTGTGGTGGTGTCGCCGATCTTGTCTTCTTCCTGCCGCCATTGGAGGAGTGCAACCCCATGGGGGTTGGCATCCTTTCGCCACTATTCGGCTTCAAGGATTTTCATCATGCAGCCCGGCTGCAGTCCCTCGCCGGTGGTCATCCAGAAGGATGACTGCCAGCCTTGTGGTGGGGAGAAGCAAACCGGGCTGCGGCCTCCCTCCTGCCCTCAACTTCAAGGATGTTCATCATCCATGCTGGGGAGGGGGTGTGCCAAGTTGAGGCTCCACCTCCACGTGGGTAGCGACCCGCTTCTTCCCTCAGTGTCCGGGGGAGAAGGGCTTTCGCCGTCTGTGGCGCTGTCAGCTGCCGCGTGCCTGGCTTCTCGGCCTGGGTGGCTCTGCATCCTGTCGGTGGGGCAGAGCGTGGCTGCATGTCCACCGCACGGGCGATGGTGGCGCTGTGCGTGGGTCGGCCACATCCACGGCTTCTCCCGCTCCTCCAGCTGCACTGGGAGGCTGTACAAGACGTCGTACGCCACGGGGGCGGCGGCAGCGTTCTTGATGGTCTTGCCTTCACTCCCGCAGCGAGGACGGGAGCGGAGACCTCTTCGTGCGCACTGGTGCAGCCGCTGCCCACCAGTGCTGAGGTGGTCACCGCCCCCAGCGGGGCTGATGTGGTCGCTTCTGCTGGTGAGGCTACCCACAACAGAGGTGGTTGCCTCCGCTGGCTAGACCGTTAGTGCCACTTGCTGCCGATCCTTCGGCTCTTTGGCTTTAATGGCCTCGCTGTTACCCTCTATGGGAGGATGGGGGCGAGATCCTATTCGCAGTAGCGCTTGCCCTGAGGCGATCACTGCTGCTGTCTAGCCGCCCGGGGCGGAGGTCGTTGTCGCTGTTGGTGCAGAGGTGGTCGACGTCGTTGGTGGGGCTGTCCGGAGCCAGCTTCCAGTGCAGCTCTTGCTGGTGTGGAGGTAGTTCATTCCTACAGAAATGGAGCTGGGGTCCCGCTTGTAAGGGAATGTAATGACATCTGCTTGAAAGCAAAATGTAATAACATATGTACACAGGATTTTAGCCTGGGAAGCCCAGTTATGTGCCCGAACCCCCTAGATGGTGGCTTCAAGTACTAAGACACCCGCCGCAGGGCGGTGGAGTATGTAGGCCCACGGTACAGGACCTGGCTGAGCGGCTACATGGCTTCCGGACCCCCAGGAGACGAGTGCCTGTTCTTCAAAGCCGGACCTCTAGGTTGTTGGATGCACAAGACTTTAGTTTTAAATACTAGGACACTCACTACGGGGTGGTGGAATGTGCAGGATTTTGGGTACGGAACCAGGCTAACCGGCCACACAGGCTCCGGACCACCCTATGGAGCGGGCGTTCGTTCTTTAGAACTGGCCCCTAGGCCTTCCCCTGTTTTTGTAAATAAATAAATATCGTCTTTTGAGCTGCATTTAACACTTATCTGTGCAACGCCTGTTCCTGTTGTGTGCGATGTTGTTGACTCCTCCATAGTACCTGGCCCCTTGCCTGGGATGCAGGCTTGATGTGTTGAGGTTGGATGCCAGCATTCCTGAAAAGGTCGTCAACAATCCTCGGGAGGCAGACTCGCCGGGATCTGGATCTGTACACAACTTTTAGCTAGGAAGCATTAGTAGTACACCTCATAGGGTTTTCCGTTTGACATTAGTCGCCCTTTGATACATGCTCGGGACCTGTAGGTTTTAGTCCGGGTGGCCAAGTTGCGTGTCCGGACCCCCTTGGGTCACGGTTCCAGATACTAGGACACTTGTCGCAGGGCGGTGGAGCGTGCAGGCCCATGGTACAGGACCAGGCTGAGCGGCTGCACGAGCTCTGGACCACCCCAGGAGACTAGTGTTTGTTCTCTAGCTCCGGTCCTGAGGTTGTCGGACCCGCAGGACTTATAACTCTAGATACTAGGTCCCTGTCACAGGGTGGCGGAGCATGCAGGCCCACGGTACAGGACCTGGCTGAGCGGCTACATGGGCTCCGGACCACCCTATGGAACGGGGTCCCGTTCTCTAGAGCCGGCCCCCAGGCTGTCGGACCTCCCTACTTTCGCATCAGGGGTCCTAAACTGCAAGCCTGGCTGTTCAATTCGAACGCCGCCATGTCAGACAGATGGAAACCGTACGGGTGGGTTAGCTAAAAAGTATTATCTGAAAAACTGCGAGGCAGGACCATGGAGCAGCAAGATGGAACTATCACAAGAGCGCAGCTGAGGGGGTAGTTTCTCTTTATAACTTGTCGTGCATGTGTGCAGACCAATAGTCTGGGTTCATGGGGGCAGACCCCACTGGGTTGTCGTACACATATGCGTTATCTAGTCACAAGAAAAGGAAACAGACTCGACCCCTTAGTCTTGCTCTATGGATAGAACTTACAAAGATACTTGGTCTCGGGGTAAGGTGCTCCTCCAGTCGTAGCTAGATGGTTCCCCTTGGGTCGGTGCACTCCCGTTACCTTGAAGGGTCCTTCCCAGCTGGGGGAGAGTTGCGGAACCCCTCTTGGTATGGTATCTGCCATGGGGCTAAGCCCCGACCCAGGGTTCCCATCTGTATTTGACGCAGGAGCCCTTGTCTCTGGCAGTGATCACTTCTGCATATACCTGTCTGTAGCTCAGACCCGTGGGGGGTCTGGAAGGGCCTCCGGAGGGAAGGCGTGCTCCAGCTCCATAGACCGGGGAACACGGGGTCCCTCTGGGGTTTGTCTAATTGTCTTCACCGGAGTAGGAGCCTCCAGTGAAGATATCTTTCATGTCCCCCTCGGGCGACTGGTACCCGAGGTCCCGCTCAGCCACGGCTACCTTGCCATCGTCCTCCTTCTCTTTGTCGGGCCGATAGCGAGGCGGGGATCCGTCTTTGGAAGACTGCTCGCGCCGCTTGCTGACGCGTTTTGCGAGGTCAATGATCTCGCGACACTCCGCTGCACTGTGGCGACCATATGGGTGCATAGGGCATGGACCGTTGCCACTCTTCTGCGGTCGTGGGTGCTTGTTGCGGTCGCCCTGGCCTCTGGTCACTGCTGTGGCCACCAGAGCAGTGGACTGTGGCCTCTGGTAGTCGCGGTCCTACTTCTTATTCTTCTTTCCGTCCCGAAGGGCGGCCCCCAAGCCACCTGACTGGGCAGCCCCAGTTTGCGGGGCCAAGTGCCATGCACGTCCCTCGGCGGCTCTGGCGCATTTGTTGGCCAGGGTGAAGAGCGTAGGGACAGTTTCCACGTCATGCGTGGCCAACTTCTCCAACATTTTCTCATCACGTATTCCCTGTCGGAAAGTCGTGATGATAGAAGCATCAGAAATATGAGGTATCGTACCTCGTACCTTGGTGAAGCGGGAGATGAACTTCCGGAGGGTTTCCCCGGGCCCCTGCCTCACTGCATGAAGGTGGGCTTCCACACCGTGCTGCTGGAAAGCACTGGTGAAGTTCGCTACGAACCGCGCACAGAGTTCTTCCCAGGAATAGACTGATCCCGGGGTGAGATTCATGAGCCAGGTCCGGGCAGGTCCAGACAAGGCCACATGAAAGTATGTTGCCATCACAGTGGTGTTTCCACCTGCCGCTGTGATGGCGGTAACATACACCTGCAGGAACTCCGACGGGTTTGATGTTCCGTCATATTTTTCCGGTAGGTGTGGCCAGAACTTGGGTGGCCAGGATGTCACACAGAGGTGATCCGCCAGAGCGGCGCAACCTACTCCGACCAAGGGGACACCCGTTTGGGACCGGGTGCCCATTGGCGTCTGCGGTGCAACCGCGGCGAAGTCTTGATCGAGGTCGCGCCCATTGATGTTTTGGCGG
The DNA here is from genome assembly GCA_029449295.1 of Zea luxurians. NCBI lineage: Eukaryota > Viridiplantae > Streptophyta > Magnoliopsida > Poales > Poaceae > Zea > Zea luxurians. The sequence goes on along the minus strand of JAOPSE010000048.1, from coordinate 8,661,259 downwards.
CACTCGCGCGCCCTTTCCAAAGATACCCGGGCATCCTCTCCCGCACGCCTGCGGTTGAGTTCTGCCCGGAGATCATTGGCCTGCGTGCCCCTCACTGAGGGCGAGCGCACCGATGCTGATGCCTTGTGTTGGCGCTGTGATGACCGCGCCTTTGACCGGGTCAAGGTAGAATGCGCCATACTGAGCAGCCGGTCGACGTCGTCCCGCCACTGCTTCATGGCTCCTGGTGATGCCGTGGAGCTCGGAGGGTGTCACAATAACTCCCTGGCTGCTGACAACGCCCCCGGAGACGCCCTTGATGGAGTCCGGGATGTTTGCACCACCGTGTGCTGCCGTGCGGCGTGCACGGCAGGAGTGACTGGTGTCGGGCGACTGGGAGCCTGCGGTGTGGAGGAAGCAGCTTCTCCCTCCACCGCAAAATCTACCGAAGTCTCGGCGCGGTGCTCTACGATCTACACCATCATGATTGGGCAAGAAATCAATCGAAAACCTAATGCCTAGGCCCCCTACCTGGCGCGCCAAATGTCGGAGAGTAGATCTCCGGCCGGGTGGCAGAGTGCACCCGCCCTAAGTCTTGAGAGGAGGAGGGGCTTAGGCGTTTCGCTTGATTGATGGAGAGAAGGGGCAGTACACAAGAACACACGAGGATTTAGAGTGGTTCAGGCCACCAGAGCGTAATACCCTACTCCACTGTGAGATGTATTGCTTGAGGGCTTGTATGGGCTAGCGAGTCTGAGATTGCGTGTGTGTGTAACGTCGCATGCCTCCCCTTTTATAGCTGAAGGGGGCATGCACAAAGGGACTGGGCCCCAACATGTGGGCCTAGGGACATAAAGAATATAGTGCTTGGATCTTTTAATATCTGTTGTCGAGTCCATCCTCTTGCGCCCTGATGCCCAAGATCTGCGTATCCTTAGTGTACAGGGGAAGCTTTTGGCGGAAGAGTAGATGAGTATAGCGCGCCGCTCAGCACAGGCATACTGTTCACCAGCAGACCCAGCAGGCGGGCTGTCTGCTGGATGACCTTGACGCCGTCTGCCAGCGGATGGGACGGGACGCATTTAATGCTGGGAGGGCACGTCGGCCGTCAGCGCAGTGGCAGGCGACGCGTCTTTTCCTCAATAAATGCAAGGGTTGCACGACTTTTCGTTAGGGTCGGCCCGGTAGCTTATGTCATGGGACACAAGCAGCGGGTCTCCGCCTGAGCGGGAAGCGGAGGCGAGGCCCGCACACGTGTCAGCGCCGGACCCCTGCACACACCAGGGTCCTTCTCGCTCCGGGACCCTGCTGGAGTTCGGACTTACCCGAAGGCTCCGGACTCGTATATAGGGTCCGATGTCCTTTCGTGGGGGTCCGACCTTACTGGGGTGTGGTGTCTTTCCCTGCCACGTGGCGTCCTTTGGCTTGCCCATCCGACGGGGTCAGGCGCGGTCCTCCGCGCGGCTAAGGGACATTGCATGGGTGCGATGTCTTCATGCTGTAGAAGAGGGTACCCCTGATTTAGGGTACCGACAAATGTAAATTAAAACTAATATTTAGTTTCGATTAATCCTTTATTCTAATAGTTGTCGGGCTAAACAAGTAATTAATTAATTAACACGAACGATTATAAGCGACACAGTTTAATTACCCGCACGGACAGTGCGCGACGTACGTGAGCGACGCGTGACACACGAAACAGCACGCACGACATGCGAAACAACACGAACAACACGCGAACAACACGACAACGACGAGCGCCACACGTGTGAACAACGCGACATACGAGTACTGCTAAATTATGTCGTTCTTATATTAGCCAAATATTAAATATAACATTTAAGTAATCATAATCACGCTAACAGGTATCTAAAAACGCCTAATTAAAATCATTAATTATATTCGATTGAATTGTTATTTTAATAATACACAACTAAATAAGCAATCAATTATTTAACGTGGACGATATAGCGAAATGATTTTACTAAAGCGTGCAAATAGTGATTTACGCGAACGACGACGTGTGCGGACAGCATGTGAATTTGCACACGTGAAACAACATGCAAACACGGTGCGAACCGGACGCACGGCGCGCGCACGAACATGCAAATGAACGACGACTATATGCACGATAAGTATGCACGACCAACACGCATGAACATCGTGCTGATGGCGCACGAACAACGACGACGACACATGGGAGTAGCATGAGCAGCACGTGAGACAACTCGCGAGTAGAGCACGGGCCACCACGCAAGACGCGAACGATGCGCGACAAAGCGGGTGAGCAGCTCGCGCGACATACACGAACGATGCGCGGGAAACGCGATAAAACTAAATAGTCATCGCCTTTATATTTAAACAAATATTAGAGCAAAAAATTTGAGTTTCTATTAATTACGTCGACATGTATTTATAAAGCATAAGTTAACTAATATAAATTAGTTTAATTGAAAAGTCTAATTAATTAACGTTAGTTAGACAAAAATATAATTAATTATTTAGAACGTGCGACATGGTGAAACAAGTTTACTAACGCGCAGACGATGCTCACCTCGCAACGACGTCGGATGGCTAGACGAGCTCGCGGCGAGGCTGCTGCTGCGCCAGGGCCGCGCAAAAACCGAGCCGAGGCTGCGTAGGCCACGCCGAGGGCACACATGCGGCCCACGCCGGACGCGAGCGTGAGGCCACGTCGGGGGCACGCGCACGGGCCGCGCCAGAGCACGGCCTGGCCGTGTCATGGCCGAACTAACCACGCTAGCCGCGGGCAGCAGGTCGCGCGACGCGCGCAAGGGCTGCGCCAGGCGCACCAGGCGAGCCGCGCAGGGACTGCGTGAGCTAGCCGCTGCAGACCGCGCCGAAGGCCCTGCCGAGCGCTAGCCACGCTGGCAGGCCGCGCCAAGGCACCAATTCGTCGAGCCACCGCACCCAGGACATGCTGCCTCCACGCACGACGGAGATCATCACGGGAAAGAATCGGCGCGGTTGTGGGCGAGGACGGGCGATAGGAGCGCGTAGTGGGTGGTTTTGGCAGAGATAGACGCGTGCACAGCTAAGAAAGAGGAGGCGGTTGCAAGAGATGACAGGTGGGGGCCAAAAAACTGCTACACCAGGCCGGCGGTGCTTGGTTGGGCGTTGCCCACGCGCGCGCAGATCGCTGGGGCGCATGGCGCGGGCGCCTGGAGTGTGCCGGTGCGGGGCACCGCGACCCAAGCCAGTTGGGCCGAATGGAAGCGGGAGGAGGGCTTGGGCCGGTGCGGGGCAGGCCGAATGGGTGAAGGCGTGTGGGCCGCGCTGGGCCGATGAGAAGGCCAGCCAAGGGGGGAGGGCGCGCTGGGCCTGCAGGGAGGGATGTGCCACCTGGGCCGAGTCGGGCCTCGGGATGGGGGAAGAGAGGCCGCCACGGCTGGGCCACGTGAGCATGGGCCTTGGAAGGGGAAGAGGGGGAGGGTGGGCTGGCTAGAGGGTTTGGGCTCCTTCCTTTCTTTTCCATTTTCTTCTTTTTCTTACTCTTTTCTATTATTTCCAAATCAGCTTTGTATGCGAGGAAGAGGTAGCAAAAGAAAAGTAGATGCATACCAAGGCAATACACCAAATAGGAGTAAGTGCATTCCAACATGATGCAACAACAATTTCAACTTAGATTTTGGTTACATGCGATACGAACACCAGTCTCTCTATTGCTTTAAAAATAGGAGGAAGGAGCGAAACTGGAAGAGAAAAGGAGAGTAACACCTGAATTTGGTGAATATTAGAAAAGAAATTTTATACCCCCAAATTCAAGGTGTTACAATCCTTCGTATCGTCTATGGAGAAGGCAGCTTCGGCCTGGGCTATAGCCTTAACGTGATCACATCCGGCCATCTCCAGAATAGCTGAGATTCCCCGCGCGCCGGAAAACGCACAAATATCCCCGCGATCATTCAAGATTTCCTCAAAGGCTTCGGCTTCTCCACTTATCCATTCAATAACGCCATCGGGGTCGCCTCGGATAAAATTTTCTTCAGAAGAATAGGCACCCACTTTGGAGAAGCTAGTTTTTAATTTCTTCACGCAATCCAAGGATTTTTCAAAACACTTCTCCTTGGATTCGCGAAGTTCTTCAACATTTTTCTCTACTTTATTCTTCCAATATTCACTGATCTCTTGGTTAGCCTGTGCGAGCGCGCAGTTCTCCTTAGCTTCGGCCAGTTGTCTCCGAAGGTCTTCAACCTCGGCTTTCTGGGCTTCGGCCTGAGCATTGTACTTAGCTTCGTCTTCTTTTATTTTGTTCACCAATGAAATCAAAATTTTGTCTTTCTCTAGACCTTCGTTTCTCAGTTCAATCACCTCTGAGCGAAGGTTGTTAAGAGCCATTGTACAGCCTTCGTCTTTGGCGCTCTTCTGTGCCCTCAAGGCATTACTAAGAATTAAGCCCTGCAAAGAAGAACAAAGAATTGAACATGTCAATAAAATACTTCTCTTTTCAACTTCAAAGTTAACTTCTATACCTTTATACTGTTGTACGCGAGGCTATCAGCAAGATCATCTTTCGACATAACCAAAAGGCCTTCTTCAAGCTTCGAAAATCCCATACTTTTGGCTATCTCCCAGCAACCGGATATTTTTTTGTTCTCTGGGAGGCAGTACAAGAAATCATCTTTGTTAGTGCTGTTAAACACTAAGGCTCCCTTCGGATATTTTAATTTTTGGGCATAGTGTCTGGCTTCCAGGATTTCATCTTCAGATAATTTCTTCCCCGAAGCATGTCGATAAATGTAATCAACAACTTCGGCTGGAGCTTCGAGGGCAGGATAGTTTGCTTTTTCTGCCATACGTTGCCCTGCTGTCATGTCGATATCTGAAGTTTGCTGATCAACTTTGTCTTTAGATGCGACAACCTTCGTCTCAATGGGCACTGTAGGCTCAGCTTCAGCTTCAGCCTGGCCCTCGGCAACTTCGGCAACTTTCTTAATAGGAGCAGGGGTCAAGGCCTTTGTAGTCTCCATAACAGCGTCTAGCACGCTGGCCATCCTCCTCCTCTTGGGAGTTGCGGTAGGAGCTTTTTGCATCTTCGGCAAATTTGCCTCTGCCGGTGGGCTCAGGACTTCTGGCATTTTATCACTTTTTCCACCTGTGGCTCTTCGGCCTTATAATCCTTAGCTTCGGTTGGCCGGACTGTAGGCACCTTCGGCACTACAATCGGCTCTTCAACGCTTTGCACAATCAGAGCAACGTGTCTTGCTTCGGCAGTTGAAGAGGCCCCTTCGCCAAATTCAGGCACTACGACCGGTTCAATATATCGCGGCCGGTGGGTCAGAACCTTCACTTTTTTGCCCTTCGGCACAGCTGTGGTGGCTGAAGCGGCAGTCTTTCTCTTTTTTTCCTTGCCCTCGTAACGGGTAGCGATAATCAGGGTATATGAAGCCAATCGCATCAAATACCCTGTTCAATCTTTTCTTCCCCTGGCCCCCGAAGGCTGTGGACAAGGCATCGTCTTCGGCCTTGGAATATGTCCCAAGCAGCTCGTCACTAGTAGCTTCAATACATTTCAACCAGTCATCATTTGGCTCATCAAACTTCTCCCTAAACCTGAAGGTATACTTCAATCGGACTAGGCCACCTTCATTGAATTCGGCAGTAGTCTCCTTCGACATATCCCAGCTCTCCACAAGTGGCCACACCCTGAAGGATATGTGTTCCTAAATTAAATCCCTCATGCCAATGAAGGCGCAAACAGTACTAAAGGCCTTCTGACATGCTTCAACATCGCTATCAATATCCACCTTCGGCCTTCGGAGGCCAAAGCAAGACCAGATGGGGCGCTGGATAATTTCCTTGATGTCTTCTCTTTTAATCAGATCACTTTTAACATAAAACCACTCCTCCATCCAGGCCCTGGGCCATCTTTTCCGGAATGTTGGCACCGGGTGGCTTGCATTAGAATGGGCAATGAACCCGTAACAACCGAAGTTGTTGTGGTATTGTTCTTTGTCGATAGCCTTCGTCTCGTATAAAAGCTCGTGCATGTTGCAGAAGCATTTCGCGCTTGGCTCCAGCCCCTGGCTCCTTACAGCCCAGACAAATATCCCCATCCTGATTATAGCCTCGGGGGTAATCTGATGAAGAAAGATTTGGAATATCTTTAATACCTCGACCACAAATTTACTCAGCGGGAACCGAAGGCTTGCTTTCAAGAAGCTTCGGTAAATAACAACTTCGTTTTCCTCCGGAGCAGGGGCAGTACTGTCTCCTCCAACTCTGACAATAGACATGTCGCGAAAATATCTCCCCCTCATGGCGTCAATATGACTTTGCTTGATAGTCGATTTTTCGAAGATAGTTTGGCTTGGCCGCCACGGCCGATCCTCAGAATCTTCATCCTCACTTTCCACGTCATAACTATCAGTGTCATAGAATCTTCGGACAAACCTTCCATGATCTCCTTAGTAATTTTCTCTGTATTCGTTTTTGCCATAGACTCATAAAACCCAGCGATGAAAGGATCTGTAACTTTCTTTTCTCCATACAACTTCTTCTCCTTGGTCATTTTCTTCTCTTCAGTCATCTTCTTCTCCTCACTCATCTTCTCCTCAAATTTGGAGCAAACACACCTTTAAACTGAAGCTCTAAAAGCTCGAAAATCAGGCGAGAGCTATTGAGCAAGAGCTAGAAATTTGAGAAAATAACGCAAATAGCAGAGACAACGTATCAAATGTTGCCGCTATGGGTTCATATTTATACGCCTAGTGCTTTGCAACTTGGCGGGCCCCGTCTGTCATTGACTGTCGCTATTCTAGCGAAGGGAATTTGTTTTTTCGGACCTTCCGCTTAAGGCCTTCGTTCACGTCGCAGTCTAAATTTGTTGTTATAACAAATTAATACTGCGAGGGGCTACTGTTGGGGGCCTTCGTCTTCCGAAGGTCCTCAAAAACATGACTAACATGTTTCCCAAGTATAATATATGTACAGGAACCTTCGGGCATGTGATGAAGCTATACATAATATGAAGAGCGCGGTTCGAGAGAAGGATGAATCAGTGACGAAGCTACCCATGAAGAAGCTTTGGCTTAACGATGGAAAATGAAACTGACTTATAGGGGAAAAGGCTGTCTAGTCCTCGATAGATTTCCCTAAGTCAATAGTAAATGTCGAGGGCATGAATGTAATTCTACACAGGCTGCGTCCTGTGCCTATAAATAGATGAACAGTGACACCGTACTGTTCACGCTGACTTGTATTCACTCGCGCGTCACACTTGGACTTTCGCCTTCTGTCAAGCCGAAGGTATAAATGTAATTCAACATTGTTCATGTTCATTCATGATGATATAATAAAGATATATTAATGATGTCATATGATTATTCATGCTATTTCTCATGTTTCATATGCTTCTACTTCCATTAATATACACTGTGATGATGAAGGTACGTTCTTCATAACCTTCGTCTGAAGATCATTATATCCTAAGGGAGATAATGCTTCGAAGGACGAAGGACTTTAACCACTAACGTTTTGTGTTGCCTTGTTCTTAACTCATAGCATTTGAGAACAAGTCCCCAACACATACCATGCTCTTGGGGCTTGTTTGAGTGTAATATCCCAATTTTGATCCCAAAGGTTAGAAACCCTAAACTCCTAAACCCCCTAATTATCTCCTAAGACCCCATCTCATGAATCATTATATTCATCATATGCATACACCATGATTGCTAGTAGCACTTCACATAGAATATTTCATTTTGGACTCCTAGGAAATTTATATGAATTTTTGTTTAAAGGAAAAAGAGATTAAAGAAAAAAAGAGAAAAAGAAAAAAAGAGAGAGAAAACCTTTCCCTCTCAGCTCGGCCAAATCTGGCCCAAGCTCCCCCTCTGTCCCGTGCGTCCGCGCTTCTTCCCCGCTCGTGGCCCAGGGCGGCCCATCCGTCACGCGCGCCCGCGCTCGCGTCTCGCTCTCCTCTCCCTCGTTGTCAGCCTGGCCACACCCGTCAGCCGCGCCCGCCCCTTCTCCCTCGCATCCACTCTCTCTCTAGTAGGCAGGCTCCGCTCGTCAGCCCCTTCCCCTCGCCTGTGATCGGCCATCGACGCGTTCATCGCCGGCCACCGCCCGCCCAGTCTCCTCGCCATTAACTCGCTCACCAGCATGAATTGGCGCCTTGCGTCCCCACACTGTGACCGAGCCGTCCCGTCGCCACCGCCTGCCCCGAGCCATCCCGTCACCACCACTATGCGCCATCATCGCCGCCGCAGCAATCCTCGCTGGTGCTTGCCACCTCTTCCTCCCCCTCCTCGACCACCTATAAAAGGACCACCCTGAGCCCCTTATTTCCTCGCACCGGCCTCGGCCACTCCATCTTCCTCCCCTGGACCCAATCGAGCTCGACGCCATCGTCCCTCCCCTCTCCGGTGGCTTAGGATCAAATTACTGTAGTCCACAAGCTTCACCACCTCGCCACAAGTAAGTGCGCCTTTCTCCCTCACCTATCACATCCAGTAGCCTCGCCGGCGACCTTGCCGCCGCAGGATCCGCCACCTCGCCGTGGACCGGCCATCCTGAGTGCCCACCGATCAAATTGACCCCGCCGCGGAAGAAGGGCAGGAGCCCGACCTCTCGGAAATAGATCTTTCGTGCCAAGAGAACTTTGACGAAGGCAAGTCCATTCTTCCCGTGACGCATAAATTACCTACTCTTTCTACCACTACCTAAGACGGGATATGGGTTGGGTTCTATGCATTGTGAGTCGAGTGATGGCCTGCATTAAAGAATATCTTTTGGGAACAAAATGTGGGTCAACGAAATGGTGGTTTTTCTAAAGAGGAAAATGTTTTCAAAGAAGTGTATGATGAAGGGTATTCACCCTTACCACCTTTTGAGTGGGATGTTCAGGGACTCCCTGGTTTAGGGGAGGGCCTCAGGTGTTGGCTCAGTCGGGTTAGGTGTGAGCAGGAAGGATTGTCCCCTCATATAAGGACCGGTTTGTCATCCTTCACTACCTGTACTCATGACAAGTACAACCACTCGAGACTGTATGGACAGTCACTGTTGGGGGCCTTCAGCTTCCGAAGGTCCTCAAAAACATGATTTAACAATGTTTCTGGAGTACAATGTGTGAACAAGTATCTTCGGACCTGAGTTAAAACCACAATGTGAAGAAGCACAGAAGGGGTACGAAGGACGGCGCGGAGCCGAAGCTGTGTGTAGAAGAGCTTCGACATGATAGCGAAAAGGGAAACCGACTTAAAAGATGAAAATGCTATTTAGACCTTGATGAATTATTATAGAGTTATTAGCAGATGTAAAGGGCATAGGTGTAATTTTACATGGGTTGCGTCCCGTGCCTATAAATAGATGAACAGTAACCCTGTACTGTTCACGCTGACTTGGCATTTGCTTTTGCATCACGCTTGTACCTTTGCCTTCTTTCAAGTCAAAGGTATATTTGTAACCCGATGTCATTTCTATTTTTCCATAGCAATAAAATAGAAATGAGTTGATAATAATACATAATTATTTATGTTATCTTTTATATTCCATGTAATTCCTTCGTCATTATGATATGTAATGTTTATGGAGATACGTCCTTCATAACCTTCGTCCGAAAATCATTATATCTCAAGGGAAATAATGCTTCGAAGGACGAAGGACTTTAACGTTTAACATTTTCTGTGTTGCCTTGTTCTTAACTCTTAGCATTTGAGAACAAGTCCCCAACATTGGCGCCCACCTCCGGTGAACTCACTTCCACTTTTTGAGCTTCGAACACCTTCGGCAAACATCGACCTTCGTCATGCCGCCAAAGAAAGCTTCAGCGACAGGGGCTGCAGCTCTGCAGCCGCTGGACCCGAACCAGGAGACCCTTTCTCTTCGAGAGGCCCGAAGCCAGAAGAGGAAGGCCACCAGTCCAACGCCCCATGAGGACGACTTGGACCAAGAGATCAGGAATATGGAGATGCTCCATCAGCAAGTACAAAGGAAGAAGGAAAAGATGGCTCGACTAGCTGATCTACAAAGGCAGATAGACGAAGCCTCTGAAGAAGTTCGTCATCTTGCTCAAGATGAGCAAAACCGAAGGCCTCAGCACAGAGAGCTTCATCAAGAGGGCTTCTTCAACGAGGATGACTGGTATGAGGATTTCCATCATGGAAATTTTGCTTTTGATGATGCTTCTCCTCTGTCAGCAGAACTGCAGGCTACACCTTGGCCTCCGTCTTACAAGCCACCCTAGCTCCCCATGTATGACGGACACTCAGATCCGAAGCAGTTTCTGATGAGTTACGAAGCAACAATATCTTCCTATGGCGGTAACACAGTGGTCATGGCGAAATCTTTCGTCATGGCAGTCAAAAATGTTGCACAAACCTGGTACTCCTCTCTTCGGCCAGGAACAATCACATCATGGCAAAAGCTGAAGGACATGTTGGTCACCAGTTTTCATGGGTTTCAGACGAAGCCAGTTACCGCTCAAGCTTTATTCCAATGCACGCAAGATCAAGAAGAATACCTCCAAGCGTATGTCCGAAGGTTCTTGCGCCTGAGGGCACAAGCGCCAACAGTGCCCAATGAAATTGTCATTGAGGCCATGATTAAGGGGCTTCGGCCAGGACCTTCAGCCTAATACTTCGCCAGGAAGCCCCCTCAGACCCTAGAGAAACTGCTTCAGAAGATGGATGTTTACATCCGCGCCGACAATGACTTTCGACAGAGAAGGGAAGAAGCTTACAGGTTCTCTGAAATGGCCAGGGGCTTCGGAGGGAGAATCCATCCTAGGCATGTCAGATCCATTCATTCCACTCAGAATGACGACAGGGGAAGTCAGCAGCAGAGGCCGCAATATTCCTCCCAAGCTTCGGGGCAGGAACAGAGCTATCCTCGGTCCCCAGCTCCAAGGGGCAGAGGCGCCAGGGGCTTCGGAGGAAGGTTTGGGGATCAGCCCAGAAAAATTTATTGTTTATTCTGTGGTGAGGACAAGGGCCACACTACCAGGATGTGCCATGTCACCATCCAGAAACAGAAAGAGATAGCAGAAGCTGCAGCCCAATAGAGCCAGCCGAAGCAAGTTATGCATACTGCTTCGTACCACTCACCGTATATTCCAGAGTATGTGGGTAACCACCCTGCAGCTTCTGTTGCTTCGGCAAGTCAACCTCAGACATCTTGGCAACAGCCTCCACCTCCACCACCAATGCAATGAGGCCAGCAGCCAGAAGGGAGTCAGCATACTCACCACCAACGAGACTTCAGAGAGGAGTCCGAAGCTCGCACAATCAATAGTACTGTGCCAGAATCGAAGCACATCTACTAACAGATATCCTACCTCGGCAACAGTTTTTGCATTCAACATCATTTTCTTTTTAATAAGGAACAATTATTGAAAGCTTAAGTGTTTTTTGTCGTTTTCAATTTCTTGAAATAGCTTCGTTTTTGCCATAGTAAAAATATACCTTCTCCACAGAATAATGGAGTTCAAAAAAAAAGTTGCCGAAGCATAAGAATTCATGGTTACAAGGAGAACCTCCGAAATAACAAAAAGTCGTTCCTAAGGGAGCGCAGCGTAAGTTTTCTGCTCAAAAGTCGTTCCAAAGGGAATGCAGAGCTTACAGCGAAAAATAAACGCTGATACCGCCGAAGTAGAAGGCGAAGAAGCTCCTAAGGGAGGCTTACAGCGAAAAATAAACGCTGATACCGCCGAAATAGAAGGCGAAGAAGCTCCTAAGGGAGGCTTGCAGCGAAAAGTCAGCGCTGATCTTCGGCACAAATATCATTTTGCATAACATCGCATCATCACATCACTTGCATAGCATAACATCATACATCATATTGCATCAATGATGCAAGAAGGGGGTTCAACGTTGATCTTTGGAGATTGTTTCGAAGAAGCAGTGCCAAGGCACAAAATAATTATTGAAGAAGCATACCTTCGTCAAACTCTAAAATGAAAAGATCTATTGCTTACTGATTTTACGAAGATTAGATGTTTTTACGAAATATGGATATTCTTCACGAAGCATGAAAAGAAGGGAAGGTGTTTTTTCGCCGAAGGCTCAAAAACGGTATGTATGTAAAGTTTCATGCATCGTAAATAATTAAGCTACAAGCAACTTATATATTACATTCAAAGTTATAAAAATATTACACACTTTGTTCAGCAAATATTACATTCCAAATGTTTTTACAATAACAACTATTCTTCTTTCAAAACTGCTTCCGCAGCTTTGTTCAACAGTCGAGAAACAACTTCATCTAAAATAGCTTCGGCCATTTTAGTAATTTCTTCCTCCCTCTTTGCTTCTGGGTCGGTCGTTGGCTCGAAGGGCTCTGGGGAAGAAGATAGCTCAGCTGCGATAGAAAACGTAAATAAGTTCGAAGTCGCAAAAATAAAACATAAAGTTAGAAGTCATTAAATAATACCTATCCTCCTTTCTAGTTCCGCAGTTTTTTCGGATGCCTTCATCACTTCTTTTGCATCATGAGAATCTTTTTCACTCTTTTTTATTATCTCGTGTGCCATCTTTCGGCCACCATTCTCCTAGATGTCAGTAAAGAATTTTACACCCACTAAGCTGGCTTTGGCCGAAGGGTCTTTTGTATCTTCAATACTTAGAGTAGCTTCGGCTTGAGCTAAAGTTTTCACATGGTCGCAGCCTGATTTCTCCAAAATAGCCACGATCCCTTGGGCACCTGAGAAAGCGCAGATATCCCCGCGACCACTCAAAACTTCCTCAAAAGCTTCAGCTTCGTTGCTGATCCAGTCAATTGGGCCTTCAGGATCACCTCTTATGAAGTTGTCTTCGTTAGAGGGTGCGCCAACATTGGCGAAGCTAGTTTTTATTTTCTTAACACACTCTATAGACTTTTCATAACACCTTTCCTTGGATGCACGAAGTTCTTCAACGTTTTTCTCTAAATGATTTGTCCATCGTTCTCTAATTTCTCGTTTAGCTTCTGCAACTGCGCATTTTTCTTTAGCTTCGGCTAGCTATTTCCGAAGATCCTCAATTTCGCGCCTCTGGGCCTCAGCTTGGGCTTTGGAAGCAGCCTCGTCTTCTTTTATTTTATTCACCAATGAATTTAATATTTTATCTTTCTCAAGACCTTCGTTCCTTAGCTCAATTACTTTGGAACGAAGGTTGTTTAAAGCCATGGTGCACCCTTCATCTTCGGCACTTTTTTGAGCTCTAAGGGCATTGCTGAGAATAAGGCCCTGCAAAAGGAATGTGATATTAATAAATAAACACACGAATTTCTAACCACGCAAAAAGTGTATTTTCTCACCTTTAAGCTGTTATATGCTAAGCTGTCGGCCAATTCATCCTTTGACAAAACTGAAAGCCCATCTTCTAGAGTTGAGAATCCGAAGCTTAGTGCCATCTCCCGGCAGACAGAGATCTCCTTGCTGTCTGGGAGACAATACAAGAAGTCTTCTTCTCCGCTGCCATTGAATATCAATGCCCCTTTCGGATATTTTAATTTCTGGGCATAATGATGAGCTTCTCGTTTTTCTTCTTCAGATAGTATCTTGCCCGAAGCATGTCGCACAATATAATCAGGCAATTTGGAAGGTGCTTCGGGAGTTGAAGAAAGAATTTTTTCAGACAGAATTTGCTTTAAAGTTTCCTTTCTACTTTCTCCTTCGGTTTCCAAGGATTTTTCTTTGGTAGACTCTGAAGGTCCAGTTTTGATTTCAGCCTGGTGCTTTGTAGTTTCGCCTCCAGAGGTTGTTGTTTCAATTTGTGCTTTTTGAGCTTCGACAACTTTTTTCGGCGTAGAGCTTGAAGACTTTATTGTCTCCAGTACATCCAAAACATTAACCATCCTTTTCCTTTTGGGGGTCATAACCAGACCCTTCTGGGCTTGTGGCACTCCAACTTCTGCCGAAGGGCTTAAAATTTCTGATATTTTTGCCTCTTCAGCTTTCGACTCTTCAGTTCTTTCAACCTTCGGTGTTGCAGACAACTCTTCAGCTTTCTGCACAGGTACAAGTTTTTTGGCTTCAGTAGCCAAAGAAGCTTCGCCGACAAACTCGGGCACTATGGCTGTCTCAATATAGCGTGGCCGGTGCGTAAGAACTTTCATCTTCTTTCTCTTCGGCGTTGGCTCACTAGGAGCGGCCGAAGCAACTTCCTTCACAGAAGCTGTACCTTTTCTTTTTTCCGATAGCATCGAAAACTCTGTTTAACCTCTTTTTTTTCCGGCCTCCGAAGGCCGCTGATAGCGCAGTATCTTCTGCCTTTGAGTACGGTCCAAGCAATTCATCACTCGTAGCTTCAACACATTTCAACCAATCATCGTCTGGCTCGATAAATTGGTCTACGAACCTGAAGGTATATTTTAGTCGGATCAGACCACCTTCGTGTGGGTTGCTGATGGTTTCCTTCGGCATTTCCCAGTTAGCTACCAATGGCCATATCCTGTAGGCCACGTGCTCTTGAACTAAGTCCCTCGTCCCGATGAAAGAGCAAACTATGTCGAAGGCCCTCTGGCATTCTTCGGCTGCTTCATCCATTTCCACCTTCGGTTTCCGAAGTCCGAAACGCTGCCAGATAGGGTGCATGATGATATCTTTAATATCTTCTCGTGCCTTCAAATCGTTTTTCACATAGAACCATTCCTTCATCCAGTCCCCGGGCCATCTCTTCCGAAAAGTTGGCACCGGACAGCTTGACCCAGAGCGGGCACCAAAGCTATAACAACCAAAATTGTTATGATATTGCTCTTTACCCCAGGGTTTCGTCTCATATACTAGCTCATGTAGATTACAAAAGCTTTTTGCATTTGGCTCCAAGCCCTGGCTCCTCACGGCCCAGACAAAGATTCCCATTCTTATGATTGCTTCGGGCATAATTTGATGAAGGTAGACTTGATAAATCCTTAAAACCTCAACCACAAATTTGCTTAATGGAAACTGAAGCACAGCCTTAAAAAAGCTTCGAAAGATCACAACCTCATTCTCTTCGGGAGTAGGCACAGTCCTCTCTCCGTCATCAGCCCTTACAATAGACATGTCCCGAAAATATCTTCCCCTCATATTGTCAAGATGACTCTGTTTAATAGTTGATTTTCCAAAAACTGTATGACTTGGTCGCCAGGGTCGATCTTCGGAGTCTTCTCCACCACTTTCCATATCAAAATTGTCGCTATCACCAGTATCTTCAGACAAGCCTTCCAAAATCTCCCTGGTAATCTTCTCTGTATTTGTCTTTGCCATTAATTCAAGAAAACCAAGATTATTCTCTTCAGAAAGGCTCAGTTTCGCTTCAGCAACAACTTTTTTATCTTGAGACATCTTCGGAGGTGCTGAAAAACTGCTCTCGAATATGAAGCTTAAAAACTCAAAGCCAAGAAAGTGTTGGTGCGCAAGGGCTAAAAATTAGGCAAGCAAGAACAGATGGAAAGGGAGTGTGTCAAATGAATCCGCGATGTGCTCTTATTTATATGCCGAGTACGTCGAAAACTGAAGGGTCCCGCTTGTCAGTGGCTGTTGCTATTCTAGCAAAGGGAAGGTGTTTTTTCGGACCTTCGGCTCGGGGCCTTCGTCCATATCGCAATCTAAATTTATCATTCTAACAAATTAATATTGCGAGGGGCTACTGTTGGGGGCCTTCAGCTTCCGAAGGTCCTCAAAAACATGATTTAACAATGTTTCTAGAGTACAATGTGTGAACAGGTATCTTCGGACCTGAGTTAAAACCACAACGTGAAGAAGCACAGAAGGGGTACGAAGGGCGGCGCGGAGCCGAAGCTGTGTGTAGAAGAGCTTCAGCATGATAGCGGAAAGGGAAACCGACTTAAAAGATGAAAATGCTATTTAGACCTTGATGAATTATTATAGAGTTATTAGCAGATGTAAAGGGCATAGGTGTAATTTTACATGGGTTGCGTCCCGTGCCTATAAATAGATGAACAGTAACTCTGTACTGTTCACGCTGACTTAGCATTTGCTTTTGCATCACGCTTGTACCTTTGCCTTCTTTCAAGTCAAAGGTATATTTGTAACCCGATGTCATTTCTATTTTTCCATAGCAATAAAATAGAAATGAGTTGATAATAATACATAATTATTTATGTTATCTTTTATATTCCATGTAATTCCTTCGTCATTATGATATGTAATGTTTATGGAGATACGTCCTTCATAACCTTCGTCCGAAAATCATTATATCTCAAGGGAAATAATGCTTCGAAGGACGAAGGACTTTAACGTTTAACATTTTCTGTGTTGCCTTGTTCTTAACTCTTAGCATTTGAGAACAAGTCCCCAACAGTCACTCAATCTGAACTTGTACAGTCCAAACCCTAGGGTTATGATGGCTGGGGAGCACCGGGAGGATAAGAAAGGGGAATGTTTTGTCCGGTTTGGGCATGGTGGTGGCCTGACTCCTTCTAGTATAATCGTTAAGGTAAGGACGTGCAAGGAAGGAAAGAGATTCGGATTTGGGTCTCATTGGCCATGAGAACGCAGAGCCGGACTAGTGGGTAAAGTGTACCCCTCTGCGCAGAATTTGAAACCTATTCGAATAGTCCGTGTCCACTGGTATGGATGAGTCTGGTGTGGTATGGCAATTAGTGTTTTTGATCTTCGTAAACATGGAAGTGTGTGTGGGTGTTTTTGGAAATAAAAGTGATACCACGGGAGCGGGAAGCTCAGTGGTGGTTGAGTGTGAAAATGTGCTACTTCTCTCTGGGGTAAACCATCAAAGTATAGCCTTTCTCTGAAAAAGAAAAGAGTGACTTCAACGCCACCATACCAAGCATGTACTGTATAGGTCTCTATCTCTTTACGGGTGGGATGGGCTTGCGGAATACCTAGTGTATTCACCCAGATTTATTTATGTTTTTCAGCAGCTAAAGACTTCTTTTTTGCTATGTTCGACTAGAAGGGGCCTGTGTCTGCACCCAGTCTGCTTGTGGCTTGGGCTAGATGATCTTCCATTGTGCTATGTTCCAGGCTCGCTAGAGCTTGTATTTTGGTATTGTAATAACTGTCATTCGAAACTCTGTACTATTTGAAGACATGAATGTGATTACTAGCCTCCTGGGACTAGTAATTGTATCACATTTGGGTCCCAAAGGATCGGGACGCTTCATTGAGCCCATAAAGCGCCTTTGAGAGCTTATACACATGGTTAGGGTACTCACTATCTTCAAAGCCGGGAGGTTGCTCAACATAGACCTCTTCCTTGATAGGGCCATTGAGGAAGGCACTTTTCATGTCCATTTGCTAAAGCTTAAAGCCATGGTAAGTAGCATAGGCAAGTAATATACGAATTGACTCAAGCCTAGCTACAAGGGCATAGGTTTCATCGAAATCCAAACCTTCGACTTGTGAATATCCCTTTGCCACAAGTCAGGCTTTGTTCCTTGTCACCACACCATGCTCATCTTGCTTGTTGCGGAATACCCACTTGGTACCTACAACATTTTGGTTAGGACGTGGAACCAAATGTCATACCTCATTCCTCGTGAAGTTGTTGAGCTCCTCTAGCATTGCCACCACCCAGTTTGGATCTCTTAATGCATCCTTTATCCTGTATGGCTCAATAGAAGACACAAAAGAGTAATGTTCACAGAAATGAGCAACTCGAGATCTCGTGGTTACCCCCTTATGAATGTCACCAAGTATGGAGTTGACGGGGTGATCTCTTTGAATCGCTTGGTGGATTCTTGGGTGTGGCGGTCTTTGATCCCGAATTTCTTGTTCATCTTCCTTATCTTATTTATCATTATCTCCCCCTTGATCAATGTCCTCCTCTTGAGGTGGCTCATCGTCTTGATCTTCATCCTCTTCTTCTTGAGCATCGTCCTCATCTTGAGTTGGTGGAGATGCTTGCATGGAAGATGATAGTTGATCTTGTGCTTGTGTGGGCTCCTTGGATTCTTTTGGACACACGTCACCAATGGACATGTTCCTTAGCGCGACGCATGGAGCCTCTTCATCATCTAGTTCTTCAAGATCAACTTGCTCCACTTGGGAGCCGTTAGTCTCATCAAACACGATGTCACAAGAAACTTCAACCAGTCCAGTGGATTTGTCGAAGACTCTATACGCCCTTATGTTTGAGTCATAACCTAGTAAAAAGCCTTCTACTGCTTTAGGAGCAAATTTAGAACTTCTACCTCTCTTAATAAGAATAAAGCATTTACTCACAAAGACTCTAAAATAAGAAACATTGGCCTTTTAACCAGTAAGGAGTTCATACGATGTTTTCTTGAGGATTCAGTGAAGATATAACCGGTTGATGGAGTAGCAGGCAGTGTTAATCGCCTCCGCCCAAAACCGGTCCGGTGTCTTGTACTCATCAAGCATGGTTCTTGCCATGTCTAGTAGCGTTCTATTCTTCCTATCCACTACACAATTTTGTTGAGGTGTATAGGGAGAAGAGTACTCATGCTTGATGCCCTCCTTCTCAAGAAATCCTTCGATTTGAGAGTTTTTGAACTCTGTCCCATTATCGCTTCTAATTTTTTTTATTCTCAATCCGAACTCATTTTGAGCTCGTCTTAAGAATCACTTTAAGGTCTCTTAGGTTTGAGATTTTTCCTACAAGAAGAATACCCAAGTGAAGCGACAATAGTCGTCCACAATAACTAGACAATACTTACTCCCGCCGATGCTTATGTAAGCAATCGGGCCGAATAGGTCCATGTGGAGTAACTCAAGCGTCCTGTCCGTCGTCATGATGTTCTTATGTGGATGATGGACTCCAACTTGCTTTCCTGCTTGGCATGCGCTACAAATCCTATCTTTCTCAAAGTGAACATTTGTCAGTCCTAAAATGTGCTCTCCCTTTAGAAGCTTGTGAAGATTCCTCATTCCAACATGAGCAAGTCTGCGATGCCAGAGCCAGCCCATATTAGTCTTACCAATTAAGCAAGTGTCTAGTTCAGCTTTGTTATCATTAAAATCAACTAAATATAGCTGATCATCTAACACTCCCTTAAATGCTATTAAATCATCACTTCTTCTAAAGACAATAACACCTACATCAGTAAATAGACAGTTGTAGCCCATTTTGCGTAATTGAGAAACAGAAAGCAAATGTAATCTAAATAATCTACGAGAAAAACATTAGAAATGGAATGGTCAGGGGATATAGCAATTTTACCCAAACCTTTGACCAAACCTTGATTTCCATCCCCGAATGTAATAGCTCTTTGGGGATTTTCATTTTTCTCATATGAGGAGAACATCCTTTTCTCCCCTGTCATGTGGTTTGTGCACCCGCTATCGATTATCCAACTTGATCCACCGGATGCATAAACCAACAAAACAAATTTAGGCCTTGTTCTTAGGTACCCAAACGGTCTTGGGTCCTTTCACATTAGAAACAAGCACCTTGGGTACCCAAACACAAGTCTTGGGACTCTTGTGTTTGCCCCCAACATATTTGGCAACTACTTTGCCTGATTTGTTAGTTAGAACATAAGAAGCATCAAAGGTCATAAATGAAATATTATGTTCATTTGATGCATTAGGAATTTTCTTTTTAGGCATTTTGATATTAGTGGAATGCCTAGAACTAGAAGCCTCGTTCTTATACATAAAAGCATGATGAGAAATAGTGTGAGGTTTTCTAGCATGGATTTTTTCTAATCTTATGCTCAGGATAGTTTGCAGGATATAAAATGTAGCCTTCTCTATCCTAAACCATGGGAGCCTTTCCCTTTACAAAGTTAGACAACTTCTTAGGGGCATTAAGCTTGACATTGCTTTGGCTCCCTTGTTGGAACCCAATGCCATCCTTAATGCCAGGGCGTCTCCCATTATAGAGCATGCTTCTAGCAAATTTAAATTTTTCATTTTCTATCTCATGCTCAACAATTTTAGCATTTAATTTAGCTATGTGATCATTTTGTTCTTTAATTATCGAAATGTGATCATCAATAGCTTCAACATTTATATCTCTACATCTAGTGCAAATGGAAACATGCTCGACAATAGATGTAGATGGTTTGCAAACATTCAATTCATCAAACTTAGCATTTAGACTAGCATTCTCATCTTTAAGACATGAAATTGAATCATTGCAAATGCTAAGCTCTCTAGACAAATTTTCACATTTTTCTACCTCAAGAGTATAAGCATTTTTCAATTTAACAAATTTTTTATTTTCCTTAACGAGCAAGTCCTCTTGGCATTCTAAGAGAGCATCCTTCTCGTTAATGGTTTCAATTAATTCATTCAATTTTTTCTTTTGGTCCATGGTGAGGTTGGCAAAGAGAGAAACTAAATCATCTTCATTATCACTAGAACTACCCTCATCATCAGATGTAGTATATTTGGGGGTACTTCTAAAATGTACCTTCTTTTTCTTGCCATCCTTTGCCATGAGACATTTGTGGCCGATGTTGGGGAAGAGAAGTCCCTTGTTGACGGTGATGTTGGCGGTGTCCTCATCGGAGGAGTCGGTGGAGCTCTCGTCGGAGTCCCATTCCCTCCCCATGTGCGCCTCGCCGCCCTTCTTCTTGTAGTACTTCTTCTTTTCTATCTTCTTCTTCCCCTTCTTGTCTTCGTCCCTGTCACTTTCACTAGAATATGGACATTTAGCTATAAAGTGACCGGACTTACCACACCGGTAGCACACCCTTTTGGAGCGGGGCTTGTAGTCCTTCCCCTTCCTTTGCTTGAGGATTTGACAGAAGCTCTTAATGACAAGAGCCATCTCCTCGTTGTCGAGCTTGGAGGCGTCGATTGGAAGCCTACTTGGTGTAGACTCCTCCTTCTTTTCTTTCGTTGCTTTGAATGCAATGGGTTGCACCTCGGGTGTGGAGGTGGCGCCTTGCTCCAAGTTGACAATATGTTTGGAGTCTTTGATCATAAGTTCAAAGCTCACAAACTTGCCAATCACCTCCTCGGGAGACATCTTCTTATATCTAGGATCCCCACAAATTAATTGTACTTGAGTGGGATTATGAAAAACAAGGGATCCTAGAATAACCTTGACCATTTCATGGTCATCCCATTTTGTGCTCCCGAGGTTGCGCGCTTGATTGACCATCGTCTTGAGCCGATTGTACATCGCTTGCGGCTCTTCTCCTTTATTGAGGACGAATCGACCGAGCTCTCCCTTGATCGTCTCCCGCTTGGTGATCTTGGTCACCTCGTCCCCTTCGTGCGCCGTTTTGAGGACATCCCAAATTTCTTTGGCATTATTTAACCCCTGCACCTTATTATACTCCTCTCGACATAAAGAGGCGAGGAGTATAGAAGTTGCTTGGGAGTTAAAGTGTCTAATTTGGACGGCCTCGTCTGAGTTGTAATCCTCGTTCCCCACCTGAGGTGCCTGCGCTCCAAACTCAACAATATCCCAAATACTTTCGTGGAATGAGGTTAGATGGTGCCTCATTTTATCACTCCACATGCAATAATCTTCACCATCAAAATATGGTGGTTTTCCTAGGGGTACGGAAAGTAATGGAGTGCACTTTGAAATACGGGGATAGCGTAGGGGCATCATACTATACTTCTTGCGTTCATGGCGCTTAGAAGTAGTGGACGACTCAGTGCCGGATGTGGAGGGTGTTGAAGAGTCGGTCTTGTAGTAGACCACCTTCTTCATCTTCTTTTTCTTCTTGTCACCCCTCCGATGTGACTTGATGGAGGAAGACGATTCCTCCTTGTACTTGTTGCCGGACTCCCTTGATGGAGTCTTTGTCGAGCCCGTGGGCTTGTCGCCGGTCACAATCTCCCTCTTGGCATGATCTCTAGACATCACTTCGAGTTGGTTAGACTCTTAATGAAGCACTGGCTCTGATACCAATTGAAAGTCGCCTAGAGGGGGGGGGGGTGAATAGGCGTAACCTGAAATTTATAAACTCAAACACACACTAAGGCCGGGGTTAGCGTTAGAATTAAATCCGAGGCGGAAGATTGTTTCTCTTGCCACGAGTTGTTCAAATGATGCAGATGACGTTTTGGAGCAAACTCAAATCTATATTGGCAAGGAAACTTTAGAGAGAGGTAAGAGTGCAAACAAATGAAAGGAAATCAACACAAGTGGACATGGTGATTTGTTTTACCGAGGTTCGGTTCCAAAGAACCTAATCCCCGTTGAGGAGGCCACAAAGGCCAGGTCTATTTCAATCCTTTCCCTCTCTTTCAAACGGTCACTTAAACCGAGTGAGCCTTCTCTTAATCACACGGGTCACTAAGACCCTGCAAGGACCACCACACACTTGGTGTCTCTTGCTTAGCTTTACAAAGCACTTAATAATTGGAATGAGAAAGGAAGAAGGCAATCCAAGCAACAAGAGCGCTGTTGACCATTGGAGCCGTTTGTCTTTTTGCTGCACCGGACAGTTCGGTGACCTCTGACATATGTCGCGGCACTGTTCATCTGAGCAGTCGGCCGTTGGCGCGCAGGGAGCCGTTGCTTCGTTGGCTCATCGGACAGTCCGGTGGCACACCAGACAGTCCACTGAATTATAGTGGAGCGCGCCTAGAAGAAACCCAAGAGTGGCTAGTTCGCTGGTTGCCTGGCCTGGTGCACCGGACAGTGTCCGATGCGCCATTTTTCAGCACACTCTAAGTCATTTGCTCCAATTTTTTATTGTGTCCCTAACTGAATTTCTTTCTTGGTTTGTGTTGAACCTTATGCACCTAAGATAAATGACATCTAGACAAACTAGTTAGTCCACGTGGTTTGTGTTGGACGTAAACCACCAAAATCGATTATTGGAAATGATTAAGTCCATTTCCCTTTCAAAAACTAACTTAGGCTGGCTTTAGCATCGCCGTCTAGCACATGTTGGAATGAAAAACCTTCATAAGCTTCTAAAGGAAGAACATGTGTTAAGACTCACAGCTGTCTGTTTTGAGAAAGCAGACCTTTTGCAGCATGCCAAGCAGGTAAATAGGTAGAAACGGGTCATCCAAGAAAGAATGTGATGACAGTATCAAGACCGCTGGAGCTACTCCACACGGATCTCTTCGAGCCCATTGAAAGGGAAATAGGGTTAACCATTTCCTATAAATATATTTTGGTGTTGATGACCAACACAAACCATATTGTCGGCGTTTCGGACCCGGGGGACCCTCAACCGAGCCGACCAGTGAATTTATCGCTGCGTGCCCCTGCCCAGATGGGTTGGCGCAAGATGGAACACAAGGGGGAGTGCGGCTTGTATTATCTCGCACCAGGGGTGCTCGTAGTAGGGGTTACAAGCGTCGCGCGCGCGAGAGAGAGAGCCTGTTCGTTTGCTCATCCCCACGCGACCCCCCCGCAGGAAGGCCCTGGACCTCCCTTTTATAGATACAAGGAGAGGGTCCAGATGTACAATGGGGGGTGTAGCTATGTGCTAACGTGTCTGGCAGAGAAGTGCCTGAGCCCTGTGTACATGCCAATGTGGCTGTCAGAGAAGTGCTTGAGCCCTGTGTACGTGATAACATGGCCGTCGGAGAAGTGCCTGAGCCCTGTAGAAGCACAGCTGGCGGTGCGGCTAGGATCCTGCTGACATCTCCTTGCTTCCGTAAGGGGCTAAGAACCACCGACGTCATGGACGCACGCGGGGAACCATCATTACCTGTTACCGGGGTGAGCCAGATGGGACGTCGGTCTTGTTCCCTCGTAGCCTGAGCTAGCTAGGGGTAGGGTAATGATGTATCCCCTGTGGCGCGGTCGGTCCGAGCCCAAGGTCGGGCGAGGCGGAGACTTCTCCTGAGGCCGAGGCCGAGGCCGGGGTCGGGCGAGGACGCGATTCCTCCCGAGGACGAGGCTGAGGCCGAGTCCTAGGGTCGGGCGAGGCGAAGACCTCCTCCCGAGGCCGAGGCCAAAGGTCGGGCAAGGCGGAGCTCCCTGTTGCGCCCGAGGCTGAACTCGGATGTTGTCAGCCTTACCCGGGTGGTTGGCACAACAGTTGGAGCGAGGCGAGCGGCATTGTTTTCCTGTCAGATCGGTCAGTGAAGGGGTGAAGTGACTGCGGTCACTTCGACCTTGCCGACTATGGTGCGCGTGTCAGGATAAGGTGTCAGGCGATCTTCGCATTGAATGCGCCTGCGATACGGTCGGTTGGTGAGGCGATTTGGCCAAGGTTGCTTCACAACGAAGCCTGCCCGAGCTGGGCTTCGGGCGAGCCGAGGGTGCACCCACTGCCTGAGGAGGCCCTCGGGCGAGACGTGAATTTGTCTGGTACTATGGTTCCAGCCCGAGGCTAGGCTCGGGCGAGATCGCGTCCCTTGGGTAGACGAAGCCTTGACTTAAACCGCACCCATCAGTTTTTGTGGTTTTGTTCTGAGAGTGTTTACCAGCCGTGTTTAGGAGTGTTGGGGGTACCCCTAATTACGGTACCCGACAGTAGCCCCCGAGCCTCGAAGGGAGTGTTGGTACTCGCTTGGAGGCTTTGGCACATTTTTTGTGAGGGGACCGACCTTTCTCGGTTATACTTTGTTCCGATGGGTGCGCGCGAGTGCACCCGTCGGGTGCAGCCCCCGAGGCCTCGGAGGAGTGGTTTGACTCCTCTAAGGTCTTAATGCTTTTCGTGATGCCTTGGCCGGCCTAGTTGGTCCCTCATGCGGCCTGGCCGTAGCCCGGGTGCATGGTCAGGTTCCGAGTTTTTAGGCTGGTTTGTTGACGTTGTCAACAATTTGGCCGTAGCCGGGTTGCGAGAGCAGCCTCCGAGCCTCTGCACGGAGCGAGAGGACGATCAAGGACCGTCTTGACTTTTGTTATACGCCTCTTCGTCGCCTTTCCGCAAGGAGGAAGGGGGGAAAGCGCCATGTTGCCCTCAGAGGGCGCCGAACATGGTGTTTCCAGTGAGTTGCTAACGGGTGACCCGAGTGAACGCCCGTGCCCCATTCGTTAAGGGTCGGCTAGTGGCCCAGAGGCGCGCTCCAAAAGTACCTGCAGGTGATTTGCTGGACCCGAACCCTTTCGACAGGGTCCGAGGGCTCGATGCCTCCCTCCGGTGGGATTCCATTACAAATCGTTCCCGCTGGTCTCGGAAATGTCCTAGGGTACCTCGAGAGCGTAGCCCGAGCCTCGGCCATGTAACGGACGTACCCAGGGTCATCCCTCACTCTGCGTGCTCTGGGCGGCTGTCGAACCCTTCCGAGAGGCCAGCCTTCGAA
The DNA here is from genome assembly GCA_029449295.1 of Zea luxurians. Lineage (NCBI taxonomy): Eukaryota > Viridiplantae > Streptophyta > Magnoliopsida > Poales > Poaceae > Zea > Zea luxurians. Next base: position 8,636,232 of record JAOPSE010000048.1, on the reverse strand, counting down.
CCCCTAATCAGTAAAGGGCGCGGAGCCCGAGTGCTCTAGGGCGGCTGTCGAACCCTTTCGAGGGGCCAGCCTTCGAACCCCTGATCAGTAATGGGCTCGGAGCCTGAGTGCTCTGAGGCGGCTATCGAACCCTTCCGAGGGGCCAGCCTTCGAACCCCTGATCAGTAGGAGGGCTCGGGGGCCCGTTTCCTTTGCTGAGAAGGATCCCTTTCGAAATATCCCCTTACCCGGTCCTTGTAGCAAGAGAGAGAAAGAGGAAGATGAAAAGGATATGAATTTAAATAGTGTGGCACGCCTTTTTTGACGCGGTCATCATGGCGGAGGTGAAACGACGCGCGCTTCGCCTGCCAAGGGTGTCGCTTGCCCTGCCGAGGAGTTAATGCGATGGGACGGGCGATTCGCGGGGCGGTCGTTGCGCGTGCGTGAGTCGTTCGAGGAACGGGCGTTTCACCTTCGAGTTTGAATTTCACGGCGAGTTCGGGCGAAGTTTTGAATGGATCTCGCCCGGGCCTTTATATTCCCGAAAGAGGGGCTGGCGGTGGTTCTTTACTCTGCCATTTGCGCTTGCCTTCTGCTTTGGTTTCCGCAACCTAAGAGAATAGCCAGAGAAAAGAAAACCGCGCACCTTATCCCCTCCGCCCCCACCTCCTTCGTTCAGCGATGGTTGACAAGGTGATCGTCGTTCCGCCGCGCGACCCATGGCCTTTCTCCCGTCGCTGTGGAGGATCTGGAGGCTCTTGTTGCCGATGGTTTGCTCCGTCCCCTCTCCGGTGGGCAGCAGCCAGAGTGGATGGCACCCGCGAGCGAGGCCGACCCGACTCCGCCGCCAGGGTATGTGGTTAGTTTCATCCCCTTCCACGAGCGGGGGTTTGGAGTGCCAGTGAGCCGTTTCATGCGGGCGCTCCAGCACTACTACGGGGTAGAGCTGCACAACTTCAACCCCAACTCCATTGCGCAAGCGGCCATCTTTGTGGCGGTTTGCGAGGGTTTTTTGGGGATTGACCCCCACTGGGATCTGTGGATCCATCTCTTCTCCGTGGAGCTCTTTGCCTCGACGATGGAGGCAAAGAAGGTCCGTATGGCGGTGCGGGCCGATGGCTGCACCCTCCAGCTGAGGCCGGGGCGCGCGCAGAAGTACATCCCTGCCATCCTTGTGTCTTCGAACAAGGGGTGGTCGCGCCGGTGGTTTTATCTCCGGAACGACGACGGGAGGCTTCCGTCGTTTTCTCAACGAGTGGTGACCACCGCTGGCGTTAACTGGCGCTGGGGGGCCATGCGCGAGAAACATGAGATGCTCCAGCCTCTTCTGCTTGCCTTGCAGAAGTTAAGAGATGAGGGGCTCACCGCTGCGGGGGTTGTTGCCGCCATCCATCGTCGGAGGGTGCTCCCTTTGGCAGAGCGGCGGTTGCAGCTCTCGGAGATGAAGCCGGGGTTGATTTGGAGGGCTCGCAGATGTCCTCGGCTTCCCTCTCCGCTGACAACCTCCGTAGGCGGGTAGCGGGTACGGTAGGGAGGCTGGATGCCGGCGCCCTTACCCAGCCCGCGATGCGTCCCGACCGTGGGTACGTGTCCCTGGTGAGTGTCCGTTCCTTCTTCTATTTTGTGCCGAGCTTTTTCGCGCCTTTGATTCTTGTTGGGATTTTTGTTCGCCCCTAGGGGTTGAGGGGTTTTAAACTCTCCCTGCCACCGGTCCCGGAGGACGCAGTGGGCCGAGCCGCGCGGAGGATCGCCGCGGAGAAGAAAAAGGAGAAAAAGGACGCGGAAAAGGCCCGGGCCCACGAGCGGATGCGGGCTCGGGAAGCCTTGGAGAAGCGTCGTCAGAGGCAGAAGAGGGACGAGCTCCCGAGGGAGCCGTCGCCGGAGACGCCTGACAACGACGACGGTGATGATGATGACGAGGACGACGACATGGCGGCCCGTCTTGGCCTCAGCCCGGATCTGAGGCTGGGCCAGGGGTCGCCGAGCCAGCCTCCAAGTGGGCTGGCGCCATCAGTATCTGGGGCCAGGACATCAAGGTCCCGGTCCAAGGAGCGGAGGCAGGCCGTGGGGGTACTTGACCCCTTGGCCGAGGTAATTGAGGTGACTCTGGGGAGTCAGGCCGATCCGCCTGTTCCCCAAGAGCAAGCGCCTGTGCTGGCTATACAGGAGGTTGATTCTCCGGTCATCGTGACGATGCCTGGGCAGGCTGCCCCTTCGGCACCTCGGGCGCCCGAGGTGGAGGCAGCATCGGAGTCGGCAGCGGGGCATCCCTCGGCAGCGCCTGTGGGGACCGAGGCCCAAGGCCCAAGGGGCCTCCTCGCAAGCACGATTGGCCTTAGTCCGGAGCGGGTAAGTATCCGAGGATACCTCTGTTTTGGTTTTTCTCTGTGTGTCTTGATCTCGCTCTTTCTCTTTCTTTCAGCAAGCGGAGGCAGGGCTTGGCCGGTCTGGCCCCCAGGAAGGCCCTTAAGACGGGACCGTTTTCTGCAGCCGGTGCCGCGGCGCGCCATGCCGGTTGGCTGGCCTCCGCAGAGGGCGCCCTCGAGCGGGGGGGCCAGGCGGCGCGACTTGCCATGGGGCAAGCCTCCCAGGCTGACCCCTTTGTCGGGGCGGCCATCATGCCGGGGGAGGCCGCTGACGCGGCCGCAGCCTCGAGCCCAGCTGACTTGTTGTCGGTGTCGGCATCGACTCCTGCCGGGGCCGTTGCTGATTCATCCGCGGAGCGTTGCCACTGATGTCGGGATGGCCGAGGCGCCGCTGCTCGTGGTTCCTGCCAACCTCCCCGTTCTTGGCCATGAGGAGTGGGCGGCCGTCGTTGCCGAGGTCGGCGATCGGAGGCCTGCTACCTTAGCCGAGGAGAGGCCCAGTACATCGACGGCGATGGTACCCGATGCATCGACTGTAGGGGGACCCGACGCCTTGGTGGAGGGGTGCGCAGAACCGCGGCCTGTCCCGGGGGGCAGCGGCCTTATCCCCGCACAGCTCAACCCCAATGAGTGGTGCGGGCAGCCGATCCGGTTCTGGAGCCGCGGCGCCTCGGAGCTCCTCCTCTTCCTCAACGATGAGCAGGAGCAGCAGTCTCGGAATGAGTTCCGTGAGTATACCGAGGCGGCGATGAGGTCGCTTCGGTCGACCATGGAGATCCTTTCCAGGGACGTTCCTAGGGTCTTCCAGGTAAGGATTTAGGTGTACACCTCATGTGACCAGGGCATTCTTTGTAATATCCTATCTTCCTTCCTCAGGAGCTTGCGGATGTGAGCACCGCCAAGTCGCTGTTCATACCGTCGTGAGAGTGGCGTCTGGGCCTCGCTGTGGTCCCAGAAGGCCGCGCTTATCGAGGCTAATGCATGTCTCACCCAATGGAGCACCGAGGTGGCGGACCTTCGGCTGCTTTATGATGAGCTGAAGTCGGAGGCGGCGGTGGCACGGACAGAGGCGGCGCTGGCATGGACGGAGATGCAACAGCGATAGCTGGAGCTTGGCCATGTGATCGGCGAGCAGGACCAATCTCGGAGCCAGGCTGCCGAGGCCGCGGGCCAGGCTGAGGCCCTTAGGGGTCAGCTGACTGAGGCTACGGAGCGGCTAGCCGAGGCATCCGCTCGGGCCGGGACCCTTGCTGAGGACCTGGCCGTGGCCGTCGGGTCTGCCCAGTTCGCCCAAGCCGTGGCCTCGCAGGAGCGTGCCAGGGCCGAAGGTATGTTTCGACTGCTTTGTGACCTCGATTCAGCTTCATTCTTCAACTTGTGTCTGAAGAATTTTGTTCGGCTGTCTGCAGAGTTCGAGACAGCTCTTAACGAGTCTGTCAAGGCGCTTGCCCAGGCGGCTGAGCAGAAGGAGGCCGACCGCGTGGCTATGTTCGAGGCTATCTCGGCCTTTTGCCGGGCCTTTGACCTCGACGACGTCCCCTCGGGTAGCTCCACCCAGAGTCGCCTGTGGGCCTTGGGCGGCCATGTGCGCAGCAGACTCCGCGGGGCGCTGCACCACGGCGTTAGGCGGGCCTTCGCTGTGCTCGCTTCCCACTACGACGTGGATCTGGAGCGGGTCAGTGAGGGGTACTGCCTACCCGATGAAGATGAGGCTACCTTAGCCGAGATCTAGAGGCTTGACGCGGCCGTCGAGGGCCCAAGTGCGGTGTTAGCGTTCTCCTTCGAGGTGGAGATCCTTCCACTCACGTCGCCGTCTGGGGCCGGGCCAGATCTTGCCGAGGGTGGAGACGACGCCGAGGGTGCCGCTCCTCCCTCTGCCGATGTCTGATCCTGCCGGAACAGTTTGTCTGAAGCACGCGTATGTTTTTCGCGGCCGCTGAGGCCTAAACATTTTTATCGTCGTATTATAAACCTGCGTTTTCTTTCCTCTTGTTTCGAGCATTAGGACTTGTTCGTCGGTAACAGAATCGCTTATCCGAGCGAGAGTTACTTTTCGCGGAAGGTGATGAGTGAGGTATCCGTATCCCGGAGGCATAGGAGTCCCTCGGCTCGGTCGGCCTTACCGCTTATGTGTACTCTCGTCGTTTTTAGGGTTCCGTTATCGACATAGTCGAAAGTCGTTTTGGTAGAAAACTTTTCCGAGGAAAATTTTGACGCAGAGGGGGTTCCCCCCTTCTAGCCCTCGAGGGAGGGTCGGGCTTTGCCGAGGCAAGGCTGATCCTTCCTTGACGGTTAGACTCTATTTGTGTATGTAAAGAAAACGAGGTATATGAACGACTTGAAACATCTTAAGGGTAGAAGAGACGTAGTTGTTGGATGTTCCAAGCGTTGCTGTAGTTCTCGCCTTGATCGTTGGCCAGCTTGTATGTTCCAGGCTTCAAAATCTTGGCGATGATGAATGACCCTTCCCAGGGAGGAGTAAGCTTGTGGCTCCCTCGGGCGTCTTGTCGCAGCCGAAGTACCAAGTCTCCCACCTGGTAGCCTCGGGGCCGAACCCTTCGGGCGTGGTAGCGTCGCAGATACTGCTGATACCGCACCGAGTGTAATAAGGCCACGTCCCGAGCCTCTTCCAGCTGGTCCAATGAGTCTTCTCGGCTGGTCTGGTTGCTTTGGTCGACGTAAGCCTTTGTCCTCGGGGAACCGTATTCTAAGTCTGTGGGTAAGATAGCCTCGACCCCATAGACTAGAAAGAACGGCGAGAAACCCGTGGACCGGCTCGGCGTCATCCTCAGACTCTAGACCACCAAGGGTAGCTCTTTCATCCACCGCTTGCCAAACTTGTTGAGGTTGTTGTAGATCCTTGGTTTTAGTCCCTGCAAAATCATACCGTTGGCACGCTCCACCTGTCCATTCGTCATGGGGTGAGCTATGGTGGCCCAGTCCACACGGATGTGGTGGTCCTCGCAGAAGTCCAGGAACTTCTTCTTAGTGAACTGTGTGCCATTGTCGGTGATGATGGAGTTCGGGACCCCAAAGCGATGGATGATGTTTGTGAAGAACGCCACTGCCTGCTCGGACCTGATGCTGGTTAAGGGTCGGACCTCGATCCACTTGGAGAATTTGTCGATGGCGACCAGCAGGTGCGAGAAGCCCTCGGGTGCCTTCTGCAAGAGACCGACGAGGTCTAGACCCCACACAGTAAACGACCAGGTGATGGGTATCGTCTACAGGGCCTGAGCGGGTAGGTGCGTCTATCTCGCGTAGAATTGACACCCTTGGCAGGAGCGTACAATCCTAGTGGCGTCGGCGACCGCGGTCGGCCAGTAGAAACCTTGTCGGAAGGCGTTCCCCACGAGGGCTCGAGGTGCTGCATGGTGACCGCAAGCCCCGAGTGTATCTCTTGCAACAGCTCTTGTCCTTCGGCGACAGATATGCATCGTTGGAGAATGCCCGAGGGTCTGCGGTGGTAGAGCTCCTTTTCATCACACAGTAAAACGAATGACTTGGCACGCCGAGCCAGTTGCCGAGCTTCGGCCTTGTCGAGGGGTAGCTCTCCTCGGAGGAGATATTGCAGGTACGGGGTCTGCCAGTCTGGGTCTGGCGCAACCCCATTCCGCTCACCCTCGACGCTCAAGGCCTCACCCTCGGTGGCCGAGGGTACCTCGAGCTCGGCCAAGGTCTCGTCGGGCTCGGGCGCGTCGTCGAGTTTGATAGATGGTTGATATATGTCTCTAGAGAAGATGTTCGAGGGAACCGTCGTCCTCCCCGAGGCTATTTTAGCCAGCTCATCCATAGTCTCGTTGTACCGTCGAGCAACATGGTTGAGTTCCAGCCCGTGGAACTTATCCTCCAAGCGCCGAACTTTGTCGCAATAGGCCTCCATTTTTTGATCGCTGCAGCGGGAGCTCTTCATGACTTGGTCAATGACGAGCTACGAGTCGCCCCGAGCGTCGAGGTGCCAAACCCTTAGCTCGACGGCGATGCGCAGCCCATTAACCAAGGCCTCGTACTCGGCCACGTTGTTTGATGCCGGAAAATGGAGGCGAATCACGTAGCGCATATGTTTCCCGAGGGGTGAGATGAAGAGCAAGCCAGCACCTGCTCCGGTTTTCATCAGCGACCCATCGAAGTACATGGTCCAAAGTTCGGCCTAGATTGGAGCTGTCGACAATTGGGTGTCGACCTATTCAGCCAGGAAGTCCGCCAAGGCTTGAGATTTTATGGCCTTCCGAGGAGCGAATGAAATTGTTTCACCCATGAGTTCCACTACCCACTTTGCTAACCTACCCAAGGCCTCTCGGCACTGGATGATCTCTCCCAGGGGAAGGATGACACCACAGTCACCGGATGAGACTTGAAGTAGTGTCGCAATTTTCGCCGCGTCAGAATTACTGCGTACAGTAGCTTCTGGATTTGTGGGTAGCGGATCTTGGTCTCGGATAGCACCTCGCTGATGAAGTAGACTGGCCTCTGGACGAGCAGTGCATGCCATTCTTCTCATCTCTCGACTATGATCGCGGCGCTGACCACCTAAGTGGTTGCGGCTACGTAGATCAAGAGGGCTTCTCCCACAGCGGGGGGCACCAAGATGGCGCATTAGTAAGGAGCGCCTTTAAGTTTCCGAGGGCTTCCTTGGCCTCGGGGGTCCAAGTGAAGCGCTCGGCCTTCCTTAAGAGGCGGTACAAGGGTAATCCTTTCTCACCGAGGCGCGAGATGAAGCGGCTCAGAGCCGCAAGGCATCCCATGACCCTTTGTACTCCTTTCAAATCTTTGATAGGCCCCATGTTGGTGATGGCCGCAATTTTATCTGGGTTGGCCTCTATGCCCCGCTCGGAGACGATGAACCCCAGGAGCATGCCTCGGGGGACTCCAAAGACACACTTCTCGGGATTGAGTTTCACGCCTTTCGCTCTCAGACACTTGAATGTTGTCTCAAGGTCGGAGAGGAGGTCGGAGGCTTTCCTGGTTTTGACAACGATGTCATCGACGTAAGCCTCGACCGTTATGCTGATGTGCTCCCCGAACACGTGGTTCATGCACCTTTGGTATGTTGCACCTGCATTCCTCAAGCCAAATGACATAGTAGTATAACAATACATGTCAAAAGGTGTGATGAAAGAAGTCGCGAGCTGGTCGGACTCTTTCATCTTGATTTGGTGATAACCTGAATAGGCGTTGAGGAATGACAGGGTTTCGCACCCAGCAGTGGAGTCCACAATTTAATCGATGCGAGGCAGAGGGTAGGGAACCTTCGGACATGCTTTGTTTAGACCAGTGTAGTCTACGCACATCCTCCATTTCCCACATTTTTTCTTTACAAGCACAGGGTTAGCTAACCATTTGGGATGGAATACCTCTTTGATGAACCCTGCAGCCATCAGCTTGTGGACCTCCTTGCCTATGGCTCTGCACTTTTCTTCGTCGAAACGACGCAGGTGCTGCTTCACGGGTCGGGCTCCAGCTCGGATATCCAGTGAGTGCTCGGCGACATCCCTCGGTATGCCGGGCATGTCCAAGGGACTCCACGCAAAAATTTTGGCGTTTGCGCGGAGAAAGTCGACGAGCACTGCTTCCTATTTGGGGTCGAGCTCAGAGCCGATCCTGACTTGCTTGCAGGCGTCGTTGCTGGGGTCGAGGGCGACGGACTTAACCGCCTCAGCCGGTTCGAAGTTGCCGGCGTGGCGCTTCGCATCAGACACCTCCTTGGAGAGGCACTCTAGGTCGGCGATGAGGGACTCGGACTCGGTGAGGGCCTCAGCGTACTCCACGCACTCCACGTCGCATTCGTACGCGTGTCGGTACGTGGATCCGACGGTGATGACCCCATTGGGGCCTGGCAACTTGAGCTTGAGGTATGTGTAGTTGGGGACGGCCATGAACTTGGCGAAGCACGGTCTCCCGAGCACCGCGTGGTAGGTCCCTCGGAACCCGACCACCTCGAACGTGAGGGTTTCCCTGCGGAAGTTGGAGGGAGTTCCGAAGCAGATAGGCAAATCAAGTTGCCCAAGGGGCAGGACGCGCTTACCGGGGACGATCCCGTGGAAGGGTGCTGCACCGGCCCGGATCGTGGACAGATCTATCCTCAAGAGCCCTAGGGTCTTGGTGTAGATGATGTTGAGGCTGCTGCCTCTGTCCATGAGGACCTTGGTGAGCCTAGCGTTGCCGATGACCGGGTCGACAACGAGCGGGTACCTTCCTGGGCTCGGTACGCAGTCGGGGTGGTCGTCTTGGTCGAAGGTGATGGGCTTGTCGGACCAGTCTAGGTAGACTAGCGTCGCTACCTTCACCGAGAAGACTTCCCGGCACTCCTGCTTGCGGTGCTGAGCTGAGGCGTTCACCACTTGCCCACCGTAGATCATGAAGCAGCCATGGACCTCCGGGAACTCCTCTTCCTTATCGCCCTCCTTCTTGTTGTTGCCTTGGTCCTTGCCACCTTCCACCGGGGGCCCGACCCTATGGAAGTAGCGCCAGAGCATGATGCATTCTTCGAGGGTGTGCCTGACGGGACCCTGGTGGTAGGGGAATGACTCCTTGAGCATCTTGTCGAACAAGTTGGCCCCTCTGGGAGGCTTCCGTGGGTTCCTGTGCTCGGCAGCAGCGACGAGATCCGCGTCAGCAGCGTCGCGCTTTGCTTGCGCCTTCTTCTTGGCCTTCTTCTTCGTGCCACGCTGGGCGGACGCCTCGAGGATGTCTTCCTTCTGCCTTCCCTGAGGCTGCTTGTCCTTCCGTAAGATGGCTTCGACCGCCTCCTGACCAGAGGAGAACTTGGTGGCTGTGTCCATCAATTCACTCGCCTTGGTGGGAGTCTTGCGCCCTAGTTTGCTCACCAGGTCACGGCAAGTGGTGTTGGCGAGGAACGCCCCCATGACGTCCGAGTTGGTGATGTTGGGCAGCTCAGTGCGCTGCTTCGAAAACCGACGGATGTATTCTCGCAGGGATTCCCCTGGCTGCTGGCGGCAGCTTCGAAGATCCCAGGAGTTCCCAGGGCGTACGTACATACCCTGAAAGTTTCCAGCGAAGGCCTTAACCAGGTCGTCCCAGTTGGAGATCTGTGCGGGAGGCAGATGCTCCAGCCAGACCCGGGCAGCGTCGGAGAGGAACAGGGTAGGTTGCGAATGATGAGGTTGTCGTCTTCCGTTCCTCCCAGCTAGCATGCCAGTCGATAGTCTGCAAGCCACAACTCCGGCCTTGTTTCCCCTGAGTACTTGGTGATGGTAGTCGGGGCCCGGAACCGGGCCAGGAACGACGCCCGTCGTATGGCCCGGCTGAAGGCTCGTGGACCTGGTGGTTCGGGCGAGGGACTTCAATCCTCCTCACTGTCGTAGCATCCTCCACGCCTGGGGTGGTAGCCTCGGCACACCTTCTCTTCGAGGCGGGCTCGATGGTCGCGATGGTGTTGCTCGCCGCCGAGGCGATCCGGGGCTGCAGGCGTCCCGTCCCGCATGCGCCCAGTGCGGACCGAGGCCTCCCGCATGAGTCGAGAAGTCGTCGCGCGATGCTCCGGGGGGCACCCTTGCCTTCGGGAGGCAGAGATTTCGGCCCGTCGGACCGCGACATCCTCCAGGAGATTCTTGAGTTCTCCCTGGATACGCCGCCCCTCAGTGGTGGATGGCTCCGACATTGCTCGGAGTAGCATTACTGCTGCAGCTAGATTCTGGCCAACCCCGCTAAAGGCCCGAGGCAGCCTTGCCCTGGCATCGTCAACGATACGGCGTTGGACGTCCCGGGCCCGATGACGTGCTTCTCCGGCGAGTGCTCGGCCTGCCCACTCCTGCTTGATGTTTTGCCGGAGCTGCACAAGTTGCCCTGCTTCCTCGTCGAGCTTGGCCTGCATCTCGCGGATTTGCTCGAGCTGTGTGTCCTGACCCCCCACAGGGACTAGGACCACAGCTAGCTCCCGCGGGATGTCAACGCTAGGCGCAGGCCCAGGGGGATCATCATGCTCCGGCATACCGAGGTGGTTGCCTTCGTCGCGATCCCCCAGATCGAAGTGGAAAGATTCGCGACTTGGACCACAACCCTCGTCGTCAAGGCTGTGGCCATCGTCGGAGCAACCGGAGAGGCAGTAGTCACATGTGGTCATGAAGTCTCGCATGGCACTGGGATCATGGAGCCCAGAGAAATCCCAACCGGAGTCGGGGTCGTCTTCTTCCTCGGAACCCGGGGGCCCGTAGGTTGAGACGGCCGTCAGTCGGTCCCAGGATGACCACATATGGTACCCCGGAAGGTTAGGATATGCCTTTACGAAAGCGCTTACCGAAGCGGGGTCGCCTGGTGGATCGAAGCTGAATCTAAAAGGGACAGGGTGGAAAACGGACGGTACCTCTTGATCGATGGACGGTGGTGAAGTCGCGTCGGGGACGAAATGCACCATCATCTCAGGTACGAGGCTAACGCCCAGCAAGTCCTTCACGAGAGTGCTGGCGTCATCAGTCCGCTTGGGGTTGGCACGTTGCGGGGAAACGACATCCGTCGTTGTCTCAGGTGCGAGGACAACGCCCAACATGTCCCCCGCTGGGGTGCCAGCGTCGTCGACTCGCTCTAGACCGATAGCCGATGAGGTGCCACCTCCTGCCTGGCCACGGTTGCCCCGTCTCCTCCTCTTGCGGCAAGGAGGGTGGCGGGGCAAACCCGGATGCTGCTCTTCCGCCACGGGGGGAAGACGTCGTCGAGTTCGCCGCCGCCGGGCGAGTTGACGACCATCGTTGTTGTCGTGCTGCAAGGGGAGGAGTACCATGTCGTAGCTGCCGTCGCAGGACATGAACTCGAGACTCCCGAAGCGGAGCACCGTCTCGGGCTGAAGAGGTCGCTGAGGACTACCCATCTGGAACTCAACGGGAAGATGTTCGTTAACACGCAGCATGCCCCTACCTGGCGCGCCAACTGTCGGCGTTTCGGACCCGGGGGACCCTCAACCGAGCCGACCAGTGAATTTATCACTGCGTGCCCTAGCCCAGATGGGTTGCGCAAGATGGAACACAAGGGGGAGTGCGGCTTGTATTATCTCGCACCAGGGGTGCTCGTAGTAGGGGTTACAAGCATCGCGCGCGCGAGAGAGAGAGCCTGTTCGTTTGCTCGTCCCCGCGCGACCCCGCCCCCCCGCAGGAAGGCCCTGGACCTCCCTTTTATAGATGCAAGGAGAGGGTCCAGATGTACAATGGGGGGTGTAGCTATGTGCTAACGTGTCTGGCAGAGAAGTGCCTGAGCCCTGTGTACATGCCAACGTGGCTGTCGGAGAAGTGCTTGAGCCCTGTGTACGCGATAACGTGGCCGTCGGAGAAGTGCCTAAGCCCTGTAGAAGCACAGCTGGAGGTGCGGCTGGGATCCTGCTGACGTCTCCTTGCTTCTGTAGGGGCTAAGAACCACCAACGTCATGGACGCACGCGGGGAACCATCATTACCTGATACCGGGGTGAGCCAGATGGGACGCCGGTCTTGTTCCCTCGTAGCCTGAGCTAGCTAGGGGTAGGGTAATGATGTATCCCCTGTGGCGCGGTCGGTCCGAGCCCAAGGTCGGGCGAGGCGTAGACTTCTCCTGAGGCCGAGGCCAGGGTCGGGCGAGGACATGATTCCTCCCGAGGCTGAGGCAGAGTCCTGGGGTCGGGCGAGGCAGAGACCTCCTCCCGAGGCCGAGGCCAAAGGTCGGGCGAGGCGGAGCTCCCTGTTGCGCCCGAGGCTGAACTCGGCTGTTGTCAGCCTTACCCGGGTGGTTGGCACAGTAGTCGGAGCGAGGCGAGCGGTGCTGTTTTTCTGTCAGATCGGTCAGTGAAGGGGTGAAGTGACTGCGGTCACTTCAACCTTGCCGACTACGGCGCGCGTGTTAGGATAAGGTGTCAGGCGATCTTCGCATTGAATGCGCCTGCGATACGGTCGATTGGTGAGGCGATTTGGCCAAGGTTGCTTCACAACGAAGCCTGCCCGAGCTAGGCTTCGGGCGAGCCGAGGGTGCACCCACTGCCTGAGGAGGCCCTCGGGCGAGGCGTGAATTTGTCTGGGACTACGGTTCCTGCCCGAAGCTGGGCTCGGGTGAGATCGCGTCCCTTGGGTAGACGAAGCCTTGACTTAAACCGCGCCCATCAGTTTTTGTGGTTTTGTTCTGAGGGTGTTTACCAGCCGTGTTTAGGAGTGTTGGGGGTACCCCTAATTACGGTACCCGACACATATGGACTAACTAGTTTGTCTAGATATGATTTATCTCAGGTGCATACGGTTCAACACAAACCAAGAAAAAGTTCAGTTAGGGGACACAATTTATTTGGAGCAAAAGGACTTGAGTGTGCTAAAATTTAGCGCACCAGACACTGTTCGGTGCACCAGGGCTGTACAACTCCGAACCAGCCACTCTGGCGAATTCCAGGGCAGCCTCCACTATAATTCACCGGACTGTCCGGTGAGCCAGCGGAGTAACGGCTCCCTACACACCAACGGTCGACTGCAGAAGCTACAGTGCACTATAGTGCCACGACAGAAATCAGAGCGTAGAAATCAGAGGGCACAGACTGTCCAATGCAGCAAGACGACAAGCGTCTCCAATGATCAACTACTCCAAACTCTAACCGTTGCGCTAACGTGGCACGTACCGGACAGTGCACAATGACTGTCTGGTGATGCACCGAACTGTCCGGTGCGCCCATCGCCAGCAGCCTTTACCAACGGCTAAGAAGTGGTTGGGGGCTATAAATACCCCCAACCAGCTCATCCATTGGCATCCAAGTTTTCTGAAGATCACATTCAATACAAGAGCTATAGCATTCACTCCAAGACACAATCGCAAAGATCAAATCCTTTCCAAGTCCCAGATTCATCTCAACCACTTAGTGACTTGAGAGAGAGAGTTTTTGTGTTCATTTGCACTCTTGTTGCTTGGATTGCCTTTCTTCCTTCCTCACTCTTTTTCTAAGTGATTGTAAAGCAAAGCAAGAGACACCAAGTGTGTGGTGGTCCTTGTGGGGTCTTAGTGACCCGTGTGATTAAGGAGAAGGCTCACTCGGTCTAAGTAACCATTTGAGAGAGAGGGAAAGGCTTGAAATAGACCCGGCCTTTGTGGCCTCCTCAACGGGGACTAGGTTCTTTGGAACCAAACCTTGGTAAAACAAATCACCGTGTCTACTCGCTTTTATTCTCGCTTGATTTGTTTGCCCTCTTTTCTCTCTCTAATGTTTCCTTTCTAGTATTGATTTGAGTTCGCTCACATATGTCATCTGCATCCTTTGAGGAAGTCTTAGCAAGAGAAACAATCTTTCAGACTTGGATTTAATTCTAACGCTAACACTGGCCTTTAATGTGTGTTTAAGTTTATAAATTTCAGGTTTCGCCTATTCACCCTCCTCTAGGCGACTTTCAATTAGTATCAGAGCCAGTGCTTCATTAAGAGCCTAACTAACTCGAAGTGATGTCTGGAGATCACACCAAGAGGGAGATCATGACCGGCGAAAAGCCCACAGGCTTGGGGAGGACTCTCTCAAGGGAATATGGCAACAAGTACGAGGAACCCTCTTCCTCCATCAAGTCACATCGAAGAGGTGACAAGAAGAAGATGAAGAAGGTGGTCTACTACGAGACCGACTCTTCGTCACCCTCCACCTCCAGCACCGAGTCATCCACCACTTCTAAGCACCATGAGCGCAAGAAGTATAGTAAGATGCCCCTACTCTATCCCCGTATTTCAAAGCGCGCTCCATTACTTTCCGTACCCATAGGCAAACCACCATATTTTGATGGCGAAGATTATTGCATGTAGAGTGATAAAATGAGGCATCATCTAACCTCACTCCACGAAAGTATTTGGGATATTGTTGAGTTTGGAGCGCAGGCACTAAAGGTGGGGGACGAGGACTACGACTCGGATGAGGCCGCCCAAATTAGGCACTTCAACTCCCAAGCAACTTCTATACTCCTCGCCTCCTTGTGTCGAGAGGAGTATAATAAGGTGCAAGGGTTGAAGAACGCCAAAGAAATTTGGGACGTCCTCAAAACCGCGCACGAAGGGGACGAGGTGACCAAGATCACCTAGCGTGAAACGATCGAGGGAGAGCTCGATCGATTCGTCCTCAACAAAAAGGAAGAGCCGCAAGCTATGTACAACCGGCTCAAGACGATGGTCAACCAAGTGCGCAACCTCGGGAGCACAAAATGGGATGACCATGAAATGGTCAAGGTTATTCTTAGATCCCTCGTATTTCGTAATCCTACTCAAGTTCAATTAATATGTGGGGATCCTAGATATAAACAGATGTCTTCTGAGGAGGTAATTGGCAAGTTTGTGAGCTTTGAACTTATGATCAAAGACTCCATAACATATTGTCAACTTGGAGCAAGGTGCCACCTCTACACCCGAGATGCAACCCGTTGCATTCAAAGCAACGGAAGAAAAGAATGAGGAGTCTACACCAAGTAGGCTTCCAATCGATGCCTCCAAGCTCGACAACGAGGAGATGACGCTCATCATCAAGAGCTTTCGCCAAATCCTCAAGCAAAGGAGGGGGAAGGACCACAAGCCCCGCTCCAAAAGGGTGTGGTACCGGTGTGGTAAGTCCGGTCATTTCATTGCAAAATGTCCATATACAAGTGAAACTGACAGGGACGACGACAAGAAGGGGAAGAAGAAAATGGAAAAGAAGTACTACAAGAAGAAGGGCGGTGAGGCGCACATGGGGCGTGAATGGGACTTCGACGAGAGCTTCACTGATTCCTCCTCCGACGAGGACGCCGCCATCATCGTCGTCAACAAGGGCATCCTATTCCCCAACGTCGGCCACAAGTGTCTCATGGCTATGGACGACAAAAATAAGAAGGTACACTCTAGAGCCACACCCAAATATACTACATCTAGTGATGTGGGTAGCTCTAGTGATGATGAAGATGATTTAATTTCTCTCTTTGCCAACCTTAACATGGAACAAAATAAATAAATTAAATGAATTGATTGAGACCATTAACGAGAAGGATGATCTCTTGGAATACCAAGAGGACTTGCTCATTAAGGAAAATAAAAAGTTTGTTAAGTTGAAAAATGCTTATGCTTTAGAAGTAGAAAAATGTGAAAATCTGTCTAAGGAGCTTAGCATGTGCCATGATTCAATCTCAAGTCTTAGAACTAAAAATGATAATTTAGTTTCTAAGATTGAAAAATTGAATGCTTGCAGTGATTCAATTTCCTATCTTAGAGATGAGAATATTAGATTAAATGCTAAGATAGAAGAATTGAATGCCTGCAAACCATCTACATCTACTGTTCATCATGTTACTTTTTGTACTAGATGTAGAGATGTTACTATTGAAGCTATGGATGATCACCTTGCCATAATTAAACAACAAAATGATCACATAACTAAATTAACTGCTAAAATTGCTGAGCATGAACTTGAAAATGAAAATTTTAAATTTTCTAGAAGCATGCTCTATAATGGGAGATGCCCTGGCATTAAGGATGGCATTGTGTTCCAATAAGGGAGCCAAAGCAATGTCAAGCTTAATGCCCCCAAAAGATTGTCTAATTTTGTTAAGGGTAAGGCTACCATAGTTCAGGATAGTGAGGGCTGCATTTTATATCCTGCAAACTATCATGAGCACAAAATTAGGAAAATTCATGCTAGGAAACCTCATCATATTTCTCATCATACATTTATGTATAAAAATGAGGCCTCTAGTTCTAGGCATACCACTAATGTTAAAATGCCTAAGAAGAAAATTCCTAATGCATCAATGAGCATAATGTTTCATTTAAGACTTTTGATGCTTCTTATGTGCTAACAAACAAATCAGGCAAAGTAGTTGCCAAATATGTTGGGGGTAAACACAAGAGTCCAAAGACTTGTGTTTGGGTACCCAAGGTGCTTGTTTCTATTGTGAAAGGACCCAAGACCATTTGGGTACCTAAGAACAAGGCCTAAACTTGTTTTGTAGGTTTATGCATGTGACAGAACCTCCCAAGTCATAGGCCCACCTACAGTTATCCTTGTCCAACGGACCTCAGACAACCCTATAGGTGCCCCTGAATCACTTGACAAGTTCGGTATCTGCTTTTCTTACCTTTCCCAAGAGCGTTTCACCCGTCACGCAGACATTACAAATCATCGGAGATACGAAAATGCGGAAGCGATTACATGAACTTACCTTTATTTTAAAAGTAAGACAAAGTTATATATTACAGACCAGAATATAACCTACGAGTGCATAGTATTATTATTACACACCAAGGGAGGCAAAAACTCCTCCCGATAAGTATCAAACAAAAAGTTCTTATGGAGGATCCTTTCCTCCCGCAGCTTTACTCCTGGGGTTCTTCCTTCGGTACCACCTTAGAACAGAAGCAACAAAAGTTGGTTGCTTCCTCACCTAAAAACAATGGGGAATAAAACCCTGAGTATGGAATTACTCAGCAAGTCTTACCCGACTAAAGAAAAGACTCTCAAGGGTATGCTGGTTATAAGGGAGTCAAGGTAAGGTTTCTCAATGATCAAAGACTTTGTTTTGCAGAAATGCTTACTAAAAGTGGATCCTTAAAAATCCAGTTTTATTTGTCCAGTTAAGTAAAATTACCTATAACTAGAGTTCTTTCTACCCTAGTTCAATCACTTGACCTGCACTAGCCAATTTCTTAACAATCCCTTCATCTTTACTGGACTTCTACGTATAGGTCAGTGACCAAGTCTTCATAACCGCGAAGGTACGACAATCCGAATCGATTATACTCAGCTGAGGATCTCTAATCACACGACATATGTAGCACTTAACCCTTGCATATGTCAACCCGCCACCAGGGTTCTTAAGACCAGATCAGGTTCATGCCAACCGAGAGCACAGATACACCACCGTCCAGCCTCTTGCCACGGAGGGTACACGCTACTCTCGCCATCTCTCCACTCCCATTGCGTGGTATCTTATTTTGGCCTTAGTCTGCCCGAGGCAAAGCTTACCCATGACGAGGCATGTGACCAGTTAAAGGGTCCTCGGTCAGCAAACCTACATCGAGACGGTCCTTAATCGACTCAGACGGAGACACTACACCGAGACTCCTTTCTCGTGCAAGTCACCCGCTCAGTCTTTGCTTAATTATTTTAAACCCAAAGTTTGGTACCTGGTAGAGGTACATCTTTTCCGATGTTGAATCCATCACGGCCATGATGGATCCACCATCAAGTTTTATTTTCAAAAACATCCCACCCACCTTTGCCACATCATCTTTTGTAAAAACAAAACATTTTGTTTTTCTAAAGCAAGGCTAAGCATCAAAAATCTTTTGTAAAACGGGTGATCAAGGAAGGTAATCAAATTCAAGGAAGGTAATACAGGAATTGTTTTAGCAATCAACTCCTATCACCTAATGCATCAAGCAAGTGAAAAAGATTTTTAAAACACAAGGAGGTGGCAAATGCACCGGGGCTTGCCTTCATTTATAGGTGAGTCAGGCTCGGATCCACAGATGTCAAAATAAAAACAATTTCCTGCCTGATGTTCCGCAGGTGGTGGTGGTGAGGTCTTCCCTTCTTCTACTTCAACTTCTTTCTCGTTTTCTAAATATAACCATATATATAAGAATGAATGCCATGTAATTCTCATGAAAGTGCAAGAATAGTAGAAGTTTATTTCTAATGTCTTGAATACAACTTTCCTTCACTGTTTTCCGGAAACTAGGGTTTCCGGAGTTAGTAAAGGAATTCAAAGGGCAGGGGGTAGGGTTTTAGGCTCTAAGTATCAAACAAGGTCCAAATCATACCAAATTCTACCCAAGGCTTCTAAATAATGTTTTGAGCTCATATAAAAAGTTTGGGGATTTTAGGAATTATTATCTATTTTCTAAAAATCCAGAACCAATGTTTTAAGCTATTTTAAATGCTCCAAAATTCCCTATTTGACCTAAAAATCCTAAAACTATTTTTATTAAATACTATGGAAAATTAGGAATCTAGGAAAATTGGTTTGACATTTTTAGGATTTTCCTACAAATTTCTACAAACTTCCAAAGTTTCACTAAAAAAGAAAAGGGAAAAGCTTAAACAGTGCTAGTCCGAATTCAATCCAGGCGGCCCAAGTCCAGGGAAAATTGCGCACGCCCGCGCCCGTGCTGCGGTCTTTGCAGAAAGGCCCTCGGCGTTCTGGATAACCCGAAGTGGGTGCTTTCACTGTTACTTTGAGTCACTGCCAGTTTGCAAAAAGAACCTCCACGTTCTATTCCTTTACACGTTGAGGTCCCCGACGACGACGAGCGCGGCAGAGCTCCGACGAGCTCGTAGACCGGCCGAATGGGGCAAGGACTGGCGCTCCCGAGTGGCAGACACCAAATTGAACCTCGCCCGCACATTTTCCCCAACCTAATTTCAAGAATGGCGACCTAGTTTGCTCTGACCGCAGTGACCGTGGACCATGCAGACAGATGCACAAGTTCCCGGCGATTGGTGGCGGTCTAGTTCAATCAAAGGGGTCAAAGAGTTTGAGGAGGATCTAATAATGCTAGAACAAGCGATCAAGGCGCTGGAACTGACCTGGAATAGGCCGGCCACGGTGAGGTGTTCTTGCGGCGTGTTCGAACCGATTTGGGGGAAGTTAGAAATTGGAGCTCACTTGTGATCAACCGAGGACAATACTTGGTGGCTGGGTGCGTGATGACCCTACGGAGCTCTGGGGGGCTTCAATTTATAGAGCGCAATAGCGGTGGCGCTCAATTTGGCCGAGAAGTGCTGGCGGCCGGAGAGGGGGAGGATTACTGGCGCAGTGGATTCGTGGCAACAACCATGGCAGTCATTCCGGCGATCAACGGAGAGTCACAATGGTTCACGGCGATGCGGTGGAGGTACTCAGGCACGTGGCACAAGGCTGGAAGGTGGCGGTCACCGGCGTGCTTATCGGGTTCCACCGCGACAAGCTTTGTACGGTGGTCGGATTTGTTTACTGGCCGGACTTATCCACGACGAGGACCCTTACTCAATCCCAAGCGCTATCCACATGTTCCGAGCATGAATCGCTGCGACGACGGCACGAATCACGCGCAGCGCGTCGGCGGCGAGGGCTGAACTGTTGATCTGATCTTATTCAAATCACTGTACCATGGGAACCCGGTCAGAGCGCCTGACAGACAAAGTTTAGAGCAGATTTTCTCCTAATTCTTTGTGACAACATACCCAAGGCTCTGTATCAAAGTTGTAGACTTATAAACCATCTTCATCTTTGTCATAGTGTTCCTAGTCAGATTCTCACTGGATTATGCTTAATTCCTAGCCCAAAGATGGCTCGGTTACACTGTTAGTGTGATTTTCAGACCCCAATGGCCTAACAGCTCAACTTTGAGTGTGTTTTTCTTCCATTTCTTCATAACAACTATGCTTACACTCTTAAGCAAAGTTATTCTCCTTTGATAGGTCTACAAAATTGATGTGGTGACTTAGGGCAAAATCCCTTTTGTTTGAAAGTTACAAGGTCACAAAGATGAGCACATTACATTGAAATTCAGACTTAGTCAAAAGAGTTCAAATGTGGCTCTTTTGCAATTAAGTCCAAAACTCAGGGTTCAAGTTGCAAATCTTCATAAATGTGAACCAAATGACTTTATATGCCTTAACATCATAGTTTTCACACTTTAGTCCAAAAGTGCACTAATTTTGCACTTAACCCCTTAGGGTTTAGGTTTAGGGTTTTCCAGGGTTCCAATTAGGGTTTCTGGTATCTCAGGGGTGTAAATGTAATGCAGGTCCATTCTTAGGAACATTTTATGACCATTTCACTTAAGCTTTAGGGTTTTCTGCATTTGGGTGTTGTTTTACCCCTCAGAACCATATTTAGGGTTAAGTACCCTACACCAGGGTTCTATTTGCAAAATGTCATAACAATACAACTTTTTTTTGAAATTTTTGCCTAGTGAATGCATTCTACGTGTATCAAATATATGAAATGCTAATGCTTATGATGTTATGCTCAAGTTTTAGTAACAGTAACACCAGGGGTGTTACATCCTTCCCCCCATAAAAGAATCTCGTCCCGAGATTAAAAGTCCTAGGGTAAGTAATGGAAAAGGAAACACGACATGTATTTATTTCCTTATTCTTGGTACAAGGCAGGGGTGGTTTGGGGCTCACTCCTTTATTACAATGATTATATACACTTTACAAATTACATAAGGCTAAAAAGCCTGGGAAATTCTTGTCTAAAAAGTCTTGAGTTTCCCATGTAGCCTCATCTTCGGAATGTTGGTTCCACTGTATCTTGTAAAATTTGAGAGATTTCCTTCGGGTAATTCTGTCCTTTTGATCCAAGACTCGAATAGGGTGCTCAGAATATGTCAAGTCTGGTTCTAGGGCAATATCCGTTACTTCAATGGTTCGATCGGGAACCCGAAACACTTTTTCAACTGAGACACGTGGAACACATTATGTACGACAGACAAGGTTTCGGGTAGTTGAAGTCAGTATGCCACTGGTCCACATTGCTCAAGTATAGGGAAAGACCAATGTACTGAGGTGCAAGCTTCCCTTTAACCCTGAAATGCGATACGCCCTTCATTGGTGAAACTTTCAGGTAGACATAATCTCCTACTAGAAAGTACAAGGGTTGTCGTCGCTTGTCTGCATAACTCTTCTGACGAGCTTGAGCTTTCTTCAAATTATGAATTATTTTATGAACCTTTTCTTCGGTCTCTTTCACCATATCAGGCCTGAAGAAGTACCTTTCACCAGGTTCAGACCAATTTAGCGGAGTACGACATCGTCGTCCATATAAAGCTTTGAAGGGTGCCATCTTGGTACTTTCTTGATAGCTATTATTATATGAGAACTCTGCTAATGGTAAACAATCATCCCATTTCTGGGGGAACTCCAAAGCACAAGCCCGTAACATATCTTCAAGTATCTGATTGACTCTCTCAGTCTGTCTACTGGTCTAAGGATGATGTAACACCCCATGTGTTACCAGGGTGCTGGCTTCCTAATGGCACATATACCTATTATCACATGTGGTTAAAACTTGGAGGATAGGGAGCACTTAAGACCTTGGAAGCATGAGTGAGTTAAGAAATGCCAAGGACCAAAGCATTACCCAAGCTTTTAGGCAATAATCACCTTGGGCAAGGAAGGATTGAACCTTGGGCCCCCTCTCTTGAAGCCTTTAGTTGAGAGAAAGATTAGGCAAATGCACATTTCATAATTTAAACCCTTAACCAAAGTTTAAGAGTACCAAAATGTTTACAAAAGACAGTAAAGGAACTTTACAAAAAGACCCCTATAAGACCCCTAAATCAGCCCCCAAGTGGAGAACACTATGGAATCACCCCCCCATTCCTTCTAAGTCCAAAAGCAACCCTAATCTAGAGATCAGGGGTGTTCACCTAGCTAATGGCACCAAAACCCCAGGGTCTAAATAACAAAAAGGAGCCAAATTATCTAAGGAACCCCCTGGAAGAGTTTGAACCCAAGCCAAGACCGTTTGACACGAGTTGGCACCGGTTTTGTCTCGGGTTGAACAGTGCAGACAGACAAGACTTGGCGCCACCATATCTTCTAAACCAGACCCGATCTTCCCTTGGAACTCACATGAACTAGGTAGCCCTAGGCACAGGGAAGAAATCTTACACAAGCCCTATGGCAAGATTCGCACGTTTGGCTGCTCAGCAGGCGCAAGAACAAGGGCAGAAAGCAACGACCACGTGTTCGACGCGCTCTAGGCTCGCCAGAGCACGCCCGACGCGCGCCCCGCGTCGCGCCAAAGCCCAGCCGGCGCCATGGCCCTCGCCCGCGCCTATAAAGCACCCAGGGACTTCGACCGTACCCCTCCGCACGCGCTCGACCTCACCGGAGCTCAAAACCACCGGCGTTTGCCCGTGCACGGCGTGCCCGCGGCTGCCCGAACCCCCGCCACCGTAGACCGGCCAACAGGACCCTTCCCAACCCCGTCCAACCCTCGGAGAAGACTGTGCACACCTCGGTAAAGCTCCTCGAGTGAGGAATCGGAGTTTGCTTCACCGGAGAGGCCAGTCCACGGTCGCCGGACTCCACCCAACCACCGGCGAGCGTAGACCGGGTAATCCTCTGCTCCATTCTTTGATTCCTTGTGCACACAGCCTCTACGTCACCCCGTGAAGCTCACCATGCCATTGGATTGAACTAGATCGCCGTGGTTTGGCCGGAGCACCCACCGCCGACGAGAGCACCCGCCTGCGCACGTGGACCGGACGATTCCGGCCACCCCCGCCGTCAAGCCGTACACCGTTGTGACCGCCAGGACCTCCCGGAGCCAACCCCGCCCCTCGCCGGACCTCTCTCACCGCCGGTAAGCCGCGCCGCCCTTTTCTTTCTTGTGGGTACTGTTTAAGCCTAGGGAGGGACCGCGGGGGAGAAGAAGAGAAGGCCAGGGGGTTTTGCGCATTGTCAGTGACTCGGAGGAATAGTAGCGCAAGGGTATAACTGAGAGAGTTAGTTTGGAAATAACCCGAGGACTTCGGTGCAAAGTGGTTTTTCCAGGAAACCTTTTAATAAATCTGATTTAAATTCAAACAGAACTTGAATAATTCATATCTTCTGTTTTATTCACCCAAATCAAGTCAAACCAATTTTGCCAGATCTTAAATACTGTAAACTACTTAGGAAAAATATAAAACCCCTAAGTGCTACAGAAAACTTTAGGGTTCTGATTTAATTATTATTTTGGCCAAAAGCTAAATAATAGGAAGAAAAACAGTTGCACTATTTAACTGAGGTTAAGAAAATTTGGAGAAGTACATGACCACCTACTGACCTAATTAAAAATGATAAACCCCTCTGTACACCCCATTAAGGTAGAGTTTGCCATTTATTTTGCATTGTGCTTAAAGTTAAAGAAAATAGGAAAGGTAAATTAAACAAAGAACCAGGGAGCCCCAATATTTTTGTTAGTCTACTTATTCAGTACAGTTCACTAGAAAAATCTATTATACTCTGGTTTAGTACAAAATAATTGGGATACCTTTTATTTTAAGAAAACAAGGAAAACTTAGAAAAACCCTAGAAAAATAACCTCAAGATGAAAACACCCCAAACCTTGGGAAAATTAATGTTTTGTTATTAAAAACATAGGAAAAATATGAAATCTGCTGTTTGACATTTTTCAAATAACAAGACAGTAGAAAGTGCCTTTTGGGCATTAAACTTTAGAAAATCACAACTAAATAACCATCAATTTACTTTCTGTGATTTTTGGCACAGAAGCTTGTTATTACTGTTAGATGCCAACAAAAATGACCCTTAGGATAGAACCCACCCCTAGTTAAGAGTTGTAGTGCAAAGTGACCCCCTTTGCCCAACTTTTGTTATCTTTGTCCAAGGCATAGTCTTTTTATTCTGAACCTCAAATTCCTAAAACAGACTATAGTGACCAATGGCAACCCACTGTAATTTTTACAGAATTTTTGGAAAACGTTAAACCACTGTTGTAGTTCAAACCCACACTAGAATTCATAAATAGAAAATAAAGAAGGGGAAAATGAATGATGGAAATTAGTGTCACCCTAAAACCCTTTGTGAATTGTCCACTGAATTATATAAGGGAAATACAAATCCACTATGCTTATCCTTACCAAAACCTAAACCTAGAATGATAAGCCTAAACTACTAAAAGCCACGTATGACCAAGAAAACCCTAAGTTACTAACTAACTTAGTTTTTCTTCCTTTGGCACAATGTTATTAAATCCTGCATAATCATGACATACATATTCATTGCAATTCGATAGACTGTAACCTCGCTGACGGAGAATACGTCCTCGTGCCGGAGCAAGGAGCTGCTCAGGAGGTAGCCCTGGATCCAGCACCAGAGCCTGCACCAGAGGATCTGCCTGCCACTGCTTTGGAAGGCAAGCCCCGGTTTATGCATAACCTGTTATTTATGCTATTTTACTATACTTAATGATTGTAGGATTGATTGTGCACTTAGGTGTAGGAGTTGTTTGAAACCCTAGTGTTGGGGACTTGTTCTCAAATGCTATAAATTAAGAACAAGGCAACATAAAATGTTAAATATCAATGCCCTTCGTCCGCTGAAGCATTATCTCCTCAAGGATTTAATGAACTTCGGACGAAGACCATGAGCAGAATATTACGAAGGTTTCACCTTCGTAATCAAACTTACAAAGATAACACAAGGTAAAGTACAATGTGAAACATTAAAGATAGATATATCGGGAATAAGTGACATTGTTCACATATCTTATTATATGAATCTAAAATGCTTAGACATAATGTTTAGGTACATTTATACCTTTGCCTTGACAAATAATAATTCCCGAGTGAGGCGTTTGCAATTACAGGAATGCGTGAACAGTAAAGGAATATTGTTAACTATTTATAGGCACAGGACACAGCCTATGAGGAATTACAATCATGCCCCTCATAAAAGTTTACAACATTGACTCAGACCCTTATGGACTAAAAGGTCATTCTATCTTTAAGTCAGTTCGATCCCTCATCTTCGGACATGCTGTAATACCGAAGCTTCATGAATGGTATCCTCGGCATTACGTTCAAGCAGCTTCAGCCGAAGCTGTTTTCTTTCCGTAGGACCTTCGCCGACGAAGCATGGTCCCAACAGTAGCCCCTTCGCGGTGCTAGATCGTTTTTCGTAACGAGCTTGATCCGTGAAAAAAGTCTCTTAGGCTTCAGGAAGCCGAAGGTCCGAAAAACACCTTCCCTGAGCTCGTTGCCGAGAAACGATACAGTTTTCGAGCGCGTAGCGGTCCCACCATGCAGGTTCACTATTTTGGTTTTTGTGGCCCACCGTGCAGCGGGTGCGAGCAACTGTTTGCCTGGTGTAAAAATCCTGACGATTCACCTTCTTACCTGCAGCACTATATAAACAGACAGGTAGGTGTGAAGTTACCACAACATTCATTGCTATTGCACTGTTTTGCTGCCAAAAATTTAACCATAGCCGAAGTTTGACTTTCGCATTCAAACGAAGCTCCAGTTTGGTGCCTGCTTCGTCAGAAGAAGAGCTTCGGAAGAAAGGTTATTAATTTCCAAGAAATTTTCAAGAAATTCAAAATCAAATGGCCAGAGTGCGTTCTACTGCTAGAGTTGAGCGCGAAGGAGACGAAGCCGAAGCTGTGGAAACTGTTCCTATCTCGGAAGCAATTAAGCGATCTGGGTTGATGACATCGGAAGACACCCCTGCTGCTGAAGCAGAACAAGCAGATATTGAAGAGACTGATTCTGAAGGTGATCACAGTATCACAGTACCAAGCAAGCCTAGCCACCTGGACTTCGGAAAGTCAACCATCTCTAAGGCTGACTTTCCTAAGATGGTGAAGTCGGGCTACTTTAGCGAAGATGAGAAAAAGCTGATTCGCTTTGGTGGAGAAGAAACTACCCCAAAGCCACAGAAAGATGAAATAGCGATTTTCAAGAGTTTCCTCAAAGCTGGTTTGAGATTTCCTTTGAATAGGATGATTGCCGATGTGCTAAAGAAGTTTGGGATCTATCTTCATCAACTAACTCCTAACGCTATTGTTAGGCTTAGTGTTTATATTTGGGCTCTCCGAAGCTAGGGGGTGGAACCGTTTGCCGAAGGTTTCTGCCGGGTGCACGAGCTACATTACCAAACCAAAGCCAGAAAGGATGGGTTACATGAAAATTTTGGTTGTTACAATTTTGCCTATCGGAAAACTACAAAATTTCCTGTGATTAGCTACCGAAGCAAGTGGCCGGCAGGCTGGAAATCGGAATGGTTCTACGTCAAAGTTGATGATGACAAGGAGAAGCTGGTACAGAGTCCGCTTGAACTGATCTTCGAAGAGACCAGACCCCAATGCAGTATGACACCAGAAGGTCCAACCCAAACCGCGTTGGCTGAATTCAGGATTATTGCAGAGCACATTGGCACTAGAGATTTAGTGCAGGAATTTCTGGCTTTCAAAATATTTCCAACTATGAAGGAATGGGCTATGCCGAAGCTTGAAAGAGAGAAGAAAGAGGGGGAGCTTGTCCGACTGCCCTACCACTATAAGTTCAAGAAATATTTTAAAGCACCCTGCCAAGAATGGCTCGAAACGATCGAAGTGATGAGTACTGAAATTCTTGGGAATTATTCTAAAAAAGAGGATCAATTGATGACAGCAGCCTTCGGCACCCGGCCAAAACGAAGGCTAAACAGAGTGCTTGATGCTATAGGCTTTGAATATCCTGATTATGTGCGGCTCGATAAGGGTGCCGAAGGGCAGAAAAGAAAAAGAGTAGCTGGCACTTTGATTAAAGACGACGAAGATCAACCAAAAAAGAAGAAAGAAAAGTTTGAACCGAAGGTAGCTGCTTCAAGAAAAAGAAAAGCTGCATCTCCAAAGCCTGTATCTCCAAAGCCTGTATCTCCAGAACCAAAGAGATTGGTCCGAGATGAGGAAGTTCCTGCGACACCTTCTGCTGCCGAAGTAGAAGAAATTCTGAAGGTAATGACTGAATCTTTGCCTGTCAAGCTAAGTCCGCTGGCGCCGGAACTGACGAAGTTTTTTCAGAAGGACAAAGAAGCTTCGGCAGCAGAAAGTCCTGCAAAGCCGAAAAAACGCAGAATTATCCAAGTGACAGATGTGATTCATCAGACACCGCCACCGGTATCAGCGTCAAAAATTGTTATTGCCGAGACTGCCGAAGCCGAAGCCGCCGTAGCCGAAGCTACCGGGGCCGAAACCACTGAAGTTGCAACCGCCGGAGCCGAAGCTACCGGAGCTGAAGCCGACAAAACTACCAGAGCCGAAGCTACCGGAGCCGAAGCTGGGACCACCGAAGATTCAAACCTGGAAACCACACTTGAAGTTATTGACAATATACTTTTGAAAAGGACTGAAGAAGAAGCTGCTGTGGCTACGGTGAACACGGCTACTGAAAAGGGAAAAGAGCAGGTTGAAGACGTTTTGGAGGAAGGAAATTTTAACTTTCAAGATTTACTTGGACAAGAATTAACAGGTGCTGAAAAAGAGGAGCTGAAGAAATATGCCATATTCTGCGGATATAAACCAGGGTCTATGCTATTTGGTGGGGTCAACGAAGGGAAGCTAAGATGCCTTCGGAATCGCACCGAGGCCAAAGTTGTTAGGACCTTCTCCAAAAGCGTTGGCCTGCCGAAGATAGAAGCGGACCTTTGCAGGTACCAGCGACAACATATCGCGGTAGCCTGCTCTATGCTAATTTTAAGGTAAAAAATATTATTATTATTTTATTATTATTATTATTTTTATGTCGTCTTCTGACGAAGGTTGTTTTGGCAGAGTATACTATTAAGTAAAGTGCTAAAAATGCAACAAGATCTTGAAGAGGAGAAGAATAAAGCTATCATCAAAGATTTAGAAGAAAAAGTTGAAAATTACGAAGCTGTTCTGAAGAAGAAGGACTTGTTGGGGACTTGTTCTCAAATGCTATGAGTTAAGAACAAGGCAACATAAAAAATGTTAATCGGTTAAGCCCTTCGTCCTTCGAAGCATTATTCCCCTTAGGAGATAATGGTTTTTGGACGAAGGTTATGAAGGGTATACCTTCATAATTTTACTATACAGTGACGAAGGATGAATTATAAGGAATATAAAGGATTACATAGACAATTATATATTATTATCATGTATAAACAGAAATGACGTCAAATTACAAGCGTACCTTCAACTTGAAGGAGATAAGAGTAAAAGCGTGACGCAAAAGCGAATGCCAAATCAGCGTGAACAGTACGGGAGTACTGTTCACCTATTTATAGGCACAGGACACAACCTATGTAAAATTACATTTATGCCCTTTACATTTGATAATAATTCTATAGTAATCTATCGAGGTCTGAATAGCCTTTTCATCTTTAAGTTGGTTTCATTCCTTTGCTGCCACGCCGAAGCTTTCCTGCTCACACCTTCGGCGCTGTATCAACCTTCGTATTATTCTGGTCTGCTGTGATGCCGACTTGAGTCCGAAGATACCTGTTCACACATTATACTCCAGAAATACTGTTAAATCCTGTTTTTGAGGACCTTCGGAAGCCGAAGGCCCCCAACAGTAGCCCCTCGCAATATTAATTTGTTTAAAATAATAAATTTAGATTGCGACATGGACAAAGGCTTTACGCCGAAGGTCTGAAAAAAACACCTTCCCTTTGCTAGAATAGCAACATTCACTGACAAGCGGGGTCTTTCAATTTCCAACGCACTGGGCGTATAAATACGGTCATACCGCAAACTCATTTGGCACGCTCTCTGGCTATCTGCTCCCGCTCACTCAATTTTTAGCTCTTGTGCACTAAGATTTGCTGAGTTCTTAGTTTTGAAGCTTCGGCTTTGAAAACAGTTTTTTAGTGTCTCCGAAGATGTCTGAAGATAAGAAGGCTTTTACCGAGATGAAACTGAGTCTCGATGAAGAGAAAAATCTGGGGTTTCTTATAGCAATGTCGAAGACCAACACAGAAAAAATCACCAAGGAGATTCTAGAAGGTTTGTCTGAGGATACTGGTGACAGCGACAGTTATGATGTGGACAGCGGTGGTGAAGACTCCGAAGATCGTCCCTGGCGACCAAGCCATTCAGTTTATGGTAAATCAACTATTAAAGAGAATCATCTTGTCAACATGAGAGGAAGGTATTTCCGGGATTTGTCCGTTGTGAGGGCCGACGAAGGGGAGAAGACTTGTCCACACCCTGAAGAGAATGAAGTCGTAGTGTACCGAAGCTTTTTGAAAGCTGGGCTGCGATTTCCCTTGAGCAGCTTTGTCGTGGAGGTGCTGAAAATGTTTGAAGTCTATCTTCATCAACTTACCCCCGAAGCAATTATAAGGCTGAATATCTTCGTATGGGCCGTGAGAAGCCAAGGTCTGAAACCTGATGCGAAAAGCTTCTGCAACATACACGAATTATCATACGAGACAAAACCTTGGGGTAAGGAACAGTATCACAATAACTTTGGCTGCTACAATTTTGTTTCTCGGTCTGGGTCAAGCTATCCCGTGCCAACCTTTCGGAAGAGATGGCCCGGTGACTGGATGACAGAATGGTTTTATGTGAAAAATGATCTGAAAGCACGAGAAGATATCAAAGGTATAATTATGCGCCCTATTTGGCAAAGCTTCAGCCTTCGGAGGCCGAAGGTTGAAATGAATGAAGCTGCCGAAGAATGCCAGAGAGCCTTCGGCGTTATCTGTTCTTTTATTGGAACAAGAGATTTAGTTCAAGATCATATTGCCTTCAGGGTATGGCCGCTCGCGGAGAAATGGGAAATGCCGCAAGAAACCATAAAAGAGGCCGACGAAGGTGGACTTATCAGGCTGAAGTACACTTTTAAGTTCGAAGATAAATTCGTTGAGCCAGATGATGACTGGTTAAAAAGCATTGAAAATTTAAGTGATGAACTGCTTGGGGCTTATTCGAAGGACGAAGATACTGCACTGTCAGCAGCCTTCGGAGGCTGAAAAAAGAAGAGGCTGAATCAGGTGTTTGATGCGATCGGGTTTGTCTACCCTGACTATTGTTATCCCATTCGAGGGCAGAAAAGAAAAAATACAACCTCTGCGAAAGAAGCTGCAATTGCTCCCAGCGAGCCAGAACCGAAAAGAAAGAGGATAAAGGTCCTCACACATCGGCCGCGCTATATTGAACCAGCTTCGGTGCCTGAATTTACCGGAGAAACTTCTTCGGCCACCGAGGCTGAAAAGCCAACCAAACCAACCTTGCTGCCAGAAGTTGCAGAAATGGCCGAAGCTCCAACAAGAATAGATTTGAAAGAACCAAAGGTTTTGCTACCAGAAAGCAAAGAGATGGCTGAAGCGCCATTGACAGAAAAAATGGAAAAAGCAAAAGGATCCACTGAGGGATCAAAAGTACCAGTAGTTTTAAGTCCTTCAGCAGATGTTGAATCAATAAAAAACCAAAAGGGCCCAGCGGTGACCCCAAAAAGAAAAAGAATGGTCACTGTGCTAGATGTTTTGGAGACAATTGAGTCCTCGAACTCGACTCCGAAGCAGACTGCTGAAACATCCGAAGCAGAAACTAAAGTCTTTGGTGCTGAAGCTCCGAAGCAACAGGCTGAGACCGAAGCTGGGCCTTCAAAGCCCACGAAAGAAGAAAAAATATCAGAGCCACTTCCTGCTGAAGAAATCAGTGCTGCTACCCCCGAAGCATCCCCCAAAGTCCCTGATTATATTGTTCGACATGCTTTGGGGAAAAAGTTATCTGAAAAAGAAAAGCAAGAGGCCCAGTTTTACGCCCAAAAACTAAAATATCCAAAGGGGGCGTTGATATTCAACGGCAGCGGAGAAGAAGACTTCTTGTATTGTCTCCCTGACAGCAAGGAGATTTCTGTCTGTCGGGAGATGAGCAAGAGCTTTGGATTCCCAACATTAGAAGACGGGCTCTCGGTGCTGTCGAAGAACGATCTGGCCGACAGCCTGGCCTATAATAGCTTAAAGGTGCAACAGATGGGATCTTTGTATTTTTTGTTGAGACCAAAATTTTTCGTTTGTTTAGATCTATTGACGCACACATATTTCTCTTTGCAGGGCCTGATACTTAGCAATGCCCTCAGGGCACAGAAGGATGCTGAAGACGAAGGGTGTGCTATAGCCCTGAGCAACCTTCGTTCCGAAGTAATTGAACTGAGGAACGAAGGTCTCGAAAAAGATAAAATATTACACTCATTGATAAATAAAATAAAGGAAGACGAAGCTGCTTTTAAAGGTCAAGCTGAAGCTCAGAAGCGCGAAATTGAAGATCTTCGGAAACAACTGGTCAAAGCTAAGGAAGAACGTATACTTGAAGAAACAAAGCGAGAACTCAACGACCAATGGGCAGATCACTTAGAAGGAACTGTTGAAGAGCTTCGTTCGTCCAAGAAAAGATGCTATAACAAATCTATAGAGTGTGTTAAGAAGTTAAAAGCTAGCTTCGCCAGGGTCGGCGCATTCTCAAGCGAAGAAAACTTTACAAGAGGCAATCCCGAAGGTCCCATCGAATGGATCGATCACGAAGCTGAGGCCTTCGAGGAAATTTTAAATAGCCGTGGAGATATATGTGCTTTCTCGGGTGCCAGAGGAATTGCCACCGTTTTAGAGAAAAAGGGCTGCGAACATGTAAAGATTCTAGCGCAATCCGAAGCTGCTTTGTCCTTTGAAGATGCAAGAGATCCTTCGGCCGAAGCCAGCATGGTTGGTGGAAAATTTTTTACCGATATCTGGGATAATGGTGGCCGAGAAATGGCCCGAGAAATTATTTGAAAAAGTGAAAAGGGCATTCACGATGCTAGAGAAGTGGCTGAAGCTGCTGAAAAAAGCGCAGAGCCCGAAGGGCAAATAGGTATCAACTAATGGTTTTATTGTGTTGTAATTTTCGATTTTAAATTTTGTTCGCAATTTGTAACAGCAATGTAGCCGTATCCTGTCCTCCCTCAGATCCTACTGAAGTATCTCCGGGCCCTCAGCTTAAAGATGACGATGAAATTAAAAAGATGGCTGAAGCTATCATGGATCAAGTTGTCGATCGACTGCTGAACGAAGCTGCAGAGGTAGTACTTAGGGAAGACTAAGTGCTATTGTAAAAACATTTGAAATGTAATATGTGTAATATCTTGTAATCCTGAATGTAATATACTTGTTTTTTTATGGTTCAATTCTTTACGATGCATGAAACTTTAAACACGTACCGTTTTTGAGTCTTCGACGAAAAAACACCTTCCCTTCTTTTCATGCTTCGTGAAGAAGAATTGTCATTTATCACAATAATATCCAAAGTGTTCTGAAAAGTATCCAAGCTTCGTAAAAATATTCTCCGAATCTATACTTGGCATGATTTGCCCCCTTTTCAAAGCATTTTCCCGAAGATCGATATCATGCCCCCTTCTTGTGCCATATGCAGCATGATGTATGATGCTTATGTTATGCAAAATGATGTGATGATGTTATGCTATGTAAGATGGTATTCCGAAGGTACACGCACATCCGCGCGATAAAACACATAATCTTTTTGTGAATCAGCGTTGACTTTTCGCTGTAAGCCTCCCTTAGGAGCTTCTTCGCCTTTTACTTCAGCGGAATCAGCGTTGACTTTTCGCTGTAAGCTCTGCATTCCCTTAGGAACGACTTTGGAGCTTCTTCGCCTTTTACTTTCAGCGGAATCAGCGTTGACTTTTCGCTGTATGCTCTGCATTCCCTTTGGAACGACTTTGGAGCAGAAAACTTACACTGCGCTCCCTTTGGAACGACTTTTTGTAAATTCAGCAGACTTACTCTGCGTTCCTTAGAACGACTTTTTTTTTTGAAATAAATTTTTGATAATTCGAAGGTCCTCCTTGCTGTCGCAAATCTTTAAGCTTCAACACCTTAAGCCTGTAAAGAAGATATATTTTCTTCGTGGCAACAATGAAACTATTACATGAAATTTAAAAAGTGTCTTTTATTACACAGAAAATAAAACTGAATGGGAAAAAGCTACTATCAAGGTAGGATATTTGTCAATAGATGTGCTTCGACTCTGGCACAGTGCTATTGACTGTACGAGCTTCGGATTGTTCTCTGAAGTCCCTTTGATGTTGATCATACTGGCCCCCTTCTGGCTGCTGGCCTTGTTGCAGTGGTGGTGGGGGCGGAGGTTGTTGCCAAGAAGCTTGAGGTTGGCTCGCCGAAGCAACAGAAGCTGCAGGGTGGTTGCCTACATACTCTGGGATGTAAGGCGAATGATACGAAGCAGTGTGCATGACCTGCTTCGGCTGACCCTGTTGTGCTGCAGCTTCGGCTATCTCCTTTTGCTTTTGGATGGTAACATGACACATCCTAGTGGTATGGCCCTTGTTTTCACCACAAAACAAACAAAATATTCTCCTGGGTTGATCCCCGAATCTTCCGCCGAAGCCCCTGGCGCCTCTGCCTCTTGGAGCTGGTGGTCGGAAGGAGCTTTGCTGTTGCCCCGAAGCCTGTGAGGAGTACTGTGGCCTTTGCTGCTGACTCCCCTTATCATCATTTTGAGTAGAATTGTGAATTGACCTGACATGCCTCGGGTAGAATCTTCCTCCGAAGCCCCTGGTCATCTCAGAAAACCTGAAAGCCTCCTCCCTTCTTTGACGAAAATCATTGTCAGCTCGAATGTATTCGTCCATCTTCTGGAGCAGCTTTTCCAGCGTTTGTGGTGGCTTCCTGGCAAAATACTGCGCTGACGGCCCCGGCCGAAGCCCCTTGATCATGGCCTCAATGACAATCTCATTGGGCACTATCGGCGCCTGTGCCCTTAGTCGCAGAAACCTTCGAACATACGCCTGAAGGTATTCTTCATGGTCCTGGGTACACTGGAAGAGAGCCTGAGCGGTGACCGGCTTCGTCTGAAACCCTTGAAAGCTAGTTATCAGCATATCCTTCAATTTCTGCCAAGAAGTGATTGTCCCTGGCCGAAGAGAAGAGTACCAAGTCTGAGCAACGCTTCTGACGGCCATGACAAAGGATTTTGCCATGACTGCCGTATTGCCACCGTACGAAGATATAGTTGCTTCATAGCTCATTAGGAATTGCTTAGGGTCTGAGTGACCGTCATATATGGGAAGCTAGGGTGGCTTGTAAGTCTGTGGCCAAGGTGTAGCCTGCAATTCTGTTGAGAGAGGAGAAGCATCATCAAAAGCAAAGTTTCCATGATGGAAATCGTCATACCAGTCATCCTCATTGCAGAAGTCTTCCTGATGAAGCTCTCTGCGTGGAGGCCTTCGGTTTTGATCATCTTGAACAAGATGACGAACCTCTTCGGAAGCTTCATCTATTTGTCTCTGAAGATCAGCTAGACGAGCCATCTTCTCCTTCTTGCGTTGAACCTGCTGCTGAAGGATCTCCAGATTTTGAATTTCCTGATCTAGATCATCCTCCGGAGGTGCTGGACTGACAGCCTTCCTCTTCTGGCTTCGGGCCTCTCTAAGAGAAAGGACGTCTTGATTGGGGTCCAGCGGCTGCAGCGTGCCAGCCCCTGTTGCTGAAGCTTTCTTCGGCGGCATGACGAAGGTGATGCTTGCCGAAGGTGTTCAAAGCTCAAGAAATGGAAGTGAGTTCACCGGAGGTGGGCGCTAATGTTGGGGACTTGTTCTCAAATGCTATGAGTTAAGAACAAGGCAACATAAAAAATGTTAATCGGTTAAGCCCTTCGTCCTTCGAAGCATTATTCCCCTTAGGAGATAATGGTTTTTGGACGAAGGTTATGAAGGGTATACCTTCATAATTTTACTATACAGTGACGAAGGATGAATTATAAGGAATATAAAGGATTACATAGACAATTATATATTATTATCATGTATAAACAGAAATGACGTCAAATTACAAGCGTACCTTCAACTTGAAGGAGATGAGAGTAAAAGCGTGACGCAAAAGCGAATGCCAAATCAGCGTGAACAGTACGGGAGTACTGTTCACCTATTTATAGGCACAGGACACAGCCTATGTAAAATTACATTTATGCCCTTTACATTTGATAATAATTCTATAGTAATCTATCGAGGTCTGAATAGCCTTTTCATCTTTAAGTCGGTTTCATTCCTTTGCTGCCACGCCGAAGCTTTCCTGCTCACACCTTCGGCGCTGTATCAACCTTCGTATTATTCTGGTCTGCTGTGATGCCGACTTGAGTCCGAAGATACCTGTTCACACATTATACTCCAGAAATACTGTTAAATCCTGTTTTTGAGGACCTTCGGAAGCCGAAGGCCCCCAACAGGACTTCACCATTCAAGACCTTGAAATCATAGCTAAAGAACACGAAGGTGCCCTAGAAAAGAAAGACTTTGTTATTCAGTCTATGGAAGGCTCCTTGGCTGAAGTCCAAGCCGAAAATGACAGTTTAAAGAATGAATTACTCAAAAAGTCAGAAAAATTTGAGCAAGAAAAGAAGAACCTTGAAACAAGTCTCAAGACTGAGATCGAGAAAAAATCAAATTTGCAAAAATCATTGAAGGAACTTCAAGAGAAATGCCTAAATTTCGGCAGCCGATGCGTGCAGCGGCTGAAGGATGTGTTTCACTCTATCGGAGCCAGTTCTGATAAATTTTCACCTTCAGCTGAAAACCTGCCCAGCACCTTGGAATATATTGAAGGCGAGGTTGATGCTCTTGACGAAGTTATTGCTGGGCATGCTGACTTCTGCGCCCTGGTAGCTTCTCGAGGCACAGCTACCGCTTTTCTGAAGGCTGGCTGTACGCACAGAAAAATTATGAATAGACCAAACTTCAGCTTGTCAGCAACAGACTTGGTTGATATCCCAAGCCTAGCCCGAAGCATCGGAAATAGATTTATGACCCAAATTTGGGTAAATGGCGGGCAAAAAATGGCTGGTGACGAAGCTCGAAGTCACCTTAAGCCAGTGAGAAACTTATATTTGTTACTTTTACCTTCGCCTTGAAATTTGCACCTTTCTTATTCTGTTCTTTAATATGTGCAGGATGACGAAGCTGAAGTATGACGAAGCTGAAGTATGACAGCCTGAAGCTTAATAGTTGCTATAATAGACTTCCCTGCAAAAAATTCTGGAGAGATCCTTGTAATATAATTATGGAAAAACTTATGTAAATTTGTACATACCTTGTAATATATCTTGTCTCCTTTATCCGCGTACAATCTGCTTTGCTGTGAACGAAACTACACTTTTGAGCCGAAGGCGAAAAACACCTTCCCTTCTTTTCGTACACAACGAAGCATAAAAATTTTCCTCTTTCTTCAAAGTTTTTCCTCATTGCCGAAGCATCTATCTTTTTTGTGTGGTATGATGATGATGATTCTATATATGTCTAAATGAATGTTTATGAATGCAAATGACATGATGTAATGTATCGTGCAGATGAAGATCGGAACACATATTCAAAAACCATAATCATAGCCCTTCATCCCCTTGGGAATGATTCAAATCTTATTGCCGTTTACTTTTCGGCTCCACCGTTTACTTTTCGGTGTATCAGCGCTGACTTTTCGCTGTAAGCCTCCCTTAGGATCTTCTTCGCCTTTTACTTTCAGCGGAATCAGCGTTTATTTTTTGCTGTAAGCCTCCCTTAGGAGCTTCTTCGCTTTTTACTTTCGGCGGAATCAACGTTTATTTTTCGCTGTAAGCTCTGCATTCCCTTAGGAACGACTTTTGAGCTTCTCCCTGTTTTCTTTTCTTTTTCCTTTGCATTTACATTTACATTTTTTGGGGGATATCACTCTTATAGAATTGAAATAAGGAAAAGAAAAATTACATGTTGTGGCCCCATTAAAAACCTTTCTCCCCCTTTGGAAAGTAAAAGGGTGCCACAAAAAAGAATAGAAAAAATTACATCAAGCTAATCATAATATCGCTGAAGCTCATCCGCATTCCATGATCTAGGAATGTCGTTGCCGTCCATATCCTTCAATCTGTAGGAACTGGGTCTTGACGAAGATACTACCAAAAAAGGTCCTTCCCACTTCAGCTGTAATTTGCCTACTGTGTCAGGGTCTTGACGAAGATACTACCAAAAAAGATACTACCAAAAAAGGTCCGTCCATATCCTTCAACCTTTTTAGCCTACAAGTTTTAACTTTGGAAGGTGAAACCAACACAGCAGCTGCTCCCGCTCCGAAGGTTCCCCAAGACCCATCGCAAAACACTGTCCATACTTCGGCATCTTTATTCATTTCTTCCTCCTGAGCCCCTGGCGTCCAGTCAGCAATGAAGTCTGCCAACGCTTGGGACTGAATCGAAGATCTATGCACATAATCAATACAAAATTCATTGAGCTCTGCAGCCCATTTTCCAATCCTTCCAGTAGCTTCTCGATTTCTCATAATATCCTTCAACGGTTGTGAAGAAGGAACAATTATATTGTAAGCTTGAAAATAATGCTGAAGCTTCCTGGAGGCCATCAAAACAGCATACAATACCTTCTCCAATTCTGTATAATTTTTCTTTGATAGACTTAGAACTTCTGATACAAAGTATATTGGGGCTTGCTTTTTGACTTGACCTTCAAGCTTCTCCTGGACAAGTGCTGCACTTACTGCTGAGTGCGAAGCTGCCACATATAACAAAAGAGGAGCCCCTGGCGTTGGTGGAGTTAGTGTTGTTAGATCTATCAAGTATTGCTTCAGCTCTTCGAAGGCTCTCTGCTGGACTGGTCCCCATTGAAAAACTTCGGCTGACTTCAGTACTTCGAAAAATGGTAAATTTCTCTCTGCTGATCTAGATATGAATCTGTTGAGAGATGCCAGTCTTCCTGTCAATCTTTGAGCTCCCTTCTTTGTACTTGGTGGTTCCATTCGAAGGATAGCTTCGATTTTGTTTGGATTAGCCTCAATTCCTTTTGTTGAAACTAGGCAACCAAGAAATTTCCCCTTCTTCACTCCGAAGACACATTTTTCTGGATTTAGCTTTAAACCAGCCTGTCTAAAGTTAGCGAAGGTCTCCTGCAGATCAGCAATGTGATTATCTTGCTTCGTGCTTTTTACAATGATATCATCAACATAAGTTAGCACATTCCTACCTATCTGAGAATGAAGAACCTTCGCTGTCATTCTGCTGAAGCTTCCTCCAGCATTCTTAAGCCCCTCAGGCATCCGAAGGTAACAATATGTTCCACTAGGGGTTATAAAGCTAGTTTTCGGCTCATCCTCCTTCTTCATCCAAATTTGGTGATAGCCTGAATAACAATCCAGCAGACTCATAAGCTCTGATGAAGCTGCTGCATCAACTAGGGAATCTATCCTTGGCAATGGAAACTCGTCCTTCGGACATGCCTTATTGAGATCAGTAAAATCGATACACATCCTCCATTTACCATTGGCCTTCTTTACCATAACAGTGTTAGCCAACCATTCTGGGTATTTTACCTCTCTGATAACTCCGGCACTGAGGAGTCTTTTCACTTCATTCCGAGCACCTTCAGCCTTGTCATCAGACATCTTCCGAAGCCTCTGCTTTCTGGGTCTGAAGGATGGATCAACATTGAGCGAGTGTTCAATAACATCCCTGTTAACTCCGCAAAGATCATTAGCTGACCAAGCAAAAACATCTTTGTTGTTGAACAAAAACCTTATCAAGGTTTTGTCATGTTCTTCGGACAGCTGAGATCCCAAGAGCACCTTCTGCTCTACTATATCCTCACACAAGAGCATGGGCTTCGGCTGATCGGCCGAAGCAGCTTTTTCCCTTCTGAACTTGTATTGCTCACAAGCTTCAGCTCCATCTATGTTATGGATTGCTTTTGAGTCTGTCCAATTTCCTTCGGCCCTTCTGGTAGCTTCCTGACTTCCATGAATAGCAATGGGCCCTTAGTCCGAAGGTATCTTCATGCAAAGATAAGCTGGATGAAGAATTGCTTCGAAGGCATTGAGAGTACCACGACCAATGATTGCATTGTAAGGGTATTCCATATCAACAATATCAAATACAACTTGTTCAGTCCTTGTGTTGTTAATGAATCCGAAGGTTACTGGCATTGTGATTTTTCCAAGTGCTACGATTTGCCTTCCTCCGAAGCCACAAAGGGGATGTGTGGCATCATGGATTTTGTCTTCGGGCTCTTGCATCTGTCTGAAGGCCTTAGCAAATATGATATCAGCTGCGCTGCCTGTATCAACCAAAACATTATGGACCAGAAATCCTTTGACCACACAAGAGATAACCATAGCATCGTTGTGTGGGTAATCCTTGAGTTGAAGATCCTCTTGAGAGAAGGTAATTGGAATGTGAGACCATCTTGACTTGATGAAGGGTCCTTGCACCCCGACATGTTGTACCCTTCTCTGTGCCTCCTTCTTCTGCTTCTTGTTGGCTGGCTCTGAGCATGAACCGCCTGTTATCGGGAGTACCAGCTTCGGAGCCGAAGCAGCTCCAGCTTGATTGTTGAACGAAGCCATCAGCTCAAAAAAGTGGAAGTGAGTTCACCGACGGTGGGCGCCAATGTTGGGGACTTGTTCTCAAATGCTATAAATTAAGAACAAGGCAACATAAAATGTTAAATATCAATGCCCTTCGTCCGCTGAAGCATTATCTCCTCAAGGATTTAATGAACTTCGGACGAAGACCATGAGTAGAATATTATGAAGGTTTCACCTTCGTAATCAAACTTACAAAGATAACACAAGGTAAAGTACAATGTGAAACATTAAAGATAGATATATCGGGAATAAGTGACATTGTTCACATATCTTATTATATGAATCTAAAATGCTTGGACATAATGTTTAGGTACATTTATACCTTTGCCTTGACAAATAATAATTCCCGAGTGAAGCGTTTGCAATTACAGGAATGCGTTAACAGTAAAGGAATACTGTTCACTATTTATAGGCACAGGACACAGCCTGTGAGGAATTACAATCATGCCCCTCATAAAAGTTTACAACATTGACTCAGACCCTTATGGACTAAAAGGTCATTCTATCTTTAAGTCGGTTCGATCCCTCATCTTCGGACATGCTGTAATACCGAAGCTTCATGAATGGTATCCTCGGCATTACGTTCAAGCAGCTTCAGCCGAAGCTGTTTTCTTTCCGTAGGACCTTCGGCGACGAAGCATGGTCCCAACACCTAGTTGCACGATCTCAGGAATCCTGTTGAGATGAATACTAGTATGCTAGGCCGAGGTAGCTGCTTTATTAATTAGGATCTCGGTAGAA
Source organism: Zea luxurians (assembly GCA_029449295.1). Classification (NCBI taxonomy): domain Eukaryota; kingdom Viridiplantae; phylum Streptophyta; class Magnoliopsida; order Poales; family Poaceae; genus Zea; species Zea luxurians. Next base: position 8,596,331 of record JAOPSE010000048.1, on the reverse strand, counting down.
GTCGAGTGATTTTTCTAGCACTCGCGCGAGGTCAGGAAATTGGTTGTATCCACTTTCTTATCATAATGATGCTGGTTGTGGACAACAATCCATGGGGATTGGTTGTCCACGGGATAAAAATTTGAATAAGGATTAAGGTGTGGTACCGTGAGTCAAGCGTTTGAACGTACTAAACACATACCGAGAAATATGGTAAATCGGTAAGCCTAGTACCTGAGTGAACCTGCCCGCAGACATATCCCCTCACGCGACCTGAGACGTGGTATCCCATTCCGGTTATGGTGGGTACAAGTGTGGTCACTGCACGACGGCAGTCGGGGTCAGTGAGGCATTGTACGCCAAGGCGGTGAGCCCTGATCTGTTGCCAGGGAATCGATGGGTACGATTGATGTGTGTGGGGACGGAGTGCCCCTACATGTCGTGTGTTTAGGTTTACCTTGCAAGGATAAAAACTCGATTCGAATCGTCTGCTTCTCGCAGCTAATGAGACTGCTTGATCCATGCCGCTACATTGAGTAACAAGTGGAAATATGATGAGTTGATACAAGATGTTGATTGCTAAAAATGCTTGCTACTATGTATGAGTAGATAGTACATATTTAGCCTTAAGAGATCCACACTTAAATTTGACAAAGCTAAAACTTGATTTAGAAACTCAGCTAGTGCTTTTCGCAAACAAACCCACAGCCAAACAGCTGCATGTCTAGAGGTAGAGGAGTAGACTCCTCACACCGGGTATGTCTAGCTGAGTATTAGTATACTCAGCCTTGCTTGTGGCATAATTTTACAGGTTCTTTGGAGGACATGGTTGCTGGAATGACTTGGCCATCCATCTTGCCACCGGGTTGGACTGTCGAGTGGGACCCCGCCTCGGCTGAGGAGGAGCATGAGGAGTGATGGGACATGCTTCCCCATCCCTCCATTTATTTATCGTTAGTTTTATTCCGCTGCACTTCGAACAATGATGACTATTTTCGCAAAAACTCCGATGATGATGTAATAAATTTAATACTCCTTTATGTATGGTTTTATGCTTTATTGTATTTGCTCTGTGACTCACCATCGAGTGAGATTGTGGTACTTGATCCTGTCAGTGGCCTCGTCGGACTAGATCCGAGGGATTGACGGGTTATTCCCATTTAAGTGTGGTCTAGCCTTTGAGGTGGGACTTAGGCACTTAAGTTGGAATAATTCGGGCAGTTCCGCCACAGCTGGTATCAGAGCTTGTACCACCACAGAGGAATCAATAAACTATAAATATCATCCTTTTTCCAAAGTAAAACTTGATAGAGACAAAGGTTGGATAGATCGTAGGACGATTAGGATAGACCTAGGACGTGAAGCCTTAGGAGGATAGAGGGGTAGTTAGGTGGCTAAGTGATTGAGACCTACAAGCTACTATAAGGGATGGGAGTTTTTCCCTATTTCCTTTATATTGATGTGAGATCGTTTAGGACGAGCATGCATGCATTCTTAATTAAACTAATGGATAAATTGAGTAACGACTTTAATACAAACTGATGACCAACTAAGTACCCCAGTACCATTGTTGTAGTTAGAGAGAGGCTGAGTTGTGTTTCCTTTTTCTTTTTGTAATTCTTTTTCTTTTACTTACGCTTAACCGTACACAGATGACTTCCCACGGATCCTCAGACGAAGGGAATGCACTGTCCCACACTGATGGGCTTGCACGAGAGGGCTTTCCCCGTATTTTGTGGGAGGTACTTCAGGGAGCTGGTTACACTACGCCTCCCCAGTACGCGGTGCAGCAGTTCGAGAAGCACCGAGTGCCCCGCTGTAGGGTGAGGATGACCCTGGAGCCTCATCCCCTGCAGCCAGGCTGGCATTCGCTGGACTCTGAGTCCTTTGGATACCGGGCTGAGGATACGATCAAGGCAATTGCTCTGCACGGGTTGACCACTTTCTGTGGATTCCACCCCTTGGAGCTGTCCACCCACCCCGTTGGCTTGTTCCCCGCGGAGAAGGAGGACGACCCAATGTGGAAGGACCGAGTGGAGCATGCCAAGGACATCTGGGCTATCTACCCAGGTCAGACTGCTCACTTGACAGTGCGGTGCATGAATGCCCTGTACCGTCTGCAAGTGATGCGTGGTGAGGCAATGCCCCATCTGATGGCACTGTTGGAGGCAACTAAGATCACCCTGGATAACAGAGAGGAGCTTGTGGTTGATTTGTCCACTGAGATGGTGGAAAAAGACTTACAGGTGGAGCAGCTGTCAAATGAGATCCAAGAGCTGGAGGAATTAGTGGGAACAAGGGAGAACACCATCGAGGTTCTCGAGGATCAGCTTATCAACACCCAGCAGCAGCTTGCCGAGGCTAATGAGCACCTGGATATGCATCACCAGGAGATCCAGGACATGGAGGCCAACGAGGACGTCGACATTGAGGGAGGAGAGGAGCCTGCCTCCAGTTTGGACACTGCTGGCTCAGGGAGACCACCTTCCCCCGAGTCGAGTGTTGCCTCGTTCGCTCACTAGGTGTCAGGGGTAGAGCTAGAAATCGGTAATGGTGGGACTCCTTGAAGATAGCTTAGCTTTTGCACCCTTGGGGTACTAGGCTAGATAGAGTTGAGTCTTTTGAGCTATTGATGTAATCGTGATAAACTCTTTTGGAAGTATGGTTGATGAATGGTGTTAGTCTTAATTTGAGAAGAAAAGTTTGTGCCATGTGGAATCCTTTATGATTATGCAAGAATCTATCTGTTTCGCCTTTTGACTCTCTCATCGTGCTTGAACCTTGACCCTCAAAGATGTGTATTAAGTATATATGTGATTTTTCAAATGGCCGGGAGAGCGCGTCGTGGTCAGAATGAGCGCGTTCCTCCACCGCCGCCACCGCCTCCCACTCTGCAGGAGCTAATGGCTCAGCAGAATAAGATCTTGAGGCAGCTAGCTCAGCGCCAGCCACCACCTCAGCACTATGGTGGTGGAGATCATTAGCGTCACCCCGCGGCAGCCACCTACCAGGAGTTCCTCAGTACCCAGCCACCATTGTTCACCAGGGCAGAGGACCCACTGGATGCGGATGTATGGTTGAGAGTAGTGGAATCCAAATTCCCGCTACTCCATGGAGTTTGTTCAGAGGTCACTAAAGTCAGGTTCGCCACCCAGCAGCTTCGCGGACCCGCAAGGACTTGGTGGGACCATTTTCTTGCTATGCAGCCAGATGACCGAGAGGTGGAATGGAGAGAATTCAAGGCAGCTTTCAGGGGGCACCATATACCAGCCAGTATTATGGACCGAAAGCTCAACGAGTTTCTGGCACTCACTCAGGGAAACAGGACAGTGTTGCAGTATGCTCATGACTTTAATGACCTGTGTCAGTATGCTGGGTATCATGCAGACACGGACGAGAAGAAAAGGGACAGGTTCAGACGGGGGCTCAGCACTAAGCTCCGTGACCGTCTCAACACCGTCAGGGCCAACAGCTATAATGAGTTAGTCAACATGGCCATTTCTCAGGAGGACTGTATCACAGCTCGTCAGGCGGAAAAGAAGAGGAAGACCCCTATGGCAGGACCCTCAGCTCAGCCACAGCGCTTCAGGATTGTGTCTGACACTCAGAACAGGGGACCTCAGCAGCAGCAAGGGCGATGGGTGATTCGACCACAGCAGCAGCAGCAGGCACCCAACCGCACCCAGTATCCAGCTCAGAGGAACAATCAACAGCAGCAGCAATATCGCCAGGCAAATGACAACAGGTGTTTCACATGTGGCAACACCGAACATTATGCCAAGAATTGCCCCAGAAACCAGCAGAGGCAGGGGCAGAATGTTAATCAGAATCAAGGCAAGAGACAGAAGGTGCAAGTGAGGCAGGGCAGGCTGAACTTCACCACCATGGCTGATATTCCAGAGGGAGCACCTGTCATGACTGGTATCTTTACAGTTTTGAATTATCCTGCTATTACTCTTTTTGATTCTGGTGCATCGCATAGTTTTATCAGTGCCAAATTTAGTGCCTAGTGTCAGTTACCTTTTCACCACACCAATGGGGGTATTGCAATTTCAACACTAGGAGGCAGGGTTGCCACATACCAAATCAACAAGAATGTGCCTATAAAGTTTGGTAGTCTGATAATTAAAACCAACCTCCTCATTTTGGGTTTGGATAGTGTGGATGTCATATTGGGAACTGACTGGTTGACCAAACATCAGGCAGTGATTGATATTGCAGCTAGGGCCATTGAAGTGCACTCACCGACCTGTGGTGAAACCACACTATATTTGCCCGACCAAGGTTGTGCCCGTTCTTGTGCTTTCGTTATGATAGAATCCCTAGTGGAAAAGATCCCAGTGGTCTGTGACTACCCAGATGTTTTTCCGAATGAATTGCCAGGAATGCCACCTGATAGAGACATTGAGTTCGCAATTGAATTGCAACCCGGGACTGCTCCTATCTCTAAGAGACCCTATAGGATGCCTCCCGCGGAATTGGCAGAACTGAAAAAGCAACTGCAAGAGTTGTTGGACAAGGGGTTCATTCGCTTAAGTACTTCACCATGGGGATGTCCGGCATTATTTGTGAAGAAAAAGGATGAGAGTTTGAGAATGTGTGTTGATTACCGCCCTCTCAATGCGGTGACCATCAAAAACAAATACCCACTGCCCCGCATCGATGTTCTGTTTGATCAGTTGGTGGGAGCCAAAGTGTTCTCCAAGATAGATCTTCGCTCGGGTTACCATCAGATCAAGATCCGTGCCAGTGATATTCCCAAGACGGCCTTCTCTACCAGATATGGGCTCTATGAGTTTTTGGTGATGTCTTTTGGGCTGACCAATGCCCTGGCTTATTTTATGTACCTGATGAATTCAGTATTCATGCCAGAGCTGGAAAAATTCGTGGTCGTTTTCATTGACGATATTCTGGTGTATTCCAAGAATGAAGCCGAGCACACTAGACATTTGCATACAGTACGTCAGAGACTGCGTGACCATCAGTTGTATGCCAAATTCTCTAAATGTGAATTCTGGCTGAAGGAAATTAAATTCTTGGGTCACACAATTTCTCAAGATGGGATATTTGTTGATCCTGAGAAGGTACAAGAGGTGATGGATTGGAAACCCCCGACTACAGTAAGGCAGATTCGGAGTTTTCTCGGATTGGCAGGGTATTATCGATGATTTATTCCGGATTTCTCCAGAATTGCCAAACCAATGACTTACCTATTGAAGAAAGGAGTCAAGTATGATTGGAGCTAGAAGTGTGAAGAAGCCTTTCATACACTAAGGCAGCATTTGACAACGGCCCCAGTGCTAGCTCAACCTGATAACACCAAGCCCTTTGAAGTTTATTGTGATTCTTCTGGTACTGGATTGGGATGTGTCTTAATGCAAGATAACAGAGTAATTGCTTATGCCTCCCGAGCACTCAGACCCCATGAGCAGAACTACCCTACACATGATCTGGAGTTAGCAGCCGTGGTTCATGCTCTCAAGATACGGAGACACTACTTGATGGGAGCTCACTGTAACATTTACACTGATCACAAGAGTCTCAAATACATTTTCACTCAGGCAGATCTTAACATGAGGCAGAGGAGATGGTTGGAGTTAATCAAGGACTATGATTTGGAGGTGCATTACCACCCTGGTAAAGCCAATGTTGTGACAGATGCCTTGAGTAGAAAGGCCCAATGCAATTGTATGAGCATGGATGCAAGAGCGACCACCCTGTGTGATGAGTTGTGCAAGCTGAACCTGGAGGTTGTTTCTTCAGGTGATTTAAATTATATCTTGGTGGAGCCCACATTACAAGAGCAAATAGTCAGGGCACAGATTGAAGACAAGGGTGTGCAGGTTATCAAAGAAATGATCAAGCAGAAGGCAGAGAAATACAAGTGCTTCCGTCAGGACAGCAAGGGAATTCTATGGTTTGGAGATCGATTGGTTGTTCCCAAGGACCCTGAGCTCAGAAAGAAGATATTGGATGAAGCTCACCTTTCAAAATTCTCCATGCACCCCGGCAGCAACAAGATGTATCATGATCTCAGATCCTTATACTGGTGGACCAGAATGAAGAGGGAGATTGCCAAGTACATATCCGAGTGTGACACCTGCCAGAGGATCAAAGCCAGTCATTTGAAGGCAGCAAGCCCTTTGCAACCCCTTCCCATAACATCTTGGAAATGGGAGGACATTTGCATGGACTTCATCGTGGGATTGCCCAACACCTCCAGGCACCATGATTCCATTTGGGTCATTGTGGACAGATTGACCAAGTCAGCTCATTTCTTGCCAGTACACACCACCCACAGGACGGAGAAGTATGCGGAAATCTACATTGACCAGATAGTTCGTTTGCATGGAATACCAAGGACTATAGTATCAGACAGAGGAGCACCATTTGTGGCACGATTTTGGGAGCAATTGCAAGAATCACTTGGGACCCATGTAATACGAAGCTCAGCATACCATCCCCAAACAGATGGCCAGACCGAAAGGGTAAATCAGATTTTGGAAGACATGTTGAGGGCATGTGCGCTACACTATGGAAGGGATTGGGACAAGTGTCTTTCTTTGGCAGAGTTTTCCTATAATAACAGCTACCAGTCCAGTTTAAAAATGGCACCTTTTGAAGCCTTGTATGGGAGAAGGTGTAGGACCCCGCTAAATTGGTCTCAAGCAGGAGAGAGGGAAATATTTGGGCCAGATTTGGTACTTGAAGCAGAGGAAAAGGTCAGAGTCATCAAGAAGAACTTAGAAGCTGCTCAGGCCGGGCAAAAGAGCTATCATGATAAGAGGCGGAAGCCTCTATAGTTTGAAGTGGGAGAGCATGTTTATCTTAAGGTGTCACCCACCAAGGGTGTCCAGAGATTTGGAATCAAGGGCAAGTTAGCTCCTCACTACATTGGGCCCTACGAGATCAAGGAAACTTGTGGACCAGTAGCATATCAATTGAAGTTGCCACCACACATGTCAGCTGTTCATGATGTGTTCCATGTGTCTCAGCTGCGGAAATGTGTCCGCCTACCCACTGAAGTGCTATCTGAGCCAGACATTGAAATAGAACCAGACTTGTCCTATCAAGAGTACCCCGTCAAAGTATTGGATCAGAAAGAGAGATCAACGCGGGCAAGGTCGATCAGAATGTATAAGGTTCAGTGGAGTCACCATTCAGTGGAAGAAGCTACATGGGAGACTGAGGATTTTCTACGCTCTCGCTTCCCCGACTTTCTGCCCAAAGGAGTCGGTACGTAAACCCCAAAACCCCACCCCCACCTGCCCTTTGAATACAACTATAAGAAAAACTTAGATGATAAGGGTAGGCTAAGTTGTGGTTTTAACTTAAAAAGGACTTCCTTCTGAAGTCGCAAAGAGAATGACATTCGAAGAGCAGTTAACAAGAGAAACTTGGATTAAGGGAATGGTAACACACCAGCACACCTTCATAGCACCCCCAATAATCTCGGGGCGAGATTCCTTTAAGGGGGGAGGGCTGTAACACCCCAGGTGTTACCAGGGTGCTGGCTTCCTAATGGCACATATACCTATTATCACATGTGGTTAAAACTTGGAGGAGAGGGAGCACTTAAGACCTTGGAAGCATGAGTGAGTTAAGAAATGCCAAGGACCAAAGCATTACCCAAGCTTTTAGGCAATAATCACCTTGGGCAAGGAAGGATTGAACCTTGGGCCCCCTCTCTTGAAGCCTTTATTTGAGAGAAAGATTAGGCAAATTCACATTTCATAATTTAAACCCTTAACCAAAGTTTAAGAGTACCAAAATGTTTACAGAAGACAGTAAAGGAACTTTACAAAAAGACCCCTAAATCAGCCCCCAAGTGGAGAACACTATGGAATCACCCCCCCATTCCTTGTAAGTCCAAAAGCAACCCTAATCTAGAGATCAGGGGTTTTCACCTAGATAATGGCACCAAAACCCCAGGGTCTAAATAACAAAAAAGAGCCAAATTATCTAAGGAACCCCCTGGAAGAGTTTGAACCCAAGCTAAGACCGTTTGACACGAGTTGGCACCGGTTTTGTCTCGGGATGAACAGTGCAGACAGACAAGACTTGGCGCCACCATATCTTCTAAACCAGACCCGATCTTTCCTTGGAACTCACATGAACTAGGTAGCCCTAGGCGCAGGGAAGAAATCTTACACAAGCCCTATGGCAAGATTCACACGTTTGGCTGCTCAGCAGGCGCAAGAACAAGGGCAGAAAGCAACGGCCACATGTTCGACGCGCTCTGGGCTCGCCAGAGCACGCCCGACGCGCGCCCCGTGTGCCCCGCGTCGCGCCAAAGCCCAGTCGGTGCCATGGCCCTCGCCCGCGCCTATAAAGCACCCAGGGACTTCGACCGTACCCCTCCGCACGCGCTCGACCTCACCGGAGCCCAAAACCACCGGTGTTTGCCCGTGCACGGCGTGCCCGCGGCCGCCCGAACCCCCGCCACCGTAGACCGGCCAACAGGACCCTTCCCAACCCCGTCCAACCCTCGGAGAAGACTGTGCACACCTCGGTGAAGCTCCCCGAGCGAGGAAACGGAGTTTGCTTCGCCGGAGAGGCCAGTCCATGGTCGCTGGACTCCACCCGACCGCCGGCGAGCGTAGACCGGGTAATCCTCTGCTCCATTCTTCGATTCCTTGTGCACACAGCCTCTACGTCACCCCGTGAAGCTCACCATACCATTGGATTGAACTAGATCGCCGTGGTTTGGCCGGAGCACCCGCCACCGACGAGAGCACCCGCCTGCGCACGTGGACCGGACGATTCCGGCCACCCCCGCCGTCGAGCCGTACACCGTTGTGACCGCCAGGACCTCCCGGAGCCAACCCCGCCCCTCGCCGGACCTCTCTCACCGCCGGTAAGCCGCGCCGCCCTTTTCTTTCTTGCGGGTAATGTTTAAACCTAGGGAGGGACCGCAGGGGAGAAGAAGAGAAGGCTAGGGGGTTTTGCGCATTGTCAGTGACTCGGAGGAATAGTAGCGCGAGGGTATAACTGAGAGAGTTAGTTTGGAAATAACCCGAGGACTTCGGTGCAAAGTGGTTTTTCCAGGAAACCTTTTAATAAATCTGATTTAAATTCAAACAGAACTTGAATAATTCATATCTTCTATTTTATTCACCCAAATCAAGTCAAACCAATTTTACCAGATCTTAAATAATGTAAACTACTTAAGAAAAATATAAAACCCCTAAGTGATACAAAAAACTTTAGGGTTCTGATTTAATTATTGTTTTGGCCAAAAGCTAAATAATAGGAAGAAAAATAGTTGCTCTATTTAACTGAGGTTAAGAAAATTTGGAGAAGTACATGACCACCTACTGACCTAATTAAAAATGATAAACTCCTCTGTACACCCCATTAAGGTAGAGTTTGCCATTTATTTTGCATTGTGCTTAAAGTTAAAGAAAATAGGAAAGGTAAATTAAACAAAGAACCAGGGAGCCCCTATATTTTTGTTAGTCTACTTATTCAGTATAGTTCACTAAAAAAATCTATTATACTCTGGTTTAGTACAAAATAATTGGGATACCTTTTATTTTAAGAAAACAAGGAAAACTTAGAAACACCCTAGAAAAATAACCTCAAGGTGAAAACACCCCAAACCTTGGTAAAATTAATGTTTTGTTATTAAAAACATAGGAAAAATACGAAATCTGCTGTTTGACATTTTTCAAATAACAAGACAGTAGAAAGTGCCTTTTGGGCATTAAACTTTAGAAAATCACAACTAAATAACCATCAATTAACTTTCTGTGACTTTTGGCACAAAATCTTGTTATTACTGTTAGATGCCAACAAAAATGACCCTTAGGATAGAACCCACCCCTAGTTAAGAGTTGTAGTGCAAAGTGACCCCCTTTGCCCAACTTTTGTTATTTTTGTCCAAGGCATAGTCTTTTTATTCTGAACCTCAAATTCCTAGAATGGACTATAGTGACCAATGGCAACCCACTGTAATTTTTATAGAATTTTTGAAAAACGTTAAACCACTGTTGTAGTTCAAACCCACACTAGAATTCATAAATAGAAAATAAAGAAGGGGAAAATGAATGATGGAAATTAGTGTCACCCTAAAACCCTTTGTGAATTGTCGACTGAATTATATAAGGTAAATACAAATCCACTATGCTTATCCTTACCAAAACCTAAACCTAGAATGATAAGCCTAAACTACTAAAAGCCACGTATGACCAAGAAAACCCTAAGTTACTAACTAACTTAGTTTTTCTTCATTTGGCACAATGTTATTAAATCCTGCATAATCATGACATACATATTCATTGCAATTCGATAGACTGTAACCTCGCTGACGGAGAATACGTCCTCGTGCCGGAGCAAGGAGCTGCTCAGGAGGTAGCTGCTTTATTAATTAGGATCTCGATAGAAGTCGAGTGATTTTTCTACCACTCGCGCGAGGTCAGGAAATTGGTTGTATCCACTTTCTTATCATAATGATGCTGGTTGTGGACAACAATCCATGGGGATTGGTTGTCCACGGGATAAAAATTTGAATAAGGATTAATGTGTGGTACCGTGAGTCAAGCGTTTGAACGTACTAAACACATACCGAGAAATATGGTAAATCGGTAAGCCTAGTACCTGAGTGAACCTGCCCGCAGACATATCCCCTCACGCGACCTAAGACGTGGTCTCCCATTCCGGTTATGGTGGGTACAAGTGCGGTCACTGCACGACGGCAGTCGGGGTCAGTGAGGCATTGTACGCCAAGGCGGTGAGCCCTGATCTGTTGCCAGGGAATCGATGGGTACGGTTGATGTGTGTGGGGACGGAGTGCCCCTACATGTCGTGTGTTTAGGTTTACCTTGCAAGGATAAAAACTCGATTCGAATCGTCTGCTTCTCGCAGCTAATGAGACTGCTTGATCCATGCCGCTACATTGAGTAACAAGTGGAAATATGATGAGTTGATACAAGATGTTGATTGCTAAAAATGCTTGCTACTATGTATGAGTAGATAGTACATATTTAGCCTTAAGAGATCCACACTTAAATTTGACAAAGCTAAAACTTGATTTAGAAACTCAGCTAGTGCTTTTCGCAAACAAACCCACAGCCAAACAGCTGCATGTCTAGAGGTAGAGGAGTAGACTCCTCACACCGGGTAAGTCTAGATGAGTATTAGTATACTCAGCCTTGCTTGTGGCATAGTTTTATAGGTTCTTTGGAGGACATGGTTGCTGGAGTGACTTGGCCGTCCATCTTGCCACCGGGTTGGACTGTCGAGTGGGACCCCGCCTCGGCTGAGGAGGAGCATGAGGAGTGATGGGACAGGCTTCCCCATCCCTCCATTTATTTATCGTTAGTTTTATTCCGCTGCACTTCGAACAATGATGACTATTTTCGCAAAAACTCCGATGATGATGTAATAAATTTAATACTCCTTTATGTATGGTTTTATGCTTTATTGTATTTGCTCTGTGACTCACCATCGAGTGAGATTGTGGTACTTGATCCTGTCAGTGGCCTCGTCGGACTAGATCCGAGGGATTGACGGGTTATTCCCATTTAAGTGTGGTCTAGCCTTTGAGGTGGGACTTAGGCACTTAAGTTGGAATAATTCGGACAGTTCCGCCACAGATGATAGGCCGAACTGTGGAGCAATTTGGTACCCAGGGATTTATGAAGTTCTTCCCAGAATTTGGATATGAATTGAGGTCCACGATCCGACACTATAGTCTTTGGAATACCGTGCAAACTGAGAATACGATTAATGTACAATTGGGCATAAACAGTAACAGGGTGAATTGTCTTGACTGGCAGAAAATGAGCAATTTTCGTAAGCCGATCAACAATAACCCAGATAGAATCATACCCTTTGGAAGTTCTGGGCAATCCCACAATAAAGTCTATACTAATATCTTCCCATTTCCATGTTGGAATAGGTAACGATTGCAATGGCCCAACAGCCTTCATGTGTATGGCCTTGACACATCTACAAGTGTCACATCTCGCCACATAGCGTGCAATTTCAATCTTCATCTTTGTCCACCAATAGAGACGATGTCTGCCAGAAGAACACATAAGGTTCCATTTGTGCAATTTGCTTCTTCTGATGACACTGTACTATCTGAGTCTGTTGGGCGAGCGGCAATTACACAATTTTACCCAAACAGAATCAGATGCACCATCTTGGGTAAAACACACAGAAAGAGGTTTACCAACAAGTGGTTACAGTGAGTTCGTAGCACATGAGATGGATGTGGATGTCGAATAACATCACGGTCAACTCGTGTTAGCCAGGGAATCCAAGTCCACGAAAGGTGATATAGATTCAAGAAAATTACCAGCGGAGGGATCTGTAGATGCGGACTTTGCAACCAGTCCATTTTATCCAGCACTAGTCATGGATCGGCATGATCACACACGCAGGAAAAGCACGTGTGAGGCGGTCGAGGCGCGACTAGAGCGATAGTTAGGTGGTTGCTGGTCGACTTAATTTGATTTTGGTAAGTACTTTCTTTAGGGTGGGTTGAACCAAAGTGAGTTTAGACAACTCGATAAAATGATCTCTAAACTCAGCCTTCGTTCATTGGGCAGTTACAAGTTAGTCAAAACCAACTTGTTGAACTACTTTTGACATTAAGAAAATCCTCTCAGTACCATTGGTAAGCCAAGGGTTGAGAGTTCACTCTTTGTTAATAAGAGAGTATGTATGTGGGTAAAAATCTATTTGGTCAAGTTGTTCATCCGTTTCCTCATGCGAGATGAATTATCCACTTGGTTAGGGAATACATGGGTTAAATAAGAGAGCGAATGTACAAACTCCTGCATTTCAGTAGTAGGGGAAGCAAATCTCTATTTTGAGAGCTAATCAGTTGTTTTCCAACACTAAAAAGCTCCAAGGCTTCACCTTTACACAAAGGATGTAAAGGGAACTTGTACGAGTAGTCACTACCAAGATCAAAAGAAATAAGACCACACATGAAAGTGGTATGCCCTTTTGATCCAACGGAAATGACAGATGTTGCTTGATCTCTTCACAAACAACATTGTTTCAAGGAAAGGTCAATGGAAGATAACACATCAGTGTAATTCCATAATGGATCATGACTAAAGACCTCGATACCGGCATGCGCCAAGCAGCAAAATCCTATGTGCACATTCACAGGAGGCTCTCAGTTTCGCCGCGGTACCATAAGTACTTAACCATGACACCATTACAAAACTGACACCAATAATGAATCTCATGTGGTAAGAACAATTTGCGCAAGGATAACATATCGATATAGTCTAATAATGGATTATGACTATTAATGGTGATACCAGCGGGTGCCAAGTAGCGCAACTATGTGTGTGCATCCACAGGAGGCCCTCGGTTTCATCGCAGTGCCATTGGTTTTAGTCATAACACCATTGCCAGACGTAACCAATAAGAAATCTTGCGTGACACTAATGGATTGGGCAAGGGTGACAATATACAAAGAGATACTCCACCAGTAAAGATGGTTACAAGTAGAGAGCCAAATAGATCATGGCCCGATGAAATGAACAAGGCATGGCCATAACCTAAACTTGATGAAAGAAGTACGATGGGAGACTGTTAATTCAGCCTCAAGCATATTTCTATGCCCATCATAGAGATCACAAGGTCAAGGATTAGTATCTGATTAGATACGTAGGGAAAACAATCACAAGGTTAAGTTGGTATGCCTTAGATAGGTATGGGGAATTCAAAGGCATCAAAAGAAGATGATCAGGCATAACTTTCTTAGGTTGGGTTGATAAAGCAACATGACGATCCGCAAGGAGAGGCCAAATACACTAGAGACCTCAACCTGCATCAACTGAACAAGAGAATGGTTCTAGAAGGAGACATGACTTGAGATCCTTGTTTTAAGTCCAGGCACACTTTAAGTTCAACAAAGAAATTATCTAGGCATTTATTTGTATGTGTTTGGTCATGGAGTGATAAAGGAAAATTCAACTTTGGGTCAGGTCATGGTTCACTAAATACGAATATAGCCTAATTTTGGGTTTAGGCAATCAAGTCACCAACTCTCTATTGGCCATAACTCAACCTGATGGTCCTCAGATCAGGGTTGAGGATTGCTTTATGCTGGGCTAACCAATTCATGCCCAAAATTACATCTATGTCTTGGCCTTTTAGAACAATCATGTTTGTAAGAAAGTCCCGTTCAGCCAATGTTACGGGCACTTGGTAAGCCACTTCTTATCACTTTTGGCAGCCTCGCTATCGGGCGTAGGAGACCATTCGTCAACCAACTTTATAGAGGGAGGGGGCCTGAAAAGGTCCAGTTCACCACTAAGTGCTTCTCCCGCTACTAAGGAAGGTCCGGCTTCCATCCCGACAGGATCCGCAGGGACATTCGGGTGCAATTGTGAATACAATACATGAACTTCTTCATGTAGTGTATTACAATAGACCTGCAGGTTATCCACGGCTGAGCTAAGCTCTTCCATGCAGGCTCGAGCTTTGGCTTCCTTAGCCCAAGCGAGTGAACGAGAGTTAACCGCCCAGTCGAGCGCTAAATCTCGATCCGCGAGCTGATCTTGCAGGCGGCAGATGTCGCTTCTCAATTCATTGATTCTGTCGCCATCCGCGACCCATATGTCAGTCCTGTGTCGGAGTTATGTTTGAAGCTGATTAACTTGCGCTTCAAGATCCCTAATCGGATCATTACTCCCACTACTGCTATCCCCTCGTGTCTTAGGGCGAGTTGATGGCGGGGTACGCCAATGGGTCCAGTAGATTGCACGCGGTCTTTCTGGTGCGCGACAGCATTTCTCTAAGGGGGAAATCTTATTAGTATAGTTTTTAGCATGATGCATGTGTGATTACATAATCAACCTTAGTTGATTCACACCTTCTATACGTTGCACTCTTACTATCTGGTCTTTAAGATAAACTCATCAGAAATACTTTAGGTAAGAAGGGAAGAGATTTTCTAGATAAGTCTTTAGAAAATTCTTTTGAAGATGCCTCATAATATCTGTAGAGAAGGGCTTCGCTCCGATACCAGCTGTGACGGAACCTCCCAAGTCATTAGGCGCACCTACAGTTGTCCTTGTCCATCGAACGTCAGACAACCCTGTAGGTGCCCTTGAATCACTTGACAAGTTTGGTATCTGCTTTTCTTACCTTTCCCAAGAGCGTTTCACCCGTCACGCAGACATTACAAGCATCGGAGATACGAGAATGCGGAAGCAATTACATGAACTTACCTTTATTTTAAAGTAAGATAGAGTTGAATATTTATAGACCAGGATATAACCTACGAGTGCATAGTATTATTATTACACACCAAGGGAGGCAAAAACTCCTCCCGATAAGTATGAAACAAAAAGTTCTTATGGAGGATCCTTTCCTCCCGCAACTTTACTCCTGGTGTTCTTCCTTCGGTACCACCTTAGAACAGAAGCAACAAAAGTTTGTCGCTTCCTCACCTAAAAACAACGAGGAATAAAACCCTGAGTATGGAATTACTCAACAAGTCTTACCCGACTAAAGAAAAGACTCTCAAGGGTATGCTGGCTTAAAGGGAGTCAAGGTAAGGCTTATCAATAATCAATGACTCTGTTTGCAGAAATGCTTACTAAAGTGGATCCTTAAAAATCCAATTTTAATTTGTCAGGTTAAGTAAGATTACCTGCAACAAGAGTTCTTTCTACCCTAGTTCAAACACTTGACCTGCACTAGCTAATTTCTTAACAACCCTTAATCTTTACTGGAGTTCTACGTATAGGTTAGTGACCAAGTCTTCATAACCGCAAAGGTACGGCGATCCGAATCGATTATACTCAGCCGAGGATCTCCAATCACACGACATATGTAGCACTTAACCCTTGCATATGTCAACCCGCCACCGGGGTTCTTAAGACCAGATCAGGTTCACACCAACTGAGGGCACAGATACACCACCGTCCAGCCTCTTGCCACGGAGGGTACACGCTACTCTCGCCATCTCTCCACTCCTATTGCGTGGTATCTTATTCTTGCCTTAGTCTGCCTGAGGCAAAGCTTACCCATGATGAGGCATGTGACCAGTTAAAGGGTCCTCAGTCAGCAAACCTACATCAAGACGGTCCTTAATCGACTCAGACGGAGACACTACACCGAGACTCCTTTCTTGTGCAAGTCACCCGCCCGGTCTCAGCTTAATTATTTTAAACCCAAAGTTTGGTACCTGGCAGAGGTACATCTTTTCGATGTTGAACCCATCACGGCCATGATGGATCCACCATCAAGTTTTATTTTCAAAAACATCCCACCCACCTTTGCCACATCATCTTTTGTAAAAACAAAACATTTTGTTTTTCTAAAGCAAGGCTAAGCATCAAAAATCTTTTGTAAAACGGGTGATCAAGGAAGGTAATCAAATTCAAGGAAGGTAATGCAGGAATTGTTTTAGCAATCAACTCCTATCACCTAATGCATCAAGCAAGTGAAAAAGATTTTTAAAACACAAGGAGGTGGCAAATGCACCGGGGCTTGCCTTCGTTTATAGGTGAGTCAGGCTCGGATCTGCAGATGTCAAAATAAAAACAATTTTCTGCCTGATGTTCCGCAGGTGGTGGTGGTGAGGTCTTCTCTTCTTCTACTTCAACTTCTTCCTCGTTTTCTAAATATAACCATATATATATAAGAATGAATGCCATGTAATGCTCATGAAAGTGCAAGAATAGTAGAAGTTTATTTCTAAGGTCTTGAATACAACTTTCCTTCACGGTTTTCTGGAAACTAGGGTTTCCGGAGTTAGTAAAGGAATTCAAAGGGCAGGGATAGGGTTTTGGGCTCTAAGTATCAAACTAGGTCCAAATCATACCAAATTCTTCCCAAGGCTTCTAAATAATGTTTTGAGCTCATATAAAAAGTTTGGGGATTTTTGGAATTATTATCTATTTTCTAAAAATCTAGAACCAATGTTTTAAGCTATTTTAAATGCTCCAAAATTCCCTATTTGACCTAAAAATCCTAAAACTATTTTTATTAAATACTATGAAAATTAGAAATCTAGGAAAATTGGTTTGACATTTTTAGGATTTTTCTACAATTTTCTACAGATTTCCAAAGTTTCACTAAAAAGAAAAGGGAAAAGCTTAAACAGTGCTGGGCCGAATTCAATCCAGGCGGCCCAAGTCCAGGGAAAATTGCGCACGCCCGCGCCCGTGCTGCGGTCTTTGCAGAAAGGCCCTCGGCGTTCTGGATAACCCGAAGTGGGTGCTTTCACTGTTACTTTGAGTCACTGCCAGTTTGCAAAAAGAACCTCCACATTCTATTCCTTTACACGTTGAGGTCCTCGACGACGACGAGCGCGGCAGAGCTCCGGCGAGCTCGTAGACCGGCCGAATGGGGCAAGGACTGGCGCTCTCGAGTGGCAGACACCAAATTGAACCTCGCCCGCACATTTTCCCCAACCTAATTTCAAGAATGGCGACCTAGTTTGCTCTGGCCGCAGTGACCATGGACCATGCGGACAGATGCACACGTTCCCGGCGATTGGTGGCGGTCTAGTTCAATCAAAGGGGTCGAGGAGTTTGAGGAGGATCTAAGAATGCTAGAACAAGTGATCAAGGCACTGGAACTGACCTGGAATAGGCCGGTCGCGGTGAGGTGTTCTTGCGGCGTGTTTGAACCGATTTGGGGGAAGTTAGAAATTGGAGCTCACTGGTGATCAACCGAGGACAATACTTGGTGGCTGGGTGCGTGATGATCCTACGGAGCTCTGGGAGGCTTCAATTTATAGAGCGCAACAGCGGTGGCGCTCAATTTGGCCATGAAGTGCTGGCGACCGGAGAGGGGGAGGATTACTGGCGCCGTGGATTCGTGGCAACAACCGTGGCAGTCATTCCGGCGATCAACGGAGAGTCACAATGGTTCACGGCGATGCGGTGGAGGTACTCAGGCACGTGGCACAAGGCCGGAAGGCGGCGGTCACCGGAGTGCTTATCGGGTTCCACCGCGACGAGCTCTGTACGGTGGTCGGATTTGTTTACTGGCCGGACTTATCCATGGCGAGGACCCTTACTCAATCCCAAGCGCTATGCACATGTTCCGAGCACGAATCGCTGCAACGACGGCACGAATCGCGCGCAGCCCGTCGGTGGCGAGGGCTGAGCTGTTGATCTGATCTTATTCAGATCAATGTACCATGGGAACCCGGACAGAGCGCCTGACAGACGAAGTTTAGAGCAGATTTTCTCCTAATTCTTTGTGACAACATACCCAAGGCTCTATATCAAAGTTGTAGACCTATAAACCATCTTCATCTTTGTTATAGTGTTCCTTGTCAGATTCTCACTGGATTACGCTTAATTCCTAGCCCAAAGATGGCTCGGTTACACTGTTAGTCTGATTTTCAGACCCCAAGGGCCTAACAGCTCGACTTTGAGTGTGTTTTTCTTCCATTTCTTCATAACAACTATGCTTACACTCTTAAGCAAAGTTATTCTCCTTTGATAGGTCTACAAAATTGATGTGGTGACTTAGGGCAAAATCCCTTTTGTTTGAAAGTTACAAGGTCACAAAGATGAGCACATTACACTGAAATTCAGACTTAGTCAAAAGTGTTCAAATGTGGCTCTTTTGCAATTAAGTCCAAAACTCAGGGTTCAAGTTGCAAATCTTCATAAATGTGAACCAAATGACTTTATATGCCTTAACATCATAGTTTTCACACTTTAGTCCAAAAGTGCACTAATTTTGCACTTAACCCCCTAGGGTTTAGGTTTAGGGTTTTCCAGGGTTCCAATTAGGGTTCTGGTATCTCAGGGGTGTAAATATAATGTAGGTCCATTCTTAGGAACATTTTATTACCATTTCACTTAAGCTTTAGGGTTTTCTCCATTTGGGTGATGTTTTACCCCTTAGAACCATATTTAGGGTTAAGTACCCTACACCAGGGTTCTATTTGCAAAATGTCATAACAATACAACTTTTTTTTGAAATTTTTGCCTAGTGAATGCATTCTAGGTGTATCAAACATATGAAATGCTAATGCTTATGATGTTATGCTCAAGTTTTAGTAACAGTAATACCAGGGGTGTTACAATGCATCTGGTGGATCAAGTTGGATAATCGATAGCGGGTGCACAAACCACATGACAGGGGAGAAAAGAATGTTCTCCTCCTATGAGAAAAACGAAGATCCCCAAAGAGCAATTACATTCGGGGATGGAAATCAAGGTTTTGTCAAAGGTTTGGGTAAAATAGCTATATCTCCTGACCATTCTATTTCAAATGTTTTTCTTGTAAATTCATTAGACTACAATTTGCTTTCTGTCTCTCAATTATGCAAAATGGGCTACAACTGTCTATTTACTGATATAGGTGTTACTGTCTTTAGAAGAATTGATGATTCAATAGCATTTAAGGGAGTGCTAGATGGTCAGCTATACTTAGTTGATTTTAATAATAACCAAGCTGAACTAGACACTTGTTTAATTGCTAATACTAACATGGGTTGGCTCTGGCATCGCCGACTTGCCCATGTTGGGATGAAGAATCTTCACAAACTTCTAAAGGGAGAACACATTTTAGGACTAACCAATGTTCATTTTGAGAAAGACAGGATTTGTAGCGCATGTCAAGCAGGAAAGCAAGTTGGAGCTCATCATCCACATAAGAATATCATGACGACGGACAGGCCACTTGAGCTACTCCACATGGACCTATTTGGCCTGATCGCTTATATAAGCATCGGCGGGAGTAAGTACTGTCTACTTATTATGGATGATTATTCTCGCTTCACTTGGGTGTTCTTTTTGCGGGAAAAATCTCAGACCCAAGAAACCTTAAAGAGATTCTTAAGGCGAGCTCAAAATGATTTTGGATTAAGAATCAAAAAGATTAGAAGCGATAATGGGACGAAGTTCAAAAATTCATAAATCAGAGGATTTCTTGAGGAGGAGGGCATCAAGCATGAGTTCTCTTCTCCCTACACACCTCAACAAAATGGTGTAGTGGAGAAGAAGAATAGAACTCTATTGGACATGGCAAGAACCATGCTTGATGAGTACAAGACACCGGACCGGTTTTGGGTCGAGGCGATTAACACCGCCTGCTACTCCATCAACCGGTTATATCTTCACCGAATCCTCAAGAAGACATCATATGAACTCCTCACTGGTAAAAAGCCCAATGTTTCATACTTTAGAGTCTTTGGAAGCAAATGTTTCATTCTTATTAAAAGAGGTAGAAGTTCTAAATTTGCTCCTAAAGCAGTACAAGGCTTTTTATTAGGTTATGACTCAAACACAAGGGCATATAGAGTCTTCAACAAATCCACTGGATTAGTTCTTGTGACATTGTGTTTGATGAGACTAATGGCTCCCAAGTGGAGCAAGTTGATCTTGATGAATTAGATGATGAAGAGGCTCCATGCGTCGCACTAAGGATCATGTCCATTGGGGATGTGTGTCCTAAGAAATTTGAAGAGCCCACACAAGCACAAGATCAACCATCATCTTCCATGCAAGTATCTCTACCTACCCAAGATGAGGATCAGGCTTAAATTGACGAAGATGAAGACCATGAAGATGAGCCACCTCAAGAGGAGGACATTGATCAATGGGGAGATGAAGATAATGAAGACAAGGAAGATGATCAAGAAATTAGGGATCAAAGACCGCCACACCCAAGAGTCCACCAAGCAATTCAAAGGGATCACCCCGTCAACTCCATACTTGGTGACATTTATAAGGGGGTAACCACTAGATCTCGAGTTGCACATTTCTGTGAGCATTACTCTTTTGTGTCTTCTATTGAGCCATACAAGATAGAGGATGCATTAAGAGATCCGGATTGGGTGGTGGCAATGCAAGAGGAGATCAACAACTTCACAAGGAATGAGGTTTGACATTTAGTTCCACGTCCTAATCAAAATGTTGTAGGTACCAAATGGGTATTCCGCAACAAGCAAGATGAGCATGGTGTGGTGACAAGGAACAAAGCTCGACTTGTGGCAAAGGGATACTCACAAGTCGAAGGTTTGGATTTCGATGAAACCTATGCACCCGTAGCTAGGCTTGAGTCAATTCGTATATTAGTTGCCTATGCTACTTACCATGGCTTTAAGCTTTACCAAATGGACGTGAAAAGTGCCTTCCTAAATGGCCCTATCAAGGAAGAGGTCTATGTTGAGCAACCTCTTGGCTTTGAAGACAGTGAGTACCCTAACCATGTGTATAAACTCTCAAAGGCATTTTATGGGCTCAAGCAAGCCCCAAGAACATGGTATGAATGCCTGCGAGATTTCCTTACCATGAATGACTTCAAAGTCGAAAAGGCATATTCTACTCTCTTCACTAAAACTGTTGCAAAAGACTTGTTTATATGCCAAATTTATGTTGATGATATTATATTTGGGTCTACTAACAAGTCAACTTGTGAAGAGTTTAGTAGGATCATGATACAGAAATTCGAGATGTCTATGATGGGGGAGTTGAAGTATTTCCTTGGATTTCAAATCAAGCAACTTCAAGAGGGTACCTTCATTAGCCAAACTAAGTACATTCAAGATATACTTAAGAAGTTTGGAATGAAAAATGGCAAACCCATCAAGACACCCATGGGAACCAATGGGCATCTCGACCTCGACACAGGAGGTAAATCCGTAGATCAAAAGGTATACCGGTCGATGATAGGTTCCTTACGTTATATATGTGCATCTCGACGGATATTATGCTTTTAGTATGCATGTGTGCAAGGTTCCAGGCAAATCCTAAGGAAGTTCACCTTAGGGACGTGAAAAGAATCATGAGATATTTAGTCTACACTCCTAAGTTTGGGCTTTGCTACCCCAAGGGATCTACCTTTGATCTAATTGGGTATTCCGATGCCGATTATGCCGGATGTAAGATTGATAGAAAGAGCGCATCATGGACTTGTCAGTTTTTGGGAAGATCCCTGGTGTCTTGGGCTTCAAAGAAACAAAATTCCGTAGCTCTTTCCACCACCGAGGCCGAGTACATTGTTGCAGTCATTGTTGTGCGCAATTACTTTGGATGAGGCAAACTCTTAGGGACTATGGCTACAAATTGAGCAAAGTCCCGCTCCTATGTGATAATGAGAGTGCAATCCGCATGGCGGATAATCCCGTTGAACACAGCCGCACTAAACACATAGACATCCGGTATCACTTTCTGAAAGATCACCAACAAAAGGGGGATATCAAAATAGCTTATGTGAGCACACACAACCAATTAGTCGATATCTTTACCAAGCCACTAGATGAGAAAACCTTTAGCAAACTTAGGAATGAGCTAAATATACTTGATTCTCGAAACTTTGATTGAAACATTGCACACATAGCTCATATATATACCTTTGATCATGTATCTTTCATTTGGTACAAATGCATATTTCTTATTCTTCTTGTGACAAGGCTAAGACTAATGTGCTTTCAAGTGTATTTCTATACTTAGTCTTAGATTGAAAAGGAAATGGAGTATTCGGCAAAGACAAGGCTTCCACTCCAACTCTGACGGTATTAGTTACCCTTTGCCGTTACTCAATTAACTCTCAATTGGTATACCCCTTCACTCATATTTCATTTACCAATGGGGAGAAAGTATAAAGGGCTCTCAAGTTCTCTGTTTTTGGCGATTAATGCCAAGGGGGAGAAAGTATTAGCCCAAAGCAAAAGGACCGCACCACCACCATTTCAAATTTTCACAAATAAGTATTTCAATTGATATTTGATCAAAATGAATTTTCAATAGGTATGTGAAGTGAATTTCTCAATTGGTCTCTCATTTGATATTTCAAAAATGTTTTTCAAATCTTCAAAACCCTCTTGAAAGCTAAGGGGATAATTTATTCAGGGGGAGCTTTTATTTAGTCAAAGGAAAAGCATTTGAAACAGGGGTGTCGGCGTTTCGAGACCGGGGGGTCCCTCGGGCCGACGAGTGAGTGTCGCCGCGTGCCCCGGCCCAGATGGGTCGAGCGCGGGGGCGAGCGCGAAGGGGGGAAGGAGCGAGGCGGCCGGAGACCGGCGTGAGAGAGGTGGGAATCCCGCGGCCTTCGTGTTCGTCCCGCGCCCAGGTCGGGTGCGCTTGCAGTAGGGGGTTACAAGCGTCCACGCGGGAGAGGGAAGCGAGCGGCCCCAAGAGAGCGCCTGTCCCGTCCTCGTCCCCGTGCGGCCAACCCTCTCTAAGAGGGCCCTGGTCCTTCCTTTTATAGGCGTAAGGAGAGGATCCAGGTGTACAATGGGGGTGTAGCAGAGTGCTACGTGTCTAGCGGGGGAGAGCTAGCGCCCTAAGTACATGCCGATGTGGCAGCCGGAGAGATTTTGGCACCCAGCTGGTGTGATGTCGTGGCCGTCGGAGGAGCGACGGAGCCTGGCGGAGGGACAGCTGTCGGAGCGGTTGGGTCCTTGCTGACGTCCTCTTGCTTCTGTAAGGGGGCTGAGAGCCGCCGTCGTCACAGAGTATGCGGGGCGCCATCATTGCCTATCTGGCGGAGCTAGCCAGATGGGACACCGGTCTCGTTCCCTGCGGCCCGAGTCAGCTCGGGGTAGGGTGATGATGGCGCCTCCGGTTGACGTGGCTGGCCTGCGCCCTAGGTCGGGCGATGCGGAGGCTCCTCCGAAGCCAAGGTCGAGTCTGTCTTCCATGGCCGAGGCCGAGTCCGAGCCCATGGGTCGGGCGAGGCGGAGGTCGTCGGCAGAGGCCAGGGCGGAGTCCGAGCCCTGGGGTCGAGCGGAGCGGAGTTCGTCGTCTTCCGGGGCTGAGCCCGAGTCCGAGCCCTGGGTCGGGCGGAGCGGAGTTCGCCGTCTTCCGGGACTTAGCCTGAGTCCGAGCCCTGGGTCGGGCGGAGCGGAGTTCACCGTCTTCCGGGACTTAGCCCGAGTCCGAGCCCTGGGTCGGGCGGAGCGGAGTTCGCCGTCTTCTGGGACTTAGCCCGAGTCCGAGCCCTAGGTCGGGCGGAGCGGAGTTCGCCGTCTTCCGGGACTGTGCCCGAGTCCGAGCCCTGGGTCGGGCGGAGCGGAGCTTCCTATGGTGCCTTTGGCAGGGCCTGACTGCCTGTCAGTCTCACTCTGCCAAGTGGCACTGCAGTCGGAGTGGCGCAGGCGGCGCTGTCCTTCTGTCAGGCCGGTTAGTGGAGCGGCGAAGTGACGGCGGTCACTTCGGCTCTGCTGGGGGACGTGCGTCAGGATAAAAGTGTCAGGCCACCTTTGCGTTAAATGCTCCTGCGATTCGGTCGGTCGGTGCGGCGATTTAGTCAGGGTTGCTTCTTAGCGAAGGCAGGGCCTCGGGCGAGCCGGGGATATGTCCGCCGCTGGAGGGGGGCCTCGGGCGAGACGGAAATCCTCGGGGGTCGGCTGCCCTTGTCCGAGGCTAGGCTCGGGCGAGGCATGATCGAGTCGCTCGAATGGACTGATCCCTGACTTAATCGCACCCATCAGGCCTTTGCAGCTTTATGCTGATGGGGGTTACCAGCTGAGAATTAGGAGTCTTGAGGGTACCCCTAATTATGGTCCCCGACAGTAGCCCCCGAGCCTCGAAGGGAGTGTTAGCACTCGCTTGGAGGCTTTCGTCGCACTTTTTTGCAAGGGGACCAGCCTTTCTCGGTTGCATTTTGTTCCGGTGGGTGCGCGCGAGCGCACCCGTCGGGTGTAGCCCCCGAGGCCTCGGAGGAGTGGTTTCACCCCTCCGAGGTCTTAATGCCTTGCGTAATGCTTCGGCTGGTCTGGTTGTTCCCTCATGCGAACTGGCCGTAGCCCGGGTGTACGGTCGGGGCCCAAGTTCTCGGGCTGGTATGTTGACGCTGTCAACGGTTCGGCCGGAGCCGGGTTTGCGAGAGCAGCCCCCGAGCCTCTGCACAGGGCGAGAGGGCGATCAGGGACAGACTCGGCTTTTTTACATACGCCCCTGCGTCGCCTTTCCGCAAGGAGGAGGGGGGAAAGCGCCATGTTACCCTCGATGGGCGCCGAACATGGTGTCTCCAGTGAGCTGCAAGCGGGTAATCCGAGTGGACGTCCGTGCCCCGTTCGTTAGGGGTCGGCTAGGGGCCCAGAGGCACGCCCAAAAGTACCTGTGGGTGATCTGCCGGACCCGGTCCCCTGGCGACGGGGTCCGAGGGCTCGATGCCTCCCTCTGATGGGATTCCGTTACAAGATCGCTCCCGCTGGTCTCGGAAATGTCCTAGGGTACCTCGGGAGCGCAGCCCGAGCCTTGGTTATGTATAGAACGTACCCCTGGTCATCCCTCGCTCGGCGTCTGAGGCGGCTGTGAACCCTTCGGGGGCCAGCCTTCGAACCCCTGATCAATAATGGGCGCGGAGCCCGAGTAGCCTGAGGCGGCCGTGGAACCCTTCGAGGGGCCGGCCTTCGAACCTCTGACCAGTAGTGGGTGTAGGGCCCACGCGATCTGAGGCGGCTGTTGAAACCCTTCGGGGGCCCAGCCTTCGAACCTCTGATCAGTAAGGAGGCTCGGAGCCTGGTTCCTTCACGGGGAAGGATCTTTTTCGGGGTATCCCCCTTTCCCGGTCCCTCTTGCAAGAGATAGAGAAAGAGGAAAAAAGGAAAAGGATACGAAATCGAACGACGCGGCGTACCTTTTTTGGCGCGGTTATTACGGCGAAGGCGAAGCGTCGCCCGCTTCTCCTGCCAGAAGCGCCGCCTGTCCCGCCACGGAGTTAATGCGACGGGGCGAGTGGTTGGTGGGGCGGCCGTCGCGCGTGCGCGAGCCGTTCGAGGAACGGATCACGGGCGCGTTGTTTTCACGCCGTGAGAGGGGGGTCTCTCGCTGCCCCCGGATGGGACGTGAGCTTGGCTGACGACGTGACCGCTGCTCCCGCCCGCCTGCCACCGTCATTACTACCGGCCCACTTTTGGCCACATTGACCGCCGCGCCAGGCTGGCGCTGCTGGGTCGTGCGCTGGGTCGCCTCGAGTCGTGGTATTGGTTCCGCAACCGAGGAGGCACGGTGGTGGCGCAAGTGGCGGTGTAGTTGCTTGCATGATGCATCCGGCGCGCCGGTTGCGTGACGCGTGGGCTTGGGCCTCCATGCTGGGCGTGTCGGGAGTCGGAGAAGCGCGTCCACTTGGCGCGGTTGCATGCCGCCTGCATGGCTGCCCGCCTCTTTCGCCCGTTGGTCTCGGCAAAAGTGGAGGGTCACTTGTAACCGCTGGGCGGTTGTGTGCACCACGCGCGGCGGTTTGGCTTCTTCTGCTCTGAGCCGGTTTGCATGACATGCGGGACCCAGCCCCTGCGCCGCAAAGGAGGGCCTTGGAGCGTGTTGGAGAAGACTCAGCCCGTGACGGTTGGGGGCGCAAGTAGGGAGAGTTGCCTTTAAAAGGAGGGCGACCCCTTTCGGAAGGCGACCATGTCTTCTCACTCCCTTATGCATCGCGTCTTTCCACCTTCCAAGCCCCCAGATGGGGGATACCCGTCGTCTTTTCGCCTCATTGTTGGAGGAACGCAACTCCGTGGGAGTTGGTACCTTTCAGCCATCGTTCGGCTTCAAGGATTTTCATCAGCCAGCCCGGCTGTACCCCCCCCCCCCCCCGCCGGCGGTCACTCGAGACGGTGACCACCAGCTCCTGGGTGGGGAGAAGCAAGTCGGGCTGCGATCTTGGTCCCACCCTCAGCTTCAAGGATGTTCATCATCCTCGCTGGGGTGGGGGCCGGGCTGAGCCGGAGCTCTACCTCCCGCGCGGGTTCGCGGGTCACCCTCTCCTGCGGCGTTCGAGGGAGAGGGCGCTCACTGGCCCCGCGGGCGGCCCGGACTTCGACAACGCGGGGCTGGTCGACGGCGGGCATCGTCACCCCCAGCGTGTCGAGCTCGTCGGCTTGGCTCCCGGCGGCCCCTCCTGCCGGAGGGCGGCTGCCGCGCCGTGTGCACGGGAGGACCGCCCAAGATGCCGCGCGCTGCTAGGGCGGCGTTCGTGTTCTGGGGTGGTCCTGCCTTTGCACCGGGATGGCGCCTCCTCGCGGAGGCCGGTGCCCCACTCGTCCGGGAGGATTTGAGTGGGGATCTGCCGGAGGGCTGATGGCCCCTGCCGTCGGTGCCGAGGCGGAGGCGGTTCGAGAAGTCCCCATCGTCGACGGGATCACCGCCACCATCCACGCTTCGGGCCTCCGGTTCTTTGTACTTGTCCTCGCCCCTCGAGCGTCAGCGTGGGCGAGGGCAAGATTGCAGCAACGCCCACCCTGAGGCCTGCGCTGCTGCAGTTCGGCCATCCGGAGCGGGGGTCGTTGTCGTCGTAGTCAGAGTGGGCGGCGGCGAGCCGCTCGTCAGTCTTCTGTTGCTCCGCAGGCCCACCCCTATCGAGTGGGGTTGTTCGTACCTGCGGAGGGGGAACCAGAGTTCCGTTTGTAATGGCACTTTGAATGCCAGTGTTTTTGTTCATTATGGTTGTCGAGGCCTGAACATGTATGTAATTTTGGCACGGAGCCGTGTTTTTTCCTCATTTTCGAGCACTAAGACTCGCCTGTTGATTATCTGAACCGCTTCACCAAGAATGAGTCGCCCCGTGTCAAGGTGATGAGTGAGGTATCCGTATCCCGGAGGCGTAGGAGTCCCTCGGCTCGGTCGGCCTTGTTGTCTGAGGCTCCTCTAGCTTAGTTACAGGGACCCCTTGGCCGCTCTTCGACGAGCCGAGGCCAGGGGTAGCGATATCAGCATGAACAGAGGCGGAGTTGGCTCGAAAATGAAACCTGGTTGGCCGGAGCCTAGCCGGGTTGTCCGTCAGCGGGACCGACGCCGAAGTTGATCAGCCGAGGCCTCGGGTCGGGCTGGCGCCCTTGGAAGATGGTTGGCCGAGGCCCCAGGGGTAACCGGCCGAGCCGCCTGCTCGGGCCGGATTCCCGAAGAAGTCCCTGGCAGCGATTGTCCGGGCGTGACGATGACGTCGTCCTCCAGAGTGGGGATCCTTGGACCGCGTCGCCGTCCGAGGCTAGGTCAGACCTCGCTGAAGGTGTCGTCGATGCCGAGGGCGCTACTGCCCCCTTCCAGCGTCAAGACCCGAGCCTGCAGGATCAGAGTGTCTTGTAGCGTGTGCCTTCTGCGGCCGCCGAGGCCAGAATACACACCCTCGCTGTGTTGTAAAGTTGCGTCTCCTTTCCTCTTGTTTCGAGTATCTGGACTTTTTTGTCGGTAACAGGGATGTTTGTGCGAGCGAGAGTTGCTTCTCGTGGAAGGTGACGAGTGAGGTATCCGTATCCCGGAGGCGTGGGAGTCCCTCGGCTCGGTCGGCTTTGCCGCTTACGCGCACTTTCACCCGTCCATGAGGCCCTGTCACCGACTCAGTCGAGAAGGCTCGAAGGATCGCTTCGGCAGAAGAGCTTCCGAACGTGAAGACTTGTTCGGTCCGCGGAATCACTTTATCCGAACACGAGTTACTTATCGCAGAAGGTGATGAGTGAGGTATCCGTATCCCGGAGGCGTAGGAGTCCCTCGGCTCGGTCAGCCTTGGCTGCTTACGTGTACTCCGTCGTTTTCAGGATCCACTTTTCGAAGTAGTCAGAAAGCACGAAAGATATTCTGGTAGAAGAGATCTTTTTTTGAGGAAAATTTCAACGCATAGGGGGTTCCCCCCCTTTTAGCCCCCGAGGGAGGGTCGGGCTTTGCCGAGGCGAGGCTGACCCTTCCTTGATGACTAAACTTTGCGTGGGTGCGAGGCATATGAACAACTTGAAAACATCTTAAGGGTAGAAGCGACGTAGCTGTTGGATGTTCCAAGCGTTGTCGTAGACCTCGCCTTGACTGTTGGCTAGCTTGTACGTTCCGGGCTTCAGAACTTTGGCGATGACGAATGGCCCCTCCCAGGGGGGCGTGAGCTTGTGCCTCCCTCGGGCGTCTTGTCGCAGCCGAAGCACCAGGTCGCCCACCTGGAGGTCTCGGGGCCGGACCCCTCGAGCGTGGTAGCGTCGCAGGGACTGCTGGTACCGTGCCGAGTGTAGTAAGGCCTTGTCCCGAGCCTCTTCCAGCTGGTCCAGCGAGTCTTCTCGGCTAGCTTGGTTGCTTTGATCGCTGTAGGCCCTCGTCCTCGGGGAGCCGTATTCCAGGTCAGTGGGCAAGACGGCCTCGGCCCCGTAGACCAGGAAGAACGGCGTGAAACCCGTGGCTCGGCTCGGCGTTGTCCTCAGGCTCCAGACCACCGAGGGGAGTTCCTTCATCCATCGATAACCAAACTTGTTGAGGTCGTTGTAAATCCGAGGCTTGAGCCCTTGTAGAATCATGCCGTTGGCACGCTCTACTTGCCCATTCGACATGGGATGAGCCACGGCGGCCCAGTCCACCCGTATGTGGTGATCCTCGCAGAAGTCCAAGAATTTTCTACCGGTGAACTGGGTACCGTTGTTGGTGATGATGGAGTTCGGGACCCCGAAGCGATGGATGATGTTGGTGAAGAACGTCACCGCCTGCTCGGACCTGATGCTGTTCAGAGGTCGGACCTCGACCCACTTGGAGAATTTGTCGATGGCGACCAGCAGGTGCGTGTAGCCCCCGGGCGCCTTCTGCAAGGGGCCGACGAGGTCCAGACCCCACACAGCAAAGGGCCAGGTGATGGGTATCGTCTGCAGAGCCTAAGCGGGCAGGTGGGTCTGCTTCGCATAGAATTGACACCCTTCGCAGGTGCGGACAATTCTAGTGGCGTCAGCCACCGCCGTTGGCCAGTAGAAGCCTTGCCGGAAAGCATTCCCGACAAGGGCTCGAGGCGCTGCGTGATGGACGCAAGCCCCCGAGTGTATCTCTTGCAGGAGTTCCTGACCTTCGGCGACGGAGATGCATCGCTAGAGGATGCCCGAGGGGCTGTGGTGGTAGAGCTCCTTCTCATCGCCCAGCAAGACGAACGACTTGGTGCGTCGCGCTACCCGCCGAGCCTCGGCTCGGTCGAGGGGTAGCTCTCCTTGGCGGAGATATTGCAGGTACGGGGTCTGCCAATTTCGATCAGGCGTGGCCCCGCTCCGCTCCTCCTCGATGCGCAATGCCTCGCCCTCGGAGGCCGAGGGTACCTCGGGCTGAACCGAGGGCCCCTCGGGCCGAGCTGAGGGTGCCTCGGGCTGTGCCGAGGGTACCTCGGGCTGGACCGAGGGCGCTTTAGGCTCGGGCGAGTCGTCGATCTTGACGGAGGGTTGATGCAGATCCCGGGAGAAGACGTCCGGGGGAACCGTTGTTCGCCCCGAGGCTATTTTTGCCAGCTCGTCCGCAGTCTCGTTGTAGCGCCGAGCGATGTGGTTAAGCTCGAGCCCGTAGAACTTGTCTTCCAGGCACCAAACCTCATCGCAGTAGGCCTCCATCTTCGGGTCGCGGCAGTGGGAGTTCTTCATGACTTGGTCGATGACGAGCTGCGAGTCACCGCGGGCGTCGAGGCGCCTGACCCCTAGCTCGATGGCGATCCGCAACCCGTTGACCAGAGCCTCGTACTCAGCCACATTGTTGGACGCCGGGAAATGGAGGCGTAGCACATAGCGTAGGTGTTTCCCGTGGGGCGAGATGAAGAGTAGGCCCGCGCCGGCTCCCGTCTTCATCAGCGACCCGTCGAAAAACATGGTCCAGAGCTCCGGTTGGATCGGAGCCGTCGGTAGCTGGGTGTCGACCCATTCGGCTATGAAGTCCGCCAAGACCTGGGACTTGGTGGCCTTCCGAGGGGCGAACGAGATTGTCTTGCCCATGATTTCCACCGCCCACTTTGCAATCCTGCCCGAGGCCTCTCGGCACTGGATGATCTCCCCCAGGGGGAAGGATGACACCACAGTTACCGAATGAGACTCGAAGTAGTGTCGCAACTTCCGCCGCGTCAGGATCACTGCATACAGCAGCTTCTGAACTTGTGGGTAGCGGATCTTGGTTTCGGACAGTACCTCGCTGACGAAGTAAACTGGCCTCTGAACGGGCAATGCATGCCCCTCTTCTTGCCTCTCGACCACAATCGCGGCGCTAACCACCTGAGTGGTCGCGGCGACGTAGACCAAGAGGGCTTCTCCGTCAGCTGGAGGCACCAAGATAGGCGCCTTTGAGAGGAGCGCCTTCAGGTTCCCGAGAGTTTCCTCGGCCTCAGGGGTCCAAGCGAAGCACTCGGCCTTCCTTAAGAGGCGGTACAGAGGCAGACCTCTTTTGCCGAGGCATGAGATGAAGCGGCTCAGAGCCGCGAGACATCCCATGACCCTCTGTACGCCTTTTAAGTCCTTGATGGGCCCCATGCTGGTGATGGCTGCGATCTTCTCCGGGTTGGCTTCGATGCCCCGCTCGGAAACGATGAACCCCAAGAGCATGCCCCGGGGCACCCCGAAGACACACTTCTCGGGATTGAGCTTGACGCCTTTCACTTTGAGACATCGGAATGTCACTTCAAGGTCGGAGAGGAGGTCGGAAGCTTTCCTCGTCTTGACTATGATGTCATCGACGTAGGCCTCGACTGTGCGACCGATGTGTTCGCCGAACACATGGTTCATGCACCGCTGGTACGTCGCGCCCGCATTCCTCAAACCGAACGACATGGTGACATAGCAGTACATGCCGAAGGGCGTGATGAAAGAAGTCGCGAGCTGGTCAGACTCTTTCATCCTGATTTGGTGATACCCTGAGTAGGCGTCGAGGAAAGACAGGGTTTCGCACCCAGCAGTGGAATCCACGATTTGATCGATGCGAGGCAGAGGGTAGGAAACCTTCGGACATGCTTTGTTGAGACCAGTGTAGTCTACACACATCCGCCATTTCCCCCCTTTCTTTCTCACAAGCACAGGGTTGGCAAGCCATTCGGGATGGAATACCTCTTTGATGAACCCGGCTGCCGTTAGCTTGTGGATCTCCTCGCCTATCACTCTGCGCTTCTCCTCGTCGAATCGGCGCAGAGGCTGCTTGACGGGTCGGGCTCCGGCCCGAATATCCAGCGAGTGCTCGGCGACATCCCTCGGTATGTCGGGCATGTCCGAGGGACTCCACGCGAAGACGTCGGCGTTCGCGCGGAGAAAGTCGATGAGCACTGCTTCCTATTTGGGGTCGAGCCTGGAACCAATCCGGATCTGCTTGGAGGCATCGCCACTGGGGTCGAGGGGGACGGCCTTAACTGTCTCCACTGGCTCGAAGTTGCCGGCATGACGCTTCATGTCTGGCACCTCTTTGGAGAGGCTTTCCAGGTCGGCGATGAGGGCCTCGGACTCGGCGAGGGCCTCGGCGTACTCCACGCACTCCACGTCGCATTCGAACGCGTGTTTGTACGTGGGGCCGACGGTGATGACCCCGTTGGGGCCCGGCATCTTGAGCTTCAGGTAGGTGTAGTTGGGGACGGCCATAAACTTCGCGTAGCATGGCCTCCCCAGTACCGCGTGGTAGGTTCCTCGGAACCCGACCACCTCGAACGTCAGAGTCTCCCTTTGGAAGTTGGAGGGCGTTCCGAAGCAGACGGGAAGGTCAAGTCGTTCGAGGGGCTGGACGCGCTTCCCGGGAATGATCCCGTGGAAGGGCGCAGCGCCTGCTCGGACGAAGGACAGATCGATGTGCAGGAGCCTGAGGGTCTCGGTGTAGATGATGTTGAGGCTGCTGCCCCCGTCCATAAGGACCTTGGTGAGCCTGACGTCGCCGACGACGGGGTCGACGACGAGCGGGTATTTCCCCGGGCTCGGCACATGGTCGGGGTGGTCAACTTGGTCGAAGGTGATGGGCTTGTCGGACCAGTCTAGGTAGACTGGCGCCGCCAGCTTCACCGAGCAGACCTCCCGGCGCTCTTGCTTGCGATGCCGAGCCGAGGCATTCGCCACATGCCCACCGTAGATCATGAAGTAGTCGTGGACCTCGGGGAACTCTCCTGCTTGGTGATCTTCCTTCTTGTCGTCATCGCGGGCCCTGCCACCCTCCGTGGGTGGCCCGGCCCTGTGGAAGTGGCGCCGAAGCATGACGCACTCCTCAAGGGTGTGCTTGACGGGCCCCTGATGATAAGGGCACGGCTCCTTGAGCATCTTGTCGAAGAGGTTGGCACCTCCGGGGGGCTTCTGAGGGTTCTTGTACTCGGCGGCGGCGACAAGGTCCGCGTCGGCGGCGTCGCGTTTTGCTTGTGACTTCTTCTTTCCTTTCTTCCTGGCGCCGCGCTGAGTAGACGCCTCGGGAGCATCTTCCGATGGGCGGCCCTGGGGCTGCTTGTCCTTTCGGAAGATGGCCTCGACCGCCTCCTGGCCAGAGGCGAACTTGGTGGCGATGTCCATCAGCTCGCTCGCCCTGGTGGGGGTCTTGCGACCCAACTTACTCACCAGGTCGCGGCAGGTGGTGCCGGCAAGGAACACGCCGATGACATCTGAGTCGGTGATGTTGGGCAGCTCGGTGCGCTGCTTCGAGAATCGCCGGATGTAGTCCCGGAGAGACTCTCCCGGCTGCTGCCGGCAACTTCGGAGGTCCCAGGAATTCCCGAGGCGCACGTACGTGCCCTGGAAATTGCCGACGAAGGCTTGGACCAGGTCATCCCAGTTGGAGATCTGCCTCGGAGGCAGGTGCTCCAACCAGGCGCGAGCGGTGTCGGAGAGGAACAGGGGGAGGTTGCGGATGATGAGGTTGTCGTCGTCCGTTCCACCCAGTTGGCAGGCCAGGCGGTAGTCCGCGAGCCACAGTTCCGGTCTCGTTTCCCCCGAGTACTTTGTGATAGTAGTCGGGGGTCGGAACCGGGTCGGGAACGGTGCCCGTCGGATGGCCCGGCTGAAGGCCTGCAGACCGGGTGGTTTGGGCGAGGGACTCCGATCCTCCCCGCTGTCGTAGCGTCCCCCACGCCTGGGGTGGTAACCTCGGCGCACCCTCTCGTCGAGGTGGGCCCGACGGTCGCGATGATGGTGCTCGTTGCCGAGGCGGCCCGGGGCCGCAGGCGCGGTGTTGCGCGTGCGCCCGGTGTAGACCGAGGCTTCCCGCATGAATCGAGAAGTCGCGGCATGAGGTTCCGAGGGGTATCCCTGCCTTCGGGAGGCAGAGCTCTCGGCCCGTCGGACCGCAGCGCCTTCCAGGAGATTCTTGAGCTCTCCCTGGATTCGCCGACCCTCGGTGGTTGATGGCTCCGGCATCGCGCGGAGAAGCATCGCTGCTGCAGCCAGGTTCTGAACGACCCCACTGGATGTGGGTGGCGGCCTGACCCTGACGTCGTCGGCGACGCGGTGCTGGAGACCCTGGGGCAGGTGACGTATTTCTCCGGCCGGGGGTTGGCCCGCCCATGCCTGCCCGACGTCCCGGCGGATCGGCTCAAGCGCTCCTGCTCCCTCGTCGAGCCTGGCCTGCGCCCCGCGGACTTGCTCGAGCTGTGGGTCGTGACCCCCCGCCGGAACGGGGACCACATCTAGCTCCCGTGGGATGTCAGCGCGAGGCACCGGCCTAGGGAGATCACCGTCCTCCGGCATGCCGAGATGATTGCCTTCGGAGGGATCCCCTAGATCGACGTGGAAACATTCGCGGCTTGGGCCGTAGTCCTCGTCGTCGAGGCTGCGGCTACCGTCGGAACAGTCGGAGAGGCAGTAGTCACATGCGGTCATGAAATCCCGCATGGCACTGGGGTTGCCAAGTCCAGAGAAATCCCAACAGATGCTGGGGTCGTCATCTTCCTCGGACCCAGAGGGCCCATAGGTCGAGACGTCCGTCAGCCGGTCCCAAGGCGACCGCATGCGAAACCCCAGAGGGTTTGATCTCGCCTCTACGAGAGCGCCCGCCAAAGCAAGGTCGCTAGGCGGGTTGAGGCTGAGTCCAAATGACGTAGGATGGGAATCGGTCGGTACCTTTCGGTCGACGAGCAGCGACATAGTCACGTCGGGGACTGATTGCACCGTCGTCTCAGGTACGAGGGCGACGTCCTGCAAGCTCTCCGCGAGCGCACTGGCGTCGTTCGCTTGCTCGGGATCGGCGTGTCGCGGGGAGACGGCGCTCGCCTTCGTCTCAAACGCGAGGTCGACGCCCGACGCGCCCCCCGTTGGGGCGCTGGGGACGTCGACTCGCTCGACAGCCGACGAGGCGCGGCCTCCCGCTTGGCCTTGGTTGCCCCGCCTCCTCCTCCGTTGGCGGGGGAGAGGACGGGGCGAGCTCGAACGTTGTTCTTCCACCACGCGGGGAAGACGTCGTCGATTCCTCCGCCGGCGGGCGGGCTGTCGACCGCCATTGTCGTTGTTGCGTGGCGGTGGAAGGAGTATCATGTCGTAGCCGCCGTCGAAGGCCATGAACTCAAGACTCCCGAAACGGAGCACCGTCCCGGGTCGAAGAGGTTGCTGGAGACTGCCCATCTGGAGCTTGACGGGAAGCTGTTCGTCAACACGCAGCAGGCCCCTACCTGGCGCGCCAACTGTCGGCGTTTCGAGACCGGGGGGTCCCTCGGGCCGACGAGTGAGTGTTGTCGCGTGCCCCAGCCCATATGGGTCGAGGGCGGGGCCAAGCGCGAAGGGGGGAAGGAGCGAGGCGGCCGAAGATCGGCGTGAGAGAGGTGGGAATCCCGCGGCCTTCGTGTTCGTCCCGCGCCCAGGTCGGGTGCGCTTGCAGTAGGGGGTTACAAGCGTCCACGCGGGAGAGGGAAGCGAGCGGCCCCAAGAGAGCGCTTGTCCCGTCCTCGTCCCCGCGCGGCCAACCCTCTCTAAGAGGGCCCTGGTCCTTCCTTTTATAGGCGTAAGGAGAGGATTCAGGTGTACAATGGGGGTGTAGCAGAGTGCTACGTGTCTAGCGGGGGAGAGCTAGCGCCCTAAGTACATGCCGATGTGGCAGCCGGAGAGATTTTGGCACCCAGCTGGTGTGATGTCGTGGCCGTCGGAGGAGCGACGGAGCCTGGCGGAGGGACAGCTGTCGGAGCGGTTGGGTCCTTGCTGACGTCCTCTTGCTTCCGTAAGGGGGCTGAGAGCCGCCGTCGTCACAGAGTATGCGGGGCGCCATCATTGCCTATCTGGCGGAGCTAGCCAGATGGGACACCGGTCTCGTTCCCTGCGGCCCGAGTCAGCTCGGGGTAGGGTGATGATGGCGCCTCCGGTTGACGTGGCTGGCCTGCGCCCTAGGTCGGGCGATGCGGAGGCTCCTCCGAAGCCGAGGTCGAGTCTATCTTCCATGGCCGAGGCCGAGTCCGAGCCCATGGGTCGGGCGAGGCGGAGGTCGTCCGCAGAGGCCAGGGCGGAGTCCGAGCCTGGGGTCGGGCGGAGCGGAGTTCGTCGTCTTCCGGGGCTGAGCCCGAGTCCGAGCCCTGGGTCGGGCGGAGCGGAGTTCGCCGTCTTCCGGGACTTAGCCCGAGTCCGAGCCCTGGGTCGGGCGGAGCGGAGTTCGCCGTCTTCCGGGACTTAGCCCGAGTCCGAGTCCTGGGTCGAGCGGAGCGGAGTTCGCCGTCTTCCGGGACTGTGCCCGAGTCCGAGCCCTGGGTCGGGCGGAGTGGAGCTTCCTATGGTGCCTTTGGCAGGGCCTGACTGCCTGTCAGTCTCACTCTGCCAAGTGACACTGCAGTCGGAGTGGCGCAGGCGGCACTGTCCTTCTGTCAGGCCGGTTAGTGGAGCGGCAAAGTGACGGCGGTCACTTCGGCTCTGCTGGGGGACGTGCGTCGGGATAAAGGTGTCCGGCCACCTTTGCGTTAAATGCTCCTGCGATTCGGTCGGTCGGTGCGGCGATTTAGTCAGGGTTGCTTCTTAGCGAAGGCAGGGCCTCGGGCGAGCCAGGGATATGTCCGCCGTTGGAGGGGGGCCTCGGGCGAGACGGAAATCCTCGGGGGTCGGCTGCCCTTGTCCGAGGCTAGGCTCGGGCGAGGCATGATCGAGTCGCTCGAATGGACTGATCCCTGACTTAATCGCACCCATCAGGCCTTTGCAGCTTTATGCTGATGGGGGTTACCAGCTGAGAATTAGGAGTCTTGAGGGTACCCCTAATTATGGTCCCCGACAAGGGGAGAAATTTCAAATCTTAAAAATGCTTCTTGCAATCTTATTCCTATACCTTTGACTATTTGCAAAAAGTTTTTTGAAAGGATTTCTCCAAAAGATTTGCAAAAATAAACAAGTGGTGAAAATGTGGTCCAAAATGTTAAATAAGGAAAAAGCAATCCATTCACTCTTAGTCATATGATTAAAGTCTTTCATTGGTTTAATTCCAAGTAACCTATGCACATCTATCTCAATTGCAAACTAGTTACATTTCTACACTTCATATTTGCTTTGGTTAGTGTTGGCATCAATCACCAAAAAGGGGGAGATTGAAAGGGAAATAGGGTTAACCATTTCCTATAAATAGATTTTGGTGGTTGATGACCAACACAAACCATATGGACTAACTAGTTTGGCTAGATATGATTTATCTCAGGTGTATACGGTTCAACACAAACTAAGAAAAAATTCAGTTAGGGGACACAATTTATTTGGAGCAAAAGGACTTGAGTGTGCTGAAATTTGGCGCACCAGACACTTTCCAGTGCAGCAGGGCCATACAACTTCGAACCAGCTACTCTCGGGAATTCCAGGGCAGCCTTCACTATAATTGACCGGACTGTCTGGTGAGCCAGGGGAGTAACGACTCCCTGCACACCAACGGTCGACTGCAGAAGCTACATTGCACTACAATGCCGCGACAGAAGTCAGAGCGCAGAAGTCAGAGGGCACCGAACTGTCTGGTGCAGCAAGACGACAAGCGTCTCCAACGGTCAACTACTCCGAACCCTAACGGTTGTGCTGACGTGGCGCGCACCGGACAGTGCACAGTGACTGTCCGGTGGCGCACCAGACTGTCCGGTGCGCCCATCGCCAGCAGCCTTTACCAACAACTAGGAAGTGGTTGTGGGCTATAAATACCCCCAACCACCTCATTCATTGGCATCCATGTTTTCTGAAGATCACATTCATTACAAGAGCTATAACATTCACTCTAAGACACAACTACAAAGATCAAATCCTCTCCAAGTCCCAGATTCATCTCAACCACTTAGTGACTTGAGAGAGAGAGAGTTTTGTGTTCATTTGCGCTCTTGTTGCTTGGATTGCCTTTCTTCCTTCCTCACTCTTTTTCTAAGTGATTGTAAAGCAAAACAAGAGACACCAAGTGTGTGGTGGTCCTTGCGGGGTCTTAGTGACCCGTGTGATTAAGGAGAATGCTCACTCGGGCTAAGTAACCGTTTGAGAGAGAGGGAAATGGTTGAAATAGACGCGGCCTTTGTGGCCTCCTCAACGGGGACTAGGTTCTTTGGAACCGAACCTCGGTAAAACAAATCACTGTGTCTACTTCCTTTGATTCTCACTTGATTTGTTTGCCCTCTTTCCTCTCTCTAACGTTTCCTTGCTAGTATTGATTTGAGTTCGCTCTCATACGTCATACGCATCCTTTGAACAACTCTTAGCAAGAGAAACAACCTTTCAGACTTGAATTTAATTCTAATGCTAACCCCTACCTTTAGTGTGTGTTTAAGTTTATAAATTTCAGGTTTCACCTATTCACCCCCCTCTAGGCGACTTTCACCCATTGCTTATCTTAGCATCGGCAGATGTAAGTATGGTCTTGTAATTGTTGATGACTATTCCCGCTTCACTTGGGTTTTCTTTTTGTAGGATAAATTAAAAAGCCAAAGTACAATGAAGCGCTTTCTAAGGAGAGCCCAAAATGAGTTTGAGTTCAAGGTGAAGAAAATCAGGAGCGGCAATGGATCGAAATTCAAGAATCTTCAAGTGGAAGTGTATCTTGAGGAAGAAGGCATCAAGCATGAGTTCTCCGCTCCCTACACACCACAACAAAATGGTGTAGTGGAAAGGAAGAACATGATGCTTATTGACATGGTAAGGATGATGCTGGGAGAATATAAGACAAAAGAGCGGTTTTGGTAGGAAGCCATGAATACAACTTGCTGAAAGGGAAATGGGCTTAATCATTTCCTATAATCTATTTTGGTGTTTAACATCCATCACAAACTGTTGGGGGCCTTCGTCTTCCGAAGGTCCTCAAAAACATGATTTAACAATGTTTCCAGAGTGTAATACATGAACAGGTACCTTCGGATTCGGATCAGAACCACAGTGTGAGAAGCACAAACAATACAAAGGTTGACGCAGCGCCAAAGCTACGCGCAAGGGAGCTTCGGCATGACAGCTGGAAAGGGAACCGACTTAAAAGGGGAAAAGACTATTTAGACCTCGGTGGATTACCTTAGAGTCATTAGCAAATGTAAAGGGCATGGATGTAATTTCACATGGGCTGCATCCCGTGCCTATAAATAGATGAACAGTACTCCCGTACTGTTCATGCTGACTTGGCATTTGCTTTTTCGTCACGCTCGTACCTTTGCTTTCTGTCAAGCCGAAGGTACCAAATGTAATCTAATATTGTTCTTATGATAATTTATGATTATATATTGAGAAATATATATGATAATGTTATTGTTCACATTGTTTCTTATGCTTTACATGCTCCATTCGTTGTTAATAATTATACATATATGTATGTGGAGATGATGAAGATATGTCCTTCATGACCTTCATCCGAAGATCATTATATCCTTGAGGAAATAATGCTTCGAAGGACGAAGGGCATTAACAAGTAACCTGTTTTGGTGTTGCCTTGTTCTCAATTTATAGCATTTGAGAGCAAGTCCCCAACACAAACCACGTGGACTAATTAGTTTGCCAAGCTGACATTTATCT
This sequence comes from Zea luxurians, assembly GCA_029449295.1. NCBI lineage: Eukaryota > Viridiplantae > Streptophyta > Magnoliopsida > Poales > Poaceae > Zea > Zea luxurians. Next base: position 8,556,826 of record JAOPSE010000048.1, on the reverse strand, counting down.
CAGGTGCATAAAGTTCAACATAAACCAATAAATAAATTGAGTTGGGGAACTCTATAAAGTTTGGAGCAAAGACAAGAAGAGGTGCTGACAGTGGCGCACCAAACAGTGTCCGGTGTGCACCGGACACTATCCGGTGCCCAGGCCAAGCCACTCGCGAACTGGTCGCTCTCGGGATTCTCTGGAGACACTTCGCTATAATTCATCGGACTATCCGGTGTGCACCGGACATGTCCGGTGAGCCAACGGAGCAACGGTCAGATGTGCCAACGGTCGACTGCGGTGTATAGTGCGCAAGTCAGAAGTCAGAGCAGCAAATTCAGAATGCACCGGACATGTACGGTGTGCCACCAGACTGTCCAGTGCAGCAAGAAGACAAAAGACTTCAACGGTCAACTACTCCAAACCCTAATGGTCTGCTAACGTGGCAGGCACCTAACAGTGAACAGTGCCCTGTCCGGTGCACCACCAGACTGTTCGGTGTGCCATCGACAGCAACACCTGGAGTAGTTGTTGGGGCTATAAATACCTGGAGTCGTGTTCATTTGTGTTGATCTCCACTCGATTTATTTCCCCTCCCTTCCTCTCTCTAAAAGTTCCCTTGCTCATATTGATTTTAGTTGGCTCCCAAAGTTATCCACAATGATTGAGCAACTCTTGGCAAGGAGAACTATCTTCCGCACTCCGGATTATTTCTAACACTAACCCCGAGCATAGTGCATGTTTAAAGTTTGTAAATTTCAGGTTTTGCCTATTCACCCCCCCTCTAGGCGACTTTCACTTGCCATGCCATAAACCGCCTCTACCTTCATCGCCTCCTCAAGAAGACAACATATGAGCTCCTAACCTGTAACAAACCAAATGTTTCATACTTTCGTGTATTTGGGAGCAAATGTTATATCTTGGTTAAGAGAGGTAGACATTCAAAGTTTTCTCCCAAAGATGTAGAAGAGTTTTTACTAGGTTATGATTCAAATACAAAAGCATATAGGGTCTTCAACAAATCTTCGGGTTTAGTTGAAGTCACTATGGCGATAGGTGATCTTGATTCAAATACAAAAGCATATAAGAACTATGGCATATAGGGTCTCCCAAAGCAAGTTGATCTTGATGATGTAGATGAAGATGAAATTCCAATGACCGCAATAAGAACTATGGTGATAGGTGATGTGCGACCATAGGAACAAGATCAACCCTCTTTCTCAACAATGGTGCAACCCCCAACTCAACATGAGGAACATGTACCTCAAGAAGAAGGCATGGATCAAGAGGGAGCCCATGAAGAAAATGACAAGTAGGAAGAAGTACCACATACACTTCCAACTCAAGTTCGAGCCACCATTCAAAGGAATCATCCGGTGGATCAAATCCTTGGTGACATCAGCAAGGGAGTAATTAGTCATTCCTGATTGGCCAATTTTTGTGAGCATTACTCCTTTGTTTCTTCTATTGAGCCTTTCAGGGTAGAAGAAGCCTTGTAGGATCTGGATTGGGTGTTGGCCATACAGGAAGAGCTCAACAACTTCAAGAGAAATGAAGTGTGGAGCCTGGTGCCACGTCCGAAGCAAAACATTGTGGGAACCAAGTGGGTGTTCCGCAATAAGCAAGACGAGTACAGGGTGGTGACAAGAAACAAGGCTCGACTTGTGGCAAAAGAATATGCCCAAGTCACAGGTTTGGATTTTGAGGAGACTTTTGCTCCTGTAGATAAGCTTGAGTCGATCCGCATTTTATTGGCCTATGGTGCTCACCATTCTTTTAAGTTGTTTCAAATGGACGTGAAGAGCGCTTTCCTCAACGGGCCAATCAAGGAGGAAGTGTATGTGGAGTAACCCCCTAGCTTCGAGGATGACAGGTATCCCGATCATGTCTATAAGCTCTCTAAGGCGCTCTATGGGCTTAAGCAAGCTCCAAGAGCATGATATGAATGCCTTATAGATTTTTTATATCTAATTCAAGGTCGGGAAAGCTGATCCTATTTTTTACTAAGACTTGCAATGGTGATTTGTTTGTATGCCAAATTTATGTCGATGACATAATATTTGGTTATACTAATCAAAAGTTGTGTGAGGAGTTTAGCAGGGTAATGATGCTGAAATTCAAGATGTCAATGATGGGCGAGTTGACTTATTTCCTCAGATTTCAAGTAAAACAACTCAAGGAAGGGACGTTCATCTCCCAAACAAAGTACGCACAAGACTTGCTCAAGAAGTTTGGGATGAAGGATGCAAAGCTCGCTAAGACGCCAATGGGAACCGACGGACACTTGGATCTTGACAAAGGAGGTAAGTCTGTTGATCAAAAGGCATACCGGTCTATGATAGGTTCATTACTTTATATTTGTGCTAGTAGACCGAATATAATGCTTAGCGTATGTATGTGTGCTATATTTTAATCCGGCCTCAAGGAATGTCACCTTGTGGCTGTGAAGCGAATTCTTCAATATTTAGTTCATACGCCTTGCCTCGGGATCTGGTATCCAAAAGGGTCCACCTTTGACTTAATTGGATATTCATACTCTGACTATGTCGGGTGCAAGGTTGATAGGAAGAGCACATAAGGGACTTGTCAGTTTCTGGGAAGGTCCCTGGTGGCCTGGAGCTCAAAGAAACAAACATCTGTTACCCTATCCACCGTCGAGGTTGAGTATGTTGCTGCAGGTCAGTGTTGTGCGCAACTACTTTGGATGAGGCAAACCCTCCGGGACTTTGGCTACAATCTAAGCAAAGTCCAACTCCTATGCGATAATGAGAGTGCAATCCGCTTGGCGGATAATCCTGTTGAACACAGTTGCACTAAACACATAGACATCCGACATCACTTTTTGAGAGACCACCAGCAAAGGGGAGATATCGATGTTTGTCATATTAGCACTGAGAACCGGCTAGCCGATATCTTCACCAAGCCTTTAGATGAGAAAATGTTTTGTAGGCTACGTAGTGAGATAAAAGTCTTAGATTCGCGGAACTTGGATTGATCTGTATCATACATGTGTCTTTATGCCTTTGATCATGTTCCTTTAAGCATTATTGTCTTTACTTGCTTATTTTGGTGCTCAAGTTATAAAATGTCATCCTCGGACCTCACAAGTCCTTGTGCAAATGATGCATATATTTAGGGTGAGGATATGCTACAACTTGACCCTCTAGGACTAATATGTTTGCTTGAGTGATTTTGATATAGTCTCAAAGGTGAATTGAAAGGGAAACAATGGACTTGGACAAAGAAAACACCTGCATTACGGTATCAATGTCTCTTGTTCCAAGTCATTATTGTGTTTTCTCATTGCCCTGTTTTTTATTTGCAATTTTTTGGCAATGGGGTTTAAGGCCACTAGTTCTTCCATTTAAGTGCTTAATGCCAAAGGGAGAGAAATTAAGGTTAAAGCAACTGGATCAGCTACCACTTGTGAAATTTTTGAAAAAAATAAGTGCAAGTATACTTGGTTTTTTTATCAAAACCCTCTTATTGCAAAAACTACTCTCTTGTGGGGGACAAATTTGATTATGGGAAACAGGGGGAGTTTTGGCTTTTTGATCAAAACTAGTCTTAAAAGATATTTTGATTTGCCAAAACAAAATGTTTTGACATAGAGATAGGAAAATGAATTTGCTTTGTAAAAACAAACCAAGTGGTGACAAAATGATCAAAATATGCCAAATCTTGTAACAATTAAATTGGTTTTGAGTTGGACATCATTTTGCACATTTTTGGCTCACATTTGGAGATGTTATTGCATTTTGAGTTTCTTTTGATGTGTTGGTATTAATCACCAAAAATGGGGAGGTTAAAAGGGAAATGTGCCCTTAGGCCATTTCTATTTGTTTTGGTGATTAAATGCTCAACACATTACATTTAGACTAACATCATCTTACATAAGCAAATAAACATAGGTATGCAAAACAAATTGAGCTTAGAAGAGGGCAAAGTACAAATCTATATGGTACCAAGTGAAAAAGGTAACCTCTGGACACTTAGTCAATTGTGTAGAAAATGGTGACGCCTAAGAGGGGGCAGTGAATTAGGACTTCTAAAACTTTCTCTAAACTAGGCCAAAAATGAATCCCTAGCACAAAACCTATGCAAATAATCAAACTAGAATATGCAAACTAGGTTTTGTCTAAGTGTTGCTATCTCCACCGCAAAGCCTAAGTTTCAATCCTAAATGATCTAATTAGAAAGACAAGATTGAAACTTAAATACTTAATATAAATGTAGAAGGTAAAGAGCAAGGTAGAGATGCAAACTCTCGTGGATGACGCTAATATTTTTACCGAGGTATCCGAAACCACACAAGGTTCCGACTAATCCTCGTTGGTGCCTCTACGCAAAGCGTAGCCCACGCGAGGGCCAAGCACCACAATTGAGTAACTCCATAGAGAGTCGCGGGCCTTCTCCACACGCAAGTGGTGCTCCGCTTCCGGCTACTCTCGGACGCTCCCCGCCGTCTCCACTATCGAGCTTCCGGCCGAAATGTCGCGGGCCTCGTTCCCTCCGATACACGATGGCGGCCGTGACACAAACACAGTTGTCACAGTCTTGCAAGACTGTCGTCCCACTCGGTACAATTACAACGGCTCATGCAAGAGCCGAGGGGTTGTGTGATTTTTCTAAACTCACTCAACTGACTATGATTCACCTAGAGCAAGCGCTAATGCGATCTAACTAACCTAAGCACTTCGCAAAGCACCTACGCTAATCACTGAGTGATTCTATTAAAAAATTGGGCGTATGAGCACTTGGAAATGTCTATAATATGCCTTGGTATGTTGCTTGGGCTCCCACACGTTGAAATGGCCGGTTGGGGGGTATTTATAGCCTCCCCCACAATTATAGCTGTTGGACAGAAAGCAGCAGCTTTCTGTCGACGAGCGCACCGGACAGTCCGGTGCCCACCGGACATGCACTGTTAACTGTTCGGTGCCCTGCCACGTCCGCCGACCGTTGGGGTCTGTAGCAGTCGACAGTTGGATCCGACCATTGCTAAACTGTTCGGTGCACACCGGATAGTCCGGTGTTACAGCCCAAGAGCACCTAGTTGTAGGCCTCTCTGCGCAGACTGCCCGGTGTCCCACTAGATAGTCCGGTGCACACCAGATAGTCCGTCGACCGTTTTGGTCTGTAGCAGTCGACCATTGGATCCGACTGTTGATAGACTGTCTGGTGCACACCGGATAGTCCGATGCTACAGCCCGAGAGTGTCTAGTTGTAGGCCTCTCGCGCAGACTGCCCGGTGTCGCACCGGACAGTTCGGTGCACACCGGACATGCACTGTTCACTGTCCGGTGCACCACAAGTGCGCTGGCTGACTGCCCTCTTCATGGATTTCTTTGCTAATTCCTTGGGCTTCTTTTGTTCTCCAGTTTTGGACTTCTACACTTCTTTTTATGTTTTCTTTTGAGGTGTTGCATCCTCAGTGTCTTAGTCCAATCCTCTTCGCATCATGTGAACTATAAATACAGACACTAGCAAACACATTAGTCCACATGTTATGTTGATCATCAAACACCAAAATCTCTTTAGCCAAATGGCCCGGGGTCCATTTTCCTTACAAATTATTTTGTGTACTAATCATACTTTACGAAGTCATAGCCAAATGCACCCATCCCGATGTAAATGAATGGCACCAACAGGTCTATGGTGTCTCTTTTATGTCAACTGCTGATGATGAAGTTGAGGAAGATTGTCTTGCTGGTGATGTGGATCAGTCTGCCCCTCCTCCTTACCAAGGTGATCAGGGCCCCTCTTTTTCTTATCCTCCTCCATAGGATCCATCTGTTAGCACTCCTCCTGCTAACCCTGGGGAGGAAAACTTCACTGTAAATCTGGCTGCCCGTTTCTTTGATCCTTTTCCTCCGTGGTAATTTGTGGTCATCCCTCCTCCTGTTTTTGGTCACCCCATGAAGTTTGTGTTACCCGCTCGTTGAGCTAAGTTAAGAAGAGATTGCCTTGAACTTGGTGGTTGGCTTGTTGAGGATTAGGTGGTTGGCTTCGCAAAGCACCTACGCTAATCACTGTAAACCTGAAGAAGAACAAGTAATTTATTCATGATTCCATCTAGTTAAGGCGTCAAAAATTCTAGTGTACAATTCTCACTAAAATTCAAAATCGTTGAAACAGCATGTGCCTATAAACAAGAAGAGCAATACAGGTCAAAATAGATTGCCAGGTACTAAGATGTATGACATGAACATGTAATCTGGTATACTAGAATATATGCATACAAATTGTATAAACTTAATATCTCAATGCACACAAAGGACTTAAACAACATTCAGTTTAGAGGTCTGGCATACATAAAGTTAGTAGTTGCTTGGTAATTAAATTATTTTTTTATCAAAGAAACTTGTAAGCTCAAAGATCAAAAGGGATTTTTTTGACATTTAGATGTGTTAGCTGCCCACATATATTTATATTTAAAACATGTAAACCACACACAAACCATATTGGTCTACATCAACTGCCCACATATATTTATATTTAAAACCTGTAAACCACACACAAACCATATTGGTCTACATCAACCTATTTATTGATGCAACCTCAATTAAAAAATGTGATGTCTTACAATTTTTAATAATAGGCAAATATGTCGACAATCGTACATTAATCTAATCCTTTTTAGCGATATTGGTAAGTCTTTATTGTATGTTTGCAGGGATAGCATAGCGGCATGAATTGTCCTCGTAACTTAACAGATCAATTACAAAGTTTCTTCGATGATCTTTGCATCCTACACACAAAGACATAAGAGAACAAAACGTCAAATTTATATTATGTAACTGAAATGTATGTTTGAACATGAAACAAACGTACTCCACTCACCCTATCAAATTCCATTCGTCTAGCACTCCCCCACATGACCATAGCTTGTAGAACAAAGTAGCTGGTATTAACCCTATAGAATAATGTTCGGCCAACTATATCATATACAATGGTTATCATAGAAAAAATTTAAATTGTTGAGAACATGGTATTGAGAAAATACCCTTTTAAGTCAATTGGAACACCAGACCGAATTGTATGTTCCCACTTAAAAATATCCTCTGCCCATCCAAAACGTTTCTTATTGTAGGCAATCTTATATTTCTTTGAGGCCATGATAATTGCTTCCGCAAACCTCTTGTATGGAATGTGTTTACACCAATCTTGAGTGGGTGTAAAGTCTATAAAAGTTACGTGCTTTTTACCATGATCAATTACGAAAAGTGCGTAGCATCCGTTGAATTTCCATGGCATAAGAACCTACAAAATATCAGTCATTAGGATTGCAACAAAGTGCCTTTTATAAATACATTCGAAATGAACACATACTTACATATTTACGACCAGTGATATGATAGTTCAATGAAGGCCAACAGTCGAGTGTTTTGGCTAACTCTTCTGCTGTAGAATCCTGATGGTACTTTGGAAGTTTACCAAAACCAACCATTCTCTGGATAAATATATATACATGTCCACATGAGGATTATATGTATAGATACAATATATTACTACATTATTGATTGGAAACAAACTTACCCAGAAGCGCATGTCCATATAATGTTTTTTATCCTTTATCATTTCATCTTTCGACATATGTGACTCTTTAATGGCCAACAATCGAACAGCCATGTCAAAACATTTTAGAGTCATATCTAGATTTACCCTTAATACGTTTTACATGTCTTTGACAGATATTTCTATCTTAAAAGGGTTGAAACTTCGCACCCATGTCATCCTGTAATGCAGCATGTCAAAAGTCTATATCAAAACTCTACGTAGTTGGTACCTATAAAATAGATAAAACAATGAGCACTTACTCTAATGTCGTATCATCTTGGATTTTCATGATGTAATCACATAGAACATCTATTAAATCGGCTTTGGTCACTGGCATGTCCTTTGTGGAAAGGCCACTCAGTAAAAATTCATTAGTGCACTCATCGGTCGGGATTTTTATAGGAGTTCTTTTATCCCAATCATGAACAAACCACCTTTCTAAGTCTGCTTGAGTGATGGGGCCATCATCATCTTCCATCAATACTTCGCTATCTTTAGATACACAAAGTAGTTTCCTCTTCTTAGGATTTGTGGGACTATCTAATATCTGAACATCAGAGGAGCTTCCAGCATCGACTTGTTTGTCATACTTATATAATGGACACCCCTTTCTCTTGTTTATATCTGAACATAGTAACATAGCAGCCAATTTTTTCCTAAAGTGTGACATGTCATCCTACAAATAAGAAACAATTTATTTAGCAATTATATGTATCAATTGGTTTGGCATGATAACAGAAGACAACAAACAGATATTCATGTTCTAGCCGCATCTAATTTATTGTTCAGGAAAGAGACCCATCAGAAAATGCAAACTGCCAACAAGAAATTCTATGCATGTGATAAATATGCAAATTGCAGTTATGTCCACAGTGTATGCAAAGCAAAACGACTGAACCAATCATAAAAATCGTAGGTCGGACTGTCCATGTAGCATCCCAAAAATTCAAATCTTGAAAATTTCTCAAACTCGCTCTAAATTCAAAATGAATTTCAAATTTCATTTCAAAATGTTTGTTTGCAAATTGATATCAGCAAATAAAATATAGTGGTCTATATTCTCTCTAAAATCCTCCTCAAAATATCCTACAAATATTTCCCCAGTGATCACCCTCAAATTCTTTTCAGAAATACTGCCCAGATATTTCTCGAGTGATCCCCCTCAAATTCTTCTAGAAATACCGCTCAGATATTTCCCGAGTAATCCCCTTCAAGTTCTTTCCAGAAATACTGTCCAAATATTCCACCAATATATCTCCAAGTATTTTCCTCCTAAGAAATACCTTTAGAATCATTTTTCATGTCCCTACAAATATTTTCTTCATAACTTTCCTCATGCTCACACGTATATGTATGCCTCCGGTGTCATACGTTGAGCTCTACAAGCTAATTACACTCATATAAGACAAATCCATGCTAATCTCCCACTAATCCTTTATCCTCCAACTAATCCTCTCATCCCTCCCCCTAATCCTCCCACCATGGCTATAAATAGAGGGGCAAGGGCCTCCCCTCAAGCCACCCCAAGCATTTCATGGCAACTCTCTCCACTCCCCCCCCCCACACGCCCACTCCACCTCCCACACAAGCACACACTAGCACAAGGATCGTTCGGTCGTTCTTCGATCGTTCGTCCCCCTGTTCTTAGTTTGTTCGTTCGTTCGTCCGATCGTTCGATCGTTCGTCCGATCGTTCATGGTTCGTTCGTCCGATCGTTCGTTCGTCCAAATAATCTTTTTCCTGTTGTTATGCTGCCAAAATTCCGATCGTTCGTTCGTTCGATCATTCGATCGTTCATCGTTCGTTCATAGTCCCTATTCATCGTTCATCGTTCGTTCATAGTCCCTATTCAACGTTCATCGTTCGTTCATAGTCCCTATTCATCGTTCTTCTAGATAATCTTTGTCTTGTCGTTATGCTGCCGAAATTCTGATCGTTCGTTCGTCCGATCATTCGATCGTTCATCCATAGTTCCTATTCATCGTTCATCGTTCGTTCATCGTCACTATTCATCGTTCATCGTTCGTTCATACGAACTATTCACCATCACTATTTACCATTACTATTCATCGACACTATTCATCATTGTTACTATTCATAGTTACTGTTGGGAACTTGTTCTCAAATGCTATGAATTAAGAACAAGGCAACATAGAATGTTAAATGTTAAAATCCTTCGTCCGCTGAAGCATTATTTCCCTGAGGATTTAATGAGCTTCGGACGAAGGTCATGGATGGTAAATCACGAAGATCATATCTTCGTGTTCAGAGATAAGACAATGCGAAATGAAATATAAAATATAAAACGTTAAAGAATACCAAGAATAAATAACATTATTTATTTATTTTATAATATAAATTGAAATATTAAAACATGATATTTAGTTACATTTATACCTTCGCCTTGGCAGAAAACAATAATTCCAGAGTAATGCGTTAGCGATTACAGGAGTGTGTGAACAGTAAAGGAGTACTGTTCACTATTTATAGGCACAGGACGCAGCCTGTAAGAAATTACAATCATACCCCTTACAAAAGATTACAATTATGACTCAGACCCTTATGGACTAAAAAGTCATTCCATCTTTAAGTCGGTTCGATCCTTCATCTTCGGATACGCTATAATATCGAAGCTTCATGAGCGGTAGCTTCGGTATCACGTATAAACAGGTTTTGCCGAAGGTGTTTCTTCATGCAGGACCTTCGGCGACGAAGCATGGTCCCAACAGTAGCCCCTTCGCGGTGCTAGATCGTTTTTCGTAACGAGCTTGATCCGTGAAAAAAAATCTCTTAGGCTTCGGGAAGCCGAAGGTCCGAAAAATACCTTCCCTGAGCTCGTTGCCGGGAAACGATACAATTTCTGAGCGCGAAGCGGTCCCACCATGCAGGTTCACCTTCTCGGGTTTTGTGGCCCACCGTTCAGTGGGTGCGAGCGACTGTTTGCCCGGTGTAAAAGACTTGACGATTCACCTTCTTACCTGCAGCACTATATAAACAGACGGGTAGGTGTGAAGTTACCACAGCATTCATTGCTATTGCACTGTTTTGCTGCCAAAAATTTAACCATAGCCGAAGCTTGACTTTTGCATTCAAACGAAGCACCTCTTTGGATTCTGCTTCGTCAAAGAAGAGCTTCGGAAAAAAGGTTATTAATTTCCAAAAAATTTATAATCAAATGGCCAGAGTACGTTCCACTGCCAGGGTTGAGCGTGATGGAGATGAGACCGAAGCCATTGAAACTGTTCCGATTTCCGAAGCAATGAGGCGTTCTGGGCTAGTTTCATCAGGGGACACACCTGCTGCCGAAGCAACACAAGCTGATGTTGAAGAAGTTGGTTCCGAAGATGAGTACAGCTGCGGGGTGCCAAGTAAACCTAGTCATCTGGACTTTGGAAAGTCCACCATCTCTGAAGCTGATCTTCCTAAAATGGTGAAGCTGGGTTATTTTAGTGAGGCCAAGAAGGAATTAATTCGTTTTGGTGGAGAAGAAACTATCCCAAAGCCAGGAAAGGATGAGGTAGTAGTCTTCAAAAGTTTTCTTAAAGCTGGTTTAAGATTCCCCCTAAACAAGATGATTGCTATTCTACTGAAGAAGTTTGGGATTTACCTTCATCAGCTGACCCCTAATGCTATCGTTAGGTTAAGTGTTTGTATTTGGGCCCTTCGTAGCTAGGGAGTGGAACCGTTCGGTGAGGGTTTCTGCCGAGTTCATGAATTACACTACCAGACTAAAGCCAGAGGAGATGGTATGCACGAGAATTTTGGCTGCTACAATTTTGCTTATCGCAAGACTACGAAGTTTCCAGTGATAAGCTACCGAAGCAAATGGCCAGCCAGATGGAAGTCTGAATGGTTTTATGTTAAAGTTGATGAAGATGAAGATAAATTGGTCCAGAGTCCGCTAGAACTAACCTTCAGAGATACGAGGCCCCGATGCAACATGATAATGGGGAGCCCGAGTCAGATTGCTTTGGCTGAATTTCGAGTGATTTCAGATCATATTGGCACTAGAGACTTAGTGCAGGAATTTTTGGCTTTTAAAGTGTTCCCAACACTGAAGGAGTGGGAGATGCCGAAGCTAGAGGGAGAAAAGAAGAAGGGAGAACTTGTTCGATTGCCTTGTCACTACAAGTTTAAGAAACATTTTAAAGCACCCTGCCAAGAGTGGTTGGACACAATTGAGATTATGTGCAACGATATCCTCGGCAACTACTGTAAGAAAGAAGATCAGTTAATGACTGCGGCCTTCGGCACTCGTCCGAAACGAAGATTGAATCAGGTGCTGGATGCCTTGAATTTTGATTACCCTGACTATGAGCAACTGGACGGAGATGCCGAAGGCCAGAAAAGAAAAAGGATTGCCAGCGTCCTTGACAAAGAAGGCACCAAATTGGCTAAAAAGGAGAAAGAAATTTCTGAGAAAAGAAAACCGAGCCCTGAGCCGAAGATAGCTGCTCCAAAGAAAAGAAAAGCTGCATCCCCAAAACCAAAGACGTCGGCCCAAGAGGAGGAAGCTCCTGCAACACCTTCTGCTGCCGAAGTGGAAGAGATTCTAAAGGTAATGACTGAACCTTTGCCTATCAAGCTAAGTCCGCTGGCGCCAGAACTGACGAAGTTTTTTCAGAAGGAAAAAGAACCTTCGGCAACAGAAAGTCCCGCTAAGCCGAAAAAACGGAGAATTATCCAAGTGGCCGATGTCATTCATCAGACATCGCCACCGACATCGGCGTCAAAAACACCATTTATTGAAAGCGCTGTCACTGCCAAAACCACAGCCACCGGAGCCGAAACTACCGGAGCCGAAGCCACCGGAGCAGCCACTGAAGCCGAAGCCACCGGAGCCGAAACCGAGACCACCGAAGATCCTAATCTAGAAACTACACTTGGTGATATTGATAACATGCTTCTGAAAATGGCTGAAGAAGAAGCTGTTGCGACCGCGGTGGACACGACAATTGAGAAAGGAAAAAACAAATTGAAGACACTTTGGAAGAAGAAAACTTTAATTTTCAAGATATACTTGGACAAGAGTTATCAGAAACTGAGAAAGAAGAGCTAAAGAAATATGCTATATCCTGTGGATACAAACCAGGGTCTCTGCTGTTTGGCGGAGTCAATGAAGGGAAACTAAGATGCCTTTGGAATCGAACCGAGGCCAAGGTTGTTAGGACTTTCTCAAAGAGTGTTGGCGTGCCGAAGATTGAAGCGGACCTCTGCAGGTACCAGCGACAGCATATCGCCGGTAGCTTGCTCTATGCTAATTTCAAGGTACAAACTCAATTGCCGAAGATTGTTAGGACTTTTGAATTAAGATGTTTTCTGACGAAGGTTGTTTTGGCAGAGTATATTACTAAGTAAAGTGTTGAGGATGCAACAAGATCTTGAAGACGAGAAAAACGAAGCTACCATCAAAGATCTAGAAGACAAAGTCGAAAGTTACGAAGCTGCTTTGAAGAAAAAGGACTTCGTCGTTCAAGACCTTGAAAACAAAATTAAAGATCACGAAGCTGCCTTGGAGAAGAAAGACTTCGTCATTCACTCTATGGAAGGTTCACTGGCTGAAGCTCAAGCTGAAATTGAGAAATTAAACAGCGAATTACTCATAAAATCAGAAAGATCTGAGCAAGAAAAGAAGAATCTCGAAACAAGTCTCAAGACCAAAATTGAGAAGAATTCAAATTTGCAGAAATCATTGAAGGAGCTTCAGGAAAAAATGCTTAGATTTCGGTAACCGATGCGTGCAGCGGCTGAAGGATGTGTTTTACTCAATTGGAGCCAGCTCTGATAAGTTTACACCTTCAGCTAAAAACCTGCCAAGCACCTTTGAATACATTGAGGGCGAAGTTGATGCACTTGACGAAGTTATCGCTGGGCATGCCGATTTCTGCGCCCTGTTAGCTTCTCGAGGCACGGCTACTGCTTTCCTGAAGGCTGGCTGTACACACGGGAAAATTGTTAATAGGCCAAACTTCAGTTTGTCGCCAGCAGATTTGGTTGACATCCCCAGCCTAGCTCGAAGCATAGGAAACAGGTTTATGACCCAGATTTGGATAAACGGCGGGCGAAAAATGGCTGGTGACGAAGCTCGGAGCCACCTTAAGCCAGTGAGAAACTTATACTTGTTACTTTTACCTTCTCCTTGAACTCTGCGCCTTTCTCATTCCGTTTTAATATGTACAGGATGATGAAGCTGAAGAATGACGAGCTGAAGCCTTAACAAATGCTCCGAAAGACTTTGCTGCATAAGATTCTAGAGAAAATTTTGTAATATGATTGTAAAGAAACTTATGTAAATTTGTGCGTACCTTGTAATATATCTTTTCCCCTTTGTCCGTGTACAACCTGCTTTGCTGTGGACGAAATTTTCTTTTTGAGCCGAAGGCGAAAAACACCTTCCCTTCTTTTCATACACAACGAAGCATGAAAATTTCTTATTTCTCCGAAGCTTTGTCCTTATAGCCGAAGCATCTGTCTTTTTTGTATGATATGATGATAATGATCCTATGTATGTCTAAATGAATGTTTATGAATGCAAATGTCATGATGTAATGTATCGTGCAAATGAATATCCGAATATATTCGAAGCCATAATCATAGCCTTCATTCCCTTAGGAATGACTCAAATCTTTTTGCCGCTTATTTTTCGGCTTCACCGTTTATTTTTCGGTGTATCAGCGCTGACTTTTCGCTGTAAGCCTCCCTTAGGAGCTTCTTCGCCTTTTACTTCGGCGGAATCAGCGTTTATTTTTCGCTGTAAGCCTCCCTTAGGAGCTTCTTCGCCTTTTACTTCGGCGGAATCAGCGTTTATTTTTCGCTGTAAGCTCTGCATTCCCTTAGGAACGACTTTTGAGCTTCTCCCTGTTTTCTTTTCTTTTTCCTTTGCACTCGATGGTGCGTTCTCAGCTTTTACATTTACATCTTTGGGGGATATTGCTCTTATAGAATTGAAATAAGAAAAAGAAAAATTACATGTTGTGGCCCCATTAAAAACCTTTCTCCCCTTTGGAAAGGAAAAGGGTGCCACAAGAAAGAATAAAAAAAATTACATCAAGCTAAACATAATATCGCCGAAGCTCATCCGCATTCCATGATCTAGGAATATCGTTGCCGTTCATATCCTTCAATCTGTAGGAACCGGGTCTTGACGAAGATACTACCAGAAAAGGTCCTTCCCACTTCAGCTGTAACTTGCCTACTGTCTCTGGGTTGGCTACTCTTCGAAGCACCAAATGTCCTGGTTCAATATTCTTTAGCCGAACCTTTCTATCATGCCATTTTATTGTTTCAGCTTGGTATTTATTGATGCTTTCCACAGCTTGGAGCATGATCCCTTCTATAGCATCTTTTTCCACAGAGTAATCAGCTTCAGCTTCGTCTTCTGCCGAAGCTACTATTCTTATTGATCCTGCTTTTGCTTCTTCCAGAGTTATTGCTTCGTCACCAAACAATAATTTGAATGGTGTAAAACCTGTTGATCTTGATATTGTTGTGTTGTGGCTCCACAACACTTTGATTAATTTGTCTGGCCACTTTCCCCTGGGCTGATTGAAGATTAACTTCATTATTCTTGTCATTATGATGTCATTAGCCTTTTCAACAAGTCCATTTGACTCCGGATGCCGAACTGATGCAAAATGGATCTTCGTGCAATTTGTTCACAAAATTCTCTGAAAGCTTTGGAATCAAACTGCGTTCCATTATCCATAGTAATAGCCTTCGGCACTCCGAAGCAACAGACAATATTTTGCCAGAAAAACTTTTGAATAGTGACCAAAGTTATTGTGGCTAAAGGCTTTGCCTCAATCCATTTAGAAAAATATTCCACTGCCACTACAACATATCTTAAGTTCCCCTGTGCTGGTGGTAACGGACCTAACAAATCAAGACCCCACCTTTGCAATGGCCAAGTGGGTTGTATTAACTGGGTTAGAGACGAAGGTTGTTTTTGATCTCTTGCACATTTCTGACAGCCTTCGCACTTTTGGACTAATTCCACTGCATCTGAAGCTGCCTTTGGCCAATAAAATCCTTGACGAAAAACTTTTCCAAGCAAAGGCCTAGATCCAATGTGAGATCCACACAGGCCTGCGTGTATTTCCTTCATCAATTCTATACCTTCGGCTCTGGATAAACACTTGAGTAGTGGAGAACAGACCCCATGCTTGTACAGCTCCCCTTCTATTATAACATATGGACGAGCTCTTACCTCTATCCTCTTGTTATAAGCTTCGTCATCTGAAAGAAAGTTACCCTGAAGGAAAGACATGATCTCAGTTCTCCAGTCTTCACTATAAACAGGAGATATATTGAGGACTGCTCTTTCAAGAAGTTCAACCGAAGGTGCTTTTATTGTTTCGAAAAATACTTTCGAAAGTAAGGGCAGCCCCTGTGCTGCTGACTTGGCTAGCAAATCAGCATGTTCATTTTCTTCTCGAGGAATATTTTTGACAGAAAACCCTTCAAAGGAAGCCTCAATCCTTCGGACCGTGTCTAAATATTTCTCAAGCTTCGGGTCTCTTGCTTTACAACTCTTGTCAATATGACCAGAAATAACCTGGGAATCAGTTTTAAGAACCGCCCTTCTAATTCCCATTGCCTTTAACTTCCGAAGACCCAAGAGCAAAGCTTCGTACTCAGCAATGTTATTTGTGCAACTGAAATCAAGTCTTGTTGCGTAGCAAGTTTTAACTTTGGAGGGTGCGACCAACACAGCGGCTGCTCCTGCCCCGAAGGTTCCCCAAGAACCATCGCAGAATACTGTCCAAACTTCGGCATCTTTACTCGCTTCTTCTTCCTGAGCCCCTGGCGTCCAGTCAACAATGAAGTCTGCTAACGCTTGGGACTGAATCGAAGATCTATGCACATAATCAATGCAGAACTCATTGAGTTCCGCAGCCCATTTTCCAACCCTTCCAGTAGCTTCTCTATTTCTCATAATATCCTTCAATGGTTGTGAAGAAGGGACAATTATATTGTATGCTTGAAAATAGTGCCGAAGCTTCCTGGAAGCCATCAAAACAGCATACAGCACCTTCTCCAATTCTGTATAATTTTTCTTTGATAAACTAAGAACTTCGGATACAAAGTATATTGGGGCTTGCTTTTTGACTTGCCCTTCAAGCCTCTCTTGGACAAGTGCCGCATTTACCGCTGAGTGCGAAGCTGCCACATATAACAACAGAGGAGCCCCTGGCGTTGGTGGAGTTAGCGTCGTTAGGTCTATCAAATATTGCTTCAGCTCTTCGAAGGCTCTCTGCTGAACTGGTCCCCATTGAAAAACTTCGGCTGACTTCAGCACTTCGAAGAATGGTAAATTTCTCTCTGTTGATCTAGATATGAATCTGTTGAGAGATGCTAGTCTTCCTGTCAATCGTTTGAGCCCCCTTCTTTGTGCTTGGTGGTTCCATTCGAAGGATAGCTTCGATTTTATTTGGATTAGCCTCAATCCCTTTTGTTGAAACTAGGCAGCCAAGGAATTTCCCCTTCTTTACTCCGAAAACACACTTTTCTAGATTCAGTTTTAGACTAGCCTGTCTAAAATTACCGAAAGTCTCCTGCAGATCAGCAATGTGATTTTCTTGCTTCGTGCTTTTTACAATGATATCATCAACATAAGTTAGCACATTTCTGCCTATCTGAGAATGAAGAACCTTTGCTGTCATTCTACTGAAGCTTCCTCCAGCATTCTTGAGCCCCTCAGGCATCCGAAGGTAACAATATGTTCCGCTAGGGGTTATGAAGCTGGTTTTTGGCTCATCCTCCTTCATCCAAATTTGATGATAGCCTAAATAACAATCCAACAGACTCATAAGTTCTGATGAAGCTGCTGCATCAACTAGGGAATCTATCCTTGGCAATGGAAACTCATCCTTCGGACAGGCCTTGTTGAGATCAGTAAAATCAATACACATCCTCCATTTGTCATTGTCCTTTTTTACCATAACAGTGTTGGCCAGCCATTCTGGATACTTCACTTCTCTAATGACTCCGGCGCTGAGGAGTCTTTTTACTTCATTTCGAGCACCTTCGGCCTTGTCATCAGACATCTTCCGAAGCCTCTGCTTTCTGGGTCTGAAAGATGGATCAACATTGAGCGAGTGTTCAATAACATCTCTGTTGACGCCACAGAGATCGTTAGCCGACCATGCAAAGACATCTTTGTTGTTGAAGAGGAACCTTATCAGGGTTTTCTCTTGTTGCTCAGACAATTGAGATCCTAGCAGCACCTTCTGCTCTACGATATCTTCGCATAAAAGCATGGGTTTCGGCTGATCGGCCGAAGCAGCCTTCTCCCTTCTGTACTTGTACTGCTCACAAGCTTCGGCTTCATCTATATTGTGAATTGCTTTTGAATCAGTCCAATTCCCCTCGACCTTTCTGGCAGCTTCCTGACTCCCATGAATAGCAATAGGTCCCTGATCCGAAGGTATCTTCATGCAAAGATATGCTGGATGAAGAATTTCTTCGAAAGCATTGAGTGTTCCGCGACCAATGATAGCATTGTAAGGATACTCCATGTCGACAATGTCAAACACAACTTGCTCAGTCCTTGTATTGTTGACGAATCCGAAGGTCACTGGCATGGTAATCTTACCAAGCGCTACAATCTGTCTTCCTCCGAAGCCACAAAGAGGGTGTGTAGCATCATGAATCTTGTCTTCGGACTCTTGCATTTGTCTGAAGGCCTTAGCAAATATAATATCCGCTGCACTGCCTGTATCAACCAAAACATTGTGGACCAGAAATCCTTTGATCACACAAGAGATAACCATAGCATCATTGTGTGGGTAATCCTTGAGCTGAAGATCCTCTTGAGAGAAGGTAATTGGAATGTGAGACCATCTTGACTTGATGAAGGGTCCTTGTGCCCCTACATGTTGTACTCTTCTCTGTGCCTCCTTCTTCTGTTTCTTGTTAGCCGGCTCTGAGCATGAACCACCTGTTATCGGGAGGATCAGCTTCGGAGCCGAAGCAGTTCCAGCTTGGTTCTTGAACGAAGCCATCGTCTCAAAAAAGTGGAAGTGAGTTCACCGGAGGTGGGCGCCAATGTTGGGAACTTGTTCTTAAATGCTATGAATTAAGAACAAGGCAACATAGAATGTTAAATGTTAAAATCCTTCGTCCGCTAAAGCATTATTTCCCTGAGGATTTAATGAGCTTCGGACGAAGGTCATGGATGGTAAATCACGAAGATCCTATCTTCGTGTCATGGATGGTAAATCACGAAGATCATATCTTCATGTTCAGAGATAAGACAATGTGAAATGAAATATAAAATATAAAACGTTAAAGAATACCAAGAATAAATAACATTATTTATTTATTTTATAATATAAATTGAAATATTAAAACATGATATTTAGTTACATTTATACCTTCGCCTTGGCAGAAAACAATAATTCCAGAGTAATGCGTTAGCGATTACAGGAGTGTGTGAACAGTAAAGGAGTACTGTTCACTATTTATAGGCACAGGACGCAGCCTGTAAGAAATTACAATCATACCCCTTACAAAAGATTACAATTATGACTCAGACCCTTATGGACTAAAAAGTCCTTCCATCTTTAAGTCGGTTCGATCCTTCATCTTCGGATACGCTATAATATCGAAGCTTCATGAGCGGTAGCTTCGGTATCACGTATAAACAGGTTTTGCCGAAGGTGTTTCTTCATGCAGGACCTTCGGCGACGAAGCATGGTCCCAACAGTTACTTTTTCGTCGTCACTATTCACTGTTACTATTCATCGATCATTCGATCACCCCACATTTCAACTACTCATCCATCATGCTGTCCGGTCCACCTAAGACCAGCCAGACCCATATTCCAGTCATACGAACTCCGGTGACTGTGATTTTCCTTCCAGTAGGGAACTTCTCATCTGGTCACCCATCCCAGGTTTCTCCAAGTTGAGCACGCTTAACTTTGAGATTCCTTCGAACCAGGCTTCCAAACTTAGATTCCAATAATTCTTGTTTCTAAATTCTTATCAAACTATTCCCTATCCAACCATGTCATCCCTTAAGCATAGTTCATATTCCAGAAAACTCCCAAAATACTATTGTCCCATATTCTGCCTATAACTCTCCTGTTCATACTAAGTCAGACAATTCATTCGTCACTATTCTCACCAACAGTGAACTTTACTGTGCTACACCACATACACCCAGCTATAAATACACCCAGCTACCCTCTCCCTCTCCACACACACACTCAACACCCTCAGCCAAGGCAAACACCCCACCCACTCAGTTACTCCGCTCTGCCGGCTACACGCATAGTGTCGCTTCGCCTCCAGTCCACCCTCCTGGTAAGCACCTCCGCTCCACCACTAGTAGTATCTCAACACCATATGACACAGATTCTACTCAAGACTCTACCCATCCATATATCGCTATTCTGACCACTATACTAAGTATTTGTTGATATACTTGTCGGTTTATATGTTTGCTTATTCATGTTGCATAGTTATCAGAGCGTTCGTGTCGTCTCGTGGAGGCCAGATCTTCAAGTCTACGCCAGGCAGTGGAGCTAGAAGCCAGTTCTGCGAGCTCCCCTTCCCCCTTCACCGGATAAGCACGACAAGCTCACTGGATCCCTTTGATGCATAAATTACCTATGGTTTTTCAACCACAACCCTCAGCCTGTTATTTTATGCATGATATGATTTTGAGACAAGTTATTATGGCCACCCAGCCGCTTGTCGCAATCAATCCTTGATATATTTGTTCCAAATGATTTGAGAAAAGGTGTGAGTTTTCAAAACAAAATGCTTTTCAAAATGTGTATGATGAAGGGTTTTCACCCTTATCACCTTTGAGTAGGGATGATCAGGGACTCCCTGGTTTAGGGGAGGACCTAAGGTGATGGCTCAACTGGTTTAGGCGTGAGCAGAAGGATTGTCCCCTCATATAAGGACCGGTTTGTCATCCTTCACTACCTGTACTCATGATAAGTACAACCACTCGAGACTGTGTGGGCAGTCACTCAATTTGAACTCGTACGGTTCAAACCCAGGGTTATGAAGGTTGGGGAGCACCGAGAGGATAAGGAGGGGGAATGTTTTGTCCGGTTTGGGCATGACGGTGGCCTGACTCCTTCCGGTATAACCGTTAAGGTAGGGACGTGCGAGGAAAGAAAGAGATTCGGATTCGGGTCTCACTAGCTACGAGATCGCAGAGCCGAACTAGTGGGTAAAGTGTACACCTCTGCGCAGAGTTTGAAAACCTATTCGAATAGTCTATGTCCACAGGAATGGACGAGTCTGGTGTGGTATGGCAATTAGTGTTTTGTTTTCAAAAAAAGAAGTGCGTTTGAGAAAAGTGATTTTTAAAAGGTCCGACGGTTGAGCCGTGAGCTATGGAGGACGGGAAGTCCAGTAGCTATTTTTGAAAATGAAAACCAGTAGGAAACCGCCCCTCTCCCCCTTCTCCCTGGCCGCAGGTGTGGCCCAACCGCGCCAGCGTGCCCGCCTAGTGCACATGCCTCGCCCACTGGAGCCGCTACCGCGACCGCCACCGCGCCGAGCGCCTTCGCCGAAGCTCAGGTGAACCCCTCCATCCCCAGTGCTATGGCCGACGAGGTCCTATGGCCGACTCGGTCGCCCTTTCTCCTCTCCCCAGCATCCCATGGCACTCTCGAGCCGCCGACCCCGTCTGCGCCTCGCCCGAGCTCCCGCGCTCGCGGCCCGCTCTCGCCATAGGATTAACAAATGTTTAATAGGTTCACATTACCATAGACCTCATCTATATAATTAGTTTTATAATTGGACTATATTTAATATTTGTAACTAGGATTCAAACATCCAATGTGACAGGATAAAAAATTCAGTCCTCTTGCTTCCAAACACCCCTAAGGCTAGCTCTAAATGTCCTCCTTCCCAAAATCCCCTATTCGTACTTTTTATTTTCCTCTACAACCATTCTCCTATTCAGCTTCTCATTTACTCTTAACTGAGCTATTTAACTTTTCTATATCAGTTTCTAAAGTTTTTTAAAAAATATATAAAATCATATAATATTTAAAGTATCAAATCTTAAAAGCGTTAATTTTACAGTTAAAAACACTTGTTAACAAAAGAGGGAGATTACTTTCTGTCCCCATGGTAGGGGTGAAGCAGAGGCGTCGTTGGAGCATCTTGGGATGGTCGTTCACTAATTTACGGGGAGAGAAATATTCATGAACTTTTTGGACTTTTCATTATGGATTAAAATTTACTTATAAGACACTCTTTTTTGGCTTGAAATTTGATATTTCATCACTCTTCCAAAGTTTATATATAAACCTATGCCAAATTCATTAAGACAGGATAGAGGATATCACTGAAATATGTTTCTAAAACTTATAAGACACTCTTTGGCTCACTCTTATGTAGTAAATTTGTAGCACATAAATATTTCCCGAATATTGCTAATAATAGTATAATATATTACATATAAAACTATAGTAGCTTAATTAAACTTTGCACAAATTACTATTATTAGAATAGAATAATCAAAGGGGGCGTCAGTGAAATTATCTGGATAGAGGGTGGGTTATCGAGTGACTCTAGAATAATAATGGCAATGCCAATGGATAGCACGATTCAGCATTCAAAGATCGTAATTTAGCCCTGCAATGTGTTCATCGATCATCTAAACAAAGAGGTCCAGATTCCTTTATATATGACAAAGCATTCATCGGGAAAAGACTATATACATACAACAATTGCCCGGCGATAGCATGTATACCTTCGCGGGAGAAGAGAAGCCCGCGAAGAGACTAGCTAGACGGCAGAAACCACGCACCTAAACGTGGTTTCTCTCGAACCAGTTGACCCAAAAAAAAAGCCCTATGCCCCTATCAAAGAGGGCTTTAATTTATTATATATAGCTCTAAACACAACTCGAATCCTGCATCTCTCTCATTGTACAGTCCCAGCATCTGTCATACTTCGGTTAACTTCAAGCGTGGAACTACATTCATTGCATGCAACTCCTGAAACAGAAAATCAAACACAATCAATTCTAAGTGCACATATGGTAACTTGCTTTACGAACAGTCAAGCATGAAGTAACTAAAATACCCTACATGTACTGCCAGGATTATTAGCTAAGACGAAATTCCTCATAGTATTGACTTTACTTTCCCCCTACCAAGAAATGAGATCTATCGTTTACAGAGAAGGCTAAAACAACCTACATTTTCATTTTGGGAAGAGAAATTAGCAATTTCAACAAAAAATCAATCACAAATGGTCCGAGGCATAGCACGTATACTACTGTTCCTAAATTTTGTCGCAGCAGCTAAAGGAGTCTTAGAAAAACAATTAAATAAATCAGGTTCTATGATTGAAGCAACAGTACATTTCACTCTTTTGCAGTTACCTGGAACAGAAGCTTGCAAGCGTATGGCAGCCTCATCTTGGCCATGTTTTCCCCATTCTTGCACATTGAACAATATGAAGTCTTCAGTTTGTGATTGTAGTAGCCTAACAAGCCACATTTTCTGCAAACCTGAAAAAATATTCGCACAAGTCACCAAACTACCTTCTGGTACCACATTTTCTGCAAACCTGAGAAATATCCACGCAAGTCACAGACTACTTCTGGTACCCACCTGGACTTGATAAGGATCACTTGATAACAGTAGACGTTCAAATATTAGCATGCTCGCGCCATATGCAATTAGACAATCACGTTCCATCTCACCAAGACGCAACCCTGTAAACAATATCATAGAATGAGAATAAGATAACCAACAAGTACTAGTAAACATAGTCGTATGGCTACTACAGCACATGAAGATATTGCCAACCTCCATCACGGCTTCGCCCCTCAGTTGGTTGCCTCGTCAGTAATACCCGCGGTCCACTAGCTCGAGCATGCATCTTATCAAGAACCTAGGCAAACCATGTTTTAAGAAAATTAGAATGGCACACCAAAAAGAAACTATCCATTTTTAGACATCCAAATCTTTCCAAAGTCTGGCACTGGTGTAGCAAAGATAGCCAGCCATCATGCTGCTTGGCCGGGCATTGTTGGAGCAGACTAGTGTTCCATTCGCATAGCAAACACATCGATATGTGCTACCACTTCATTATGGAGTGCTTGGAGATGATACAATGATAGTGTTGATTTTAGCAAATTAGTTGGTGGACAAGAACATTAGCGTGAGGCGTGTCGAATCTATCCTTGATAGTTGATAACAATGTTTTCCAGATCGTGGATTAGATCTTTTGCTAGAGTTTTGGACTGAGATCTTGCTATATGTGGATTCAGATTACTTAACATGTCATCACCTATCACACTGAGGTTGCTCATTGAACACTTAATACTCATTCAACACTATTTCTTCTTAATGAACAATGTGTCCAGCATGTTAAAAAAATCTTTGGAGGTTTGACTGGTAAATTTTTGCTGCATTGATGAATATAGTCAATTCGAGGGAAAAAACATTATTCTTCCATACTTTGGCCTTCTACAAACAGTTGGTAGAGAAAAGCTTGTTCATGATACACAACTGACCACAAATTTATATGTAATGTATGCATTTATAAACCTTGCGATGTGATGTCCCCATGTTATAGAGCAAGGTTTTAAAGTCGACAAGTGGACTCTAGTCGCCTGAGCACCGGTAAGGTGACTAATCGCGATAAGTCGTTGGTTTCCTCGATTAATCGAGCCTAATCGACTCCTAGTCGTCTAATAATCGTCCACCTATAACAGAACCATATATATTTATATATATTAATATATATAGCTATAGCGGCAACATAGGTTCAAAATTCAAATGCAAGTCATAAGATTAGATGCAGGACAGCAGGACACTACATTGCAAATACCATTTTAGCATAAAGGCAGGGTAGCATTAAAATAGTGCTACTGCAGATCTATCGAGAATATAACTATAGCAGCATGTTTCCACTAAAAGTCAAAAGAATGGCCGCGGCTGTAGAAGGCCGCCGCACGCTGGAGGCTGCAGCAAAGGTGCCGCACACTAGAGGCTCGAGCAGAGGGCCTCTGCAGCAACCACACGATGGAGGGGGCAGCCACCCGATGGAGCAACGGAGGCACAGCAGGGTGGAGGGAGAGGAGGGTGACAGCGCTGGAGTAGGGGGCAATGGAGCAAGGGCAGTGGCACTAAGCAGGGCGCACGCCACGTACAGGTGGCGGCGGCTACAGTGCTGTGTATCCAGGACTCCAGGTAGGGTAAAACAGTGTATTTAGACCTTTAGAGATGGTGGGCCAGCCCATAGAAAAGAGACCGGATACTGGTCCAAAACGAACAAAATTAGTCAGTATAACACTAGTCAGACGACTAATCGCGATTAGTCGGCGACTAGGAGACTAATCGCTTCCTAGTCGCCCTAGTCGAGTCGAAGACCCTGGTCGAGCTTGCTCCAGCGATAAGGCCAACTAATCACGATTAGTCGAACGACTTTAAAACCTAGTTATAGAGAGAGCCCAACAGAAAAATAAGGACCCAGAAGCAATAGAAAATGAAGCCTAACAAAGCTAAAAAGAACAAAAGAAGGGAACCATCATTACCATGTGCTTTAGTTTCTGATAGTAGATTGGTCCCATGAAGATGTATGCCTCAAGAGGCTGACCAAGAATGCCTGAGGAGAAACATTAAGAGTAGAAAATTATGCAGGAACATGAGTCGAGAACACATGTCAATAACCAAGAATATCATATTCGTGCTTCCCTAATTTACAAGATATGTACAACTAGAAATTTACATGACTAGAATAGTGTAATACACTTGAAGCCATTAGAACAACAGAAGATTGTCCCCTTCTCCCAATGTAGCTTCAAGTATAAAGTAATTTGATATTAAGTATTACCTGAGTACAAGAAATCTTTTCCATTATAGCTGAAACCATGCTTGATTAGAGTAGAGCTGGTATGCAAGAAAAGGGTGTTAAAATTCATATTAATAAACAAACCTACAGTGCTAAGATGACCCAACACCAAAGTATACCTTATGTCTGCAACCTTGTCAGCATTACCACTTGGCTCACCAAATGCACTGCCATAGTGAAACTGTCCACAAGAAACACCAGCCTTTCCACCAAGAAGTTCAATCATTTTACCTATTGTCATTCGACTAGCGAGCAAAATAATAGTAAGCCAGCCTTGAAATAAGCACAAACACAGAAAAATATAATAATACAAGCAAAACCAATTAGCTACATAATCGAGCCTTGTAGCATTGATTATTCTGCGTTTCCCTGATCAATTGATTCTTTAGGGCAAATATACCTCTTGAAGATCCCTCTCTATAGCGGCATATTGTGGGCAGCCTCGTTTATCATACTGTTACCAGACCTTATTGTTTTTGAAGTCTACATGTTGGGTCTATTTGTCAGTGCTCCTACTTCAGGCCAGTTTGGGCATTGCTTCATGTGCTACGATCATATCAGTGCTTGTTCTATGCTCATGCCAGTCTGCTTCACCTTCATGCTTACTCAACAGATCATTTTGTTACAAATCATTTTTTCTGGGCTCCTGACCTCTTGTATGTTAGTCCAACAAACATGAACTTCAACCATTACCAGTTCATTGATTGTATTGCTTTGTTAGTTGTTAGCTGATTTTGGCATTTCCTAACTCTTAATGTGACAATTCTAGAGCCATACATATATTTCCTAACTTTATTCCAATTTGCTTGGGACTAAAAGACTTTGTTGCTGTTGTTGTAGTAGTATCCCGTGAAACATGAACTTACAAAACACATCAGTGTCTGTCACTTTTGCCCAGTCTCATTTTCACCAGAAAGCAATTTCTCTAGTACGCGCCCTCGAAATTGCAAGTGGCAATCTTATATAATTATAAGCACAAACTTGAGAGCAACAATGGCTTCACTTGCCCAAAGTCTGCTTCAGATGCTCCACTTCGGAGATGGCTCCCTCCCCCACTCCCTCTCCCTGGTGTCCCTACCTCCACCAACCTCAAGCTGATACTTACACCAAGGCCGGCAACCACAGAACACCTCCCCCTTGCACCAGGGACCTCCCCTTCGACTTCCTCCTCGGCTCACCGGACTGCTGGCCGCTCTAAGGTTCAGCGCTGTGACGATTTGATGCCTACTCTTTCTCCCCTCCAGCCTCGTCGCTTGTTCAAGGAGGTGCTCGTATCCTCTTCTCCTGCTGTGAAGGATGATGGGGGCTGGGTGAAGGTTGTGAGTCGACGATCTCTTCGGCAATGCCAACTCCCTTCAGCTCCTCCTTCCAGTGCGTACCCTATCAATTTGTAGGGGAACTGCTTCAAGTGTTTATCTCCTCATCACGTGGCCTCGCGTCGCTGCTCGGTGCGGTGCTTTCTATGCCAGTTGCCTGGGCACCTTGCTTACGTGTGCCTGCAACGGCGGAAGGCGCCATCAAGTTCGCGGCACTCCCTGGTGTGGCAGCCTATCGGTCATTTGCCCAGCCCTGTGCGGTGCTTTCTATGCCAGTTGCCTGGGCACCGTGCTTACGTGTGCCTGCAACGACGGAAGGCGCCATCAAGTTCGCGGCACTCCCTGGTGTGGCAGCCTATCGGTCATTCGCCCTGCCCTGTGGCGTCGTCGGCTTGCAGCATGGATGCTTCCTCAACTGGGATCAGTGTCATCTCTGGTGGAGGTGAGAAGAAGCGCACGCGCCGCAGTCGGAGGAAGAAGCATGGCACAGTTCACCTATTTATAGAGAAGGTGAACCGCCTTTGTACAGAATTGCAATCATACCCCTCAAGGTTTTACACACATTGTTTACAAATGACATCTGGGCAATAGTGTATTTTTCCATCCTCGGCTGCGCGGGTTTTGGCCTTCGTTGTTTGGTAGCTTCTCTAACTTATGTCCGAAGTTATCGACTTCGGCTATCATCTTTGTTACTCGTACGCACAGGCGAAGCTTCTTTATATGCTGCCTCGGCCGAAGGTCAACTTCGTCCGCCAGTAGAAGTATACCTGAAATACACTTATTTGTTCCAAAGCAGAAAGGTTGAATGAGAATCTTCGACATAGAAGGCCCCCAACACACCCTGATACTAGGGATGCTTTGGACATGTCTGTCTTCAAGTTAAGAGCTTGGTGTTTTGAGCCGGATATTCTTCATGTTTCGCTGAACCTCCATGCCTGTTGCTGTCAAAGATGGTGCCTTGTTCCCACCGTCGCTATTTCGGTCCATCGGTTGGATTTGCCGCCAGTGGACGCTCCTCCGCAGTCGCCGGCCGCGGACACGTCAAATGAGGACCCTGATCAGGACTGCTGCAGGCAACTTCCTCGGCCGGATCTATTCTCAGTCATTTGCTCGGGCGCCGGTCCACACCCGCCTAGGACCACGAGCTGGGCTAGGCACATCTTCTGGGGGACCAATGGATACCCTCGCTCTCACGTGCCCTAAAGTTGCAGAGTTGGCGGCACATGGCTCCTCACCTCCCGTTGGCTCGGTTGCACGCGCCTCGGCTCTTGTGCTGGGTTCTGGAGCAGTTGATAGTGGGCCAATTGATGCCCCTTCTCTCCCGAATGCTCTTGTGCTGGGTTCTCGTCTCCCTCAAGCCCAGTGGAATGCGCCTTGCTTCCAGTGGAATGCTCTTGTGCTGGGTTCTGAGGGAGCTCTTTCCATGTGGGACTTGTTAACGATACAGACCAAGTTCCCCCGGTTTCGCCAGTAATTGGCACAGGACCTTGCTTGGACTTGGCGATGGCCTCTGATATGAATGTTACTGTGAACGGGACCTCCTTGCTTTCAGTCGATCAAATCCTCTTTAATGACAAATTCAAGGTTAAACCTCATTGCTTTAAGGTTTACTCCCGGAGAAAGGTGGTTCTCCCGGACCCAATTCCGGCTAAATACTCTGGTCTATCTTCACCTCTTCAATTGATCAGGCACAGTGTTGTCAAACCGGTTGAGAGAATTCTATTCCCTGCTCCACAGTCCTCCAGGCGCAGGAAATAGGCCGTGCCGAGCAACTTCAAACCTAGGCACAGTCAGAGAGTGGCCAAGATTCCCCCTGAGCTGGGCTCCGTGTCTGCAGCTCAGGTCTGCAGGCACTGGCTTTTGTGATGAGCATGAGAACATATTTTTCAGGGATGCCAGTAACTATGCAAAGTTGTTTGATCTGCTTTGTCCAGAGATCATATTATTGCTTTGGCGGCCCTCTTTGGCTGGGATGTACCTGACTCCTGCCAGGTATAAGGTTCCTAATTCTGGAACCTTGTTGTAACATCTTTGCTTATGGATTCTTGTGTGCCTTTGGTCTGGTACATGAGGGGGCTCAATGATCGTGCCAAGAGAGATTTTGGCCCTGTTTGGCATAGCTTATTTTCAGCTTCTTCATAAATTTAAGCTGAAGTTCTGCCAAACAGACAACTTCTGCAGCAGCTTATCAGTTCAGCTGCTTCTCAAAATGAAGATGTGCAGTTCTCCTGCGCGTTCGAGAGAAAAAAAAGATGCTCCACTTCTACCTTGAGTTTGAAGAGACTGTTAAGTCTATTAAGGTCGATATACTATATAGACCCATATGGCCCATGAGGTTCTTTATATAATGTCATATCCACTACTTGGAACATCTTTTAATACCCCCATAGTTTCGTGCCAGGTAGAATGAACTAGAGAACCAAAATTATATATTAATTTAGAGCTAAGCTAAATACCTTAGATGGTACACGGTTACAAATAAAACTATAACATTCATATTAATGATCATGTGAGAAGAAACATTATCAGATAGAACGAGATATGCGAGGACTGAGGAATATAACAAAAATAAAAATAACAAACAAAATAAAACCTTGGGAAACCATGTGGATTCATGATTAAATCAGGACAGATTCCTCTCTCGGAGAAGGGGAAGTCTTCTTGCTGAACAATCGTACCACAAACACCTTTCTGCCCGTGTCTGCTACTGAATTTGTCACCAACCTGAAATACAAACATGAAAGAGAATTTTTATATCCATCCGTGCCAAAAAAAATCAAGGTCATGGAGCATACAAACCATACCTCTGGCCTTCTAGTGTGACGAATAATACACTTAATGGACAACTTATCATTTGTATCTGAGCACAGCATTACACGATCTACCACAGTAGTCTCACCATCAACACCTTTGTACAAGGCAGGTGAGTCCTTGTAGTCACTAGATGGGAAAATACAGGAAAGGGAATCATATATAGCGTTGATCAAGACCAAAACTTAATAACCCTAAAATTGAAGAGTAGACACATAAACAAAGAAAAGTAAACAAGGGAAAAGGATCCTTACCTTTCTCTCAATGCCCTACCAATAGCTTTTGAAGTGTTTTTGGGAGTTCGCTTGTTTACATAGATATCATGATTGCGAATAATTTGACCAGGTCCGGCAATTCCATCTTCATCCAATGCCTTTCAATAAGTAATCATATTGTTAGTGTCAACTAGAACATGCTTAGGTGAGAAAAAATGAAACAGCTATAAGAAAATAGTCAAAAAATATGGGCAGTGATGACTACATATCCTTACTCTCATATTCTGTTTAATCAAAACACCATTATCTCTTTGGGGTTCAACAATCATATCGGATACACCATCTCCATAGTTATCCTTTAAAACTGTGTACCTGTAAGTGGAAAATAACACACACACACACACACACACACACACATATATATATATATGAGACCAGCAGAACTAGAGACATGATAGCAAGCACTTCAATCAATCAATCAAAACAAACTAAATGGCACTGTTTGGAAGTAAAATTTTACTTTTTCAATGCTATGCAACGGCCAAATCCTCGATCAAGGGATGACTTGTTCATCACAATTGCATCTTCAATATCATAACCACTATATCCCATGACAGCAACAGTGGCGTTCTGCCCAGCGCCAAGTTTATCATACCCCACCTGAAAACAAATTGCAGTAAAATATCCACCATACTGAATCAAAGAACGACTGTGGGTGAGACTTCAGAGACAAACCAACTCAATAGTTTTCGTCGTTAGCAGTGGGCGTTGTGCATACACCAGTAAGTACAGTAGTGAATCTGCTCTGAACAACTGCAGTGCATTACAAAAGAAAATAAAACATTACTTTTGCCACAAAAGGTAAATAACATGAGAAACAAGATAGAACCAGATATCACAGCATCAGAAGATCAAACAAGTTATTACAACAACAACAAAGCCTTTTAATCCCAAACAAGTTCTTACATTTTTTTTGAACAAACGCAGGAGAGCTGCGTGTCATTTCATTAAGGAGAAAAAATAGGTAGGAGAGACAAGACTTGCCAACCCCTATTACAAGGCCAATAAGGCCAAACATCCATAACTAGATAGTCCGCGCCACACACACTATAAGAGCGACCAGACTCCCCATTGGAACGACCACACTAAGCCCCACTAGGAGCCGACGCAAGAGGGGGTCCTGCAGGGCTGAAGCACCAGCCAAGCACCACATGTTACCCTCCTCTACCACTGCTAAAATCTTATTGTGTTGTTGTCGGATCCGCTGCCTTGTGAAATTAAACTAGTTCTTACATACAATATAAAAATTAATTTTAAGTTTCTGAATAGTCTGAATACATGCAATAGTTACAGCCAAACCAACCAATGTAGCAATTAAATCAAGTTGTTTTTTTAAAAAAAAAGAATGCAGCAATTAACTGGTACAAAAATTATGTGGTTCCTTACCTGATTATATGCAATATTTCCCATCGCTTGCTTACCCATTGCACACTGAAATAAGAGAAATGTCAATAGAAAAATAAAGCAAGAAACAATGAGATATATAATGATAATCTACATCCTTGCCTGGTAAGTATTACGTGGAGATTGGTTATGGTGTGGATATGGAATAAGTCCAGATACAACCCCTAAGATACTCAATGGCTCTATTTCAATGTGTGTGATGCTGCTTCTTTCAACATCATCTTGATCCATGTGCTCATACAATGCAATCTGTTTGAAAATATTAGTATACACCACCATAATTTGGATAATAAAACATAAAAAAAGCAAAAGAATCATGATGTACCAGTGCATTGTTTTCTTCATTAACATCAAGATATTCAATCAACCCATCACGCAGGAAATCATCAAAACCACAAGTTCCATGCTGATGGCAAACCAACTTATGAGAAAGAGAATAAAGGATAACAAGTCAAGAAATTATGGAGCTCAAAATGCTGACCCTCAGTTTTTCCATGTGAGTCTCATCGATCCTTGATATCCCCATATCAGCAATAATAAGTGGGCGACAAACACGGCCACCATCAGAGGCAATGTGAACGCAATGCTATAAAAGCAGGTACAAGGTTAGTATCTTGCAACATATTAGTTGATGAAAAACATGCAAAGCATTGCAGATACAACAACAACAAAGTCTTTGTCTGAAGCAACCTGGTGTAGGCTAGAGTTGAAATCCATAAAAAACGTAAGGGTGTGTTTGGTTAGGGAGTCAACTGGAATAGAGCGGCTCCATTTCAGTTTCTGTGAATGGAGTCGTTCCATTCTGTGTTTAGCAAGCAGAATGAAGTCGTTCCATTTTTTTTTGGTTGAAGAGTACAATAGAGCGGAGCCGCTCCGTTCTTTGTTTGGTTGGAGAGCCATATGAGTGTGGAGGGGAGGAGAGCGCTAGTGTCCGGTCGTTTTAGTGGAGCGAGGGTATCCCAACTATTTATGGTATATTCCCATATGGAGACACTAGGAGCCACTCCGCTCCTCTTTCACTAGAAACCAAACATCCAGAAAATGAGAAAATAGGAATGGAGCCGCTCCATTCTCCTTCGCTCCTCAACCAAATGCACCCTAAGCTAGGGTTCAGTCATATGAATAGTTGTTTTCCGATGCACTCCAATATAAGATTAAATCTTTGGGTATATTTCATCTTACCAAGTCTCCTTTTACTATCTCTTTCCATGTCAACTTTGGCCTTCCCCGGTCTCTCTTCTCATTGCTATGATGTCTTAGGATGGCACTACGCATTGGTGCCTCTGGAGGTCCCCGTTGAACATGTCCAAACCATTTCAACTAAAGTTGGACAAGCTTTTCTTTATTTGGTGTTATCCCTAGCCTATCACGTATATCGTCGTTCCGAACTTGATCCCTTATTGTATGCCCACAAATCTAATGCAACATACACATTTCCACAATACTTATCTGCTCAACATGTCGCCTTTACATGCAACAAGTAAAATAAATCACATGTTTGACGTGGAAAAGACACATTCAAGAAGTGTCTCCCTAGACCTTCCTTGATACAGAGATTAGTTTGGGTTAAGTTGTTATGACCTCAATAGTGATCTATATAGATATCGCCCTAGACCTCCCTCCTTGGGCCATCAAGGTAAACGCTATAGAAAAAATTGTCGAACTTTTCTTTGAAGGGAAAGAAAGTAGACAAATGTTGGACATTGTTTGGATGGGCATTGCATGATCTTAAATCCTTTACCTTGATATTTCATGATCTTAAATACTTGGTATTTCATGATCTTACATCCTTTGGATGGGCATTGCGGATGTAATGGCTTGGCTTGCTAAAACACAACCTAACAAACAGTTGGCTACTTTTCATATCCATGTTCATGCCTCAGTTAGGGCTTTTTTGTCAATTGACATGGTTACAAAAGGGGGTAATGGGAATACCACCTTATTTTTTACTGATAATTGGCTCGAAGGAATATCAATTGCTGGTTTAGCCCCTAATCCTTTTGCTTTAATCCTAAAGGAGAGAATCAGATTACTGAGAGAGAGCCCCTAATGGGTCCCCAAAACACAACTCTGCCTTGAAAATCTCAAAAAAAGTAATTTCGTTTTAGTATGTTCTTGTTATATTTTTTTAAAAAAAAATTGTAGCCAGAGTTATGTTTTGGGGACAAAGGGAGAACAACTGAAATTAATTTCCAGGTTCCATTTTAGGGTAATATCAGCTAATAGACACAGCTTTTTTCCATATTTGCATGATGATCAGATTCGTTATAACCTTACAGTTACAAACAGAAAGGCCATACCTGTTTCTCATTAATAAAAATGCTTACAAACTCTCCAATTACATTAGATCGACGTAAATTCCTCAAATCAATAACAAGCCTCTGAAAGCATGAGACAAAACTTTATAATGGAAAGAAAGTCAAAATAAATAAACACGTATGTATGATCTGTAATGAATAAGACCTGAGGATCTTTGTGTTTCCCCAGTATTAATCCATTGAACATGACCAGAAATGAACCCGATGTATGAATTTCTTCAGATGAGAGAGACAATAAATCCTCCACGCCTAGACTATAACACTACAGTAAAGAATGAACACAAATAAGAATAATAGTTAATAGATAAAGAATTATATATAAACTAATGTACCTGATTATAGTAGAAGTAGAGAAATCGAGTGAAAAGAGAGGAAGAAAATTTGAATCAGCTTACCAAGTTATAGGTATTAAAGCAAAAAGACAAGTACCTTATGTAACTAGGGATCAGTTTGTGGTTGATTTACTGCTCTGTAAGGTCCAGCTAGTTACAGGAACTTTATTATCCAGGTACAATTTTGTTGTGGTGATGTCTAAAAGGATGCTTTTGTGTAGTTATTACTATATTCTATACTGATTGTACTTATATGCATTTTAAACACTTCCAAAATAAATTCAAGGGCACACCCAAAAAGATTGAGAAAGCTTGTAGCTGAAAACATTTAGAAAATACAATGCAGTTCAAAATCTAGTGCAATACCTAGAAGAGCCTGAAGATGAAAATATTAGTTGATAGACTTCTGCCCTTAAGGTATTGCAGGATCTACTGCTGTATGCAAACTGGTTCAAGATGGTAAACAACAAAGCACGCTTGATAGCAATTTGGATATTAAAGATTTCGATGCTAGAGTTGTTAGAGTATGAAACTGCTGTAGGAAGTTAACTATCTAACCGTGGTCTTGAGGGCCTATCGGATCATTAATGCACTCATATAGGCACAAAGCATCAACACCAAAAAGTACAATTAAATGAACCAAAATATAACAAACCAGATCTATCAGTGGGCCTTCCTCTTGGTCAGTTGTGACATGAGAAAGCAAAGCTAAATTTTTTGTCAATCCACAAGCTTCACCTTCAGGAGTATCACATGGGCAGAGCATACCCCACTGTTACAGATAAAATTAGTACATTATTACACAGTATAGAAAGAGCATATGGGTTTTAACATTCTTGCTTTACACGATATTTTTTCTCCATATGATGTAGCAACATTGTAAGATTTCTCTTCACCTGACTAGGCTGCAAAGCACGTGGACCACTTGTTTTACGAGTCTTCTCAAATTGGGGTGTTATCCGCGTCATATAGCCTAAAGATGCCATGTAGGATAGCCTCGAAAGAACCTTTCATCAGAAGAATAAGAGGTTATATTAAAAAACAACTGGGGGATAAATAAAAATCAAAGGTATGGAGAACTTGGTACCTGAGATACACCTTTCCTATGCATCCTAAAACGTTTAATATCCCAATTTCCTGTGGAAATAGCCCTTTCCAAACCAAAGGTAATGGAATCTTGCATTATCAACTGCAAAAAAGGGAACATATTTCTGAGCATCCAAAGTGGTTTAACAAATATAGTTAATGAGACAGCATCATGAGATATGTTTCGAAAGAGGGGGGATTTGATTATGAATATAATATTTGAGAGGGATTCGAAGAAAGAAGAAAAGAAAAAGGAGTGGCTGCACCTAGGCTAGCTATCTCTAACTGTGAAAAGGAGGGGATGGCACACACGGCAAGATCGCTACCAGCGTAGTGGTGTGTGAACGGCAGCAGCATGAAAGACGGGACAGGGGTTGTCTTAATTCTTACTCTATCCAAAAGAAGGTATGGATCCCCGTATCTTTATCGAGGATCCTGCATAATATTTAGATAGGAATAGGATCCCATGATTTGGCAACACCTAGTATCTAAAGTAACTCTACCAAAATTAATGTGCAAATAACCACACTTTAGAAGAGTGGGTCATTGCCAGTTGCTACTATCCACACATGCTACCGACCTGTCGTGCACACTGCAATGAACAGTCAGCTTTTTTAACATGAAATAATCAAGAAATTGTTTTAAAAGCTCTGATATCTACTTGTCAAACATGGTGTCGGTTTGGAAGAGTAACCAGTAATAAAACAGATTAAGCTTTGGTTTTGAAGTCAGCAAATAGATCTTCCAAAAAGTATATGTTACCCAAACAAGCATATACTAATACGAATATATTAAAACCCCAGCAAGGTCCTTAGATCTTTCATACAAATTGACAACCAAAGATAACAAGGTTATGCCATTAAAATGATAAAACTGGATATATACTAGCTAGAAATGTGCCCTGTCACATTGGGTTATTACAGTTACAGCAATATTAGGTATTCAGAACTTTTAGGTGATTACAACATTGCAAGAGTAACAGGAGACAAAATAAAAACAAATGAATATCCATAAATGTGCACTTGCATGCTATTACCTGGCTAAAATCCAAAGGACTAGAGTGAGTCTTGTCACTATTTTTATTCATGCGCTCAACAGCTTGGGAATTCATTGTTTTGAATAGGTCCTTCAAAAGAAACACCATAAGGAACAAAGAATGTAACATATAATAGAACTATGAGAAAAATAAACACCTCAAAAAGAAGGGATATTAGTTGGCCAGACAACTCAAATCTCTTGTTTCCAACATAATCCTGGAAAAAAGTTCAAGAAAATATCTCAACTAGATGAT
This sequence comes from Zea luxurians, assembly GCA_029449295.1. Taxonomy (NCBI): domain Eukaryota; kingdom Viridiplantae; phylum Streptophyta; class Magnoliopsida; order Poales; family Poaceae; genus Zea; species Zea luxurians. The sequence goes on along the minus strand of JAOPSE010000048.1, from coordinate 8,520,611 downwards.
AAACATGTGGTAAAAAAACTTCACCCTTCTTTTCTAAGTAATATGCAAGGACAAATGTTGTAGTAAATCAGCATCCCATCACTCCACTCACATCCAACATATATTTCATTTCATTGTCAAAAAACATAAGGCACATTTTGCTTCTTTGCAAGAAAGAATAGACCATAAAGAAAAAAGGAGGTAGACCCAGTGTTGGAGGCTCCCACATGAGTGGGGTCTAGAGAAGGGATAAACCAAGGGAAGCCTTCACCCAATGCAGAGAGGCTGCTTTGAACCTGTGACTCAGTGAGACAGATCTATACCAGGACTGTAGACCATAAAGAACAGGACAACTTTTTTTGAAAGCTGATGGGAGGAACGAAGAGCCCCTACCTGATATACTTCGTGTCCAGTGGTGGAGGGCATGAAGCCCCAAAGGTTAGGCATTGTAGCCTTTAGTCATAGAGGTGTCAGCAAAACGGAGCCACAACGACATGGGCTTCTTTTGATATCCATGTACCCAAGAAAGTAAAGGATCTCTTCTCGGTGGCTATGCAATCTGAAATAGGAAATGGTGCCACTACCTTATTCTGGTCTGATTGATGGTTGCAGGGACACAGAATATTGGACCTTGCCCCTCGATTATACAAGATCGTTCCAAAAAGAAGAGTGAATAAGAGGACAGTGGTGGAAGCTCTCACTAATCAAAGTTGGATCTCGGACATACAAGGAGGCCTTACTGTTGGAATTATCTCTGAATTTCTTTGTTTGTGGGACTTGGTTGCTTCGGTTAAGGACTAAGTAGAAGACACATTTCTTCCGTTTAGCTGCTAATGGGATGTACTCAGCAAAGGCAGTATATGATGCTCTCTTCATCGGAGCCACTTGGTTTGAGCCATTTCATAGAATATGGAAATCTTGGGCACCCCCGAAGAGGCAAAGACTAAGTTCTTTATGTGGCTGGTTGCCCAAGAAAGGGTTTGGACAGCTGACAGGTTACGAAAAAGGGGAATGGAACATCCTGATAGATGCCCTTTATGTGATCAGAAGCAAGAAACTCTAGATCGTATGCTCATTGGGTGTGTTTTTGCACAGGAATTTTGGTTTAAATTGTTGTCTCAAGTGGACATCCAAAGTAAGGACCCACAGATTGGTCGAGAAGCTTTCATGAATTGGTGGAGAATGATCTGTACACATGTCCATGGAGAGGCACAAGTTCTGAATTCTTTTGTGATCCTTGGGGCATGGACTTTGTGGAAGCACCGTAATGAATGTGTCTTTGACAAGAATAGGCCTAACATTGATGTTGCTCTCAAAACAGCCGACCAGGAGAGAGAGAGAGAGAGAGATGTGGGAAATGGCCGGAGCAAGGAAGTTATCCATGCTGACCAGTCCTATTCCTGATTTACATGCTCTTATCTAGTTGTTCTGGATGCTGCTGGTAGTAGTTGTTTTTTGTTAGTCGACATGGATGTTTACATGTATGGATGTTGGTGACGACCGTAAGGAGGCCCTTTGTTGTACTGGTCCTCTAGGACCTTTTGTTTCTTCTTAATATAATGACACGCAGTTCTCCTGCGTTTTCGAGGAAAAAAAGATCATATTTGAAACATGAGCCTCCAATATGAAACTAAGATGGTGTTTGGGATGGCTCCAGGTTACAGCTCCAATGTGGATCTATAGTTTATAATATCAATTTAAATAGTTTTGAAAATATTTTTAATCTAAATAATAAACAAATTGACTTATATAAATGACTTCTAAATGCTTACCGCTCCAGCTCCACGATTTTCTGGAGCACCTAATGACCTGCTCCATCAACTCAACCAATTTTCCTGGAGCTGGAGTTATCCCAAACAAGGCCTAAACAGGCTTTTTTGTATGGGTAGGAAGCACATCCATAGCTCCACTATCTCTCTGCAGGCTGCAAGCAAGTGCTCAACATTTGGTGCTTGGGACCTGAACACCACGTCACCGTGTTTCCACAGTTTCCACACAGTTCCCAGCAGAAGAGTGGTAGGTTGTCGCTCTGGTTCACACCTAACAGCATGGACTCCAGTTCGATTGTCACCTGCCTGCTCAAGTGTGGTTTCAATTGTGTTGCAAGTCTGGAAGACATAACTTCAATTGAAACTCCAGTTCGATTGTCACCTGCCTGGTCAATTGTGTTGCAATTTTTCGAAAGACTGCCTTAAAAACCCCGTGCTTGGCTTAAAGCAATTTTGGGATGGGTAACCGACCGGGAAGTTTTCTCAGGTGCGCATAAGTGAGGACAAAATGTGTACAAAAGACTCGTGTTGGTCTGTGGGGGTGGTTTATGCTCCTAGAGGGCTGTTAGGAGTAAGTACCGCTGGTACAAGAGTGTATGGAGTGTTACAGCAATGTCAACTTGCTCTTTTGTCCATGCCACCCACGATGATTGTCATGGGCATCATAGGGAGCGAGACGCAACAGCCAAGCTGGGATAAGGCTAGAGAATAAGATTGAGATGAGCTGGGATAAGGCTAGAGAATAAGATTGGGATGAGAGAATTGTGGAGAGTTGGTTAGCATCAGATAAGTCTAAGAAAGTAGGAGTTAGTTGAGAGTTTGTAGGAGAAGTTGGTTAGCCATAGGGCTATTTATAAGCCGCATGGCAGCAGGGAATAAATCAAGCAAGATCATTATCAAACCAATCTCTCTCCCTCTCTTGCAATGACCCTCTCAAGCGCCTAGGGCTGCTACCCTAGAACCAAGCCTGCGGCAGAGGGGTATAACCTCGCCGGAGAAGACAACTATCCCATGGACCGAAGGTCCATGACACCTGGTATCAGCTCCAGGTTATCCTCACCACCACCAGCCGCCCATCCCTCACCACCACCAGCCGCCGCGCCATCTGCCGCCGCAACGCCCTCCCACCCGCCCTCTCCAACTCTAGATGCATTCACTCGGCTCGAAGAGAAGTGGGATCAATTCGTTGTGATGTTCCACCGCTACAAGGAGAAGACAGAGAAGGAACTCCAAGCAGCGGTGCGGCTTCAGGCGGCAGCGCGAGGGTTCCTGGCACGCCGCCAGGTACAATCCCTTCGTGGGGAGAAGCACCTTGCTGTGGCCTCCAGGGCCACCCCATGGCCGTCATCACATGAGCAGGCCGTGGTGCGCCTGCAAGCCGCAGTGCGCGGCTTCCTTGTTAGGCGGGCGGTGCGGAAGCTGCACTTGCTGATCAGCTCATCGCTGCACCAACTCGCAGCCTGCGTGTCCAACCACCAGGTCTCGTCTATACTTTTTGAACCCCCTGCAGAAGTCGAGATCTGGGTATGCAGCCCCCCTGCACGGTCAAAGAGGGTCGTCTCCCTCATTCGGGCAACTGCCTTGGTGCTGGACAGACCCAAGGGCTGGTTCCTCCTTCACCTTTCATCCAACGTGAAGTCCGCAGTTCAGCTCTTTCCTTGGGATCCAGGAGGACAGGAGGACATAGCTGCAGTTCAAATTTATATTTTAGTTCCACAATTATTTTGTATTTCGTCTTAAATAATAAAGGTAAGCCGAGATGTAAAAGGCTTAACCTTAAGTCATGTCAGGTAAGTCTATGGCAGCTCGAGGACGAGCTGGTCCTCAAGGGAGGAGGAGATGTCATGGGCATAATAGGGAGCGAGAGGCAACAGCCAGACTAGGATAAGGCTAGAGAATAAGATTGAGATGAGCTAGGATAAGGCTAGAGAATAAGATTGAGATGAGAGAATTGTGGAGAGTTAGTTAGCAGCAGATAAGTCCAAGAAAGTAGGAGTTAGTTGAGAGTTTGTAGGAGAAGTTGGTTAGCCATAGGGCTATTTATAAGCCGCATGGCAGCAGGGAATAAATCAAGCAAGATCATTATCAAACCAATCTCTCTCCCTCTCTTGCAATGACCCTCTCAAGCGCCTAGGGCTGCTACCCTAGAACCAAGCCTGCGGCAGAGGGGTATAACCTCGCCGGAGAAGACAACTATCTCCATGGACCGGACACCTGGTATCAGCTCCAGGTTATCCTCACCACCACCAGCCGCTCATCCCTCACCACCACCAGCCGCCGCGCCATCTGCCGCCGCAACGTCCTCCCACCCGCCCTCTCCAACTCTAGATGCATTCACTCGGCTCGAAGAGAAGTGGGATCAATTCGTTGTGATGTTCCACCGCTACAAGGAGAAGACAGAGAAGGAACTCCAAGCAGCGGTGCGGCTTCAGGCGGCAGCGCGAGGGTTCCTGGCACGCCGCCAGGTACAGTCCCTTCGTGGGGAGAAGCACCTTGCTGTGGCCTCCAGGGCCACCCCATGGCCGTCATCACATGAGCAGGCTGTGGTGCGCCTGCAAGCCGCAGTGCGCGGCTTCCTTGTTAGGCGGGCGGTGCGGAAGCTGCACTTGCCGATCAGCTCATCGCTGCACCAACTCGCACCCTGTGCGCCCAACCACCAGGTCTCGTCTATACTTTTTGAACCCCCTGCAGAAGTCGAGATCTGGGTATGCAGCCCCACTGCACGGCCAAAGAGGGTCGTCTCCTTCATTCGGGCAACTGCCTTGGTGCTGGACAGACCCAACATAAGAACGGGCTGGTTCCTCCTTCACCTTTCATCCAACGTGAAGTCCGCAGTTCAGCTCTTTCCTTGGGATCCAGGAGGACAGGAGGACATAGCTGCAGTTCAAATTTATATTTTAGTTCCACAATTATTTTGTATTTTCGTCTTAAATAATAAAGGTAAGCCGAGATGTAAAAGGCTTAACCTTAAGTCGTGTCAGGTAAGTCTATGGCAGCTCGAGGACGAGCTGGTCCTCAAGGGAGGGGGAGATGTCATGGGCATCATAGGGAGCGAGACGCAACAGCCAAGCTGGGATAAGGCTAGAGAATAAGATTGAGATGAGCTGGGATAAGGCTAGAGAATAAGATTGGGATGAGAAAATTGTGGAGAGTTGGTTAGCATCAGATAAGTCTAAGAAAGTAGGAGTTAGTTGAGAGTTTGTAGGAGAAGTTGGTTAGCCATAGGGCTATTTATAAGCCGCATGGCAGCAGGGAATAAATCAAGCAAGATCATTATCAAACCAATCTCTCTCCCTCTCTTGCAATGACCCTCTCAAGCGCCTAGGGCTGCTACCCTAGAACCAAGCCTGCGGCAGAGGGGTATAACCTCGCCGGAGAAGACAACTATCTCCATGGACCGAAGGTCCATGACAATGATTCTATAGGGTGGTCAACCGATGCAGCAGTTTCATCTAGACATGTGTTCTGTGTGTCTAAGCATCTAATGCCGAGCCTGCCATCTTCCTTCGGAGTACATACTTTCTCTCACGTCACTAAGCACTTGGCGCTAGAGTACAAGACAAATTTAGAACTCCATATTAAGTCATTGATTGTTATGAATGTAATTTTCCTATTCTTTGGGTCACTAGGTCAACCCAAAACACAAAACGAACTAATCAGTGACCCAGAACCACCCATCGCATACCAATTGCATTATAAACTATCCTAATTCTACCATATGGACACAAAAGATTTTACATGAATTTTTTCAGAAAGAGTTGGTAAAGGAAAAAATAGCTTTAGTCGACAGAAAAATATTTTGAGTCCATCATTGAAGTGATATATGGGTTATCTTTGAACTTGCCTTATCATCAAAGGTGTCAGAATTTACGATTGCGTCCATCATGCGCCTTAACATTAAGGCAGTGTATATACACTTTGGTCGTAGGTTCCCATTTTTAACCTAACATAGAGATTTGCAAGTGTATGAGCTAAGACATTAATTTCAATTTTGGCTGCAATAAGTAAAAAACATTTATCTCACCGGCACGTGGGCAATAAACACATCACGGAGGATTGAGTTTGACCGGCCTTCCTGAAAATGAGAAATCAAGAAAATCATCATCCTTAGCAATCAATTTCAGAATGGAAGAGCCAAGGAAAGAGGTATGGTTGACAATTACCTTCTGATTTGTGGCACCAGGATACGTCACCTAAACAAAATGCATACAGTAAACCAGTTTGTTAATTCAAACGAGATGAATGGCTAAACAGCATAACCGATCAATGAAATTAAGTCAATGATTTTTATTTTGGTGTTTCACCTTCTCGTCCATGTACTGCAAGGCTCGCTGGCGTGTATATATTCTCTCTGAAGCACATTCCTAAGCAATAATGGAACATTTAATTAGCCAGAGATATAAAAGATATAAACTAGAGAAAAATGAAAAAAAGTAAATGAAGAAAAAATATTAAACACTTAGCACAGGTTTAAAAGATCGAATTCACAATTATTGAGGTAATACCCATTTTATCATGGTTATTTAAAATAGAGTTACCTGAATAGATGGAAATAAGAGATCTCCGTATCTTGGGTCCCTGCCAACCATTTGTACAGTCTCCTGATCACTTTCCATTCCCATCGCTTTCATCACCACTATAATAGGAATCTGCAAAATTCAAAGCTCAGAAATAGAGTGATAGCTCACAAACTTAGGCACTCGATATTATATTAGGATCCAAAGATCTCACACACATTTATTACCAGGGCATCAAGTGTTAATCAAAAGATAGATAAGGCAACTAAGGTCAACTTGCCATATGAAATGAAATGGCCAATCATTTAAATTTGAGGAGGTCAGCTCAAGCATTACAGGCATTTATAAAATGTAAAAATAAACCGAAATTCATGACTAACAACTGGGCATGTGGCCATTGAACAGCGACACACTGATGCCATTGTCCAACTCAGGCAGAGCATGTAATATCATTGTGATCTATGACCCCTTAAATTTCTCTCAGATTTAGGAGGGTCAAAAATATTTAAAGTAGGAATGGAATAGGTTGAACCGTTGAAGCATGACATTATGATTAGCATTAGGAGAGCGTACTTTTAGAAATTTAAGGCTCTCAGCTAGTTGCTAACATAGGGTTTATAGCATAATCATGGAGGTCCTCGGCTAGTTACTAAGATAGGATTTATAGCTTAATCATGGAGGACAGTTTAGTTCATATTCTGTCAATGCAAAGCAATTAAGAAAGCAAAGAAAATTTCATTGCTCATAGGTCAACAGGTTCCCCTATCAAACAGCCATCCCATAGCTATTACTTCCATTTCGAGAGAATCAAATGAACCCAATTGTTGTAAAATAATGGAACCAAAAGGCATGCACAAACTGATGCTTTGTGCATTTGAGAATTGAGATTTAGTGATTTACGTGCAGCTCTGCACTTAGCTAGCCTTTCTTTTAGAGTCGAGTGAGCTTGTGCATATAGGAACATGTTAGTATGGCTTTTGTTTCATTTTGTGGTGCTCCCATTTGATCTTCTGTTCCTAATATACTGTGTGTTTGAGAAAAAAAATGGAAAAATATAGAAAGCTTCAAATGAACAATGTCACCAAGCAACCCAGTATTTGAAAATGAATTAACACAATGAAGTATTCCAAAATGAATTGATACATAAAGTGGAAAAACTCATTAACAGGATAATGAAGTACATAAACCATACTGGCTTGTTGAACTGATTCAGCTGTAGATAAATCTTCCCCTTATCCATAAAAATCACCGTCTTGCTTTTTATTGCATGTGTGCTACTGGTAACAGATGCGATCACCCTAATTTGATGTGAGACAGTTAAGGAAAACAATAAATGTCTAATGTTACAGTTGCCAAAAAAAAGTATATTCTGAAGTAATCAAATAACTTAACCAAACCTTCCTTTGCTATCAGTGTCAACAATAATACGATTCTTTGCTAGCTGTTCTTGAATTAGAATGACCTGAAAATAAACATGTCACAAGATCATTAATACACACGAGGAACAACTACAGGAGCATTGAGCATTTAATGGCCATAACTATGGTTTCCAATCAGTTGTAACACACAGAACGTGAACCACATCAATCCAGCAAGAAAAGAAGAAAATTACAGCACTGTTTTGTGTTACCTTCTCTGTTCCTTTGACAACAAAGTAGCCGCCAGGATCAAGAGGGCACTCACCTGGCATAACATATTAATGAGACCATTAAAACAGAAAGTAAGACAAAAGGGTACAGAGTTTTAGTAATGAAAATATGTTTTAGAGAAAAGAATTTAATATACCATATTTTGCTAGTTCAGCTTCATCCTTTTCATACAGAATACAGGCATGGCTTCTTAGCATAATAGGCATGTAGCCAATGATAAAGTTATTCTGAAGAAAAAAGGAAAACAGAAGGCCAACTTAGTTACCAGATCAAGAAAACATAAGAGTTTTCAATCAGATGGATAGGTACCTTTCTTCTCACTTCATGCTGCTTTCCGACAGTGTATTCGATATGAACTTTTATGGGAGCAGAGTAACTGAAACAATAAAGAAAATTTGAGCAAGCACGACAAATGATAGGACAAACAGAATTTGAACACGCAGAAGCTTAAGGACCAAAGAACTCACCACATCGTCAGCGAAGGAGGAAAAGGAAAGAGGATAGAAGGAAAAAAGGGCTAATCAGGGCAACGAGCTGCTCACTATAGGCAACAAACAAGCGGAAAAGAATCTAGGGCAACAATGAAGCTCTGGTACCATGTTAACAATAGCGCATCTCTGTTCAATATGCCTTAAGGTTAATATACAACTACAAAACAGCGCATCTCTCTTCAATATGCCCTTAAGGCTAGTATACTATGACAAGAGGTGCATGCATACACACATGGAAAGAAACACATAAAGGAAATGTAAATAAGTATATTTACATCTAACATCATCAACATCTACAATAAGAAATATGATGTGGACAGCCTGAATTATGCAAGGAAACAAAACAATACCAGAGCCATAATAATGCCACATAAATCTTATTGCTTATTCCATCTAGCTCAAATGATGTGTAACATAATGTCTCTTCTGTTTTCTTAGTTGCAAGTACAAACTACAAACTGATGCAAATGAGGAAATGGATTTACTTCAAAAATATATGAGGAAATGAAAGGCTTACGTGCGGTCAGTAAGGCGGCAAAAATGTGGTGTGATATTTTCAACGTTATACTCTACATGTACCGAGGGCATGCCAACATGCACACCAAGGTACCTGCAATGTGGCAACAAAATACATATTTAACAATAGTTAGAATACATATTACACAAATTGACAAGCATACCTAAGGTAAATGGATGGATCGTTGCGCGCTTCAATTCGGTTGTTTGCCTCAACGATCTTCTTGATTCCTTTGTTGACAAAGTAGTTAAATGAGTCGATGTGCTCCTTCACAAGCCCTCTAACCTGTTGTTTACATCCATCAAAGAAAAAAAAGCTAAATCAAGGCAAGAGCTTAAAACTGAAAATCCATTGGCGCATAAAAACAAGTGCATGAGTTGATAGGAGTGACCAATGAACAAAATGAGTCGTAAATTAGAAATAGATACAAGATAACCCAAGCAAGTATAGAACAAGCAAGGAGCTAATCTGCGGCAAACAGTTTATAAATCATGCACTAAGGTGAGATGTGCACGCGACTGTAACAAACCACATGGTAATAATCGGGTTAGCACACGAAAACTACTAGATAGGCCCGTGAATGCAGGGAGCATTAAAAGTGAGTGTGACAAAATTGTTGGATAATAAATCAACAGGCAGCAGCTTCTGCTGAATGAAAACGTCATGCTGACCTTGAGGAAGGCCGGGAGGAGCGCGAACTTGTCGACATGCTTCCTCACCGGCGCTGCTAACGAACGGTATGTCGGTAATGGCACTGTGTCTTCCACCTTGCCGCTGCGCGAAGCGAAAAAAAAAAGGAAGAAGAGGTGAGGGTTTGGAGATGTCGGGGCGGTTCGTGGTGGAGGAGGCGAGCTACCTTTGGCTGTCGTCTTTGGTGGGCACGGTCATGGCAGAGGGGCTTGAAAGCAGAGTGCGGAAGAGAAGCCAGGCGACGCGGAAATTTAACGGCAAGAGAGGCGCCGCTTTCACGGGTGCGCTGCCCTCCTGCTGTTGTCGTCTTTGGGGTCCGAGGTCGACGATGGCAAAGAAAAGAGGCGGCGCCGGCGGGCAAGAGGAGAGTGGAATACAGCAGACGCGCCGGAGGTGGTGGGCACAACGGCGCTCAAGGCCGGCGAGCCTGTGGCCGTGGACGAGAGGGAAGAATAGAGGAGGAGGGCCGATAAGGCGAGAACCGAGAGAGAAGGGAAGAGCACTTGCGTTGCGTGTTGCGCGAAACGGCAAAGGAACTGGCGGCGGCTGAGGAAGGAGCAGACAAATATATAGGGTTTAAATGGCCCAATTTAATATTGGGTCGGGCTGCTTGACAAGCCAAACAGACTCTCACGCTCTCATCCACCCTCAGGGCTGAGGATCAGGAACAAAGAGATAAAGACATAGGATTTAAACGACTCAATTTAACACTAGGTTGAGCTGCTTGACGAGCCAAGCACGGCCCTCACGCTCTCCTCCAACCTCAGGTCGCAACTCGATGGGCGACCGGTTATCGACGTCCGATGCCACCCACCGGACAGTCCGCCGCACGGTTTGCTGAACAGCCTACTCTCATGAATTTCAATCTATGTCGACTATAATTTATCAGACTGTACACGAGATACTCCTAAGTACACTTCTTCTAGCAATGACGATTCCGATGATGAATTAGATTACAACGATCACTTTAAAGGCTTAGGTAGATTCGAAGCTGACAAAATTAATGAATTAATTGATGCCCTTAATGATAAAGATAGATTGTTAAAAAAGCAAGAAGATATTCTTTATGAAGAACATGACAAATATATTAATACTGAAAAATCTCTTGCTTTGAAAATTAAGAAAAATGAAATACTTTCTTTTGAATTGTCTTCTTACCATGATTTTATTGCTAGCCTTAAAAGTTTAAATGTTGATTTAAATTCTACAATAGAAAAATTAAATGTTGCTAGTTCGTCATTAGAGCATGTTTCTAATTGTAATAGATGCAAAGATATTGATATTGTTAATCATGCCTCTATTATTTCTAAGTTGAATGATGAAATTGTCAATCTTCATGCTCAACTTAAAATTTACAAAAATGAATGTGAAAAGATAAGATTTGCCCGGGATGTCTACATGATTGGTAGACATCCCTCTATTAAAGATTGACTTGGTTTCCAAAAGGGAACCAAGGACTTAAAGAGCCAAAGGGCCTCCAACCTCATTAAAGAGAAAGTGAAGGCACCCTTGACTAATAGTTCGCATTCTTTTCATGACAAGAAGAAACACACTTATTTATATGCTCATGTTAAGAATGCTTCTAATGTTTCACATGTTGCTCATCATGATGTTTGTTATGGTCGTGTTGTTTTACCTGTACGTCATGATGTTGCCTTTGATTCTCATGCCATGATTACATCATATAGCTCTTCATATGTTCATGGTAGGAGTAGATCTAGGCGTCGTGTTCAACATGTTGTTTCTCATACGTTTAGGAATGCATCTAATGGCCCAACTATGCTTTATCGTACCTATGATGCTTCATGTGTGCTACATTGTAAAAATGATAAAGTTGTTGCTAAAAATATGGGGACTAAATGCAAAGGAGGCAAAACTTGCATTTGGATTCCAAAATCTTATGTGACTAACCTTGTAGGATCCAACAAGAGTTGGATACTTAAATCCCAAGCTTAAATTATCTTGCAGGTTTATGCATTCGGGGGCACAAGTTGGATTATTGATAGCGGATGCACAAACCATATGACGGGGGAGAAGAAGATGTTCACTTCCTACGTTAAGAACAAAGATTCCCAAGACACGATTATCTTTGGAGATGGGAACCAAGGCAAGGTCAAAGGTTTGGATAAAATAGCCATCACCACCGAGCATTCAATCTCTAATGTATTCTTAGTGGAATCGCTTGGTTATAATTTGCTTTCTATAAGTCAATTATGCCATATGGGTTATAATTGCTTAGTTACAAATATTGATGTATCTATCTTTAGAAGAAGTGATGGTTCATTAGCTTTTAAAGGTGTATTAGACGACAAGCTTTATTTAGTTGATTTTACCAAAGAGAATGCCGATCTAAATGCATGTTTAATTGCTAAAACTGAAAGTCGGCTAGAGGGGTGAATAGGCGAAACCTAAAATTTATAAACTTAAGCACACACTAAGTCCGGGGTTAGCGTTAGAATTAAATCTGAGGCAGAAGATTGTTTCTCTTGCCACGAGTTGCTCAAATAATGCGGATGGCGTTTGGGAGCAAACTCAAATCTATATTGGCAAGGAAACTTTAGAGAGAGGAAAGAGTGCAAACAAATCAATGGAAATCAACACAAGTGGACACAGTGATTTGTTTTTACCGAGGTTCGGTTCTAAAGAACCTAATCCCCGTTGATGAGGCCACAAAGACCGGGTCTATTTCAATCCTTTCCCTCTCTATCAAACGGTCACTTAGAGTGAGTGAGCCTTCTCTTAATCACACGGGTCACTAAGACCCCGCAAGGACCACCACACACTTGGTGTCTCTTGCTTAGCTTTACAAAACACTTAAGAATTGGAAGGAGAAAGGAAGAAGGCAATCAAAGCAACAAGAGCGCAAATGAACACAAAAACTCTCTCTCAAGTCACTAGGTGGTGGAGTTGATCTTGGGACTTGGAGAGGATTTTGATCTATTGAATGTGTCTTGGAGTGGAGTCTTTTGCTCTTGTATTGAATGTTGAATTCAGAAAACTTGGATGATGTTGAATGAAGTGGTTGAGGGGTATTTATAGCCCCCAACCACTTCTTAGTCGTTGGTTGTTTCTGCTGTCGATGGGCGCACCGGACAGTCCGGTGGCGCACCGGACAGTCACTGTTCACTGTTCGATGTGCGCCACGTCAGCGCGTCCGTTAGGGTTAGGAGATGTTGACCATTGGAGTCGTTTGTCTTTTTGCTGCACCGGACATTCCGGTGCCACATCGGACAGTCCGGTGACCTTTGACTTCTGCGCTCTGACTTTTGTCGCGGCACTGTTCATCACTGTTCATCTGAGCAGTCGACCGTTGGCGCGCAGGGAGTCGTTGCTTCGCTGGCTCACCGGATAGGCCGGTGGCACATCGGACAGTCCGGTGAATTATAGTGGAGCGCGCCCAGAAGAAACCCGAGAGTGTCTGGTTTGTTGGTTGCCTGGCCTGGTGCACCGAACAGTGTCCGGTGCGCCATTTTTCAGCACACTCTAAGTCCTTTGCTCCAATTTTTTATTGTGTCCCTAACTGAATTTCTTTCTTGATTTGTGTTGAACCTTATGCACCTGAGATAAATGACATCTAGACAAACTAGTTAGTCCACGGGGTTTGTGTTGGACATCAACCACCAAAATCGATTATAGGAAATGATTAAGTCTATTTCCCTTTCAATCTCCCCCTTTTTGGTGATTGATGCCAACACTAACCAAAGCAAATATGAAGTGTAGAAATGTAACTAGTTTGCAATTGAGATAGATGTGCATAGGTTACTTAGAATTTAAACCAATGAAAGGCTTTATGCATATAAATGAATTGTTTTTCTCTTATTTAACATTTTGGACCACATTTGCACCACTTATTCGTTTTTGTAAATCTTTTGGAAAATCCTTTCAATATATTTTGCAAATAGTCAAATCTATAGGAATATGATTGCAAGAAGCATTTTTTAAGATTTGAAATTCCTTCCCTATTTCAAATGCTTTTTTCCTTTGACTAAATGAAAGCTCCCCCTGAAATAATTCTCCTCTTAGCTTTCAAGAGGGTTTTTGAAATGGATACCACATATTGACATTCTTCCTACTAACTTGTTATTTGAAATAAGATACCAATTGAAAGTTAACTTTAAATATCAATTGAAATAAACATTTTTGACAATTTTGAAATGGTGGTGCGGTCTTGCGGTTCTTTTGCTTTGGGCTTAATACTTTCTCCCCCTTTGGCATTAATCGCCAAAAAACGGAGAACTTGAGAGCCCTTTTCACACTTTTCTCCCCCTTTGGGGCCTAATACGTTCTCCCAAATGGTAAAATAAATATGAGTGAAGGGTCTTATCAATAGAGAGTTATATGAGTAACGACAAAGGGTAGATGATACCGTCAGAGTTGGAGTGTAAGCCTTGTCTTTGCCGTATATTCCATTTCCCTTTCAATATAAGACTAAGGATAGAATTACACTTGAAAGCACATTAGTCTTAGCCTTGGCAACAAGAAGAATAAAAAATATGCATTTGCACCAAATGAGAGAGACATGATCAAAGGCATATACATGAGCTATGTGTGCAATGTTTCAATCAAAGTTCTGAGAATCAAGTATATTTAGCTCATTCTTAAGTTTGCTAAAAGTTTTCTCATCTAGTGGCTTGGTAAAGATATCGGCTAATTGGTTATGGGTGCTCACATAAGCAATTTCGATATCCCCCTTTTGTTGGTGATCTCTCAGAAAGTGATACAGGATGTCTATGTGCTTAGTGCGGCTGTGTTCAATGGGATTATCCGCCATATGGATTGCACTATCATTATCACATAGGAGAGGGACTTTGTTCAACTTGTAGCCATAGTCCCTAAGGGTTTGCCTCATCCAAAGTAATTGCGCACAACAATGACCTGTGGCAATGTACTCGACTTCGGCGGTGGAAAGAGCTACTGAATTTTGTTTCTTTGAAGCCCATGACACCAGGGACCTTCCCAGAAACTGACAAGTCCTTGATTTGCTCTCTCTATCTATTTTACATCCGGCATAATCGACATAAGAATACCCAATTAAATCAAAGGTAGATCCCTTGGGGTATCAAAGCCCAAACTTAAGAGTGTAAACTAAATATCTCATGATCCTTTTCACGGCCCTAGGTGAACTTCCTAAGGATTTGCCTGGAATCTAGCACACATGCATACTGAAAGCATAATATCCGGTCGAGATATAAATAAGTAAAATAAAGAACCTATCATCGACCTGTATACCTTTTGATATACGGATTTACCTCCCGTGTCGAGGTCGAGATGCCCATTTGTTCCCATGGGTGTCTTGATGGGTTTGCCATTCTTCATCCCAAACTTCTTAAGTATGACTTGAATGTACTTAGTTTGGCTGATGAAGGTGCCCTCTTGGAGTTGCTTGATTTGAAATCCAAGGAAATATTTCAACTCCCCCATCATAGACATCTCGAATTTCCGTATCATGATCCTACTAAACTCTTCACAAGATGACTTGTTACTTGACCCAAATATAATATCATCAACATAAATTTGGCATATAAACAAGTCTTTTGCAATAGTTTTAGTGAAGAGAGTAGGACCGGCTTTACCGACTTTGAAGCCATTAGTGATAAGAAAGTCTTGTAGGCATTCATACTATTGGGGGCCTTCATCTTCCGAAGGTCCTCAAAAACACGACTAACATGTTTCCCAAGTATAATATATGTACAGGAACCTTCGGGCATGGGATGAAGCTATACATAATATGAAGAGCGCGATTCGAGAGAAGGATGAATCAGTGCTGAAGCTACCCATGAAGAAGCTTCGACTTAACGATGGAAAATGAAACGACTTAAAGGGGAAAAGGCTGTCTAGTCCTCAATAGATTTCCCTAAGTCAATAGTAAATGTCGAGGGCATGAATGTAATTCTACACAGGCTGCGTCATGTGCCTATAAATAGATGAACAGTGATACCGTACTGTTCACGCTGACTTGTATTCACTCGCACGTCACACTTGGACTTTCGCCTTCTGTCAAGCCGAAGGTATAAATGTAATTCAACATTGTTCATGTTCATTCATGATGATATAATAAAGATATATTAATGATGTCATATGATTATTCATGTTATTTCTCATGTTTCATATGCTTCTACTTCCATTAATATACACTGTGATGATGAAGGTACGTTCTTCATAACCTTCGTCTGAAGATCATTATATCCTAAGGGAGATAATGCTTCGAAGGACGAAGGACTTTAACCACTAACGTTTTGTGTTGCCTTGTTCTTAACTCATAGCATTTGAGAACAAGTCCCCAACATTGGCGTCCACCTCTGGTGAACTCATTTGACCACCTTCGACAAGCCGTGACCTTCGTCATGCCATCGAAGAAATCTTCGTCAGGACTAGGGGTTGCACTTCAGCCACTAGACGTCAACCAGGACACATTGCGCGAAGCCAGAACTCATAAAAGGAAGCCAGTTCAATTCACAGCTCACAACTCACAACTCATAAAAGGAAGCCAGTTCAATCCACCCTAGGCATGTCAGATCAATTCACAGCTCCAGTCAGAATGATGATAAAGGAAGCTAGTTCCAGAGGCCGCAGCACAGCTCACAGTCTTTAGGTCAGCAGCAAAGCTCCTTCAGGCCACCAGCTCCAAGGAGCAGAGGCGGTAGGGGCTTCGGAGGAAGATATGGGGATCAGCCTAGGAAAATCTATTGCTCATTCTGTGGTGAATACAAGGGCCACATTACAAGAACGTGCCAAATTACCATTCAGAAGCAAAAGAAGATTGCCGAAGCAGAAGCCCGGCAGAACCAGCCGAAGCAGGTTTTACGTACTGCTTCGTGCTACTCTCCCTACATACCAGAATATATGGGCAATCAACCTGCAACTTCTGTTGCTTCGGCAAGCCATTCACAAGCTTCCTGGCCTCAGCTTCCACCGCCACCACCATTGCCACCTACTCATACCCAAAGCCAGCAGCTAGAAGGGCGCCAGTACCCCCAACAGCAACACGACTTCAGGGAGGAGTCCGAAGCTCATACAGTCAACAACACTGTACCAGAATCGAAGCACATATACTGAGGAATATCCTACTTCTGAAGTACTTTTATCTTTTATGCCATTTTAACTTTTTGTACGAGAAACAAGTAATGAAAAACTCAGTTTCAATTTCTTGTAATAATTCTACCTACACCAGAATGAAATATATCTTCTTCATAGATTTACAAAGCTTGAAAGACGACTCTCAAAGGAATGAAATAGTTTTCGAAGCTCAAAAGTCGTTCCTAAGGGAATGCAGAGCCGAAATTGACGAAACTACAAAAAGTCGTTCCTAATGGAGCGCAGCGTAAGTTTTCTACTCAAAAGTCGTTCCTAAGGGAATGCAGAGCCGAAATTGACGAAGCTATAAAAGGTCGTTCCTAAGGGAGCGCAGTGTAAGTTTTCCGCTCAAAAGTCGTTCCAAAGGGAATGCAGAGCCAAATACCGCCGAAATATAAGGTGAAGAAGTTTAAAAGTCGTTCCTAAGGGGATGCAGAACTTATACCGCTGAAATATAAGGCGAAGAAGTTCAAAAGTCGTTCCTAAGGGGATGCAGAACTTATACCACCGAAATAGAAGGTGAAGAAGCTCAAAAGTCGTTCCAAAGGGGATGCAAGGCTTAGACTCAAAAGACGTTCCTAAGGGGATGCAATCTTCCGTGTACTAGTGTGGGCGTATGTGTGGGTGTTAAAGCATCATCATATTGCATCATATCATCGCATCATCTAGCATAGCATCACATCATACATCATATCGCATCAACAGAAAGACTGGATACAAAGCAAACCCTTGGAAATACTTCGATTGAATGAAAATGTGCTAAGGCACGAAGCAAGCTTCGGGTGACAGTTTTATCAGATCTGCTCTAGAAGGGGTTTCTTTCTTTACGAAGCATGAAAAGAAGGGAAGGTGTTTTTTCGCCGAAGGCTCAAAAACTGGTATGTGTGTATGTTTCATGCTTCGCAAAGAAATAAATTACAACAATTTACATATTCGACTCAATGTTACATACATCAAATGTTACATAGTTTTGTTACAATAGAAGCCTAATCTTCATTCAATTGTTCCATACATCAAGCATTTCAAAATATTATTACAATAAAATCTATTCTTCTCTAAGGACTTTTTCTGCAACTTCGTTCAAAAGTTTATCGACGACTTCGTCGATAACGGAGTCCGCCATGCTTATAATATCCAGTGCTTCCTTCATTTCTGGATCAGGTAGGGGATCATACGGCTCCGGTGGCGGGGATAGTTCAGGTGAAGTAGGTAAATTGATTAGTTCGAAGCCACAAAGCAAGTACCGAAGTTAAATAATCAAAAAACAATACATATACGCCTTTCGCGTTCAGCAGTCTCTTCAGCTCGCTTTGCTTCTGCCCGGGCGTCGTGGGTGCCTTTTTCATTCTTTTTTATAATCTCGTGGGCTAGCTCTCGGCCACCATTCACCCAGACATCGTTATAAAACTTCCCGCCCATTAAAGTTGCTTCGGCTGAAGGATCCTTGTCACACCCGGTTTTGGAAGGTAAACCGAATGTGAACCATGTACGTGCCAGGATCAGAAATTCACGTACACAGCGATTACATAAATGACTCATCATAGCACAATGCTTCGAATTACAATAAAGAGTAAGTAATAATATTACATACTAGAGCCATTTACATAATATAAATCAAAGTACACAGAATCGAAACGTAGCCAACGCAAACAACCCACCACAGGCAGCTGACTCGGGGAGGTCGCTAGCCTAATCCTCGAACTCGTCGAAGTCCTAGAACTCCTGTAGATCCTCCTCGACACTGTTCTCCTTCTTCTTTACCTGAGCATAGATTGCACTAAAGGCAACCTGGTGTTTTGTGAAAGCAAGGGTGAGTACACATCAACGTACTCAACAAATGTCCCGTTTGGCTGTAGTGGACTAGCTTTATGTGGAGTTAAGGTCAAGAAGTTGCTTTTAGTTGATCAGGTAATTATTACTAGTAGAGAGCCAGGTTTTAACATTAACCCAAGTTGTTAACCCAAAAGTACTATTTCCAAATGGAAAGAATACCAGAAACCATAGTCATAATCATAATAGAAACCAACATTATCCTCATCATCATCTATAAACAAAGTATCTCTAATCAATGTGTCTCTAATCAATGGAGCTCCCTTGGCCACTCATAACCGCGAGCACGACTGATATATCAGTTTCATAACACTCTGTAGAGGTTGCGCACTTTACCCACGAGTCGTGATTCCCTCTCTAGCCCGGGCTTGCAAGACCCTTGTTCACTCCCGAGGTGAATGGCCAGTGATTCACTACGAATCCTTTACAAAGATACCCTGAAGCTGTAGCCGTCCGTTAGGTTTCTTAAATGCATCGCACTCCTCCCCAAGGGGCGAACCAACCTTGGAAGAGCGAGCCGCATACATCGAGCCCCATTAACGGCACGACGGCGAAGCGAACTACACCCAAGTTCCTCTAATTATTCAGCTAAGGGCGTCCTATTCCACCCTCATGGTTGCACTGTTTTCCCGGGTGGTCATCCAACGAATCAGTCCTTACAAAGAGGCACTCGAGAAACAGCTCGAGTCCCCTAAAGTATCACCAGTCCAACATCATAATCATAATGACAACATCGTATCATAAGTGTTCACATCATGTTCATTGATTAAAGTAAAGCAATAGCATGAAGCTAACCATAGTAACCCAAAAGGTATTCAAGGATAAGGTAAATACAAAGCTAGTCAATCCTTAGGTTGATCATGGTATGCAGGTTGATGAATTATAAAGTAAATGGGACATAATAGTTCAGAGGACACTTGCCTTCACCAAACAGATGCTCATGATCTTCAGCCTCATAGAACTCGAAGAGTTTGATCTCTTGGCTGTCGAAGCTTGGCCGTCGATTCCTCGAAGCTCGGAAACAAACCATGATCTAATCGCAACGCGAAGCGAAGACAAATAGGCACAAGCAAACAAACATATATATATATGCATAAGAACATTACACCATTCAAAGAAAAAATAATAAAACATGTAAAATGAAATAGAGCGCGTTACTACGGTCACGCGAGGAAAAAGAAACGTCGAACTCGAAGCAACGGTCGAGAAGATACCGCGTTTACGCTAAACAAGTATTAACTATAACATTTAGTTCAACATGATTACATTAATCTACCTTTATTAAATGTTGTCGGAGAGTAGATCTCCGGCCGGGTGGCGGAGTGCACCCGCCCTAAGTCCTGAGAGGAGGAGGGGCTTAGGCGTTTCACTTGATTGATGGAGAGAAGGGGCAGTACACAAGAACACACGAGGATTTAGAGTGGTTCGGAACGCCGGAGCGTAATACCCTACTCCACTGTGAGATGTATTGCTTGAGGGCTTGTATGGGCTAGCGAGTCTGAGATTGCGTGTGTGTGTAACGTCGCATGCCTCCCCTTTTATAGCTGAAGGGGGGCATGCACAAAGGGACTGGGCCCCGACATGTGGGCCCAGGGACATAAAGAATATAGTGCTTGGATCCTTTAATATCTGTTGTCGAGTCCATCCTCTTGCGCGCTGACGCCCAAGATCTGCGTATCCTTAGTGTATAGGGGAAGCTTCTGGCGGAATAGTAGATGAGTATAGCGCGCCGCTCAACATAGGTATACTGTTCACCAGCAGACCCAGCAGGCGGGCTGTCTGCTGTATGACCTTGACGCCGCCTGCCAGCGGATGGGACGGGACACATTTAATGCTGAGAGGGCACGTCGCCCGTCAGCGCAGTGGCAGGCGGCGCGTCTTTTCCTCAATAAATGCAGGGGCTGCACGGCTTTTCGTTAGGGTCGACCCGGTAGCTTATGTCATGGGCCACAAGCAGCGGGTCTCTGCCTGAGCGGGAAGCGGAGGCGAGGCCCGCACACGTGTCAGCGCCAGACCCTTGCACACACCAGGGTCCTTCTCGCTCTGAGACCCTGCTGGAGTTTGGACTTACCCGAAGGCTCCGGACTCGTATATAGGGGTCTGGTGTCCTTTCGTGGGGGTCCGGCCTTACTGGGGTGTAGTGTCTTTCCCTGCCACGTGGCATCCTTTGGCCTGCCCATCCGGCGGGGTCAGGCGCGGTCCTCCGCTCAGCTAAGGGACGTCGCATGGGTGCGATGCCTTAATGCTGCAGGAGAGGATACCCCTGATTTAGGGTACCGACAGTGGCCCCCGGTCCCGCCTCAGGGGAGGATGCAAGCTTGCAGGTGGGACCAGAGTGTGATTGGTGGTTAGACCGCTGCTTCTGTGCGCCTGCTGCTGCAATTACTGCCGGCCCGCCTATGACCACGCCAACTGTCGTGCCTATTCCCACGGCTGACTGACCCGTGACCGTCGTACTTAACGATACTGTTTGGCCATGCGCGGGGCTGCCTTGAGTCGCTGCACTGGTTTTGAAAAATTTACCTTTTCATAATCTGTGACAGTCCCGAGAAGACAAGGCATTGGCGCAGGCGGCAGTGCGACTTCTTTGCACACGGTAACCGGCGCGCCGGTTACATGACGTGTGGGCCTGGGCCCTGAGTTGGACCGCCAGTTGTGGCGGATTTGAGGGGGCGCTCAGTCGTGGGGCGTTTGCATGCTTCTCGCATGGCGGTTCACCTCTTTGACCGCTGGTTACGACGAAGATGAAGGGGCGCTTGATCGTGGGGCGGTTGCATGCCCCTTGCGTGACAGTTCGCCTTCCTGACCGCTGGTTGCCCCGGAGAAGGAGGGGTGCGTAACCGTGGGGCAGTCGCACGCTCCTCCTTTGGGTTGGTTTTTATGACATGCGGGGCCTGGCCCCCGTGTCATAAGGTGAGATCCCTGGTGCACGCCGGGGGGAGACTTCACTCGTGACGCTTCAGGGGCGCGAGTGGGGGGGATCTGCCTTTAAAAAGGGGTCGATCCCCCGGCCAGTAGACATGCCTCGCTCTCCTTGTGACCACCACGCCCTTTCGCCTTCCGGGCCTCCAGATGGGGTGCGCCGGTGTTCTCTGGAGGGATCCGCGTCAAGGTCGTCTCTTCCGGCGACTTCACCATTGGAGTGCGTGCGCTTGTGGTGGTGTCGCCGATCTTGTCTTCTTCCTGCCGCCATTGGAGGAGTGCAACCCCATGGGGGTTGGCATCCTTTCGCCACTATTCGGCTTCAAGGATTTTCATCATGCAGCCCGGCTGCAGTCCCTCGCCGGTGGTCATCCAGAAGGATGACTGCCAGCCTTGTGGTGGGGAGAAGCAAACCGGGCTGCGGCCTCCCTCCTGCCCTCAACTTCAAGGATGTTCATCATCCATGCTGGGGAGGGGGTGTGCCGAGTTGAGGCTCCACCTCCACGTGGGTAGCGACCCGCTTCTTCCCTCAGTGTCCGGGGGAGAAGGGCGTTCGCCGTCTGTGGCGCTGTCCGCTGCCGCGTGCCTGGCTTCTCGGCCTGGGTGGCTCTGCATCCTGTCGCTGGGGCAGAGCGTGGCTGCATGTCCACTGCACGGGCGATGGTGGCGCTGTGCGTGGGTCGGCCACATCCACGGCTTCTCCCGCTCCTCCAGCTGCACTGGGAGGCTGTACAAGACGTCGTACGCCACGGGGGCGGCGGCGGCGTTCTTGATGGTCTTGCCTTCACTCCCGCAGCGAGGACGGGAGCGGAGACCTCTTCGTGTGCACTGGTGCAGCCGCTGCCCACCAGTGCTGAGGTGGTCACCGCCCCCAGCGGGGCTGATGTGGTCGCTTCTACTGGTGAGGCTACCCACAACAGAGGTGGTTGCCTCCGCTGGCTAGACCGTTAGTGCCACTTGCTGCCGATCCTTCGGCTCTTTGGCTTTAATGGCCTCGCTGTTACCCTCTATGGGAGGATGGGGGCGAGATCCTATTCGCAGTAGCGCTTGCCCTGAGGCGATCGCTGCTGCTGTCTAGCCGCCCGGGGCGGAGGTCGTTGTCGCTGCAGAGGTGGTCGACGTCGTTGGTGGGGCTGTCCGGAGCCAGCTTCCAGTGCAGCTCTTGCTGGTGTGGAGGTAGTTCATTCCTACAGAAATGGAGCTGGGGTCCCGCTTGTAAGGGAATGTAATGACATCTGCTTGAAAGCAAAATGTAATAACGTATGTACACAGGATTTTAGCCTGGGAAGCCCAGTTATGTGCCCGAACCCCCTAGATGGTGGCTTCAAGTACTAAGACACCCGCCGCAGGGCGGTGGAGTATGTAGGCCCACGGTACAGGACCTGGCTGAGCGGCTACATGGCTTCCGGACCCCCAGGAGACGAGTGCCTGTTCTTCAAAGCCGGACCTCTAGGTTGTTGGATGCACAAGACTTTAGTTTTAAATACTAGGACACTCACTACGGGGTGGTGGAATGTGCAGGATTTTGGGTACGGAACCAGGCTAACCAGCCACACAGGCTCCGGACCACCCTATGGAGCGGGCGTTCGTTCTTTAGAACTGGCCCCTAGGCCTTCCCCTGTTTTTGTAAATAAATAAATATCGTCTTTTGAGCTGCATTTAACACTTATCTGTGCAACGCCTGTTCCTGTTGTGTGCGATGTTGTTGACTCCTCCATAGTACCTGGCCCCTTGCCTGGGATGCAGGCTTGATGTGTTGAGGTTGGATGCCAGCATTCCTGAAAAGGTTGTCAACAATCCTCGGGAGGCAGACTCGCCGGGATCTGGATCTGTACACAACTTTTAGCTAGGAAGCATTAGTAGTACACCTCATAGGGTTTTCCGTTTGACATTAGTCGCCCTTTGATACATGCTCGGGACCTGTAGGTTTTAGTTCGGGTGGCCAAGTTGCGTGTCCGGACCCCCTTGGGTCACGGTTCCAGATACTAGGACACTTGTCGCAGGGCGGTGGAGCGTGCAGGCCCATGGTACAGGACCAGGCTGAGCGGCTGCACGAGCTCCGAACCACCCCAGGAGACTAGTGTTTGTTCTCTAGCTCCGGTCCTGAGGTTGTCGGACCCGCAGGACTTATAACTCTAGATACTAAGTCCCTGTCACGGGGTGGCGGAGCATGCAGGCCCACGGTACAGGACCTGGCTGAGCGGCTACACGGGCTCCGGACCACCCTATGGAACGGGGTCCCGTTCTCTAGAGCCGGTCCCCAGGCTATCGAACCTCCCTACTTTCGCATCAGGGGTCCTAAACTGCAAGCCTGGCTGTTCAATTCGAACGCCGCCATGTCAGACAGATGGAAATCGTACGGGTGGGTTAGCTAAAAAGTATTATCTGAAAAACTGCGAGGCAGGACCATGGAGCAGCAAGATGGAACTATCACAAGAGCGCAGCTGAGGGGGGTAGTTTCTCTTTATAACTTGTCGTGCATGTGTGCAGACCAATAGTTTGGGTTCATGGGGGCAGACCCCACTGGGTTGTCGTACACATATGCGTTATCTAGTCACAAGAAAAGGAAACAGACTCGACCCCTTAGTCTTGCTCTATGGATAGAACTTACAGAGATACTTGGTCTCGGGGTAAGGTGCTCCTCCAGTCATAGCTAGATGGTTCCCCTTGGGTCGGTGCACTCCCGTTACCTTGAAGGGTCCTTCCCAGCTGGGGGAGAGTTGCGGAACCCCTCTTGGTATGGTATCTGCCATGGGGCTAAGCCCCGACCCAGGGTTCCCATCTGTATTTGACGCAGGAGCCCTTATCTCTGGCAGTGATCACTTCTGCATATACCTGTCTGTAGCTCGGACCCGTGGGGGGTCTGGAAGGGCCTCCGGAGGGAAGGCGTGCTCCAGCTCCATAGACCGGGGAACACGGGGTCCCTCTGGGGTTTGTCTAATTGTCTTCACCGGAGTAGGAGCCTCCAGTGAAGATATCTTTCATGTCCCCCTCGGGCGACTGGTACCCGAGGTCCCGCTCAGCCACGGCTACCTCGCCATTGTCCTCCTTCTCTTTGTCGGGCCGATAGCGAGGCGGGGATCCGTCTTTGGAAGACTGCTCGCGTCGCTTGCTGACGCGTTTTGCGAGGTCAATGATCTCGCGACACTCCGCTGCACTGTGGCGACCATATGGGTGCATAGGGCATGGACCGCTGCCACTCTTCTGCGGTCGTGGGTGCTTGTTGCGGTCGCCCTGGCCTCTGGTCACTGCTGTGGCCACCAGAGCAGTGGACTGTGGCCTCTGGTAGTCGCGGTCCTACTTCTTTTTCTTCTTTCCGTCCCAAAGGGCGGCCCCTAAGCCACCTGACTGGGCAGCCCCAGTTTGCGGGGCCAAGTGCCATGCACGTCCCTCGGCGGCTCTGGCGCATTTGTTGGCCAGGGTGAAGAGCGTAGGGACAGTTTCCACGTCATGCGTGGCCAACTTCTCCAACATTTTCTCATCACGTATTCCCTGTCGGAAAGTCGTGATGATAGAAGCATCAGAAATATGAGGTATCGTACCTCGTACCTTGGTGAAGCGGGAGATGAACTTCCGGAGGGTTTCCCCGGGCCCCTGCCTCACTGCATGAAGGTGGGCTTCCACACCGTGCTGCTGGAAAGCACTGGTGAAGTTCGCTACGAACCGCGCACAGAGTTCTTCCCAGGAATAGACTGATCCCGGGGTGAGATTCATGAGCCAGGTCCGGGCAGGTCCAGACAAGGCCACATGAAAGTATGTTGCCATCACAGTGGTGTTTCCACCTGCCGCTGTGATGGCGGTAACGTACACCTGCAGGAACTCCGACGGGTTTGATGTTCCGTCATATTTTTCTGGTAGGTGTGGCCAGAACTTGGGTGGCCAGGATGTCGCACAGAGGTGATCCGCTAGAGCGGCGCAACCTACTCCGACCAAGGGGACACCCGTTTGGGACCGGGTGCCCATTGGCGTCTGCGGTGCAACCGCGGCGAAGTCTTGATCGAGGTCGCGCCCATTGATGTTTTGGCGGCACTCGCGCGCCCTTTCCAAAGATACCCGGGCATCCTCTTCCGCACGCCTGCGGTTGAGTTCTGCCTGGAGATCATTGGCCTGCGTGCCCCTCACTGAGGGCGAGCGCACCGATGCTGATGCCTTGTGTTGGCGCCGTGATGACCGCGCCTTTGACCGGGTCAAGGTAGAATGCGCCATACTGAGCAGCCGGTCGACGTCGTCCCGCCACTGCTTCATGGCTCCTGGTGATGCCGTGGAGCTCGGAGGGTGTCGCAATAACTCCCTGGCTGCTGATAACGCCCCCGGAGACGCCCTTGATGGAGTCCGGGATGTTTGCACCACCGTGTGCTGCCGTGCGGCGTGCACGGCAGGAGTGACTGGTGTCGGGCGACTGGGAGCCTGCGGTGTGGAGGAAGCATCTTCTCCCTCCACCGCAAAATCTACCGAAGTCTTGGCGCGGTGCTCTACGATCTGCACCATCATGATTGGGCAAGAAATCAATCGAAAACCTAATGCCTAGGCCCCCTACCTGGCGCGCCAAATGTCGGAGAGTAGATCTCCAGCCGGGTGGCGGAGTGCACCCGCCCTAAGTCTTGAGAGGAGGAGGGGCTTAGACGTTTCGCTTGATTGATGGAGAGAAGGGGCAGTACACAAGAACACACGAGGATTTAGAGTGGTTCAGGCCACCAGAGCGTAATACCCTACTCCACTGTGAGATGTATTGCTTGAGGGCTTTTATGGGCTAGCGAGTCTGAGATTGCGTGTGTGTGTAACGTCGCATGCCTCCTCTTTTATAGCTGAAGGGGGCATGCACAAAGGGACTGGGCCCCAACATGTGGGCCTAGGGACATAAAGAATATAGTGCTTGGATCTTTTAATATCTGTTGTCGAGTCCATCCTCTTGCGCCCTGATGCCCAAGATCTGCGTATCCTTAGTGTACAGGGGAAGCTTCTGGCGGAAGAGTAGATGAGTATAGCGCGCCGCTCAGCACAGGCATACTGTTCACCAGCAGACCCAGCAGGCGGGCTGTCTGCTGGATGACCTTGACGCCGTCTGCCAGCGGATGGGACGGGACGCATTTAATGCTGGGAGGGCACGTCGGCCGTCAGCGCAGTGGCAGGCGACGCGTCTTTTCCTCAATAAATGCAAGGGTTGCACGACTTTTCGTTAGGGTCGGCCCGGTAGCTTATGTCATGGGACACAAGCAGCGGGTCTCCGCCTGAGCGGGAAGCGGAGGCGAGGCCCGCACACGTGTCAGCGCCGGACCCCTGCACACAACAGGGTCCTTCTCGCTCCGGGACCCTGCTGGAGTTCGGACTTACCCGAAGGCTCCGGACTCGTATATAGGGGTCCGATGTCCTTTCGTGGGGGTCCGACCTTACTGGGGTGTGGTGTCTTTCCCTGCCACATGGCGTCCTTTGGCTTGCCCATCCGACGGGGTCAGGCGCGGTCCTCCGCGCGGCTAAGGGACATTGCATGGGTGCGATGTCTTCATGTTGTAGGAGAGGGTACCCCTGATTTAGGGTACCGACAAATGTAAATTAAAACTAATATTTAGTTTCGATTAATCCTTTATTCTAATAGTTGTCGGGCTAAACAAGTAATTAATTAATTAACACGAACGATTATAAGCGACACAGTTTAATTACCCGCACGGACAGTGCGCGACGTACGTGAGCGACGCGTGACACACGAAACAGCACGCACGACATGCGAAACAACACGAACAACACGCGAACAACACGACAACGACGAGCGTCACACGTGTGAACATCGCGACATACGAGTACTGCTAAATTATGTCGTTCTTATATTAGCCAAATATTAAATATAACATTTAAGTAATCATAATCACGCTAACAGGTATCTAAAAACGCCTAATTAAAATCATTAATTATATTCGATTGAATTGTTATTTTAATAATACACAACTAAATAAGTAATCAATTATTTAACGTGGACGATATAGCGAAATGATTTTACTAAAGCTTGCAAATAGTGATTTACGCGAACGACGACGTGTGCGGACAGCATGTGAATTTGCACACGTGAAACAACATGCAAACACGGTGCGAACCGGACGCACGGCGCGCGCACGAACATGCAAATGAACGACGACTATATGCACGATAAGTATGCACGACCAACACGCATGAACATTGTGCTGATGGCGCACGAACAACGACGACGACACATGGGAGTAGCATGAGCAGCACGTGAGACAACTCGCGAGTAGAGCACGGGCCACCACGCAAGACGTGAACGATGCGCGACAAAGCGGGTGAGCAGCTCGCGCGACATACACGAACGATGCGCGGGAAACGCGATAAAACTAAATAGTCATCGCCTTTATATTTAAACAAATATTAGAGCAAAAAATTTGAATTTCTATTAATTACGTCGACATGTATTTATAAAGCATAAGTTAACTACTATAAATTAGTTTAATTGAAAAGTCTAATTAATTAACGTTAGTTAGACAAAAATATAATTAATTATTTAGAACGTGCGACATGGTGAAACAAGTTTACTAACGCGCAGACGATGCTCACCTCGCAACGACGTCGGATGGCTAGACGAGCTCGCGGCGAGGCTGCTGCTGCGCCAGGGCCGCGCAAAAACCGAGCCGAGGCTGCGTAGGCCACGCCGAGGGCACACATGCGGGCCACGCCGGACGCGAGCGTGAGGCCACGCCGGGGGCACGCGCACGGGCCGCGCCGGAGCACGGCCTGGCCGTGTCATGGCCGAACTAACCACGCTAGCCGCGGGCAGCAGGTCGCGCGACGCGCGCAAGGGCCGCGCCAGGCGCACCAGGCGAGCCGCGCAGGGACTGCGTGAGCTAGCCGCTGCAGACCACGCCGAAGGCCCTGCCGAGCGCTGGCCACGCTGGCAGGCCGCGCCAAGGCACCAATTCGTCGAGCCACCGCACCCAGGACATGTTGCCTCCACGCACGACGGAGATCATCACGGGAAAGAATCGGCGCAGTTGTGGGCGAGGACGGGCGATAGGAGCGTGTAGTGGGTGGTTTTGGCAGAGATAGACGCGTGCACAGCTAAGAAAGAGGAGGCGGTTGCAAGAGATGACAGGTGGGGGCCAAAAAACTGCTACACCAGGGCGGCGGTGCTTGGTTGGGCGTTGCCCACGCGCGCGCAGATCGCTGGGGCGCATGGCGCGGGCGCCTGGAGTGTGCCGGTGCGGGGCACCGCGACCCAAGCCAGTTGGGCCGAATGGAAGCGGGAGGAGGGCTTGGGCCGGTGCGGGGCAGGCCGAATGGGTGAAGGCGTGTGGGCCGCGCTGGGCCGATGAGAAGGCCAGCCAAGGGGGGAGGGCGCGCTGGGCCTGCAGGGAGGGATGTGCCACCTGGGCCGAGTCGGGCCTTGGGATGGGGGAAGAGAGGCCGCCACGGCTGGGCCACGTGAGCATGGGCCTTGGAAGGGGAAGAGGGGGAGGGTGGGCTGGCTAGAGGGTTTGGGCTCCTTCCTTTCTTTTCCATTTTCTTCTTTTTCTTACTCTTTTCTATTATTTCCAAATCAGCTTTGTATGCGAAGAAGTGGTAGCAAAAGAAAAGTAGATGCATACCAAGGCAATACACCAAATAGGAGTAAGTGCATTCCAACATGATGCAACAACAATTTCAACTTAGATTTTGGTTACATGCGATACGAACACCAGTCTCTCTATTGCTTTAAAAATAGGAGGAAGGAGCGAAACTGGAAGAGAAAAGGAGAGTAACACCTGAATTTGGTGAATATTAGAAAAGAAATTTTATACCCCCAAATTCAAGGTGTTACAATCCTTCGTATCGTCTATGGAGAAGGCAGCTTCGGCCTGGGCTATAGCCTTAACGTGATCACATCCGGCCATCTCCAGAATAGCTGAGATTCCCCGCGCGCCGGAAAACGCACAAATATCCCCGCGATCATTCAATATTTCCTCAAAGGCTTTGGCTTCTCCACTTATCCATTCAATAACGCCCTCGGGGTCGCCTCGGATAAAATTTTCTTCAAAAGAATAGGCACCCACTTTGGAGAAGCTAGTTTTTAATTTCTTCACGCAATCCAAGGATTTTTCAAAACACTTCTCCTTGGATTCGCGAAGTTCTTCAACATTTTTCTCTAGTTTATTCTTCCAATATTCACTGATCTCTTGGTTAGCCTGTGCGAGCGCGCAGTTCTCCTTAGCTTCGGCCAGTTGTCTTCGAAGGTCTTCAACCTCGGCTTTCTAGGCTTCGGCCTGAGCATTGTACTTAGCTTCGTCTTCTTTTATTTTGTTCACCAATGAAATCAAAATTTTGTCTTTCTCTAGACCTTCGTTTCTCAGTTCAATCACCTCTGAGCGAAGGTTGTTAAGAGCCATTGTACAGCCTTCGTCTTTGGCGCTCTTCTGTGCCCTCAAGGCATTACTAAGAATTAAGCCCTGCAAAGAAGAACAAAGAATTGAACATGTCAATAAAATACTTCATTTTTCAACTTCAAAGTTAACTTCTATACCTTTATACTGTTGTACGCGAGGCTATCAGCAAGATCATCTTTCGACATAACCGAAAGGCCTTCTTCAAGCTTCGAAAATCCCATACTTTTGGCTATCTCCCAGCAACCGGATATTTTTTTGTTCTCTGGGAGGCAGTACAAGAAATCATCTTTGTTAGTGCTGTTAAACACTAAGGCTCCCTTCGGATATTTTAATTTTTGGGCATAGTGTCTGGCTTCCAGGATTTCTTCTTCAGATAATTTCTTCCCCGAAGCATGTCGATAAATGTAATCAACAACTTCGGCTGGAGCTTCGAGGGCAGGATAGTTTGCTTTTTCTGCCATACGTTGCCCTGCTGTCATGTCGATATCTGAAGTTTGCTGATCAACTTTGTCTTTAGACGCGACAACCTTCGTCTCAATGGGCACTGTAGGCTCAGCTTCAGCTTCAGCCTGGCCCTCGGCAACTTCGGCAACTTTCTTAATAGGAGCAGGGGTCAAGGCCTTTGTAGTCTCCATAACAGCGTCTAGCACGCTGGCCATCCTCCTCCTCTTGGGAGTTGCGGTAGGAGCTTTTTGCATCTTCGGCAAATTTGCCTCTGCCGGTGGGCTCAGGACTTCTGGCATTTTATCACTTTTTCCACCTGTGGCTCTTCGGCCTTATAATCCTTAGCTTCGGTTGGCCGGACTGTAGGCACCTTCGGCACTACAATCGGCTCTTCAACGCTTTGCACAATCAGAGCAACGTGTCTTGCTTCGGCAGTTGAAGAGGCCCCTTCGCCAAATTCAGGCACTACGACCGGTTCAATATATCGCGGCCGGTGGGTCAGAACCTTCACTTTTTTGCCCTTTGGCACAGCTGTGGTGGCTGAAGCGGCAGTCTTTCTCTTTTTTCCTTGCCCTCGTAACGAGTAGCGATAATCAGGGTATATGAAGCCAATCGCATCAAATACCCTGTTCAATCTTTTCTTCCCCTGGCCCCCGAAGGCTGTGGACAAGGCATCGTCTTCGGCCTTGGAATATGTCCCAAGCAGCTCGTCACTAGTAGCTTCAATACATTTCAACCAGTCATCATTTGGCTCATCAAACTTCTCCCTAAACCTGAAGGTATACTTCAATCGGACTAGGCCACCTTCATTGAATTCGGCAGTAGTCTCCTTCGACATATCCCAGCTCTCCACAAGTGGCCACACCCTGAAGGATATGTGTTCCTAAATTAAATCCCTCATGCCAATGAAGGCGCAAACAGTACTAAAAGCCTTCTGACATGCTTCAACATCGCTATCAATATCCACCTTCGGCCTTCGGAGGCCAAAGCAAGACCAGATGGGGCGCTGGATAATTTCCTTGATGTCTTCTCTTTTAATCAGATCACTTTTAACATAAAACCACTCCTCCATCCAGGCCCTGGGCCATCTTTTCCGGAATGTTGGCACCGGGTGGCTTGCATTAGAACGGGCAATGAACCCGTAACAACCGAAGTTGTTGTGGTATTGTTCTTTGTCGATAGCCTTCGTCTCGTATAAAAGCTCGTGCATGTTGCAGAAGCATTTCGCGCTTGGCTCCAGCCCCTGGCTCCTTACAGCCCAGACAAATATCCCCATCCTGATTATAGCCTCGGGGGTAATCTGATGAAGAAAGATTTGGAATATCTTTAATACCTCGACCACAAATTTACTCAGCGGGAACCGAAGGCTTGCTTTCAAGAAGCTTCGGTAAATAACAACTTCGTTTTCCTCCGGAGCAGGGGCAGTACTGTCTCCTCCAACTCTGACAATAGACATGTCGCGAAAATATCTCCCCCTCATGGCGTCAATATGACTTTGCTTGATAGTCGATTTTTCGAAGATAGTTTGGCTTGGCCGCCACGGCCGATCCTCAGAATCTTCATCCTCACTTTCCACGTCATAACTATCAGTGTCATAGAATCTTCGGACAAACCTTCCATGATCTCCTTAGTAATTTTCTCTGTATTCATCTTTGCCATAGACTCATAAAACCCAGCGATGAAAGGATCTGTAACTTTCTTTTCTCCATACAACTTCTTCTCCTTGGTCATTTTCTTCTCTTCAGTCATCTTCTTCTCCTCACTCATCTTCTTCTCCTCAAATTTGGAGCAAACACACCTTTAAACTGAAGCTCTAAAAGCTCGAAAATCAGGCGAGAGCTATTGAGCAAGAGCTAGAAATTTGAGAAAATAACGCAAATAGCAGAGGCAACGTATCAAATGTTGCCGCTATGGGTTCATATTTATACGCCTAGTGCTTTGCAACTTGGCGGGCCCCGTCTGTCATTGACTGTCGCTATTCTAGCGAAGGGAATGTGTTTTTTCGGACCTTCCGCTTAAGGCCTTCGTTCACGTCGCAGTCTAAATTTGTTGTTATAACAAATTAATACTGCGAGGGGCTACTATTGGGGGCCTTCGTCTTCCGAAGGTCCTCAAAAACATGACTAACATGTTTCCCAAGTATAATATATGTACAGGAACCTTCGGGCATGTGATGAAGCTATACATAATATGAAGAGCGCGGTTCGAGAGAAGGATGAATCAGTGACGAAGCTACCCATGAAGAAGCTTTGGCTTAACGATGGAAAATGAAACTGACTTATAGGGGAAAAGGCTGTCTAGTCCTCGATAGATTTCCCTAAGTCAATAGTAAATGTCGTGGGCATGAATGTAATTCTACACAGGCTGCGTCCTATGCCTATAAATAGATGAACAGTGACACCGTACTGTTCACGCTGACTTGTATTCACTCGCGCGTCACACTTGGACTTTCGCCTTCTGTCAAGCCAAAGGTATAAATGTAATTCAACATTGTTCATGTTCATTCATGATGATATAATAAAGATATATTAATGATGTCATATGATTATTCATGCTATTTCTCATGTTTCATATGCTTCTACTTCCATTAATATACACTGTGATGATGAAGGTACGTTCTTCATAACCTTCGTCTGAAGATCATTATATCCTAAGGGAGATAATGCTTCGAAGGACGAAGGACTTTAACCACTAACGTTTTGTGTTGCCTTGTTCTTAACTCATAGCATTTGAGAACAAGTCCCCAACACATACCATGCTCTTGGGGCTTGTTTGAGTGTAATATCCCAATTTTGATCCCAAAGGTTAGAAACCCTAAACTCCTAACCCCCCTAATTATCTCCTAAGACCCCATCTCATGAAGCATTATATTCATCATATGCATACACCATGATTGCTAGTAGCACTTCACATAGAATATTTCATTTTGGACTCCTAGGAAATTTATATGAATTTTTGTTTAAAGGAAAAAGAGATTAAAGAAAAAAAGAGAAAAAGAAAAAAAGAGAGAGAAAACCTTTCCCTCTCAGCTCGGCCAAATCTGGCCCAAGCTCCCCCCTCTGTCCCGTGCGTCCGCGCTTCTTCCCCGCTCGTGGCCCAGGGCGGCCCATCCATCACGCGCGCCCGCGCTCGCGTCTCGCTCTCCTCTCCCTCGTTGTCAGCCTGGCCACACCCGTCAGCCGCGCCCACCCCTTCTCCCTCGCATCCACCCTCTCTCTGGTAGGCAGGCTCCACTCGTCAGCCCCTTCCCCTCGCCTGTGATCGGCCATCGACGCGTTCATCGCCGGCCACCGCCCGCCCAGTCTCCTCGCCATTAACTCGCTCACCAGCATGAATTGGCGCCTTGCGTCCCCACACTGTGACCGAGCCGTCCCGTCGCCACCGCCTGCCCCGAGCCATCCCGTCACCACCACTGTGCGCCATCATCGCCGCCGCAGCAATCCTCGCCGGTGCTTGCCACCTCTTCCT
Organism: Zea luxurians; assembly: GCA_029449295.1. Lineage (NCBI taxonomy): Eukaryota > Viridiplantae > Streptophyta > Magnoliopsida > Poales > Poaceae > Zea > Zea luxurians. The sequence continues at coordinate 8,486,898 of JAOPSE010000048.1, read as the reverse complement.
CCCCCTCCTCGACCACCTATAAAAGGACCACCCTGAGCCCCTTATTTCCTCGCACCGGCCTCGGCCACTCCATCTTCCTCCCCTGGACCCAATCGAGCTCGACGCCATCGTCCCTCCCCTCTCCGGTGAGCTTCTCCCTCCCCTCTCCGGTGGCTTAGGATCAAATTACTGTAGTCCACAAGCTTCAACAACTCGCCACAAGTAAGTGCGCCTTTCTCCCTCACCTATCACATCCAGTAGCCTCGCCGGCGACCTTGCCGCCGCGGGATCCGCCACCTCGCCGTGGACCGGCCATCCTGAGTGCCCACCGGTCAAATTGACCCCGCCGCGGAAGAAGGGCAGGAGCCCGACCTCTCGGAAATAGATCTTTCGTGCCAAGAGAACTTTGACGAAGGCAAGTCCATTCTTCCCGTGACGCATAAATTACCTACTCTTTCTACCACTACCTAAGACGGGATATGGGTTGGGTTCTATGCATTGTGAGTCGAGTGATGGCCTGCATTAAAGAATATCTTTTGGGAACAAAATGTGGGTCAACGAAATGGTGGTTTTTCTAAAGAGGAAAATGTTTTCAAAGAAGTGTATGATGAAGGGTATTCACCCTTACCACCTTTTGAGTGGGAAGTTCAGGGACTCCCTGGTTTAGGGGAGGGCCATAGGTGTTGGCTCAGTCGGGTTAGGTGTGAGCAGGAAGGATTGTCCCCTCATATAAGGACCGGTTTGTCATCCTTCACTACATGTACTCATGACAAGTACAACCACTCGAGACTGTATGGACAGTCACTGTTGGGGGCCTTCGGCTTCCGAAGGTCCTCAAAAACATGATTTAACAATGTTTTTGGAGTACAATGTGTGAACAAGTATCTTCAGACCTGAGTTAAAACCACAACGTGAAGAAGCACAGAAGGGGTACGAAGGACGGCGTGGAGCCGAAGCTGTGTGTAGAAGAGCTTCGACATGATAGCGAAAAGGGAAACCGACTTAAAAGATGAAAATGCTATTTAGACCTTGATGAATTATTATAGAGTTATTAGCAGATGTAAAGGGCATAGGTGTAATTTTACATGGGTTGCGTCCCGTGCCTATAAATAGATGAACAGTAACCCTGTACTGTTCACGCTGACTTGGCATTTGCTTTTGCATCACGCTTGTACCTTTGCCTTCTTTCAAGTCAAAGGTATATTTGTAACCCGATGTCATTTCTATTTTTCCATAGCAATAAAATAGAAATGAGTTGATAATAATACATAATTATTTATGTTATCTTTTATATTCCATGTAATTCCTTCGTCATTATGATATGTAATGTTTATGGAGATACGTCCTTCATAACCTTCGTCCGAAATTCATTATATCTCAAGGGAAATAATGCTTCGAAGGACGAAGGACTTTAACGTTTAACATTTTCTGTGTTGCCTTGTTCTTAACTCTTAGCATTTGAGAACAAGTCCCCAACATTGGCGCCCACCTCCGGTGAACTCACTTCCACTTTTTGAGCTTCGAACACCTTCGGCAAACATCGACCTTTGTCATGCCGCCAAAGAAAGCTTCAGCGACAGGGGCTGCAGCTCTGCAGCCGCTGGACCCGAACCAGGAGACCCTTTCTCTTCGAGAGGCCCGAAGCCAGAAGAGGAAGGCCACCAGTCCAACGCCCCATGAGGACGACTTGGACCAAGAGATCAGGAATATGGAGATGCTCCATCAGCAAGTACAAAGGAAGAAGGAAAAGATGGCTCGACTAGCTGATCTACAAAGGCAGATAGACGAAGCCTCTGAAGAAGTTCGTCATCTTGCTCAAGATGAGCAAAACCGAAGGCCTCAGCACAGAGAGCTTCATCAAGAGGGTTTCTTCAACGAGGATGACTGGTATGAGGATTTCCATCATGGAAATTTTGCTTTTGATGATGCTTCTCCTCTGTCAGCAGAACTGCAGGCTACACCTTGGCCTCCGTCTTACAAGCCACCCTAGCTCCCCATGTATGACGGACACTCAGATCCGAAGCAGTTTCTGATGAGTTACGAAGCAACAATATCTTCCTATGGCGGTAACACAGTGGTCATGGCAAAATCTTTCGTCATGGCAGTCAAAAATGTTGCACAAACCTGATACTCCTCTCTTCGGCCAGGAACAATCACATCATGGCAAAAGCTGAAGGACATGTTGGTCACCAGTTTTCATGGGTTTCAGACGAAGCTAGTTACCGCTCAAGCTTTATTCCAATGCACGCAAGATCAAGAAGAATACCTCCAAGCGTATGTCCGAAGGTTCTTGCGCCTGAGGGCACAAGCGCCAACAGTGCCCAATGAAATTATCATTGAGGCCATGATTAAGGGGCTTCGGCCAGGATCTTCAGCCCAATACTTCGCCAGGAAGCCCCCTCAGACCCTAGAGAAACTGCTTCAGAAGATGGATGTTTACATCCGCGCCGACAATGACTTTTGACAGAGAAGGGAAGAAGCTTACAGGTTCTCCGAAATGGCCAGGGGCTTCGGAGGGAGAATCCATCCTAGGCATGTCAGATCCATTCATTCCACTCAGAATGACGACAGGGGAAGTCAGCAGCAGAGGCCGCAATATTCCTCCCAGGCTTCGGGGCAGGAACAGAGCTATCCTCGGTCCCCAGCTCCAAGGGGCAGAGGCGCCAGGGGCTTCGGAGGAAGGTTTGGGGATCAGCCCAGAAAAATTTATTGTTTATTCTGTGGTGAGGACAAGGGCCACACTACCAGGATGTGCCATGTCACCATCCAGAAACAGAAAGAGATAGCAGAAGCTGCAGCCCAATAGAGCCAGCCAAAGCAAGTTACGCATACTGCTTCGTACCACTCACCGTATATTCCAGAGTATGTGGGTAACCACCCTGCAGCTTCTGTTGCTTCGGCAAGTCAACCTCAGACATCTTGGCAACAGCCTCCACCTCCACCACCAATGCAACGAGGCCAGCAGCCAGAAGGGAGTCAGCATACTCACCACCAATGAGACTTCAGAGAGGAGTCCGAAGCTCGCACAATCAATAGTACTGTGCCAGAATCGAAGCACATCTACTAACAGATATCCTACCTCGGCAACAGTTTTTGCATTCAACATCATTTTCTTTTTAATAAGGAACAATTATTGAAAGCTTAAGTGTTTTTTGTCGTTTTCAATTTCTTGTAATAGCTTCGTTTTTGCCATAGTAAAAATATACCTTCTCCACAGAATAACGGAGTTCAAAAAAAAAAGTTGCCGAAGCATAAGAATTCATGGTTACAAGGAGAACCTCCGAAATAACAAAAAGTCGTTCCTAAGGGAGCGCAGCGTAAGTTTTCTGCTCAAAAGTCGTTCCAAAGGGAATGCAGAGCTTACAGCGAAAAATAAACGCTGATACCGCCGAAGTAGAAGGCGAAGAAGCTCCTAAGGGAGGCTTACAGCGAAAAATAAACGCTGATACCGCCGAAATAGAAGGCGAAGAAGCTCCTAAGGGAGGCTTGCAGCGAAAAGTCAGCGCTGATCTTCGGCACAAATATCATTTTGCATAACATCGCATCATCACATCATTTGCATAGCATAACATCATACATCATATTGCATCAATGACGCAAGAAGGGGGTTCAACGTTGATCTTTGGATATTGTTTCGAAGAAGCAGTGCCAAGGCACAAAATAATTATTGAAGAAGCATACCTTCGTCAAACTCTAAAATGAAAAGATCTATTGCTTACTGATTTTACGAAGATTAGATGTTTTTACGAAATATGGATATTCTTCACGAAGCATGAAAAGAAGGGAAGGTGTTTTTTCGCCGAAGGCTCAAAAACGGTATGTATGTAAAGTTTCATGCATCGTAAATAATTAAGCTACAAGCAACTTATATATTACATTCAAAGTTATAAAAATATTACACACTTTGTTCAGCAAATATTACATTCCAAATGTTTTTACAATAACAACTATTCTTCTTTCAAAACTGCTTCCGCAGCTTCGTTCAACAGTCGAGAAACAGCTTCATCTAAAATAACTTCGGCCATTTTAGTAATTTCTTCCTCCCTCTTTGCTTCTGGGTCGGCCGTTGGCTCGAAGGGCTCTGGGGAAGAAGATAGCTCAGCTGCGATAGAAAACGTAAATAAGTTCGAAGTCGCAAAAATAAAACATAAAGTTAGAAGTCATTAAATAATACCTATCCTCCTTTATAGTTCCGCAGTTTTTTCGGATGCCTTCATCACTTCTTTTGCATCATGAGAATCTTTTTCACTCTTTTTTATTATCTCGTGTGCCATCTTTCGGCCGCCATTCTCCTAGATGTCAGTAAAGAATTTTACACCCACTAAGCTGGCTTTGGCCGAAGTGTCTTTTGTATCTTCAATACTTAGAGTAGCTTCGGCTTGAGCTAAAGTTTTCACATGGTCGCAGCCTGATTTCTCCAAAATAGCCACGATCCCTCGGGCACCTGAGAAAGCGCAGATATCCCCGCGACCACTCAAAACTTCCTCAAAAGCTTCAGCTTCGTTGCTGATCCAGTCAATTGGGCCTTCAGGATCACCTCTTATGAAGTTGTCTTCGTTAGAAGGTGCGCCAACATTGGCGAAGCTAGTTTTTATTTTCTTAACACACTCTATAGACTTTTCATAACACCTTTCCTTGGATGCACGAAGTTCTTCAACGTTTTTCTCTAAATGATTTGTCCATCGTTCTCTAATTTCTCGTTTAGCTTCTGCAATTGCGCATTTTTCTTTAGCTTCGGCTAGCTGTTTCCGAAGATCCTCAATTTCGCGCCTCTGGGCCTCAGCTTGGGCTTTGGAAGCAGCCTCGTCTTCTTTTATTTTATTCACCAATGAATTTAATATTTTATCTTTCTCAAGACCTTCGTTCCTTAGCTCAATTACTTTGGAACGAAGGTTGTTTAAATCCATGGTGCACCCTTCATCTTCGGCACTTTTTTGAGCTCTAAGGGCATTGCTGAGAATAAGGCCCTGCAAAAGGAATGTGATATTAATAAATAAACACACGAATTTCTAACCACGCAAAAAGTGTATTTTCTCACCTTTAAGCTGTTATATGCTAAGCTGTCGGCCAATTCATCCTTTGACAAAACTGAAAGCCCATCTTCTAGAGTTGGGAATCCGAAGCTTAGTGCCATCTCCCGGCAGACAGAGATCTCCTTGCTGTCTGGGAGACAATACAAGAAGTCTTCTTCTCCGCTGCCATTGAATATCAATGCCCCTTTCGAATATTTTAATTTCTGGGCATAATGATGAGCTTCTCGTTTTTCTTCTTCAGATAGTATCTTGCCCGAAGCATGTCGCACAATATAATCAGGCAATTTGGAAGGTGCTTCGGGAGTTGAAGAAAGAATTTTTTCAGACAGAATTTGCTTTAAAGTTTCCTTTCTACTTTCTCCTTCGGTTTCCAAGGATTTTTCTTTGGTAGACTCTGAAGGTCCAGTTTTGATTTCAGCCTGGTGCTTTGTAGTTTCGCCTCCAGAGGTTGTTGTTTCAATTTGTGCTTTTTGAGCTTCGACAACTTTTTTCGGCGTAGAGCTTGAAGACTTTATTGTCTCCAGTACATCCAAAACATTAACCATCCTTTTCCTTTTGGGGGTCACAGCCAGACCCTTCTGGGCTTGTGGCACTCTAACTTCTGCCGAAGGGCGAAGGGCTTAAAATTTCTGATATTTTTGCCTCTTCAGCTTTCGACTCTTCAGTTCTTTCAACCTTCGATGTTGCAGACAACTCTTCAGCTTTCTGCACAGGTACAAGTTTTTTTGGCTTCAGTAGCCAAAGAAGCTTCGCCGACAAACTCGGGCACTATGGCTGGCTCAATATAGCGTGGCCGGTGCGTAAGAACTTTCATCTTCTTTCTCTTCAGTGTTGGCTCACTAGGAGCGGCCGAAGCAACTTCCTTCACAGAAGCTGTACCTTTTCTTTTTTCCGATAGCATCGAAAACTCTGTTTAACCTCTTTTTTTTCTGGCCTCCGAAGGCCGCTGATAGCGCAGTATCTTCTACCTTTGAGTACGGTCCAAGCAATTCATCACTCGTAGCTTCAACGCATTTCAACCAATCATCGTCTGGCTCGATAAATTGGTCTACGAACCTGAAGGTATATTTTAGTCGGATCAGACCACCTTCGTGTGGGTTGCTGATGGTTTCCTTCGGCATTTCCCAGTTAGCTACCAATGGCCATATCCTATAGGCCACGTGCTCTTGAACTAAGTCCCTCGTCTCGATGAAAGAGCAAACTATGCCGAAGGCCCTCTGGCATTCTTCGGCTGCTTCATCCATTTCCACCTTCGGTTTCCGAAGTCTGAAACGCTGCCAGATAGGGTGCATGATGATATCTTTAATATCTTCTCGTGCCTTCAAATCGTTTTTCACATAGAACCATTCCTTCATCCAGTCCCCGGGCCATCTCTTCCGAAAAGTTGGCACCGGACAGCTTGACCCAGAGCGGGCACCAAAGCTATAACAACCAAAATTGTTATGATATTGCTCTTTACCCCAGGGTTTCGTCTCATATACTAGCTCATGTAGATTACAAAAGCTTTTTGCATTTGGCTCCAAGCCCTGGCTCCTCACGGCCCAGACAAAGATTCCCATTCTTATGATTGCTTCGGGCATAATTTGATGAAGGTAGACTTGATAAATCCTTAAAACCTCAACCACAAATTTGCTTAATGGAAACTGAAGCACAGCCTTAAAAAAGCTTCGAAAGATCACAACCTCATTCTCTTCGGGAGTAGGCACAGTCCTCTCTCCGTCATCAGCCCTTACAATAGACATGTCCCAAAAATATCTTCCCCTCATATTGTCAAGATGACTCTGTTTAATAGTTGATTTTCCAAAAACTGTATGACTTGGTCGCCAGGGTCGATCTTCGGAGTCTTCTCCACCACTTTCCATATCAAAATTGTCGCTATCACCAGTATCTTCAGACAAGCCTTCCAAAATCTCCCTGGTAATCTTCTCTGTATTTGTCTTTGCCATTAATTCAAGAAAACCAAGATTATTCTCTTCAGAAAGGCTCAGTTTCGCTTCAGCAACAACTTTTTTATCTTGAGACATCTTCGGAGGTGCTGAAAAACTGCTCTCGAATATGAAGCTTAAAAACTCAAAGCCAAGAAAGTGTTGGTGCGCAAGGGCTAAAAATTAGGCAAGCAAGAACAGATGGAAAGGGAGTGTGTCAAATGAATCCGCGATGTGCTCTTATTTATATGCCGAGTACGTCGAAAACTGAAGGGTCCCGCTTGTCAGTGGCTGTTGCTATTCTAGCAAAGGAAAGATGTTTTTTCGGACCTTCGGCTCGGGGCCTTCGTCCATATCGCAATCTGAATTTATCATTCTAACAAATTAATATTGCGAGGGGCTACTGTTGGGGGCCTTCAGCTTCCGAAGGTCCTCAAAAACATGATTTAACAATGTTTCTAGAGTACAATGTGTGAACAGGTATCTTCGGACCTGAGTTAAAACCACAACGTGAAGAAGCACAGAAGGGGTACGAAGGGCGGCGCGGAGCCGAAGCTGTGTGTAGAAGAGCTTCAGCATGATAGCGGAAAGGGAAACCGACTTAAAAGATGAAAATGCTATTTAGACCTTGATGAATTATTATAGAGTTATTAGCAGATGTAAAGGGCATAGGTGTAATTTTACATGGGTTGCGTCCCGTGCCTATAAATAGATGAACAGTAACTCTGTACTGTTCACGCTGACTTAGCATTTGCTTTTGCATCACGCTTGTACCTTTGCCTTCTTTCAAGTCAAAGGTATATTTGTAACCCGATGTCATTTCTATTTTTCCATAGCAATAAAATAGAAATGAGTTGATAATAATACATAATTATTTATGTTATCTTTTATATTCCATGTAATTCCTTCGTCATTATGATATGTAATGTTTATGGAGATACGTCCTTCATAACCTTCGTCCGAAAATCATTATATCTCAAGGGAAATAATGCTTCGAAGGACGAAGGACTTTAACGTTTAACATTTTCTGTGTTGCCTTGTTCTTAACTCTTAGCATTTGAGAACAAGTCCCCAACAGTCACTCAATCTGAACTTGTACAGTCCAAACCCTAGGGTTATGATGGCTAGGGAGCACCGGGAGGATAAGAAAGGGGAATGTTTTGTCCGGTTTGGGCATGGTGGTGGCCTGACTCCTTCTAGTATAATCGTTAAGGTAAGGACGTGCAAGGAAGGAAAGAGATTCGGATTTGGGTCTCATTGGCCATGAGAACGCAGAGCCGGACTAGTGGGTAAAGTGTACCCCTCTGCGCAGAGTTTGAAACCTATTCGAATAGTCCGTGTCCACTGGTATGGATGAGTCTGGTGTGGTATGGCAATTAGTGTTTTTGATCTTCGTAAACAGGGAAGTGTGTGTGGGTGTTTTTGGAAATAAAAGTGATACCACGGGAGCGGGAAGCTCAGTGGTGGTTGAGTGTGAAAATGTGCTACTTCTCTCTGGGGTAAACCATCAAAGTATAGCCTTTCTCTGAAAAAGAAAAGAGTGACTTCAACGCCACCATACCAAGCATGTACTGTATAGGTCTCTATCTCTTTACGGGTGGGATGGGCTTGCGGAATACCTAGTGTATTCACCCAGATTTATTTATGTTTTTCAGCAGCTGAAGACTTCTTTTTTGCTATGTTTGACTAGAAGGGGCCTGTGTCTGCACCCAGTCTGCTTGTGGCTTGGGCTAGATGATCTTCCATTGTGCTATGTTCCAGGCTCGCTAGAGCTTGTATTTTGGTATTGTAATAACTGTCATTCGAAACTCTGTACTATTTGAAGACATGAATGTGATTACTAGCCTCCTGGGACTAGTAATTGTATCACATTTGGGTCCCAAAGGATCGGGACGCTTCATTGAGCCCATAAAGCGCCTTTGAGAGCTTATACACATGGTTAGGGTACTCACTATCTTCAAACACTACCGGAATCCGAGCCTTTGCCGAGTGCCGGACGCTTTGCCGAGTGCCTTTTCTCGGGCACTCGGCAACGATGGCTTTGCCGAGAGCCGCACTCGGCAAAGCTCGGCTCTCGGTAACGAGCGTCTTTACCGAGCGTAGGACACTCAGTACAGGTCCACACTCGGCAAATACATGTTTGCCGAGTGTCAAACACTCGGCAAAGGGGGCTCTCGGCAAAGGGCCGTCAGCGGCCGTCCCAAAGCTGACGGCCGTCAGTCTTTGCCGAGTGCCAACCGTCGGCTCTCGGCAAAGATGCTTCTTTGTCGAGTCCCGCACAGCTGGCACTCGGCAAAGGAAGCTTTACCGAGTGTCTTATCCAGACACTCGGCAAAGTATATTTTTATTTTTTTGATTTTGTCTCCCAAACTTTTTGTGGTATGTTCCTACACTATGTAGACCTACATGTATCATTTGTGGACAATTATAACATAGTTTTCTATCGTTAGTAGATTTAGTTCGTTTTTTGAAATTCTTCGGAAAATTCAAATTTGAACTGCAGGTCACTCGAAACTTGGAAAACCGTGCATGAAAAAATGATATTCATGTTACTTAGCATAAGTTACGACCGATTTCAGAAGCGTACCGGAAACTTCGAGCAACATGCTCACTAAACATGGTCGTCAACTTGGCATGCACATGTTTAAAAATTGTATAAAACACAAATAAAGTCAGAAAATCATGAAACTTGTCCACGTGTCATGATATCATATGTAGAGGCTGTGATAAAAAATTTAGAATGTTTGGAGAAAGTTGTGAGACACTATGTGTAGAAACCTTCTAGATTCACATTGAAACTCTATGATTTCATGTGTAGTCCTCTTAGGTTTCTACACATAGTGTCTCACAACTTTCTCCAAACATTCTAAAATTTTTATCACAGCCTCTACATATGATATCATGACACGTGGACAAGTTTCATGATTTTCTGACTTTGTTTGTGTTTTATACAATTTTTAAACATGTGCATGCCAAGTTGACGGCCATGTTTAGTGAGCATGTTGCTCGAAGTTTCCGGTACGCATCTGAAATCGGTCGTAACTTATGCTAAGTAACATGAATATCATTTTTTCATGCACGGTTTTCCAAGTTTCGAGTGACCTGCAGTTCAAATTTGAATTTTCCGAAGAATTTCAAAAAAACAAACTAAATCTACTAACGATTGAAAACTATGTTATAATTGTCCACAAATGATACATGTAGGTCTACATAGTGTAGGAACATACCACAAAAAGTTTGGGAGACAAAATCAAAAAAATAAAAATATACTTTGCCGAGTGTCTGGATAAGACACTCGGCAAAGCTTCCTTTGCCGAGTGCCAGCTGCGTGGCACTCGGCAAAGAATAGGGAAAGAGTCTTTGCCGAGTGTCGCCCAAGGGACACTCGGCAAAGACGGCTTTGCCGAGTGCCAGCGATCTGGCACTCGGCAAAGCTTATTTTAAAATTAAAAAAAACTTTGCCGAGTGCCAGATCACGGGCACTCGGCAAAGCGCCCTACATACAACGGCCAGCGGGCATCTTCCTCACTCTCTCTCTCACTCACTCAACGCCCGCGCCGCGCCGCCGCCGCCGTGCCGCCGCCGCGCCGCCGCCGTGCCCCCTCGCCTGCGCCGCCGCCGCGCGCCCGTGCGCGCTCCCTCGCCGCCGCCGCGCCCGCGCGCCCGTGCGCGCTCCCTCGCCGCCGCCACGCCGCGCCCGCGCCGTGCCCCCTCGCCTGCGCCCGCGCCGCGCGCCCCCGTGCCCGCCGCCGTCGCGCGCCCTCGCCCGCGCGCGCTCCTGTGCCGCCGCCGCGCGCCCGCGCTCGCCCTCGCGCTCGCCGAAGCCGCGCCCGCCGTGCCCGCGCTCGCCGTGCCATTGCCCGCGCTCGCCGTGCCGTGCCTACGCTCGCCGTGCCGTGTCCGCGCTCGTCGTGTTGTGCCCGCGCTCGCCCTCGCGCTCGCCGTGCCGTGCCCCTCGTCGTGTCGCGCCCTCGCCCGTCGTCGTGCCCCTCGCCTAACCCCTCGCCCTCGCCCGTGCCCCCGCCGTTTCCTCGCCCACCGCCCCCGCCCGTGCCCCCGCCGCACTCCTCCATACCAAGCATGTACTGTATAGGTCTCTATCTCTTTACGGGTGGGATGGGCTTGCGGAATACCTAGTGTATTCACCCAGATTTATTTATGTTTTTCAGCAGCTGAAGACTTCTTTTTTGCTATGTTCGACTAGAAGGGGCCTGTGTCTGCACCCAGTCTGCTTGTGGCTTGGGCTAGATGATCTTCCATTGTGCTATGTTCCAGGCTCGCTAGAGCTTGTATTTTGGTATTGTAATAACTGTCATTCGAAACTCTGTACTATTTGAAGACATGAATGTGATTACTAGCCTCCTGGGACTAGTAATTGTATCACATTTGGGTCCCAAAGGATCGGGACGCTTCATTGAGCCCATAAAGCGCCTTTGAGAGCTTATACACATGGTTAGGGTACTCACTATCTTCAAAGCTAGGAGGTTGCTCAACATAGACCTCTTCCTTGATAGGGCCATTGAGGAAGGCACTTTTCATGTCCATTTGCTAAAGCTTAAAGCCATGGTAAGTAGCATAGGCAAGTAATATACGAATTGACTCAAGCCTAGCTACAAGGGCATAGGTTTCATCGAAATCCAAACCTTCGACTTGTGAATATCCCTTTGCCACAAGTCAGGCTTTGTTCCTTGTCACCACACCATGCTCATCTTGCTTGTTGCGGAATACCCACTTGGTACCTACAACATTTTGGTTAGGACGTGGAACCAAATGTCATACCTCATTCCTCGTGAAGTTGTTGAGCTCCTCTAGCATTGCCACCACCCAGTTTGGATCTCTTAATGCATCCTTTATCCTGTATGGCTCAATAGAAGACACAAAAGAGTAATGTTCACAGAAATGAGCAACTCGAGATCTCGTGGTTACCCCCTTATGAATGTCACCAAGTATGGAGTTGACGGGGTGATCTCTTTGAATCGCTTGGTGGATTCTTGGGTGTGGCGGTCTTTGATCCCGAATTTCTTGTTCATCTTCCTTATCTTATTTATCATTATCTCCCCCTTGATCAATGTACTCCTCTTGAGGTGGCTCATCGTCTTGATCTTCATCCTCTTCTTCTTGAGCATCGTCCTCATCTTGAGTTGGTGGAGATGCTTGCATGGAAGATGATAGTTGATCTTGTGCTTGTGTGGGCTCCTTGGATTCTTTTGGACACACGTCACCAATGGACATGTTCCTTAGCGCGACGCATGGAGCCTCTTCATCATCTAGTTCTTCAAGATCAACTTGCTCCATTTGGGAGCCGTTAGTCTCATCAAACACGATGTCACAAGAAACTTCAACCAGTCCAGTGGATTTGTTGAAGACTCTATATGCCCTTATGTTTGAGTCATAACCTAGTAAAAAGCCTTCTACTGCTTTAGGAGCAAATTTAGAACTTCTACCTCTCTTAATAAGAATAAAGCATTTGCTCACAAAGACTCTAAAATAAGAAACATTGGCCTTTTAACCAGTAAGGAGTTCATACGATGTTTTCTTGAGGATTCAGTGAAGATATAACCGGTTGATGGAGTAGCAGGCGGTGTTAATCGCCTCCGCCCAAAACCGGTCCGGTGTCTTGTACTCATCAAGCATGGTTCTTGCCATGTCTAGTAGCGTTCTATTCTTCCTATCCACTACACAATTTTGTTGAGGTGTATAGGGAGAAGAGTACTCATGCTTGATGCCCTCCTTCTCAAGAAATCCTTCGATTTGAGAGTTTTTGAACTCTGTCCCATTATCGCTTCTAATTTTTTTTATTCTCAATCCGAACTCATTTTGAGCTCGTCTTAAGAATCACTTTAAGGTCTCTTGGGTTTGAGATTTTTCCTACAAGAAGAATACCCAAGTGAAGCGACAATAGTCGTCCACAATAACTAGACAATACTTACTCCCGCCGATGCTTATGTAAGCAATCGGGCCGAATAGGTCCATGTGGAGTAACTCAAGCGTCCTGTCCGTCGTCATGATGTTCTTATGTGGATGATGGACTCCAACTTGCTTTCCTGCTTGGCATGCGCTACAAATCCTATCTTTCTCAAAGTGAACATTTGTCAGTCCTAAAATGTGCTCTCCCTTTAGAAGCTTGTGAAGATTCCTCATTCCAACATGAGCAAGTCGGCGATGCCAGAGCCAGCCCATATTAGTCTTACCAATTAAGCAAGTGTCTAGTTCAGCTTTGTTATCATTAAAATCAACTAAATATAGCTGAACATCTAACACTCCCTTAAATGCTATTAAATCATCACTTCTTCTAAAGACAATAACACCTACATCAGTAAATAGACAGTTGTAGCCCATTTTGCGTAATTGAGAAACAGAAAGCAAATGTAATCTAAATAATCTACGAGAAAAACATTAGAAATGGAATGGTCAGGGGATATAGCAATTTTACCCAAACCTTTGACCAAACCTTGATTTCCATCCCCGAATGTAATAGCTCTTTGGGGATTTTCATTTTTCTCATATGAGGAGAACATCCTTTTCTCCCCTGTCATGTGGTTTGTGCACCCGCTATCGATTATCCAACTTGATCCACCGGATGCATAAACCAACAAAACAAATTTAGGCCTTGTTCTTAGGTACCCAAACGGTCTTGGGTCCTTTCACATTAGAAACAAGCACCTTGGGTACCCAAACACAAGTCTTGGGACTCTTGTGTTTGCCCCCAACATATTTGGCAACTACTTTGCCTGATTTGTTAGTTAGAACATAAGAAGCATCAAAGGTCTTAAATGAAATATTATGTTCATTTGATGCATTAGGAATTTTCTTTTTAGGCATTTTGATATTAGTGGAATGCCTAGAACTAGAAGCCTCGTTCTTATACATAAAAGCATGATGAGAAATAGTGTGAGGTTTTCTAGCATGGATTTTTTCTAATCTTATGCTCAGGATAGTTTGCAGGATATAAAATGTAGCCTTCTCTATCCTAAACCATGGGAGCCTTTCCCTTTACAAAGTTAGACAATTTCTTAGGGGCATTAAGCTTGACAATGCTTTGGCTCCCTTGTTGGAACCCAATGCCATCCTTAATGCCAGGGCGTCTCCCATTATAGAGCATGCTTCTAGCAAATTTAAATTTTTCATTTTCTATCTCATGCTCAACAATTTTAGCATTTAATTTAGCTATGTGATCATTTTGTTCTTTAATTATCGAAATGTGATCATCAATAGCTTCAACATTTATATCTCTACATCTAGTGCAAATGGAAACATGCTCGACAATAGATGTAGATGGTTTGCAAACATTCAATTCATCAAACTTAGCATTTAGACTAGCATTCTCATCTTTAAGACATGAAATTGAATCATTGCAAATGCTAAGCTCTCTAGACAAATTTTCACATTTTTCTACCTCAAGAGTATAAGCATTTTTCAATTTAACAAATTTTTTATTTTCCTTAACGAGCAAGTCCTCTTGGCATTCTAAGAGAGCATCCTTCTCGATAATGGTTTCAATTAATTCATTCAATTTTTTCTTTTGGTCCATGGTGAGGTTGGCAAAGAGAGAAACTAAATCATCTTCATTATCACTAGAACTACCCTCATCATCAGATGTAGTATATTTGGGGGTACTTTTAAAATGTCCCTTCTTTTTCTTGCCATCCTTTGCCATGAGACATTTGTGGCCGATGTTGGGGAAGAGAAGTCCCTTGTTGACGGTGATGTTGGCGGCGTCCTCATCGGAGGAGTCGGTGGAGCTCTCGTCGGAGTCCCATTCCCGTCCCATGTGCGCCTCGCCGCCCTTCTTCTTGTAGTACTTCTTCTTTTCTATCTTCTTCTTCCCCTTCTTGTCTTCGTCCCTGTCACTTTCACTAGAATATGGACATTTAGCTATAAAGTGACCGGACTTACCACACCGGTAGCACACCCTTTTGGAGCGGGGCTTGTAGTCCTTCCCCTTCCTTTGCTTGAGGATTTGACAGAAGCTCTTAATGACAAGAGCCATCTCCTCGTTGTCGAGCTTGGAGGCATCGATTGGAAGCCTACTTGGTGTAGACTCCTCCTTCTTTTCTTTTGTTGCTTTGAATGCAATGGGTTGCACCTCGGGTGTGGAGGTGGCGCCTTGCTCCAAGTTGACAATATGTTTGGAGTCTTTGATCATAAGTTCAAAGCTCACAAACTTGCCAATCACCTCCTCGGGAGACATCTTCTTATATCTAGGATCCCCACAAATTAATTGTACTTGAGTGGGATTATGAAAAACAAGGGATCCTAGAATAACCTTGACCATTTCATGGTCATCCCATTTTGTGCTCCCGAGGTTGCGCGCTTGATTGACCATCGTCTTGAGCCGATTGTACATCGCTTGCGGCTCTTCTCCTTTATTGAGGACGAATCGACCGAGCTCTCCCTTGATCGTCTCTCGCTTGGTGATCTTGGTCACCTCGTCCCCTTCGTGCGCCGTTTTGAGGACATCCCAAATTTCTTTGGCATTATTTAACCCCTGCACCTTATTATACTCCTCTCGACATAAAGAGGCGAGGAGTATAGAAGTTGCTTGGGAGTTAAAGTGTCTAATTTGGACGGCCTCGTCTGAGTTGTAATCCTCGTCCCCCACCTGAGGTGCCTGCGCTCCAAACTCAACAATATCCCAAATACTTTCGTGGAATGAGGTTAAATGGTGCCTCATTTTATCACTCCACATGCAATAATCTTCACCATCAAAATATGGTGGTTTGCCTAGGGGTACGAAAAGTAATGGAGTGCACTTTGAAATACGGGGATAGAGTAGGGGCATCACACTATACTTCTTGCGTTCATGGCGCTTAGAAGTAGTGGACGACTCAGTGCCGGATGTGGAGGGTGTTGAAGAGTCGGTCTTGTAGTAGACCACCTTCTTCATCTTCTTTTTCTTCTTGTCACCCCTCCGATGTGACTTGATGGAGGAAGACGATTCCTCCTTGTACTTGTTGCCGGACTCCCTTGATGGAGTCTTCGTCGAGCCCGTGGGCTTGTCGCCGGTCACAATCTCCCTCTTGGCATGATCTCTAGACATCACTTCGAGTTGGTTAGACTCTTAATGAAGCACTGGCTCTGATACCAATTGAAAGTCGCCTAGAGGGGGGGTGAATAGGCGTAACCTGAAATTTATAAACTCAAACACACACTAAGGCCGGGGTTAGCGTTAGAATTAAATCCGAGGCGGAAGATTGTTTCTCTTGCCACGAGTTGTTCAAATGATGCAGATGACGCTTTGGAGCAAACTCAAATCTATATTGGCAAGGAAACTTTAGAGAGAGGTAAGAGTGCAAACAAATGAAAGGAAATCAACACAAGTGGACATGGTGATTTGTTTTACCGAGGTTTGGTTCCAAAGAACCTAATCCCCGTTGAGGAGGCCACAAAGGCCAGGTCTATTTCAATCCTTTCCCTCTCTTTCAAACGGTCACTTAAACCGAGTGAGCCTTCTCTTAATCACACGGGTCACTAAGACCCTGCAAGGACCACCACACACTTGGTGTCTCTTGCTTAGCTTTACAAAGCACTTAATAATTGGAATGAGAAAGGAAGAAGGCAATCCAAGCAACAAGAGCGCTGTTGACCATTGGAGTCGTTTGTCTTTTTGCTGCACCGGACAGTTCGGTGACCTCTGACATATGTCGCGGCACTGTTCATCTGAGCAGTCGGCCGTTGGCGCGCAGGGAGCCGTTGCTTCGTTGGCTCATCGGACAGTCCGGTGGCACACCAGACAGTCCACTGAATTATAGTGGAGCGCGCCTAGAAGAAACCCAAGAGTGGCTAGTTCGCTGGTTGCCTGGCCTGGTGCATCGGACAGTGTCCGGTGCGCCATTTTTCAGCACACTCTAAGTCATTTGCTCCAATTTTTTATTGTGTCCCTAACTGAATTTCTTTCTTGGTTTGTGTTGAACCTTATGCACCTAAGATAAATGACATCTAGACAAACTAGTTAGTCCACGTGGTTTGTGTTGGACGTAAACCACCAAAATCGATTATTGGAAATGATTAAGTCCATTTCCCTTTCAAAAACTAACTTAGGCTGGCTTTAGCATCGCCGTCTAGCACATGTTGGAATGAAAAACCTTCATAAGCTTCTAAAGGAAGAACATGTGTTAAGACTCACAGCTGTCTGTTTTGAGAAAGCAGACCTTTTGCAGCATGCCAAGCAGGTAAATAGGTAGAAACGGGTCATCCAAGAAAGAATGTGATGACAGTATCAAGACCGCTGGAGCTACTCCACACGGATCTCTTCGAGCCCATTGAAAGGGAAATAGGGTTAACCATTTCCTATAAATATATTTTGGTGTTGATGACCAACACAAACCATATTGTCGGCGTTTCGGACCCGGGGGACCCTCAACCGAGCCGACCAGTGAATTTATCGCTGCGTGCCCCTGCCCAGATGGGTTGGCGCAAGATGGAACACAAGGGGGAGTGCGGCTTGTATTATCTCACACCAGGGGTGCTCGTAGTAGGGGTTACAAGCGTCGCGCGCGCGAGAGAGAGAGCCTGTTCGTTTGCTCATCCCCGCGCGACCCCCCCGCAGGAAGGCCCTGGACCTCCCTTTTATAGATACAAGGAGAGGGTCCAGATGTACAATGGGGGGCGTAGCTATGTGCTAACGTGTCTGGCAGAGAAGTGCCTGAGCCCTGTGTACATGCCAATGTGGCTGTCAGAGAAGTGCTTGAGCCCTGTGTACGTGATAACATGGCCGTCGGAGAAGTGCCTGAGCCCTGTAGAAGCACAGCTGGCGGTGCGGCTGGGATCCTGCTGACATCTCCTTGCTTCCGTAAGGGGCTGAGAACCACCGACGTCATGGACGCACGCGGGGAACCATCATTACCTGTTACCGGGGTGAGCCAGATGGGACGCCGGTCTTGTTCCCTCGTAGCCTGAGCTAGCTAGGGGTAGGGTAATGATGTATCCCCTGTGGCGCGGTCGGTCCGAGCCCAAGGTCGGGCGAGGCGGAGACTTCTCCTGAGGCCGAGGCCGAGGCCGGGGTCGGGCGAGGACGAGATTCCTCCCGAGGACGAGGCTGAGGCCGAGTCCTGGGGTCGGGCGAGGCGAAGACCTCCTCCCGAGGCCCGCCCAAGGCTGAACTCGGATGTTGTCAGCCTTACCCGGGTGGTTGGCACAACAGTTGGAGCGAGGCGAGCGGCATTGTTTTCCTGTCAGATCGGTCAGTGAAGGGGTGAAGTGACTGCGGTCACTTCGACCTTGCCGACTGCGGTGCGCGTGTCAGGATAAGGTGTCAGGCGATCTTCGCATTGAATGCGCCTGCGATACGGTCGGTTGGTGAGGCGATTTGGCCAAGGTTGCTTCACAACGAAGCCTGCCCGAGCTGGGCTTCGGGCGAGCCGAGGGTGCACCCACTGCCTGAGGAGGCCCTCGGGCGAGGCGTGAATTTGTCTGGTACTATGGTTCCAGCCCGAGGCTAGGCTCGGGCGAGATCGCGTCCCTTGGGTAGACGAAGCCTTGACTTAAACCGCACCCATCAGTTTTTGTGGTTTTGTTCTGAGAGTGTTTACCAGCCGTGTTTACGAGTGTTGGGGGTACCCCTAATTACGGTACCCGACAGTAGCCCCCGAGCCTCGAAGGGAGTGTTGGTACTCGCTTGGAGGCTTTGGCACATTTTTTATGAGGGGACCGGCCTTTCTCGGTTATACTTTGTTCCGATGGGTGCGCGCGAGTGCACCCGTCGGGTGCAGCCCCCGAGGCCTCGGAGGAGTGGTTTGACTCCTCTGAGGTCTTAATGCTTTTCGTGATGCCTTGGCCGGCCTAGTTGGTCCCTCATGCGGCCTGGCCGTAGCCCGGGTGCATGGTCAGGTTCTGAGTTTTTAGGCTGGTTTGTTGACGTTGTCAACAATTTGGCCGTAGCCGGGTTGCGAGAGCAGCCTCCGAGCCTCTGCACGGAGCGAGAGGACGATCAAGGACCGTCTCGACTTTTGTTATACGCCTCTTCGTCGCCTTTCCGCAAGAAGGAAGGGGGAAAGCGCCATGTTGCCCTCAGAGGGTGCCAAACATGATGTTTCCAGTGAGTTGCTAACGGGTGACCCGAGTGAACGCCCGTGCCCCATTCGTTAAGGGTCGGCTAGTGGCCCAGAGGCGTGCTCCAAAAGTACCTGCAGGTGATTTGCTAGACCCGGACCCTTTCGACAGGGTCCGAGGGCTCGATGCCTCCCTCCGGTGGGATTCCATTACAAATCGTTCCCGCTGGTCTCGGAAATGTCCTAGGGTACCTCGGGAGCGTAGCCCGAGCCTCGGCCATGTAACGGACGTACCCAGGGTCATCCCTCACTCTGCGTGCTCTGGGCGGCTGTCGAACCCTTCCGAGAGGCCAGCCTTCGAACCCCTGATCAGTAAAGGGCGCGGAGCCCGAGTGCTCTAGGGCGGCTGTCGAACCCTTTCGAGGGGCCAGCCTTCGAACCCCTGATCAGTAATGGGCTCGGAGCCCGAGTGCTCTGAGGCGGCTGTCGAACCCTTCCGAGGGGCCAGCCTTCGAACCCCTGATCAGTAGGAGGGCTCGGGGGCCCGTTTCCTTTGCTGAGAAGGATCCCTTTCGAAATATCCCCTTACCCAGTCCCTGTAGCAAGAGAGAGAAAGAGGAAGATGAAAAGGATATGAATTTAAATAGTGTGGCACACCTTTTTTGACGCGGTCATCATGGCGGAGGTGAAACGACGCGCGCTTCGCCTGCCAAGGGTGTCGCTTGCCCTGCCGAGGAGTTAATGCGATGGGACGGGCGATTCACGGGGCGGTCGTTGCGCGTGCGTGAGTCGTTCGAGGAACGGGCGTTTCACCTTCGAGTTTGAATTTCGCGGCGAGTTCGGGCGAAGTTTTGAATGGATCTCGCCCGGGCCTTTATATTCCCGAAAGAGGGGCTGGCGGTGGTTCTTTACTCTGCCATTTGCGCTTGCCTTCTGCTTTGGTTTCCGCAACCTAAGAGAATAGCCAGAGAAAAGAAAACCGCGCACCTTATCCCCTCCGCCCCACCTCCTTCGTTCAGCGATGGTTGACAAGGTGATCGTCGTTCCGCCGCGCGACCCATGGCCTTTCTCCCGTCGCTGTGGAGGATCTGGAGGCTCTTGTTGCCGATGGTTTGCTCCGTCCCCTCTCCGGTGGGCAGCAGCCAGAGTGGATGGCACCCGCGAGCGAGGCTGACCCGACTCCGCCGCCAGGGTATGTGGTTAGTTTCATCCCCTTCCACGAGCGGGGGTTTGGAGTGCCAGTGAGCCGTTTCATGCGGGCGCTCCAGCACTACTACGGGGTAGAGCTGCACAACTTCAACCCCAACTCCATTGCGCAAGCGGCCATCTTCGTGGCGGTTTGCGAGGGTTTTTTGGGGATTGACCCCCACTGGGATCTGTGGATCCATCTCTTCTCCGTGGAGCTCTTTGCCTCGACGATGGAGGCAAAGAAGGTCCGTATGGCGGTGCGGGCCGATGGCTGCACCCTCCAGCTGAGGCCGGGGCGCGCGCAGCAGTACATCCCTGCCATCCTTGTGTCTTCGAACAAGGGGTGGTAGCGCCGGTGGTTTTATCTCCGGAACGACGACGGGAGGCTTCCGTCGTTTTCTCAACGAGTGGTGACCACCGCCGGCGTTAACTGGCGCTGGGGGGCCATGCGCGAGAAACATGAGATGCTCCAGCCTCTTCTGCTTGCCTTGCAGAAGTTAAGAGATGAGGGGCTCACCGCTGCGGGGGTTGTTGCCGCCATCCATCGTCGGAGGGTGCTCCCTTTGGCAGAGCGGCGGTTGCAGCTCTCGGAGATGAAGCCGGGGGTTGATTTGGAGGGCTCGCAGATGTCCTCGGCTTCCCTCTCCGCTGACAACCTCCGTAGGCGGGTAGCGGGTACGGTAGGGAGGCTGGATGCCGGCGCCCTTACCCAGCCCGCGATGCGTCCCGACCGTGGGTACGTGTCCCTGGTGAGTGTCCGTTCCTTCTTCTATTTTGTGCCGAGCTTTTTCGCGCCTTTGATTCTTGTTGGGATTTTTGTTCGCCCCTAGGGGTTGAGGGGTTTTAAACTCTCCCTGCCACCGGTCCCGGAGGACGCAGTGGGCCGAGCCGCGCGGAGGATCGCCGCGGAGAAGAAAAAGGACGCGGAAAAGGCTCGGGCCCACGAGCGGATGCGGGCTCGGGAAGCCTTGGAGAAGCGTCGTCAGAGGCAGAAGAGGGACGAGCTCCCGAGGGAGCCATCGCCGGAGACGCCTGACAACGACGACGGCGATGATGATGACGAGGACGACGACATGGCGGCCCGTCTTGGCCTCAGCCCGGATCTGAGGCTGGGCCAGGGGTCGCCGAGCCAGCCTCCAAGTGGGCTGGCGCCATCAGTATCTGGGGCCGGGACATCAAGGTCCTGGTCCAAGGAGCGGAGGCAGGTCGTGGGGGTACTTGACCCCTTGGCCGAGGTAATTGAGGTGACTCTGGGGAGTCAGGCCGATCTGCCTGTTCCCCAAGAGCAAGCGCCTGTGCTGGCTATACAGGAGGTTGATTCTTCGGTCATCGTGACGATGCCTAGGCAGGCTGCCCCTTCGGCACCTCGGGCGCTCGAGGCGGAGGCAGCATCGGAGTCGGCAGCGGGGCATCCCTCGGCAGCGCCTGCGGGGACCGAGGCCCAAGGCCCAAGGGGCCTCCTCGCAAGCACGATTGGCCTTGGTCCGGAGCGAGTAAGTATCCGAGGATACCTCTGTTTTGGTTTTTCTCTGTGTGTCTTGATCTCGCTCTTTCTCTTTCTTTCAGCAAGCGGAGGCAGGGCTTGGCCGGTCTGGCCCCCAGGTAGGCCCTTAAGACGGGACCGGCTTCTGCAGCCGGTGCCGCGGCGCGCCATGCCGGTTGGCTGGCCTCCGCAGAGGGCGCCCTCGAGCGGGGGGGCCAGGCGGCGCGACTTGCCATGGGGCAAGCCTCCCAGGCTGACCCCTTTGTCGGGGCGGCCATCATGCCGGGGGAGGCCGCTGACGCGGCCACAGCCTCGAGCCCGGCTGACTTGTTGTCGGTGTCGGCATCGACTCCTGCCGGGGCCGTTGCTGATTCATCCGCGGAGCCACCCGTTGCCGCTGATGTCGGGATGGCCGAGGCGCCGCTGCTCGTGGTTCCTGCCAACCTCCTCGTTCTTGGCCATGAGGAGTGGGCGGCCGTCGTTGCCGAGGTCGGCGATCGGAGGCCTACTACCTTAGCCGAGGAGAGGCCCAGTACATCGACGGCAATGGTACCCGATGCATCGACTGTAGGGGGACCCGACGCCTTGGTGGAGGGGTGCGCAGAATCATGGCCTGTCCCGGGGGGCAGCGGCCTTATCCCCGCACAGCTCAACCCCAATGAGTGGTGCGGGCAGCCGATCCGGTTCTGGAGCCGCGGCGCCTCGGAGCTCCTCCTCTTCCTCAACGATGAGCAGGAGCAGCAGTCTCGGAATGAGTTCCGTGAGTATATCGAGGCGGCGATGAGGTCGCTTCGGTCGACCATGGAGATCCTTTCCAGGGACGTTCCTAGGGTCTTCCAGGTAAGGATTTAGGCGTACAACTCGTGTGACCAGGGCATTCTTTGTAATATCCTATCTTCCTTCCTCAGGAGCTTGCGGATGTGAGCACCGCCAAGTTGCTGTTCATCCGTCGTGAGAGTGGCGTCTGGGCCTCGCTGTGGTCCTAGAAGGCCGCGCTTATCGAGGCTAATGCATGTCTCGCCCAATGGAGCACCGAGGTGGCGGACCTTCGGCTGCTTTATGATGAGCTGAAGTCGGAGGCGGCGGTGGCGCGGACAGAGGCGGCGCTGGCACGGACGGAGATGCAACAGCGATAGCTAGAGCTTGGCCATGTGATCGGCGAGCGGGACCAATCTTGGAGCCAGGCTGCCGAGGCCGCGGGCCAGGCTGAGGCCCTTAGGGGTCAGCTGACTGAGGCTATGGAGCGGCTAGCCGAGGCGTCCGCTCGGGCCGGGACCCTTGCTGAGGACCTAGCCGTGGCCGTCGGGTCTGCCCAGTCCGCCCAAGCCGTGGCCTCGCAGGAGCGTGCCAGGGCCGAAGGTATGTTTCGACTACTTTGTGACCTCGATTCAGCTTCATTCTTCAACTTGTGTCTGAAGAATTTTGTTCGGCTGTCTGCAGAGTTCGAGACGGCTCTTAACGAGTCTGTCAAGGCGCTTGCCCAGGCGGCTGAGCAGAAGGAGACCGACCGCGTGGCTATGTTCGAGGCTATCTCGGCCTTTTGCCGGGCCTTTGACCTCGACGACGTCCCCTCGGGTAGCTCCCCCCAGAGTCGCCTGCGGGCCTTGGGCGGCCATGTGCGCAGCAGACTCCGCGGGGCGCTGCACCACGGCGTTAGGCGGGCCTTCGCTGTGCTCGCTTCCCACTACGACGTGGATCTGGAGCGGGTCAGTGAGGGGTACTGCCTACCCGACGAAGATGAGGCTACCTTAGCCGAGATCCAGAGGCTTGACGCGGCCGTCGAGGGCCCAAGTGCGATGTTAGCGTCCTCCTTCGAGGTGGAGATCCTTCCACTCGCGTCGCCGTCTGGGGCCGGGCCAGATCTTGCCGAGGGTGGAGACGACGCCGAGGGTGCCGCTCCTCCCTCTGCCGATGTCTGATCCCGCCGGAACAGTTTGTCTGAAGCACACATATGTTTTTCGCGACCGCTGAGGCCTAAACATTTTTATCGTCGTATTATAAAGCTGCGTTTTCTTTCCTCTTGTTTCGAGCATTAGGACTTGTTCGTCGATAACAGAATCGCTTATCCGAGCGAGAGTTACTTTTCGCGGAAGGTGATGAGTGAGGTATCCGTATCCCGGAGGCGTAGGAGTCCCTCGGCTCGGTCGGCCTTACCGCTTATGTGTACTCTCGTCGTTTTTAGGGTTCCGTTATCGATATAGTCGAAAGTCGTTTTGGTAGAAAACTTTTCCGAGGAAATTTTTGATGCAGAGGGGGTTCCCCCCTTCTAGCCCCCGAGGGAGGGTCGGGCTTTGCCGAGGCAAGGCTGATCCTTCCTTGACGGTTAGACTCTATTTATGTATGTAAAGAAAACGAGGTATATGAACGACTTGAAACATCTTAAGGGTAGAAGAGACGTAGCTGTTGGATGTTCCAAGCGTTGCTGTAGTTCTCGCCTTGATCGTTGGCCAGCTTGTTTGTTCCAGGCTTCAAAATCTTGGCGATGATGAACGACCCTTCCCAGGGAGGAGTAAGCTTGTGGCTCCCTCGGGCGTCTTGTCGCAGCCGAAGTACCAAGTCTCCCACCTGGTAGCCTCGGGGCCGAACCCTTCGGGCGTGGTAGCGTCGCAGAGACTGCTGATACCGCACCGAGTGTAATAAGACCACGTCCCGAGCCTCTTCCAGCTGGTCCAATGAGTCTTCTCGGCTGGTCTGGTTGCTTTGGTCAACGTAAGCCTTTGTCCTCGGGGAACCGTATTCTAAGTCTGTGGGTAAGATAGCCTCGGCCCCATAGACTAGAAAGAACGGCGAGAAACCCGTGGACCGGCTCGGCGTCATCCTCAGACTCTAGACCACCGAGGGTAGCTCTTTCATCCACCGCTTGCCAAACTTGTTGAGGTTGTTGTAGATCCTTGGTTTTAGTCCCTGCAAAATCATACTGTTGGCACGCTCCACCTGTCCATTCGTCATGGGGTGAGCTATGGTGGCCCAGTCCACACGGATGTGGTGGTCCTCGCAGAAGTCCAGGAACTTCTTCTTAGTGAACTGTGTGCCATTGTCGGTGATGATGGAGTTCGGGACCCCAAAGCGATGGATGATGTTTGTGAAGAACGCCACTGCCTGCTCGGACCTGATGCTGGTTAAGGGTCGGACCTCGATCCACTTGGAGAATTTGTCAATGGCGACCAGAAGGTGCGAGAAGCCCTCGGGTGCCTTCTGCAAGGGACCGACGAGGTCCAGACCCCACACAGTAAACGACCAGGTGATGGGTATTGTCTACAGGGCCTGAGCGGGCAGGTGCGTCTATCTCGCGTAGAATTGACACCCTTGGCAGGAGCGTACAATCCTAGTGGCGTCGGCGACCGCGGTCGGCCAGTAGAAACCTTGTCGGAAGGCGTTCCCCACGAGGGCTCGAGGTGCTGCATGGTGACCGCAAGCCCCGAGTGTATCTCTTGCAACAGCTCTTGTCCTTCGGCGACATATATGCATCGTTGGAGAATGCCCGAGGGTCTGCGGTGGTAGAGCTCCTTTTCATCACACAGTAAAACGAATGACTTGGCACGCCGAGCCAGTTGCCGAGCTTCGGCCTTGTCGAGGGGCAGCTCTCCTCGGAGGAGATATTGCAGGTACGAGGTCTGCCAGTCTGGGTCTGGCGCAACCCCATTCCGCTCACCCTCGACGCTCAAGGCCTCACCCTCGGTGGCCGAGGGTACCTCGGGCTCGGCCAAGGTCTCGTCGGGCTCGGGCGCGTCGTCGAGTTTGATAGATGGTTGATATATGTCTCTGGAGAAGATGTTCAAGGGAACCGTCGTCCTCCTCGAGGCTATTTTAGCCAGCTCATCCATAGTCTCGTTGTACCGTCGAGCAACATGGTTGAGTTCCAGCCCGTGGAACTTATCCTCCAAGCGCCGAACTTCGTCGCAATAGGCCTCCATTTTTTGATCGCTGCAGTGGGAGCTCTTCATGACTTGGTCAATGACGAGCTACGAGTCGCCCCGAGCGTCGAGGTGCCAAACCCCTAGCTCGACGGCGATGCGCTGCCCATTAACCAAGGCCTCGTACTCGGCCACGTTGTTTGATGCCGGAAAATGGAGGCGAATCACGTAGCGCATATGTTTCCCGAGGGGTGAGATGAAGAGCAAGCCAGCACCTGCTCCGGTTTTCATCAGCGACCCATCGAAGTACATGGTCCAAAGTTCGGCCTAGATTGGAGCTGTCGACAATTGGGTGTCGACCCATTCAGCCAGGAAGTCCGCCAAGGCTAGAGATTTTATGGCCTTCCGAGGAGCGAATGAAATTGTTTCACCCATGAGTTCCACTACCCACTTTGCTATCCTACCCGAGGCCTCTCGGCACTGGATGATCTCTCCCAGGGGAAGGATGACACCACAGTCACCGGACGAGACTTGAAGTAGTGTCGCAATTTTCGCCGCGTCAGAATTACTGCGTACAGTAGCTTCTGGATTTGTGGGTAGCGGATCTTGGTCTCGGATAGCACCTCGCTGATGAAGTAGACTGGCCTCTGGACGAGCAGTGCATGCCCTTCTTCTCATCTCTCGACTATGATCGCGGCGCTGACCACCTAAGTGTTTGCGGCTACGTAGATCAAGAGGGCTTCTCCCGCAGCGGGGGGCACCAAGATGGGCGCATTAGTAAGGAGCGCCTTTAAGTTTCCGAGGGCTTCCTTGGCCTCGGGGGTCCAAGTGAAGCGCTCGGCCTTCCTTAAGAGGCGGTACAAGGGTAATCCTTTCTCACCGAGGCGCGAGATGAAGCGGCTCAGAGCCGCAAGGCATCCCATGACCCTTTGTACTCCTTTCAAATCTTTGATAGGCCCCATGTTGGTGATGGCCGCAATTTTATCTGGGTTGGCCTCTATGCCCCGCTCGGAGACGATGAACCCCAGGAGCATGCCTCGGGGGACTCCAAAGACACACTTCTCGGGATTGAGTTTCACGCCTTTCGCTCTCAGACACTTGAATGTTGTCTCAAGGTCGGAGAGGAGGTCGGAGGCTTTCCTGGCCTTGACAACGATGTCATCGACGTAAGCCTCGACCGTTATGCTGATGTGCTCCCCGAACACGTGGTTCATGCACCTTTGGTATGTTGCACCTGCATTCCTCAAGCCAAATGGCATAGTAGTATAACAATACATGTCAAAAGGTGTGATGAAAGAAGTCGCGAGCTGGTCGGACTCTTTCATCTTGATTTGGTGATAACCTGAATAGGCGTTGAGGAATGACAGGGTTTCGCACCCAGCAGTGGAGTCCACAATTTAATCGATGCGAGGCAGAGGGTAGGGAACCTTCGGACATGCTTTGTTTAGACCAGTGTAGTCTACGCACATCCTCCATTTCCCACATTTTTTCTTTACAAGCACAGGGTTAGCTAACCATTCGGGATGGAATACCTCTTTGATGAACCCTGCAGCCATCAGCTTGTGGACCTCCTTGCCTATGGCCCTGTGCTTTTCTTCGTCGAAACGACGCAGGTGCTGCTTCACGGGTCGGGCTCCAGCTCGGATATCCAGTGAGTGCTCGGCGACATCCCTCGGTATGCCGGGCATGTCCGAGGGACTCCACGCAAAAATTTTGGCGTTTGCGTGGAGAAAGTCAACGAGCACTGCTTCCTATTTGGGGTCGAGCTCAGAGCCGATCCTGACTTGCTTGCAGGCGTCGTTGCTGGGGTCGAGGGCGACGGACTTAACCGCCTTAGCCGGTTCGAAGTTGCCGGTGTGGCGCTTCGCATCAGGCACCTCCTTGGAGAGGCACTCTAGGTCGGCGATGAGGGACTCGGACTCGGTGAGGGCCTCAGCGTACTCCACGCACTCCACATCGCATTCGTACGCGTGTCGGTACGTGGATCCGACGGTGATGACCCCATTGGGGCCTAGCAACTTGAGCTTGAGGTATGTGTAGTTGGGGACGGCCATGAACTTGGCGAAGCACGGTCTCCCGAGCACCGCGTGGTAGGTCCCTCGGAACCCGACCACCTCGAACGTGAGGGTTTCCCTGCGGAAGTTGGAGGGAGTTCCGAAGCAGATAGGCAAATCAAGTTGCCCAAGGGGCAGGACGCGCTTACCGGGGACGTTCCCGTGGAAGGGTGCTGCACCGGCCCGGATCGTGGACAGATCTATCCTCAAGAGCCCTAGGGTCTCGGTGTAGATGATGTTGAGGCTGCTGCCTCTGTCCATGAGGACCTTGGTGAGCCTAGCGTTGCCGATGACCAGGTCGACAACGAGCGGGTACCTTCCTGGGCTCGGTACGCAGTCGGGGTGGTCGTCTTGGTCAAAGGTGATGGGCTTGTCGGACCAGTCTAGGTAGACTGGCGCCGCTACCTTCACCGAGAAGACTTCCCGGCGCTCCTGCTTGCGGTGCTGAGCTGAGGCGTTCACCACTTGCCCACCGTAGATCATGAAGCAGCCATGGACCTCCGGGAACTCCTCTTCCTTGTCGCCCTCCTTCTTGTTGTTGCCTTGGTCCTTGCCACCTTCCACCGGGGGCCCGACCCTATGGAAGTAGCGCCGGAGCATGATGCATTCTTCGAGGGTGTGCCTGACGGGACCCTGGTGGTAGGGGCATGACTCCTTGAGCATCTTGTCGAACAACTTGGCCCCTCCGAGAGGCTTCCGTGGGTTCCTGTGCTCGGCAGCAGCGACGAGATCCGTGTCAGCAGCGTCGCGCTTTGCTTGCGCCTTCTTCTTGGCCTTCTTCTTCGTGCCACGCTGGGCGGACGCCTCGAGGATGTCTTCCTTCTGCCTTCCCTGAGGCTGCTTGTCCTTCCGTAAGATGGCTTCGACCGCCTCCTGACCAGAGGCGAACTTGGTGGCTGTGTCCATCAATTCGCTCGCCTTGGTGGGAGTCTTGCGCCCTAGTTTGCTCACCAGGTCACGGCAAGTGGTGTTGGCGAGGAACGCCCCGATGACGTCCGAGTTGGTGATGTTGGGCAGCTCAGTGCGCTGCTTCGAAAACCGCCGGATGTATTCTCGCAGGGATTCCCCTGGCTGCTGGCGGCAGCTTCGAAGATCCCAGGAGTTCCCAGGGCGTACGTACGTACCCTGAAAGTTTCCAGCGAAGGCCTTGACCAGGTCATCCTAGTTGGAGATCTGTGCGGGAGGCAGATGCTCCAGCCAGGCCCGGGCAGCGTCGGAGAGGAACAGGGTAGGTTGCGAATGATGAGGTTGTCGTCGTCCGTTCCTCCCAGCTAGCATGCCAGCCGATAGTCTGCAAGCCACAACTCCGGCCTTGTTTCCCCTGAGTACTTGGTGATGGTAGTCGGGGCCCGGAACCGAGCCAGGAACGACGCCCGTCGTATGGCCCGGCTGAAGGCTCGTGGACCTGGTGGTTCGGGCGAGGGACTTCGATCCTCCTCACTGTCGTAGCATCCTCCACACCTGGGGTGGTAGCCTCGGCGCACCTTCTCTTCGAGGCGGGCTCGATGGTCGCGATGGTGTTGCTCGTCGCCGAGGCGATCCGGGGCTGCAGGCGTCCCGTCCCGCGTGCGCCCAGTGCGGACCGAGGCCTCCCGCATGAGTCGGGAAGTCGTCGCGTGATGCTCCAGGGGGCACCCTTGCCTTCGGGAGGCAGAGATTTCTGCCCGTCGGACCGCGACATCCTCCAGGAGATTCTTGAGTTCTCCCTGGATACGCCGCCCCTCAGTGGTGGATGGCTCCGACATTGCTCGGAGTAGCATTACTGCTGCAGCTAGATTCTGGCCAACCCCGCTAAAGGCCCGGGGCAGCCTTGCCCTGGCATCGTCAACGATACGGTGTTGGACGTCCCGGGCCCGATGACGTGCTTCTCCGGCGAGTGCTCGGCCTGCCCATTCCTGCTTGATGTTTTGCCGGAGCTGCACAAGTTGCCCTGCTTCCTCGTCGAGCTTGGCCTGCATCTCGCGGATTTGCTCGAGCTGTGTGTCCTGACCCCCCACAGGGACTAGGACCACAGCTAGCTCCCGCGGGATGTCAACGCTAGGCGCAGGCCCAGGGGGATCGTCATGCTCCGGCATACCGAGGTGGTTGCCTTCGTCGCGATCCCCCAGATCGAAGTGGAAAGATTCGCGACTTGGACCACAACCCTCGTCGTCAAGGCTGTGGCCATCGTCGGAGCAACCGGAGAGGCAGTAGTCACATGCGATCATGAAGTCTCGCATGGCACTGGGATCATGGAGCCCAGAGAAATCCCAACCGGAGTCGGGGTCGTCTTCTTCCTCAGAACCCGGGGGCCCGTAGGTTGAGACGGCTGTCAGTCGGTCCCAGGATGACCACATATGGTACCCCGGAAGGTTAGGATATGCCTTTACAAAAGCGCTTACCGAAGCGGGGTCGCCTGGTGGATCGAAGCTGAATCTAAAAGGGACAGGGTGGAAAACGGACGGTACCTCTTGATCGATGGACGGTGGTGAAGTCGCGTCGGGGACGAAATGCACCATCATCTCAGGTACGAGGTTAACGCCCAGCAAGTCCTTCGCGAGAGTGCTGGCGTCATCAGTCCGCTTGGGGTTGGCACGTTGCGGGGAAACGACATCCGTCGTTGTCTCAAGTGCGAGGACAACGCCCGACATGTCCCCCGCTGGGGTGCCAGCGTCGTCGACTCGCTCTAGACCGATAGCCGATGAGGTGCCGCCTCCTGCCTGGCCACGGTTGCCCCGTCTCCTCCTCTTGCGGCAAGGAGGGTGGCGGGGCAAACCCGGATGCTGCTCTTCCGCCACGGGGGGAAGACGTCGTCGAGTTCGCCGCCGCCGGGCGAGCTGACGACCATCGTTGTTGTCGTGCTGCAAGGGGAGGAGTACCATGTCGTAGCTGCCGTCGCAGGACATGAACTCGAGACTCCCGAAGCGGAGCACCGTCTCGGGCTGAAGAGGTCGCTGAGGACTACCCATCTGGAACTCAACGGGAAGATGTTCGTTAACACGCAGCATGCCCCTACCTGGCGCGCCAACTGTCGACGTTTCGGACCCGGGGGACCCTCAACCGAGCCGACCAGTGAATTTATCACTGTGTGCCCCAGCCCAGATGGGTTGCGCAAGATGGAACACAAGGGGGAGTGCGGCTTGTATTATCTCGCACCAGGGGTGCTCGTAGTAGGGGTTACAAGCATCGCGCGCGCGAGAGAGAGAGAGCCTGTTCGTTTGCTCGTCCCCGCGCGACCCCGCCCCCCCCGCAGGAAGGCCCTGGACCTCCCTTTTATAGATGCAAGGAGAGGGTCCAGATGTACAATGGGGGGTGTAGCTATGTGCTAACGTGTCTGGCAGAGAAGTGCCTGAGCCCTGTGTACATGCCAACGTGGCTGTCGGAGAAGTGCTTGAGCCCTGTGTACGCGATAACGTGGCCGTCGGAGAAGTGCCTGAGCCCTGTAGAAGCACAGCTGGAGGTGCGGCTGGGATCCTGCTGACGTCTCCTTGCTTCTGTAGGGGCTAAGAACCACCAACGTCATGGACGCACGCGGGGAACCATCATTACCTGATACCGGGGTGAGCCAGATGGGACACTGGTCTTGTTCCCTCGTAGCCTGAGCTAGCTAGGGGTAGGGTAATGATGTATCCCCTGTGGCGCGGTCGGTCCGAGCCCAAGGTTGGGCGAGGCGTAGACTTCTCCTGAGGCCGAGGCCGGGGTCGGGCGAGGACATGATTCCTCCCGAGGCTGAGGCAGAGTCCTGCGGTCGGGCGAGGCAGAGACCTTCTCCCGAGGCCGAGGCCAAAGGTCGGGCGAGGCGGAGCTCCCTGTTGCGCCCGAGGCTGAACTCGGCTGTTGTCAGCCTTACCCGGGTGGTTGGCACAGTAGTCGGAGCGAGGCGAGTGGTGCTGTTTTCCTGTCAGATCGGTCAGTGAAGGGGTGAAGTGACTGCGGTCACTTCAACCTTGCCGACTGCGGCGCGCGTGTCAGGATAAGGTGTCAGGCGATCTTCGCATTGAATGCGCCTGCGATACGGTCGATTGGTGAGGCGATTTGGCCAAGGTTGCTTCACAACGAAGCCTGCCCGAGCTAGGCTTCGGGCGAGCCGAGGGTGCACCCACTGCCTGAGGAGGCCCTCGGGCGAGGCGTGAATTTGTCTGGGACTATGGTTCCTGCCCGAGGCTGGGCTCGGGTGAGATCGCGTCCCTTGGGTAGACGAAGCCTTGACTTAAACCGCGCCCATCAGTTTTTGTGGTTTTGTTCTGAGGGTGTTTACCAGCCGTGTTTAGGAGTGTTGGGGGTACCCCTAATTACGGTACCCGACACATATGGACTAACTAGTTTGTCTAGATATGATTTATCTCAGGTGCATACGGTTCAACACAAACCAAGAAAAAGTTCAGTTAGGGGACACAATTTATTTGGAGCAAAAGGACTTGAGTGTGCTAAAATTTAGCGCACCAGACACTGTTCGGTGCACCAGGGCTGTACAACTCCGAACCAGCCACTCTGGCGAATTCCAGGGCAGCCTCCACTATAATTCACCGGACTGTCCGGTGAGCCAGCGGAGTAACGGCTCCCTACACACCAACGGTCGACTGCAAAAGCTACAGTGCACTATAGTGCCACGACAGAAATCAGAGCGTAGAAATCAGAGGGCACAGACTGTCCAATGCAGCAAGACGACAAGCGTCTCCAACGGTCAACTACTCCAAACTCTAACCGTTGCGCTGACGTGGCACGCACCGGACAGTGCACAATGATTGTCTGGTGATGCACCGAACTGTCCGGTGCGCCCATCGCCAGTAGCCTTTACCAACGGCTAAGAAGTTGTTGGGGGCTATAAATACCCCCAACCAGCTCATCCATTGGCATCCAAGTTTTCTGAAGATCACATTCAATACAAGAGCTATAGCATTCACTCCAAGACACAATCGCAAAGATCAAATCCTTTCCAAGTCCCAGATTCATCTCAACCACTTAGTGACTTGAGAGAGAGAGTTTTTGTGTTCATTTGCACTCTTGTTGCTTGGATTGCCTTTCTTCCTTCCTCACTCTTTTTCTAAGTTATTGTAAAGCAAAGCAAGAGACACCAAGTGTGTGGTGGTCCTTGTGGGGTCTTAGTGACCCGTGTGATTAAGGAGAAGGCTCACTCGGTCTAAGTAACCATTTGAGAGAGAGGGAAAGGCTTGAAATAGACCCGGCCTTTGTGGCCTCCTCAACGGGGACTAGGTTCTTTGGAACCAAACCTTGGTAAAACAAATCACCGTGTCTACTCGCTTTTATTCTCGCTTGATTTGTTTGCCCTCTTTTCTCTCTCTAATGTTTCCTTTCTAGTATTGATTTGAGTTCGCTCACATATGTCATCTGCATCCTTTGAGCAAGTCTTAGCAAGAGAAACAATCTTTCAGACTTGGATTTAATTCTGACGCTAACACTGGCCTTTAGTGTGTGTTTAAGTTTATAAATTTCAGGTTTTGCCTATTCACCCTCCTCTAGGCGACTTTCAATTAGTATCAGAGCCAGTGCTTCATTAAGAGCCTAACCAACTCGAAGTGATGTCTGGAGATCACACCAAGAGGGAGATCATGATCGGCGAAAAGCCCACAGGCTTGGGGAGGACTCTCTCAAGGGAATATGGCAACAAGTACGAGGAACCCTCTTCCTCCATCAAGTCACATCGAAGAGGTGACAAGAAGAAGATGAAGAAGGTGGTCTACTACGAGACCGACTCTTCGTCACCCTCCACCTCCGGCACCGAGTCATCCACCACTTCTAAGCGCCATGAGCGCAAGAAGTATAGTAAGATGCCCCTACTCTATCCCCGTATTTCAAAGCGCGCTCCATTACTTTCCGTACCCATAGGCAAACCACCATATTTTGATGGCGAAGATTATTGCATGTGGAGTGATAAAATGAGGCATCATCTAACCTCACTCCACGAAAGTATTTGGGATATTGTTGAGTTTGGAGCGCAGGCACTAAAGGTGGGGGACGAGGACTATGACTCGGATGAGGCCGCCCAAATTAGGCACTTCAACTCCCAAGCAACTTCTATACTCCTCGCCTCCTTGTGTCGAGAGGAGTATAATAAGGTGCAAGGGTTGAAGAACGCCAAAGAAATTTGGGACGTCCTCAAAACCGCGCACGAAGGGGACGAGGTGACCAAGATCACCTAGCGTGAAACGATCGAGGGAGAGCTCGATCGATTCGTCCTCAACAAAAAGGAAGAGCCGCAAGCTATGTACAACCGGCTCAAGACGATGGTCAACCAAGTGCGCAACCTCGGGAGCACAAAATGGGATGACCATGAAATGGTCAAGGTTATTCTTAGATCCCTCGTATTTCGTAATCCTACTCAAGTTCAATTAATATGTGGGGATCCTAGATATAAACAGATGTCTTCTGAGGAGGTAATTGGCAAGTTTGTGAGCTTTGAACTTATGATCAAAGACTCCATAACATATTGTCAACTTGGAGCAAGGTGCCACCTCTACACCCGAGATGCAACTCGTTGCATTCAAAGCAACGGAAGAAAAGAATGAGGAGTCTACACCAAGTAGGCTTCCAATCGATGCCTCCAAGCTCGACAACGAGGAGATGACGCTCATCATCAAGAGCTTTCGCCAAATCCTCAAGCAAAGGAGGGGGAAGGACCACAAGCCCCGCTCCAAAAGGGTGTGGTACCGGTGTGGTAAGTCCGGTCATTTCATTGCAAAATGTCCATATACAAGTGAAACTGACAGGGACGACGACAAGAAGGGGAAGAAGAAAATGGAAAAGAAGTACTACAAGAAGAAGGGCGGCGAGGCGCACATGGGGCGTGAATGGGACTTTGACGAGAGCTTCACTGATTCCTCCTCCGACGAGGACGCCGCCATCATCGCCGTCAACAAGGGCATCCTCTTCCCCAACGTCGGCCACAAGTGTCTCATGGCTATGGACGACAAAAAGAAGAAGGTACACTCTAGAGCCACACCCAAATATACTACATCTAGTGATGAGGGTAGCTCTAGTGATGATGAAGATGATTTAATTTCTCTCTTTGCCAACCTTAACATGGAACAAAATAAATAAATTAAATGAATTGATTGAGACCAATAACGAGAAGGATGATCTCTTGGAATACCAAGAGGACTTGCTCATTAAGGAAAATAAAAAGTTTGTTAAGTTGAAAAATGCTTATGCTTTAGAAGTAGAAAAATGTGAAAATATGTCTAAGGAGCTTAGCATGTGCCATGATTCAATCTCAAGTCTTAGAACTGAAAATGATAATTTAGTTTCTAAGATTGAAAAATTGAATGCTTGCAGTGATTCAATTTCCTATCTTAGAGATGAGAATATTAGATTAAATGCTAAGATAGAAGAATTGAATGCCTGCAAACCATCTACATCTACTGTTCATCATGTTACTTTTTGTACTAGATGTAGAGATGTTACTATTGAAGCTATGGATGATCACCTTGCCATAATTAAACAACAAAATGATCACATAACTAAATTAACTGCTAAAATTGCTGAGCATGAACTTGAAAATGAAAATTTTAAATTTTCTAGAAGCATGCTCTATAATGGGAGATGCCCTGGCATTAAGGATGGCATTGTGTTCCAATAAGGGAGCCAAAGCAATGTCAAGCTTAATGCCCCCAAAAGATTGTCTAATTTTGTTAAGGGTAAGGCTACCATAGTTCAGGATAGTGAGGGCTGCATTTTATATCCTGCAAACTATCATGAGCACAAAATTAGGAAAATTCATGCTAGGAAACCTCATCATATTTCTCATCATACATTTATGTATAAAAATGAGGCCTCTAGTTCTAGGCATACCACTAATGTTAAAATGCCTAAGAAGAAAATTCCTAATGCATCAATGAGCATAATGTTTCATTTAAGACTTTTGATGCTTCTTATGTGCTAACAAACAAATCAGGCAAAGTAGTTGCCAAATATGTTGGGGGTAAACACAAGAGTCCAAAGACTTGTGTTTGGGTACCCAAGGTGCTTGTTTCTAATGTGAAAGGACCCAAGACCATTTGGGTACCTAAGAACAAGGCCTAAACTTGTTTTGTAGGTTTATGCATGTGACAGAACCTCCCAAGTCATAGGCCCACCTACAGTTATCCTTGTCCAACGGACCTCAGACAACCCTGTAGGTGCCCCTGAATCACTTGACAAGTTCGGTATCTGCTTTTCTTACCTTTCCCAAGAGCGTTTCACCCGTCACGCAGACATTACAAATCATCGGAGATACGAAAATGCGGAAGCGATTACATGAACTTACCTTTATTTTAAAAGTAAGACAAAGTTATATATTACAGACCAGAATATAACCTACGAGTGCATAGTATTATTATTACACACCAAGGGAGGCAAAAACTCCTCCCGATAAGTATCAAACAAAAAGTTCTTATGGAGGATCCTTTCCTCCCGCAGCTTTACTCCTGGGGTTCTTCCTTCGGTACCACCTTAGAACAGAAGCAACAAAAGTTGGTTGCTTCCTCACCTAAAAACAATGGGGAATAAAACCCTGAGTATGGAATTACTCAGCAAGTCTTACCCGACTAAAGAAAAGACTCTCAAGGGTATGCTGGTTATAAGGGAGTCAAGGTAAGGTTTCTCAATGATCAAAGACTCTGTTTTGCAGAAATGCTTACTAAAAGTGGATCCTTAAAAATCCAGTTTTATTTGTCCAGTTAAGTAAAATTACCTATAACTAGAGTTCTTTCTACCCTAGTTCAATCACTTGACCTGCACTAGCCAATTTCTTAACAATCCCTTCATCTTTACTGGACTTCTACGTATAGGTCAGTGACCAAGTCTTCATAACCGCGAAGGTACGGCAATCCGAATCGATTATACTCAGCTAAGGATCTCCAATCACACGACATATGTAGCACTTAACCCTTGCATATGTCAACCCGCCACCAGGGTTCTTAAGACCAGATCAGGTTCACGCCAACCGAGAGCACAGATACACCACCGTCCAGCCTCTTGCCACGGAGGGTACACGCTACTCTCGCCATCTCTCCACTCCCATTGCGTGGTATCTTATTCTGGCCTTAGTCTGCTCGAGGCAAAGCTTACCCATGACGAGGCATGTGACCAGTTAAAGGGTCCTCGGTCAGCAAACCTACATCGAGACGGTCCTTAATCGACTCAGACGGAGACACTACACCGAGACTCCTTTCTCGTGCAAGTCACCCGCTCAGTCTTTGCTTAATTATTTTAAACCCAAAGTTTGGTACCTGGTAGAGGTACATCTTTTTCGATGTTGAATCCATCACGGCCATGATGGATCCACCATCAAGTTTTATTTTCAAAAACATCCCACCCACCTTTGCCACATCATCTTTTGTAAAAACAAAACATTTTGTTTTTCTAAAGCAAGGCTAAGCATCAAAAATCTTTTGTAAAACGGGTGATCAAGGAAGGTAATCAAATTCAAGGAAGGTAATACAGGAATTGTTTTAGCAATCAACTCCTATCACCTAATACATCAAGCAAGTGAAAAAGATTTTTAAAACACAAGGAGGTGGCAAATGCACCGGGGCTTGCCTTCATTTATAGGTGAGTCAGGCTCGGATCCGCAGATGTCAAAATAAAAACAATTTCCTGCCTGATGTTCCGCAGGTGGTGGTGGTGAGGTCTTCCCTTCTTCTACTTCAACTTCTTTCTCGTTTTCTAAATATAACCATATATATAAGAATGAATGCCATGTAATTCTCATGAAAGTGCAAGAAGAGTAGAAGTATATTTCTAATGTCTTGAATACAACTTTCCTTCACTGTTTTCCGGAAACTAGGGTTTCCGGAGTTAGTAAAGGAATTCAAAGGGCAAGGGGTAGGGTTTTGGGCTCTAAGTATCAAACAAGGTCCAAATCATACCAAATTCTACCCAAGGCTTCTAAATAATGTTTTGAGCTCATATAAAAAGTTTGGGGATTTTAGGAATTATTATCTATTTTCTAAAAATCCAGAACCAATGTTTTAAGCTATTTTAAATGCTCCAAAATTCCCTATTTGACCTAAAAATCCTAAAACTATTTTTATTAAATACTATGGAAAATTAGGAATCTAGGAAAATTGGTTTGACATTTTTAGGATTTTCCTACAAATTTCTACAAATTTCCAAAGTTTCACTAAAAAAGAAAAGGGAAAAGCTTAAACAGTGCTGGGCCGAATTCAATCCAGGCGGCCCAAGTCCAGGGAAAATTGCGCACGCCCGCGCCCGCGCTGCGGTCTTTGCAGAAAGGCCCTCGGCGTTCTGGATAACCCGAAGTGGGTGCTTTCACTGTTACTTTGAGTCACTGCCAGTTTGCAAAAAGAACCTCCACGTTCTATTCCTTTACACGTTGAGGTCCCCGACGACGACGAGCGCGGCAGAGCTCCGACGAGCTCGTAGACCGGCCGAATGGGGCAAGGACTGGCGCTCCCGAGTGGCAGACACCGAATTGAACCTCACCCGCACATTTTCCCCAACCTAATTTCAAGAATGGCGACCTAGTTTGCTCTGACCGCAGTGACCGTGGACCATGCAGACAGATGCACACGTTCCCGGCGATTGGTGGCGGTCTAGTTCAATCAAAGGGGTCAAAGAGTTTGAGGAGGATCTAATAATGCTAGAACAAGCGATCAAGGCGCTGGAACTGACCTGGAATAGGCCGGCCACGGTGAGGTGTTCTTGCGGCGTGTTCGAACCGATTTGGGGGAAGTTAGAAATTGGAGCTCACTTGTGATCAACCGAGGACAATACTTGGTGGCTGGGTGCGTGATGACCCTACGGAGCTCTGGGAGGCTTCAATTTATAGATCGCAATAGCGGTGGCGCTCAATTTGGCCGAGAAGTGCTGGCGGCCGGAGAGGGGGAGGATTACTAGCGCAGTGGATTCGTGGCAACAACCATGGCAGTCATTCCGGCGATCAACGGAGAGTCACAATGGTTCACGGCGATGCGGTGGAGGTACTCAGGCACGTGGCACAAGGCTGGAAGGTGGCGGTCACCGGCGTGCTTATCGAGTTCCACCGCGACAAGCTTTGTACGGTGGTCGGATTTGTTTACTGGCCGGACTTATCCACGGCGAGGACCCTTACTCAATCCCAAGCGCTATCCACATGTTCCGAGCATGAATCGCTGCGACGACGGCACGAATCGCGCGCAGCGCGTCGGCGGCGAGGGCTAAACTGTTGATCTGATCTTATTCAAATCACTGTACCATGGGAACCCGGACAGAGCGCCTGACAGACAAAGTGTAGAGCAGATTTTCTCCTAATTCTTTGTGACAACATACCCAAGGCTCTGTATCAAAGTTGTAGACTTATAAAC
Source organism: Zea luxurians (assembly GCA_029449295.1). Classification (NCBI taxonomy): domain Eukaryota; kingdom Viridiplantae; phylum Streptophyta; class Magnoliopsida; order Poales; family Poaceae; genus Zea; species Zea luxurians. The sequence goes on along the minus strand of JAOPSE010000048.1, from coordinate 8,448,110 downwards.
CATCTTCATCTTTGTCATAGTGTTCCTAGTCAGATTCTCACTGGATTATGCTTAATTCCTAGCCCAAAGATGGCTCGGTTACACTGTTAGTCTGATTTTCAGACCCCAATGGCCTAACAGCTCGACTTTGAGTGTGTTTTTCTTCCATTTCTTCATAACAACTATGCTTACACTCTTAAGCAAAGTTATTCTCCTTTGATAGGTCTACAAAATTGATGTGGTGACTTAGGGCATGTCACACTCGGTTTTTGGAAGGCAACCGAATGCAAACTATGTACGTGCCAGGATCAGAACTCACGTACACAGCGGTTACATAAATGAACATCAACGCACATTGCTCGAATAATATCATAAAAGAGTATTAACTTATTACATCACAGAGTCATAGACATCCACATAGTCATCGACTTAACAGATAAATCAAAGTGCTAGCGAAACGCAGTAAGGATAAGGCCTTCACAGGCAGCTGACTGGGGGTTGCCGCCAACCCACACCTAGAATTCGTCGTAGTCTTGGAACTCCTGGAAGTCTCCTTCCACGACTTCGTCTTCTCCTGAGCAGTGGTTGCAATGTGGACAACCTGGTGTTTGGTGGTAAAGCAAGGATGAGTACACATCAACGTACTCAGCAAATGCCCCGTTTGGCTGAAGTGGACTAGCTTTATGTGGGGTTAGGCTCAAGCAGTTGCTTTTAGTTGGTCAGGTATTTATTATTAGTGAAGCCAGGTTTTAGCAATAACTAACCCGTGAATCATTTCCTCATCGGGGAACATCATTATCATCATCGAACCAAAATCATAAATAGAACCACTGTATCTCGAACCATTCGTATCTCTAATCAAAGAGGATCCCAAGGCTGCTCTTAACCGTGAGCACGGCTGATATACCAGTTTCACTACCCTCTGCAGAGGTCGCACACTTTACCCATGAGCCGTGATTCCCTCTCTAGCCCGGGCTTGCAAGACCCTTATTCACTCCCAAGGTGAATGGCCAGGGATTCACTACGAAGCCTTTACAAAGATTCCCTAGAGGTCATAGCTGCCCGTTAGGTTTCTCCAATTTGATAAACACAGTACCTCTCCCCGTAGGAGGGTGACTAAAAAGACAGAACGAAAGAACCTCGGCACTCAGCCTCGGCAGAGCAAGCACTGTGCCTGGACCCCATTGACGGCACGACGGCGAAGCAACTACACTTCTAGTTCCTCTAATTAATTAGCTAAGGGCACCCCATTCCACCCTCATGGTTGCACTGTTATCCCGGGTGGTCTCTCAACGAACAGGTCCTTACGGAGAGGTACTCAGGAAACAGCCTGAGCCCCCTAGAGTATCACAAGATCAACAATATAATCAGGATAACAGTATCATAAATAGTCACATCATGTTCATTGATTAAGTTAAGGCAATAGCAGAATGCTAACCATAACAGCCCATAAGGTCAGCAAGGATAAAGTAAAGTGTAAAGCTAGTCAATCCTTAGGTTTCAAGTTGAGAGCACCTAGAGGGGGGGGGGTGAATAGGTGATCCTGTAAAAACTTCAAACTTAAGCCACAAAAACTTGTTAAGCGTTAGCACAGTTAATGCCAAGTGGCTAAGGTGAAGTCTTCAACAAAACACAATACCACAAGAATCAAGCACAGAGGGACACGGTGGTTTATCCCGTGGTTCGGCCAAGCCAATGCTTGCCTACTTCCACGTTGTGGCGTCCCAACGGACGAGGGTTGCAATCAACCCCTCTCAAGCGGTCCAAAGACCCACTTGAATACCACGGTGTTTTGTTGTTCTTATCTCAATCCCGTTTGCGAGGAATCTCCACAACTTGGAGCCTCTCGCCCTTACAAAAGATGTTCACAAAGAATCACGGAGTAAGGGAGGGATTAGCAACTCACACACAACACAAAGATCACAGCGAATACGCACACACAAAACCCAGACTTGAGCTCAAGAGGCTAACACACTAGAACAGAGCTCAAATCACTAGAATTTCAAACAAGTGCGCAAGATTGATGTGTGAGTGATCAAGAGTGCTCAAGGAATGCTTGGATTCTTCCTCCATGCGCCAAGGGGTCCCTTTTATAGCCCCAAGGCAGCTAGGAGCCGTTGGGAGCAAATCTGGAAGGCCATCTTTGCCTTCTGTCTCGTGGCGCACCGGACAGTCCGGTGCACACCGGACACTGTCCGGTGCCCGATTTGTTTCCAAAAACAGCACTTCTGACCGTTGCTGGCTGCTCCAGATCTGCGCTCAGTTGGCGCACCGGACATGTCCGGTGCACACCGGACAGTCCGGTGTTCCTTCCCGACCGTTGGCTCGGCCACGTGTCCCGCGCGGATTGCGCGGCCGACCGTTGGCCCTGGCCGACCGTTGGCTCACCGGACAGTCCGGTGCACACCGGACAGTCCGGTGAATTTTAGCCGTACGCCGTCGGCGAATTCCCGAGAGCGGCCAGTTCGCGCCGAGGAGGTCTGGCGCACCGGACACTGTCCGGTGCACACCGGACAGTCCGGTGCTCCAGACCGAGCTGGGACTTGGCTGCACACAGCCAAGTCATTCTCTCCCCTTTTCTCTATTTCTTCATGCTGTTTCTAACACTTAGACAAACATGTTAGTCCACAAAACCAATGTACTAAGGCTTAGAAACATACCTTTACTTCATGATTTGCACCTTGTTCCATTTTATAAATAGGTACCTGTGTTGAGCACTAAATCACCAAAATCCTTAGAAATGGCCCAAGGGCACATTTCCCTTTCAATCTCCCCCTTTTTGGTGATTTATGCCAACACTTCATAAAGCCACTAGAACAAGTGCAAACTCAATTCAAATGACATAAATTTAGGTGTTATTCAATTTTGGCATATATGGATCATCCTTTGCCACCACTTGGTTTGTTTTTGCAAATCAAACACAAATCTCTATCTCTAAGTTAAACACACATGTTTAAGCATAAAGAGAGTCATTCAAAAAGAGATTGATCAAGAATTTCAAAAACTCCCCCTTTTTCCCATAATCAATACTTCTCCCCACAAGAAGCCAACTTTTGACAAGAGAGACATCAAAAGAGTTTTGACAAACCAAACGCTCTATTCTACTATTTTCAAAAACTCTCAAGTGGTAGCTGATCCATTTATCACTTTGGCCTTTATTTTCTCCCCCTTTGGCATCAAGCACCAAAACGGGATCAATCTTGGCCCTATAACCCCTTTGCCTCACCAAAATCTTCAATTAAGAGCAAATGGCAATAAGAGTTCATGAGATGGACTTGGAATAAGTTACCCCTCATCGGAGTGCAGTGGAAGTCTTTCATGGTCCAAGTCCACCTTTTCCCTTTCAATTCTCCTTTGTGACTAACACAAGCAAACTCAAACATATGGTTAGTCTCAAAGGGTCAAGTTGTAACACATCTCCCCCTAAACATGTGCATCACATTGCAACGGACTTGTGAGGTCCAGGGAGTGTTTGTACAACTTGAGCACCATAATAAGCAACAAAATGCAGAAGGGAACATGATCAAAAGCATAAATACATGTATGCTACAATTCAATCCAAGTTCCGCGAATCTAAGACATTTAGCTCACTACGCAGCCTGCAAAAGGTCTTCTCATCTAAAGGCTTGGTAAAGATATCGGCTAGCTGGTTCTCGGTGCTAACATAAAACACTTCGATATCTCCCTTTTGCTGGTGGTCTCTCAAAAAGTGATGCCGGATGTCAATGTGCTTTGTGCAGCTGTGTTCAACAGGATTTTCCGCTATTCGGATAGCACTCTCATTATCACATAGGAGTGGGACTTTGCTCAGATTGTAGCCAAAGTCCCTGAGGGTTTGCCTCATCCAAAGTAGTTGCGCGCAACACTGACCTGCGGCAACATACTCGGCCTCAGCGGTGGATAGGGCAACGGAGGTTTGTTTCTTGGAATTCCATGACACCAGGGACCTTCCTAAGAATTGGCACGTCCCCGATGTACTCTTCCTATCGACCTTACATCCAGCATAGTCGGAATCTGAGTACCCAATCAAGTCAAAGTTAGACCCCTTTGGATACCAGATCCCGAAGCAAGGCGTAGCGACTAAATATCTAAGAATTCGCTTCACCGCCACCAAGTGACATTCCTTAGGATCGGATTGAAATCTAGCACACATGCATACGCTAAGCATAATATCCGGTCTACTAGCACATAAATAAAGTAAAGACCCTATCATTGACCGGTATGCTTTTTGATCAACGGACTTACCTCCTTTGTTGAGGTCGGTGTGTCCGTCGGTTCCCATCGGAGTCTTTGCGGGCTTGGCGTCCTTCATCCCAAACCGCTTCAGCAGATCTTGCGTGTACTTCGTTTGGGAGATGAAGGTGCCGTCCTTGAGTTGCTTCACTTGGAACCCAAGGAAGTAGTTCAACTCGCCCATCATCGACATCTCGAATTTCTGCGTCATCACCCTGCTAAACTCTTCACAAGACTTTTGATTAGTAGAACCAAATATTATGTCATCGACATAAATTTGGCATATAAACAAATCACCATCACATGTCTTTGTAAAGAGAGTTGGATCGGCTTTCCCAACCTTGAAAGCATTAGCAAGTAAGAAATCTCTAAGGCATTCATACCATGCTCTTGGGGCTTGTTTAAGTCCATAGAGCGCCTTAGAGAGCTTACACACATGGTCGGGGTACCGCTCATCCTCGAAGCCAGGGGGTTGCTCCACGTACACCTCTTCCTTTATTGGCCCGTTGAGGAATGCGCTCTTCACATCCATTTGGTACAACCTGAAAGAATGGTGAGCGGCATATGCTAGCAAGATACGAATAGACTCTAGCCTAGCCACAGGAGCAAAAGTCTCCTCAAAGTCCAAACCTGCGACTTGGGCATAACCTTTTGCCACAAGTCGAGCCTTGTTCCTTGTCACCACTCCGTGCTCGTCTTGTTTGTTGCAGAACACCCACTTGGTTCCCACAACATTTTGCTTGGGACGAGGCACCAGCGTCCAAACTTCGTTGCGCTTGAAGTTATTAAGTTCCTCCTGCATGGCCAACACCCAGTCCGGATCTAGCAAGGCCTCCTCTACCCTGAAAGGCTCAATAGAGGAGACAAAAGAGTAATGTTCACAAAAATTAACTAATCGAGACCGAGTAGTTACTCCCTTGCTAATGTCACCCAGAATTTGGTCGACGGGATGATCCCTTTGAATCATCGCTCGAACTTGGGTTGGAGGTGCCGGTTGCGCTTCTTCCTCCATCACTTGATCGTGTTGTGCTCCCCCTTGATCACACGCCTCCTTTTGATGAACCTGTTCATCGTCTTGAGGTGGGGGATGCACCGTAGTTGAGGAAGAAGGTTGATCACGTTCATCCTGTTCCTGTGGCCGAATGTCTCCAATCGCCATGGTTCGTATAGCGGCCGCCGGAACATCTTCTTCATCTACATCATCACAATCAACAACTTGCTCTCTTGGAGAGCCATTAGTCTCATCAAATACAACGTCGCTAGAGACTTCAACCAAACCCGATGATTTGTTGAAGACCCTATACGCCTTTGTATTTGAATCATAACCTAATAAAAACCCTTCTACAGCTTTGGGAGCAAACTTAGAATTTCTACCCTTCTTCACTAGAATGTAGCACTTGCTCCCAAATACACGAAAGTACGATACATTGGGTTTGTTACCGGTTAGTAGCTCATACGAAGTCTTCTTGAGGAGTCGATGAAGGTAGACCCTGTTGATGGCGTGGCAAGCCGTGTTCACGGCTTCCGACCAAAAGCACTCGGGGGTCTTGAACTCTCCAAGCATCGTCCTCGCCATATCGATTAGCGTCCTGTTCTTCCTCTCTACCACACCATTTTGCTGTGGTGTGTAGGGAGCGGAGAACTCGTGCTTGATCCCTTCCTCCTCAAGAAACTCCTCCACTTGAAGGTTCTTGAACTCGGACCCGTTGTCGCTCCTTATCTTCTTCACCTTGAGCTCAAACTCGTTTTGAGCTCTCCTGAGGAAGCGCTTGAGGGTCCCTTGGGTTTCAGACTTATCCTGCAAAAAGAACACCCAAGTGAAGCGGGAAAAGTCATCAACAATAACTAAACCATACTTACTTCCTCCTATGCTCAGATAGGCGACGGGTCCGAAGAGGTCCATATGCAGCAGCTCCAGGGGTCTCGACGTGGTCATCACGTTCTTGCTGTGATGTGCTCCTCCCACTTGTTTACCTGCCTGACAAGCTGCACAAGGTCTATCTTTTTCGAAATAAACATTGGTTAGACCTATCACGTGTTCTCCCTTTAGAAGTTTGTGGAGATTCTTCATCCCCACATGTGCTAAGCGGCGATGCCACAGCCAGCCCATGCAAGTCTTAGCCATTAAGCATGCATCTAGACCGGCCTCTTCTTTTGCAAAATCAACTAAATAAAGCTTGCCGTCTAGTACACCCTTAAAAGCTAGTGAACCATCACATCTTCTAAAGACAGACACATCTACATTTGTAAATAAACAATTATATCCCATTTGACATAATTGACTAACAGATAGCAAATTATATCCAAGACTCTCCACTAAGAATACATTTGAAATAGAATGCTCATTAGAAATTGCAATTTTACCTAACCCTTTTACCTTGCCTTGATTCCCATCACCGAATATAATTGAATCTTGGGAATCCTTATTCTTGACGTAGGAGGTGAACATCTTCTTCTCCCCCGTCATATGGTTTGTGCATCCGCTGTCGATAATCCAGCTTGAACCCCCGGATGCATAAACCTGCAAGGCAAATTTAGGCTTGGGTCTTAGGTACCCAACTCATGTTGGGTCCTGCAAGGTTAGCACAAATATCTTTAGGGACCCAAATGCAAGATTTATCTCCCTTGCATCTAGCCCCTAATTTCCTAGCAACAACCTTCTTACCCTTTCTACAAATAGCAAAAGGAGCATTACAAGCATAATAAATGGTAGAAAGTTCATTCACTATTTTCCTAGGAGCATGAATAGCATTCTTTCTAGGCATATGAGCAATATTTCTCCTAGGCATATATACAACATTCCTCCTATCATGCTTATAAGATGAACTAGAGGCAAACATGGCATGAGAATCATAAACATGTGAATCAAAATCATTATAGGCATTTCTAGCATCTCTCCTATCATAATACATAAAAGCATGGTTCTTTTTAGTATTACTAGCCATAGGGGCCTTCCCTTTCTCCTTGACGAAGATGGGAGCCTTATGGCTTGTTAAGTTCTTGGCTTCCCTCTTGAAGCCAAGCCCATCCTTAATTGAGGGGTGTCTACCAACCGTGTAGGCATCCCTTGCAAATTTTATTTTATCAACTTCATTCTTGCTAGTCTTAAGTTGGGCATTAAGACTAGCCACTTCATCATTTAATTTGGAAATTAGAACTAGGTGTTCACTACAAGCATTAACATCAAAACCCTTACACCTAGTACAAATTTCAACATGTTCAACACAAGAATTTGATTTACTGGCTACTTCTAGTTTAGCACTTAAATCAATATTAACACTTCTTAAGGTAGAAATGGTTTCATGACAGGAAGATATTTCACTAGAAAGCATTTCATTTCTTTTCACTTCTAAAGCATATGATTTTTGTGCCTCTACAAATTTATCATGTTCATCATACAATAAATCTTCTTGCTTTTCTAAAAGCCTATCCTTTTCATTCAATGCATCAATCAATTCATTGATTTTCTCTATCTTAGATCTATCTAAGCCCTTGAACAAGCAAGAATAATCTATGTCATCATCACTAGACTCACTATCACTAGAAGAAGCATAAGTGGAGTCTTGAATACTCACCTTCTTCTCCCTTGCCATAAGGCAAGTGAGACGCTCGTTGGGGAAGAGAGCCGATTTGTTGAAGGCAGTGGCGGCGAGTCCTTCATTGTCGGAGTCGGAGGAGGAGCAATCCGAGTCCCACTCCTTTCCTAGATGCGCCTCGCCCTTTGCCTTCTTGTATGCCTTCTTCTTCTCTCTCTTGTTTCCCTTTTCCTGGTCACTTTCATTATCGGGACAGTTAGCAATAAAATGACCAAGCTTACCACATTTGAAGCACGAGCGCTTTCCCTTGGTCTTGGTCTTGCTTGGCTGCCCCTTGCGACCATTTAGCGCCGTCTTGAATCTTTTAATGATGAGAGCCATCTCTTCATCATTAAGGCCAGCCGCCTCAACTTGCGCCACCTTGCTAGGTAGCGACTCCTTGCTCCTTGTTGCCTTTAGAGCAATGGGTTGAGGCTCGTGGAGAGTTCCGTTCAACGCGTCGTCGACGTATCTTGCCTCCTTGATCATCATCCGCCCGCTCACGAATTTTCCAAGCACTTCCTCGGGCGTCATCATCGTGTACCTGGGATTCTCACGAATATTGTTCACGAGATGAGGATCAAGTACGGTAAAGGACCTGAGCATTAGGCGGACGACGTCGTGGTCCGTCCATCGCGTGCTCCCGTAGCTTCTTATCTTGTTGATAAGGGTCTTGAGCCGGTTGTACGTTTGCGTTGGCTCCTCGCCCCTTATCATCGCGAACCGTCCAAGCTCGCCCTCCACCAACTCCATCTTGGTGAGTAAGGTGACGTCGTTCCCCTCATGAGAAATCTTGAGGGTGTCCCAGATTTGCTTGGCGTTGTCCAAGCCGCTCACCTTATGGTATTCATCCCTGCACAAGGAAGCTAGAAGAACAGTAGTAGCTTGTGCATTTTTATGAATTTGTTCATTAATGAACATGGGACTATCCGAACTATCAAAGTGCATTCCACTCTCTACAATCTCCCATATACTAGGATGGAGAGAGAATAGGTGACTACGCATTTTGTGACTCCAAAATCCGTAGTCCTCTCCATCAAAGTGTGGGGGCTTGCCAAGTGGAATGGAGAGCAAATGAGAATGTGAACTTTGCGGAATACGAGAGTAATCAAAGGAAAAGTTCGAATTAACCGGTTTTCTCCTCTCGTAGTCGTTGTGGTCCTCATCCTTTTGGGAAGAAGTAGACTCGTCGCTGTCGTAGTAGATGATCTCCTTGATGCGCCTGGTCTTCTTCTTCTTCCCATCCTTTCGTCTTTGACCCGAGCCGGAGTCGGTAGGCTTGTCGTCCTTTGGCTCGTTGACGAAGGTCTCCTTCTCTTTGTCGTTGATCACTATACCCTTCCCCTTAGGATCCATCTATTCGGGCGGTTAGTCCCTTTGTGAATAGAACGGCTCCGATACCAATTGAGAGCACCTAGAGGGGGGGGGTGAATAGGTGATCCTGTAAAAACTTCAAACTTAAGCCACAAAAACTTGTTAAGCGTTAGCACAGTTAATGCCAAGTGGCTAAGGTGAAGTCTTCAACAAAACACAATACCACAAGAATCAAGCACAGAGGGACACGGTGGTTTATCCCGTGGTTCGGCCAAGCCAATGCTTGCCTACTTCCACGTTGTGGCGTCCCAACGGACGAGGGTTGCAATCAACCCCTCTCAAGCGGTCCAAAGACCCACTTGAATACCACGGTGTTTTGTTGTTCTTATCTCAATCCCGTTTGCGAGGAATCTCCACAACTTGGAGCCTCTCGCCCTTACAAAAGATGTTCACAAAGAATCACGGAGTAAGGGAGGGATTAGCAACTCACACACAACACAAAGATCACAGCGAATACGCACACACAAAACCCAGACTTGAGCTCAAGAGGCTAACACACTAGAACAGAGCTCAAATCACTAGAATTTCAAACAAGTGCGCAAGATTGATGTGTGAGTGATCAAGAGTGCTCAAGGAATGCTTGGATTCTTCCTCCATGCGCCAAGGGGTCCCTTTTATAGCCCCAAGGCAGCTAGGAGCCGTTGGGAGCAAATCTGGAAGGCCATCTTTGCCTTCTGTCTCGTGGCGCACCGGACAGTCCGGTGCACACCGGACACTGTCCGGTGCCCGATTTGTTTCCAAAAACAGCACTTCTGACCGTTGCTGGCTGCTCCAGATCTGCGCTCAGTTGGCGCACCGGACATGTCCGGTGCACACCGGACAGTCCGGTGTTCCTTCCCGACCGTTGGCTCGGCCACGTGTCCCGCGCGGATTGCGCGGCCGACCGTTGGCCCTGGCCGACCGTTGGCTCACCGGACAGTCCGGTGCACACCGGACAGTCCGGTGAATTTTAGCCGTACGCCGTCGGCGAATTCCCGAGAGCGGCCAGTTCGCGCCGAGGAGGTCTGGCGCACCGGACACTGTCCGGTGCACACCGGACAGTCCGGTGCTCCAGACCGAGCTGGGACTTGGCTGCACACAGCCAAGTCATTCTCTCCCCTTTTCTCTATTTCTTCATGCTGTTTCTAACACTTAGACAAACATGTTAGTCCACAAAACCAATGTACTAAGGCTTAGAAACATACCTTTACTTCATGATTTGCACCTTGTTCCATTTTATAAATAGGTACCTGTGTTGAGCACTAAATCACCAAAATCCTTAGAAATGGCCCAAGGGCACATTTCCCTTTCACAAGTAAGTAATGCGAGATGGTAAGTTATAAGTGGATAGGACATAATGGGTCAGAGGACACTTGCCTTCACCAAACTGCTGATCAGGGACTTCCTCTGCAACTTCCTCGGGAAACTCAGACTGCCTGTTGTCTACGTAAAGTAATCATTCACACTATGCACTTGGGAAATAACAAACAAAAGCAATATACCAAACATATGCAGCAGAGAGATCACAAGTTCATAATAGAAAAGGACTGGCACTCTGGTGTTCCCTAGGTCTAGGGTAGAGGACTACACAAAGTGATTCATTATCCACTAATCAGGTCTAAGTCAGTGGTGGGGTTAAATCATTACATGGTTTTAAGTCCCTAAACTTAGGTGCTTAAGTCCATAAACTTAGGTGCTCCAACTTTTATTAAAGTCCACTATCTTCTATTTATCTCAAATAGGGTTCCAATAACCTTAATCTTACCCTAATGATCAACTATTAATTGGGGCATAAAAACAGCAGGGAAACATTGTTTAAATAGATAGATAAAAATACTATGAGCATTTTGCAATTTGAAGCACCTAATTTGAAGTTCATATGACAAAGTTATGAATTTTACAAGATTAGGGATTAAAAATATGCCTTAAATACTTATTTTGAACTAAATAAAAGGTCCGAGGTCCTAACTGTGAAAATCCAGGGACGGCGGGTTAAATTGCGGAAAGGCGGGGGTCTCTTTAAGAAAAAGCGCGGGCGAAGGGGTATCGGGCTCTAATAGCCGTTGGATCTCGGATCAACGCCCGAGATTAGATCCGCGGGCGGGCGCGCGAGCGCGCGGCGGCCTGAGCGGCTGACAGGCGGGGCCAGGCGAGCAGCGCGGGGCGGCTGGCTGACAGGCGGGGCCCAATTGGCAGGGAGGCGGGGTGTGGGGAAACGGCTCTGGGCCGTTGGATCTCAGGCGAACGGCTAGGGTCGGGCTCGGTCTAATTGAAACAGGGCCATTCGATCTGGGATGGACGGCGGGGATTGGGTGGCCGGCTTTGTCCTCTCCTACGGCTAGCAGAGGCGGCGGCGCTCGTCCCCGCGGTGGAGAACTCGCCGGAGACGAGGGGCGCGGGGGCTCTGCGGGTCCTTGGGGGTGACCTGGACGGCCGGGGAGGTTGGGGAGGGCGCCGGGAACCTTCCGGAGGGGACTAGGTCGGGGCAGGGGCACCGAAGGGGGGCGGCCCACGGCGAAGCGGCTCGGCGGTGGCGCTAAGGGACTCCGGCGAGGAATTAAACGCGACGGGAGGCAATAGAAAGGACGGGAGGGGGCGGGAGAGGTTCCTTACCTCAAGGCGAACTCCGGGGACCCCTCGATGGCGACGGAGACGTGGCGGCAGCCCGAGTCGACGGTGGCGGACCTCGGCGGCTGCGTAGAGAACGGCGGTGAGCGCGGGCAGAGTGATTCGGGGAGGGGGAGGTGAAATTGGAGCGCGTCCCGGGTTGCGAACGTCGGGGCAGAGCTCACCGTGGCAGAGGGCACGGCAGGGCTCCAACGGCGACGGAGGAACGAGCTCGGGCGGCGGCGGTTTAATGGCGGCGGCGCTCTGGCGTGTGCGCAGCGTGGGGGAGGTGGGAGAGGGGTCTGCAGGTGCGCAAATGAGGGAGGGGGAGAGGGCGAGCGAGGCTCTGGGCTCAAGTGACCGAGGCGAGGTAGTTGCGAGCTCCACGCGCGACGTGGGCACGGAGTCCGCGGCACGCGCGGACCGGGGCGGCGGTTACGCGAAGACGGAGGAGCTGACAGCTCGGGCCCACGAGCAGAGAGAGAGAGGAAAGCGGGCGCGGACGCGGGGAAGGCGGTCGCGCTGACGGGCGGGCCCGCCAGGGCAGAGAGAGAAGGGGGGGAAAGGCGCGCGCGCGGGATGGGCCTGATGGGCCGAAAGGCCGAGGGGGCGGGGGAAGCGGGCTTCTTTTCCTTTTTCTTTTATTCTGGCATTTGTTTTCTCTTTTCTTTTTATTTACTCTATTTGATTCAAATCCAAGTAAGCCACAATTTCAAATTAGCCTTTCTAAGAATTATGCACCAAACAAAAGTAGGATTTAGGGTTTGACATGATGCAACATTTCATACTCCCTTGGAGTTTAGCCTACTAAACTATAATTACAAATAAGAATAACCACCCTTCTCCTATAGAAATGAGAAAGAGGAGATTGGGGAAAGGTGTGAAAAGAGAAGTAACACCTGAATTTGTGAATATGAGCAAAGAAATTTTATACCCCCAAATTCAGGGTGTTACAGGGCAAAATCCCTTTTGTTTGAAAGTTACAAGGTCACAAAGATGAGCACATTACACTGAAATTCAGACTTAGTCAAAAGAGTTCAAATGTGGCTCTTTTGCAATTAAGTCCAAAACTCAGGGTTCAAGTTGCAAATCTTCATAAATGTGAACCAAATGACTTTATATGCCTTAACATCATAGTTTTCACACTTTAGTCCAAAAGTGCACTAATTTTGCACTTAACCCCTTAGGGTTTAGGTTTAGGGTTTTCCAGGGTTCCAATTAGGGTTTCTGGTATCTCAGGGGTGTAAATGTAATGCAGGTCCATTCTTAGGAACATTTTATGACCATTTCACTTAAGCTTTAGGGTTTTCTGCATTTGGGTGTTGTTTTACCCCTCAGAACCATATTTAGGGTTAAGTACCCTACACCAGGGTTCTATTTGCAAAATGTCATAACAATACAACTTTTTTTTGAAATTTTTGCCTAGTGAATGCATTCTACGTGTATCAAATATATGAAATGCTAATGCTTATGATGTTATGCTCAATTTTTAGTAACAGTAACACCAGGGGTGTTACATCCTTCCCCCCATAAAAGAATCTCGTCCCGAGATTAAAAGTCCTAGGGTAAGTAATGGAAAAGGAAACACGACATGTATTTATTTCCTTATTCTTGGTACAAGGCAGGGGTGGTTTGGGGCTCACACCTTTATTACAATGATTATATACACTTTACAAATTACATAAGGCTAAAAAGCCTGGGAAATTCTTGTCTAAAAAGTCTTGAGTTTCCCATGTAGCCTCATCTTCGGAATGTTGGTTCCACTGTATCTTGTAAAATTTGAGAGATTTCCTTCGGGTAATTCTGTCCTTTTGATCCAAGACTCGAATAGGGTGCTCAGAATATGTCAAGTCTGGTTCTAGGGCAATATCCGTTACTTCAATGGTTCGATCGGGAACCCGAAACACTTTTTCAACTGATACACGTGGAACACATTATGTACGACAGACAAGGTTTCGGGTAGTTGAAGTTAGTATGCCACTGGTCCACATTGCTCAAGTATAGGGAAAGGACCAATGTACCGAGGTGCAAGCTTCCCTTTAACCCCGAAATGCGATACGCCCTTCATTGGTGAAACTTTCAGGTAGACATAATCTCCTACTAGAAAGTACAAGGGTTGTCGTCGCTTGTCTGCATAACTCTTCTGACGAGCTTGAGCTTTCTTCAAATTATGAATTATTTTATGAACCTTTTCTTCGGTCTCTTTCACCATATCAGGCCTGAAGAAGTACCTTTCACCAGGTTTAGACCAATTTAGCGGAGTACGACATCGTCGTCCATATAAAGCTTTGAAGGGTGCCATCTTGATACTTTCTTGATAGCTATTATTATATGAGAACTCTGCTAATGGTAAACAATCATCCCATTTCTGGGGGAACTCCAAAGCACAAGCCCGTAACATATCTTCAAGTATCTGATTGACTCTCTCAGTCTGTCTACTGGTCTGAGGATGATGTAACACCCCATGTGTTACCAGGGTGCTGGCTTCCTAATGGCACATATACCTATTATCACATGTGGTTAAAACTTGGAGGAGAGGGAGCACTTAAGACCTTGGAAGCATGAGTGAGTTAAGAAATGCCAAGGACCAAAGCATTACCCAAGCTTTTAGGCAATAATCACCTTGGGCAAGGAAGGATTGAACCTTGGGCCCCCTCTCTTGAAGCCTTTAGTTGAGAGAAAGATTAGGCAAATGCACATTTCATAATTTAAACCCTTAACCAAAGTTTAAGAGTACCAAAATGTTTACAAAAGACAGTAAAGGAACTTTACAAAAAGACCCCTATAAGACCCCTAAATCAGCCCCCAAGTGGAGAACACTATGGAATCACCCCCCCATTCCTTCTAAGTCCAAAAGCAACCCTAATCTAGAGATCAGGGGTGTTCACCTAGCTAATGGAACCAAAACCCCAGGGTCTAAATAACAAAAAGGAGCCAAATTATCTAAGGAACCCCCTGGAAGAGTTTGAACCCAAGCCAAGACCGTTTGACACGAGTTGGCACCTGTTTTGTCTCGGGTTGAACAGTGCAGACATACAAGACTTGGCGCCACCATATCTTCTAAACCAGACCCGATCTTCCCTTGGAACTCACATGAACTAGGTAGCCCTAGGCACAGGGAAGAAATCTTACACAAGCCCTATGGCAAGATTCGCACGTTTGGCTGCTCAGCAGGCGCAAGAACAAGGGCAGAAAGCAACGACCACGTGTTCGACGCGCTCTAGGCTCGCCAGAGCACGCCCGACGCGCGCCCCGCGTGCCCCGCGTCGCGCCAAAGCCCAGCCGGCGCCATGGCCCTCGCCCGCGCCTATAAAGCACCCAGGGACTTCGACCGTACCCCTCTGCACGCGCTCGACCTCACCGGAGCTCAAAACCACCGGCGTTTGCCCGTGCACGGCGTGCCCGCGGCCGCCCGAACCCCCGCCACCGTAGACCGGCCAACAGGACCCTTCCCAACCCCGTCCAACCCTCGGAGAAGACTGTGCACACCTCGGTAAAGCTCCCCGAGCGAGGAATCGGAGTTTGCTTCACCGGAGAGGCCAGTCCACGGTCGCCGGACTCCACCCAACCGCTGGCGAGCGTAGACCGGGTAATCCTCTGCTCCATTCTTTGATTCCTTGTGCACACAGCCTCTACGTCACCCCGTGAAGCTCACCATGCCATTGGATTGAACTAGATCGCCGTGGTTTGGCCGTAGCACCCGCCGCCGACGAGAGCACCCGCCTGCGCACGTGGACCGGACGATTCCGGCCACCCCCGCCGTCAAGCCGTACACCGTTGTGACCGCCAGGACCTCCCGGAGCCAACCCCGCCCCTCGCCGGACCTCTCTCACCGCCGGTAAGCCGCGCCGCCCTTTTCTTTCTTGCGGGTACTGTTTAAGCCTAGGGAGGGACCGCGGGGGAGAAGAAGAGAAGGCCAGGGGGTTTTGCGCATTGTCAGTGACTCGGAGGAATAGTAGCGCAAGGGTATAACTGAGAGAGTTAGTTTGGAAATAACCCGAGGACTTCGGTGCAAAGTGGTTTTTCCAGGAAACCTTTTAATAAATCTGATTTAAATTCAAACAGAACTTGAATAATTCATATCTTCTGTTTTATTCACCCAAATCAAGTCAAACCAATTTTGCCAGATCTTAAATACTGTAAACTACTTAGGAAAAATATAAAACCCCTAAGTGCTACAGAAAACTTTAGGGTTCTGATTTAATTATTATTTTGGCCAAAAGCTAAATAATAGGAAGAAAAACAGTTGCACTATTTAACTGAGGTTAAGAAAAATTGGAGAAGTACATGACCACCTACTGACCTAATTAAAAATGATAAACCCCTCTGTACACCCCATTAAGGTAGAGTTTGCCATTTATTTTGCATTGTGCTTAAAGTTAAAGAAATAAGGAAAGGTAAATTAAACAAAGAACCAGGGAGCCCCAATATTTTTGTTAGTCTACTTATTCAGTATAGTTCACTAGAAAAATCTATTATACTCTGGTTTAGTACAAAATAATTGGGATACCTTTTATTTTAAGAAAACAAGGAAAAATTAGAAAAACCCTAGAAAAATAACCTCAGGGTGAAAACACCCCAAACCTTGGGAAAATTAATGTTTTGTTATTAAAAACATAGGAAAAATATGAAATCTGCTGTTTGACATTTTTCAAATAACAAGACAGTAGAAAGTGCCTTTTGGGCATTAAACTTTAGAAAATCACAACTAAATAACCATCAATTTACTTTCTGTGATTTTTGGCACAGAAGCTTGTTATTACTGTTAGATGCCAACAAAAATGACCCTTAGGATAGAACCCACCCCTAGTTAAGAGTTGTAGTGCAAAGTGACCCCCTTTGCCCAACGTTTGTTATTTTTTTCCAAGGCATAGTCTTTTTATTCTGAACCTCAAATTCCTAAAACAGACTATAGTGACCAATGGCAACCCACTGTAATTTTTACAGAATTTTTGGAAAACGTTAAACCACTGTTGTAGTTCAAACCCACACTAGAATTCATAAATAGAAAATAAAGAAGGGGAAAATGAATGATGGAAATTAGAGTCACCCTAAAACCCTTTGTGAATTGTCCACTGAATTATATAAGGGAAATACAAATCCACTATGCTTATCCTTACCAAAACCTAAACCTAGAATGATAAGCCTAAACTACTAAAAGCCACGTATGACCAAGAAAACCCTAAGTTACTAACTAACTTAGTTTTTCTTCCTTTGGCACAATGTTATTAAATCCTGCATAATCATGACATACATATTCATTGCAATTCAATAGACTGTAACCTCGCTGACGGAGAATACGTCCTCGTGCCGGAGCAAGGAGCTGCTCAGGAGGTAGCCCTGGATCCAGCACCAGAGCCTGCACTAGAGGATCTGCCTGCCACTGCTTTGGAAGGCAAGCCCCGGTTTATACATAACCTATTATTTATGCTATTTTACTATACTTAATGATTGTAGGATTGATTGTGCACTTAGGTGTAGGAGTTGTTTGAAACCCTAGTGTTGGGGACTTGTTCTCAAATGCTATAAATTAAGAACAAGGCAACATAAAATGTTAAATATCAATGCCCTTCGTCCGCTGAAGCATTATCTCCTCAAGGATTTAATGAACTTCGGACGAAGACCATGAGCAGAATATTACGAAGGTTTCACCTTCGTAATCAAACTTACAAAGATAACACAAGGTAAAGTACAATGTGAAACATTAAAGATAGATATATCGGGAATAAGTGACATTGTTCACATATCTTATTATATGAATCTAAAATGCTTGGACATAATGTTTAGGTACATTTATACCTTTGCCTTGACAAATAATAATTCCCAAGTGAAGCGTTTGCAATTACAGGAATGCGTGAACAGTAAAGGAATATTGTTCACTATTTATAGGCACAGGACACAGCCTATGAGGAATTACAATCATGCCCCTCATAAAAGTTTACAACATTGACTCAGACCCTTATGGACTAAAAGGTCATTCTATCTTTAAGTCGGTTCGATCCCTCATCTTCGGACATGCTGTAATACCGAAGCTTCATGAATGGTATCCTCGGCATTACGTTCAAGCAGCTTCAGCCGAAGCTGTTTTCTTTCCGTAGGACCTTCGCCGACGAAGCATGGTCCCAACAGTAGCCCCTTCGCGGTGCTAGATCGTTTTTCGTAACGAGCTTGATCCGTGAAAAAAGTCTCTTAGGCTTCAGGAAGCCGAAGGTCCGAAAAACACCTTCCCTGAGCTCGTTGCCGAGAAACGATACAGTTTTCGAGCGCGTAGCGGTCCCACCATGCAGGTTCACTATTTTGGTTTTTGTGGCCCACCGTGCAGCGGGTGCGAGCAACTGTTTGCCTGGTGTAAAAATCCTGACGATTCACCTTCTTACCTGCAGCACTATATAAACAGACAGGTAGGTGTGAAGTTACCACAGCATTCATTGCTATTGCACTGTTTTGCTGCCAAAAATTTAACCATAGCCGAAGTTTGACTTTCGCATTCAAACGAAGCTCCAGTTTGGCGCCTGCTTCGTCAGAAGAAGAGCTTCGGAAGAAAGGTTATTAATTTCCAAGAAATTTTCAAGAAATTCAAAATCAAATGGCCAGAGTGCATTCTACTGCTAGAGTTGAGCGCGAAGGAGACGAAGCCGAAGCTGTGGAAACTGTTCCTATCTCGGAAGCAATGAAGCGATCTGGGTTGATGACATCGGAAGACACCCCTGCTGCTGAAGCAGAACAAGCAGATATTAAAGAGACTGATTCTGAAGGTGATCACAGTATCGCAGTACCAAGCAAGCCTAGCCACCTGGACTTCGGAAAGTCAACCATCTCTAAGGCTGACTTTCCTAAGATGGTGAAGTCGGGCTACTTTAGCGAAGATGAGAAAAAGCTGATTCGCTTTGGTGGAGAAGAAACTACCCCAAAGCCACAGAAAGATGAAATAGTGATTTTCAAGAGTTTCCTCAAAGCTGGTTTGAGATTTCCTTTGAATAGGATGATTGCCGATGTGCTAAAGAAGTTTGGGATCTATCTTCATCAACTAACTCCTAACGCTATTGTTAGGCTTAGTGTTTATATTTGGGCTCTCCGAAGCCAGGGGGTGGAACCGTTTGCCGAAGGTTTCTGCCGGGTGCACGAGCTACATTACCAAACCAAAGCCAGAAAGGATGGGTTACATGAAAATTTTGGTTGTTACAATTTTGCATATCGGAAAACTACAAAATTTCCTGTGATTAGCTACCGAAGCAAGTGGCCGGCAGGCTGGAAATCGGAATGGTTCTACGTCAAAGTTGACGATGACAAGGAGAAGCTGGTACAGAGTCCGCTTGAACTGATCTTCGAAGAGACCAGACCCCAATGCAGTATGACACCAGAAGGTCCAACCCAAACCGCGTTGGCTGAATTTAGGATTATTGCAGAGCACATTGGCACTAGAGATTTAGTGCAGGAATTTCTGGCTTTCAAAATATTTCCAACTATGAAGGAATGGGCTATGCCGAAGCTTGAAAGAGAGAAGAAAGAGGGGGAGCTTGTCCGACTGCCCTACCACTATAAGTTCAAGAAATATTTTAAAGCACCCTGCCAAGAATGGCTCGAAACGATCGAAGTGATGAGTACTGAAATTCTTGGGAATTATTCTAAAAAAGAGGATCAATTGATGACAGCAGCCTTCGGCACCCGGCCAAAACGAAGGCTAAACAGAGTGCTTGATGCTATAGGCTTTGAATATCCTGATTATGTGCGGCTCGATAAGGGTGCCGAAGGGCAGAAAAGGAAAAGAGTAGCTGGCACTTTGATTAAAGACGACGAAGATCAACCAAAAAAGAAGAAAGAAAAGTTTGAACCGAAGGTAGCTGCTTCAAGAAAAAGAAAAGCTGCATCTCCAAAGCCTGTATCTCCAAAGCCTGTATCTCCAGAACCAAAGAGATTGGTCCGAGATGAGGAAGTTCCTGCGACACCTTCTGCTGCCGAAGTAGAAGAAATTCTGAAGGTAATGACTGAATCTTTGCCTGTCAAGCTAAGTCCGCTGGCGCCGGAACTGACGAAGTTTTTCAGAAGGACAAAGAAGCTTCGGCAGCAGAAAGTCCTGCAAAGCCGAAAAAACGCAGAATTATCCAAGTGACAGATGTGATTCATCAGACACCGCCACCGGTATCAGCGTTAAAAATTGTTATTGCCGAGACTGCCGAAGCCGAAGCCGCCGTAGCCGAAGCTACAGGGGCCGAAACCACTGAAGTTGCAACCGCCGGAGCCGAAGCTACCGGAGCTGAAGCCGACAAAACTACCGGAGCCGAAGCTACCGGAGCCGAAGCTGGGACCACCGAAGATTCAAACCTGGAAACCACACTTGAAGTTATTGACAATATACTTTTGAAAATGACTGAAGAAGAAGCTGCTGTGGCTGCGGTGAACACGGCTACTGAAAAGGGAAAAGAGCAGGTTGAAGACGTTTTGGAGGAAGGAAATTTTAACTTTCAAGATTTACTTGGACAAGAATTAACAGGTGCTGAAAAAGAGGAGCTGAAGAAATATGCCATATTCTGCGGATATAAACCAGGGTCTATGCTATTTGGTGGGGTCAACGAAGGGAAGCTAAGATGCCTTCGGAATCGCACCGAGGCCAAAGTTGTTAGGACCTTCTCCAAAAGCATTGGCCTGCCGAAGATAGAAGCGGACCTTTGCAGGTACCAGCGACAACATATCGCGGTAGCCTGCTCTATGCTAATTTTAAGGTAAAAAATATTATTATTATTTTATTATTATTATTATTTTTATGTCGTCTTCTGACGAAGGTTGTTTTGGCAGAGTATACTATTAAGTAAAGTGCTAAAAATGCAACAAGATCTTGAAGAGGAGAAGAACAAAGCTATCATCAAAGATTTAGAAGAAAAAGTTGAAAATTACGAAGCTGTTCTGAAGAAGAAGGACTTCACCATTCAAGACCTTGAAATCATAGCTAAAGAACACAAAGGTGCCCTAGAAAAGAAAGACTTTGTTATTCAGTCTATGGAAGGCTCCTTGGCTGAAGTCCAAGCCGAAAATGACAGTTTAAAGAATGAATTACTCAAAAAGTCAGAAAAATTTGAGCAAGAAAAGAAGAACCTTGAAACAAGTCTCAAGACTGAGATCGAGAAAAAATCAAATTTGCAAAAATCATTGAAGGAACTTCAAGAGAAATGCCTAAATTTCGGCAGCCGATGCGTGCAGCGGCTGAAGGATGTGTTTCACTCTATCGGAGCCAGTTCTGAAAAATTTTCACCTTCAACTGAAAACCTGCCCAGCACCTTGGAATATATTGAAGGCGAGGTTGATGCTCTTGACGAAGTTATTGCTGGGCATGCTGACTTCTACGCCCTGGTAGCTTCTCGAGGCACAGCTACCGCTTTTCTGAAGGCTGGCTGTACGCACGGAAAAATTGTGAATAGACCAAACTTCAGCTTGTCAGCAACAGACTTGGTTGATATCCCAAGCCTAGCCCGAAGCATCGGAAATAGATTTATGACCCAAATTTGGGTAAATGGCGGGCGAAAAATGGCTGGTGACGAAGCTCGAAGTCACCTTAAGCCAGTGAGAAACTTATATTTGTTACTTTTACCTTCGCCTTGAAATTTGCACCTTTCTTATTCTGTTCTTTAATATGTGCAGGATGACGAAGCTGAAGTATGACGAAGCTGAAGTATGACGAAGCTGAAGTATGACGGCCTGAAGCTTAATAGTTGCTATAATAGACTTCCCTGCAAAAAATTCTGGAGAGATCCTTGTAATATAATTATGGAAAAACTTATGTAAATTTGTACATACCTTGTAATATATCTTGTCTCCTTTATCCGCGTACAATCTGCTTTGCTGTGAACGAAACTACACTTTTGAGCCGAAGGCGAAAAACACCTTCCCTTCTTTTCGTACACAACGAAGCATAAAAATTTTCCTCTTTCTTCAAAGTTTTTCCTCATTGCCGAAGCATCTATCTTTTTTGTGTGGTATGATGATGATGATTCTATATATGTCTAAATGAATGTTTATGAATGCAAATGACATGATGTAATGTATCGTGCAGATGAAGATCGGAACACATATTCAAAAACCATAATCATAGCCCTTCATCCCCTTGGGAATGATTCAAATCTTATTGCCGTTTACTTTTCGGCTCCACCGTTTACTTTTCGGTGTATCAGCGCTGACTTTTCGCTGTAAGCCTCCCTTAGGATCTTCTTCGCCTTTTACTTTCAGCGGAATCAGCGTTTATTTTTCGCTGTAAGCCTCCCTTAGGAGCTTCTTCGCCTTTTACTTTCGGCGGAATCAGCGTTTATTTTCGCTGTAAGCTCTGCATTCCCTTAGGAACGACTTTTGAGCTTCTCCCTGTTTTCTTTTCTTTTTCCTTTGCATTTACATTTACATTTTTTGGGGGATATTACTCTTATAGAATTGAAATAAGGAAAAGAAAAATTACATGTTGTGGCCCCATTAAAAACCTTTCTCCCCCTTTGGAAAGTAAAAGGGTGCCACAAAAAAGAATAGAAAAAATTACATCAAGCTAATCATAATATCGCCGAAGCTCATCCGCATTCCATGATCTAGGAATGTCGTTGCCGTCCATATCCTTCAATCTGTAGGAACTGGGTCTTGACGAAGATACTACCAAAAAAGGTCCTTCCCACTTCAGCTGTAATTTGCCTACTGTGTCAGGGTCTTGACGAAGATACTACCAAAAAAGATACTACCAAAAAAGGTCCGTCCATATCCTTCAACCTTTTTAGCCTACAAGTTTTAACTTTGAAAGGTGAAACCAACACAGCAGCTGCTCCCGCTCCGAAGGTTCCCCAAGACCCATCGCAAAACACTGTCCATACTTCGGCATCTTTATTCATTTCTTCCTCCTGAGCCCCTGGCGTCCAGTCAGCAATGAAGTCTGCCAACGCTTGGGACTGAATCAAAGATCTATGCACATAATCAATACAAAATTCATTGAGCTCTGCAGCCCATTTTCCAATCCTTCCAGTAGCTTCTCGATTTCTCATAATATCCTTCAACGGTTGTGAAGAAGGAACAATTATATTGTAAGCTTGAAAATAATGCTGAAGCTTCCTGGAGGCCATCAAAACAGCATACAATACCTTCTCCAATTCTGTATAATTTTTCTTTGATAGACTTAGAACTTCTGATACAAAGTATATTGGGGCTTGCTTTTTGACTTGACCTTCAAGCTTCTCCTGGACAAGTGCTGCACTTACTGCTGAGTGCGAAGCTGCCACATATAACAAAAGAGGAGCCCCTGGCGTTGGTGGAGTTAGTGTTGTTAGATCTATTAAGTATTGCTTCAGCTCTTCGAAGGCTCTCTGCTGGACTGGTCCCCATTGAAAAACTTCGGCTGACTTCAGTACTTCGAAAAATGGTAAATTTCTCTCTGCTGATCTAGATATGAATCTGTTGAGAGATGCCAGTCTTCCTGTCAATCTTTGAGCTCCCTTCTTTGTACTTGGTGGTTCCATTCGAAGGATAGCTTCGATTTTGTTTGGATTAGCCTCAATTCCTTTTGTTGAAACTAGGCAACCAAGAAATTTCCCCTTCTTCACTCCGAAGACACATTTTTCTGGATTCAGCTTTAAACCAGCCTATCTAAAATTAGCGAAGGTCTCCTGCAGATCAGCAATGTGATTATCTTGCTTCGTGCTTTTTACAATGATATCATCAACATAAGTTAGCACATTCCTGCCTATTTGAGAATGAAGAACCTTCACTGTCATTCTGCTGAAGCTTCCTCCAGCATTCTTAAGCCCCTCAGGCATCCGAAGGTAACAATATGTTCCACTAGGGGTTATAAAGCTAGTTTTCGGCTCATCCTCCTTCTTCATCCAAATTTGGTGATAGCCTGAATAACAATCCAGCAGACTCATAAGCTCTGATGAAGCTGCTGCATCAACTAGGGAATCTATCCTTGGCAATGGAAACTCGTCCTTCGGACAGGCCTTATTGAGATCAGTAAAATCGATACACATCCTCCATTTACCATTGGCCTTCTTTACCATAACAGTGTTAGCCAGCCATTCTGGGTATTTTACCTCTCTGATAACTCCGGCACTGAGGAGTCTTTTCACTTCATTCCGAGCACCTTCAACCTTGTCATCAGACATCTTCCGAAGCCTCTGCTTTCTGGGTCTGAAGGATGGATCAACATTGAGCGAGTGTTCAATAACATCCCTGTTAACTCCGCAAAGATCATTAGCTGACCAAGCAAAAACATCTTTGTTGTTGAACAAAAACCTTATCAAGGTTTTGTCATGTTCTTCGGACAACTGAGATCCCAAGAGCACCTTCTGCTCTGCTATATCCTCACACAAGAGCATGGGCTTCGGCTGATCGGCCGAAGCAGCCTTTTCCCTTCTGAACTTGTATTGCTCACAAGCTTCAGCTCCATCTATGTTATGGATTGCTTTTGAGTCTGTCCAATTTCCTTCGGCCCTTCTGGTAGCTTCCTGACTTCCATGAATAGCAATGGGCCCTTGGTCCGAAGGTATCTTCATGCAAAGATAAGCTGGATGAAGAATTGCTTCGAAGGCATTGAGAGTACCACGACCAATGATTGCATTGTAAGGGTATTCCATATCAACAATATCAAATACAACTTGTTCAGTCCTTGTGTTGTTAATGAATCCGAAGGTTACTGGCATTGTGATTTTTCCAAGTGCTACGATTTGCCTTCCTCCGAAGCCACAAAGGGGATGTGTGGCATCATGGATTTTGTCTTCGGGCTCTTGCATCTATCTGAAGGCCTTAGCAAATATGATATCAGCTGCGCTGCCTGAATCAACCAAAACATTATGGACCAGAAATCCTTTGACCACACAAGAGATAACCATAGCATCGTTGTGTGGGTAATCCTTGAGTTGAAGATCCTCTTGAGAGAAGGTAATTGGAATGTGAGACCATCTTGACTTGATGAAGGGTCCTTGCACCCCGACATGTTGTACCCTTCTCTGTGCCTCCTTCTTCTGCTTCTTGTTGGCTGGCTCTGAGCATGAACCGTCTGTTATCGGGAGTACCAGCTTCGGAGCCGAAGCAGCTCCAGCTTGATTGTTGAACGAAGCCATCAGCTCAAAAAAGTGGAAGTGAGTTCACCGACGGTGGGCGCCAATGTTGGGGACTTGTTCTCAAATGCTATAAATTAAGAACAAGGCAACATAAAATGTTAAATATCAATGCCCTTCGTCCGCTGAAGCATTATCTCCTCAAGGATTTAATGAACTTCGGACGAAGACCATGAGCAGAATATTATGAAGGTTTCACCTTCGTAATCAAACTTACAAAGATAACACAAGGTAAAGTACAATGTGAAACATTAAAGATAGATATATCGGGAATAAGTGACATTGTTCACATATCTTATTATATGAATCTAAAATGCTTAGACATAATGTTTAGGTACATTTATACCTTTGCCTTGACAAATAATAATTCCCGAGTGAAGCGTTTGCAATTACAGGAATGTGTGAACAGTAAAGGAATACTGTTCACTATTTATAGGCACAGGACACAGCCTGTGAGGAATTACAATCATGCCCCTCATAAAAGTTTACAACATTGACTCAGACCCTTATGGACTAAAAGGTCATTCTATCTTTAAGTCGGTTCGATCCCTCATCTTCGGACATGTTGTAATACCGAAGCTTCATGAATGGTATCCTCGGCATTACGTTCAAGCAGCTTCAGCCGAAGCTGTTTTCTTTCCGTAGGACCTTCGGCGACGAAGCATGGTCCCAACACCTAGTTGCACGATCTCAGGAATCCTGTTGAGATGAATACTAGTATGCTAGGTCGAGGTAGCTGCTTTATTAATTAGGATCTCGGTAGAAGTCGAGTGATTTTTCTAGCACTCGCGCGAGGTCAGGAAATTGGTTGTATCCACTTTCTTATCATAATGATGCTGGTTGTGGACAACAATTCATGGGGATTGTTTGTCCACGGGATAAAAATTTGAATAAGGATTAAGGTGTGGTACCGTGAGTCAAGCGTTTGAACGTACTAAACACATACCGAGAAATATGGTAAATCGGTAAGCCTATTACCTGAGTGAACCTGCCCGCAGACATATCCCCTCACGCGACCTGAGACGTGGTCTCCCATTCCGGTTATGGTGGGTACAAGTGTGGTCACTGCACGACGGCAGTCGGGGTCAGTGAGGCATTGTACGCCAAGGCGGTGAGCCCTGATCTGTTGCCAGGGAATCGATGGGTATGGTTGATGTGTGTGGGGACGGAGTGCCCCTACATGTCGTGTGTTTAGGTTTACCTTGCAAGGATAAAAACTCGATTCGAATCGTCTGCTTCTCGCAGCTAATGAGACTGCTTGATCCATGCCGCTACATTGAGTAACAAGTGGAAATATGATGAGTTGATACAAGATGTTGATTGCTAAAAATGCTTGCTACTATGTATGAGTAGATAGTACATATTTAGCCTTAAGAGAGCCACACTTAAATTTGACAAAGCTAAAACTTGATTTAGAAACTTAGCTAGTGTTTTTCGCAAACAAACCCACAGCCAAACAGCTGCATGTCTAGAGGTAGAGGAGTAGACTCCTCACACCGGGTATGTCTAGCTGAGTATTAGTATACTCAGCCTTGCTTGTGGCATAATTTTACAGGTTCTTTGGAGGACATGGTTGCTGGAATGACTTGGCCGTCCATCTTGCCACCGGGTTGGACTGTCGAGTGGGACCCCGCCTCGGCTGAGGAGGAGGATGAGGAGTGATGGGACATGCTTCCCCATCCCTCCATTTATTTATCGTTAGTTTTATTCCGCTGCACTTCGAACAATGATGACTATTTTCGCAAAAACTCCGATGATGATGTAATAAATTTAATACTCCTTTATGTATGGTTTTATGCTTTATTGTATTTGCTCTGTGACTCACCATCGAGTGAGATTGTGGTACTTGATCCTGTCAGTGGCCTCGTCGGACTAGATCCGAGGGATTGACGGGTTATTCCCATTTAAGTGTGGTCTAGCCTTTGAGGTGGGACTTAGGCACTTAAGTTGGAATAATTCGGGCAGTTCCGCCACAGCTGGTATCAGAGCTTGTACCACCACAGAGGAATCAATAAACTATAAATATCATCTTTTTTCCAAAGTAAAACTTGATAGAAACAAAGGTTGGATAGATCGTAGGACGATCAGGATAGACCTAGGACGTGAAGCCTTAGGAGGATAGAGGGATAGTTAGGTGGCTAAGTGATTGAGACCTACAAGCTACTATAAGGGATGGGAGTTTTTCCCTATTTCCTTTATATTGATGTGAGATCGTTTAGGACGAGCATGCATGCATTCTTAATTAAACTAATGGATAAATTGAGTAACGACTTTAATACAAACTGATGACCAACTAAGTACCCCAGTACCATTGTTGTAGTTAGAGAGAGGCTGAGTTGTGTTTCCTTTTTCTTTTTGTAATTCTTTTTCTTTTACTTACGTTTAACCGTACACAGATGACATCCCACGGATCCTCAGACGAAGGGAATGCACTGTCCCACACTGATGGGCTTGCACGAGAGGGCTTTCCCCGTATTTTGTGGGAGGTACTTCAGGGAGCTGGTTACACTACGCCTCCCCAGTACGCGGTGCAGCAGTTCGAGAAGCACCGAGTGCCCCGCTGTAGGGTGAGGATGACCCTGGAGCCTCATCCCCTGCAGCCAGGCTGGCGTTCGCTGGACTCTGAGTCCTTTGGATACCGGGCTGAGGATACGATCAAGGCAATTGCTCTGCACGGGTTGACCACTTTCTATGGATTCCACCCCTTGGAGCTGTCCACCCACCCCGTTGGCTTGTTCCCCGCGGAGAAGGAGGACGACCCAATGTGGAAGGACCGAGTGGAGCATGCCAAGGACATCTGGGCTATCTACCCAGGTCAGACTGCTCACTTGACAGTGCGGTGCATGAATGCCCTGTACCGTCTGCAAGTGATGCGTGGTGAGGCAATGCCCCATCTGATGGCACTGTTGGAGGCAACTAAGATCACCCTGGATAACAGAGAGGAGCTTGTGGTTGATTTGTCCACTGAGATGGTGGAAAAAGACTTACAGGTGGAGCAGCTGTCAAATGAGATCCAAGAGCTGGAGGAATTAGTGGGAACAAGGGAGAACACCATCGAGGTTCTCGAGGATCAGCTTATCAACACCCAGCAGCAGCTTGCCGAGGCTAATGAGCACCTGGATATGCATCACCAGGAGATCCAGGACATGGAGGCCAACGAGGACGTCGACATTGAGGGAGGAGAGGAGCCTGCCTCCAGTTTGGACACTGCTGGCTCAGGGAGACCACCTTCCCCCGAGTCGAGTGTTGCCTCGTTCGCTCACTAGGTGTCAGGGGTAGAGCTAGAAATCGGTAATGGTGGGACTCCTCGAAGCTAGCTTAGCTTTTGCACCCTTGGGGTACTAGGCTAGATAGAGTTGAGTCTTTTGAGCTATTGATGTAATCGTGATAAACTCTTTTGGAAGTATGGTTGATGAATGGTGTTAGTCTTAATTTGAGAAGAAAAGTTTGTGCCATGTGGAATCCTTTATGATTATGCAAGAATCTATCTGTTTCGCCTTTTGACTCTCTCATCGTGCTTGAACCTTGACCCTCAAAGATGTGTATTAAGTATATATGTGATTTTTCAGATGGCCGGGAGAGCGCGTCGTGGTCAGAATGAGCGCGTTCCTCCACCGCCGCCACCGCCTCCCACTCTACAGGAGCTAATGGCTCAGCAGAATAAGATCTTGAGGCAGCTAGCTCAGCGCCAGCCACCACCTCAGCACTATGGTGGTGGAGATCATTAGCGTCACCCCGTGGCAGCCACCTACCAGGAGTTCCTCAGTACCCAGCCACCATTGTTCACCAGGGCAGAGGACCCACTGGATGCGGATGTATGGTTGAGAGTAGTGGAATCCAAATTCCCGCTACTCCATGGAGTTTGTTCAGAGGTCACTAAAGTCAGGTTCGCCACCCAGCAGCTTCGCGGACCCGCAATGACTTGGTGGGACCATTTTCTTGCTATGCAGCCAGATGACCGAGAGGTGGAATGGAGAGAATTCAAGGCAGCTTTCAGGGGGCACCATATACCAGCCAGTATTATGGACCGAAAGCTCAACGAGTTTCTGGCACTCACTCAGGGAAACAGGACAGTGTTGCAGTATGCTCATGCCTTTAATGACCTGTGTCAGTATGCTGGGTATCATGCAGACACGGACGAGAAGAAAAGGGACAGGTTCAGACGGGGGCTCAGCACTAAGCTCCGTGACTGTCTCAACACCGTCAGGGCCAACAGCTATAATGAGTTAGTCAACATGGCCATTTCTCAGGAGGACTGTATCACAGCTCGTCAGGCGGAAAAGAAGAGGAAGACCCCTGTGGCAGGACCCTCAGCTCAGCCACAGCGCTTCAGGATTGTGTCTGACACTCAGAACAGGGGACGTCAGCAGCAACAAGGGCGATGGGTGATTCGACCACAGCAGCAGCAGCAGGCACCCAACCGCACCCAGTATCCAGCTCAGAGGAACAATCAACAGCAGCAGCAATATCGCCAGGCAAATGACAACAGGTGTTTCACATGTGGCAACACCGAACATTATGCCAAGAATTGCCCCAGAAACCAGCAGAGGCAGGGGCAGAATGTTAATCAGAATCAAGGCAAGAGACAGAAGGTGCAAGTGAGGCAGGGCAGGCTGAACTTCACCACCATGGTTGATATTCCAGAGGGAGCACCTGTCATGACTGGTATCTTTACAGTTTTGAATCATCCTGCTATTACTCTTTTTGATTCTGGTGCATCGCATAGTTTTATCAGTGCCAAATTTAGTGCCTAGTGTCAGTTACCTTTTCACCACACCAATGGGGGTATTGCAATTTCAACACTAGGAGGCAGGGTTGCCACATACCAAATCAACAAGAATGTGCCTATAAAGTTTGGTAGTCTGATAATTAAAACCAACCTCCTCATTTTGGGTTTGGATAGTGTGGATGTCATATTGGGAACTGACTGGTTGACCAAACATCAGGCAGTGATTGATATTGCAGCTAGGGCCATTGAAGTGCACTCACCGACCTGTGGTGAAACCACACTATATTTGCCCGACCAAGGTTGTGCCCGTTCTTGTGCTTTCGTTATGATAGAATCCCCAGTGGAAAAGATCCCAGTGGTCTGTGACTACCCAGATGTTTTTCCGAATGAATTGCCAGGAATGCCACCTGATAGAGACATTGAGTTCGCAATTGAATTGCAACCCGGGACTGCTCCTATCTCTAAGAGACCCTATAGGATGCCTCCCGCGGAATTGGCAGAACTGAAAAAGCAACTGCAAGAGTTGTTGGACAAGGGGTTCATTCGCCCAAGTACTTCACCATGGGGATGTCCGGCATTATTTGTGAAGAAAAAGGATGAGAGTTTGAGAATGTGTGTTGATTACCGCCCTCTCAATGCGGTGACCATCAAAAACAAATACCCACTGCCCCACATCGATGTTCTGTTTGATCAGTTGGTGGGAGCCAAAGTGTTCTCCAAGATAGATCTTCGCTCGGGTTACCATCAGATCAAGATCCGTGCCAGTGATATTCCCAAGACGGCCTTCTCTACCAGATATGGGCTCTATGAGTTTTTGGTGATGTCTTTTGGGCTGACCAATGCCCTGGCTTATTTTATGTACCTGATGAATTCAGTATTCATGCCAGAGCTGGACAAATTCGTGGTCGTTTTCATTGACGATATTCTGGTGTATTCCAAGAATGAAGCCGAGCACACTAGACATTTGCATACAGTACGTCAGAGACTGCGTGACCATCAGTTGTATGCCAAATTGTCTAAATGTGAATTCTGGCTGAAGGAAATTAAATTCTTGGGTCACACAATTTCTCAAGATGGGATATCTGTTGATCCTGAGAAGGTACAAGAGGTGATGGATTGGAAACCCCCGACTACAGTAAGGCAGATTCGGAGTTTTCTCGGATTGGCAGGGTATTATCGACGATTTATTCCGGATTTCTCCAGAATTGCCAAACCAATGACTTAACTATTGAAGAAAGGAGTCAAGTATGATTGGAGCCAGAAGTGTGAAGAAGCCTTTCATACACTAAGGCAGCATTTGACAACGGCCCCAGTGCTAGCTCAACCTGATAACACCAAGCCCTTTGAAGTTTATTGTGATTCTTCTGGTACTGGATTGGGATGTGTCTTAATGCAAGATAACAGAGTAATTACTTATGCCTCCCGAGCACTCAGACCCCATGAGCAGAACTACCCTACACATGATCTGGAGTTAGCAGCCGTGGTTCATGCTCTCAAGATACGGAGACACTACTTGATGGGAGCTCACTGTAACATTTACACTGATCACAAGAGTCTCAAATACATTTTCACTCAGGCAGATGTTAACATGAGGCAGAGGAGATGGTTGGAGTTAATCAAGGACTATGATTTGGAGGTGCATTACCACCCTGGTAAAGCCAATGTTGTGACAGATGCCTTGAGTAGAAAGGCCCAATGCAATTGTATGAGCATGGATGCAAGAGCGACCACCCTGTGTGATGAGTTGTGCAAGCTGAACCTGGAGGTTGTTTCTTCAGGTGATTTAAATTATATCTCGGTGGAGCCCACATTACAAGAGCAAATAGTCAGGGCACAGATTGAAGACAAGGGTGTGCAGGTTATCAAAGAAATGATCAAGCAGAAGGCAGAGAAATACAAGTGCTTCCGTCAGGACAGCAAGGGAATTCTATGGTTTGGAGATCGATTGGTTGTTCCCAAGGACCCTGAGCTCAGAAAGAAGATATTGGATGAAGCTCACCTTTCAAAATTCTCCATGCACCCCGGCAGCAACAAGATGTATCATGATCTCAGATCCTTATACTGGTGGACCAGAATGAAGAGGGAGATTGCCAAGTACATATCCGAGTGTGACACCTGCCAGAGGATCAAAGCCAGTCATTTGAAGGCAGCAAGCCCTTTGCAACCCCTTCCCATACCATCTTGGAAATGGGAGGACATTTGCATGGACTTCATCGTGGGATTGCCCAACACCTCCAGGCACCATGATTCCATTTGGGTCATTGTGGACAGATTGACCAAGTCAGCTCATTTCTTGCCAGTACACACCACCCACAGGACGGAGAAGTATGCGGAAATCTACATTGACCAGATAGTTCGTTTGCATGGAATACCAAGGACTATAGTATCAGACAGAGGAGCACCATTTGTGGCACGATTTTGGGAGCAATTGCAAGAATCACTTGGGACCCATGTAATACGAAGCTCAGCATACCATCCCCAAACAGATGGCCAGACCGAAAGGGTAAATCAGATTTTGGAAGACATGTTGAGGGCATGTGCGCTACACTATGGAAGGGATTGGGACAAGTGTCTTTCTTTGGCAGAGTTTTCCTATAATAACAGCTACCAGTCCAGTTTAAAAATGGCACCTTTTGAAGCCTTGTATGGGAGAAGGTGTAGGACCCCGCTAAATTGGTCTCAAGCAGGAGAGAGGGAAATATTTGGGCCAGATTTGGTACTTGAAGCAGAGGAAAAGGTCAGAGTCATCAAGAAGAACTTAGAAGCTGCTCAGGCCAGGCAAAAGAGCTATCATGATAAGAGGGGGAAGCCTCTATAGTTTGAAGTGGGAGAGCATGTTTATCTTAAGGTGTCACCCACCAAGGGTGTCCAGAGATTTGGAATCAAGGGCAAGTTAGCTCCTCACTACATTGGGCCCTACGAGATCAAGGAAACTTGTGGACCAGTAGCATATCAATTGAAGTTGCCACCACACATGTCAGCTGTTCATGATGTGTTCCATGTGTCTCAGCTGCAGAAATGTGTCTGCCTACCCACTGAAGTGCTATCTGAGCCAGACATTGAAATAGAACCAGACTTGTCCTATCAAGAGTACCCCGTCAAAGTATTGGATCAGAAAGAGAGATCAACGCGGGCAAGGTCGATCAGAATGTATAAGGTTCAGTGGAGTCACCATTCAGTGGAAGAAGCTACATGGGAGACTGAGGATTTTCTACGCTCTCGCTTCCCCGACTTTCTGCCCAAAGGAGTCGGTACGTAAACCCCAGAACCCCACCCCCACCTGCCCTTTGAATACAACTATAAGAAAAACTTAGATGATAAGGGTAGGCTAAGTTGTGGTTTTAACTTAAAAAGGACTTCCTTCTGAAGTCGCAAAGAGAATGACATTCGAAGAGCAGTTAACAAGAGAAACTTGGATTAAGGGAATGGTAACACACCAGCACACCTTCATAGCACCCCCAATAATCTCGGGGGAGGGCTGTAACACCCCAGGTGTTACCAGGGTGCTGGCTTCCTAATGGCACATATACCTATTATCACATGTGGTTAAAACTTGGAGGAGAGGGAGCACTTAAGACCTTGGAAGCATGAGTGAGTTAAGAAATGCCAAGGACCAAAGCATTACCCAAGCTTTTAGGCAATAATCACCTTGGGCAAGGAAGGATTGAACCTTGGGCCCCCTCTCTTGAAGCCTTTATTTGAGAGAAAGATTAGGCAAATGCACATTTCATAATTTAAACCCTTAACCAAAGTTTAAGAGTACCAAAATGTTTACAAAAGACAGTAAAGGAACTTTACAAAAAGACCCCTAAATCAGCCCCCAAGTGGAGAACACTATGGAATCACCCCCCCCATTCCTTCTAAGTCCAAAAGCAACCCTAATCTAGAGATCAGGGGTGTTCACCTAGATAATGGCACCAAAACCCCAGGGTCTAAATAACAAAAAGGAGCCAAATTATCTAAGGAACCCCCTAGAAGAGTTTGAACCCAAGCCAAGACCGTTTGACACGAGTTGGCACCGGTTTTGTCTCGGGATGAACAGTGCAGACAGACAAGACTTGGCGCCACCATATCTTCTAAACCAGACCCGATCTTCCCTTGGAACTCACATGAACTAGGTAGCCCTAGGCGCAGGGAAGAAATCTTACACAAGCCCTATGGCAAGATTCACACGTTTGACTGCTCAGCAGGCGCAAGAACAAGGGCAGAAAGCAACGGCCACATGTTCGACGCGCTCTGGGCTCGCCAGAGCACGCCCGACGCGCGCCCCGCGTGCCCCGCGTCGCGCCAAAGCCCAGCCGGTGCCATGGCCCTTGCCCGCGCCTATAAAGCACCCAGGGACTTCGACCGTACCCCTCCGCACGCGCTCGACCTCACCGGAGCCCAAAACCACCGGCGTTTGCCCGTGCACGGCGTGCCCGCGGCCGCCCGAACCCCCGCCACCGTAGACCAGCCAACAGGACCCTTCCCAACCCCGTCCAACCCTCGGAGAAGACTGTGCACACCTCGGTGAAGCTCCCCGAGCGAGGAAACGGAGTTTGCTTCGCCGGAGAGGCCAGTCCACGGTCGCTGGACTCCACCCGACCGCCGGCGAGCGTAGACCGGGTAATCCTCTGCTCCATTCTTCGATTCCTTGTGCACACAGCCTCTACGTCACCCCGTGAAGCTCACCATACCATTGGATTGAACTAGATCGCCGTGGTTTGGCCGGAGCACCCGCCACCGACGAGAGCACCCACCTGCGCACGTGGACCGGACGATTCCGGCCACCCCCGCCGTCGAGCCGTACACCGTTGTGACCGCCAGGACCTCCCGGAGCCAACCCCGCCCCTCGCCGGACCTCTCTCACCGCCGGTAAGCCGCGCCGCCCTTTTCTTTCTTGCGGGTACTGTTTAAACCTAGAGAGGGACCACGGGGGAGAAGAAGAGAAGGCTAGGGGGTTTTGCGCATTGTCAGTGACTCGGAGGAATAGTAGCGCGAGGGTATAACTGAGAGAGTTAGTTTGGAAATAACCCGAGGACTTCGGTGCAAAGTGGTTTTTCCAGGAAACCTTTTAATAAATCTGATTTAAATTCAAACATAACTTGAATAATTCATATCTTCTATTTTATTCACCCAAATCAAGTCAAACCAATTTTACCAGATCTTAAATAATGTAAACTACTTAAGAAAAATATAAAACTTCTAAGTGATACAGAAAACTTTAGGGTTCTGATTTAATTATTGTTTTGGCCAAAAGCTAAATAATAGGAAGAAAAATAGTTGCACTATTTAACTGAGGTTAAGAAAATTTGGAGAAGTACATGACCACCTACTGACCTAATTAAAAATGATAAACTCCTCTGTACACCCCATTAAGGTAGAGTTTGCCATTTATTTTGCATTGTGCTTAAAGTTAAAGAAAATAGGAAAGGAAAATTAAACAAAGAACCAGGGAGCCCCCATATTTTTGTTAGTCTACTTATTCAGTATAGTTCACTAAAAAAATTTATTATACTCTGGTTTAGTACAAAATAATTGGGATACCTTTTATTTTAAGAAAACAAGGAAAACTTAGAAACACCCTAGAAAAATAACCTCACGGTGAAAACACCCCAAACCTTGGTAAAATTAATGTTTTGTTATTAAAAATATAGGAAAAATACGAAATCTGCTGTTTGACATTTTTCAAATAACAAGACAGTAGAAAGTGCCTTTTGGGCATTAAACTTTAGAAA
This sequence comes from Zea luxurians, assembly GCA_029449295.1. Lineage (NCBI taxonomy): Eukaryota > Viridiplantae > Streptophyta > Magnoliopsida > Poales > Poaceae > Zea > Zea luxurians. The sequence continues at coordinate 8,412,844 of JAOPSE010000048.1, read as the reverse complement.
ATCACAACTAAATAACCATCAATTAACTTTCTGTGATTTTTGGCACAGAATCTTGTTATTACTGTTAGATGCCAACAAAAATGACCCTTAGGATAGAACCCACCCCTAGTTAAGAGTTGTAGTGCAAAGTGACCCCCTTTGCCCAACTTTTGTTATTTTTGTCCAAGGCATAGTCTTTTTATTCTGAACCTCAAATTCCTAGAACGGACTATAGTGACCAATGGCAACCCACTGTAATTTTTATAGAATTTTTGAAAAACGTTAAACCACTGTTGTAGTTCAAACCCACACTAGAATTCATAAATAGAAAATAAAGAAGGGGAAAATGAATGATGGAAATTAGTGTCACCCTAAAACGCTTTGTGAATTGTCGACTGAATTATATAAGGTAAATACAAATCCACTATGCTTATCCTTACCAAAACCTAAACCTAGAATAATAAGCCTAAACTACTAAAAGCCACGTATGACCAAGAAAACCCTAAGTTACTAACTAACTTAGTTTTTCTTCATTTGGCACAATGTTATTAAATCCTGCATAATCATGACATACATATTCATTGCAATTCGATAGACTGTAACCTCGCTGACGGGGAATACGTCCTCGTGCCGGAGCAAGGAGCTGCTCAGGAGGTAGCTGCTTTATTAATTAGGATCTCGATAGAAGTCGAGTGATTTTTCTACCACTCGCGTGAGGTCAGGAAATTGGTTGTATCCACTTTCTTATCATAATGATGCTGGTTGTGGACAACAATCCATGGGGATTGGTTGTCCACGGGATAAAAATTTGAATAAGGATTAATGTGTGGTACCGTGAGTCAAGCGTTTGAACGTACTAAACACATACCGAGAAATATGGTAAATCGGTAAGCCTAGTACCTGAGTGAACCTGCCCGCAGACATATCCCCTCACGCGACCTAAGACGTGGTCTCCCATTCCGGTTATGGTGGGTACAAGTGCGGTCACTGCACGATGGCAGTCGGGGTCAGTGAGGCATTGTACGCCAAGGCGGTGAGCCCTGATCTGTTGCCAGGGAATCGATGGGGACGGTTGATGTGTGTGGGGACGGAGTGCCCCTACATGTCGTGTGTTTAGGTTTACCTTGCAAGGATAAAAACTCGATTCGAATCGTCTGCTTCTCGCAGCTAATGAGACTGCTTGATCCATGCTGCTACATTGGGTAACAAGTGGAAATATGATGAGTTGATACAAGATGTTGATTGCTAAAAATGCTTGCTACTATGTATGAGTAGATAGTACATATTTAGCCTTAAGAGAGTCACACTTAAATTTGACAAAGCTAAAACTTGATTTAGAAACTCAGCTAGTGCTTTTGGCAAACAAACCCCACAGCCAAACAGCTGCATGTCTAGAGGTAGAGGAGTAGACTCCTCACACCGGGTAAGTCTAGATGAGTATTAGTATACTCAGCCTTGCTTGTGGCATAATTTTATAGGTTCTTTGGAGGACATGGTTGCTGGAGTGACTTGGCCGTCCATCTTGCCACCGGGTTGGACTGTCGAGTGGGACCCCGCCTCGGCTGAGGAGGAGCATGAGGAGTGATGGGACAGGCTTCCCCATCTCTCCATTTATTTATCGTTAGTTTTATTCCGCTGCACTTCGAACAATGATGACTATTTTCGCAAAAACTCTGATGATGATGTAATAAATTTAATACTCCTTTATGTATGGTTTTATGCTTTATTGTATTTGCTCTGTGACTCACCATCGAGTGAGATTGTGGTACTTGATCCTGTCAGTGGCCTCGTCGGACTAGATCCGAGGGATTGACGGGTTATTCCCATTTAAGTGTGGTCTAGCCTTTGAGGTGGGACTTAGGCACTTAAGTTGGAATAATTCGGACAGTTCCGCCACAGATGATAGGCCGAACTATGGAGCAATTTGGTACCCAGGGATTTATGAAGTTCTTCCCAGAATTTGGATATGAATTGAGGTCCACGATCCGACACTATAGTCTTTGGAATACCGTGCAAACTGAGAATACGATTAATGTACAATTGGGCATAAATAGTAACAGGGTGAATTGTCTTGACTGGAAGAAAATGAGCAATTTTCGTAAACCGATCAACAATAACCCAGATAGAATCATACCCTTTGGAAGTTCTGGGCAATCCCACAATAAAGTCCATACTAATATCTTCCCATTTCCATGTTGGAATAGGTAACGATTGCAATGGCCCAACAGCCTTCATGTGTATGGCCTTGACACATCTACAAGTGTCACATCTCGCCACATAGCGTGCAATTTCAATCTTCATCTTTGTCCACCAATAGAGACGATGTCTGCCAGAAGAACACATAAGGTTCCATTTGTGCAATTTGCTTCTTCTGATGACACTGTACTATCTGAGTCTGTTGGGCGAGCGACAATTACACAATTTTACCCAAACAGAATCAGATGCACCATCTTGGGTAAAACACACAGAAAGAGGTTTACCAACAAGTGGTTACAGTGAGTTCGTAGCACATGAGATGGATGTGGATGTCGAATAACATCACGGTCAACTCGTGTTAGCCAGGGAATCCAAGTCCATGAAAGGTGATATAGATTCAAGAAAATTACCAGCGGAGGGATCTGTAGATGCGGACTTTGCAACCAGTCCATTTTATCCAGCACTAGTCATGGATCGGCATGATCACACACGCAGGAAAAGCACGTGTGAGGCGGTCGAGGCGCGACTAGAGCGATAGTTAGGTGGTTGGTGGTCGACTTAATTTGATTTTGGTAAGTACTTTCTTTAGGGTGGGTTGAACCAAAGTGAGTTTAGACAACTCGATAAAACGATCTCTAAACTCAGCCTTCGTTCATTGGGCAGTTACAAGTTAGTCAAAACCAACTTGTTGAACTACTTTTGACATTAAGAAAATCCTCTCAGTACCATTGGTAAACCAAGGGTTGAGAGTTCACTCTTTGTTAATAAGAGAGTATGTAAGTGGGTAAAAATCTATTTGGTCAAGTTGTTCATCTGTTTCCTCATGCGAGATGAATTATCCACTTGGTTAGGGAATACATGGGTTAAATAAGAGAGCGAATGTACAAACTCCTGCATTTCAGTAGTAGGGGAAGCAAATCTCTATTTTGAGAGCTAATCAGTTGTTTTCCAACACTAAAAAGCTCCAAGGCTTCACCTTTACACAAAGGATGTGAAGGGAACTTGTACGAGTAGTCACTACCAAGATCAAAAGAAATAAGACCACACATGAAAGTGGTATGCCCTTTTGATCCAACGGAAATGACAGATGTTGCTTGATCTCTTCACAAACAACATTGTTTCAAGGAAAGGTCAATGGAAGATAACACATCAGTGTAATTCCATAATGGATCATGACTAAAGACCTCGATACCGGCATGCGCCAAGCAGCAAAATCCTATGTGCACATTCACAGGAGGCTCTCAGTTTCGCCGCGGTACCATAAGTACTTAACCATGACACCATTACAAAACTGACACCAATAATGAATCTCATGTGGTAAGAACAATTTGCGCAAGGATAACATATCGATATAGTCTAATAATGGATTATGACTATTAACGGTGATACCAGCGGGTGCCAAGTAGCGCAACTATGTGTGTGCATCCACAGGAGGCCCTCGGTTTCATCGCAGTGCCATCGGTTTTAGTCATAACACCATTGCCAGACGTAACCAATAAGAAATCTTGCGTGACACTAATGGATTGGGCAAGGGTGACAATATACAAAGAGATACTCCACCAGTAAAGATGGTTACAAGTAGAGAGCCAAATAGATCATGGCCCGATGAAATGAACAAGGCATGGCCATAACCTAAACTTGATGAAAGAAGTACGATGGGAGACTGTTAATTTAGCCTCAAGCATATTTCTATGCCCATCATAGAGATCACAAGGTCAAGGATTAGTATCTGATTAGATACGTAGGGAAAACAATCACAAGGTTAAGTTGGTATGCCTTAGATAGGTATGGGGAATTCAAAGGCATCAAAAGAAGATGATCAGGCATAACTTTCTTAGGTTGGGTTGATAAAGCAACATGACGATCCGCAAGGAGAGGCCAAATACACTAGAGACCTCAACCTGCATCAACTGAACAAGAGAATGGTTCTAGAAGGAGACATGACTTGAGATCCTTATTTTAAGTCCAGGCACACTTTAAGTTCAACAAAGAAATTATCTAGGCATTTATTTGTATGTGTTTGGTCATGGAGTGATAACGGAAAATTCAACTTTGGGTCAGGTCATGGTTCACTAAATACGAATATAGCCTAATTTTGGGTTTAGGCAATCAAGTCACCAACTCTCTATTGGCCATAACTCAACCTGATGGTCCTCAGATCAGGGTTGAGGATTGCTTTATGCTGGGCTAACCAATTCATGCCCAAAATTACATCTATGTCTTGGCCTTTTAGAACAATCATGTTTGTAAGAAAGTCCCGTTCAGCCAATGTTACGGGCACTTGGTAAGCCACTTCTTATCACTTTTGGCAGCCTCGCTATCGGGCGTAGGAGACCATTCGTCAACCAACTTTATAGAGGGAGGGGGCCTGAAAAGGTCCAGTTCACCACTAAGTGCTTCTCCCGCTACTCAGGAAGGTCCGGCTTCCATCCCGACAGGATCCGCAGGGACATTCGGGTGCAATTGTGAATACAATACATGAACTTCTTCATGTAGTGTATTACAATAGACCTGCAGGTTATCCACGGCTGAGCTAAGCTCTTCCACGCGGGCTCGAGCTTTGGCTTCCTTAGCCCAAGCGAGTGAACGAGAGTTAACCACCCAGTCGAGCGCTAAATCTCGATCCGCGAGCTGATCTTGCAGGCGGCAGATGTCGCTTCTCAATTCATTGATTCTGTCGCCATCCGCGACCCATATGTCAGTCCTGTGTCAGAGTTCTATTTGAAGCTGATTAACTTGCACTTCAAGATCCCTAATCGGATCATTACTCCCACTACTGCTATCCCCTCGTGTCTTGGGGCGAGTTGATGGCGGGGTACGCCAATGGGTCCAGTAGATTGCACGCGGTCTTTCTGGTGCGCGACAGCATTTCTCTAAGGGGGAAATCTTATTAGTATAGTTTTTAGCATGATGCATGTGTGATTACATAATCAACCTTAGTTGATTCACACCTTCTATACGTTGCACTCTTACTATCTGGTCTTTAAGATAAACTCATCAGAAATACTTTAGGTAAGAAGGGAAGAGATTTTCTAGATAAGTCTTTAGAAAATTCTTTTGAAGATGCCTCATAATATCTGCAGAGAAGGGCTTCGCTCCGATACCAGCTGTGACGGAACCTCCCAAGTCATTAGGCGCACCTACAGTTGTCCTTGTCCATCGGACGTCAGACAACCCTGTAGGTGCCCTTGAATCACTTGACAAGTTTGGTATCTGCTTTTCTTACCTTTCCCAAGAGCGTTTCACCCGTCACGCAGACATTACAAGCATCGGAGATACGAGAATGCGGAAGCAATTACATGAACTTACCTTTATTTTAAAGTAAGATAGAGTTGAATATTTATAGACCAGGATATAACCTACGAGTGCATAGTATTATTATTACACACCAAGGGAGGCAAAAACTCCTCCCGATAAGTATGAAACAAAAAGTTCTTATGGAGGATCCTTTCCTCCCGCAACTTTACTCCTGGTGTTCTTCCTTCGGTACCACCTTAGAACAGAAGCAACAAAAGTTTGTCGCTTCCTCACCTAAAAACAACGAGGAATAAAACCCTGAGTATGGAATTACTCAGCAAGTCTTACCCGACTAAAGAAAAGACTCTCAAGGGTATGCTGGCTTAAAGGGAGTCAAGGTAAGGCTTATCAATAATCAATGACTCTGTTTGCAGAAATGCTTACTAAAGTGGATCCTTAAAAATCCAATTTTAATTTGTCAGGTTAAGTAAGATTACCTGCAACAAGAGTTCTTTCTACCCTAGTTCAAACACTTGACCTGCACTAGCTAATTTCTTAACAACCCTTAATCTTTACTGGAGTTCTACGTATAGGTTAGTGACCAAGTCTTCATAACCGCAAAGGTACGGCGATCCGAATCGATTATACTCAGCCGAGGATCTCCAATCACACGACATATGTAGCACTTAACCCTTGCATATGTCAACCCGCCACCGGGGTTCTTAAGACCAGATCAGGTTCACGCCAACTGAGGGCACAAATACACCACCGTCCAGCCTCTTGCCACGGAGGGTACACGCTACTCTCGCCATCTCTCCACTCCTATTGCGTGGTATCTTATTCTTGCCTTAGTCTGCCTGAGGCAAAGCTTACCCATGATGAGGCATGTGACCAGTTAAAGGGTCCTCAGTCAGCAAACCTACATCAAGACGGTCCTTAATCGACTCAGACGGAGACACTACACCGAGACTCCTTTCTCGTGCAAGTCACCCGCCCGATCTCAGCTTAATTATTTTAAACCCAAAGTTTGGTACCTGGCAGAGGTACATCTTTTCGATGTTGAACCCATCACGGCCATGATGGATCCACCATCAAGTTTTATTTTCAAAAACATCCCACCCACCTTTGCCACATCATCTTTTGTAAAAACAAAACATTTTGTTTTTCTAAAGCTAGGCTAAGCATCAAAAATCTTTTGTAAAACGGGTGATCAAGGAAGGTAATCAAATTCAAGGAAGGTAATGCAGGAATTGTTTTAGCAATCAACTCCTATCACCTAATGCATCAAGCAAGTGAAAAAGATTTTTAAAACACAAGGAGGTGGCAAATGCACCGGGGCTTGCCTTCGTTTATAGGTGAGTCAGGCTCGGATCTGCAGATGTCAAAATAAAAACAATTTCCTGCCTGATGTTCCGCAGGTGGTGGTGGTGAGGTCTTCTCTTCTTCTACTTCAACTTCTTCCTCGTTTTCTAAATATAACCATATCTATATATATAAGAATGAATGCCATGTAATGCTCATGAAAGTGCAAGAATAGTAGAAGTTTATTTCTAAGGTCTTGAATACAACTTTCCTTCACGGTTTTCTGGAAACTAGGGTTTCCGGAGTTAGTAAAGGAATTCAAAGGGCAGGGATAGGGTTTTGGGCTCTAAGTATCAAACTAGGTCCAAATCATATCAAATTCTTCCCAAGGCTTCTAAATAATGTTTTGAGCTCATATAAAAAGTTTGGGGATTTTTGGAATTATTATCTATTTTCTAAAAATCTAGAACCAATGTTTTAAGCTATTTTAAATGCTCCAAAATTCCCTATTTGACCTAAAAATCCTAAAACTATTTTTATTAAATACTATGAAAATTAGAAATCTAGGAAAATTGGTTTGACATTTTTAGGATTTTTCTACAATTTTCTACAGATTTCCAAAGTTTCACTAAAAAGAAAAGGGAAAAGCTTAAACAGTGCTGGGCCGAATTCAATCCAGGCGGCCCAAGTCCAGGGAAAATTGCGCACGCCCGCGCCCGTGCTGCGGTCTTTGCAGAAAGGCCCTCGGCGTTCTGGATAACCCGAAGTGGGTGCTTTCACTGTTACTTTGAGTCACTGCCAGTTTGCAAAAAGAACCTCCACGTTCTATTCCTTTACACGTTGAGGTCCCCGACGACGACGAGCGTGGCAGAGCTCCGGCGAGCTCGTAGACCGGCCGAATGGGGCAAGGACTGGCGCTCTCGAGTGGCAGACACCAAATTGAACCTCGCCCGCACATTTTCCCCAACCTAATTTCAAGAATGGCGACCTAGTTTGCTCTGGCCGCAGTGACCATGGACCATGCGGACAGATGCACACGTTCCCGGCGATTGGTGGCGGTCTAGTTCAATCAAAGGGGTCGAGGAGTTTGAGGAGGATCTAAGAATGCTAGAACAAGCGATCAAGGCACTGGAACTGACCTGGAATAGGCCGGTCGCGGTGAGGTGTTCTTGCGGCGTGTTTGAACCGATTTGGGGGAAGTTAGAAATTGGAGCTCACTGGTGATCAACCGAGGACAATACTTGGTGGCTGGGTGCGTGATGATCCTACGGAGCTCTGGGAGGCTTCAATTTATAGAGCGCAACAGCGGTGGCGCTCAATTTGGCCATGAAGTGCTGGCGACCGGAGAGGGGGAGGATTACTGGCGCCGTGGATTCGTGGCAACAACCGTGGCAGTCATTCCGGCGATCAACGGAGAGTCACAATGGTTCACGGCGATGCGGTGGAGGTACTCAGGCACGTGGCACAAGGCCGGAAGGCGGCGGTCACCGGAGTGCTTATCGGGTTCCACCGCGACGAGCTCTGTACGGTGGTCGGATTTGTTTACTGGCCGGACTTATCCATGGCGAGGACCCTTACTCAATCCCAAGCGCTATGCACATGTTCCGAGCACGAATCGCTGCAACGACGGCACGAATCGCGCGCAGCCCGTCGGTGGCGAGGGCTGAGCTGTTGATCTGATCTTATTCAGATCAATGTACCATGGGAACCCGGACAGAGCGCCTGACAGACGAAGTTTAGAGCAGATTTTCTCCTAATTCTTTGTGACAACATACCCAAGGCTCTATATCAAAGTTGTAGACCTATAAACCATCTTCATCTTTGTTATAGTGTTCCTTGTCAGATTCTCACTGGATTACGCTTAATTCCTAGCCCAAAGATGGCTCGGTTACACTGTTAGTCTGATTTTCAGACCCCAAGGGCCTAACAGCTCGACTTTGAGTGTGTTTTTCTTCCATTTCTTCATAACAACTATGCTTACACTCTTAAGCAAAGTTATTCTCCTTTGATAGGTCTACAAAATTGATGTGGTGACTTAGGGCAAAATCCCTTTTGTTTGAAAGTTACAAGGTCACAAAGATGAGCACATTACACTGAAATTCAGACTTAGTCAAAAGAGTTCAAATGTGGCTCTTTTGCAATTAAGTCCAAAACTCAGGGTTCAAGTTGCAAATCTTCATAAATGTGAACCAAATGACTTTATATGCCTTAACATCATAGTTTTCACACTTTAGTCCAAAAGTGCACTAATTTTGCACTTAACCCCCTAGGGTTTAGGTTTAGGGTTTTCCAGGGTTCCAATTAGGGTTTCTGGTATCTCAGGGGTGTAAATATAATGTAGGTCCATTCTTAGGAACATTTTATGACCATTTCACTTAAGCTTTAGGGTTTTCTCCATTTGGGTGATGTTTTACCCCTTAGAACCATATTTAGGGTTAAGTACCCTACACCAGGGTTCTATTTGCAAAATGTCATAACAATACAACTTTTTTTGAAATTTTTGCCTAGTGAATGCATTCTAGGTGTATCAAACATATGAAATGCTAATGCTTATGATGTTATGCTCAAGTTTTAGTAACAGTAATACCAGGGGTGTTACAATGCATCTGGTGGATCAAGTTGGATAATCGATAGCGGGTGCACAAACCACATGACAGGGGAGAAAAGAATGTTCTCCTCCTATGAGAAAAACGAAGATCCCCAAAGGGCAATTACATTCGGGGATGGAAATCAAGGTTTTGTCAAAGGTTTGGGTAAAATAGCTATATCTCCTGACCATTCTATTTCAAATGTTTTTCTTGTAAATTCATTAGACTACAATTTGCTTTATGTCTCTCAATTATGCAAAATGGGCTACAACTATCTATTTACTGATATAGGTGTTACTGTCTTTAGAAGAATTGATGATTCAATAGCATTTAAGGTAGTGCTAGATGGTCAGCTATACTTAGTTGATTTTAATAATAACCAAGCTGAACTAGACACTTGTTTAATTGCTAATACTAACATGGGTTGGCTCTGGCATCGCCGACTTGCCCATGTTGGGATGAAGAATCTTCACAAACTTCTAAAGGGAGAACACATTTTAGGACTAACCAATGTTCATTTTGAGAAAGACAGGATTTGTAGCGCATGTCAAGCAGGAAAGCAAGTTGGAGCTCATCATCCACATAAGAATATCATGACGACGGACAGGCCACTTGAGCTACTCCACATGGACCTATTTGGCCTGATCGCTTATATAAGCATCGGCGGGAGTAAGTACTGTCTACTTATTATGGATGATTATTCTCGCTTCACTTGGGTGTTCTTTTTGCGGGAAAAATCTCAGACCCAAGAAACCTTAAAGAGATTCTTAAGGCGGGCTCAAAATGATTTTGGATTAAGAATCAAAAAGATTAGAAGCGATAATGGGACGAAGTTCAAAAATTCATAAATCAAAGGATTTCTTGAGGAGGAGGGCATCAAGCATGAGTTCTCTTCTCCCTACACACCTCAACAAAATGGTGTAGTGGAGAGGAAGAATAGAACTCTATTGGACATGGCAAGAACCATGCTTGATGAGTACAAGACACCGGACCGGTTTTGGGTCAAGGCGATTAACACCGCCTGCTACTCCATCAACCGGTTATATCTTCACCGAATCCTCAAGAAGACATCATATGAACTCCTCACTGGTAAAAAGCCCAATGTTTCATACTTTAGAGTCTTTGGAAGCAAATGTTTCATTCTTATTAAAAGAGGTAGAAGTTCTAAATTTGCTCCTAAAGCAGTACAAGGCCTTTTATTAGGTTATGACTCAAACACAAGGGCATATAGAGTCTTCAACAAATCCACTGGATTAGTTCTTGTGACATTGTGTTTGATGAGACTAATGGCTCCCAAGTGGAGCAAGTTGATCTTGATGAATTAGATGATGAAGAGGCTCCATGCGTCGCACTAAGGATCATGTCCATTGGGGATGTGTGTCCTAAGAAATTTGAAGAGCCCACACAAGCACAAGATCAACCATCATCTTCCATGCAAGTATCTCTACCTACCCAAGATGAGGATCAGGCTTAAATTGACGAAGATGAAGACCATGAAGATGAGCCACCTCAAGAGGAGGACATTGATCAATGGGGAGATGAAGATAATGAAGACAAGGAAGATGATCAAGAAATTAGGGATCAAAGACCGCCACACCCAAGAGTCCACCAAGCAATTCAAAGGGATCACCCCGTCAACTCCATACTTGGTGACATTTATAAGGGGGTAACCACTAGATCTCGAGTTGCACATTTCTGTGAGCATTACTCTTTTGTGTCTTCTATTGAGCCATACAAGATAGAGGATGCATTAAGAGATCCGGATTGGGTGGTGGCAATGCAAGAGGAGATCAACAACTTCACAAGGAATGAGGTTTGACATTTAGTTCCACGTCCTAATCAAAATGTTGTAGGTACCAAATGGGTATTCCGCAACAAGCAAGATGAGCATGGTGTGGTGACAAGGAACAAAGCTCGACTTGTGGCAAAGGGATACTCACAAGTCGAAGGTTTGGATTTCGATGAAACCTATGCACCCGTAGCTAGGCTTGAGTCAATTCGTATATTACTTGCCTATGCTACTTACCATGGCTTTAAGCTTTACCAAATGGACGTGAAAAGTGCCTTCCTAAATGGCCCTATCAAGGAAGAGGTCTATGTTGAGCAACCTCTCGGCTTTGAAGACAGTGAGTACCCTAACCATGTGTATAAACTCTCAAAGGCATTTTATGGGCTCAAGCAAGCCCCAAGAACATGGTATGAATGCCTGCGAGATTTCCTTACCATGAATGACTTCAAAGTCGAAAAGGCATATTCTACTCTCTTCACTAAAACTGTTGCAAAAGACTTGTTTATATGCCAAATTTATGTTGATGATATTATATTTGGGTCTACTAACAAGTCAACTTGTGAAGAGTTTAGTAGGATCATGATACAGAAATTCGAGATGTCTATGATGGGGGAGTTGAAGTATTTCCTTGGATTTCAAATCAAGCAACTTCAAGAGGGTACCTTCATTAGCCAAACTAAGTACATTCAAGATATACTTAAGAAGTTTGGAATGAAAAATGGCAAACCCATCAAGACACCCATGGGAACCAATGGGCATCTTGACCTCGACACAGGAGGTAAATCCGTAGATCAAAAGGTATACCGGTCGATGATAGGTTCCTTACGTTATATATGTGCATCTCGACGGATATTATGCTTTTAGTATGCATGTGTGCAAGGTTCCAGGCAAATCCTAAGGAAGTTCACCTTAGGGACGTGAAAAGAATCATGAGATATTTAGTCTACACTCCTAAGTTTGGGCTTTGCTACCCCAAGGGATCTACCTTTGATCTAATTGGGTATTCCGATGCCGATTATGCCGGATGTAAGATTGATAGAAAGAGCGCATCATGGACTTGTCAGTTTTTGGGAAGATCCCTGGTGTCTTGGGCTTCAAAGAAACAAAATTCCGTAGCTCTTTCCACCACCGAGGCCGAGTACATTGTTGCAGTCATTGTTGTGCGCAATTACTTTGGATGAGGCAAACTCTTAGGGACTATGGCTACAAATTGAGCAAAGTCCCGCTCCTATGTGATAATGAGAGTGCAATCCGCATGGCGGATAATCCCGTTGAACACAGCCGCACTAAACACATAGACATCCGGTATCACTTTCTGAAAGATCACCAACAAAAGGGGGATATCAAAATAGCTTATGTGAGCACACACAACCAATTAGTCGATATCTTTACCAAGCCACTAGATGAGAAAACCTTTAGCAAACTTAGGAATGAGCTAAATATACTTGATTCTCGAAACTTTGATTGAAACATTGCACACATAGCTCATATATATACCTTTGATCATGTATCTTTCATTTGGTACAAATGCATATTTCTTATTCTTCTTGTGACAAGGCTAAGACTAATGTGCTTTCAAGTGTATTTCTATACTTAGTCTTAGATTGAAAAGGAAATGGAGTATTCGGCAAAGACAAGGCTTCCACTCCAACTCTGACGGTATTAGTTACCCTTTGCCATTACTCAATTAACTCTCAATTGGTATACCCCTTCACTCATATTTCATTTACCAATGGGGAGAAAGTATAAAGGGCTCTCAAGTTCTCTGTTTTTGGCGATTAATGCCAAGGGGGAGAAAGTATTAGCCCAAAGCAAAAGGACCGCACCACCACCATTTCAAATTTTCACAAATAAGTATTTCAATTGATATTTGATCAAAATGAATTTTCAATAGGTATGTGAAGTGAATTTCTCAATTGGTCTCTCATTTGATATTTCAAAAATGTTTTTCAAATCTTCAAAACCCTCTTGAAAGCTAAGGGGATAATTTATTCAGGGGGAGCTTTTATTTAGTCAAAGGAAAAGCATTTGAAACAGGGGTGTCGGTGTTTCGAGGCCGGGGGGTCCCTCGGGCCGACGAGTGAGTGTCGCCGCGTGCCCCAGCCCAGATGGGTCGAGCGCGGGGGCGAGCGCGAAGGGGGGAAGGAGCGAGGCGGCCGGAGACCGGCGTGAGAGAGGTGGGAATCCCGCGGCCTTTGTGTTTGTCCCGCGCCCAGGTCGGGTGCGCTTGCAGTAGGGGGTTACAAGCGTCCACGCGGGAGAGGGAAGCGAGCGGCCCCAAGAGAGCGCCTGTCCCGTCCTCGTCCCCGCGCGGCCAACCCTCTCTAAGAGGGCCCTGGTCCTTCCTTTTATAGGCGTAAGGAGAGGATCCAGGTGTACAATGGGGGTGTAGCAGAGTGCTACGTGTCTAGCGGGGGAGAGCTAGCGCCCTAAGTACATGCCGATGTGGCAGCCGAAGAGATTTTGGCACCCAGCTGGTGTGATGTCGTGGCCGTCGGAGGAGCGACGGAGCCTGGCGGAGGGACAGCTGTCGGAGCGGTTGGGTCCTTGCTGACGTCCTCTTGCTTCCGTAAGGGGGCTGAGAGCCGCCGTCGTCACAGAGTATGCGGGGCGCCATCATTGCCTATCTAGCGGAGCTAGCTAGATGGGACACCGGTCTCGTTCCCTGCGGCCCGAGTCAGCTCGGGGTAGGGTGATGATGGCACCTCCGGTTGACGTGGCTGGCCTGCGCCCTAGGTCGGGCGATGCGGAGGCTCCTCCGAAGCCGAGGTCGAGTCTGTCTTCCATGGCCGAGTCCGAGCCCATGGGTCGGGCGAGGCGGAGGTCGTCGGCAGAGGCCAGGGCGGAGTCCGAGCCCTGGGGTCGGGCGGAGCGGAGTTCGTCGTCTGCCGGGGCTGAGCCCGAGTCCGAGCCCTGGGTCGGGCGGAGCGGAGTTCGCCGTCTTCCGGGACTTAGCCCGAGTCCGAGCCCTGGGTCGAGCGGAGCGGAGTTCGCCGTCTTCCGGGACTTAGCCCGAGTCCGAGCCCTGGGTCGGGCGGAGCGGAGTTCGCCGTCTTCCGGGACTGTGCCCGAGTCCGAGCCCTGGGTCGGGCGGAGCAGAGCTTCCTATGGTGCCTTTGGCAGGGCCTGACTGCCTGTCAGTCTCACTCTGCCAAGTGACACTGCAGTCGGAGTGGCGCAGGCGGCGCTGTCCTTCTGTCAGGCCGGTTAGTGGAGCGGCGAAGTGACGACGGTCACTTCGGCTCTGCTGGGGGACGTGCGTCAGGATAAAGGTGTCAGGCCACCTTTGCGTTAAATGCTCCTGCGATTCGATCGGTCGATGCGGCGATTTAGTCAGGGTTGCTTCTTAGCGAAGGCAGGGCCTCGGGCGAGCCGGGGATATGTCCGCCGTTGGAGGGGGGCCTCGGGCGAGACGGAAATCCTCGGGGGTCGGCTGCCCTTGTCCGAGGCTAAGCTCGGGCGAGGCATGATCGAGTCGCTCGAATGGACTGATCCCTGACTTAATCGCACCCATCAGGCCTTTGCAGCTTTATGCTGATGGGGGTTACCAGCTGAGAATTAGGAGTCTTGAGGGTACCCCTAATTATGGTCCCCGACAGTAGCCCCCGAGCCTCGAAGGGAGTGTTAGCACTCGCTTGGAGGCTTTCGTCGCACTTTTTTGCAAGGGGACCAGCCTTTCTCGGTTGCATTTTGTTCCGGTGGGTGCGTGCGAGCGCACCCGCCGGGTGTAGCCCCCGAGGCCTCGGAGGAGTGGTTTCACCCCTCCGAGGTCTTAATGCCTTGCGTAATGCTTCAGCTGGTCTGGTTGTTCCCTCATGCGAACTGGCCGTAGCCCGGGTGTACGGTCGGGGCCCAAGTTCTCGGGCTGGTATGTTGACGCTGTCAACGGTTCGGCCGGAGCCGGGTTTGCGAGAGCAGCCCCCGAGCCTCTGCACAGGGCGAGAGGGCGATCAGGGACATACTTGGCTTTTTTACATACGCCCCTGCGTCGCCTTTCCGCAAGGAGGAGGGGGGAAAGCGCCATGTTACCCTCGATGGGCGCCGAACATGGTGTCTCCGGTGAGCTGCAAGCGGGTAATCCGAGTGGACGTCCGTGCCCCGTTTGTTAGGGGTCGGCTAGGGGCCCAGAGGCACGCCCAAAAGTACCTGTGGGTGATCTGCCGGACCCGGTCCCCTGGCGACGGGGTCCGAGGGCTCGATGCCTCCCTCTGATGGGATTCCGTTACAAGATCGCTCCCGCTGGTCTCGGAAATGTCCTAGGGTACCTCGGGAGCGCAGCCCGAGCCTTGGTTATGTATCGAACGTACCCCTGGTCATCCCTCGCTCGGCGTCTGAGGCGGCTGTGAACCCTTCGGGGGCCAGCCTTCGAACCCCTGATCAGTAATGGGCGCGGAGCCCGAGTAGCCTGAGGCGGCCGTGGAACCCTTCGGGGGGCCGGCCTTCGAACCTCTGACCAGTAGTGGGTGTAGGGCCCACGCGATCTGAGGCGGCTGTTGAAACCCTTCGGGGGCCCAGCCTTCGAACCTCTGATCAGTAAGGAGGCTCAGAGCCTAGTTCCTTCACGGGGAAGGATCTTTTTCGGGGTATCCCCCTTTCCCGGTCCCTGTTGCAAGAGATAGAGAAAGAGGAAAAAAGGAAAAGGATACGAAATCGAACGACGCGGCGTACCTTTTTTGGCGCGGTTATTACGGCGAAGGCGAAGCGTCGCCCGCTTCTCCTGCCAGAAGCGCCGCCTGTCCCGCCGCGGAGTTAATGCGACGGGGCGAGTGGTTGGCGGGGCGGCCGTCGCGCGTGCGCGAGCCGTTCGAGGAATGGATCACGGGCGCGTTGTTTTCACGCCGTGAGAGGGGGGTCTCTCGCTGCCCCCGGATGGGACGTGAGCTTGGCTGACGACGTGACCGCTGCTCCCGCCCGCCTGCCACCGTCATTACTGCCGGCCCACTTTTGGCCGCATTGACCGCCGCGCCAGGCTGGCGCTGTTGGGTCGTGCGCTGGGTCGCCTCGAGTCGTGGTATTGGTTCCGCAACCGAGGAGGCGCGGTGGTGGCGCAAGTGGCGGTGCAGTTGCTTGCATGATGCATCCGGCGCGCCGGTTGCGTGACGCGTGGGCTTGGGCCTCCATGCTGGGCGTGTCAGGAGTCGGAGAAGCGCGTCCACTTGGCGCGGTTGCATGCCGCCTGCATGGCTGCCCGCCTCTTTCGCCCGTTGGTCTGGGCAAAAGTGGAGGGTCACTTGTAACCGTTGGGCGGTTGTGTGCACCACGCGCGGCGGTTTGGCTTCTTCTGCTCTGAGCCAGTTTGCATGACATGCGGGACCCAGCCCCCACGCCACAGGGGAGGGCCTTGGAGCGTGTTGGAGAAGACTCAACCCGTGACGGTTGGGGTCGCAAGTAGGGAGAGTTGCCTTTAAAAGGAGGGCGACCCCTTTCGGAAGGCGACCATGTCTTCTCGCTCCCTTATGCATCGTGTCTTTCCACCTTCCAAGCCCCCGGATGGGGGATACCCGCCGTCTTTTCGCCTCATCGTTGGAGGAACGCAACTCCGTGGGAGTTGGTACCTTTCAGCCATCGTTCGGCTTCAAGGATTTTCATCAGCCAGCCCGGCTGTACCCCCCCCCCCCCCGCCGGCGGTCACCCGAGACGGTGACCACCAGCTCCTGGGTGGGGAGAAGCAAGCCGGGCTGCGATCTTGGTCCCACCCTCAGCTTCAAGGATGTTCATCATCCTCGCTGGGGTGGGGGTCGGGCTGAGCCGGAGCTCTACCTCCCGCGCGGGTTCGCGGGTCACCCTCTCCTGCGGCGTTCGAGGGAGAGGGCACTCACTGGCCCCGCGGGCGGCCCGGACTTCGACAACGCGGGGCTGGTCGACGGCGGGCGTCGTCACCCCCAGCGTGTCGAGCTCGTCGGCTTGGCTCCCGGTGGCCCCTCCTGCCGGAGGGCGGCTGCCGCGCCGTGTGCACGGGAGGACCGCCCAAGATGCCGCGCGCTGCTAGGGCGGCGTTCGTGTTCTGGGGTGGTCCTGCCTTTGCACCGGGATGGCGCCTCCTCACGGAGGCCGGTGCCCCACTCGTCCGAGAGGATTTGAGTGGGGATCTGCCGGAGGGCTGATGGCCCCTGCCGTCGGTGCCGAGGCGGAGGCGGTTCGACAAGTCCCCGTCGCCGACGGGATCACCGCCACCATCCGCGCTTCGGGCCTCCGGTTCTTTGTACTTGTCCTCGCCCCTCGAGCGTCGGCGTGGGCGAGGGCAAGATTGCAGCAGCGCCCACCCTGAGGCCTGCGCTGCTGCAGTTCGGCCATCCGGAGCGGGGGTCGTTGTCGTCGTAGTCAGAGTGGGCGGCGGCGAGCCGCTCGTCAGTCTTCTGTTGCTCCGCAGGCCCACCCCTATCGAGTGGGGTTGTTCGTACCTGCGGAGGGGGAACCGGAGTTCCGTTTGTAATGGCACTTTGAATGCCAGTGTTTTTGTTCATTATGGCTGTCGAGGCCTGAACATGTATGTAATTTTGGCATGGAGCCGTGTTTTTTCCTCATTTTCGAGCACTAAGACTCGCCTGTTGATTATCTGAACCGCTTCACCAAGCATGAGTCGCCCCGTGTCAAGGTGACGAGTGAGGTATCCATATCCCGGAGGCGTAGGAGTCCCTCGGCTCGGTCGGCCTTGTTCTCTGAGGCTCCTCTAGCTTAGTTAAAGGGACCCCTTGGCCGCTCTTCGACGAGCCGAGGCCAGGGGTAGCGATATCAGCATGAACAGAGGCGGAGTTGGCTCGAAAATGAAACCTGGTTGGCCGGAGCCTAGCCGGGTTGTCCGTCAGCGGGACCGACGCCGAAGTTGATCAGCCGAGGCCTCGGGTCGGGCTGGCGCCCTTGGAAGATGGTTGGCCGAGGCCCCAGGGGTAACCGGCCGAGCCGCCTGCTCGGGCCGGATTCCCGAAGAAGTCCCTGGCAGCGATTGTCCGGGCGTGACGATGACGTCGTCCTCCAGAGTGGGGATCCTTGGACCGCGTCGCCGTCCGAGGCTAGGTCGGACCTCGCTGAAGGTGTCGTCGATGCCGAGGGCGCTACTGCCCCCTTCCAGCGTCAAGACCCGAGCCTGCAGGATCAGAGTGTCTTGTAGCGTGTGCCTTCTATGGCCGCCGAGGCCAGAATACACACCCTCGCTGTGTTGTAAAGCTGCGTCTCCTTTCCTCTTGTTTCGAGTATCTGGACTTTTTTGTCGGTAACAGGGATGTTTGTGCGAGCGAGAGTTGCTTCTCGTGGAAGGTGACGAGTGAGGTATCCGTATCCCGGAGGCGTGGGAGTCCCTCGGCTCGGTCGGCCTTGCCGCTTACGCGCACTTTCACCCGTCCATGAGGCCCTGTCACCGACTCAGTCGAGAAGGCTCGAAGGATCGCTTCGGCAGAAGAGCTTCCGAACGTGAAGACTTGTTCGGTCCGCGGAATCACTTTATCCGAACGCGAGTTACTTATCGCAGAAGGTGATGAGTGAGGTATCCGTATCCCGGAGGCGTAGGAGTCCCTCGGCTCGGTCAGCCTTGGCTGCTTACGTGTACTCCGTCGTTTTCAGGATCCACTTTTCGAAGTAGTCAGAAAGCACAAAAGATATTCTGGCAGAAGAGATCTTTTTTCGAGGAAAATTTCAACGCAGAGGGGTTCCCCCCCTTTTAGCCCCCGAGGGAGGGTCGGGCTTTGCCGAGGCGAGGCCGACCCTTCCTTGATGACTAAACTTTGCGTGGGTGCAAGGTATATGAACAACTTGAAAACATCTTAAGGGTAGAAGCGACGTAGCTGTTGGATGTTCCAAGCGTTGCCGTAGACCTCGCCTTGACTGTTGGCTAGCTTGTACGTTCCGGGCTTCAGAACTTTGGCGATGACGAATGGCCCCTCCCAGGGGGGTGTGAGCTTGTTCCTCCCTCGGGCGTCTTGTCGCAGCCGAAGCACCAGGTCGCCCACCTGGAGGTCTCGGGGCCGGACCCCTCGGGCGTGGTAGCGTCGCAGGGACTGCTGGTACCGCGCCGAGTGTAGTAAGGCCTTGTCCCGAGCCTCTTCCAGCTGGTCCAGCGAGTCTTCTTGGCTAGCTTGGTTGCTTTGATCGCTGTAGGCCCTCGTCCTCAGGGAGCCGTATTCCAGGTCAGTGGGCAAGACGGTCTCGGCCCCGTAGACCAGGAAGAACGGCGTGAAACCCGTGGCTCGGCTCGGCGTTGTCCTCAGGCTCCAGACCACCGAGGGGAGTTCCTTCATCCATCGCTTGCCGAACTTGTTGAGGTCGTTGTAAATCCGAGGCTTGAGCCCTTGTAGAATCATGCCATTGGCACGCTCTACTTGCCCATTCGACATGGGATGAGCCACGGCGGCCCAGTCCACCCGTATGTGGTGATCCTCGCAGAAGTCCAAGAATTTTCTGCCGGTGAACTGGGTACCGCTGTCGGTGATGATGGAGTTTGGGACCCCGAAGCGATGGATGATGTTGGTGAAGAACGTCACCGCCTGCTCGGACCTGATGTTGTTCAGAGGTCGGACCTCGACCCACTTGGAGAATTTGTCGATGGCGACCAGCAGGTGCGTGTAGCCCCCGGGCGCCTTCTGCAAGGGGCCGACGAGGTCTAGACCCCACACAGCAAAGGGCCAGGTGATGGGTATCGTCTGCAGAGCCTGAGCGGACAGGTGGGTCTGCTTCGCATAGAATTGACACCCTTCGCAGGTGCGGACAATTCTAGTGGCGTCAGCCACCGCCGTTGGCCAGTAGAAGCCTTGCCGGAAAGCATTCCCGACAAGGGCTCGAGGCGCTGCGTGATGGCCGCAAGCCCCCGAGTGTATCTCTTGCAGGAGTTTCTGACCTTCAGCGACGGAGATGCATCGCTAGAGGATGCCCGAGGGGCTGCGGTGGTAGAGCTCCTTCTCATCGCCCAGCAAGACGAACTACTTGGCGCGTCGCGCTACCCGCCGAGCCTCGGCTCGGTCGAGGGGTAGCTCTCCTTGGCGGAGATATTGCAGGTACGGGGTCTGCCAATTTCGATCAGGCGTGGCCCCGCTCCGCTCCTCCTCGATGCGCAATGCCTCGCCCTCGGAGGCCGAGGGTACCTCGGGCCGAGCTGAGGGTGCCTCGGGCTGTGCCGAGGGTACCTCGGGCTGGACCGAGGGCGCTTCAGGCTCGGGCGAGTCGTCGATCTTGACGGAGGGTTGATGCAGATCCCGGGAGAAGACGTCCGGGGGAACCGTTGTTCGCCCCGAGGCTATTTTTGCCAGCTCGTCCGCAGTCTCGTTGTAGCGCCGAGCGATGTGGTTAAGCTCGAGCCCATAGAACTTGTCTTCCAGGCGCCGAACCTCATCACAGTAGGCCTCCATCTTCGGGTCGCGGCAGTGGGAGTTCTTCATGACTTGGTCGATGATGAGCTGCGAGTCACCGCGGGCGTCGAGGCGCCTGACCCCTAGCTCGATGGCGATCCGCAACCCGTTGACCAGAGCCTCGTACTCAGCCACATTGTTGGACGCCGGGAAATGGAGGCGTAGCACATAGCGTAGGTGTTTCCCGAGGGGCGAGATGAAGAGTAGGCCCGCACCGGCTCCCGTCTTCATCAGCGACCCGTCGAAAAACATGGTCCAGAGCTCCGGTTGGATCGGAGCCGTCGGTAGCTGGGTGTCGACCCATTCGGCTACGAAGTCCGCCAAGACCTGGGACTTGATGGCCTTCCGAGGGGCGAACGAGATTGTCTCGCCCATGATTTCCACCGCCCACTTTGCAATCCTGCCCGAGGCCTCTCGACACTGGATGATCTCCCCCAGGGGGAAGGATGACACCACAGTTACCGAATGAGACTCGAAGTAGTGTCGCAACTTCCGCCGCGTTAGGATCACTGCATACAGCAGCTTCTGAACTTGTGGGTAGCGGATCTTGGTTTCGGACAGTACCTCACTGACGAAGTAAACTAGCCTCTGAACGGGCAATGCATGCCCCTCTTCTTGCCTCTCGACCACAATCGCGGCGCTAACCACCTGAGTGGTCGCTGCGACGTAGACCAAGAGGGCTTCTCCGTCAGCTGGAGGCACCAAGATAGGTGCCTTTGAGAGGAGCGCCTTCAGGTTCCCGAGAGTTTCCTCGGCCTCAGGGGTCCAAGCGAAGCACTCGGCCTTCCTTAAGAGGCGGTACAGAGGCAGTCCTCTTTTGCCGAGGCGTGAGATGAAGCGGCTCAGAGCCGCGAGACATCCCATGACCCTCTGTACGCCTTTTAAGTCCTTGATGGGCCCCATGCTGGTGATGGCTGCGATCTTCTCTGGGTTGGCTTCGATGCCCCGCTCGGAAACGATGAACCCCAAGAGCATGCCCCGGGGCACCCCGAAGACACAATTCTCGGGATTGAGCTTGATGCCTTTCGCTTTGAGACATCGGAATGTCACTTCAAGGTCAGAGAGGAGGTCGGAAGCTTTCCTCGTCTTGACTACGATGTCATCGACGTAGGCCTCGACTGTGCGACCGATGTGTTCGCCGAACACATGGTTCATGCACCGCTGGTACGTCGCGCCCGCATTCCTCAAACCGAACGGCATGGTGACATAGCAGTACATGCCGAAGGGCGTGATGAAAGAAGTCGCGAGCTGGTCGGACTCTTTCATCCTGATTTGGTGATACCCTGAGTAGGCGTCGAGGAAAGACAGGGTTTCGCACCCAGCAGTGGAATCCACGATTTGATCGATGCGAGGCAGAGGGTAGGGAACCTTCGGACATGCTTTGTTGAGACCAGTGTAGTCTACACACATCCGCCATTTCCCCCCTTTCTTTCTCACAAGCACAGGGTTGGCAAGCCATTCGGGATGGAATACCTCTTTGATGAACCCGGCTGCCGTTAGCTTGTGGATCTCCTCGCCTATCACTCTGCGCTTCTCCTCGTCGAATCGGCGCAGAGGCTGCTTGACGGGTCGGGCTCCGGCCCGAATATCCAGCGAGTGCTCGGCGACATCCCTCGGTATGCCGGGCATGTCCGAGGGACTCCACGCGAAGACGTCGGCGTTCGCGCGGAGAAAGTCGACGAGCACTGCTTCCTATTTGGGGTCGAGCCCGGAACCGATCGGGATCTGCTTGGAGGCGTCGCCACTGGGGTCGAGGGGGACGGCCTTAACCATCTCCACTGGCTCGAAGTTGCCGGCATGACGCTTCACGTCTGGCACCTCTTTGGAGAGGCTTTCCAGGTCGGCGATGAGGGCCTCGGACTCGGCGAGGGCCTCGGCGTACTCCACGCACTCCACGTCGCATTCGAACGCGTGTTTGTACGTGGGGCCGACGGTGATGACCCCGTTGGGGCCCAGCATCTTGAGCTTCAGGTAGGTGTAGTTGGGGACGGCCATAAACTTCGCGTAGCATGGCCTCCCCAGTACCGCGTGGTAGGTTCCTCGAAACCCGACCACCTCGAACGTCAGAGTCTCCCTTCGGAAGTTGGAGGGCGTTCCGAAGCAGACGGGAAGGTCGAGTCGTCCGAGGGGCTGGACGCGCTTCCCGGGAATGATCCCGTGGAAGGGCGCAGCGCCTGCTCGGACGGAGGATAGATCGACGCGCAGGAGCCTGAGGGTCTCGGCGTAGATGATGTTGAGGCTACTGCCCCCGTCCATAAGGACCTTGGTGAGCCTGACGTCGCCGACGACGGGGTCGACGACGAGCGGGTATTTCCCCGGGCTCGGCACATGGTCGGGGTGGTCAGCTTGGTCGAAGGTGATGGGCTTGTCGGACCAGTCTAGGTAGACTGGCGCCGCCACCTTCACCGAGCAGACCTCCCGGCGCTCTTGCTTGCGATGCCGAGCCGAGGCATTCGCCACATGCCCATCGTAGATCATGAAGCAGTCGCGGACCTCGGGGAACTCTCCTGCTTGGTGATCTTCCTTCTTGTCGTCGTCGCGGGCCCTGCCACCCTCCGCGGGTGGCCTGGCCCTGTGGAAGTGGCGCCGAAGCATGACGCACTCCTCAAGGGTGTGCTTGACGGCCCCTGATGATAGGGGCACGGCTCCTTGAGCATCTTGTTGAAGAGGTTGGCACCTCCGGGGGGCTTTCGAGGGTTCTTGTACTCGGCGGCGGCGACAAGGTCCGCGTCGGCGGCGTCGCGTTTTGCTTGCGACTTCTTCTTGCCTTTCTTCCTGGCGCCGCGCTGAGTAGACGCCTCGAGAGCATCTTCCGATGGGCGGCCCTGGGGCTGCTTGTCCTTTCGGAAGATGGCCTCAACCGCCTCCTGGCCAGAGGCGAACTTGGTGGCGATGTCCATCAGCTCGCTCGCCCTGGTGGGGGTCTTGCGACCCAACTTACTCACCAGGTCGCGGCAGGTGGTGCCGGCAAGGAACGCGCCGATGACATCCGAGTTGGTGATGTTGGGCAGCTCGGTGCGCTGCTTCGAGAATCGCCGGATGTAGTCCCGGAGAGACTCTCCCGGCTGCTGCCAGCAGCTTCGGAGGTCCTAGGAATTCTCGAGGCACACGTACGTGCCCTGGAAATTGCCGGCGAAGGCTTGGACCAGGTCATCCCAGTTGGAGATCTGCCCCGGAGGCAGGTGCTCCAACCAGGCGCGAGCGGTGTCGGAGAGGAACAGGGGGAGGTTGCGGATGATGAGGTTGTCGTCGTCCGTTCCACCCAGTTGGCAGGCCAGGCGGTAGTCCGCGAGCCACAGTTCTGGTCTTGTTTCCCCCGAGTACTTTGTGATAGTAGTCGGGGGTCAGAACCGGGTCGGGAACGGTGCCCGTCGGATGGCCCGGCTGAAGGCCTGCGGACCGGGTGGTTCGGGCGAGGGACTCCGATCCTCCCCGCTGTCGTAGCGTCCCCCACGCCTGGGGTGGTAACCTCGGCGCACCCTCTCATCGAGGTGGGCCCGACGGTCGCGATGATGGTGCTCGTTGCCGAGGCGGCCCGGGGCCGCAGGCGCGGTGTTGCGCGTGCGCCCGGTGTTGACCGAGGCTTCCCGCATGAATCGGGAAGTCGCGGCATGAGGTTCCGAGGGGTATCCCTGCCTTCGGGAGGCAGAGCTCTCGGCCCGTCGGACCGCAGCGCCTTCCAGGAGATTCTTGAGCTCTCCCTGGATTCGCCGACCCTCGGTGGTTGATGGCTCTGGCATCGCGCGGAGAAGCATCGCTGCTGCAGCCAGGTTCTGACCGACCCCACTGGATGCGGGTGGCGGCCTGACCCTGACGTCGTCGGCGACGCGGTGCTGGAGACCCTGGGGCAGGTGACGTATTTCTCCGGCCGGGGGTTGGCCCGCCCATGCCTGCCCGACGTCCCGGCGGATCGGCTCAAGCGCTCCTGCTCCCTCGTCGAGCCTGGCCTGCGCCCCGCGGACTTGCTCGAGCTGTGGGTCGTGACCCCCCGCCGGAACGGGGACCACATCTAGCTCCCGTGGGATGTCAGCGCGAGGCACCGGCCTAGGGAGATCACCGTCCTCCGGCATGCCGAGATGATTGCCTTCGGAGGGATCCCCTAGATCGACGTGGAAACATTCGCGGCTTGGGCCGCAGTCCTCGTCGTCGAGGCTGCGGCTACCGTCGGAACAGTCGGAGAGGCAGTAGTCACATGCGGTCATGAAATCCCGCATGGCACTGGGGTTGGCAAGTCCAGAGAAATCCCAACAGATGCTGGGGTCGTCATCTTCCTCGGACCTAGAGGGCCCGTAGGTCGAGACGTCCGTCAGTCGGTCCCAAGGCGACCGCATGCGAAACCCCAGAGGGTTTGATCTCGCCTCTACGAGAGCGCCCGCCAAAGCAAGGTCGCTAGGCGGGTTGAGGCTGAGTCCAAATGACGTAGGATGGGAATCGGTCGGTACCTTTCGGTCGACGAGCAGCGACATAGTCACGTCGGGGACTGATTGCACCGTCGTCTCAGGTACGAGGGCGACGTCCTGCAAGCTCTCCGCGAGCGCACTGGCGTCGTTCGCTTGCTCGAGATCGGCGTGTCGCGGGGAGACGGCGCTCGCCTTCGTCTCAAACGCGAGGTCGACGCCCGACGCGCCCCCGTTGGGGCGCTGGGGACGTCGACTCGCTCGACAGCCGACGAGGCGCGGCCTCCCGCTTGGCCTTGGTTGCCCCGCCTCCTCCTCCGTTGGCGGGGGAGAGGACGGGGCAAGCTCGGACGTTGTTCTTCCACCACGCGGGGAAGACGTCGTCGATTCCTCCGCCGGCGAGTGGGTTGTCGGCTGCCATTGTCGTTGTTGCGCGGCGGTGGAAGGAGTATCATGTCGTAGCCGCCGTCGAAGGCCATGAACTCAAGACTCCCGAAACGGAGCACCGTCCCGGGTCGGAGAGGTTGCTGGAGACTGCCCATCTGGAGCTTGACGGGAAGCTGTTCGTCAACACGCAGCAGGCCCCTACCTGGCGCGCCAACTGTCGGCATTTCGAGACCGAGGGGTCCCTCGGGCCGACGAGTGAGTGTCGCCGCGTGCCCCAGCCCAGATGGGTCGAGCGTGGGGCCGAGCGCGAAGGGGGGAAGGAGCGAGGCGGCCGGAGATCGGTGTGAGAGAGGTGGGAATCCCGCGGCCTTCGTGTTCGTCCCGCGCCCAGGTCGGGTGCGCTTGCAGTAGGGGGTTACAAGCGTCCACGCGGGAGAGGGAAGCGAGCGGCCCCAAGAGAGCGCCTGTCCCGTCCTCGTCCCCGCGCGGCCAACCCTCTCTAAGAGGGCCCTGGTCCTTTCTTTTATAGGCGTAAGGAGAGGATCCAGGTGTACAATGGGGGTGTAGCAGAGTGCTACGTGTCTAGCGGGGGAGAGCTAGCGCCCTAAGTACATGCCGATGTGGCAGCCGGAGAGATTTTGGCACCCAGCTGGTGTGATGTCATGGCCGTCGGAGGAGCGACGGAGCCTGGCGGAGGGACAGCTGTCGGAGCGGTTGGGTCCTTGCTGACGTCCTCTTGCTTCCGTAAGGGGGCTGAGAGCCGCCGTCGTCACAGAGTATGCGGGGTGCCATCATTGCCTATCTGGCGGAGCTAGCCAGATGGGACACCGGTCTCGTTCCCTGCGGCCCGAGTCAGCTCGGGGTAGGGTGATGATGGCGCCTCCGGTTGACGTGGCTGGCCTGCGCCCTAGGTCGGGCGATGCGGAGGCTCCTCCGAAGCCGAGGTCGAGTCTGTCTTCCATGGCCGAGGCCGAGTCCGAGCCCATGGGTCGGGCGAGGCGGAGGTCGTCCGCAGAGGCCAGGGCAGAGTCCGAGCCCTGGGGTCGGGCGGAGCGGAGTTCGTCGTCTTCCGGGGCTGAGCCCGAGTCCGAGCCCTGGGTCGGGCGGAGCGGAGTTCGCCGTCTTCCGGGACTTAGCCCGAGTCCAAGCCCTGGGTTGGGCGGAGCGGAGTTCGCCGTCTTTCGGGACTTAGCCCAAGTCCGAGCCCTGGGTCGGGCGGAGCGGAGTTCGCCATCTTCCGGGACTGTGCCCGAGTCCGAGCCCTGGGTCGGGCGGAGCGGAGCTTCCTATGGTGCCTTTGGCAGGGCCTGACTGCCTGTCAGTCTCACTCTGCCAAGTGACACTGCAGTCGGAGTGGCGCAGGCGGCGCTGTCCTTCTGTCAGGCCGGTTAGTGGAGCGGCGAAGTGACGGCGTTCACTTCGGCTCTGCTGGGGGACGTGCGTCAGGATAAAGGTGTCAGGCCACCTTTGCGTTAAATGCTCCTGCGATTCGGTCGGTCGGTGCGGCGATTTAGTCAGGGTTGCTTCTTAGCGAAGGCAGGGCCTCGGGCGAGCCGGGGATATGTCCGCCGTTGGAGGGGGCCCTCGGGCGAGACAGAAATCCTCGGGGGTCGGCTACCCTTGTCCGAGGCTAGGCTCGGGCGAGGCATGATCGAGTCGCTCGAATGGACTGATCCCTGACTTAATCGCACCCATCAGGCCTTTGCAGCTTTATGCTGATGGGGGTTACCAGCTGAGAATTAGGAGTCTTGAGGGTACCCCTAATTATGGTCCCCGACAAGGGGAGAAATTTCAAATCTTAAAAATGCTTCTTGCAATCTTATTCCTATACCTTTGACTATTTGCAAAAAGTTTTTTGAAAGGATTTCTCCAAAAGATTTGCAAAAATAAACAAGTGGTGAAAATGTGGTCCAAAATGTTAAATAAGGAAAAAGCAATCCATTCACTCTTAGTCATATGATTAAAGTCTTTCATTGGTTTAATTCCAAGTAACCTATGCACATCTATCTCAATTGCAAACTAGTTACATTTCTACACTTCATATTTGCTTTGGTTAGTGTTGGCATCAATCACCAAAAAGGGGGAGATTGAAAGGGAAATAGGGTTAACCATTTCCTATAAATAGATTTTGGTGGTTGATGACCAACACAAACCATATGGACTAACTAGTTTGGCTAGATATGATTTATCTCAGGTGTATACGGTTCAACACAAACTAAGAAAAAATTCAGTTAGGGGACACAATTTATTTGGAGCAAAAGGACTTGAGTGTGCTGAAATTTGGCGCACCGGACACTTTCCAGTGCAGCAGGGCCATACAACTCCGAACCAGCTACTCTCGGGAATTCCAGGGCAGCCTTCACTATAATTGACCGGACTGTCTGGTGAGCCAGGGGAGTAACGACTCCCTGCACACCAACGGTCGACTGCAGAAGCTACATTGCGCTACAGTGCCGCGACAGAAGTCAGAGCGCAGAAGTCAGAGGGCACCGGACTGTCTGGTGCAGCAAGACGACAAGCGTCTCCAACGGTCAACTACTCC
The DNA here is from genome assembly GCA_029449295.1 of Zea luxurians. Taxonomy (NCBI): domain Eukaryota; kingdom Viridiplantae; phylum Streptophyta; class Magnoliopsida; order Poales; family Poaceae; genus Zea; species Zea luxurians. Next base: position 8,385,092 of record JAOPSE010000048.1, on the reverse strand, counting down.
GAACCCTAACGGTTGTGCTGACGTGGCGCACACCGGACACTGCACAGTGACTGTCCGATGGCGCACCGGACTGTCCGGTGCGCCCATCGCCAGCAGCCTTTACCAACAACTAGGAAGTGGTTGTGGGCTATAAATACCCCCAACCACCTCATTCATTGGCATCCATGTTTTCTGAAGATCACATTCATTACAAGAGCTATAACATTCACTCTAAGACACAACTGCAAAGATCAAATCCTCTCCAAGTCCCAGATTCATCTCAACCACTTAGTGACTTGAGAGAGAGAGAGTTTTGTGTTCATTTGCGCTCTTGTTGCTTGGATTGCCTTTCTTCCTTCCTCACTCTTTTTCTAAGTGATTGTAAAGCAAAACAAGAGACACCAAGTGTGTGGTGGTCCTTGCGGGGTCTTAGTGACCCGTGTGATTAAGGAGAATGCTCACTCAGGCTAAGTAACCGTTTGAGAGAGAGGGAAATGGTTGAAATAGACGTGGCCTTTGTGGCCTCCTCAACGGGGACTAGGTTCTTTGGAACCGAACCTCGGTAAAACAAATCACCGTGTCTACTCCCTTTGATTCTCACTTGATTTGTTTGCCCTCTCTCTAACGTTTCCTTGCTAGTATTGATTTGAGTTCGCTCTCATATGTCATACGCATCCTTTGAACAACTCTTAGCAAGAGAAACAACCTTTCGGACTTGAATTTAATTCTAATGCTAACCCCTACCTTTAGTGTGTGTTTAAGTTTATAAATTTCAGGTTTCACCTATTCACCCCCCTCTAGGCGACTTTCACCCATTGCTTATCTTAGCATCGGCAGATGTAAGTATGGTCTTGTAATTGTTGATGACTATTCCTGCTTCACTTGGGTTTTCTTTTTGCAGGATAAATTAAAAAGCCAAAGTACAATGAAGCGCTTTCTAAGGAGAGCCCAAAATGAGTTTGAGTTCAAGGTGAAGAAAATCAGGAGCGGCAATGGATCGAAATTCAAGAATTTTCAAGTGGAAGTGTATCTTGAGGAAGAAGGCATCAAGCATGAGTTCTCCGCTCCCTACACACCACAACAAAATGGTGTAGTGGAAAGGAAGAACATGATGCTTATTGACATGGTAAGGATGATGCTGGGAGAATATAAGACAAAAGAGCAGTTTTGGTAGGAAGCCATGAATACAACTTGCTGAAAGGGAAATGGGCTTAATCATTTCCTATAATCTATTTTGGTGTTTAACATCCATCACAAACTGTTGGGGGCCTTCGTCTTCCGAAGGTCCTCAAAAACATGATTTAACAATGTTTCCAGAGTGTAATACATGAACAGGTACCTTCGGATTCGGATCAGAACCACAGTGTGAGAAGCACAAACAATACAAAGGTTGACGCAGCGCCAAAGCTACGCGCAAGGGAGCTTCGGCATGACAGCTGGAAAGGGAACCGACTTAAAAGGGGAAAAGACTATTTAGACCTCGGTGGATTACCTTAGAGTCATTAGCAAATGTAAAGGGCATGGATGTAATTTCACATGGGCTGCGTCCCGTGCCTATAAATAGATGAACAGTACTCCCGTACTGTTCATGCTGACTTGGCATTTGCTTTTTCGTCACGCTCGTACCTTTGCTTTCTGTCAAGCCGAAGGTACCAAATGTAATCTAATATTGTTCTTATGATAATTTATGATTATATATTGAGAAATATATATGATAATGTTATTGTTCACATTGTTTCTTATGCTTTACATGCTCCATTCGTTGTTAATAATTATACATATATGTATGTGGAGATGATGAAGATATGTCCTTCATGACCTTCATCCGAAGATCATTATATCCTTGAGGAAATAATGCTTCGAAGGACGAAGGGCATTAACAAGTAACCTGTTTTGGTGTTGCCTTGTTCTCAATTTATAGCATTTGAGAGCAAGTCCCCAACACAAACCACGTGGACTAATTAGTTTGCCAAGCTGACATTTATCTCAGGTGCATAAAGTTCAACATAAACCAATAAATAAATTGAGTTGGGGAACTCTATAAAGTTTGGAGCAAAGACAAGAAGAGGTGCTGATAGTGGCGCACCAAACAGTGTCCGGTGTGCACCGGACACTATCCGGTGCCCAGGCCAAGCCACTCGCGAACTGGTCGCTCTCGGGATTCTCTGGAGACACTCCGCTATAATTCATCGGACTATCCGGTGTGCACCGAACATGTCCGGTGAGCCAACTGAGCAACGGTCAGATGTGCCAACGGTCGACTGCGGTGTATAGTGCGCAAGTCAGAAGTCAGAGCAGCAAATTCAGAATGCACCGGACATGTACGGTGTGCCACCAGACTGTCCAGTGCAGCAAGAAGACAAAAGACTTCAACGGTCAACTACTCCAAACCCTAATGGTCTGCTGACGTGGCAGGCACCTAACAGTGAACAGTGCCCTGTCCGGTGCACCACCAGACTGTTCGGTGTGCCATCGACAGCAACACCTGGAGTAGTTGTTGGGGCTATAAATACCTGGAGTCGTGTTCATTTGTGTTGATCTCCACTCGATTTATTTCCCCTCCCTTCCTCTCTCTAAAAGTTCCCTTGTTCATATTGATTTTAGTTGGCTCCCAAAGTTATCCACATTGATTGAGCAACTCTTGGCAAGGAGAACTATCTTCCGCACTCCGGATTATTTCTAACACTAACCCCGAGCATAGTGCATGTTTAAAGTTTGTAAATTTCAGGTTTTGCCTATTCACCCCCCTCTAGGCGACTTTCACTTGCCATGCCATAAACCGCCTCTACCTTCATCGCCTCCTCAAGAAGACAACATATGAGCTCCTAACCTGTAACAAACCAAATGTTTCATACTTTCGTGTATTTGGGAGCAAATGTTATATCTTGGTTAAGAGAGGTAGACATTCAAAGTTTTCTCCCAAAGATGTAGAAGAGTTTTTACTAGGTTATGATTCAAATACAAAAGCATATAGGGTCTTTAACAAATCTTCGGGTTTAGTTGAAGTCACTATGGCGATAGGTGATCTTGATTCAAATACAAAAGCATATAAGAACTATGGCATATAGGGTCTCCCAAAGCAAGTTGATCTTGATGATGTAGATGAAGATGAAATTCCAATGACCGCAATAAGAACTATGGTGATAGGTGATGTGCGACCATAGGAACAAGATCAACCCTCTTTCTCAACAATGGTGCAACCCCCAACTCAACATGAGGAACATGTACCTCAAGAAGAAGGCATGGATCAAGAGGGAGCCCATGAAGAAAACGACAAGTAGGAAGAAGTACCACATACACTTCCAACTCAAGTTCGAGCCACCATTCAAAGGAATCATCCGGTGGATCAAATCCTTGGTGACATCAGCAAGGGAGTAATTAATCATTCCTGATTGGCCAATTTTTGTGAGCATTACTCCTTTGTTTCTTTTATTGAGCCTTTCAGGGTAGAAGAAGCCTTGTAGGATCTGGACTGGGTGTTGGCCATACAGGAAGAGCTCAACAACTTCAAGAGAAATGAAGTGTGGAGCCTGGTGCCACGTCCGAAGCAAAACGTTGTGGGAACCAAGTGGGTGTTCCGCAATAAGCAAGACGAGTACAGGGTGGTGACAAGAAACAAGGCTCGACTTGTGGCAAAAGAATATGCCCAAGTCACAGGTTTGGATTTTGAGGAGACTTTTGCTCCTGTAGATAAGCTTGAGTCGATCCGCATTTTATTGGCCTATGGTGCTCACCATTCTTTTAAGTTGTTTCAAATGGACGTGAAGAGCGCTTTCCTCAACGGGCCAATCAAGGAGGAAGTGTATGTGGAGTAACCCCCTAGCTTCGAGGATGACAGGTATCCCGATCATGTCTATAAGCTCTCTAAGGCGCTCTATGGGCTTAAGCAAGCTCCAAGAGCATGATATGAATGCCTTATAGATTTTTTATATCTAATTCAAGGTCGGGAAAGCTGATCCTATTTTTTTACTAAGACTTGCAATGGTAATTTGTTTGTATGCCAAATTTATGTCGATGACATAATATTTGGTTATACTAATCAAAAGTTGTGTGAGGAGTTTAGCAGGGTAATGATGCTGAAATTCAAGATGTCAATGATGGGCGAGTTGACTTATTTCCTCAGATTTCAAGTAAAACAACTCAAGGAAGGGACGTTCATCTCCCAAACAAAGTACGCACAAGACTTGCTCAAGAAGTTTGGGATGAAGGATGCAAAGCTCACTAAGACGCCAATGGGAACCGACGGACACTTGGATCTTGACAAAGGAGGTAAGTCTGTTGATCAAAAGGCATACTGGTCTATGATAGGTTCATTACTTTATATTTGTGCTAGTAGACCAAATATAATGCTTAGCGTATGTATGTGTGCTATATTTTAATCCGGCCTCAAGGAATGTCACCTTGTGGCTGTGAAGCGAATTCTTCAATATTTAGTTCATACGCCTTGCCTCGGGATCTGGTATCCAAAAGGGTCCACCTTTGACTTAATTGGATATTCATACTCTGACTATGTCGGGTGCAAGGTTGATAGGAAGAGCACATAAGGGACTTGTCAGTTTCTGGGAAGGTCCCTGGTGGCCTGGAGCTCAAAGAAACAAACATCTGTTACCCTATCCACCGTCGAGGTTGAGTATGTTGCTGCAGGTCAGTGTTGTGCGCAACTACTTTGGATGAGGCAAACCCTCCGGGACTTTGGCTACAATCTAAGCAAAGTCCAACTCCTATGCGATAATGAGAGTGCAATCCGCTTTGCGGATAATCCTGTTGAACACAGTTGCACTAAACACATAGACATCCGATATCACTTTTTGAGAGACCACCAGCAAAGGGGAGATATCGATGTTTGTCATATTAGCACTGAGAACCGGCTAGCCGATATCTTCACCAAGCCTTTAGATGAGAAAATGTTTTGTAGGCTACGTAGTGAGATAAAAGTCTTAGATTCGCGGAACTTGGATTGATCTGTATCATACATGTGTCTTTATGCCTTTGATCATGTTCCTTTAAGCATTATTGTCTTTACTTGCTTATTTTGGTGCTCAAGTTATAAAATGTCATCCTCGGACCTCACAAGTCCTTGTGCAAATGATGCATATATTTAGGGTGAGGATATGCTACAACTTGACCCTCTAGGACTAATATGTTTGCTTGAGTGATTTTGATATAGTCTCAAAGGTGAATTGAAAGGGAAACAATGGACTTGGACAAAGAAAACGCCTGCATTACGGTATCAATGTCTCTTGTTCCAAGTCATTATTGTGTTTTCTCATTGCCCTGTTTTTTATTTGCAATTTTTTGGCAATGGGGTTTAAGGCCACTAGTTCTTCCATTTAAGTGCTTAATGCCAAAGGGAGAGAAATTAAGGTTAAAGCAACTGGATCAGCTACCACTTGTGAAATTTTTGAAAAAAATAAGTGCAAGTATACTTGGTTTTTTTATCAAAACCCTCTTATTGCAAAAACTACTCTCTTGTGGGGGAGAAATTTGATTATGGGAAACAGGGGGAGTTTTGGCTTTTTGATCAAAACTAGTCTTAAAAGATATTTTGATTTGCCAAAACAAAATGTTTTGACATAGAGATAGGAAAATGAATTTGCTTTGTAAAAACAAACCAAGTGGTGACAAAATGATCAAAATATGCCAAATCTTGTAACAATTAAATTGGTTTTGAGTTGGACATCATTTTGCACATTTTTGGCTCACATTTGGAGATGTTATTGCATTTTGAGTTTCTTTTGATGTGTTGGTATTAATCACCAAAAATGGGGAGGTTAAAAGGGAAATGTGCCCTTAGGCCATTTCTATTTGTTTTGGTGATTAAATGCTCAACACATTACATTTAGACTAACATCATCTTACATAAGCAAATAAACATAGGTATGCAAAACAAATTGAGCTTAGAAGAGGGCAAAGTACAAATCTATATGGTACCAAGTGAAAAAGGTAACCTCTGGACACTTAGTCAATTGTGTAGAAAATGGTGACGCCTAAGAGGGGGCAGTGAATTAGGACTTCTAAAACTTTCTCTAAACTAGGCCAAAAATGAATCCCTAGCACAAAACCTATGCAAATAATCAAACTAGAATATGCAAACTAGGTTTTGTCTAAGTGTTGCTATCTCCACCGCAAAGCCTAAGTTTCAATCCTAAATGATCTAATTAGAAAGACAAGATTGAAACTTAAATACTTAATATAAATGTAGAAGGTAAAGAGCAAGGTAGAGATGCAAACTCTTGTGGATGACGCTAATATTTTTACCGAGGTATCCGAAACCACACAAGGTTCCGACTAATCCTCGTTGGTGCCTCTACGCAAAGCGTAGCCCACGCGAGGGCCAAGCACCACAATTGAGTAACTCCATAGAGAGCCGCGGGCCTTCTCCACACGCAAGTGGTGCTCCGCTTCTGGCTACTCTCGGACGCTCCCCGCCGTCTCCACTATCGAGCTTCCGGCCGAAATGTCGCGGGCCTCGTTCCCTCCGATACACGATGGCGGCCATGACACAAACACAGTTGTCACAGTCTTGCAAGACTGTCGTCCCACTCGGTACAATTACAACGGCTCATGCAAGAGCCGAGGGGTTGTGTGATTTTTCTAAACTCACTCAACTAACTATGATTCACCTAGAGCAAGCGCTAATGCGATCTAACTAACCTAAGCACTTCGCAAAGCACCTACGCTAATCACTGAGTGATTCTATTAAAAAATTGGGCGTATGAGCACTTGGAAATGTCTATAATATGCCTTGGTATGTTGCTTGGGCTCCCACACGTTGAAATGGCCGGTTGGGGGGTATTTATAGCCTCCCCCACAATTATAGCTGTTGGACAGAAAGCAGCAGCTTTCTGTCAACGAGCGCACCGGACAGTCCGGTGCCCACCGGACATGCACTGTTAATTGTTCGGTGCCCTGCCACGTCCGCCGACCGTTGGGGTCTGTAGCAGTCGACAGTTGGATCCGACCATTGCTAAACTGTTCGGTGCACACCGGATAGTCCGGTGTTACAGCCCAAGAGCACCTAGTTGTAGGCCTCTCTGCGCAGACTGCCCGGTGTCCCACTAGATAGTCCGGTGCACACCAGATAGTCCGTCGACCGTTTTGGTCTATAGCAGTCGACCATTGGATCCGACTGTTGATAGACTGTCTGGTGCACACCGGATAGTCCGATGCTACAGCCCGAGAGTGTCTAGTTGTAGGCCTCTCGCGCAGACTGCCCGGTGTCCCACCGGACAGTTCGGTGCACACCGGACATTTTTTTGTTTACCCTCAGTGCACCACAAGTGCGCTGGCTGACTGCCCTCTTCATGGATTTCTTTGCTAATTCCTTGGGCTTCTTTTGTTCTCCAGTTTTGGACTTCTACACTTCTTTTTATGTTTTCTTTTGAGGTGTTGCATCCTCAGTGTCTTAGTCTAATCCTCTTCGCATCATGTGAACTATAAATACAGACACTAGCAAACACATTAGTCCACATGTTATGTTGATCATCAAACACCAAAATCTCTTTAGCCAAATGGCCCGGGGTCCATTTTCCTTACAAATTGTTTTGTGTACTAATCATACTTTACGAAGTCATAGCCAAATGCACCCATCCCGATGTAAATGAATGGCACCAACAGGTCTATGGTGTCTCTTTTATGTCAACTGCTGATGATGAAGTTGAGGAAGATTGTCCTGCTGGTGATGTGGATCAGTCTGCCCCTCCTCCTTACCAAGGTGATCAGGGCCCCTCTTTTTCTTATCCTCCTCCATAGGATCCATCTGTTAGCACTCCTCCTGCTAACCCTGGGGAGGAAAACTTCACTGTAAATCTGGCTGCCCGTTTCTTTGATCCTTTTCCTCCGTGGTAATTTGTGGTCATCCCTCCTCCTGTTTTTGGTCACCCCATGAAGTTTGTGTTACCCGCTCGTTGAGCTAAGTTAAGAAGAGATTGCCTTGAGCTTGGTGGTTGGCTTGTTGAGGATTAGGGTTGGAAAAGACTCAACCTTTTGTGGGCTCCTCAACGAGGAGTATGACACCTTTGTGGTGGAAGCCAAACCTCGAGTTAAAGCATGTGTTCTTGTGTTCTTGTTGTATTCTTGAAAAGTGATTTAAATTGTTGGTTAGTGCATCTTTGTTTTTATCTTATGTGTGAATCTTGTGGACTCGGTTCACATTGATTTGACACCCATTCGAGTGGATCTTCTTTAGGGCAAGATATAAGAAAGAATCTCTCATTATGACGCGCATTCTCCGGCAACCGCTCGCGCACTTGGTCTGTATTCCCCCGCCCACGCTCTCTCCCCTGCTCGGCCACCTCATTTGCAGACCGCGCCTACCTCACCCAATCTCACCCACCAGTGTTGTGCTGATCACCGTGCCAGAGCCCCATTCCTGCCTCGTCCGGTGTCGCCGTTGGCGCCTCGTCGCGCCCAGCACGCCGTTCGCCGGAGGCCGTGTCGAGCCCAGGACGTTCATCTCTGTCCGCCCGTGGTGAGCCCCTCCTCCTTCCTCTCTCCATCCCCTCTTCCTCTCCCCTCGTTGCGCTCGACATGGCGACCGCCCGCCATGGCCAGGGGTCGGCTGAGCCAGCCCGGCCGCCCCTCTCTTTTATCTCCCTGGCCGCAGGTGTGGTCCAACCGTGCTAGTGTGCCTGCCTAGTGCGCCTGCCTCACCCACTGGAGCCGCTACCCCGACTGCCACCGCGCCGAGCGCCTTCGCCGAAGCTCACATGAACCCCTCCATCTCTAGTGCTATGGCTGACGAGGTCCTATGGCCGACTCGGTCGCCCTTTCTCCTCTCCCCAGCATCCCATGGCGCTCTCGAGCCGCCGACCTCGTCCGCGCCTCGCCCGAGTTCCCGCGCTCGCGGCCCGCTCTCGCCATGAGATTAACAAATGTTTAATAGGTTCACATTACCATAGACCTCATCTATATAATTAGTTTTATAATTGGACTATATTTAATATTTGTAACTAGCATTCAAACATCCAATGTGACAGGACAAAAATTCAGTGCTCTTGCATCCAAACACCCCTAAGGCTAACTCCAAATGTCCTCCCTCCCAAAATCCCCTATTCGTATTTTTTATTTTCCTCTACAACCATTCTTCTATTCAGCTTCTCATTTATTCTTAACTGAGCTATTTAACTTTTCTATATCAGTTTCTAAAGTTTCTTTTGAAAAATATATAAAATCATATAATATTTCAAGTATCATAATCTTAAAAGCGTTAATTTTACAGTTAAAAACATTTGTTAACAAAAGAGGGAGATTACTCTCTCCCCATGTTGCGAGTGAAGCAGAGGCGTCGTTGGAACATCTTGGGGTGGCCGTACACTGATTTGCGGGGAGGGAAACACTCATGAGCCTTTTGGACTATTCATTATGGACTAGGTGGGTGCACGTGCGTTGCAACGGAAACATATCGTCAGCATAGGGAAAGCAGCTCCTACCAATCTGGTATCAAAGGTCTCAACGATCATAAGCTCTGCCGCTGCCCCCTAGGCAGCAGCCGCCGCCAGCATCAGGCGGCCCCCAGCAACGTCCAGCACGCTGATCACAGCCCCTGCTTCGTCGGGAGCCATGATGCTTCGCCGATACTCCCCCAAATACTCAGCCTCCTTGCCGGGCAGCACCACTGGGAGCATGGCGGCCCCGCAGCCAATGGTACATTGTACGGCGTGGTAGACGGGCTGCTCTCCCAAGAGTGTAGCAGCCTGCTGCCCCATGTAAATGGACAAACAAAAAAATTATTGCTACAAACTTATGATCAGCTAGACAAACAAAAAAACAATGTAAATGATATATAAAGTTGTTATTATGAGTAAGTTAGAAAGCGCTACAACAATACGACAACCCCATGAGACCATGATGCACAATAACAAAGATCCACTATGCATAAAACTCCCAAGTGAACAACACCTGTGATGAATCTGCTACTGACGCTAGAGTTGTCAATGCTCCCCCGTGCACCATTTGCTTGCCATTCTAGAATATGAACATGAGCAGTTAGCATTGTTTACTAACCATGATAACAAATATAATTGAAGCAACCTGAAACCTAATTCAACACAAGTAATTGCGTACCTGAAGAAGAACAAGTAATTTATTCATGATTCCATCTAGTTAAGGCGTCAAAAATTCTAGTGTACAATTCTCACTAAAATTCAAAATCGTTGAAACAGCATGTGCCTATAAACAAGAAGAGCAATACAGGTCAAAATAGATTGCCAGGTCCTAAGATGTATGACATGAACATGTAATCTGGTATACTAGAATATATGCATACAAATTGTATAAACTTAATATCTCAATGCACACAAAAGACTTAAACAACATTCAGTTTAGAGGTCTGGCATACATAAAGTTAGTAGTTGCTTGGTAATTAAATTATTTTTTATCAAAGAAACTTGTAAGCTCAAAGATCAAAAGGGATTTGTTTGACATTTAGATGTGTTAGCTGCCCACATATATTTATATTTAAAACATGTAAACCACACACAAACCATATTGGTCTACATCAACTGCCCACATATATTTATATTTAAAACCTGTAAACCACACACAAACCATATTGGTCTACATCAACCTATTTATTGATGCAACCTCAATTAAAAAATGTGATGTCTTACAATTTTTAATAATAGGCAAATATGTCGACAATCGTACATTAATCTAATCCTTTTTAGCGATATTGATAAGTCTTTATTGTATGTTTGCAGGGATAGCATAGCGGCATGAATTGTCCTCGTAACTTAACAGATCAATTACAAAGTTTCTTCGATGATCTTTGCATCCTACACACAAAGACGTAAGAGAACAAAACGTCAAATTTATATTATGTAACTGAAATGTATGTTTGAACATGAAACAAATGTACTCCACTCACCCTATCAAATTCCATTCGTCTAGCACTCCCCCACATGACCATAGCTTGTAGAACAAAGTAGCTGGTATTAACCCTATAGAATAATGTTCGGCCAACTATATCATATACAATGGTTATCATAGAAAAAATTTAAATTGTTGAGAACATGGTATTGAGAAAATACCCTTTTAAATCAATTGGAACACCAGACCGAATTGTATGTTCCCACTTAAAAATATCCTCTGCCCATCCAAAACGTTTCTTATTGTAGGCAATCTTATATTTCTTTGAGGCCATGATAATTGCTTCCGCAAACCTCTTGTATGGAATGTGTTTACACCAATCTTGAGTGGGTGTAAAGTCTATAAAAGTTACGTGCTTTTTACCATGATCAATTACGAAAAGTGCGTAGCATCCGTTGAATTTCCATGGCATAAGAACCGACAAAATATCAGTCATTAGGATTGCAACAAAGTGCCTTTTATAAATACATTCGAAATGAACACATACTTACATATTTACGACCAGTGATATAATAGTTCAATGAAGGCCAACAGTCGAGTGTTTTGGCTAACTCTTCTGCTGTAGAATCCTGATGGTACTTTGGAAGTTTACCAAAACCAACCATTCTCTGGATAAATATATATACATGTCCACATGAGGATTATATGTATAGATACAATATATTACTACATTATTGATTGGAAACAAACTTACCCAGAAGCGCATGTCCATATAATGTTTTTTATCCTTTATCATTTCATCTTTCGACATATGTGACTCTTTAATGGCCAACAATCGAACAGCCATGTCAAAACATTTTAGAGTCATATCTAGATTTACCCTTAATACGTTTTACATGTCTTTGACAGATATTTCTATCTTAAAAGGGTTGAAACTTCGCACCCATGTCATCCTGTAATGCAGCATGTCAAAAGTCTATATCAAAACTCTACGTAGTTGGTACCTATAAAATAGATAAAACAATGAGCACTTACTCTAATGTCGTATCATCTTGGATTTTCATGATGTAATCACATAGAACATCTATTAAATCGGCTTTGGTCACTGGCATGTCCTTTGTGGAAAGGCCACTCAGTAAAAATTCATTAGTGCACTCATCGGTCGGGATTTTTATAGGAGTTCTTTTATCCCAATCATGAACAAACCACCTTTCTAAGTCTGCTTGAGTGATGGGGCCATCATCATCTTCCATCAATACTTCGCTATCTTTAGATACACAAAGTAGTTTCCTCTTCTTAGGATTTGTGGGACTATCTAATATCTGAACATCAGAGGAGCTTCCAGCATCGACTTGTTTGTCATACTTATATAATGGACACCCCTTTCTCTTGTTTATATCTGAACATAGTAACATAGCAGCCAATTTTTTCCTAAAGTGTGACATGTCATCCTACAAATAAGAAACAATTTATTTAGCAATTATATGTATCAATTGGTTTGGCATAATAACAGAAGACAACAAACAGATATTCATGTTCTAGCCGCATCTAATTTATTGTTCAGGAAAGAGACCCATCAGAAAATGCAAACTGCCAACAAGAAATTCTATGCATGTGATAAATATGCAAATTGCAGTTATGTCCACAGTGTATGCAAAGCAAAACGACTGAACCAATCATAAAAATCGTAGGTCGGACTGTCCATGTAGCATCCCAAAAATTCAAATCTTGAAAATTTCTCAAACTCGCTCTAAATTCAAAATGAATTTCAAATTTCATTTCAAAATGTTTGTTTGCAAATTGATATCAGCAAATAAAATATAGTGGTCTATATTCTCTCTAAAATCCTCCTCAAAATATCCTACAAATATTTCCCCAGTGATCACCCTCAAATTCTTTTCAGAAATACTGCCCAGATATTTCTCGAGTGATCCCCCTCAAATTCTTCTAGAAATACCGCCCAGATATTTCCCGAGTAATCCCCTTCAAGTTCTTTCCAGAAATACTGTCCAAATATTCCACCAATATATCTCCAAGTATTTTCCTCCTAAGAAATACCTTTAGAATCATTTTTCATGTCCCTACAAATATTTTCTTCATAACTTTCCTCATGCTCACACGTATATGTATGCCTCCGGTGTCATACGTTGAGCTCTACAAGCTAATTACACTCATATAAGACAAATCCATGCTAATCTCCCACTAATCCTTTCATCCTCCAACTAATCCTCTCATCCCTCCCCCTAATCCTCCCACCATGGCTATAAATAGAGGGGCAAGGGCCTCCCCTCAAGCCACCCCAAGCATTTCATGGCAACTCTCTCCACTCCCCCCCCCCCCACACGGCCATTCCACCTCCCACACAAGCACACACTAGCACAAGGATCGTTCGGTCGTTCTTCGATCGTTCGTCCCCCTGTTCTTAGTTTGTTCGTTCGTTCGTCCGATCGTTCGATCGTTCGTCCGATTGTTCGATCGTTCGTCCGATCGTTCATGGTTCGTTCGTCCGATCGTTCGTTCGTCCAAATAATCTTTTTCCTGTTGTTATGCTACCAAAATTCCGATCGTTCGTTCGTTCGTTCATTCGATCGTTCATCGTTCGTTCATAGTCCCTATTCATCGTTCATCGTTCGTTCATAGTCCCTATTCATCGTTCATCGTTCGTTCATAGTCCCTATTCATCGTTCTTCTAGATAATCTTTGTCTTGTCGTTATGCTGCCGAAATTCTGATCGTTCGTTCGTCCGAGCATTCGATCGTTCGTCCATAGTTCCTATTCATCGTTCATCGTTTGTTCATCGTCACTATTCATCGTTCATCGTTCGTTCATACGAACTATTCACCATCACTATTTACCATTACTATTCATCGACACTATTCATCATTGTTACTATTCATAGTTACTGTTGGGAACTTGTTCTCAAATGCTATGAATTAAGAACAAGGCAACATAGAATGTTAAATGTTTCATCGACACTATTCATCATTGTTAGAATGTTTTAACTTTGGAGGGTGCGACCAACACAGCGGCTGCTCCTGCCCCGAAGGTTCCCCAAGAACCATCGCAGAATACTGTCCAAACTTCGGCATCTTTACTCGCTTCTTCTTCCTGAGCCCCTGGCGTCCAGTCAACAATGAAGTCTGCTAACGCTTGGGACTGAATCGAAGATCTATGCACATAATCAATGCAGAACTCATTGAGTTCCGCAGCCCATTTTCCAACCCTTCCAGTAGCTTCTCTATTTCTCATAATATCCTTCAATGGTTGTGAAGAAGGGACAATTATATTGTATGCTTGAAAATAGTGCCGAAGCTTCCTGGAAGCCATCAAAACAGCATACAGCACCTTCTCTAATTCTGTATAATTTTTCTTTGATAAACTAAGAACTTCGGATACAAAGTATATTGGGGCTTGCTTTTTGACTTGCCCTTCAAGCCTCTCTTGGACAAGTGCCGCATTTACCGCTGAGTGCGAAGCTGCCACATATAACAACAGAGGAGCCCCTGGCGTTGGTGGAGTTAGCGTCGTTAGGTCTATCAAATATTGCTTCAGCTCTTCGAAGGCTCTCTGCTGAACTGGTCCCCATTGAAAAACTTCGGCTGACTTCAGCACTTCGAAGAATGGTAAATTTCTCTCTGTTGATCTAGATATGAATCTGTTGAGAGATGCTAGTCTTCCTATCAATCGTTGAGCCCCCTTCTTTGTGCTTGGTGGTTCCATTCGAAGGATAGCTTCGATTTTATTTGGATTAGCTTCAATCCCTTTTGTTGAAACTAGGTAGCCAAGGAATTTCCCCTTCTTTACTCCGAAAACACACTTTTCTAGATTCAGTTTTAGACCAGCCTGTCTAAAATTAGCGAAAGTCTCCTGCAGATCAGCAATGTGATTTTCTTGCTTCGTGCTTTTTACAATGATATCATCAACATAAGTTAGCACATTTCTGCCTATCTGAGAATGAAGAACCTTTGCTGTCATTCTGCTGAAGCTTCCTCCAGCATTCTTGAGCCCCTCAGGCATCCGAAGGTAACAATATGTTCCGCTAGGGGTTATGAAGCTGGTTTTTGGCTCATCCTCCTTCATCCAAATTTGATGATAGCCTAAATAACAATCCAACAGACTCATAAGTTCTGATGAAGCTGCTGCATCAACTAGGGAATCTATCCTTGGCAATGGAAACTCATCCTTCGGACAGGCCTTGTTGAGATCAGTAAAATCAATACACATCCTCCATTTGTCATTGTCCTTTTTTACCATAACAGTGTTGGCCAGCCATTCTGGATACTTCACTTCTCTAATGACTCCGGCGCTGAGGAGTCTTTTTACTTCATTTCGAGCACCTTCGGCCTTGTCATCAGACATCTTCTGAAGCCTCTGCTTTCTGGGTCTGAAAGATGGATCAACATTGAGCGAGTGTTCAATAACATCCCTGTTGACGCCACAGAGATCGTTAGCCGACCATGCAAAGACATCTTTGTTGTTGAAGAGGAACCTTATCAGGGTTTTCTCTTGTTGCTCAGACAATTGAGATCCTAGCAGCACCTTTTGCTCTGCGATATCTTCGCATAAAAGCATGGGTTTCGGCTGATCGGCCGAAGCAGCCTTCTCCCTTCTGTACTTGTACTGCTCACAAGCTTCGGCTTCATCTATATTGTGAATTGCTTTTGAATCAGTCCAATTCCCCTCGACCTTTCTGGCAGCTTCCTGACTCCCATGAATAGCAATAGGTCCCTGATCCGAAGGTATCTTCATGCAAAGATATGCTGGATGAAAAATTTCTTCGAAAGCATTGAGTGTTCCGCGACCAATGATAGCATTGTAAGGATACTCCATGTCGACAATGTCAAACACAACTTGCTCAGTCCTTGTATTGTTGACGAATCCGAAGGTCACTGGCATGGTAATCTTACCAAGCGCTACAATCTGTCTTCCTCCGAAGCCACAAAGAGGGTGTGTAGCATCATGAATCTTGTCTTCGGACTCTTGCATTTGTCTGAAGGCCTTAGCAAATATAATATCCGCTGCACTGCCTGTATCAACCAAAACATTGTGGACCAGAAATCCTTTGATCACACAAGAGATAACCATAGCATCATTGTGTGGGTAATCCTTGAGCTGAAGATCCTCTTGAGAGAAGGTAATTGGAATGTGAGACCATCTTGACTTGATGAAGGGTCCTTGTGCCCCTACATGTTGTACTCTTCTCTGTGCCTCCTTCTTCTGTTTCTTGTTAGCCGGCTCTGAGCATGAACCACCTGTTATCGGGAGGATCAGCTTCGGAGCCGAAGCAGTTCCAGCTTGGTTCTTGAACGAAGCCATCGTCTCAAAAAAGTGGAAGTGAGTTCACCGGAGGTGGGCGCCAATGTTGGGAACTTGTTCTTAAATGCTATGAATTAAGAACAAGGGAACATAGAATGTTAAATGTTAAAATCCTTCGTCCGCTGAAGCATTATTTCCCTGAGGATTTAATGAGCTTCGGACGAAGGTCATGGATGGTAAATCACGAAGATCATATCTTCGTGTTCAGAGATAAGACAATGCGAAATGAAATATAAAATATAAAACGTTAAAGAATACCAAGAATAAATAACATTATTTATTTATTTTATAATATAAATTGAAATATTAAAACATGATATTTAGTTACATTTATACCTTCGCCTTGGCAGAAAACAATAATTCCAGAGTAATGCGTTAGCGATTACAGGAGTGCGTGAACAGTAAAGGAGTACTGTTCACTATTTATAGGCACAGGACGCAGCCTGTAAGAAATTACAATCATACCCCTTACAAAAGATTACAATTATGACTCAGACCCTTATGGACTAAAAAGTCATTCCATCTTTAAGTCGGTTCGATCCTTCATCTTCGGATACGCTATAATATCGAAGCTTCATGAGCGGTAGCTTCGGTATCACGTATAAACAGGTTTTGCCGAAGGTGTTTCTTCATGCAGGACCTTCGGCGACGAAGCATGGTCCCAACAGTAGCCCCTTCGAGGTGCTAGATCGTTTTTCGTAACGAGCTTGATCCGTGAAAAAAAAAATCTCTTAGGCTTCGGGAAGCCGAAGGTCCGAAAAATACCTTCCCTGAGCTCGTTGCCGGGAAACGATACAATTTCCGAGCGCGAAGCGGTCCCACCATGCAGGTTCACCTTCTCGGGTTTTGTGGCCCACCGTTCAGTGGGTGCGAGCGACTGTTTGCCCGGTGTAAAAGACTTGACGATTCACCTTCTTACCTGCAGCACTATATAAACAGACGGGTAGGTGTGAAGTTACCACAGCATTCATTGCTATTGCACTGTTTTGCTGCCAAAAATTTAACCATAGCCGAAGCTTGACTTTTGCATTCAAACGAAGCACCTCTTTGGATTCTGCTTCGTCACAAGAAGAGCTTCGGAAAAAAGGTTATTAATTTCCAAAAAATTTATAATCAAATGGCCAGAGTACGTTCCACTGCCAGGGTTGAGCGTGATGGAGATGAGAACGAAGCCATTGAAACTGTTCCGATTTCCGAAGCAATGTGGCGTTCTGGGCTAGTTTCATCAGGGGACACACCTGCTGCCGAAGCAACACAAGCTGATGTTGAAGAAGTTGGTTCCGAAGATGAGTACAGCTGCGGGGTGCCAAGTAAACCTAGTCATCTGGACTTTGGAAAGTCCACCATCTCTGAAGCTGATCTTCCTAAAATGGTGAAGCTGGGTTATTTTAGTGAGGCCAAGAAGGAATTAATTCGTTTTGGTGGAGAAGAAACTATCCCAAAGCCAGGAAAGGATGAGGTAGTAGTCTTCAAAAGTTTTCTTAAAGCTGGTTTAAGATTCCCCCTAAACAAGATGATTGCTATTCTACTGAAGAAGTTTGGGATTTACCTTCATCAGCTGACCCCTAATGCTATCGTTAGGTTAAGTGTTTGTATTTGGGCCCTTCGTAGCCAGGGAGTGGAACCGTTCGGTGAGGGTTTCTGCTGAGTTCATGAATTACACTACCAGACTAAAGCCAGAGGAGATGGTATGCACGAGAATTTTGGCTGCTACAATTTTGCTTATCGCAAGACTACAAAGTTTCCAGTGATAAGCTACCGAAGCAAATGGCCAGCCGGATGGAAGTCTGAATGGTTTTATGTTAAAGTTGATGAAGATGAAGATAAATTGGTCCAGAGTCCGCTAGAACTAACCTTCAGAGATACGAGGCCCCGATGCAACATGATAATGGGGAGCCCGAGTCAGATTGCTTTGGCTGAATTTCGAGTGATTTCAGATCATATTGGCACTAGAGACTTAGTGCAGGAATTTTTGGCTTTTAAAGTGTTCCCAACACTGAAGGAGTGGGAGATGCCGAAGCTAGAGGGAGAAAAGAAGAAGGGAGAACTTGTTCGATTGCCTTATCACTACAAGTTTAAGAAACATTTTAAAGCACCCTGCCAAGAGTGGTTGGACACAATTGAGATTATGTGCAACGATATCCTCGGCAACTACTCTAAGAAAGAAGATCAGTTAATGACTGCGGCCTTCGGCACTCGTCCGAAACGAAGATTGAATCAGGTGCTGGATGCCTTGAATTTTGATTACCCTGACTATGAGCAACTGGACGGAGATGCCGAAGGCCAGAAAAGAAAAAGGATTGCCAGCGTCCTTGACAAAGAAGGCACCAAATTGGCTAAAAAGGAGAAAGAAATTTCTGAGAAAAGAAAACCGAGCCCTGAGCCGAAGATAGCTGCTCCAAAGAAAAGAAAAGCTGCATCCCCAAAACCAAAGACGTCGGCCCAAGAGGAGGAAGCTCCTGCAACACCTTCTACTGCCGAAGTGGAAGAGATTCTAAAGGTAATGACTGAACCTTTGCCTATCAAGCTAAGTCCACTGGCGCCAGAACTGACGAAGTTTTTTCAGAAGGAAAAAGAACCTTCGGCAACAGAAAGTCCCGCTAAGCCGAAAAAACGGAGAATTATCCAAGTGGCCGATGTCATTCATCAGACATCGCCACCGACATCGGCGTCAAAAACACCATTTATTGAAAGCGCTGTCGCTGCCAAAACCACAGCCACCGGAGCCGAAACTACCAGAGCCGAAGCCACCGAAGCAGCCACCGAAGCCGAAGCCACCGGAGCCGAAACCGAGACCACCGAAGATCCTAATCTAGAAACTACACTTGGTGATATTGATAACATGCTTCTGAAAATGGCTGAAGAAGAAGTTGTTGCGACCACGGTGGACACGACAATTGAGAAAGGAAAAAAAAACAAATTGAAGACACTTTGGAAGAAGAAAACTTTAATTTTCAAGATATACTTGGACAAGAGTTATCAGAAACTGAGAAAGAAGAGCTAAAGAAATATGCTATATCCTGTGGATACAAACCAGGGTCTCTGCTGTTTGGCGGAGTCAATGAAGGGAAACTAAGATGCCTTTGGAATCGAACCGAGGCCAAGGTTGTTAGGACTTTCTCAAAGAGTGTTGGCGTGCCGAAGATTGAAGCGGACCTCTGCAGGTACCAGCGACAGCATATCGCCGGTAGCTTGCTCTATGCTAATTTCAAGGTACAAACTCAATTGCCGAAGATTGTTAGGACTTTTGAATTAAGATGTTTTCTGACGAAGGTTGTTTTGGCAGAGTATATTACTAAGTAAAGTGCTGAGGATGCAACAAGATCTTGAAGACGAGAAAAACGAAGCTACCATCAAAGATCTAGAAGACAAAGTCGAAAGTTACGAAGCTGCTTTGAAGAAAAAGGACTTCGTCGTTCAAGACCTTGAAAACAAAATTAAAGATCACGAAGCTGCCTTGGAGAAGAAAGACTTCGTCATTCACTCTATGGAAGGTTCACTGGCTGAAGCTCAAGCCGAAATTGAGAAATTAAACAGCGAATTACTCATAAAATCAGAAAGATCTGAGCAAGAAAAGAAGAATCTCGAAACAAGTCTCAAGACCGAAATTGAGAAGAATTCAAATTTGCAGAAATCATTGAAGGAGCTTCAGGAAAAAATGCTTAGATTTCGGTAACCGATGCGTGCAGCGGCTGAAGGATGTGTTTTACTCAATTGGAGCCAGCTCTGGTAAGTTTACACCTTCAGCTAAAAACCTGCCAAGCACCTTTGAATACATTGAGGGCGAAGTTGATGCACTTGACGAAGTTATCGCTGGGCATGCCGATTTCTGCGCCCTGTTAGCTTCTCGAGGCACGGCTACTGCTTTCCTGAAGGCTGGCTGTACACACGGGAAAATTGTTAATAGGCCAAACTTCAGTTTGTCACCAGCAGATTTGGTTGACATCCCCAGCCTAGCTCGAAGCATAGGAAACAGGTTTATGACCCAGATTTGGATAAACGGCGGGCGAAAAATGGCTGGTGACGAAGCTCGGAGCCACCTTAAGCCAGTGAGAAACTTATACTTGTTACTTTTACCTTCTCCTTGAACTCTGCGCCTTTCTCATTTCGTTTTAATATGTATAGGATGATGAAGCTGAAGAATGACGAGCTGAAGCCTTAACAAATGCTCCGAAAGACTTTGCTGCATAAGATTCTAGAGAAAATTTTGTAATATGATTGTAAAGAAACTTATGTAAATTTGTGCGTACCTTGTAATATATCTTTTCCCCTTTGTCCGTGTACAACCTGCTTTGCTGTGGACGAAATTTTCTTTTTGAGCCGAAGGCGAAAAACACCTTCCCTTCTTTTCGTACACAACGAAGCATGAAAATTTCTTCTTTCTCCGAAGCTTTGTCCTTATAGCCGAAGCATCTGTCTTTTTTGTATGATATGATGATAATGATCCTATGTATGTCTAAATGAATGTTTATGAATGCAAATGTCATGATGTAATGTATCGTGCAAATGAATATCCGAATATATATTCGAAGCCATAATCATAGCCTTCATTCCCTTAGGAATGACTCAAATCTTTTTGCCGCTTATTTTTCGGCTTCACCGTTTATTTTTCGGTGTATCAGCGCTGACTTTTCGCTGTAAGCCTCCCTTAGGAGCTTCTTCGCCTTTTACTTCGGCGGAATCAGCGTTTATTTTTCGCTGTAAGCCTCCCTTAGGAGCTTCTTCGCCTTTTACTTCGGCGGAATCAGCGTTTATTTTTCGCTGTAAGCTCTGCATTCCCTTAGGAACGACTTTTGAGCTTCTCCCTGTTTTCTTTTCTTTTTCCTTTGCACTCGATGGTGCGTTCTCAGCTTTTACATTTACATCTTTGGGGGATATTGCTCTTATAGAATTGAAATAAGAAAAAGAAAAATTACATGTTGTGGCCCCATTAAAAACCTTTCTCCCCCTTTGGAAAGGAAAAGGGTGCCACAAGAAAGAATAAAAAAAATTACATCAAGCTAAACATAATATCGCCGAAGCTCATCCGCATTCCATGATCTAGGAATGTCGTTGCCGTTCATATCCTTCAATCTGTAGGAACCGGGTCTTGACGAAGATACTACCAGAAAAGGTCCTTCCCACTTCAGCTGTAACTTGCCTACTGTCTCTGGGTTGGCTACTCTTCGAAGCACCAAATGTCATGGTTCAATATTCTTTAGCCGAACCTTTCTATCATGCCATTTTATTATTTCAGCTTGGTATTTATTGATGCTTTCCACAGCTTGGAGCCTGATCCCTTCTATAGCATCTTTTTCCACAGAGTAATCAGCTTCAGCTTCGTCTTCTGCCGAAGCTACTATTCTTATTAATCCTGCTTTTGCTTCTTCCAGAGTTATTGCTTCGTCACCAAACAATAATTTGAATGGTGTAAAACCTGTTGATCTTGATATTGTTGTGTTGTGGCTCCACAGCACTTTGATTAATTTGTCTGGCCACTTTCCCCTGGGCTGATTGAAGATTAACTTCATTATTCTTGTCATTATGATGTCATTAGCCCTTTCAACAAGTCCATTTGACTCCGGATGCCGAACTGATGCAAAATGGATCTTCGTGCAATTTGTTCACAAAATTCTCTGAAAGCTTTGGAATCAAACTGCGTTCCATTATCCACAGTAATAGCCTTCGGCACTCCGAAGCGACAGACAATATTTTGCCAGAAAAACTTTTGAATAGTGACCGAAGTTATTGTGGCTAAAGGCTTTGCCTCAATCCATTTAGAAAAATATTCCACTGCCACTACAACATATCTTAACTTCCCCTGTGCTGGTGGTAACGGACCTAACAAATCAAGACCCCACCTTTGCAATGGCCAAGTGGGTTGTATTAACTGGGTTAGAGACGAAGGTTGTTTTTGATCTCTTGCACATTTCTGAAAGCCTTCGCACTTTTGGACTAATTCCACTGCATCTGAAGCTGCCTTTGGCCAATAAAATCCTTGACGAAAAACTTTTCCAAGCAAAGGCCTAGATCCAATGTGAGATCCACACAGGCCTGCGTGTATTTCCTTCATCAATTCTATACCTTCGGCTCTGGATAAACACTTGAGTAGTTGAGAACAGACCCCATGCTTGTACAGCTCCCCTTCTATTATAACATATGGACGAGCTCTTACCTCTATCCTCTTGTTATAAGCTTCGTCATCTAAAAGAAAGTTACCCTGAAGGAAAGAGATGATCTCAGTTCTCCAGTCTTCACTATAAACAGGAGATATATTGAGGACTACTCTTTCAAGAAGTTCAACCGAAGGTGCTTTTATTGTTTCGAAAAATACTTTCGAAAGTAAGGGCAACCCATGTGCTGCTGACTTGGCTAGCAAATCAGCATGTTCATTTTCTTCTCGAGGAATATTTTTGACAGAAAACCCTTCAAAGGAAGCCTCAATCCTTCGGACCGTGTCTAAATATTTCTCAAGCTTCGGGTCTCTTGCTTTACAACTCTTGTCAATATGACCAGAAATAACCTGGGAATCAGTTTTAAGAACCGCCCTTCTAATTCCCATTGCCTTTAACTTCCGAAGACCCAAGAGCAAAGCTTCGTTCTCAGCAATGTTATTTGTGCAACTGAAATCAAGTCTTGCTGCGTAGCAAGTTTTAACTTTGGAGGGTGCGACCAACACAGCGGCTGCTCCTGCCCCGAAGGTTCCCCAAGAACCATCGCAGAATACTGTCCAAACTTCGGCATCTTTACTCGCTTCTTCTTCCTGAGCCCCTGGCGTCCAGTCAACAATGAAGTCTGCTAACGCTTGGGACTGAATCGAAGATCTATGCACATAATCAATGCAGAACTCATTGAGTTCCGCAGCCCATTTTCCAACCCTTCCAGTAGCTTCTCTATTTCTCATAATATCCTTCAATGGTTGTGAAGAAGGGACAATTATATTGTATGCTTGAAAATAGTGCCGAAGCTTCCTGGAAGCCATCAAAACAGCATACAGCACCTTCTCCAATTCTGTATAATTTTTCTTTGATAAACTAAGAACTTCGGATACAAAGTATATTGGGGCTTGCTTTTTGACTTGCCCTTCAAGCCTCTCTTGGACAAGTGCCGCATTTACCACTAAGTGCGAAGCTGCCACATATAACAACAGAGGAGCCTCTGGCGTTGGTGGAGTTAGCGTCGTTAGGTCTATCAAATATTGCTTCAGCTCTTCGAAGGCTCTCTGCTGAACTGGTCCCCATTGAAAAACTTCGGCTGACTTCAGCACTTCGAAGAATGGTAAATTTCTCTCTGTTGATCTAGATATGAATCTGTTGAGAGATGCTAGTCTTCCTGTCAATCGTTGAGCCCCCTTCTTTGTGCTTGGTGGTTCCATTCGAAGGATAGCTTCGATTTTATTTGGATTAGTCTCAATCCCTTTTGTTGAAACTAGGCAGCCAAGGAATTTCCCCTTCTTTACTCCGAAAACACACTTTTCTAGATTCAGTTTTAGACCAGCCTGTCTAAAATTAGCGAAAGTCTCCTGCAGATCAGCAATGTGATTTTCTTGCTTCGTGCTTTTTACAATGATATCATCAACATAAGTTAGCACATTTCTGCCTATCTGAGAATGAAGAACCTTTGCTGTCATTCTGCTAAAGCTTCCTCCAGCATTCTTGAGCCCCTCAGGCATCCGAAGGTAACAATATGTTCCGCTAGGGGTTATGAAGCTGGTTTTTGGCTCATCCTCCTTCATCCAAATTTGATGATAGCCTAAATAACAATCCAACAGACTCATAAGTTTTGATGAAGCTGCTGCATCAATTAGGGAATCTATCCTTGGCAATGGAAACTCATCCTTCGGACAGGCCTTGTTGAGATCAGTAAAATCAATACACATCCTCCATTTGTCATTGTCCTTTTTTACCATAACAGTGTTGGCCAGCCATTCTGGATACTTCACTTCTCTAATGACTCCGGCGCTGAGGAGTCTTTTTACTTCATGTTGGAGCAGCTCCAGCTTGATTGTTGAACGAAGCCATCAGCTCAGAAAAGTGGAAGTGAGTTCACCGGAGGTGGGCGCCAATGTTGGGGGCTTGTTCTCAAATGCTAAGAGTTAAGAACAAGGCAACACAGAAAATGTTAAGTGTTAAAGTCCTTCGTCCTCCACTACATTATATCCCTTCAGGATATAAAGAATTTCGGACGAAGGTTACGAAGGACGTACCTTCGTAAGCATAATAACGGGGGACGAAGTATTCATATAAATCGTGAGGTATAAAATAAACATATAAATGTTATCATAGAATCATCTCCATTTTCATTATCATGAACGAATTTAAATGACTTCAAATTATAAATGTACCTTCGGTCCTGAAGAAGGCGAAAATACAAGTGTGATGCGAAGGCCAATGACAGGTTCGCGTGAACAGTACAGGGGTACTGTTCATCTATTTATAGACACAGGACGTAGCCTGTGACGAATTACAATTATGCCCCTTACAAAAGTTTACAACATTAACTTAGACCTCTATGGATAAAAAGGTCATTCTATCTCTATGTCGGTTTGTAACGCCGAAGCTCCATAAAAAGGAACCTTCGGCCATCCCCTGGGGACAACTTCGGCCGAAGCTGCTTCTTCGTGTAAGACCTTCGGCGCAACGAAGCATGGCCCCAACAGTAG
Organism: Zea luxurians; assembly: GCA_029449295.1. Classification (NCBI taxonomy): domain Eukaryota; kingdom Viridiplantae; phylum Streptophyta; class Magnoliopsida; order Poales; family Poaceae; genus Zea; species Zea luxurians. Next base: position 8,360,347 of record JAOPSE010000048.1, on the reverse strand, counting down.
CCCCTTTCGCGGCGCTAGATCGTTTTTCGTAATGAGCTTGATCCGTGAAAAAAAACCTCTTAAGCTTCGGGAAGCCGAAGGTCCAAAAAACACCTTCCCTGAGCTCGTTGCCGAGAAACGATTCAATTCCCGAGCTCGTGTCGGTCCCACCTTGCAGAGTTACTGTTTGATCTTTGCGGTCCACTGCGCAGCGAGTACAAGTGACTGCCCGCCTGGTGTAAAAATCCTGCCGCTTCGCCTTCTTACCTGCAGCACTATATAAACAGACGAGTAGGTGTGAAGTTACCACAGCATTCATTGCTATTTGCACTGTTTTGCTGCCAAAATTTTTAACTATAGCCGAAGCTTGATTCTCATAATCGAACGAAGGTCCATCTCGAAGTCTGCTTCGTCAGAAAGGAAAGCTTCGGGAGAAAAGGAAAAAGAACAAAGTGTTTAACTTCCCCAAACTCAGAATCAAATGGCCAGAGTGCGATCTACTGCCAGAGTTGAACGTGAAGGAGACGAAGCCGAAGGTTCGAATACTGTGCCCATCTCTGAAGCAATGCAGCGTTCCGGACTGGTGATTGTGGAGGAAATGCCCACTGCCGAAGCAAACCCGACAACTGCCGAAGGAGAAGAGAACATTGAAGAAACTGACTCCGAAGATGACTATCGCATTGCCATGCCCAGCAAGCCCAGCCACCTAGACTTCGGAAAGTCGACTGTTTCGAAGGCTGATCTCGCCAAGATGGTGAAGGCAGGTTATTTCAGTGAAAATCAGAAGAAGCTACTTCGCTTCGGGGGAGAAGAAACTACCCCGAAGCCAGAGAAGGACGAGATTGTTATTTTCAAGAGCTTTTTAAAGGCTGGGCTGAGATTCCCTCTTCATGGAATTATTGCAGATGTATTGAAAAAATTTGGTATTTACTTTCATCAATTGACTCCTAACGCTATCGTTAGGCTTAATGTTTATATCTGGGCCCTCCGAAGCCAAGCAGTGGAGCCATTTGCCGACAGTTTCTGTCGAATTCATGAGTTACATTATCAAACAAAGGCCAGAAAAGATGGGTTACATGACAACTTCGGCTGCTACAATTTTGCCTACCGGAAGACAACAAAGTGTCCTGTTATCAGCTACCGAAGCAAATGGCCAGCAGGCTGGAAATCTGAGTGGTTTTACGTGAAAGTTGACGAAGACGAAGAAAAATTAGTACAAAGCCCTCTTGATTTAATCTTCGGAGAGACAAGGCCACGGTGCCACATGAAATTGGAGGGTCCCACCTGGGCTGCACTGGGTGAGTTTGAAATTATTTCAGAGCATATCGGTACCAGGGATCTGGTTCAAGAATTCTTGGCATTCAGAGTCTTCCCTACTCTGAAAGAATGGGAAATGCCCAAGCTAGAAGGGGAGAAGAAGAAGGGGGAACTTGTCCGGCTGCCTTATCACTTCAAATTCAAGAAATACTTTAAGAAGCCCTGCCAAGAGTGGCTGGACACAGTTGAGGTGATGTGCAATGAAATTCTTGGGAATTATTCCAAAAAAGAATGTCAACTGATGACCGCGGCCTTCGGCACCCGTCCGAAGCGAAGGCTGAACCGAGTGCTTGATGCCCTGGGCTTCGAGTACCCTGACTATGAACGGCTGAACAAGGGTGCTGAGGGCCAAAAAAGAAAAAGAGTGGCCGAAACTTTGAACAAGGATGAAGAAGAACCAGCAAAAGAGAAGAAAATTCCCAAGAAGAGAAAAATATCAACTCCAAAGCGAAAACTATCCGATGAAGAGGGGTCCCCCGCACCACCTTCTACCAGTGACGTGGAGGAAATTTTAAAGGTAATGACTGAACCCGTGCCCACGAAGCTAAGTCCATTAGGGCCTCAACTGACGAAGCTTTTTCGAAAGGTGGAAGAGCCGGAACAAACGAAGATAACCAAACCAAAGCGGCAAAGAATTATTGCAGTGACCGAAGTTATCGACAAGACGCCGCCGAGGGCGTCAATTCAGAAAACACCAGCTGTTAAGGGCACAACAAATGTTGAAGTCGCACCTTCGGAGGTCGCGGCTACCGAAGCCGCTACAGCCGAAGATGTGAACTTAGAAACTACCATTGAGGACATCAACAAAATTTTGCAAGACATGGCTGCAGAAGAAGCTGCCACCGCTGCTGAAGAAACCATGGCCACAGTGCCTGGGAAGGGGAAAGAAATAGCCGAAGACACTTCGGACGACGAAGCCTACACATTTCAAAATTTAGTTGGGCAAAAACTTTCGAAGGACGAAATAGAAGAGCTTAAAGATTATGCCAAATCTTGCGGATACAGGCCAGGAGCTCTTCTTTTCGGAGGTGTGGACGATGAAAAATTAGGCTGCATCCGAGACCAAACTGGGGCTAAGGTCATCGGTACTCTATCAAAGAGTATCGGTTTTCCGAAGCTAGAGACAGATATCAGCCGCTACCGACGACAACATATCGTCGGCAGCTTATTTTATTCCAATTTCAAGGTAGACAACCTTTTCTCTGGTTTTTATTGCTTTTAATAATGAAAATGTTACTAACGAAAGTTGTTTCTGTGCAGAGCATGCTACTGAGCAAAGCTCTGAAGATGCAGCAAGATTTGGAGGACAAAAAACACGAAGCTATAATTGAAAATTTAGAGAGCAAGATAAAAGAACAATCAGCTATCATTGAAAAGAAAGACTTCGAGCTCCAATCAACCGAAGGCTTGCTGGCAGAGACTGAAGCTAAAGTATCAGAATTGAATTCGAAGCTTATCGGTCAATCAAAACAATTTGAACAGGAGAAGCTAGAGCTTAATTCGAAACTTGAAGCCGAAGTCCAGACCAACTCAGACTTGAAGAAATCATTAACAAGCCTTCAAGACAAGTGCTTGAAATTTAGCAATAATTGTATTGAATGATTAAAAAAGATCTTTTACTCTGTTGGAGCCAGCAGCGGAAAATTTAACCCTTCAGCGGAAAATTTACCAAAAGCCTTCGATCATATTGAAGCTGAAATTGAAGAACTTGACGAAGTTATAGCCGGGCACGGTGACTTCTGTGCCTGGGTAGCTTCTCGGGGTACCGCTGCAGCGTTCCTGAAGGCCGGCTGCGAGCATGGAAAAATCGTCAACAGGCCCAACTTCACCCTGTCTCCATCAATCCTGGACGATATTCCTGACCTCGCCCGAAGCATCTCAAATAGATTTATAAAAATGGTATGGACAAAAGGCGGGCGGGAGAAGGCTGGAGACGAAGCTCGAAGTCATCTTGAACCAGTAAGAAATGATACTTCGTACTTACCTTCTCCTTCACACTTGATTTTTACCCACGATACCTTGATTCATGTAGGATGACGAAGCTGAAGATGATACTTAAAGAATACGCCGCCGAAGCGGAAGCCTGACGAAGATTAGTAGGAGTAGACTAGGAAAAACTCAGGAGAATTTGTAACGACTTTTTGTAAATACAATTAAACTGTTCTCAAGGAACTTTGTACATACCTTGCAATATATTCTTACCCTTCTATTGAGGCGCTTTGATGTGGACGAAATTAGTTTTTTGAGCCGAAGGCGAAAAAACACCTTCCCTTCTTTTCGTACACAACGAAGCATAAAAGACCACTTCTTCTTTTTGCCGAAGCTTTCCTTTTTTGTACACAACGAAGCATAAAAGACCAGTTCTTTTTGCCGAGGCTTTTCTTTTTTGTACACAACGAAGCATAAAAGACCAGTTCTTTTTTTTTTGCCGAAGCAACCACTTAGGAACACAAATGCTATGAATGAATGCTTATGAATGCAAATGCTATGATGTAATGTAATGTGCGAATGAATGTCCAAAACATATGTCTGAAGCCACACTCTCAGCCATTATTTCCTTAGAAACAACCACACATCAGCTCTGCATTCCCTTAGGAACGACTTTGGAGCTTCTTCGCCTTTTACTTAGACGGTATAAGCTCTGCATTCCCTTAGGAACGTCTTTGGAGCTTCTTCGCCTTTTACTTAGGCGGTATAAGCTCTGCATTCCCTTAGGAACGTCTTTGGAGCTTCTTCGCCTTTTACTTAGGCGGAATCAGCGTTGACTTTTCGCTGTGAGCTCTGCATCCCCTTAGGGACGTCTTTGGAGCTTCTTCACCTTTTCAGTTTCGGCACTCGATGGTGCGTTCTCAGTTTTTACATTTACATTTCTTTGGGGGATTTTGCTCTTATAAAACTAAAAAGGAAATTACACATGATGGCCCCATTAAAAACCTTTCTCCCCCTTTAGAAAGGAAAAGGGTGCCATGAAAAAAGAAAAGAAAAACATAAAAAGTTACATCAAGTTATACATAATATCGCCGAAGCTCATCCGCATTCCAAGATCTTGGAATTTCGTTGCCATCCATGTCCTTCAATCTGTACGATCCAGGCCTTGACGAAGATACTACTAAGAAAGGTCCTTCCCATTTCAACTGTAGCTTGCCCACTGTGTCTGGGTTGGCTACTCTCCGAAGCACCAAGTGACCCGGCTCAATATTTTTTAACCGGACCTTTCTATCTCGCCACTTGACTGTTTCAGCTTGATATTTATTGATATTCTCCACGGCCTGAAGCCTGATCCCCTCTAAAGCATCTTTTTCCACAAGGCAAGCATCTTCGGGACCTGATTCTGCCGAAGCTACTACTCTTATTGACCCAGCTTTAGCTTCTTCCGGAGTTATTGCTTCATCACCGAATAATAATTTGAATGGGGTAAAGCCTGTAGACCTTGATGTTGTTGTATTGTGGCTCCACACCACTTTGGTCAACTGATCTGGCCACTTTCCCCTGGGTTGATTGAAGATTAACTTCATTATTCCTGTCATTATAATGCCGTTGGCCCTTTCAACGAGCCCATTCGTCTCCGGATGCCTGACTGATGCAAAATGGATCTTCGTTCCAATTTGATCACAGAAATTTCTGAAAGCTTCAGAGTCGAACTGTGTTCCATTATCTACAGTGATAGCCTTCGGTACCCCGAAGCGGCAGACAATATTTTGCCAGAAAAACTTTTGGACAGTGGCCGAAGTTATTGTGGCTAATGGCTTCGCCTCAATCCACTTGGAAAAATACTCCACCGCCACTATAACATACTTTAGATTCCCTTGAGCCGGTGGTAATGGACCCAGCAAGTCAAGGCCCCACCTTTGCAATGGCCAGATGGGTTGTATCAACTGTGTCAAAGACGAAGGTTGCTTTTGATCTCTTGCACATTTCTGACAACCTTCGCACTTTTGAACTAACTCCGCTGCATCCGAAGCTGCCTTCGGCCAATAAAACCCTTGGCGGAAAACTTTTCCAAGTAACGGCCTAGATCCAATGTGGGATCCACACAGGCCTACATGTATTTCTTTCATTAACTCTATACCTTCGGTTCTAGACAAGCATTTGAGCAGCGGGGCGCAAACTCCATGTTTGTATAATTCCCCTTCTATCATGACATACGGACGAGCTCTTGCCTCTATTCTTTTATTGTAAGCTTCGTCATCTGAAAGGAACTTACCCTGAAGGTAAGAGATTATTTCAGTTCTCCAATCTTCGCTGTAAACAGGAGATATGTTGAGGACTGCTCTTTCAAGGAGCTCCACTGAAGGTGCCTTTATTGTTTCGAAGAACACATCCGAAGGTAACGGCAGCCCCTGTGCTGCAGACTTGGCTAGCAAATCAGCATGCTCATTTTGTCCTCGAGGGATATTCTTGACAGAAAATCCTTCGAAGGAGGCTTCGATCCTTCGGACCGTGTCTAGATATTTTTCAAGCTTCGGATCTTTGGCCTTGCAACTTTTGTCAATATGACCCGAAACAACCTGGGAATCAGTTTTAAGAATCGCCCTTCTGATTCCCATTGCCTTTAATTTCCGAAGGCCCAGGAGCAGGGCTTCGTACTCAGTAATATTGTTTGTACAGCTGAAGTCAAGTCTTGCTGCATAGCAAGTTTTAACCTTGGATGGTGAGACCAACACAGCAGCTGCACCTGCTCCGAAGGTTCCCCAAGAGCCATCACAAAACACTGTCCACACTTCGGCATCTTTATTTGCTTCTTCATCCTGAGCCCCTGGCGTCCAGTCGGCAATGAAATCTGCCAATGCTTGAGACTGGATCGAGGATCTATGCACATAATCAATGTAAAATTCATTGAGCTCTGCAGCCCATTTTCCAATCCGTCCAGTAGCTTCTCTATTTCTCATGATATCCTTCAATGGCTGCGAAGAAGGAACAATAATATTGTATGCCTGGAAATAATGCCGAAGCTTCCTGGATGCCATTAAAACAGCATATAATACCTTCTCCAGCTCTGTATAATTTTTCTTTGATATACTAAGGACTTCAGATACAAAATATATTGGGACCTGCTTCTTGACTTGGCCATCGAACTTCTCCTGGACAAGCGACGCGCTTACTGCTGAGTGCGAAGCTGCCACATATAACAACAGAGGAGCCCCTGGCGTTGGTGGAGTTAATGTTGTTAGATCTATTAAGTATTGCTTCAGCTCTTCGAAAGCTTTTTGCTGACTTGGGCCCCATTGAAAGACTTCAGCTGACTTCAGCACCTCGAAGAATGGTAAATTTCTTTCTGCTGATCTGGATATAAATCTGTTGAGAGATGCCAGCCTTCCTGTCAATCTTTGGGCCCCCTTTCTTGTGGTTGGTGGCTCCATTCGAAGTATAGCTTCGATTTTATTTGGATTAGCTTCGATTCCCTTTGTTGAAACCAAGCATCCAAGGAATTTCCCCTTCTTTACCCCAAAGACGCATTTTTCTGGATTCAGCTTCAGACCAGCTTGTCTGAAGCTGGCGAAGGTCTCCTGCAGATCAGCAATATGATTTTCTTGCTTCGTGCTTTTTACAATGATGTCATCGACATAAGTCAACACATTTCTGCCTATCTGAGACTGGAGAACCTTCGCTGTCATTCGGCTGAAACTTCCTCCGGCATTTTTGAGCCCCTCAGGCATCCGAAGATAGCAATATGTGCCACTTGGGGTTATGAAGCTAGTCTTCGGCTCATCTTCCTTCTTCATCCAGATTTGATGATAGCCTGAGTAGCAGTCCAGGAGACTCATGAGCTCTGAAGAAGCTGCTGCATCAACTAAAGAATCTATCCTTGGCAGCGGGAATTCATCCTTCGGACAAGCCTTGTTGAGATCTGTGAAATCGATACACATTCTCCACTTGCCATTGGCCTTCTTCACCATAACAGTGTTAGCTAGCCACTCTGGATACTTTACTTCTCTGATAACTCCTGCACTGAGGAGTCTTTTTACTTCATTGCGAGCCCCTTCGGCCTTGTCATCTGACATCTTCCGAAGCCTCTGCTTTCGGGGTCTGAAGGATGGGTCGACATTGAGCGAATGTTCAATAACATCCCGATTTACTCCACAGAGATCATTAGCTGACCATGCAAAAACATCTTTGTTGTTGAATAAAAACCTTATCAAGGTTTTCTCCTGGTCTTCAGATAATTGCGAGCCCAACAGCACCTTCTGCTCTGCTATGTCCTCACACAATAGCATGGGCTTCGGCTGATCCGCTGAAGCTGCCTTCTCCCTTCTGAATTTATACTGTTCACAAGCTTCAGCTCCATCTATGTTATGGATTGCTTTGGAGTCAGTCCAGCTTCCTTCGGCCCTTCTAGCAGCTTCCTGGCTTCCATGAATAGCAATAGGCCCTTGGTCCGAAGGTATCTTCATGCAGAGATAAGCTGGGTGGAGAATTGCTTCGAAGGCATTAAGAGTACCACGGCCAATGATAGCATTGTAAGGATACTCCATGTCAACAATATCAAACACAATTTGCTCAGTCCTTGTGTTGTTAACAAATCCGAAGGTTACCGGCATGGTAATCTTCCCAAGTGCTACAATCTGCCGCCCTCCGAAGCCACAAAGAGGGTGCGTAGCATCATGAATCTTATCTTCGGGCTCTTGCATTTGTCTGAAGGCTTTAGCAAATATAATATCAGCTGCACTGCCTGTATCAACCAAGACATTGTGAACCAGAAATCCTTTGATCACGCAAGAGATAACCATGGCATCATTGTGAGGATAATCCTTAAGCTGAAGGTCTTCCTGAGAGAAAGTAATTGGAATGTGGGACCATTTTGACTTGATGAAGGGTCCCTGCACTCCAACATGCTGCACCCTTCTCTGAGCCTCCTTCTTCTGCTTCTTGTTAGCCGGCTCTGAGCAAGAACCGCCTGTTATCGGGAGCACCAGCTTCGAAGCCGAAGCAGCTCCAGCTTGATTGTTGAACGAAGCCATCAGCTCAGAAAAGTGGAAGTGAGTTCACCGGAGGTGGGCGCCAATGTTGGGGGCTTGTTCTCAAATGCTAAGAGTTAAGAACAAGGCAACACAGAAAATGTTAAGTGTTAAAGTCCTTCGTCCTCCACTACATTATATCCCTTCAGGATATAAAGAATTTCGGACGAAGGTTACGAAGGACGTACCTTCGTAAGCATAATAACGGGGGACGAAGTATTCATATAAATCGTGAGGTATAAAATAAACATATAAATGTTATCATAGAATCATCTCCATTTTCATTATCATGAACGAATTTAAATGACTTCAAATTATAAATGTACCTTCGGTCCTGAAGAAGGCGAAAATACAAGTGTGATGCGAAGGCCAATGACAGGTTCGCGTGAACAGTACAGGGGTACTGTTCATCTATTTATAGACACAGGACGCAGCCTGTGACAAATTACAATTATGCCCCTTACAAAAGTTTACAACATTAACTTAGACCTCTATGGATAAAAAGGTCATTCTATCTCTATGTCGGTTTGTAACGCCGAAGCTCCATAAAAAGGAACCTTCGGCCATCCCCTGGGGACAACTTCGGCCGAAGCTGCTTCTTCGTGTAAGACCTTCGGCGCAACGAAGCATGGCCCCAACACTTCATTTCGAGCACCTTCGGCCTTGTCATCAGACATCTTCCGAAGCCTCTGCTTTCTGGGTCTGAAAGATGGATCAACATTGAGCGAGTGTTCAATAACATCCCTGTTGACGCCACAGAGATCGTTAGCCGACCATGCAAAGACATCTTTGTTGTTGAAGAGGAACCTTATCAGGGTTTTCTCTTGTTGCTCAGACAATTGAGATCCTAGCAGCACCTTCTGCTCTGCGATATCTTCGCATAAAAGCATGGGTTTCGGCTGATCGGCCGAAGCAGCCTTCTCCCTTCTGTACTTGTACTGCTCACAAGCTTCGGCTTCATCTATATTGTGAATTGCTTTTGAATCAATCCAATTCCCCTCGACCTTTCTGGCAGCTTCCTGACTCCCATGAATAGCAATAGGTCCCTGATCCGAAGGTATCTTCATGCAAAGATATGCTGGATGAAGAATTTCTTCGAAAGCATTGAGTGTTCCGCGACCAATGATAGCATTGTAAGGATACTCCATGTCGACAATGTTAAACACAACTTGCTCAGTCCTTGTATTGTTGACGAATCCGAAGGTCACTGGCATGGTAATCTTACCAAGCGCTACAATTTGTCTTCCTCCGAAGCCACAAAGAGGGTGCGTAGCATCATGAATCTTGTCTTCGGACTCTTGCATTTGTCTGAAGGCCTTAGCAAATATAATATCCGCTGCACTGCCTGTATCAACCAAAACATTGTGGACCAGAAATCCTTTGATCACACAAGAGATAACCATAGCATCATTGTGTGGGTAATCCTTGAGCTGAAGATCCTCTTGAGAGAAGGTAATTGGAATGTGAGACCATCTTGACTTGATGAAGGGTCCTTGTGCCCCTACATGTTGTACTCTTCTCTGTGCCTCCTTCTTCTGTTTCTTGTTAGCCGGCTCTGAGCATGAACCACCTGTTATCGGGAGGATCAGCTTCGGAGCCGAAGCAGTTCCAGCTTGGTTCTTGAACGAAGCCATCGTCTCAAAAAAGTGGAAGTGAGTTCACCGGAGGTGGGCGCCAATGTTGGGAACTTGTTCTTAAATGCTATGAATTAAGAACAAGGCAACATAGAATGTTAAATGTTAAAATCCTTCGTCCGCTGAAGCATTATTTCCCTGAGGATTTAATGAGCTTCGGACGAAGGTCATGGATGGTAAATCACGAAGATCCTATCTTCGTGTCATGGATGGTAAATCACGAAGATCATATCTTCGTGTTCAGAGATAAGACAATGCGAAACGAAATATAAAATATAAAACGTTAAAGAATACCAAGAATAAATAACATTATTTATTTATTTTATAATATAAATTGAAATATTAAAACATGATATTTAGTTACATTTATACCTTCGCCTTGGCAGAAAACAATAATTCCAGAGTAATGCGTTAGCGATTACAGGAGTGCGTGAACAGTAAAGGAGTACTGTTCACTATTTATAGGCACAGGACGCAGCCTGTAAGAAATTACAATCATACCCCTTACAAAAGATTACAATTATGACTCAGACCCTTATGGACTAAAAAGTCCTTCCATCTTTAAGTCGGTTCGATCCTTCATCTTCGGATACGCTATAATATCGAAGCTTCATGAGCGGTAGCTTCGGTATCACGTATAAACAGGTTTTGCCGAAGGTGTTTCTTCATGCAGGACCTTCGGCGACGAAGCATGGTCCCAACAATTAATTTTTCGTCGTCACTATTCACCGTTACTATTCATCGTTACTATTCATCGATCATTCGATCACCCCACATTTCAACTACTCATCCATCATGCTGTCCGGTCCACCTAAGACCAGCCAGACCCATATTCCAGTCATACGAACTCCGGTGACTGTGATTTTCCTTCCAGTAGGGAACTTCTCATCTGGTCACCCATCCCAGGTTTCTCCAAGTTGAGCACGCTTAACTTTGAGATTCCTTCGAACCAGGCTTCCAAACTTAGATTCCAATAATTCTTGTTTCTAAATTCTTATCAAACTATTCCCTATCCAACCATGTCATCCCTTAAGCATAGTTCATATTCCAGAAAACTCCCAAAATACTCTTGTCCCATATTCTGCCTATAACTCTCCTGTTCATACTAAGTCAGACAATTCATTCGTCACTATTCTCACCAACAGTGAACTTTACTGTGCTACACCACATACACCCAGCTATAAATACACCCAGCTACCCTCTCCCTCTCCACACACACACTCAACACCCTCAGCCAAGGCAAACACCCCACCCACTCAGTTACTCCGCTCTGCCGGCTACACGCATAGTGTCGCTTCGCCTCCAGTCCACCCTCCTGGTAAGCACCTCCGCTCCACCACTAGTAGTATCTCAACACCATATGACACAGATTCTACTCAAGACTCTACCCATCCATATATCGCTATTCTGACCACTATACTAAGTATTTGTTGATATACTTGTCGGTTTATATGTTTGCTTATTCATGTTGCATAGTTATCAGAGCCTTCGTGTCGTCTCGTGGAGGCCAGATCTGCAAGTCTACGCCAGGCAGTGGAGCTAGAAGCCAGTTCCGCGAGCTCCCCTTCCCCCTTCACCGGATAAGCACGACAAGCTCACTGGATCCCTTTGATGCATAAATTACCTATGATTTTTCAACCACAACCCTCAGCCTGTTATTTTATGCATGATATGATTTTGAGACAAGTTATTATGGCCACCCAGCCGCTTGCCGCAATCAATCCTTGATATATTTGTTCCAAATGATTTGAGAAAAGGTGTGAGTTTTCAAAACAAAATACTTTTCAAAATGTGTATGATGAAGGGTTTTCACCCTTATCACCTTTGAGTAGGGATGATCAGGGACTCCCTGGTTTAGGGGAGGACCTAAGGTGATGGCTCAACTGGTTTAGGCGTGAGTAGAAGGATTGTCCCCTCATATAAGGATCGGTTTGTCATCCTTCACTACCTGTACTCATGATAAGTACAACCACTCGAGACTGTGTGGGCAGTCACTCAATTTGAACTCGTACGGTTCAAACCCAGGGTTATGAAGGTTGGGGAGCACCGAGAGGATAAGGAGGGGGAATGTTTTGTCCGGTTTGGGCATGACGGTGGCCTGACTCCTTCCGGTATAACCGTTAAGGTAGGGACGTGCGAGGAAAGAAAGAGATTCGGATTCGGGTCTCACTAGCTACGAGATCGCAGAGCCGAACTAGTGGGTAAAGTGTACACCTCTGCGCAGAGTTTGAAAACCTATTCGAATAGTCTATGTCCACAGGAATGGACGAGTCTGGTGTGGTATGGCAATTAGTGTTTTGTTTTCAAAAAAAGAAGTGCGTTTGAGAAAAGTGATTTTTAAAAGGTCCGACGGTTGAGCCGTGAGCTATGGAGGACGGGAAGTCCAGTAGCTATTTTTGAAAATGAAAACCAGTAGGAAACCGCCCCTCTCCCCCTTCTCCCTGGCCGCAGGTGTGGCCCAACCGCGCCAGCGTGCCCGCCTAGTGCACCTGCCTCGCCCACTGGAGCCGCTACCGCGACCGCCACCGCGCCGAGCGCCTTCGCCGAAGCTCAGGTGAACCCCTCCATCCCCAGTGCTATGGCCGACGAGGTCCTATGGCCGACTCGGTCGCCCTTTCTCCTCTCCCCAGCATCCCATGGCACTCTCGAGCCGCCGACCCCGTCTGCGCCTCGCCCGAGCTCCCGCGCTCGCGGCCCGCTCTCGCCATAGGATTAACAAATGTTTAATAGGTTCACATTACCATAGACCTCATCTATATAATTAGTTTTATAATTGGACTATATTTAATATTTGTAACTAGGATTCAAACATCCAATGTGACAGGATAAAAAATTCAGTCCTCTTGCTTCCAAACACCCCTAAGGCTAGCTCTAAATGTCCTCCCTCCCAAAATCCCCTATTCGTACTTTTTATTTTCCTCTACAACCATTCTCCTATTCAGCTTCTCATTTACTCTTAACTGAGCTATTTAACTTTTCTATATCAGTTTCTAAAGTTTTTTAAAAAATATATAAAATCATATAATATTTAAAGTATCAAATCTTAAAAGCGTTAATTTTACAGTTAAAAACACTTGTTAACAAAAGAGGGAGATTACTTTCTGTCCCCATGGTAGGGGTGAAGCAGAGGCGTCGTTGGAGCATCTTGGGATGGTCGTTCACTAATTTACGGGGAGAGAAATATTCATGAACTTTTTGGACTTTTCATTATGGATTAAAATTTACTTATAAGACACTCTTTTTTGGCTTGAAATTTGATATTTCATCACTCTTCCAAAGTTTATATATAAACCTATGCCAAATTCATTAAGACAGGATAGAGGATATCACTGAAATATGTTTCTAAAACTTATAAGACACTCTTTGGCTCACTCTTATGTAGTAAATTTGTAGCACATAAATATTTCCCGAATATTGCTAATAATAGTATAATATATTACATATAAAACTATAGTAGCTTAATTAAACTTTGCACAAATTACTATTATTAGAATAGAATAATCAAAGGGGGCGTCAGTGAAATTATCTGGATAGAGGGTGGGTTATCGAGTGACTCTAGAATAATAATGGCAATGCCAATGGATAGCACGATTCAGCATTCAAAGATCGTAATTTAGCCCTGCAATGTGTTCATCGATCATCTAAACAAAGAGGTCCAGATTCCTTTATATATGACAAAGCATTCATCGGGAAAAGACTATATACATACAACAATTGCCCGGCGATAGCATGTATACCTTCGCGGGAGAAGAGAAGCCCGCGAAGAGACTAGCTAGACGGCAGAAACCACGCACCTAAACGTGGTTTCTCTCGAACCAGTTGACCCAAAAAAAAAGCCCTATGCCCCTATCAAAGAGGGCTTTAATTTATTATATATAGCTCTAAACACAACTCGAATCCTGCATCTCTCTCATTGTACAGTCCCAGCATCTGTCATACTTCGGTTAACTTCAAGCGTGGAACTACATTCATTGCATGCAACTCCTGAAACAGAAAATCAAACACAATCAATTCTAAGTGCACATATGGTAACTTGCTTTACGAACAGTCAAGCATGAAGTAACTAAAATACCCTACATGTACTGCCAGGATTATTAGCTAAGACGAAATTCCTCATAGTATTGACTTTACTTTCCCCCTACCAAGAAATGAGATCTATCGTTTACAGAGAAGGCTAAAACAACCTACATTTTCATTTTGGGAAGAGAAATTAGCAATTTCAACAAAAAATCAATCACAAATGGTCCGAGGCATAGCACGTATACTACTGTTCCTAAATTTTGTCGCAGCAGCTAAAGGAGTCTTAGAAAAACAATTAAATAAATCAGGTTCTATGATTGAAGCAACAGTACATTTCACTCTTTTGCAGTTACCTGGAACAGAAGCTTGCAAGCGTATGGCAGCCTCATCTTGGCCATGTTTTCCCCATTCTTGCACATTGAACAATATGAAGTCTTCAGTTTGTGATTGTAGTAGCCTAACAAGCCACATTTTCTGCAAACCTGAAAAAATATTCGCACAAGTCACCAAACTACCTTCTGGTACCACATTTTCTGCAAACCTGAGAAATATCCACGCAAGTCACAGACTACTTCTGGTACCCACCTGGACTTGATAAGGATCACTTGATAACAGTAGACGTTCAAATATTAGCATGCTCGCGCCATATGCAATTAGACAATCACGTTCCATCTCACCAAGACGCAACCCTGTAAACAATATCATAGAATGAGAATAAGATAACCAACAAGTACTAGTAAACATAGTCGTATGGCTACTACAGCACATGAAGATATTGCCAACCTCCATCACGGCTTCGCCCCTCAGTTGGTTGCCTCGTCAGTAATACCCGCGGTCCACTAGCTCGAGCATGCATCTTATCAAGAACCTAGGCAAACCATGTTTTAAGAAAATTAGAATGGCACACCAAAAAGAAACTATCCATTTTTAGACATCCAAATCTTTCCAAAGTCTGGCACTGGTGTAGCAAAGATAGCCAGCCATCATGCTGCTTGGCCGGGCATTGTTGGAGCAGACTAGTGTTCCATTCGCATAGCAAACACATCGATATGTGCTACCACTTCATTATGGAGTGCTTGGAGATGATACAATGATAGTGTTGATTTTAGCAAATTAGTTGGTGGACAAGAACATTAGCGTGAGGCGTGTCGAATCTATCCTTGATAGTTGATAACAATGTTTTCCAGATCGTGGATTAGATCTTTTGCTAGAGTTTTGGACTGAGATCTTGCTATATGTGGATTCAGATTACTTAACATGTCATCACCTATCACACTGAGGTTGCTCATTGAACACTTAATACTCATTCAACACTATTTCTTCTTAATGAACAATGTGTCCAGCATGTTAAAAAAATCTTTGGAGGTTTGACTGGTAAATTTTTGCTGCATTGATGAATATAGTCAATTCGAGGGAAAAAACATTATTCTTCCATACTTTGGCCTTCTACAAACAGTTGGTAGAGAAAAGCTTGTTCATGATACACAACTGACCACAAATTTATATGTAATGTATGCATTTATAAACCTTGCGATGTGATGTCCCCATGTTATAGAGCAAGGTTTTAAAGTCGACAAGTGGACTCTAGTCGCCTGAGCACCGGTAAGGTGACTAATCGCGATAAGTCGTTGGTTTCCTCGATTAATCGAGCCTAATCGACTCCTAGTCGTCTAATAATCGTCCACCTATAACAGAACCATATATATTTATATATATTAATATATATAGCTATAGCGGCAACATAGGTTCAAAATTCAAATGCAAGTCATAAGATTAGATGCAGGACAGCAGGACACTACATTGCAAATACCATTTTAGCATAAAGGCAGGGTAGCATTAAAATAGTGCTACTGCAGATCTATCGAGAATATAACTATAGCAGCATGTTTCCACTAAAAGTCAAAAGAATGGCCGCGGCTGTAGAAGGCCGCCGCACGCTGGAGGCTGCAGCAAAGGTGCCGCACACTAGAGGATCGGCAGAGGGCCTCTACAGCAACCACACGATGGAGGGGGCAGCCACCCGATGGAGCAACGGAGGCACAGCAGGGTGGAGGGAGAGGAGGGTGACAGCGCTGGAGTAGGGGGCAATGGAGCAAGGGCAGTGGCACTAAGCAGGGCGCACGCCACGTACAGGTGGCGGCGGCTACAGTGCTGTGTATCCAGGACTCCAGGTAGGGTAAAACAGTGTATTTAGACCTTTAGAGATGGTGGGCCAGCCCATAGAAAAGAGACCGGATACTGGTCCAAAACGAACAAAATTAGTCAGTATAACACTAGTCAGACGACTAATCGCGATTAGTCGGCGACTAGGAGACTAATCGCTTCCTAGTCGCCCTAGTCGAGTCGAAGACCCTGGTCGAGCTTGCTCCAGCGATAAGGCCAACTAATCACGATTAGTCGAACGACTTTAAAACCTAGTTATAGAGAGAGCCCAACAGAAAAATAAGGACCCAGAAGCAATAGAAAATGAAGCCTAACAAAGCTAAAAAGAACAAAAGAAGGGAACCATCATTACCATGTGCTTTAGTTTCTGATAGTAGATTGGTCCCATGAAGATGTATGCCTCAAGAGGCTGACCAAGAATGCCTGAGGAGAAACATTAAGAGTAGAAAATTATGCAGGAACATGAGTCGAGAACACATGTCAATAACCAAGAATATCATATTCGTGCTTCCCTAATTTACAAGATATGTACAACTAGAAATTTACATGACTAGAATAGTGTAATACACTTGAAGCCATTAGAACAACAGAAGATTGTCCCCTTCTCCCAATGTAGCTTCAAGTATAAAGTAATTTGATATTAAGTATTACCTGAGTACAAGAAATCTTTTCCATTATAGCTGAAACCATGCTTGATTAGAGTAGAGCTGGTATGCAAGAAAAGGGTGTTAAAATTCATATTAATAAACAAACCTACAGTGCTAAGATGACCAAACACCAAAGTATACCTTATGTCTGCAACCTTGTCAGCATTACCACTTGGCTCACCAAATGCACTGCCATAGTGAAACTGTCCACAAGAAACACCAGCCTTTCCACCAAGAAGTTCAATCATTTTACCTATTGTCATTCGACTAGCGAGCAAAATAATAGTAAGCCAGCCTTGAAATAAGCACAAACACAGAAAAATATAATAATACCAGTAAAACCAATTAGCTACATAATCGAGCCTTGTAGCATTGATTATTCTGCGTTTCCCTGATCAATTGATTCTTTAGGGCAAATATACCTCTTGAAGATCCCTCTCTATAGCGGCATATTGTGGGCAGCCTCGTTTATCATACTGTTACCAGACCTTATTGTTTTTGAAGTCTACATGTTGGGTCTATTTGTCAGTGCTCCTACTTCAGGCCAGTTTGGGCATTGCTTCATGTGCTACGATCATATCAGTGCTTGTTCTATGCTCATGCCAGTCTGCTTCACCTTCATGCTTACTCAACAGATCATTTTGTTACAAATCATTTTTTCTGGGCTCCTGACCTCTTGTATGTTAGTCCAACAAACATGAACTTCAACCATTACCAGTTCATTGATTGTATTGCTTTGTTAGTTGTTAGCTGATTTTGGCATTTCCTAACTCTTAATGTGACAATTCTAGAGCCATACATATATTTCCTAACTTTATTCCAATTTGCTTGGGACTAAAAGACTTTGTTGCTGTTGTTGTAGTAGTATCCCATGAAACATGAACTTACAAAACACATCAGTGTCTGTCACTTTTGCCCAGTCTCATTTTCACCAGAAAGCAATTTCTCTAGTACGCGCCCTCGAAATTGCAAGTGGCAATCTTATTCAATTATAAGCACAAACTTGAGAGCAACAATGGCTTCACTTGCCCAAAGTCTGCTTCAGATGCTCCACTTCGGAGATGGCTCCCTCCCCCACTCCCTCTCCCTGGTGTCCCTACCTCCACCAACCTCAAGCTGATACTTACACCAAGGCCGGCAACCACAGAACACCTCCCCCTTGCACCAGGGACCTCCCCTTCGACTTCCTCCTCGGCTCACCGGACTGCTGGCCGCTCTAAGGTTCAGCGCTGTGACGATTTGATGCCTACTCTTTCTCCCCTCCAGCCTCGTCGCTTGTTCAAGGAGGTGCTCGTATCCTCTTCTCCTGCTGTGAAGGATGATGGGGGCTGGGTGAAGGTTGTGAGTCGACGATCTCTTCGGCAATGCCAACTCCCTTCAGCTCCTCCTTCCAGTGCGTACCCTATCAATTTGTAGGGGAACTGCTTCAAGTGTTTATCTCCTTCTCATCACGTGGCCTCGCGTCGCTGCTCGGTGCGGTGCTTTCTATGCCAGTTGCCTGGGCACCGTGCTTACGTGTGCCTGCAACGGCGGAAGGCGCCATCAAGTTCGCGGCACTCCCTGGTGTGGCAGCCTATCGGTCATTTGCCCTGCCCTGTGCGGTGCTTTCTATGCCAGTTGCCTGGGCACCGTGCTTACGTGTGCCTGCAACGACGGAAGGCGCCATCAAGTTCGCGGCACTCCCTGGTGTGGCAGCCTATCGGTCATTCGCCCTGCCCTGTGGCGTCGTCGGCTTGCAGCATGGATGCTTCCTCAACTGGGATCAGTGTCATCTCTGGTGGAGGTGAGAAGAAGCGCACGCGCCGCAGTCGGAGGAAGAAGCATGGCACAGTTCACCTATTTATAGAGAAGGTGAACCGCCTTTGTACAGAATTGCAATCATACCCCTCAAGGTTTTACACACATTGTTTACAAATGACATCTGGGCAATAGTGTATTTTTCCATCCTCGGCTGCGCGGGTTTTGGCCTTCGTTGTTTGGTAGCTTCTCTAACTTATGTCCGAAGTTATCGACTTCGGCTATCATCTTTGTTACTCGTACGCACAGGCGAAGCTTCTTTATATGCTGCCTCGGCCGAAGGTCAACTTCGTCCGCCAGTAGAAGTATACCTGAAATACACTTATTTGTTCCAAAGCAGAAAGGTTGAATGAGAATCTTCGACATAGAAGGCCCCCAACACACCCTGATACTAGGGATGCTTTGGACATGTCTGTCTTCAAGTTAAGAGCTTGGTGTTTTGAGCCGGATATTCTTCATGTTTCGCTGAACCTCCATGCCTGTTGCTGTCAAAGATGGTGCCTTGTTCCCACCGTCGCTGTTTCGGTCCATCGGTTGGATTTGCCGCCAGTGGACGCTCCTCCGCAGTCGCCGGCCGCGGACACGTCAAATGAGGACCCTGATCAGGACTGCTGCAGGCAACTTCCTCGGCCGGATCTATTCTCAGTCATTTGCTCGGGCGCCGGTCCACACCCGCCTAGGACCACGAGCTGGGCTAGGCACATCTTCTGGGGGACCAATGGATACCCTCGCTCTCACGTGCCCTAAAGTTGCAGAGTTGGCGGCACATGGCTCCTCACCTCCCGCTGGCTCGGTTGCACGCGCCTCGGCTCTTGTGCTGGGTTCTGGAGCAGTTGATAGTGGGCCAATTGATGCCCCTTCTCTCCCGAATGCTCTTGTGCTGGGTTCTCGTCTCCCTCAAGCCCAGTGGAATGCGCCTTGCTTCCCGTGTTGGTGACACCTTCAGAGATTTCAATTCAATTGTATCGGGTGGACGATTTAGCTCCCGCCTCCTTGGGTTTCTCTCGTTTGGTTGACCCCAAGACAGTTGCTCCGCCTTTGCTTGTGGAGCCTGATGCTCCCTCTTTCCATGTGGGACTTGTTAACGATACAGACCAAGTTCCCCCGGTTTCGCCAGTAATTGGCACAGGACCTTGCTTGGACTTGGCGATGGCCTCTGATATGAATGTTACTGTGAACGGGACCTCCTTGCTTTCAGTCGATCAAATCCTCTTTAATGACAAATTCAAGGTTAAACCTCATTGCTTTAAGGTTTACTCCCGGAGAAAGGTGGTTCTCCCGGACCCAATTCCGGCTAAATACTCTAGTCTATCTTCACCTCTTCAATTGATCAGGCACAGTGTTGTCAAACCGGTTGAGAGAATTCTATTCCCTGCTCCACAGTCCTCCAGGCGCAGGAAATAGGCCGTGCCGAGCAACTTCAAACCTAGGCACAGTCAGAGAGTGGCCAAGATTCCCCCTGAGCTGGGCTCCGTGTCTGCAGCTCAGGTCTGCAGGCACTGGCTTTTGTGATGAGCATGAGAACATATTTTTCAGGGATGCCAGTAACTATGCAAAGTTGTTTGATCTGCTTTGTCCAGAGATCATATTATTGCTTTGGCGGCCCTCTTTGGCTGGGATGTACCTGACTCCTGCCAGGTATAAGGTTCCTAATTCTGGAACCTTGTTGTAACATCTTTGCTTATGGATTCTTGTGTGCCTTTGGTCTGGTACATGAGGGGGCTCAATGATCGTGCCAAGAGAGATTTTGGCCCTGTTTGGCATAGCTTATTTTCAGCTTCTTCATAAATTTAAGCTGAAGTTCTGCCAAACAGACAACTTCTGCAGCAGCTTATCAGTTCAGCTGCTTCTCAAAATGAAGATGTGCAGTTCTCCTGCGCGTTCGAGAGAGAAAAAAGATGCTCCACTTCTACCTTGAGTTTGAAGAGACTGTTAAGTCTATTAAGGTCGATATACTATATAGACCCATATGGCCCATGAGGTTCTTTATATAATGTCATATCCACTACTTGGAACATCTTTTAATACCCCCATAGTTTCGTGCCAGGTAGAATGAACTAGAGAACCAAAATTATATATTAATTTAGAGCTAAGCTAAATACCTTAGATGGTACACGGTTACAAATAAAACTATAACATTCATATTAATGATCATGTGAGAAGAAACATTATCAGATAGAACGAGATATGCGAGGACTGAGGAATATAACAAAAATAAAAATAACAAACAAAATAAAACCTTGGGAAACCATGTGGATTCATGATTAAATCAGGACAGATTCCTCTCTCGGAGAAGGGGAAGTCTTCTTGCTGAACAATCGTACCACAAACACCTTTCTGCCCGTGTCTGCTACTGAATTTGTCACCAACCTGAAATACAAACATGAAAGAGAATTTTTATATCCATCCGTGCCAAAAAAAAAATCAAGGTCATGGAGCATACAAACCATACCTCTGGCCTTCTAGTGTGACGAATAATACACTTAATGGACAACTTATCATTTGTATCTGAGCACAGCATTACACGATCTACCACAGTAGTCTCACCATCAACACCTTTGTACAAGGCAGGTGAGTCCTTGTAGTCACTAGATGGGAAAATACAGGAAAGGGAATCATATATAGCGTTGATCAAGACCAAAACTTAATAACCCTAAAATTGAAGAGTAGACACATAAACAAAGAAAAGTAAACAAGGGAAAAGGATCCTTACCTTTCTCTCAATGCCCTACCAATAGCTTTTGAAGTGTTTTTGGGAGTTCGCTTGTTTACATAGATATCATGATTGCGAATAATTTGACCAGGTCCGGCAATTCCATCTTCATCCAATGCCTTTCAATAAGTAATCATATTGTTAGTGTCAACTAGAACATGCTTAGGTGAGAAAAAATGAAACAGCTATAAGAAAATAGTCAAAAAATATGGGCAGTGATGACTACATATCCTTACTCTCATATTCTGTTTAATCAAAACACCATTATCTCTTTGGGGTTCAACAATCATATCGGATACACCATCTCCATAGTTATCCTTTAAAACTGTGTACCTGTAAGTGGAAAATAACACACACACACACACACACACACACATATATATATATATATGAGACCAGCAGAACTAGAGACATGATAGCAAGCACTTCAATCAATCAATCAAAACAAACTAAATGGCACTGTTTGGAAGTAAAATTTTACTTTTTCAATGCTATGCAACGGCCAAATCCTCGATCAAGGGATGACTTGTTCATCACAATTGCATCTTCAATATCATAACCACTATATCCCATGACAGCAACAGTGGCGTTCTGCCCAGCGCCAAGTTTATCATACCCCACCTGAAAACAAATTGCAGTAAAATATCCACCATACTGAATCAAAGAACGACTGTGGGTGAGACTTCAGAGACAAACCAACTCAATAGTTTTCGTCGTTAGCAGTGGGCGTTGTGCATACACCAGTAAGTACAGTAGTGAATCTGCTCTGAACAACTGCAGTGCATTACAAAAGAAAATAAAACATTACTTTTGCCACAAAAGGTAAATAACATGAGAAACAAGATAGAACCAGATATCACAGCATCAGAAGATCAAACAAGTTATTACAACAACAACAAAGCCTTTTAATCCCAAACAAGTTCTTACATTTTTTTTTGAACAAACGCAGGAGAGCTGCGTGTCATTTCATTAAGGAGAAAAAATAGGTAGGAGAGACAAGACTTGCCAACCCCTATTACAAGGCCAATAAGGCCAAACATCCATAACTAGATAGTCCGCGCCACACACACTATAAGAGCGACCAGACTCCCCATTGGAACGACCACACTAAGCCCCACTGGGAGCCGACGCAAGAGGGGGTCCTGCAGGGCTGAAGCACCAGCCAAGCACCACATGTTACCCTCCTCTACCACTGCTAAAATCTTATTGTGTTGTTGTCGGATCCGCTGCCTTGTGAAATTAAACTAGTTCTTACATACAATATAAAAATTAATTTTAAGTTTCTGAATAGTCTGAATACATGCAATAGTTACAGCCAAACCAACCAATGTAGCAATTAAATCAAGTTTTTTTAAAAAAAAAGAATGCAGCAATTAACTGGTACAAAAATTATGTGGTTCCTTACCTGATTATATGCAATATTTCCCATCGCTTGCTTACCCATTGCACACTGAAATAAGAGAAATGTCAATAGAAAAATAAAGCAAGAAACAATGAGATATATAATGATAATCTACATCCTTGCCTGGTAAGTATTACGTGGAGATTGGTTATGGTGTGGATATGGAATAAGTCCAGATACAACCCCTAAGATACTCAATGGCTCTATTTCAATGTGTGTGATGCTGCTTCTTTCAACATCATCTTGATCCATGTGCTCATACAATGCAATCTGTTTGAAAATATTAGTATACACCACCATAATTTGGATAATAAAACATAAAAAAAAGCAAAAGAATCATGATGTACCAGTGCATTGTTTTCTTCATTAACATCAAGATATTCAATCAACCCATCACGCAGGAAATCATCAAAACCACAAGTTCCATGCTGATGGCAAACCAACTTATGAGAAAGAGAATAAAGGATAACAAGTCAAGAAATTATGGAGCTCAAAATGCTGACCCTCAGTTTTTCCATGTGAGTCTCATCGATCCTTGATATCCCCATATCAGCAATAATAAGTGGGCGACAAACACGGCCACCATCAGAGGCAATGTGAACGCAATGCTATAAAAGCAGGTACAAGGTTAGTATCTTGCAACATATTAGTTGATGAAAAACATGCAAAGCATTGCAGATACAACAACAACAAAGTCTTTGTCTGAAGCAACCTGGTGTAGGCTAGAGTTGAAATCCATAAAAAACGTAAGGGTGTGTTTGGTTAGGGAGTCAACTGGAATAGAGCGGCTCCATTTCAGTTTCTGTGAATGGAGTCGTTCCATTCTGTGTTTAGCAAGCAGAATGAAGTCGTTCCATTTTTTGTTTGGTTGAAGAGTACAATAGAGCGGAGCCGCTCCGTTCTTTGTTTGGTTGGAGAGCCATATGAGTGTGGAGGGGAGGAGAGCGCTAGTGTCCGGTCGTTTTAGTGGAGCGAGGGTATCCCAACTGTTTATGGTATATTCCCATATGGAGACACTAGGAGCCACTCCGCTCCTCTTTCACTAGAAACCAAACATCCAGAAAATGAGAAAATAGGAATGGAGCCGCTCCATTCTCCTCCGCTCCTCAACCAAATGCACCCTAAGCTAGGGTTCAGTCATATGAATAGTTGTTTTCCGATGCACTCCAATATAAGATTAAATCTTTGGGTATATTTCATCTTACCAAGTCTCCTTTTACTATCTCTTTCCATGTCAACTTTGGCCTTCCCCGGTCTCTCTTCTCATTGCTATGATGTCTTAGGATGGCACTACGCATTGGTGCCTCTGGAGGTCCCCGTTGAACATGTCCAAACCATTTCAACTAAAGTTGGACAAGCTTTTCTTTATTTGGTGTTATCCCTAGCCTATCACGTATATCGTCGTTCCGAACTTGATCCCTTATTGTATGCCCACAAATCTAATGCAACATACACATTTCCACAATACTTATCTGCTCAACATGTCGCCTTTACATGCAACAAGTAAAATAAATCACATGTTTGACGTGGAAAAGACACATTCAAGAAGTGTCTCCCTAGACCTTCCTTGATACAGAGATTAGTTTGGGTTAAGTTGTTATGACCTCAATAGTGATCTATATAGATATCGCCCTAGACCTCCCTCCTTGGGCCATCAAGGTAAACGCTATAGAAAAAATTGTCGAACTTTTCTTTGAAGGGAAAGAAAGTAGACAAATGTTGGACATTGTTTGGATGGGCATTGCATGATCTTAAATCCTTTACCTTGATATTTCATGATCTTAAATACTTGGTATTTCATGATCTTACATCCTTTGGATGGGCATTGCGGATGTAATGGCTTGGCTTGCTAAAACACAACCTAACAAACAGTTGGCTACTTTTCATATCCAAGTTCATGCCTCAGTTAGGGCTTTTTTGTCAATTGACATGGTTACAAAAGGGGGTAATGGGAATACCACCTTATTTTTTACTGATAATTGGCTCGAAGGAATATCAATTGCTGGTTTAGCCCCTAATCCTTTTGCTTTAATCCTAAAGGAGAGAATCAGATTACTGAGAGAAAGCCCCTAATGGGTCCCCAAAACACAACTCTGCCTTGAAAATCTCAAAAAAAGTAATTTCGTATTAGTATGTTCTTGTTATATTTTTTAAAAAAAAATTGTAGCCAGAGTTATGTTTTGGGGACAAAGGGAGAACAACTGAAATTAATTTCCAGGTTCCATTTTAGGGTAATATCAGCTAATAGACACAGCTTTTTTCCATATTTGCATGATGATCAGATTCGTTATAACCTTACAGTTACAAACAGAAAGGCCATACCTGTTTCTCATTAATAAAAATGCTTACAAACTCTCCAATTACATTAGATCGACGTAAATTCCTCAAATCAATAACAAGCCTCTGAAAGCATGAGACAAAACTTTATAATGGAAAGAAAGTCAAAATAAATAAACACGTATGTATGATCTGTAATGAATAAGACCTGAGGATCTTTGTGTTTCCCCAGTATTAATCCATTGAACATGACCAGAAATGAACCCAATGTATGAATTTCTTCAGATGAGAGAGACAATAAATCCTCCACGCCTAGACTATAACACTACAGTAAAGAATGAACACAAATAAGAATAATAGTTAATAGATAAAGAATTATATATAAACTAATGTACCTGATTATAGTAGAAGTAGAGAAATCGAGTGAAAAGAGAGGAAGAAAATTTGAATCAGCTTACCAAGTTATAGGTATTAAAGCAAAAAGACAAGTACCTTATGTAACTAGGGATCAGTTTGTGGTTGATTTACTGCTCTGTAAGGTCCAGCTAGTTACAGGAACTTTATTATCCAGGTACAATTTTGTTGTGGTGATGTCTAAAAGGATGCTTTTGTGTAGTTATTACTATATTCTATACTGATTGTACTTATATGCATTTTAAACACTTCCAAAATAAATTCAAGGGCACACCCAAAAAGATTGAGAAAGCTTGTAGCTGAAAACATTTAGAAAATACAATGCAGTTCAAAATCTAGTGCAATACCTAGAAGAGCCTGAAGATGAAAATATTAGTTGATAGACTTCTGCCCTTAAGGTATTGCAGGATCTACTGCTGTATGCAAACTGGTTCAAGATGGTAAACAACAAAGCACGCTTGATAGCAATTTGGATATTAAAGATTTCGATGCTAGAGTTGTTAGAGTATGAAACTGCTGTAGGAAGTTAACTATCTAACCGTGGTCTTGAGGGCCTATCGGATCATTAATGCACTCATATAGGCACAAAGCATCAACACCAAAAAGTACAATTAAATGAACCAAAATATAACAAACCAGATCTATCAGTGGGCCTTCCTCTTGGTCAGTTGTGACATGAGAAAGCAAAGCTAAATTTTTTGTCAATCCACAAGCTTCACCTTCAGGAGTATCACATGGGCAGAGCATACCCCACTGTTACAGATAAAATTAGTACATTATTACACAGTATAGAAAGAGCATATGGGTTTTAACATTCTTGGTTTACACGATATTTTTTCTCCATATGATGTAGCAACATTGTAAGATTTCTCTTCACCTGACTAGGCTGCAAAGCACGTGGACCACTTGTTTTACGAGTCTTCTCAAATTGGGGTGTTATCCGCGTCATATAGCCTAAAGATGCCATGTAGGATAGCCTCGAAAGAACCTTTCATCAGAAGAATAAGAGGTTATATTAAAAAACAACTGGGGGATAAATAAAAATCAAAGGTATGGAGAACTTGGTACCTGAGATACACCTTTCCTATGCATCCTAAAACGTTTAATATCCCAATTTCCTGTGGAAATAGCCCTTTCCAAACCAAAGGTAATGGAATCTTGCATTATCAACTGCAAAAAAGGGAACATATTTCTGAGCATCCAAAGTGATTTAACAAATATAGTTAATGAGACAGCATCATGAGATATGTTTCGAAAGAGGGGGGATTTGATTATGAATATAATATTTGAGAGGGATTCGAAGAAAGAAGAAAAGAAAAAGGAGTGGCTGCACCTAGGCTAGCTATCTCTAACTGTGAAAAGGAGGGGATGGCACACACGGCAAGATCGCTACCAGCGTAGTGGTGTGTGAACGGCAGCAGCATGAAAGACGGGACAGGGGTTGTCTTAATTCTTAATCTATCCAAAAGAAGGTATGGATCCCCGTATCTTTATCGAGGATCCTGCATAATATTTAGATAGGAATAGGATCCCATGATTTGGCAACACCTAGTATCTAAAGTAACTCTACCAAAATTAATGTGCAAATAACCACACTTTAGAAGAGTGGGTCATTGCCAGTTGCTACTATCCACACATGCTACCGACCTGTCGTGCACACTGCAATGAACAGTCAGCTTTTTTAACATGAAATAATCAAGAAATTGTTTTAAAAGCTCTGATATCTACTTGTCAAACATGGTGTCGGTTTGGAAGAGTAACCAGTAATAAAACAGATTAAGCTTTGGTTTTGAAGTCAGCAAATAGATCTTCCAAAAAGTATATGTTACCCAAACAAGCATATACTAATACGAATATATTAAAACCCCAGCAAGATCCTTAGATCTTTCATACAAATTGACAACCAAAGATAACAAGGTTATGCCATTAAAATGATAAAACTGGATATATACTAGCTAGAAATGTGCCCTGTCACATTGGGTTATTACAGTTACAGCAATATTAGGTATTCAGAACTTTCAGGTGAACCTTTTAGGTGATTACAACATTGCAAGAGTAACAGGAGACAAAATAAAAACAAATGAATATCCATAAATGTGCACTTGCATGCTATTACCTGGCTAAAATCCAAAGGACTAGAGTGAGTCTTGTCACTATTTTTATTCATGCGCTCAACAGCTTGGGAATTCATTGTTTTGAATAGGTCCTTCAAAAGAAACACCATAAGGAACAAAGAATGTAACATATAATAGAACTATGAGAAAAATAAACACCTCAAAAAGAAGGGATATTAGTTGGCCAGACAACTCAAATCTCTTGTTTCCAACATAATCCTGGAAAAAAGTTCAAGAAAATATCTCAACTAGATGATAAACATGTGGTAAAAAAACTTCACCCTTCTTTTTTAAGTAATATGCAAGGACAAATGTTGTAGTAAATCAGCATCCCATCACTCCACTCACATCCAACATATATTTCATTTCATTGTCAAAAAAAATAAGGCACATTTTGCTTCTTTGCAAGAAAGAATAGACCATAAAGAAAAAAGGAGGTAGACCCAGTGTTGGAGGCTCCCACATGAGTGGGGTCTAGAGAAGGGATAAACCAAGGGAAGCCTTCACCCAATGCAGAGAGGCTGCTTTGAACCTGTGACTCAGTGAGACAGATCTATACCAGGACTGTAGACCATAAAGAACAGGACAACTTTTTTTGAAAGCTGATGGGAGGAACGAAGAGCCCCTACCTGATATACTTCGTGTCCAGTGGTGGAGGGCATGGAGCCCCAAAGGTTAGGCATTGTAGCCTTTAGTCATAGAGGTGTCAGCAAAACGGAGCCACAACGACATGGGCTTCTTTTGATATCCATGTACCCAAGAAAGTAAAGGATCTCTTCTCGGTGGCTATGCAATCTGAAATAGGAAATGGTGCCACTACCTTATTCTGGTCTGATTGATGGTTGCAGGGACACAGAATATTGGACCTTGCCCCTCGATTATACAAGATCGTTCCAAAAAGAAGAGTGAATAAGAGGACAGTGGTGGAAGCTCTCACTAATCAAAGTTGGATCTCGGACATACAAGGAGGCCTTACTGTTGGAATTATCTCTGAATTTCTTTGTTTGTGGGACTTGGTTGCTTCGGTTAAGGACTAAGTAGAAGACACATTTCTTCCGTTTAGCTGCTAATGGGATGTACTCAGCAAAGGCAGTATATGATGCTCTCTTCATCGGAGCCA
The DNA here is from genome assembly GCA_029449295.1 of Zea luxurians. Lineage (NCBI taxonomy): Eukaryota > Viridiplantae > Streptophyta > Magnoliopsida > Poales > Poaceae > Zea > Zea luxurians. The sequence continues at coordinate 8,331,794 of JAOPSE010000048.1, read as the reverse complement.
CTTGGTTTGAGCCATTTCATAGAATATGGAAATCTTGGGCACCCCCGAAGAGGCAAAGACTAAGTTCTTTATGTGGCTGGTTGCCCAAGAAAGGGTTTGGACAGCTGACAGGTTACGAAAAAGGGGAATGGAACATCCTGATAGATGCCCTTTATGTGATCAGAAGCAAGAAACTCTAGATCGTATGCTCATTGGGTGTGTTTTTGCACAGGAATTTTGGTTTAAATTGTTGTCTCAAGTGGACATCCAAAGTAGGACCCACAGATTGGTCGAGAAGCTTTCATGAATTGGTGGAGAATGATCTGTACACATGTCCATGGAGAGGCACAAGTTCTGAATTCTTTTGTGATCCTTGGGGCATGGACTTTGTGGAAGCACCGTAATGGATGTGTCTTTGACAAGAATAGGCGTAACATTGATGTTGCTCTCAAAACAGCCGACCAGGAGAGAGAGATGTGGGAAATGGCCGGAGCAAGGAAGTTATCCATGCTGACCAGTCCTATTCCTGATTTACATGCTCTTATCTAGTTGTTCTGGATGCTGCTGGTAGTAGTTGTTTTTGGTTAGTCGACATGGATGTTTACATGTATGGATGTTGGTGACGACCGTAAGGAGGCCCTTTGTTGTATTGGTCCTCTAGGACCTTTTGTTTCTTCTTCTTAATATAATGACACGCAGTTCTCCTGCGTTTTCGAGGAAAAAAAGATCATATTTGAAACATGAGCCTCCAATATGAAACTAAGATGGTGTTTGGGATGGCTCCAGGTTACAGCTCCAATGTGGATCTATAGTTTATAATATCAATTTAAATAGTTTTGAAAATATTTTTAATCTAAATAATAAACAAATTGACTTATATAAATGACTTCTAAATGCTTACCGCTCCAGCTCCACGATTTTCTGGAGCACCTAATGACCTGCTCCATCAACTCTACCAATTTTCCTGGAGCTAGAGTTATCCCAAACAAGGCCTAAACAGGCTTTTTTGTATGGGTAGGAAGCACATCCATAGCTCCACTATCTCTCTGCAGGCTGCAAGCAAGTGCTCAACATTTGGTGCTTGGGACCTGAACACCACGTCACCGTGTTTCCACAGTTTCCACACAGTTCCCAGCAGAAGAGTGGTAGGTTGTCGCTCTGGTTCACACCTAACAGCATGGACTCCAGTTCGATTGTCACCTGCCTGCTCAAGTGTGGTTTCAATTGTGTTGCAAGTCTGGAAGACATAACTTCAATTGAAACTCCAGTTCGATTGTCACCTGCCTGCTCAATTGTGTTGCAATTTTTCGAAAGACTGCCTTAAAAACCCCGTGCTTGGCTTAAAGCAATTTTGGGATGGGTAACCGACCGGGAAGTTTTCTCAGGTGCGCATAAGTGAGGACAAAATGTGTACAAAAGACTCGTGTTGGTCCGTGGGGTGGTTTATGCTCCTAGAGGGCTATTAGGAGTAAGTACCGCTGGTACAAGAGTGGATGGAGTGTTACAGCAATGTCAACTTGCTCTTTTGTCCATGCCACCCACGATGATTCTATAGGGTGGTCAACCGATGCAGCAGTTTCATCTAGACATGTGTTCTGTGTGTCTAAGCATCTAATGCCGAGCCTGCCATCTTCCTTCGGAGTACATACTTTCTCTCACGTCACTAAGCACTTGGCGCTAGAGTACAAGACAAATTTAGAACTCCATATTAAGTCATTGATTGTTATGAATGTAATTTTCCTATTCTTTGGGTCACTAGGTCAACCCAAAACACAAAACGAACTAATCAGTGACCCAGAACCACCCATCGCATACCAATTGCATTATAAACTATCCTAATTCTACCATATGGACACAAAAGATTTTACATGAATTTTTTCAGAAAGAGTTGGTAAAGGAAAAAATAGCTTTAGTCGACAGAAAAATATTTTGAGTCCATCATTGAAGTGATATATGGGTTATCTTTGAACTTGCCTTATCATCAAAGGTGTCAGAATTTACGATTGCGTCCATCATGCGCCTTAACATTAAGGCAGTGTATATACACTTTGGTCGTAGGTTCCCATTTTTAACCTAACATAGAGATTTGCAAGTGTATGAGCTAAGACATTAATTTCAATTTTGGCTGCAATAAGTAAAAAACATTTATCTCACCGGCACATGGGCAATAAACACATCACGGAGGATTGAGTTTGACCGGCCTTCCTGAAAATGAGAAATCAAGAAAATCATCATCCTTAGCAATCAATTTCAGAATGGAAGAGCCAAGGAAAGAGGTATGGTTGACAATTACCTTCTGATTTGTGGCACCAGGATACGTCACCTAAACAAAATGCATACAGTAAACCAGTTTGTTAATTCAAACGAGATGAATGGCTAAACAGCATAACCGATCAATGAAATTAAGTCAAAGATTTTTATTTTGGTGTTTCACCTTCTCGTCCATGTACTGCAAGGCTCGCTGGCGTGTATATATTCTCTCTGAAGCACATTCCTAAGCAATAATGGAACATTTAATTAGCCAGAGATATAAAAGATATAAACTAGAGAAAAATGAAAAAAAGTAAATGAAGAAAAAATATTAAACACTTAGCACAGGTTTAAAAGATCGAATTCACAATTATTGAGGTAATACCCATTTTATCATGCTTATTTAAAATAGAGTTACCTGAATAGATGGAAATAAGAGATCTCCGTATCTTGGGTCCCTGCCAACCATTTGTACAGTCTCCTGATCACTTTCCATTCCCATCGCTTTCATCACCACTATAATAGGAATCTGCAAAATTCAAAGCTCAGAAATAGAGTGATAGCTCACAAACTTAGGCACTCGATATTATATTAGGATCCAAAGATCTCACACACATTTATTACCAGGGCATCAAGTGTTAATCAAAAGATAGATAAGGCAACTAAGGTCAACTTGCCATATGAAATGAAATGGCCAATCATTTAAATTTGAGGAGGTCAGCTCAAGCATTACAGGCATTTATAAAATGTAAAAATAAACCGAAATTCATGACTAACAACTGGGCATGTGGCCATTGAACAGCGACACACTGATGCCATTGTCCAACTCAGGCAGAGCATGTAATATCATTGTGATCTATGACCCCTTAAATTTCTCTCAGATTTAGGAGGGTCAAAAATATTTAAAGTAGGAATGGAATAGGTTGAACCGTTGAAGCATGACATTATGATTAGCATTAGGAGAGCGTACTTTTAGAAATTTAAGGCTCTCAGCTAGTTGCTAACATAGGGTTTATAGCATAATCAGGAGGTCCTCGGCTAGTTACTAAGATAGGATTTATAGCTTAATCATGGAGGACAGTTTAGTTCCTATTCTGTCAATGCAAAGCAATTAAGAAAGCAAAGAAAATTTCATTGCTCATAGGTCAACAGGTTCCCCTATCAAACAGCCATCCCATAGCTATTACTTCCATTTCGAGAGAATCAAATGAACCCAATTGTTGTAAAATAATGGAACCAAAAGGCATGCACAAACTGATGCTTTGTGCATTTGAGAATTGAGATTTAGTGATTTACGTGCAGCTCTGCACTTAGCTAGCCTTTCTTTTAGAGTCGAGTGAGCTTGTGCATATAGGAACATGTTAGTATGGCTTTTGTTTCATTTTGTGGTGCTCCCATTTGATCTTCTGTTCCTAATATACTGTGTGTTTGAGAAAAAAAATGGAAAAATATAGAAAGCTTCAAATGAACAATGTCACCAAGCAACCCAGTATTTGAAAATGAATTAACACAATGAAGTATTCCAAAATGAATTGATACATAAAGTGGAAAAACTCATTAACAGGATAATGAAGTACATAAACCATACTGGCTTGTTGAACTGATTCAGCTGTAGATAAATCTTCCCCTTATCCATAAAAATCACCGTCTTGCTTTTTATTGCATGTGTGCTACTGGTAACAGATGCGATCACCCTAATTTGATGTGAGACAGTTAAGGAAAACAATAAATGTCTAATGTTACAGTTGCCAAAAAAAAAGTATATTCTGAAGTAATCAAATAACTTAACCAAACCTTCCTTTGCTATCAGTGTCAACAATAATACGATTCTTTGCTAGCTGTTCTTGAATTAGAATGACCTGAAAATAAACATGTCACAAGATCATTAATACACACGAGGAACAACTACAGGAGCATTGAGCATTTAATGGCCATAACTATGGTTTCCAATCAGTTGTAACACACAGAACGTGAACCACATCAATCCAGCAAGAAAAGAAGAAAATTACAGCACTGTTTTGTGTTACCTTCTCTGTTCCTTTGACAACAAAGTAGCCGCCAGGATCAAGAGGGCACTCACCTGGCATAACATATTAATGAGACCATTAAAACAGAAAGTAAGACAAAAGGGTACAGAGTTTTAGTAATGAAAATATGTTTTAGAGAAAAGAATTTAATATACCATATTTTGCTAGTTCAGCTTCATCCTTTTCATACAGAATACAGGCATGGCTTCTTAGCATAATAGGCATGTAGCCAATGATAAAGTTATTCTGAAGAAAAAAGGAAAACAGAAGGCCAACTTAGTTACCAGATCAAGAAAACATAAGAGTTTTCAATCAGATGGATAGGTACCTTTCTTCTCACTTCATGCTGCTTTCCGACAGTGTATTCGATATGAACTTTTATGGGAGCAGAGTAACTGAAACAATAAAGAAAATTTGAGCAAGCACGACAAATGATAGGACAAACAGAATTTGAACACGCAGAAGCTTAAGGACCAAAGAACTCACCACATCGTCAGCGAAGGAGGAAAAGGAAAGAGGATAGAAGGAAAAAAGGGCTAATCAGGGCAACGAGCTGCTCACTATAGGCAACAAACAAGCGGAAAAGAATCTAGGGCAACAATGAAGCTCTGGTACCATGTTAACAATAGCGCATCTCTGTTCAATATGCCTTAAGGTTAATATACAACTACAAAACAGCGCATCTCTCTTCAATATGCCCTTAAGGCTAGTATACTATGACAAGAGGTGCATGCATACACACATGGAAAGAAACACATAAAGGAAATGTAAATAAGTATATTTACATCTAACATCATCAACATCTACAATAAGAAATATGATGTGGACAGCCTGAATTATGCTAGGAAACAAAACAATACCAGAGCCATAATAATGCCACATAAATCTTATTGCTTATTCCATCTAGCTCAAATGATGTGTAACATAATGTCTCTTCTGTTTTCTTAGTTGCAAGTACAAACTACAAACTGATGCAAATGAGGAAATGGATTTACTTCAAAAATATATGAGGAAATGAAAGGCTTACGTGCGGTCAGTAAGGCGGCAAAAATGTGGTGTGATATTTTCAACGTTATACTCTACATGTACCGAGGGCATGCCAACATGCACACCAAGGTACCTGCAATGTGGCAACAAAATACATATTTAACAATAGTTAGAATACATATTACACAAATTGACAAGCATACCTAAGGTAAATGGATGGATCGTTGCGCGCTTCAATTCGGTTGTTTGCCTCAACGATCTTCTTGATTCCTTTGTTGACAAAGTAGTTAAATGAGTCGATGTGCTCCTTCACAAGCCCTCTAACCTGTTGTTTACATCCATCAAAGAAAAAAAAGCTAAATCAAGGCAAGAGCTTAAAACTGAAAATACATTGGCGCATAAAAACAAGTGCATGAGTTGATAGGAGTGACCAATGAACAAAATGAGTCGTAAATTAGAAATAGATACAAGATAACCCAAGCAAGTATAGAACAAGCAAGGAGCTAATCTGCGGCAAACAGTTTATAAATCATGCACTAAGGTGAGATGTGCACGCGACTGTAACAAACCACATGGTAATAATCGGGTTAGCACACGAAAACTACTAGATAGGCCCGTGAATGCAGGGAGCATTAAAAGTGAGTGTGACAAAATTGTTGGATAATAAATCAACAGGCAGCAGCTTCTGCTGAATGAAAACGTCATGCTGACCTTGAGGAAGGCCGGGAGGAGCGCGAACTTGTCGACATGCTTCCTCACCGGCGCTGCTAACGAACGGTATGTCGGTAATGGCACTGTGTCTTCCACCTTGCCGCTGCGCGAAGCGAAAAAAAAAAGGAAGAAGAGGTGAGGGTTTGGAGATGTCGGGGCGGTTCGTGGTGGAGGAGGCGAGCTACCTTTGGCTGTCGTCTTTGGTGGGCACGGTCATGGCAGAGGGGCTTGAAAGCAGAGTGCGGAAGAGAAGCCAGGCGACGCGGAAATTTAACGGCAAGAGAGGCGCCGCTTTCACGGGTGCGCTGCCCTCCTGCTGTTGTCGTCTTTGGGGTCCGAGGTCGACGATGGCAAAGAAAAGAGGCGGCGCCGGCGGGCAAGAGGAGAGTGGAATACAGCAGACGCGCCGGAGGTGGTGGGCACAACGGCGCTCAAGGCCGGCGAGCCTGTGGCCGTGGACGAGAGGGAAGAATAGAGGAGGAGGGCCGATAAGGCGAGAACCGAGAGAGAAGGGAAGAGCACTTGCGTTGCGTGTTGCGCGAAACGGCAAAGGAACTGGCGGCGGCTGAGGAAGGAGCAGACAAATATATAGGGTTTAAATGGCCCAATTTAATATTGGGTCGGGCTGCTTGACAAGCCAAACAGACTCTCACACTCTCATCCACCCTTAGGGCTGAGGATCGAGGAACAAAGAGATAAAGACATAGAATTTAAACGACTCAATTTAACACCAGGCTGAGCTGCTTGACGAGCCAAGCACGGCCCTCACGCTCTCCTCCAATCTCAGGTCGCAACTCGATGGGCGACCGGTTATCGACGTCCGAAGCCACCCACCGGACAGTCCGCCGTACGGTTTGCTGAACAGCCTACTCTCATGAATTTCAATCTATGTCGACTATAATTTATCAGACTGTACACGAGATACTCCTAAGTACACTTCTTCTAGCAATGACGATTCCGATGATGAGTTAGATTACAACGATCACTTTAAAGGCTTAGGTAGATTCGAAGCTGACAAAATTAATGAATTAATTGATGCCCTTAATGATAAAGATAGATTGTTAAAAAAGCAAGAAGATATTCTTTATGAAGAACATGATAAATATATTAATACTGAAAAATCTCTTGCTTTGGAAATTAAGAAAAATGAAATACTTTCTTTTGAATTGTCTTCTTACCATGATTTTATTGCTAGCCTTAAAAGTTTAAATGTTGATTTAAATTCTACAATAGAAAAATTAAATGTTGCTAGTTCATCATTAGAGCATGTTTCTAATTGTAATAGATGCAAAGATATTGATATTGTTAATCATGCCTCTATTATTTCTAAGTTGAATGATGAAATTGTCAATCTTCATGCTCAACTTAAAATTTACAAAAATGAATGTGAAAAGATAAGATTTGCCCGGGATGTCTACACCATTGGTAGACATCCCTCTATTAAAGATTGACTTGGTTTCCAAAAGGGAACCAAGGACTTAAAGAGCCAAAGGGCCTCCAACCTCATTAAAGAGAAAGTGAAGGCACCCTTGACTAATAGTTCGCATTCTTTTCATGACAAGAAGAAACACACTTATTTATATGCTCATGTTAAGAATGCTTCTAATGTTTCACATGCCTCTATTCATGATGTTTGTTATGGTCGTGTTGTTTTACCTGTACGTCATGATGTTGCCTTTGATTCTCATGCCATGATTACATCATATAGCTCTTCATATGTTCATGGTAGGAGTAGATCTAGGCGTCGTGTTCAACATGTTGTTTCTCATACGTTTAGGAATGCATCTAATGGCCCAACTATGCTTTATCGTACCTATGATGCTTCATGTGTGCTACATTGTAAAAATGATAAAGTTGTTGCTAAAAATATGGGGACTAAATGCAAAGGAGGCAAAACTTGCATTTGGATTCCAAAATCTTATGTGACTAACCTTGTAGGATCCAACAAGAGTTGGATACTTAAATCCCAAGCTTAAATTATCTTGCAGGTTTATGCATTCGGGGGCACAAGTTGGATTATTGATAGCGGATGCACAAACCATATGACGGGGGAGAAGAAGATGTTCACTTCCTACGTCAAGAACAAAGATTCCCAAGACACGATTATCTTTGGAGATGGGAACCAAGGCAAGGTCAAAGGTTTGGATAAAATAGCCATCACCACCGAGCATTCGATCTCTAATGTATTCTTAGTGGAATCGCTTGGTTATAATTTGCTTTCTATAAGTCAATTATGCCATATGGGTTATAATTGCTTAGTTACAAATATTGATGTATCTATCTTTAGAAGAAGTGATGGTTCATTAGCTTTTAAAGGTGTATTAGACGACAAGCTTTATTTAGTTGATTTTACCAAAGAGAATGCCGATCTAAATGCATGTTTAATTGCTAAAATTGAAAGTCGGCTAGAAGGGTGAATAGGCGAAACCTAAAATTTATAAACTTAAGCACACACTAAGTCCGGGGTTAGCGTTAGAATTAAATCTGAGGCAGAAGATTGTTTCTCTTGCCACGAGTTGCTCAAATAATGCGGATGGCGTTTGGGAGCAAACTCAAATCTATATTGGCAAGGAAACTTTAGAGAGAGGAAAGAGTGCAAACAAATCAATGGAAATCAACACAAGTGGACACGGTGATTTGTTTTTACCGAGGTTCGGTTCTAAAGAACCTAATCCCCGTTGATGAGGCCACAAAGATCGGGTCTATTTCAATCCTTTCCCTCTCTATCAAACGGTCACTTAGAGTGAGTGAGCCTTCTCTTAATCACACGGGTCACTAAGACCCCACAAGGACCACCACACACTTGGTGTCTCTTGCTTAGCTTTACAAAACACTTAAGAATTGGAAGGAGAAAGGAAGAAGGCAATCAAAGCAACAAGAGCGCAAATGAACACAAAAACTCTCTCTCTCAAGTCACTAGGTGGTGGAGTTGATCTTGGGACTTGGAGAGGATTTTGATCTATTGAATGTGTCTTGGAGTGGAGTCTTTTGCTCTTGTATTGAATGTTGAATTCAGAAAACTTGGATGATGTTGAATGAAGTGGTTGAGGGGTATTTATAGCCCCCAACCACTTCTTAGTCGTTGGTTGTTTCTGCTGTCGATGGGCGCACCGGACAGTCCGGTGGCGCACCGGACAGTCACTGTTCACTATTCGATGTGCGCCACGTCAGCGCGTCCGTTAGGGTTAGGAGATGTTGACCATTGGAGTCGTTTGTCTTTTTGCTGCACCGGACATTCCGGTGCCACATCGGACAGTCCGGTGACCTCTGACTTCTGCGCTCTGACTTTTGTCGCGGCACTGTTCATCACTGTTCATCTGAGCAGTCGACCGTTGGCGCGCAGGGAGTCGTTGCTTCGCTGGCTCACCGGATAGGCCGGTGGCACATCGGACAGTCCGGTGAATTATAGTGGAGCGCGCCCAGAAGAAACCCGAGAGTGTCTGGTTTGTTGGTTGCCTGGCCTGGTGCACCGAACAGTGTCCAGTGCGCCATTTTTCAGCACACTCTAAGTCCTTTGCTCCAATTTTTTATTGTGTCCCTACCTGAATTTCTTTCTTGATTTGTGTTGAACCTTATGCACCTGAGATAAATGACATCTAGACAAACTAGTTAGTCCACGGGGTTTGTGTTGGACATCAACCACCAAAATCGATTATAGGAAATGATTAAGTCTATTTCCCTTTCAATCTCCCCCTTTTTGGTGATTGATGCCAACACTAACCAAAGCAAATATGAAGTGTAGAAATGTAACTAGTTTGCAATTGAGATAGATGTGCATAGGTTACTTAGAATTTAAACCAATGAAAGGCTTTATGCATATAAATGGATTGTTTTTCTCTTATTTAACATTTTGGACCACATTTGCACCACTTATTCGTTTTTGTAAATCTTTTGGAAAATCCTTTCAATATATTTTGCAAATAGTCAAATCTATAGGAATATGATTGCAAGAAGCATTTTTTAAGATTTGAAATTCCTTCCCCTATTTCAAATGCTTTTTCCTTTGACTAAATGAAAGCTCCCCCTGAAATAATTCTCCTCTTAGCTTTCAAGAGGGTTTTTGAAATGGATACCACATATTGACATTCTTCCTACTAACTTGTTATTTGAAATAAGATACCAATTGAAAGTTAACTTTAAATATCAATTGAAATAAACATTTTTGACAATTTTGAAATGGTGGTGCGGTCTTGCGGTTCTTTTGCTTTGGGCTTAATACTTTCTCCCCCTTTGGCATTAATCGCCAAAAACGGAGAACTTGAGAGCCCTTTTCACACTTTTCTCCCCCTTTGGGGCCTAATACGTTCTCCCAAATGGTAAAATAAATATGAGTGAAGGGTCTTATCAATAGAGAGTTATATGAGTAACGACAAAGGGTAGATGATACCGTCAGAGTTGGAGTGTAAGCCTTGTCTTTGCCGTATATTCCATTTCCCTTTCAATATAAGACTAAGGATAGAATTACACTTGAAAGCACATTAGTCTTAGCCTTGGCAACAAGAAGAATAAAAAATATGCATTTGTACCAAATGAGAGAGACATGATCAAAGGCATATACATGAGCTATGTGTGCAATGTTTCAATCAAAGTTCTGAGAATCAAGTATATTTAGCTCATTCTTAAGTTTGCTAAAAGTTTTCTCATCTAGTGGCTTGGTAAAGATATCGGCTAATTGGTTATGGGTGCTCACATAAGCAATTTCGATATCCCCCTTTTGTTGGTGATCTCTCAGAAAGTGATACAGGATGTCTATGTGCTTAGTGCGGCTGTGTTCAATGGGATTATCCGCCATATGGATTGCACTATCATTATCACATAGGAGAGGGACTTTGTTCAACTTGTAGCCATAGTCCCTAAGGGTTTGCCTCATCCAAAGTAATTGCGCACAACAATGACCTGTGGCAATGTACTCGACTTCGGCGGTGGAAAGAGCTACTGAATTTTGTTTCTTTGAAGCCCATGACACCAGGGACCTTCCCAGAAACTGATAAGTCCTTGATTTGCTCTCTCTATCTATTTTACATCCGGCATAATCGACATAAGAATACCCAATTAAATCAAAGGTAGATCCCTTGGGGTATCAAAGCCCAAACTTAAGAGTGTAAACTAAATATCTCATGATCCTTTTCACGGCCCTAAGGTGAACTTCCTAAGGATTTGCCTGGAATCTAGCACACATGCATACTGAAAGCATAATATCCGATCGAGATATAAATAAGTAAAATAAAGAACCTATCATCGACCTGTATACCTTTTGATATACGGATTTACCTCCCGTGTCGAGGTCGAGATGCCCATTTGTTCCCATGGGTGTCTTGATGGGTTTGCCATTCTTCATCCCAAACTTCTTAAGTATGACTTGAATGTACTTAGTTTGGCTGATGAAGGTGCCCTCTTGGAGTTGCTTGATTTGAAATCCAAGGAAATATTTCAACTCCCCCATCATAGACATCTCGAATTTCCGTATCATGATCCTACTAAACTCTTCACAAGATGACTTGTTACTTGACCCAAATATAATATCATCAACATAAATTTGGCATATAAACAAGTCTTTTGCAATAGTTTTAGTGAAGAGAGTAGGACCGGCTTTACCGACTTTGAAGCCATTAGTGATAAGAAAGTCTTGTAGGCATTCATACTATTGGGGGCCTTCGTCTTCCGAAGGTCCTCAAAAACACGACTAACATGTTTCCCAAGTATAATATATGTACAGGAACCTTCGGGCATGGGATGAAGCTATACATAATATGAAGAGCGCGATTCGAGAGAAGGATGAATCAGTGTTGAAGCTACCCATGAAGAAGCTTCGGCTTAACGATGGAAAATGAAACGACTTAAAGGGGAAAAGGTTGTCTAGTCCTCGATAGATTTCCCTAAGTCAATAGTAAATGTCGAGGGCATGAATGTAATTCTACACAGGCTGCGTCATGTGCCTATAAATAGATGAACAGTGATACCGTACTGTTCACGCTGACTTGTATTCACTCGCACGTCACACTTAGACTTTCGCCTTCTGTCAAGCCGAAGGTATAAATGTAATTCAACATTGTTCATGTTCATTCATGATGATATAATAAAGATATATTAATGATGTCATATGATTATTCATGTTATTTCTCATGTTTCATATGCTTCTACTTCCATTAATATACACTGTGATGATGAAGGTACGTTCTTCATAACCTTCGTCTGAAGATCATTATATCCTAAGGGAGATAATGCTTCGAAGGACGAAGGACTTTAACCACTAACGTTTTGTGTTGCCTTGTTCTTAACTCATAGCATTTGAGAACAAGTCCCCAACATTGGCGTCCACCTCTGGTGAACTCATTTGACCACCTTCGACAAGCCGTGACCTTCGTCATGCCATCGAAGAAATCTTCGTCAGGACTAGGGGTTGCACTTCAGCCACTAGACGTCAACCAGGACACATTGCGCGAAGCTAGAACTCATAAAAGGAAGCCAGTTCAATTCACAGCTCACAACTCACAACTCATAAAAGGAAGCCAGTTCAATCCACCCTAGGCATGTCAGATCAATTCACAGCTCCAGTCAGAATGATGATAAAGGAAGCTAGTTCCAGAGGCCGCAGCACAGCTCACAGTCTTTAGGTCAGCAGCAAAGCTCCTTCAGGCCACCAGCTCCAAGGAGCAGAGGCGGTAGGGGCTTCGGAGGAAGATATGGGGATTAGCCCAGGAAAATCTATTGCTCATTCTGTGGTGAATACAAGGGCCACATTACAAGAACGTGCCAAATTACCATTCAGAAGCAAAAGAAGATTGCCGAAGCAGAAGCCCGGCAGAACCAGCCGAAGCAGGTTTTACGTACTGCTTCGTGCTACTCTCCCTACATACCAGAATATATGGGCAATCAACCTGCAACTTCTGTTGCTTCGGCAAGCCATTCACAAGCTTCCTGGCCTCAGCTTCCACCGCCACCACCATTGCCACCTACTCATACCCAAAGCCAGCAGCTAGAAGGGCGCCAGTACCCCCAACAGCAACACGACTTCAGGGAGGAGTCCGAAGCTCATACAGTCAACAACACTGTACCAGAATCGAAGCACATATACTGAGGAATATCCTACTTCTGAAGTACTTTTATCTTTTATGCCATTTTAACTTTTTGTACGAGAAACAAGTAATGAAAAACTCAGTTTCAATTTCTTGTAATAATTCTACCTACACCATAATGAAATATATCTTCTTCATAGATTTACAAAGCTTGAAAGACGACTCTCAAAGGAACGAAATAGTTTTCGAAGCTCAAAAGTCGTTCCTAAGGGAATGCAGAGCCGAAATTGATGAAACTACAAAAAGTCGTTCCTAATGGAGCGCAGCGTAAGTTTTCTACTCAAAAGTCGTTCCTAAGGGAATGCAGAGCCGAAATTGACGAAGCTATAAAAGGTCGTTCCTAAGGGAGCGCAATGTAAGTTTTCTGCTCAAAAGTCGTTCCAAAGGGAATGCAGAGCCAAATACCGCCGAAATATAAGGTGAAGAAGTTTAAAAGTCATTCCTAAGGGGATGCAGAACTTATACCACCGAAATATAAGGCGAAGAAGTTCAAAAGTCGTTCCTAAGGGGATGCAAAACTTATACCACCGAAATAGAAGGTGAAGAAGCTCAAAAGTCGTTCCAAAGGGGATGCAAGGCTTAGACTCAAAAGACGTTCCTAAGGGGATGCAATCTTCCGTGTACTAGTGTGGGCGTATGTGTGGGTGTTAAAGCATCATCATATTGCATCATATCATCGCATCATCTAGCATAGCATCACATCATACATCATATCGCATCAACAGAAAGACTGGATACAAAGCAAACCCTTGGAAATACTTCGATTGAATGAAAATGTGCTAAGGCACGAAGCAAGCTTCGGGTGACAGTTTTATCAGATCTGCTCTAGAAGGGGTTTCTTTCTTTACGAAGCATGAAAAGAAGGGAAGGTGTTTTTTCGCCGAAGGCTCAAAAACTGGTATGTGCGTATGTTTCATGCTTTGCAAAGAAATAAATTACAACAATTTACATATTCGACTCAATGTTACATACATCAAATGTTACATAGTTTTGTTACAATAGAAGCCTAATCTTCATTCAATTGTTCCATACATCAAGCATTTCAAAATATTATTACAATAAAATCTATTCTTCTCTAAGGACTTTTTCTGCAACTTCGTTCAAAAGTTTATCGACGACTTCGTCGATAACGGAGTCCGCCATGCTTATAATATCCAGTGCTTCCTTCATTTCTAGATCATGTAGGGGATCATACGACTCCGGTGGCGGGGATAGTTCAGGTGAAGTAGGTAAATTGATTAGTTCGAAGCCACAAAGCAAGTACTGAAGTTAAATAATCAAAAACAATACCTATACGCCTTTCGCGTTCAGCAGCCTCTTCAGCTCGCTTTGCTTCTGCCCGGGCGTCGTGGGTGTCTTTTTCATTCTTTTTTTTAATCTCGTGGGCTAGCTCTCGGCCACCATTCACCCAGACATCGTTATAAAACTTCCCGCCCATTAAAGTTGCTTCGGCTGAAGGATCCTTGTCACACCCGGTTTTGGAAGGTAAACCGAATGTGAACCATGTACGTGCCAGGATCAGAAATTCACGTACACAGCGATTACATAAATGACTCATCATAGCATAATGCTTCGAATTACAATAAAGAGTAAGTAATAATATTACATACTAGAGCCATTTACATAATATAAATCAAAGTACACAGAATCGAAACGTAGCCAACGCAAACAACCCACCACAGGCAGCTGACTCGGGGAGGTCGCTAGCCTAATCCTCGAACTCGTCGAAGTCCTAGAACTCCTGTAGATCCGCCTCGACACCGTTCTCCTTCTTCTTTACCTGAGCATAGATTGCACTAAAGGCAACCTGGTGTTTTGTGAAAGCAAGGGTGAGTACACATCAACGTACTCAACAAATGTCCCGTTTGGCTGTAGTGGACTAGCTTTATGTGGAGTTAAGGTCAAGAAGTTGCTTTTAGTTGATCAGGTAATTATTACTAGTAGAGAGCCAGGTTTTAACATTAACCCAAGTTGTTAACCCAAAAGTACTATTTCCAAATGGAAAGAATACCAGAAACCATAGTCATAATCATAATAGAAACCAACATTATCCTCATCATCATCTATAAACAAAGTATCTCTGATCAATGTGTCTCTAATCAATGGAGCTCCCTTGGCCACTCATAACCGCGAGCACGACTGATATATCAGTTTCATAACACTCTGTAGAGGTTGCACACTTTACCCACGAGTCATGATTCCCTCTCTAGCCCGGGCTTGCAAGACCCTTGTTCACTCCCGAGGTGAATGGCCAGTGATTCACTACGAATCCTTTACAAAGATACCCTGAAGCTGTAGCCGTCCGTTAGGTTTCTTAAATGCATCGCACTCCTCCCCAAGGGGCGAACCAACCTTGGAAGAGCGAGCCGCATACATCGAGCCCCATTAACGGCACGACGGCGAAGCGAACTACACCCAAGTTCCTCTAATTATTCAGCTAAGGGCGTCCCATTCCACCCTCATGGTTGCACTGTTTTCCCGGGTGGTCATCCAACGAATCAGTCCTTACGAAGAGGCACTCGAGAAACAGCTCGAGTCCCCTAAAGTATCACCAGTCCAACATCATAATCATAATGACAACATCGTATCATAAGTGTTCACATCATGTTCATTGATTAAAGTAAAGCAATAGCATGAAGCTAACCATAGTAACCCAAAAGGTATTCAAGGATAAGGTAAATACAAAGCTAGTCAATCCTTAGGTTGATCATGGTATGCGGGTTGATGAATTATAAAGTAAATGGGACATAATAGTTCAGAGGACACTTGCCTTCACCAAACAGATGCTCATGATCTTCAGCCTCGTAGAACTCGAAGAGTTTGATCTCTTGGCTGTCGAAGCTTGGCCGTCGATTCCTCGAAGCTCGGAAACAAACCATGATCTAATCGCAACGCGAAGCGAAGACAAACAGGCACAAGCAAACAAACATATATATATGCATAAGAACATTACACCATTCAAAGAAAAAATAATAAAACATGTAAAATGAAATAGAGCGCGTTACTACGGTCACGCGAGGAAAAAGAAACGTCGAACTCGAAGCAACGGTCGAGAAGATACCGCGTTTATGCTAAACAAGTATTAACTATAACATTTAGTTCAACATGATTACATTAATCTACCTTTATTAAATGTTGTCGGAGAGTAGATCTCCGGCCGGGTGGCGGAGTGCACCCGCCCTAAGTCCTGAGAGGAGGAGGGGCTTAGGCGTTTCGCTTGATTGATGGAGAGAAGGGGCAGTACACAAGAACACACGAGGATTTAGAGTGGTTCGGAACGCCGGAGCGTAATACCCTACTCCACTGTGAGATGTATTGCTTGAGGGCTTGTATGGGCTAGCGAGTCTGAGATTGCGTGTGTGTGTAACGTCGCATGTCTCCCCTTTTATAGCTGAAGGGGGGCATACACAAAGGGACTGGGCCCCGACATGTGGGCCCAGGGACATAAAGAATATAGTGCTTGGATCCTTTAATATCTGTTGTCGAGTCCATCCTCTTGCGCGCTGACGCCCAAGATCTGCGTATCCTTAGTGTATAGGGGAAGCTTCTGGCGGAAGAGTAGATGAGTATAGCGTGCCGCTCAACATAGGTATACTGTTCACCAGCAGACCCAGCAGGCGGGCTGTCTGCTGTATGACCTTGACGCCGCCTGCCAGCGGATGGGACGTGACACATTTAATGCTGAGAGGGCACGTCGCCCGTCAG
The DNA here is from genome assembly GCA_029449295.1 of Zea luxurians. Lineage (NCBI taxonomy): Eukaryota > Viridiplantae > Streptophyta > Magnoliopsida > Poales > Poaceae > Zea > Zea luxurians. Next base: position 8,315,059 of record JAOPSE010000048.1, on the reverse strand, counting down.
CGCAGTGGCAGGCGGCGCGTCTTTTCCTCAATAAATGCAGGGGCTGCACAGCTTTTCGTTAGGGTCGGCCCGGTAGCTTATGTCATGGGCCACAAGCAGCGGGTCTCTGCCTGAGCGGGAAGCGGAGGCGAGGCCCGCACACGTGTCAGCACCGGACCCTTGCACACACCGGGGTCCTTCTCGCTCCGGGACCCTGCTGGAGTTTGGACTTACCCGAAGGCTCCGGACTCGTATATAGGGGTCTGGTGTCCTTTCGTGGGGGTCCGGCCTTACTGGGGTGTAGTGTCTTTCCCTGCCACGTGGCGTCCTTTGGCCTGCCCATCCGGCGGGGTCAGGTGCGGTCCTCCGCTCAGCTAAGGGACGTCGCATGGGTGCGATGCCTTAATGCTGCAGGAGAGGATACCCCTGATTTAGGGTACCGACAGTGGCCCCCGGTTCACCTCAGGGGAGGATGCGAGCTTGCAGGTGGGACCAGAGTGTGATTGGTGGTTAGACCGCTGCTTCTGTGCGCCTGCTGCTGCAATTACTGCCGGCCCGCCGATGACCACGCCAACTGTCGTGCCTATTCCCACGGCTGACTGACCCGTGACCGTCGTACTTAACGATACTGTTTGGCCATGCGCGGGCTGCCTTGAGTCGCTGCACTGGTTTTGAAAAATTTACCTTTTCATAATCTGTGACAGTCCCGAGAAGACAAGGCATTGGCGCAGGCGGCAGTGCGGCTTCTTTGCACACGGTAACCGGCGCGCCGGTTACATGACGTGTGGGCTTGGGCCCCTGAGTTGGACCACCAGTTGTGGCGGAGTTGAGGGGGCGCTCAGTCGTGGGGCGTTTGCATGCTTCTCGCACGGCGGTTCGCCTCTTTGACCGCTGGTTACGGCGAAGATGAAGGGGCGCTTGATCGTGGGGCGGTTGAATGCCCCTTGCGCGACAGTTCGCCTTCCTGACCGCTGGTTGCCCCGGAGAAGGAGGGGTGCGTAACCGTGGGGCAGTCGCACGCTCCTCCTTTGGGTTGGTTTTTATGACATGCGGGGCCTGGCCCCCGTGTCATAAGGTGAGATCCCTGGTGCACGCCGGGGGGAGACTTCACTCGTGACGCTTCAGGGGCGCGAGTGGGGGGGATCTGCCTTTAAAAAGGGGTCGATCCCCCGGCCAGTAGACATGCCTCGCTCTCCTTGTGACCACCACGCCCTTTTGCCTTCCGGGCCTCCAGATGGGGTGCGCCGGTGTTCTCTGGAGGGATCCGCGTCAAGGTCGTCTCTTCCGGCGACTTCACCATCGGAGTGCGTGCGCTTGTGGTGGTGTCGCCGATCTTGTCTTCTTCCTGTCGCCATTGGAGGAGTGCAACCCCATGGGGGTTGGCATCCTTTCGCCACTATTCGGCTTCAAGGATTTTCATCATGCAGCCCGGCTGCAGTCCCTCGCCGGTGGTCATCCAGAAGGATGACTGCCAGCCTTGTGGTGGGGAGAAGCAAACCGGGTTGCGGCCTCCCTCCTGCCCTCAACTTCAAGGATGTTCATCATCCATGCTGGGGAGGGGGTGTGCCGAGTTGAGGCTCCACCTCCACGTGGGTAGCGACCCGCTTCTTCCCTCAGTGTCCGGGGGAGAAGGGCGTTCGCCGTCTGTGGCGCTGTCAGCTGCCGCGTGCCTGGCTTCTCGCCCTGGGTGGCTCTGCATCCTGTCGCTGGGGCAGAGCGTGGCTGCCTGTCCACCGCACGGGCGATGGTGGCGCTGTGCGTGGGTCGGCCACATCCACGGCTTCTCCCGCTCCTCCAGCTGCACTGGGAGGCTGTACAAGACGTCGTACGCCACGGGGGGGGCGGCGTCGTTCTTGATGGTCTTGCCTTCACTCCCGCAGCGAGGACGGGAGCGGAGACCTCTTCGTGCGCACTGGTGCAGCCGCTGCCCACCAGTGCTGAGGTGGTCACCGCCCCCAGCGGGGCTGATGTGGTCGCTTCTGCTGGTGAGGCTACCCACAACAGAGGTGGTTGCCTCCGCTGGCGAGACCGTTAGTGCCACTTGCTGCCGATCCTTCGGCTCTTTGGCTTTAATGGCCTCGCTGTTACCCTCTATGGGAGGATGGGGGCGAGGTCCTATTCGCAGTAGCGCTTGCCCTGAGGCGATCGTTGCTGCTGTCTAGCCGCCCGGGGCGGAGGTCGTTGTCGCTGTTGGTGCAGAGGTGGTCGACGTCGTTGGTGGGGCTGTCCGGAGCCAGCTTCCAGTGCAGCTCTTGCTGGTGTGGAGGTAGTTCATTCCTACAGAAATGGAGCTGGGGTCCCGCTTGTAAGGGAATGTAATGACATCTGCTTGAAAGCAAAATGTAATAACGTATGTACACAGGATTTTAGCCTGGGAAGCCCAGTTATGTGCCCGAACCCCCTAGATGGTGGCTTCAAGTACTAAGACACCCGCCGCAGGGCGGTGGAGTATGTAGGCCCACGGTACAAGACCTGGCTGAGCGGCTACATGGCTTCCAGACCCCCAGGAGACGAGTGCCTGTTCTTCAAAGCCGGACCTCTAGGTTGTTGGATGCACAAGACTTTAGTTTTAAATACTAGGACACTCACTACGGGGTGGTGGAATGTGCAGGATTTTGGGTACGGAACCAGGTTAACCAGCCACACAGGCTCCGGACCACCCTATGGAGCGGGCGTTCGTTCTTTAGAACTGGCCCCTAGGCCTTCCCCTATTTTTGTAAATAAATAAATATAGTCTTTTGAGCTGCATTTAACACTTATCTGTGCAACGCCTATTCCTGTTGTGTGCGATGTTGTTGACTCCTCCATAGTACCTGGCCCCCCGCCTGGGATGCAGGCTTGATGTGTTGAGGTTGGATGCCAGCATTCCTGAAAAGGTCGTCAACAATCCTCGGGAGGCAGACTCGCCGGGATCTGGATCTGTACACAACTTTTAGCTAGGAAGCATTAGTAGTACACCTCATAGGGTTTTCCGTTTGACATTAGTCGCCCTTTGATACATGCTCGGGACCTGTAGGTTTTAGTCCGGGTGGCCAAGTTGCGTGTCCGGACCCCCTTGGGTCACGGTTCCAGATACTAGGACACTTGTCGCAGGGCGGTGGAGCGTGCAGGCCCATGGTACGGGACCAGGCTGAGCGGCTGCACGAGCTCCGGACCACCCCAGGAGACTAGTGTTTGTTCTCTAGCTCCGGTCCTGAGGTTGTCGGACCCGCAGGACTTATAACTCTAGATACTAAGTCCCTGTCATGGGGTGGCGGAGCATGCAGGCCCACGGTACAGGACCTGGCTGAGCGGCTACACGGGCTCCGGACCACCCTATGGAACGGGGTCCCGTTCTCCAGAGCCGACCCCCAGGCTGTCGGACCTCCCTACTTTCGCATCAAGGGTCCTAAACTGCAAGCCTGGCTGTTCAATTCGGACGCCGCCATGTCAGACAGATGGAAACCGTATGGGTGAGTTAGCTAAAAAGTATTATCTGAAAAACTGTGAGGCAGGACCATGGAGCAGCAAGATGGAACTATCACAAGAGCGCAGCTAAGGGGGGTAGTTTCTCTTTATAACTTGTCGTGCATGTGTGCAGACCAATAGTCTGGGTTCATGGGGGCAGACCCCACTGGGTTGTCGTACACATATGCGTTATCTAGTCACAAGAAAAGGAAACAGACTCGACCCCTTAGTCTTGCTCTATGGATAGAACTTACAGAGATACTTGGTCTCGGGGTAAGGTGCTCCTCCAGTCGTAGCTAGATGGTTCCCCTTGGGTCGGTGCACTCCCGTTACCTTGAAGGGTCCTTCCCAGCTGGGGGAGAGTTGCGGAACCCCTCTTGGTATGGTATCTGCCATGGGGCTAAGCCCCGACCCAGGGTTCCCATCTGTATTTGACGCAGGAGCCCTTGTCTCTGGCAGTGATCACTTCTGCATATACTTGTCTGTAGCTCGGACCCGTGGGGGGTCTGGAAGGGCCTCCGGAGGGAAGGCGTGCTCCAGCTCCATAGACCGGGGAACACGGGGTCCCTCTGGGGTTTGTCTAATTTTCTTCACCGGAGTAGGAGCCTCCAGTGAAGATATCTTTCATGTCCCCCTCGGGCGACTGGTACCCGAGGTCCCGCTCAGCCGCGGCTACCTCGCCATCGTCCTCCTTCTCTTTGTCGGGCCGATAGCGAGGCGGGGATCCGTCTTTGGAAGACTGCTCGCGTCGCTCGCTGACGCGTTTTGTGAGGTCAATGATCTCGCGACACTCCGCTGCACTGTGGCGACCATACGGGTGCATAGGGCATGGACCGCTGCCACTCTTCTGCGGTCGTGGGTGCTTGTTGCGGTCGCCCTGGCCTCTGGTCACTGCTGTGGCCACCAGAGCAGTGGACTATGGCCTCTGGTAGTCGCGGTCCTACTTCTTTTTCTTCTTTCCGTCCCGAAGGGCGGCCCCCAAGCCACCTGACTGGGCAGCCCCAGTTTGCGGGGCCAAGTGCCATGCACGGCCCTCGGCGGCTCTGGCGCATTTGTTGGCCAGGGTGAAGAGCGTAGGGACAGTTTCCACGTCATGCGTGGCCAACTTCTCCAACATTTTCTCATCACGTATTCCCTGTCGGAAAGTCGTGATGATAGAAGCATCAGAAATATAAGGTATCGTACCTCGTACCTTGGTGAAGCGGGAGATGAACTTCCGGAGGGTTTCCCCGGGCCCCTGCCTCACTGCATGAAGGTGGGCTTCCACACCGTGCTGCTGGAAAGCACTGGTGAAGTTCGCTACGAACCGCACACAGAGTTCTTCCCAGGAATAGACTGATCCCGGGGTGAGATTCATGAGCCAGGTCCGGGCAGGTCCAGACAAGGGCACATGAAAGTATGTTGCCATCACAGTGGTGTTTCCACCTGCCGCTGTGATGGCGGTAACGTACACCTGCAGGAACTCCGACGGGTTTGATGTTCCGTCATATTTTTCCGGTAGGTGTGGCCAGAACTTGGGTGGCCAGGATGTCGCACAGAGGTGATCCGCCAGAGCGGCGCAACCTACTCCGGCCAAGGGGACACCCGTCTGGGACCGGGTGCCCATTGACGTCTGCGGTGCAACCGCGGCGAAGTCTTGATCGAGGTCGCGCCCATTGATGTTTTGGCGGCACTCGCGCGCCCTTTCCAAAGATACTCGGGCATCCTCTCCCGCACGCCTGCGGTTGAGTTCTGCCCGGAGATCATTGGCCTGCGTGCCCCTCACTGAGGGCGAGCGCACCGATGCTGATGCCTTGTGTTGGCGCCGTGATGACCGCGCCTTTGACCGGGTCAAGGTAGAATGCGCCATACTGAGCAGCCGGTCGACGTCGTCCCGCCACTGCTTCATGGCTCCTGGTGATGCCGTGGAGCTCGGAGGGTGTCGCAATAACTCCCTGGCTGCTGACAACGCCCCCGGAGACGCCCTTGATGGAGTCCGGGATGTTTGCACCACCGTGTGCTGCCGTGCGGCGTGCACGACAGGAGTGACTGGTGTCGGGCGACTGGGAGCCTGTGGTGTGGAGGAAGCAGCTTCTCCCTCCACCGCAAAATCTATCGAAGTCTCGGCGCGGTGCTCTACGATCTGCACCATCATGATTGGGCAAGAAATCAATCGAAAACCTAATGCCTAGGCCCCCTACCTGGCGCGCCAAATGTCGGAGAGTAGATCTCCGGCCGGGTGGCGGAGTGCACCCGCCCTAAGTCTTAAGAGGAGGAGGGGCTTAGGCGTTTCGCTTGATTGATGGAGAGAAGGGGCAGTACACAAGAACACACGAGGATTTAGAGTGGTTCAGGCCACCAGAGCGTAATACCCTACTCCACTGTGAGATGTATTGCTTGAGGGCTTGTATGGGCTAGCGAGTCTGAGATTGCGTGTGTGTGTAACGTCGCATGCCTCCCGTTTTATAGCTGAAGGGGGGCATGCACAAAGGGACTGGGCCCCGACATGTGGGCCTAGGGACATAAAGAATATAGTGCTTGGATCTTTTAATATCTGTTGTCGAGTCCATCCTTTTGCGCCCTGATGCCCAAGATCTGCGTATCCTTAGTGTATAGGGGAAGCTTCTGGCGGAAGAGTAGATGAGTATAGCGCGCCGCTCAGCACAGACATACTATTCACCAGCAGACCCAGCAGGCGGGCTGTCTGCTGGATGACCTTGACGCCGTCTGCCAGCGGATGGGACGGGACACATTTAATGCTGGGAGGGCACGTCGGCCGTCAGCGCAGTGGCAGGCGACGCGTCTTTTCCTCAATAAATGCAAGGGTTGCACGACTTTTCGTTAGGGTCGGCCCGATAGCTTATGTCATGGGACACAAGCAGCGGGTCTCCGCCTGAGCGGGAAGCGGAGGCGAGGCCCGCACACGTGTCAGCGCCGGACCCCCGCACACACCAGGGTCCTTCTCGCTCCGGGACCCTACTGGAGTTCGGACTTACCCGAAGGCTCCGGACTCGTATATAGGGGTCTGATGTCCTTTCGTGGGGGTCCGACCTTACTAGGGTGTGGTGTCTTTCCCTGCCACGTGGCGTCCTTTGGCTTGCCCATCCGACGGGGTCAGGCGCGGTCCTCCGCGCGGCTAAGGGACATTGCATGGGTGCGATGTCTTCATGCTGTAGGAGAGGGTACCCCTGATTTAGGGTACCGACAAATGTAAATTAAAACTACTATTTAGTTTCGATTAATCCTTTATTCTAATAGTTGTCGGGCTAAACAAGTAATTAATTAATTAACACGAACGATTATAAGCGACACAGTTTAATTACCCGCATGGACAGTGCGCGACGTACGTGAGCGACGCGTGACACACGAAACAGCACGCGCGACATGCGAAACAACACGAACAACACGACAACGACGAGCGCCACACGTGTGAACAACGCGACATACGAGTACTGCTAAATTATGTCGTTCTTATATTAGCCAAATATTAAATATAACATTTAAGTAATCATAATCACGCTAACAGGTATCTAAAAACGCCTAATTAAAATCATTAATTATATTCGATTGAATTGTTATTTTAATAATACACAACTAAATAAGTAATCAATTATTTAACGTGGACGATATAGCGAAATGATTTTACTAAAGCGTGCAAATAGTGATTTACGCGAACGACGACGTGTGCGGACAGCATGTGAATTTGCACACGTGAAACAACATGCAAACACGGTGCGAACCGGACGCACGGCGCGCGCACGAACATGCAAATGAACGACGACTATATGCACGATAAGTATGCACGACCAACACGCATGAACATCGTGCTGATGGCGCGCGAACAACGACGACGACACATGGGAGTAGCATGAGCAGCACGTGAGACAACTCGCGAGTAGAGCGCGGGCCACCATGCAAGACGCGAACGATGCGCGACAAAGCGGGTGAGCAGCTCGCGACATACACGAACGATGCGCGAGAAACGCGATAAAACTAAATAGTCATCGCCTTTATATTTAAACAAATATTAGAGCAAAAAATTTGAGTTTCTATTAATTACGTCGACATGTATTTATAAAGCCTAAGTTAACTACTATAAATTAGTTTAATTGAAAAGTCTAATTAATTAACGTTAGTTAGACAAAAATATAATTAATTATTTAGAACGTGCGACATGGTGAAACAAGTTTACTAACGCGCAGACGATGCTCTCCTCGCAACGACGTCGGATGGCTAGACGAGCTCGCGGCGAGGCTGCTGCTGCGCCAGGGCCGCGCAAAAATCGAGTCGAGGCTGCGTAGGCCACGCCGAGGGCACACATGCAGGCCACGCCGGACGCGAGCGTGAGGCCACACCGGGGGCACGCGCACGGGCCGCGCCGGAGCACGGCCTGGCCGTGTCATGGCCGAACTAACCACGCTAGCCGCGGGTAGCAGGTCGCGCGACGCGCGCGAGGGCCGCGCCAGGCGCACCAGGCGAGCCGCGCAGGGACTGCGTGAGCTAGCCGCTGCAGACCGCGCCGAAGGCCCTGCCGAGCGCTGGCCACGCTGGCAGGCCGCGCCAAGGCACCAATTCGTTGAGCCACCGCACCCAGGACATGTTGCCTCCACGCACGACGGAGATCATCACGGGAAAGAATCGGCGCGGTTGTGGGCGAGGACGGGCGATAGGAGCGCGTAGTGGGTGGTTTTGGCAGAGATAGACGCGTGCACAGCTAAGAAAGAGGAGGCGGTTGCAAGAGATGACAGGTGGGGGCCAAAAAACTGCTACACCAGGCCGGCGCTGCTTGGTTGGGCGTTGCCCACGCGCGCGCAGATCGCTGGGGCGCATGGCGCGGGCGCCTGGAGTGTGCCGGTGCGGGGCACCGCGACCCAAGCCAGCTGGGCCGAATGGAAGCGGGAGGAGGGCTTGGGCCGGTGCGGGGCAGGCCGAATGGGTGAAGGCGTGTGGGCCGCGCTGGGCCGATGAGAAGGCCAGCCAAGGGGGGAGGGCGCGCTGGGCCTGCAGGGAGGGATGTGCCACCTGGGCCGAGTCGGGCCTCGGGATGGGGGAAGAGAGGCCGCCACGGCTGGGCCACGTGAGCATGGGCCTTGGAAGGGGAAGAGGGGGAGGGTGGGCTGGCTAGAGGGTTTGGGCTCCTTCCTTTCTTTTCCATTTTCTTCTTTTTCTTACTCTTTTCTATTATTTCCAAATCAGCTTTATATGCGAGGAAGAGGTAGCCAAAGAAAAGTAGATGCATACCAAGGCAATACACCAAATAGGAGTAAGTGCATTCCAAAATGATGCAACAACAATTTCAACTTAGATTTTGGTTACATGCGATACGAACACCAGTCTCTCTATTGCTTTAAAAATAGGAGGAAGGAGCGAAACTGGAAGAGAAAAGGAGAGTAACACCTGAATTTGGTGAATATTAGAAAAGAAATTTTATACCCCCAAATTCAAGGTGTTACAATCCTTCGTATCGTCTATGGAGAAGGCAGCTTCGGCCTGGGCTATAGCCTTAACGTGATCACATCCGGCCATCTCCAGAATAGCTGAGATTCCCCGCGCGCAGGAAAACGCACAAATATCCCCGCGATCATTCAAGATTTCCTCAAAGGCTTCGGCTTCTCCACTTATCCATTCAATAACGCCCTCGGGGTCGCCTCGTGTGGCGGAACCGCCCGAATTATTCCAACTTAAGTGTCTAAGTCCCGCCTTAGAGGCTAGACCACACTTAAATAGGAATAAACCGTCAGTCCCTCGGATCTAGTCCGATAAAGCCACTTAACCAAGATCGAATACCACTAGCTCACTCGAAGGTGAGGCACAGAGAAATACAATAAAACATAATACCACAAATTTAATAAGTATCATTAGTGATTACATTATCAGAGTTTCAAAAATAATAACCATAAATTTTAATGCAGCGGAAATAACTAACGGAGAAGAACTGAGTAACATGGCGAAGCCTGGCCACGCTACTCCTCCTGGTCCTCTCCTGCGAAAGCAGTAACCCACTCGACCGTCTATCCCGGTGGCAGGGACGAAGGCCAAGTCACACCATCAATCAATCAAGGAGTACCTGCAAAAATTGTGCCACAAGCAAGGCTGAGTATACTAATACTCAGCTAGACTTACCCGGTGTGAGGAGTCTACTCCTCTACCTCTAGACATGCAGCTGTTTGGCTGAGGGGTTTGGTTTGCCAAAAGCACTAGCTGAGTCTAAAATCAAGTTTTAGCTTTTCAAGTTTTAGTATGATCCTTTTTAAACTAGATGAGTACCTAGCTAATCATACATGGTATCAAACATTTTTGCCAATCAACATCTTTTGCCAGTCACCTCATTTCCACTTATTACTCAATGTAGCAGCATGGATCAAGCAGTCTCATTAGCTGCGAGAAGCAGACGATTCGAATCGAGTTTTTATCCTTGCAAGGTAAACCTAAACACACGACATGTAGGGGCACTCCGTCCCCACACACATCAACCGTCCCCATCGATTCCCTGGCAACAGAAAGAGGCTCACCGCCTTGGCGTACAATGCCTCACTGACCCCGACTGCCGTCGTGCAGTGACCGCACTTGTACCCACCATAACCGGAATGGGAGACCACGTCTCAGGTCGCGTGAGGAGGGCAATCTGCGGGCAGGTTCACTCAGGTACTAGGCTTACCGATTTACCATATTTCTCGGCATGTGTTTAGTACGTTCAAACGCTTGACACACGGTACCACACCTTAATCCTTATTCCAATTTCCGTCTTGTAGACAACGCATCCCCATGGACCCGTGTCCACAGACCATCACCATTATGTTATCAAAGTGGATACAACCAATTCCTGACCTCGCGCGAGTGCTAGAAAAATCACTCGACTTCTACCGAGATCCCTAATTAGCAAAGCAGCTACTCGACCTAGCATACTAGTATCCATCTCAAAGGGAATCCTGAGTTCATGCAACTAGGGTTTCATTCAACTCCTACACTTAAGTGCACGGTACAAGCCTACAAACATTAAGTGCAGTAAAATAGCATATATAACGGTTATGCATAAAACCGGGGCTTGCCTTTAATTTAACACTTAGACAGTGTTTGCTGGGGGAGGTACTCGCTCGGCGAGCATCCACTGGTTAAGTCCATCCTTCCTTGGGTCGTCCACCAACTGCATCTTGTTGTTGGCACCACATCACGTGCACGATCATCACCTCTCGGTCCTAAATGAGATGCAGGATGCATATGTATGAATATAATGAATGGAGCACAAAAGTAGCACAGATATACAAAGACACAGTGGCGAACTAAACATTAAATGAGAAGACACCGTAAACAACCATACGCTAGCATTAGTTATCTACACGTTATCGACGTCAAATATTAACATCTTTAAACAGACAACAACATTTTATTTATTTACGCAACACAACTATGACATTAGAGGTACGCACATTTTATTTGTTTGGATACGACTTTTCATTAGTTCTCCTATTGATCGCGCACAAGCATCATCGACAACACAAGTCCAACCAATACAACGTAAGCTTGAATACGACATAGGCATCACTAACTACGGAACTCCTATATCATAATCAACTAGAGCAAGAAACATACAAAACATGACACACGTGCATTATTAAGCTTAGTCATGGCAAGTCTACATTACTTAAGTGTCAACCAAACATTTTTAGCAATTAGGGTGAACTAAACATTCATTTGCTTACTTGCAGATTTTTGGACAGCAATACAGCCGTTACTTGTTTTAATCATAACTTTTCAAATATTAATCCAAAATAGCAAACTAGGACTTTCTGGAAAGCTTAGAAAGTACTCTACAATTTTGGTATTTTCATCACAGCATGATTAAACACTTAGCAAGGTCAAAAAGTGCAATCACAGCAGCTCTGTCCAGATTTGGACAGATTCAGACTTGTGATTTTAAAAATTCATAACTGAAGATTCAGACATCCAAACAAATTGATCCTAGACTTTCTGGAAAGCTAATTAAATGTTCTACAAATTATTTATAAACATCCCAAGGTGATTCAATATTTAACTAAGGATAACATCACTAAAAGACTTTGCTGTCCAGAACTGGACAGATTCAGTCTTCATATTTGAAACATTCATAACTTAAGCTTCAGACCACTGAAAAGAGTGATCCAAGACTTTTTGGAAAGCTTAGCAAAAGTACTACATAACTTTTATAATCACCAAGAAGTGATTCAATGTTGAACTGAATCAAACAATTCAGTTTTCGAAATCTGTTCTGTCAGTGGACAGAACACAGCAACCAAGTTGTAAAATTCATAACTCTTAAACCGTCAGGCCTGTGGTTATGAAATTTTAACACAAGCAAGATAAGAAAAGCACCTACAACTTTCTTATAATCGACAAGGACTGATTCTAACATTAACTTAAGCAAACAATGCAGCTTCTAAAATCTGTACAGAATTTGGACAGATTCAGTTACTGAATTTGTAAAAAGCATAACTCCTAAACTGTCAGACCTATGACTGTCAAATTTTAACACCAGCAAGATAATAAAGTTATCTACCACTTTTCTATAGCACATATCTACAGAAAACACAATTTAGTTCATCAAACATACAGCACAACTAAAACAACGCGAGCAGTCCATAACAGCAATTAATAAATTTCAGCTCACATATAATTCAAGAATCGCCGCGTTCGAGAGACTTGAATTACTCTAACGCTTTACTATTTGTTCGAGTTAAGACAATCAGATTAGAACCAACAATTCGACTTGCAAATTTTATTCAAATCATTAGTGCACTAAAATTGCTACAACCAATTAACAACGCATTCTCCATGATAATCACCCAACACTTGCGTTTTAAATTAGACATCACATGAGCACTACTACTTTTTACCCGCGACCGTAACCATACACATTTAGACCACAACAAGCAATCCACCGTGATTACGAGCTTAACCAAGTCATCTAACAATTCGGCTAACTAGAGAAACAATATAGGCCGCTATACATCACACGCGTCGGCTAGTCTATTATTATCGAAATCCGAGACACAACATGTATATGACAATCACTTAACGAAATCGACTCCTACTTAACATGAGTTGGTTAATCGCAGTATTGGACTTAGCGAACCATTTTAGACATCACAACTCAAAAACATGGGTTGGAGCAGATTAATCAGCTTTTCCTAATCATTGCTCAATCTTAAAGTTGTTACTACACAGGTCACTTAAAATGGCACATTTTTGGGATCTAACATAGAGGCAATTACACATGGCGTAAAACTCCATAAGACTACATTTGCTACTGGCATCAACAATACCTACCGACCTATTATTCACCATACGAACGCAGTTACACACCGCCTACTAGTTTTTAACATAATCCTCATATAGCTCGGAATTCCAACTACTCACTAACAACAAATCATGCACGACCACTACCACATCGATCGGTTAATTTATTTGGACACCGCCTAGCGTACCACTAGTATCCCGCATTTTGGCTCGACTTATAAACATAGAGGAAGTGATACAACGACCAAACATTTATGTCGAGCACGATTATTTATGACCACATTTATCGACTAGACAAGTGAAACTCTAACCGATTATTCGCACCTCTCGTCCTTAAAACACGAATCACATGTCACATAATTTATATTTTCAACCCACGCTATCCTACGCCACGATGAATACATAAGATATATTTAACATAGACTAACTCATTAGCCGACTATGGAAATTACTAAGTATGTTTTATTTCATTTACCACAACTAACACACTACTTTATGACGAAGTGCTTTAGCAAACAATTAATACATCCGCGACCAATCCCGACGACGTACAAAAGAACTATCGCAGCCACATATACACTTATTGACATTCCAATCGCAACCACATCTACGCGTACCACTTTCTCCTCCATGAGTTTTAATTCGCATACAACATATTCACATACATGTATATATATAGGACAATGACTAATGTGCAAGTAAGTCAGTCACATGGATTCAACTTGAACGAGTCGGGATTTAGCCGCATGGACTGTCCACAAGGCTCGGCGTTTCGTCGACTGGGCAGGGCGCGAAGCGCGACGTCGACCGTTAGCTGTGAAAACACACACGTTTGTTGGCGACAGACCATCGAACATTACAAACGCTAAAAAAATAGCGAGGACAGCGGGGGGGGGGGGGGGGGTTCTCACCACGAGTTTCGACGGCGCGATTGGGGGCTGCGCAAAACAGCGAGCACACGGCGGGCGTCGACGGCGCTGTCCACGGGGCTCCACAAAACAGCGAGCCGACAGCGCGCGAAGACGTCGGAGCTGCGTAGATCGGCGGTGGAGCTCGCTGCGGGATATCCTGCGCCATGGGAGGAGTAGGACGCCGGCTGGAGATGGTGGCCAGGGGTTTGTTTTAGGCGCCGAAACAATGGATGAACAGAGGGTTACGACTGGGGAAATGGTGGCTCGACCACGACAAGAACAGGGAAAGGGAAGGGAGATGTGCTGCTGTTGGGCGCCGACAAGAGGAAGCTGCAGGGGGTGGCGGTCGTTGTGCAGAGGAGGCCAACCATGGGCAACGGCGAGCTCCCTGCTCGAGCTAGGGGCCGATCCGGCCAGGGGAGAGCAGGGGCGAGCGAAGCTCGCCTGCGCCCTGGACAGCAGAGGGAGCGGCCTGCGGACTTGAGGAAGAAATAGGGGAGGAGGAAGAGGGAGCCGGCTGGGAGAAATGGCGCCGTGGAGGGAGCTCGGCCATGGAGGAATGGAGCTGCTGCGCTTGAAGGGGAGAGGCGTCGAGCACCATGGTGGCCGCGAGGAGGAGCTGCGCAGGAGCCGTCGGGACCTGGGCGTCCCTGCTGGAATGGAGCTCGGCCAGGGGAACTGCTCCCTGCGCCATGGAGAGAGGAGAGCTGGGGGCTGCTGTTCGGCCACACCATTGAGTCGAGGAGGAAGGGCGCCATGGGGGCTGGCCTTGCTCCCTGCTGGCTGCTTGCTGCCGTGGGAGCCAGGGAGGAAGAAGGGCGCCTGCTACCGCGCGTGGGGGAAGTAGCCACGGAGAAATGAAAGTGGCGGCTGAAAATCTTAGAGGGGTGGGAGTGAAAATTTGCCAAGTGAACACCCCCATTTATAGAAGATGGCTAGGGTTAGGGTTTTCCTTAGTGGGCCAAATGGGCCGGGTTGGGCCTGGCCCAAAACACGTACTCGGGCCGCGCTAATTTATTTTCCCGAATAAAAATGTTCCTGCGGATTTCGTCTGTGTAAAAACAGAGCGAGCTGGAGTTCGGATGAACGGAAGATTGAGCGATTAATTCGACTGAGAGTTTGATTTGAATTTGCTCAGAAATAATTCCCTACGCGTGATTCGAAAATAAATTGTCCTGAGATTTGAATCGGCTTTGGATTTTTAGTCGGAGAAGGCGAATCGTGATATTTTAAAATCGCTGTCGATACGGGGTTTTGAGTTGTGTTCGGACATGAGATATTTGGCCGAGTCGGATAAAATTAATTAGAGGATGACATATTGAGTATTCCGTTCGAGAGTACGGATTCGGATAAAATAGTCGAACATAGATCGAAGTTCGAGGAATTGGATTCGTGCTCAGATCAGATAACAGTCGTCGAGAGTTTGATTAAATGAGCTTCAGATGAGATTTATAATTCGAGATGGATTATCAAGTTCGCATTCGTGCCGAGAATTAAAAGTTTTAACAGGCTCCAAAATTGGCCTTCTGTGAGATTGAATAATTCCGAATTCGGCGAAATGTGAATGAATAACCTGGATAATCAGAGACATACGCGAGCGAGAAAGAGAAATTTTTACTGAGCATCCGAGATTAGGATTAATCTCCCGTCATAACACGAAACTGACACCTGGGGTGTCACAGCCTTCCCCCCCCTTAAAAAGAATCTCGTCCCGAGATTCGAATGATGATATTTAAGGGTGGAGAAGCATGTAACTCCCAGACTGAAGATAGATGCAAATTCATGATAGGGTATCTGACAAGATACTGGAGACAGATTTTAGATAGAATATCGCGGCATGCTGAGACAAAATGCAGCGATCACTTGAGAGAATGTCCACAAAAGATAGCACATCAGTATAGTCTCGTAAGGGATCACAACTATTAACCACGATACCAGCGCGTGCCGAGCAGCTCAACCATGTGTGCACCATAGTAGGCTCTCGGTTTCGTCGCGGCACCATCAGTCGTTAGCCATAATACCATTACCAAACGCAACCAATGAAAAATCCACATAGCACAGATAGATGGAGCCCATGAGAGTATGGCTCAGAAAATAAGAATGTGATCGGAGTTGAAGCAGAGGCTACTGACAAAAAGAGCATCACATGAGAACTTTCTTCAACTCAGAGAACTATTTCTTGATCATCACGGGGATTATCAGCCAAAGATTGAGACGATATTTAATATGAGGAGGAACCAACCATGAGATCGAGTCTGATAAGTTTTTAGAGACATGAGAGATCCAAAGATAACCGCAACATCCATTGAACTAAATGGATATGCCATTTAGAGATAAGTTGATAAAACAAGTGTCATGATCCTCGGAGAAGGGGTATGAGAATGACTAGAATTGAGAGATTTTGGTATATCAACATCTGATACTTGAGAACGAGTTAGAGCAGATATCCAGATAATAGGGTAGGATCAATAGGGGATCCTGAGATTCGGACGATAAAGACAACATGATTCACAAGAAAAAGGATTACCCGATCTAGGTGAAAAGAGAGGTAGTCGCATGAGATCACTTAGGACGAGAACTAGAAAGGTTACGAAGATTCAGGATAGGATCTATAGAAAGAAACATGGGCTTGATAGGGTTTACGCAACTAGACACCAAACGATTTTTTTTTGACAAAAGTGCACAAGGAGACTTGGGTTGGTCTAGCGGTCAAGCTATGGGGTTCTATAAGCCGTGTAGGTGCAACTTCAAGGGGGAAACACACAATGGTTAGAAAACACCAACACAAGCATGTTTTTTTACAAGGGTTTCACTTGCTAAACTCAAGGTTGTTTGGAGGGGGGTCTTTTCATGAACAGATCAAGCAACAATTTTTTTTTTGCAAAAAAAAGTTGAACAACTACAACATTTCCTAGATAGCAAGACAAGAGAAGCATATAACACAACCTAGTCAAGACGATCATGACACACAGGGTAAGACATTTTTTTTGACAGTTCATAGCAATACAACACATTATTCACAATTTCTTATTATAGGAATAAAGGTGAGAAAAGCATGTTGATGCACAAGAGACAATTATAATGCGACAATCATGATGCATGCTCATTCTAGTCGTCTTCTCAGACCTAACTAATTTTTTGGGTGCTTCTACAGCATCCCTATTAATAGTAGTATTAGCCTTTATGGCTTATATAATTAGCCACCTAGCTACCCATCTATTTCCTAAGGCTTCACGTCGTAGGTCTATCCTTATCGTCCTGACGATCTATCCAACATTGGTTTCTAGCAAGTTTTACTTTAGAAAAGGTTGGTAATCATGACTTATTGACTTCTCTGTACTGGTATTCGCTCCGATACCAGCTGTGGCGGAACCGCCCGAATTATTCCAACTTAAGTGTCTAAGTCCCGCCCTAGAGGCTAGACCACACTTAAATAGGAATAAACCGTCAGTCGCTCGGATCTAGTCCGATAAAGCCACTTAACCAGGATCGAATACCACTAGCTCACTCGAAGGTGAGGCACAGAGAAATACAATAAAACATAATACCACAAATTTAATAAGTATCATTAGTGATTACATTATCGGAGTTTCAAAAATAATAACCATAAATTTTAATGCAGCGGAAATAACTAACGGAGAAGAACCGAGTAACATGGCGAAGCCTGGCCACGCTACTCCTCCTGGTCCTCTCCTGCGGAAGCAGTAACCCACTCGACCGTCTATCCCGGTGGCAGGGACGAAGGCCAAGTCACACCATCAATCAATCAAGGAGTACCTGCAAAAATTGTGCCACAAGCAAGGCTGAGTATACTAATACTCAGCTAGACTTACCCGGTGTGAGGAGTCTACTCCTCTACCTCTAGACATGCAGCTGTTTGGCTGAGGGGTTTGGTTTGCCAAAAGCACTAGCTGAGTCTAAAATCAAGTTTTAGCTTTTCAAGTTTTAGTATGATCCTTTTTAAACTAGATGAGTACCTAGCTAATCATACATGGTATCAAACATTTTTGCCAATCAACATCTTTTGCCAGTCACCTCATTTCCACTTATTACTCAATGTAGCAGCATGGATCAAGCAGTCTCATTAGCTGCGAGAAGCAGACGATTCGAATCGAGTTTTTATCCTTGCAAGGTAAACCTAAACACACGACATGTAGGGGCACTCCGTCCCCACACACATCAACCGTCCCCATCGATTCCCTGGCAACAGAAAGGGGCTCACCGCCTTGGCATACAATGCCTCACTGACCCCGACTGCCGTCGTGCAGTGACCGCACTTGTACCCATCATAACCGGAATGGGAGACCACGTCTCAGGTCGCGTGAGGAGGGCAATCTGCGGGCAGGTTCACTCAGGTACTAGGCTTACCGATTTACCATATTTCTTGGCATGTGTTTAGTACGTTCAAACGCTTGACACACAGTACCACACCTTAATCCTTATTCCAATTTCCGTCTCGTAGACAACGCATCCCCATGGACCCGTGTCCACAGACCATCACCATTATGTTATCAAAGTGGATACAACCAATTCCTGACCTCGCGCGAGTGCTAGAAAAATCACTCGACTTCTACCAAGATCCCTAATTAGCAAAGCAGCTACTCGACCTAGCATACTAGTATCCATCTCAAAGGGAATCCTGAGTTCATGCAACTAGGGTTTCATTCAACTCCTACACTTAAGTGCACGGTACAAGCCTACAAACATTAAGTGCAGTAAAATAGCATATATAACGGTTATGCATAAAACCGGGGCTTGCCTTTAATTTAACACTTAGACAGTGTTTGCTGGGGGAGGTACTCGCTCGGCGAGCATCCACTGGTTAAGTCCATCCTTCCTTGGGTCGTCCACCAACTGCATCTTGTTGTTGGCACCACATCACGTGCACGATCATCACCTCTCGGTCCTAAATGAGATGCAGGATGCATATGTATGAATATAATGAATGGAGCACAAAAGTAGCACAGATATACAAAGACACAGTGGCGAACTAAACATTAAATGAGAAGACACCGTAAACAACCATACTCTAGCATTAGTTATCTACACGTTATCGACGTCAAATATTAACATCTTTAAACAGACAACAACATTTTATTTATTTACGCAACACAACTATGACATTAGAGGTACGCACATTTTATTTGTTTGGATACGGCTTTTCATTAGTTCTCCTATTGATCGCACACAAGCATCATCGACAACACAAGTCCAACCAATACAACGTAAGCTTGAATACGACATAGGCATCACTAACTACGGAACTCCTATATCATAATCAACTAGAGCAAGAAACATACAAAACATGACACACGTGCATTATTAAGCTTAGTCATGGCAAGTCTACATTACTTAAGTGTCAACCAAACATTTTTAGCAATTAGGGTGAACTAAACATTCATTTGCTTACTTGCAGATTTTTGGACAGCAATACAGCCGTTACTTGTTTTAATCATAACTTTTCAAATATTAATCCAAAATAGCAAACTAGGACTTTCTGGAAAGCTTAGAAAGTACTCTACAATTTTGGTATTTTCATCACAGCATGATTAAACACTTAGCAAGGTCAAAAAGTGCAATCACAGCAGCTCTGTCCAGATTTGGACAGATTCAGACTTGTGATTTTAAAAATTCATAACTGAAGATTCAGACATCCAAACAAATTGATCCTAGACTTTCTGGAAAGCTAATTAAATGTTCTACAAATTATTTATAAACATCCCAAGGTGATTCAATATTTAACTAAGGATAACATCACTAAAAGACTTTGCTGTCCAGAACTGGACAGATTCAGTCTTCATATTTGAAACATTCATAACTTAAGCTTCAGACCACTGAAAAGAGTGATCCAAGACTTTTTGGAAAGCTTAGCAAAAGTACTACATAACTTTTATAATCACCAAGAAGTGATTCAATGTTGAACTGAATCAAACAATTCAGTTTTCGAAATCTGTTCTGTCAGTGGACAGAACACAGCAACCAAGTTGTAAAATTCATAACTCTTAAACCGTCAGGTCTGTGGTTATGAAATTTTAACACAAGCAAGATAAGAAAAGCACCTACAACTTTCTTATAATCGACAAGGACTGATTCTAACATTAACTTAAGCAAACAATGCAGCTTCTGAAATCTGTACAGAATTTGGACAGATTTAGTTACTGAATTTGTAAAAAGCATAACTCCTAAACTGTCAGACCTATGGCTGTCAAATTTTAACACCAGCAAGATAATAAAGTTATCTACCACTTTTCTATAGCACATATCTACAGAAAACACAATTTAGTTCATCAAACATACAGCACAACTAAAACAACGCGTGCAGTCCATAACAACAATCAATAAATTTCAGCTCACATATAATTCAAGAATCGCTGCGTTCGAGAGACTTGAATTACTCTAACGCTTTACTATTTGTTCGAGTTAAGACAATCAGATTAGAACCAACAATTCGACTTGCAAATTTTATTCAAATCATTAGTGCACTAAAATTGCTACAACCAATTAACAACGCATTCTCCATGATAATCACCCAACACTTGCGTTTTAAATTAGACATCACATGAGCACTACTACTTTTTACCCGCGACCGTAACCATACACATTTAGACCACAACAAGCAATCCACCGTGATTACGAGCTTAACCAAGTCATCTAACAATTCGGCTAACTAGAGAAACAATATAGGCCGCTATACATCACACGCGTCGGCTAGTCTATTATTATCGAAATCCGAGACACAACATGTATATGACAATCACTTAACGAAATCGACTCCTACTTAACATGAGTTGGTTAATCGCAGTATTGGACTTAGCGAACCATTTTAGACATCACAACTCAAAAACATGGGTTGGAGCAGATTAATCAGCTTTTCCTAATCATTGCTCAATCTTAAAGTTGTTACTACACAGGTCACTTAAAATGGCACATTTTTGGGATCTAACATAGAGGCAATTACACATGGCGTAAAACTCCATAAGACTACATTTGCTACTGGCATCAACAATACCTACCGACCTATTATTCACCATACGAACGCAGTTACACACCGCCTACTAGTTTTTAACATAATCCTCATATAGCTCGGAATTCCAACTACTCACTAACAACAAATCATGCACGACCACTACCACATCGATCGGTTAATTTATTTGGACACCGCCTAGCGTACCACTAGTATCCCGCATTTTGGCTCGACTTATAAACATAGAGGAAGTGATACAACGACCAAACATTTATGTCGAGCACGATTATTTATGACCACATTTATCGACTAGACAAGTGAAACTCTAACCGATTATTCGCACCTCTCGTCCTTAAAACACGAATCACATGTCACATAATTTATATTTTCAACCCACGCTATCCTACGCCACGATGAATACATAAGATATATTTAACATAGACTAACTCATTAGCCGACTATGGAAATTACTAAGTATGTTTTACGCTTTATTTCATTTACCACAACTAACACACTACTTTATGACGAAGTGCTTTAGCAAACAATTAATACATCCGCGACCAATCCCAACGACGTACAAAAGAACTATCGCAGCCACATATACACTTATTGACATTCCAATCGCAACCACATCTACGCGTACCACTTTCTCCTCCATGAGTTTTAATTCGCATACAACATATTCACATACATGTATATATATATATAGGACAATGACTAATGTGCAAGTAAGTCAGTCACATGGATTCAACTTGAACGAGTCGGGATTTAGCCGCATGGACTGTCCACAAGGCTCGGCGTTTCGTCGACTGGGCAGGGCGCGAAGCGCGACGTCGACCGTTAGCTGTGAAAACACACACGTTTGTTGGCGACAGACCATCGAACATTACAAACGCTAAAAAAATAGCGAGGACAGCGGGGGGGGGGGGGGGGGGGTTCTCACCACGAGTTTCGACGGCGCGATTGGGGGCTGCGCAAAACAGCGAGCACACGGCGGGCGTCGACGGCGCTGTCCACGGGGCTCCACAAAACAGCGAGCCGACAGCGCGCGAAGACGTCGGGGCTGCGTAGATCGGCGGTGGAGCTCGCTGCGGGATATCCTGCGCCATGGGAGGAGTAGGACGCCGACTGGAGATGGTGGCCAGGGGTTTGTTTTAGGCGCCGAAACAATGGATGAACAGAGGGTTACGACTGGGGAAATGGTGGCTCGGCCACGACAAGAACAGGGAAAGGGAAGGGAGATGTGCTGCTGTTGGGCGCCGACAAGAGGAAGCTGCAGGGGGTGGCGGTCGCTGTGTAGAGGAGGCCAGCCATGGGCAACAGCGAGCTCCCTGCTCGAGCTAGGGGCCGATCCGGCCAGGGGAGAGCAGGGGCGAGCGAAGCTCGCCTGCGCCCTGGACAGCAGAGGGAGCGGCCTGCGGACTTGAGGAAGAAATAGGGGAGGAGGAAGAGGGAGCCGGCTGGGAGAAATGGCGCCGTGGAGGGAGCTCGGCCATGGAGGAATGGAGCTGCTGCGCTTGAAGGGGAGAGGCGTCGAGCACCATGGTGGCCACGAGGAGGAGCTGTGCAGGGGCCGTCGGGACCTGGGCGTCCCTGCTGGAATGGAGCTCGGCCAGGGGAACTGCTCCCTGCGCCATGGAGAGAGGAGAACTGGGGGCTGCTGTTCGGCCACACCATTGAGTCGAGGAGGAAGGGCGCCATGGGGGCTGGCCTTGCTCCCTGCTGGCTGCTTGCTGCCGTGGGAGTCAGGGAGGAAGAAGGGTGCCTGCTGCCGCGCGTGGGGGAAGCAGCCAAGGAGAAATGAAAGTGGCGGCTGAAAATCTTAGAGGGGTGGGAGTGAAAATTTGCCAAGTGAACACCCCCATTTATAGAAGATGGCTAGGGTTAGGGTTTTCCTTAGTGGGCCAAATGGGCCGGGTTGGGCCTGGCCCAAAACACGTACTCGGGCCTCGCTAATTTATTTTCCCGAATAAAAATGTTCCTGCAGATTTCGTCTGTGTAAAAACAGAGCGAGCTGGAGTTCGGACGAACGGAAGATTGAGCGATTAATTCGACTGAGAGTTTGATTTGAATTTGCTCGGAAATAATTCCCTACGCGTGATTCGAAAATAAATTGTCCTGAGATTTGAATCGGCTTTGGATTTTTAGTCGGAGAAGGCGAATCGTGATATTTTAAAATCACTGTCGATACGGGGTTTTGAGTTGTGTTCGGACATGAGATATTTGGCCGAGTCGGATAAAATTAATTAGAGGATGACATATTGAGTATTCCGTTCGAGAGTACGGATTCAGATAAAATAGTCGAACATAGATCGAAGTTCGAGGAATTGGATTCGTGCTCAGATCAGATAACAGTCGTCGAGAGTTTGATTAAATGAGCTTCAGATGAGATTTATAATTCGAGATGGATTATCAAGTTCGCATTCGTGCCGAGAATTAAAAGTTTTAACAGGCTCCAAAATTGGCCTTCTGTGAGATTGAATAATTCCGAATTCGGCGAAATGTGAATGAATAACCTGGATAATCAGAGACATACGCGAGCGAGAAAGAGAAATTTTTACTGAGCATCCGAGATTAGGATTAATCTCCCGTCATAACACGAAACTGACACCTAGGGTGTCACAGCCTTCCCCCCTTAAAAAGAATCTCGTCCCGAGATTCGAATGAGGATATTTAAGGGTGGAGAAGCATGTAACTCCCAGACTGAAGATAGATGCAAATTCATGAGAGGGTATCTGACAAGATACTGGAGACAGATTTTAGATAGAATATCGCGGCATGCTGAGACAAAATGCAGCGATCACTTGAGAGAATGTCCACAAAAGATAGCACATCATTATAGTCTCATAAGGGATCACAACTATTAACCACGATACCAGCGCGTGTCACACCTCGGATAAAATTTTCTTCAGAAGAATAGGCACCCACTTTGGAGAAGCTAGTTTTTAATTTCTTCACGCAATCCAAGGATTTTTCAAAACACTTCTCCTTGGATTCGCGAAGTTCTTCAACATTTTTCTCTAGTTTATTCTTCCAATATTCATTGATCTCTTGGTTAGCCTGTGCGAGCGCGCAGTTCTCCTTAGCTTCGGCCAGTTGTCTCCGAAGGTCTTCAACCTCGGCTTTCTGGGCTTCGGCCTGAGCATTGTACTTAGCTTCGTCTTCTTTTATTTTGTTCACCAATGAAATCAAAATTTTGTCTTTCTCTAGACCTTCGTTTCTCAGTTCAATCACCTCTGAGCGAAGGTTGTTAAGAGCCATTGTACAGCCTTCGTCTTCGGCGCTCTTCTGTGCCCTCAAGGCATTACTAAGAATTAAACCCTGCAAAGAAGAACAAAGAATTGAACATGTCAATAAAGTACTTCATTTTTCAACTTCAAAGTTAACTTCTATACCTTTATACTGTTGTACGCGAGGCTATCAGCAAGATCATCTTTCGACATAACCGAAAGGCCTTCTTCAAGCTTCGAAAATCCCATACTTTTGGCTATCTCCCAGCAACCGGATATTTTTTTGTTCTCCGGGAGGCAGTACAAGAAATCATCTTTGTTAGTGCTGTTAAACACTAAGGCTCCCTTCGGATATTTTAATTTTTGGGCATAGTGTCTGGCTTCCAGGATTTCTTCTTCAGATAATTTCTTCCCCGAAGCATGTCGATAAATGTAATCAACAACTTCGGCTGGAGCTTCGAGGGCAGGATAGTTTGCTTTTTCTGCCATACGTTGCCCTGCTGTCATGTCGATATCTGAAGTTTGCTGATCAGCTTTGTCTTTAGACGCGACAGCCTTCGTCTCAATGGGCACTGTAGGCTCAGCTTCAGCCTGGCCCTCGGCAACTTTCTTAATAGGAGCAGGGGTCAAGGCCTTTGTAGTCTCCATAACAGCGTCTAGCACGCTGGCCATCCTCCTCCTCTTGGGAGTTGCGGTAGGAGCTTTTTGCATCTTCAGCAAATTTGCCTCTGCCGGTGGGCTCAGGACTTCTGGCATTTTATCACTTTTTCCACCTGTGGCTCTTCGGCCTTATAATCCTTAGCTTCGGTTGGCCGGACTGTAGGCACCTTCGGCACTACAATCGGCTCTTCAACGCTTTGCACAATCAGAGCAACGTGTCTTGCTTCGGCAGTTGAAGAGGCCCCTTCGCCAAATTCAGGCACTACGACCGGTTCAATATATCGCGGCCGGTGGGTCAGAACCTTCACTTTTTTGCCCTTCGGCATAGCTGTGGTGGCTGAAGCGGCAGTCTTTCTCTTTTTTCCTTGCCCTCGTAACGGGTAGCGATAATCAGGGTATATGAAGCCAATCGCATCAAATAGCCTGTTCAATCTTTTCTTCCCCCGGCCCCCGAAGGCTGTGGACAAGGCATCGTCTTCGGCCTTGGAATATGTCCCAAGCAGCTCGTCACTAGTAGCTTCAATACATTTCAACCAGTCATCATTTGGCTCATCAAACTTCTCCCTAAACCTGAAGGTATACTTCAATCGGACTAGGCCACCTTCATTGAATTCGGCAGTAGTCTCCTTCGACATATCCCAGCTCTCCACAAGTGGCCACACCCTGAAGGATATGTGTTCCTAAATTAAATCCCTCATGCCAATGAAGGCGCAAACAGTACTAAAGGCCTTCTGACATGCTTCAACATCGCTATCAATATCCACCTTCGGCCTTCGGAGGCCAAAGCAAGACCAGATGGGGCGCTGGATAATTTCCTTGATGTCTTCTCTTTTAATCAGATCACTTTTAACATAAAACCACTCCTCCATCCAGGCTCTGGGCCATCTTTTCCGGAATGTTGGCACCGGGTGGCTTGCATTAGAACGGGCAATGAACCCGTAACAACCGAAGTTGTTGTGGTATTGTTCTTTGCCGATAGCCTTCGTCTCGTATAAAAGCTCGTGCATGTTGCAGAAGCATTTCGCGCTTGGCTCCAGCCCCTGGCTCCTTACAGCCCAGACAAATATCCCCATCCTGATTATAGCCTCGGGGGTAATCTGATGAAGAAAGATTTGGAATATCTTTAATACCTCGACCACAAATTTACTCATCGGGAACCGAAGGCTTGCTTTCAAGAAGCTTCGGTAAATAACAACTTTGTTTTCCTCTGGAGCAGGGGCAGTACTGTCTCCTCCAACTCTGACAATAGACATGTCGCAAAAATATCTCCCCCTCATGGCGTCAATATGACTTTGCTTGATAGTCGATTTTTCGAAGATAGTTTGGCTTGGCCGCCACGGTGAGAGCACCTAGAGGGGGGGGGGTGAATAGGTGATCCTGTAAAAACTTCAAACTTAAGCCACAAAAACTTGTTAAGCGTTAGCACAGTTAATGCCAAGTGGCTAAGGTGAAGTCTTCAACAAAACACAATACCACAAGAATCAAGCACAGAGGGACACGGTGGTTTATCCCGTGGTTCGGCCAAGCCAATGCTTGCCTACTTCCACGTTGTGGCGTCCCAACGGACGAGGGTTGCAATCAACCCCTCTCAAGCGGTCCAAAGACCCACTTGAATACCACGGTGTTTTGTTGTTCTTATCTCAATCCCGTTTGCGAGGAATCTCCACAACTTGGAGCCTCTCGCCCTTACAAAAGATGTTCACAAAGAATCACGGAGTAAGGGAGGGATTAGCAACTCACACACAACACAAAGATCACAGCGAATACGCACACACAAAACCCAGACTTGAGCTCAAGAGGCTAACACACTAGAACAGAGCTCAAATCACTAGAATTTCAAACAAGTGCGCAAGATTGATGTGTGAGTGATCAAGAGTGCTCAAGGAATGCTTGGGGTGCCTCCTCCATGCGCCAAGGGGTCCCTTTTATAGCCCCAAGGCAGCTAGGAGCCGTTGGGAACAAATCTGGAAGGCCATCTTTGCCTTCTGTCTCGTGGCGCACCGGACAGTCCGGTGCACACCGGACACTGTCCGGTGCCCGATTTGTTT
The DNA here is from genome assembly GCA_029449295.1 of Zea luxurians. NCBI lineage: Eukaryota > Viridiplantae > Streptophyta > Magnoliopsida > Poales > Poaceae > Zea > Zea luxurians. The sequence goes on along the minus strand of JAOPSE010000048.1, from coordinate 8,288,568 downwards.
CCAAAAACAGCACTTCTGACCGTTGCTGGCTGCTCCAGATCTGCGCTCAGTTGGCGCACCGGACATGTCCGGTGCACACCGGACAGTCCGGTGTTCCTTCCCGACCGTTGGCTCGGCCACGTGTCCCGCGCGGATTGCGCGGCCGACCGTTGGCCCTGGCCGACCGTTGGCTCACCGGACAGTCCGGTGCACACCGGACAGTCCGGTGAATTTTAGCCGTACGCCGTCGGCGAATTCCCGAGAGCGGCCAGTTCGCGCCGAGGAGGTCTGGCGCACCGGACACTGTCCGGTGCACACCGGACAGTCCGGTGCTCCAGACCGAGCTGGGACTTGGCTGCACACAGCCAAGTCATTCTCTCCCCTTCTCTCTTCCTGTTTCTAACACTTAGACAAATATGTTAGTCCACAAAACCAATGTACTAAGGCTTAGAAACATACCTTTATCTCATGATTTGCACCTTGTTCATCCATGTACACAAATTCATAATTAAACACATGTGTTGGCACTCAATCACCAAAATACTTAGAAATGGCCCAAGGGCACATTTCCCTTTCAATCTCCCCCTTTTTGGTGATTTATGCCAACACAACATAAAGCTACTAGAACAAGTGCAAACTCAATTCAAATAACATAAATTTAAGTGTTATTCAATTTTGGCATATATGGATCATCCTTTGCCACCACTTGGTTTGTTTTTGCAAATCAAACTCAAATCTCTATCTCTAAGTTAAACACACATGTTTAAGCATAAAGAGAGTCATTCAAAAAGAGATTGATCAAGGATTTCAAAAACTCCCCCTTTTTCCCATAATCAATACTTCTCCCCACAAGAAGCCAACTTTTGACAAGAGAGACAACTTAAGAATTTTGACAAACCAAAACTCTATTCTACTATTTTTCAAAATCTCTCAAGTGGTAGCTGATCCATTTATTGCTTTGGCCTTTATTTTCTCCCCCTTTGGCATCAAGCACCAAAACGGGATCAATTGTGGCCCTATAACCCCATTGCCTCACCAAAATCTTCAATTAAGAGCAAATGGCAATAAGAGTTCAGAGATGGACTTGGAATAAGTTACCCTCTCATCGGAGTGCAGTGGAAGTCTTGCATGATCCAAGTCCACCTTTTCCCTTTTAATTCTCCTTTGAGACTAAATCAACCAAACTCAAGCATATGGTTAGTCTCAAAAGGTCAAGTTGCAACACATCTCCCCCTAAACATGTGCATCACATTGCAACGGACTTGTGAGGTCCAGGGAGTGTTTGTACAACTTGAGCACCATAAGCAACAAAATGCAGAAGGGAACATGATCAAAAGCATAAATACATGTATGCTACAATTCAATCCAAGTTCCGCGAATCTAAGACATTTAGCTCACTACGCAGCCTGCAAAAGGTCTTCTCATCTAAAGGCTTGGTAAAGATATCGGCTAGCTGGTTCTCGGTGCTAACATAAAACACTTCGATATCTCCCTTTTGCTGGTGGTCTCTCAAAAAGTGATGCCGGATGTCTATGTGCTTTGTGCGGCTGTGCTCAACGGGATTTTCCGCTATTCGGATAGCACTCTCATTATCACATAGGAGTGGGACTTTGCTCAGATTGTAGCCAAAGTCCCTGAGGGTTTGCCTCATCCAAAGTAGTTGCGCGCAACACTGACCTGCGGCAACATACTCGGCCTCAGCGGTGGATAGGGCAACGGAGGTTTGTTTCTTGGAATTCCATGACACCAGGGACCTTCCTAAGAATTGGCACGTCCCCGATGTACTCTTCCTATCGACCTTACATCCAGCATAGTCGGAATCTGAGTACCCAATCAAGTCAAAGTTAGACCCCTTTGGATACCAGATCCCGAAGCAAGGCGTAGCGACTAAATATCTAAGAATTCGCTTCACCGCCACCAAGTGACATTCCTTAGGATCGGATTGAAATCTAGCACACATGCATACGCTAAGCATAATATCCGGTCTACTAGCACATAAATAAAGTAAAGACCCTATCATTGACCGGTATGCTTTTTGATCAACGGACTTACCTCCTTTGTTGAGGTCGGTGTGTCCGTCGGTTCCCATCGGAGTCTTTGCGGGCTTGGCGTCCTTCATCCCAAACCGCTTTAGCAGATCTTGCGTGTACTTCGTTTGGGAGATGAAGGTGCCGTCCTTGAGTTGCTTCACTTGGAACCCAAGGAAGTAATTCAACTCGCCCATCATCGACATCTCGAATTTCTGCGTCATCACCCTGCTAAACTCTTCACAAGACTTTTGATTAGTAGACCCAAATATTATGTCATCGACATAAATTTGGCATACAAACAAATCACCATCACATGTCTTTGTAAAGAGAGTTGGATCGGCTTTCCCAACCTTGAAAGCATTAGCAAGTAAGAAATCTCTAAGGCATTCATACCATGCTCTTGGGGCTTGTTTAAGTCCATAGAGCGCCTTAGAGAGCTTACACACGTGGTCGGGGTACCGCTCATCCTCGAAGCCAGGGGGTTGCTCCACGTACACCTCCTCCTTTATTGGCCCGTTGAGGAACGCGCTCTTCACATCCATTTGGTACAACCTGAAAGAATGGTGAGCGGCATATGCTAGCAAGATACGAATGGACTCTAGCCTAGCCACAGGAGCAAAAGTCTCCTCAAAGTCCAAACCTGCGACTTGGGCATAACCTTTTGCCACAAGTCGAGCCTTGTTCCTCGTCACCACCCCGTGCTCGTCCTGTTTATTGCGGAACACCCACTTGGTTCCCACAACATTTTGCTTGGGACGAGGCACCAGTGTCCAAACTTCATTGCGCTTGAAGTTGTTTAGTTCCTCCTGCATGGCCAACACCCAATCCGGATCTAGCAAGGCCTCCTCTACCCTGAAAGGCTCAATAGAGGAGACAAAAGAGTAATGCTCACAAAAATTAACTAATCGAGATCGAGTAGTTACTCCCTTGCTAATGTCACCCAGAATTTGGTCGACGGGATGATCCCTTTGAATCATCGCTCGAACTTGGGTTGGAGGTGCCGGTTGCGCTTCTTCCTCCATCACTTGATCGTCTTGTGCTCCCCCTTGATCACACGCCTCCTTTTGATGAACCTGTTCATCGTCTTGAGTTGGGGGATGCACCATCGATGAGGAAGAAGGTTGATCACGTTCATCCTGTTCCTGTGGCCGAACGTCTCCAATCGCCATGGTTCGTATAGCGGCCGTCGGAACATCTTCTTCATCTACATCATCATAATCAACAACTTGCTCTCTTGGAGAGCCATTAGTCTCATCAAATACAACGTCGCTAGAGACTTCAACCAAACCCGATGATTTGTTGAAGACTCTATACGCCTTTGTATTTGAATCATAACCTAATAAAAACCCTTCTACAGCTTTGGGAGCAAACTTAGAATTTCTACCCTTCTTCACTAGAATGTAGCACTTGCTCCCAAATACACGAAAGTACGATACATTGGGTTTGTTACCGGTTAGTAGCTCATACGAAGTCTTCTTGAGGAGTCGATGAAGGTAGACCCTGTTGATGGCGTGGCAAGCCGTGTTCACGGCTTCCGACCAAAAGCACTCGGGGGTCTTGAACTCTCCAAGCATCGTCCTCGCCATATCGATTAGCGTTCTGTTCTTCCTCTCTACCACACCATTTTGCTGTGGTGTGTAGGGAGCGGAGAACTCGTGCTTGATCCCTTCCTCCTCAAGAAACTCCTCCACTTGAAGGTTCTTGAACTCGGACCCGTTGTCGCTCCTTATCTTCTTCACCTTGAGCTCAAACTCATTTTGAGCTCTCCTGAGGAAGCGCTTGAGGGTCCCTTGGGTTTCAGACTTATCTTGCAAAAAGAACACCCAAGTGAAGCGGGAAAAGTCATCAACAATAACTAAACCATACTTACTTCCTCCTATGCTTAGATAGGCGACGGGTCCGAAGAGGTCCATATGCAGCAGCTCCAGAGGTCTTGACGTGGTCATCACATTCTTGCTGTGATGTGCTCCTCCAACTTGTTTACCTGCCTGACAAGCTGCACAAGGTCTATCTTTTTCGAAATAAACATTGGTTAGACCTATCACGTGTTCTCCCTTTAGAAGTTTGTGGAGGTTCTTCATCCCCACATGTGCTAAGCGGCGATGCCACAGCCAGCCCATGCAAGTCTTAGCCATTAAGCATGCATCTAGACCGGCCTCTTCTTTTGCAAAATCAACTAAATAAAGCTTGCCGTCTAGTACACCCTTAAAAGCTAGTGAACCATCACATCTTCTAAAGACAGACACATCTACATTTGTAAAAAGGCAATTGTATCCCATTTGACATAATTGACTAACAGATAGCAAATTATATCCAAGACTCTCTACTAAGAATACATTTGATATAGAATGCTCATTAGAAATTGCAATTTTACCTAGCCCTTTTACCTTGCCTTGATTCCCATCACCGAATATAATTGAATCTTGGGAATCCTTATTCTTGACGTAGGAGGTGAACATCTTCTTCTCCCCCGTCATATGGTTTGTGCATCCGCTGTCGATAATCCAGCTTGAACCCCCGGATGCATAAACCTGCAAGGCAAATTTAGGCTTGGGTCTTAGGTACCCAACTCATGTTGGGTCCTGCAAGGTTAGCACAAATATCTTTAGGGACCCAAATGCAAGATTTATCTCCCTTGCATCTAGCCCCTAATTTCCTAGCAACTACCTTCTTACCCTTTCTACAAATAGCAAATGGAGCATTATAAGCATAATAAATGGTAGAAGGTTCATTCACTACTTTCCTAGGAGCATGAATAACATTTCTCCTACACATATCTCTACCATGATTGTAAGAAGAACTAGAAGCAACCATTGCATGAGAATCATAAACATGTGAATCAAAATGATTATAAGCACTTCTAGCATGTCTCCTATCATAATACATAAAAGCATGGTTCTTTTTAGCACTATTAGCCATAGGGGCCTTCCCTTTCTCCTTGACGAAGACGGGAGCCTTATGGCTTGTTAAGTTCTTGGCTTCCCTCTTGAAGCCAAGCCCATCCTTAATTGAGGGGTGTCTACCAACCGTGTAGGCATCCCTTGCAAATTTTATTTTATTAACTTCATTCTTGCTAGTCTTAAGTTGGGCATTAAGACTAGCCACTTCATCATTTAATTTGGAAATTAGAACTAGGTGTTCACTACAAGCATTAACATCAAAATTCTTACACCTAGTACAAATTTCAACATGTTCAACACAAGAATTTGATTTACTAGCTACTTCTAGTTTAGCACTTAAATCAATATTAACACTTCTTAAGGTAGAAATGGTTTCATGACAGGAAGATATTTCACTAGAAAGCATTTCATTTCTTTTCACTTCTAAAGCATATGATTTTTGTGCCTCTACAAATTTATCATGTTCATCATACAATAAATCTTCTTGCTTTTCTAAAAGCCTATCCTTTTCATTCAATGCATTAATTAATTCATTGATTTTCTCTATCTTAGATCTATCTAAGCCCTTGAACAAGCAGGAATAATCTATGTCATCATCACTAGACTCACTATCACTAGATGAAGCATAAGTGGAGTCTTGAATACTCACCTTCTTCTCCCTTGCCATAAGGCAAGTGAGACGCTCGTTGGGGAAGAGAGCCGATTTGTTGAAGGCAGTGGCGGCGAGTCCTTCGTTGTCGGAGTCGGAGGAGGAGCAATCCGAGTCCCACTCCTTTCCTAGATGCGCCTCGCCTTTTGCCTTCTTGTATTGCTTCTTCTTCTCTCTTTTGTTCCCCTTTTCCTGGTCACTTTCATTATCGGGACAGTTAGCAATGAAATGACCAAGCTTACCGCATTTGAAGCATGAGCGCTTCCCCTTGGCTTTGGTCTTGCTTGGTTGTCCCTTGTGACCTTTAAGCACCGTCTTGAATCTCTTAATGATGAGAGCCATCTCTTCATCATTAAGGCCAGCCGCCTCAACTTGCGCCACCTTGCTAGGTAGCGACTCCTTGCTCCTCGTTGCCTTTAGAGCAATGGGTTGAGGCTCGTGGAGTGGTCCGTTCAACGCGTCGTCGACGTATCTTGCCTCCTTGATCATCATCCGCCCGCTCACGAATTTTCCAAGCACTTCCTCGGGCGTCATCATCGTGTACCTGGGATTCTCACGAATATTGTTCACGAGATGAGGATCAAGTACGGTAAAGGACCTGAGCATTAGGCGGACGACGTCGTGGTCCGTCCATCGCGTGCTCCCGTAGCTTCTTATCTTGTTGATAAGGGTCTTGAGCCGGTTGTACGTTTGCGTTGGCTCCTCGCCCCTTATCATCGCGAACCGTCCAAGCTCGCCCTCCACCAACTCCATCTTGGTGAGTAAGGTGACGTTGTTCCCCTCATGAGAAATCTTGAGGGTGTCCCAGATTTGCTTGGCGTTGTCCAAGCCGCTCACCTTATGGTATTCATCCCTGCACAAGGAAGCTAGAAGAACAGTAGTAGCTTGTGCATTTTTATGAATTTGTTCATTAATGAACATGGGACTATCCGAACTATCAAAGTGCATTCCACTCTCTACAATCTCCCATATACTAGGATGGAGAGAGAATAGGTGACTACGCATTTTGTGACTCCAAAATCCGTAGTCCTCTCCATCAAAGTGTGGGGGCTTGCCAAGTGGAATGGAGAGCAAATGAGAATGTGAACTTTGCGGAATACGAGAGTAATCAAAGGAAAAGTTCGAATTAACCGGTTTTCTCCTCTCGTAGTCGTTGTGGTCCTCATCCTTTTGGGAAGAAGTAGACTCGTCGCTGTCGTAGTAGATGATCTCCTTGATGCGCCTGGTCTTCTTCTTTTTCCCATCCTTTCGTCTTTGACCCGAGCCGGAGTCGGTAGGCTTGTCGTCCTTCGGCTCGTTGACGAAGGTCTCCTTCTCTTTGTCGTTGATCACTATACCCTTCCCCTTAGGATCCATCTATTCGGGCGGTTAGTCCCTTTGTGAATAGAACGACTCTGATACCAATTGAGAGCACCTAGAGGGGGGGGGGGTGAATAGGTGATCCTGTAAAAACTTCAAACTTAAGCCACAAAAACTTGTTAAGCGTTAGCACAGTTAATGCCAAGTGGCTAAGGTGAAGTCTTCAACAAAACACAATACCACAAGAATCAAGCACAGAGGGACACGGTGGTTTATCCCGTGGTTCGGCCAAGCCAATGCTTGCCTACTTCCACGTTGTGGCGTCCCAACGGACGAGGGTTGCAATCAACCCCTCTCAAGCGGTCCAAAGACCCACTTGAATACCACGGTGTTTTGTTGTTCTTATCTCAATCCCGTTTGCGAGGAATCTCCACAACTTGGAGCCTCTCGCCCTTACAAAAGATGTTCACAAAGAATCACGGAGTAAGGGAGGGATTAGCAACTCACACACAACACAAAGATCACAGCGAATACGCACACACAAAACCCAGACTTGAGCTCAAGAGGCTAACACACTAGAACAGAGCTCAAATCACTAGAATTTCAAACAAGTGCGCAAGATTGATGTGTGAGTGATCAAGAGTGCTCAAGGAATGCTTGGGGTGCCTCCTCCATGCGCCAAGGGGTCCCTTTTATAGCCCCAAGGCAGCTAGGAGCCGTTGGGAACAAATCTGGAAGGCCATCTTTGCCTTCTGTCTCGTGGCGCACCGGACAGTCCGGTGCACACCGGACACTGTCCGGTGCCCGATTTGTTTCCAAAAACAGCACTTCTGACCGTTGCTGGCTGCTCCAGATCTGCGCTCAGTTGGCGCACCGGACATGTCCGGTGCACACCGGACAGTCCGGTGTTCCTTCCCGACCGTTGGCTCGGCCACGTGTCCCGCGCGGATTGCGCGGCCGACCGTTGGCCCTGGCCGACCGTTGGCTCACCGGACAGTCCGGTGCACACCGGACAGTCCGGTGAATTTTAGCCGTACGCCGTCGGCGAATTCCCGAGAGCGGCCAGTTCGCGCCGAGGAGGTCTGGCGCACCGGACACTGTCCGGTGCACACCGGACAGTCCGGTGCTCCAGACCGAGCTGGGACTTGGCTGCACACAGCCAAGTCATTCTCTCCCCTTCTCTCTTCCTGTTTCTAACACTTAGACAAATATGTTAGTCCACAAAACCAATGTACTAAGGCTTAGAAACATACCTTTATCTCATGATTTGCACCTTGTTCATCCATGTACACAAATTCATAATTAAACACATGTGTTGGCACTCAATCACCAAAATACTTAGAAATGGCCCAAGGGCACATTTCCCTTTCACACGGCCGATCCTCAGAATCTTCATCCCCACTTTCCACGTCATAACTATCAGTGTCATAGAATCTTCGGACAAACCTTCCATGATCTCCTTAGTAATTTTCTCTGTATTCGTTTTTGCCATAGACTCATAAAACCCAGCGATGAAAGGATGTGTAACTTTCTTTTCTCCATACAGCTTCTTCTCCTTGGTCATTTTCTTCTCTTCAGTCATCTTCTTCTCCTCACTCATCTTCTTCTCCTCAAATTTGGAGCAAACACACCTTTAAACTGAAGCTCTAAAAGCTCGAAAATCAGGCGAGAGCTATTGAGCAAGAGCTAGAAATTTGAGAAAATAACGCAAATAGCAGAGACAACGTATCAAATGTTGCCGCTATGGGTTCATATTTATACGCCTAGTGCTTTGCAACTTGGCGGGCCCCGTCTGTCATTGACTGTCGCTATTCTACCGAAGGGAAGGTGTTTTTTCGGACCTTCCGCTTAAGGCCTTCGTTCACGTCGCAGTCTAAATTTGTTGTTATAACAAATTAATACTGCGAGGGGCTACTGTTGGGGGCCTTCGTCTTCCGAAGGTCCTCAAAAACACGACTAACATGTTTCCCAAGTATAATATATGTACAGGAACCTTCGGGCATGTGATGAAGCTATACATAATATGAAGAGCGCGGTTCGAGAGAAGGATGAATCAGTGACGAAGCTACCCATGAAGAAGCTTTGGCTTAACGATGGAAAATGAAACTGACTTATAGGGGAAAAGGCTGTCTAGTCCTCGATAGATTTCCCTAAGTCAATAGTAAATGTCGAGGGCATGAATGTAATTCTACACAGGCTGCGTCCTGTGCCTATAAATAGATGAACAGTGACACCGTACTGTTCATGCTGACTTGTATTCACTCGCGCCTCACACTTGGACTTTCGCCTTCTGTCAAGCCGAAGGTATAAATGTAATTCAACATTGTTCATGTTCATTCATGATGATATAATAAAGATATATTAATGATGTCATATGATTATTCATGTTATTTCTCATGTTTCATATGCTTCTACTTCCATTAATATACACTGTGATGATGAAGGTACGTTCTTCATAACCTTCGTCTGAAGATCATTATATCCTAAGGGAGATAATGCTTCGAAGGACGAAGGACTTTAACCACTAACGTTTTGTGTTGCCTTGTTCTTAACTCATAGCATTTGAGAACAAGTCCCCAACACATACCATGCTCTTGGGGCTTGTTTGAGTGTAATATCCCAATTTTGATCCCAAAGGTTAGAAACCCTAAACTCCTAACCCCCCTAATTATCTCCTAAGACCCCATCTCATGAAGCATTATATTCGTCATATGCATACACCATGATTGCTAGTAGCACTTCACATAGAATATTTCATTTTGGACTCCTAGGAAATTTATATGAATTTTTGTTTAAAGGAAAAAGAGATTAAAGAAAAAAAGAGAAAAATAAAAAAAGAGAGAGAAAACCTTTCCCTCTCAGCTCGGCCAAATCTGGCCCAAGCTCCCCCCTCTGTCCCGTGCGTCCGCGCTTCTTCCCCGCTCGTGGCCCACGGCGGCCCATCCGTCACGCGCGCCCGCGCTCGCGTCTCGCTCTCCTCTCCCTCGTTGTCAGCTTGGCCACACCCGTCAGCCGCGCCCGCCCCTTCTCCCTCGCATCCACCCTCTCTCTGGTAGGCAGGCTCCGCTCGTCAGCCCCTTCCCCTCGCCTGTGATCGGCCATCGACGCGTTCGTCGCCGGCCACCGCCCGCCCAGTCTCCTCGCCATTAACTCGCTCACCAGCATGAATTGGCGCCTTGCGTCCCCACACTGTGACCGAGCCGTCTCGTCGCCACCGCCTGCCCCGAGCCATCCCGTCACCACCACTGTGCGCCATCATCGCCGCCGCAGCAATCCTCGCCGGTGCTTGCCACCTCTTCCTCCCCCTCCTCGACCACCTATAAAAGGACCACCCTGAGCCCCTTATTTCCTCGCACCGGCCTCGGCCACTCCATCTTCCTCCCCTGGACCCAATCGAGCTCGACGCCATCGTCCCTCCCCTCTCCGGTGAGCTTCTCCCTCCCCTCTCCGGTGGCTTAGGATCAAATTACTGTAGTCCACAAGCTTCACCACCTCGCCACAAGTAAGTGCGCCTTTCTCCCTCACCTATCACATCCAGTAGCCTCGCCGGCGACCTCGCCGCCGTGGGATCCGCCACCTCGCCGTGGACCGGCCATCCTGAGTGCCCACCGGTCAAATTGACCCCGCCGCGGAAGAAGGGCAGGAGCTCGACCTCTTGGAAATAGATCTTTCGTGCCAAGAGAACTTTGACGAAGGCAAGTCCATTCTTCCCGTGACGCATAAATTACCTACTCTTTCTACCACTACCTAAGACGAGATATGGGTTGGGTTCTATGCATTGTGAGTCGAGTGATGGCCTGCATTAAAGAATATCTTTTGGGAACAAAATGTGGGTCAACGAAATGGTGTTTTTTCTAAAGAGGAAAATGTTTTCAAAGAAGTGTATGATGAAGGGTATTCACCCTTACCACCTTTTGAGTGGGATGTTCAGGGACTCCCTGGTTTAGGGGAGGGCCTCAGGTGTTGGCTCAGTCGGGTTAGGTGTGAGCAGGAAGGATTGTCCCCTCATATAAGGACCGGTTTGTCATCCTTCACTACCTGTACTCATGACAAGTACAACCACTCGAGACTGTATGGACAGTCACTATTGGGGGCCTTCGGCTTCCGAAGGTCCTCAAAAACATGATTTAACAATGTTTCTGTAGTACAATGTGTGAACAAGTATCTTCGGACCTGAGTTAAAACCACAACGTGAAGAAGCACAGAAGGGGTACGAAGGACGGCGCGGAGCCGAAGCTGTGTGTAGAAGAGCTTCGACATGATAGCGAAAAGGGAAACCGACTTAAAAGATGAAAATGCTATTTAGACCTTGATGAATTATTATAGAGTTATTAGCAGATGTAAAGGGCATAGGTGTAATTTTACATGGGTTGCGTCCCGTGCCTATAAATAGATGAACAGTAACCCTGTACTGTTCACGCTGACTTGGCATTTGCTTTTGCATCACGCTTGTACCTTTGCCTTCTTTCAAGTCAAAGGTATATTTGTAACCCGATGTCATTTCTATTTTTCCATAGCAATAAAATAGAAATGAGTTGATAATAATACATAATTATTTATGTTATCTTTTATATTCCATGTAATTCCTTCGTCATTATGATATGTAATGTTTATGGAGATACGTCCTTCATAACCTTCGTCCGAAAATCATTATATCTCAAGGGAAATAATGCTTCGAAGGACGAAGGACTTTAACGTTTAACATTTTCTGTGTTGCCTTGTTCTTAACTCTTAGCATTTGAGAACAAGTCCCCAACATTGGCGCACACCTCTGGTGAACTCACTTCCACTTTTTGAGCTTCGAACACCTTCGGCAAACATCGACCTTCGTCATGCCGCCAAAGAAAGCTTCAGCGACAGGGGCTGCAGCTCTGCAGCCGCTGGACCCGAACCAGGAGACCCTTTCTCTTCGAGAGGCCCGAAGCCAGAAGAGGAAGGCCACCAGTCCAACGCCCCATGAGGACGACTTGGACCAAGAGATCAGGAATATGGAGATGCTCCATCAGCAAGTACAAAGGAAGAAGGAAAAGATGGCTCGACTAGCTGATCTACAAAGGCAGATAGACGAAGCCTCTGAAGAAGTTCGTCATCTTGCTCAAGATGAGCAAAACCGAAGGCCTCAGCACAGAGAGCTTCATCAAGAGGGCTTCTTCAACGAGGATGACTGGTATGAGGATTTCCATCATGGAAATTTTGCTTTTGATGATGCTTCTCCTCTGTCAGTAGAACTGCAGGCTACACCTTGGCCTCCGTCTTACAAGCCACCCCAGCTCCCCATGTATGATGGGCACTCAGATCCGAAGCAGTTTCTGATGAGTTACGAAGCAACAATATCTTCCTATGGCGGTAACACAGTGGTCATGGTGAAATCTTTCGTCATGGCAGTCAAAAATGTTGCACAAACCTTGTACTCCTCTCTTCGGCCAGGAACAATCACATCATGGCAAAAGCTGAAGGACATGTTGGTCACCAGTTTTCATGGGTTTCAGACGAAGCCAGTTACCGCTCAAGCTTTGTTCCAATGCACGCAAGATCAAGAAGAATACCTCCAAGCGTATGTCCGAAGGTTCTTGCGCCTGAGGGCACAAGCGCCAACAGTGCCCAATGAAATTGTCATTGAGGCCATGATTAAGGGGCTTCGGCCAGGACCTTCAGTCCAATACTTCGCCAGGAAGCCCCCTCAGACCCTAGAGAAACTGCTTCAGAAGATGGATGAATACATCCGCGCCGACAATGACTTTCGACAGAGAAGGGAGGAAGCTTACAGGTTCTCCGAAATGGCCAGGGGCTTCGGAGGGAGAATCCATCCTAGGCATGTCAGATCCATTCATTCCACTCAGAATGACGACATGGGAAGTCAGCAGCAGAGGCCGCAATATTCCTCCCAGGCTTCGGGGCAGGAACAGAGCTATCCTCGGTCCCCAGCTCCAAGGGGCAGAGGCGCCAGGGGCTTCGGAGGAAGGTTTGGGGATCAGCCCAGAAAAATTTATTGTTTATTCTGTGGTGAGGACAAGGGCCACACTACCAGGATGTGCCATGTCACCATCCAGAAACAGAAAGAGATAGCAGAAGCTGCAGCCCAATAGAGCCAGCCGAAGCAAGTTATGCATACTGCTTCGTACCACTCACCGTATATTCCAGAGTATGTGGGTAACCACCCTGCATCTTCTGTTGCTTCGACAAGTCAACCTCAGGCATCTTGGCAACAGCCTCCACCTCCACCACCAATGCAACGAGGCCAGCAGCCAGAAGGGAGTCAGCATACTCACCACCAACGAGACTTCAGAGAGGAGTCCGAAGCTCGCACAATCAATAGTACTGTGCCATAATCGAAGCACATCTACTAACAGATATCCTACCTCGGCAACAGTTTTTGCATTCAGCATCATTTTCTTTTTAATAAGGAACAATTATTGAAAGATTAAGTGTTTTTTGTCGTTTTCAATTTCTTGTAATAGCTTCGTTTTTGCCATAGTAAAAATATACCTTCTCCACAGAATAACGGAGTTCAAAAAAAAAAGTTGTCGAAGCATAAGAATTCATGGTTACAAGGAGAACCTCCGAAATAACAAAAAGTCGTTCCTAAGGGAGCGCAGCGTAAGTTTTCTGCTCAAAAGTCGTTCCAAAGGGAATGCAGAGCTTACAGCGAAAAATAAATGCTGATACCGCCGAAGTAGAAGGCGAAGAAGCTCCTAAGGGAGGCTTACAGCGAAAAATAAACGCTGATACCGCCGAAATAGAAGGCGAAGAAGCTCCTAAGGGAGGCTTGCAGTGAAAAGTCAGCGCTGATCTTTGGCACAAATATCATTTTGCATAACATCACATCATCACATCATTTGCATAGCATAACATCATACATCATATTGCATCAATGACGCAAGAAGGGGGTTCAACGTTGATCTTTGGAGATTGTTTCGAAGAAGCAGTGCCAAGGCACAAAATAATTATTGAAGAAGCATACCTTCGTCAAACTCTAAAATAAAAGATCTATTGCTTACTGATTTTACGAAGATTAGATGTTTTTACGAAATATGGATATTCTTCACGAAGCATGAAAAGAAGGGAAGGTGTTTTTTCGCCGAAGGCTCAAAAACGGTATGTATGTAAAGTTTCATGCATCGTAAATAATTAAGCTACAAGCAACTTATATATTACATTCAAAGTTATAAAAATATTACACACTTTGTTCAGCAAATATTACATTCCAAATGTTTTTACAATAACAACTATTCTTCTTTCAAAACTGCTTCCGCAGCTTCGTTCAACAGTCGAGAAACAGCTTCATCTAAAATAGCTTCAGCCATTTTAGTAATTTCTTCCTCCCTCTTTGCTTCTGGGTCGGCCGTTGGCTCGAAGGGCTCTGGGGAAGAAGATAGCTCAGCTGCGATAGAAAACGTAAATAAGTTCGAAGTCGCAAAAATAAAACATAAAGTTAGAAGTCATTAAATAATACCTATCCTCCTTTCTAGTTCCGCAGTTTTTTCGGATGCCTTCATCACTTCTTTTGCATCATGAGAATCTTTTTCACTCTTTTTTATTATCTCGTGTGCCATCTTTTGGCCGCCATTCTCCTAGATGTCAGTAAAGAATTTTACACCCACTAAGCTGGCTTTGGCCGAAGGGTCTTTTGTATCTTCAATACTTAGAGTAGCTTCGGCTTGAGCTAAAGTTTTCACATGGTCGCAGCCTGATTTCTCCAAAATAGCCACGATCCCTCGGGCACCTGAGAAAGCGCAGATATCCCCGCGTCCACTCAAAACTTCCTCAAAAGCTTCAGCTTCGTTGCTGATCCAGTCAATTGGGCCTTCAGGATCACCTCTTATGAAGTTGTCTTCGTTAGAGGGTGCGCCAACATTGGCGAAGCTAGTTTTTATTTTCTTAACACACTCTATAGACTTTTCATAACACCTTTCCTTGGATGCACGAAGTTCTTCAACGTTTTTCTCTAAATGATTTGTCCATCGTTCTCTAATTTCTCGTTTAGCTTCTGCAACTGCGCATTTTTCTTTAGCTTTGGCTAGCTGTTTCCGAAGATCCTCAATTTCGCGCCTCTGGGCCTCAACTTGGGCTTTGGAAGCAGCCTCGTCTTCTTTTATTTTATTCACCAATGAATTTAATATTTTATCTTTCTCAAGACCTTCGTTCCTTAGCTCAATTACTTTGGAACAAAGGTTGTTTAAAGCCATGGTGCACCCTTCATCTTCGGCACTTTTTTGAGCTCTAAGGGCATTGCTGAGAATAAGGCCCTGCAAAAGGAATGTGATATTAATAAATAAACACACGAATTTCTAACCACGCAAAAAGTGTATTTTCTCACCTTTAAGCTGTTATATGCTAAGCTGTCGGCCAATTCATCCTTTGACAAAACTGAAAGCCCATCTTCTAGAGTTGGGAATCCGAAGCTTCGTGCCATCTCCCGGCAGACAGAGATCTCCTTGCTGTCTGGGAGACAATACAAGAAGTCTTCTTCTCCGCTGCCATTGAATATCAACGCCCCTTTCGGATATTTTAATTTCTGGGCATAATGATGAGCTTCTCGTTTTTCTTCTTCAGATAGTATCTTGCCCGAAGCATGCCGCACAATATAATTAGGCAATTTGGAAGGTGCTTCGGGAGTTGAAGAAAGAATTTTTTCAGACAGAATTTGCTTTAAAGTTTCCTTTCTACTTTCTCCTTCGGTTTCCAAGGATTTTTCTTTGGTAGACTCTGAAGGTCCAGTTTTGATTTCAGCCTGGTGCTTTGTAGTTTCGCCTCCAGAGGTTGTTGTTTCAATTTGTGCTTTTTGAGCTTCGGCAACTTTTTTCGGCGTAGAGCTTGAAGACTATATTGTCTCCAGTACATCCAAAACATTAACCATCCTTTTCCTTTTGGGGGTCACAGCCAGACCCTTCTGGGCTTGTGGCACTCCAACTTCTGCCGAAGGGCTTAAAATTTCTGATATTTTTGCCTCTTCAGCTTTCGACTCTTCAGTTCTTTCAACCTTCGGTGTTGCAGACAACTCTTCAGCTTTCTGCACAGGTACAAGTTTTTTGGCTTCAGTAGCCAAAGAAGCTTCGCCGACAAACTCGGGCATTGTGGCTAGCTCAATATAGCGTGGCCGGTGCGTAAGAACTTTCATCTTCTTTCTCTTCGGCGTTGGCTCACTAGGAGCGGCCGAAGCAACTTCCTTCACAGAAGCTGTACCTTTTCTTTTTTCCGATAGCATCGAAAACTCTGTTTAACCTCTTCTTTTCCGGCCTCCGAAGGCCGCTGATAGCGCAGTATCTTCTGCCTTTGAGTACGGTCCAAGCAATTCATCACTCGTAGCTTCAACGCATTTCAACCAATCATCGTCTGGCTCGATAAATTGGTCTACGAACCTGAAGGTATATTTTAGTCGGATCAGACCACCTTCGTGTGGGTTGCTGATGGTTTCCTTCGGCATTTCCCAGTTAGGTACCAATGGCCATATCCTGTAGGCCACGTGCTCTTGAACTAAGTCCCTCGTCCTGATGAAAGAGCAAACTATGCCGAAGGCCCTCTGGCATTCTTCGGCTGCTTCATCCATTTCCACCTTCGGTTTCCGAAGTCCGAAACGCTGCTAGATAGGGTGCATGATGATATCTTTAATATCTTCTCGTGCCTTCAAATCGTTTTCACATAGAACCATTCCTTCATCCAGTCCCCGGGCCATCTCTTTCGAAAAGTTGGCACCGGACAGCTTGACCCAGAGCGGGCACCAAAGCTATAACAACCAAAATTGTTATGATATTGCTTTTTACCCCAGGGTTTCGTCTCATATACTAGCTCATGTAGATTACAAAAGCTTTTTGCATTTGGCTCCAAGCCCTGGCTCCTCACGGCCCAGACAAAGATTCCCATTCTTATGATTGCTTCGGGCATAATTTGATGAAGGTAGACTTGATAAATCCTTAAAACCTCAACCACAAATTTGCTTAATGGAAACCGAAGCACAGACTTAAAAAAGCTTCGAAAGATCACAACCTCATTCTCTTCGGGAGTAGGCACAGTCCTCTCTCCGTCATCAGCCCTTACAATAGACATGTCCCGAAAATATCTTCCCCTCATATTGTCAAGATGACTCTGTTTAATAGTTGATTTTCCAAAAACTGTATGACTTGGTCGCCAGGGTCGATCTTCGGAGTCTTCTCCACCACTTTCCATATCAAAATTGTCGCTATCACCAGTATCTTCAGACAAGCCTTCCAAAATCTCCTTGGTAATCTTCTCTGTATTTGTCTTTGCCATTAATTCAAGAAAACCAAGATTATTCTCTTCAGAAAGGCTCAGTTTCGCTTCAGCAACAACTTTTTTTATCTTGAGACATCTTCGGAGGTGCTGAAAAACTGCTCTCGAATATGAAGCTTAAAAACTCAAAGCCAAGAAAGTGTTGGTGCGCAAGGGCTAAAAATTAGGCAAGCAAGAACAGATGGAAAGGGAGTGTGTCAAATGAATCCGCGATGTGCTCTTATTTATATGCCGAGTACGTCGAAAACTGAAGGGTCCCGCTTGTCAGTGGCTGTTGCTATTCTAGCAAAGGGAAGGTGTTTTTTCGGACCTTCGGCTCGGGGCCTTCGTCCATATCGCAATATGAATTTATCATTCTAACAAATTAATATTGCGAGGGGCTACTGTTGGGGGCCTTCAGCTTCCGAAGGTCCTCAAAAACATGATTTAACAATGTTTCTGGAGTACAATGTGTGAACAGGTATCTTCGGACCTGAGTTAAAACCACAACGTGAAGAAGCATAGAAGGGGTACGAAGGACGGCGCGGAGCCGAAGCTGTGTGTAGAAGAGCTTCAGCATGATAGCGGAAAGGGAAACCGACTTAAAAGATGAAAATGCTATTTAGACCTTGATGAATTATTATAGAGTTATTAGCAGATGTAAAGGGCATAGGTGTAATTTTACATGGGTTGCGTCCCGTGCCTATAAATAGATGAACAGTAACACTGTACTGTTCACGCTGACTTAGCATTTGCTTTTGCATCACGCTTGTACCTTTGCCTTCTTTCAAGTCAAAGGTATATTTGTAACCCGATGTCATTTCTATTTTTCCATAGCAATAAAATAGAAATGAGTTGATAATAATACATAATTATTTATGTTATCTTTTATATTCCATGTAATTCCTTCGTCATTATGATATGTAATGTTTATGGAGATACGTCCTTCATAACCTTCGTCCGAAAATCATTATATCTCAAGGGAAATAATGCTTCGAAGGACGAAGGACTTTAACGTTTAACATTTTCTGTGTTGCCTTGTTCTTAACTTTTAGCATTTGAGAACAAGTCCCCAACAGTCACTCAATCTGAACTTGTACAGTCCAAACCCCAGGGTTATGATGGCTGGGGAGCACCGGGAGGATAAGAAAGGGGAATGTTTTATCCGGTTTGGGCATGGTGGTGGCCTGACTCCTTCTAGTATAATCGTTAAGGTAAGGACGTGCAAGGAAGGAAAGAGATTCGGATTTGGGTCTCATTGGCCATGAGACCGCAGAGCCGGACTAGTGGGTAAAGTGTACCCCTCTGCGCAGAGTTTGAAACCTATTCAAATAGTCCGTGTCCACTGGTATGGATGAGTCTGGTGTGGTATGGCAATTAGTGTTTTTGATCTTCGTAAACAGGGAAGTGTGTGTGGGTGTTTTTGGAAATAAAAGTGATACCACGGGAGCGGGAAGCTCAGTGGTGGTTGAGTGTGAAAATGTGCTACTTCTCTCTGGGGTAAACCATCAAAGTATAGCCTTTCTCTGAAAAAGAAAAGAGTGACTTCAACGCCACCATACCAAGCATGTACTGTATAGGTCTCTATCTCTTTACGGGTGGGATGGGCTTGCAGAATACCTAGTGTATTCACCCAGATTTATTTATGTTTTTCAGCAGCTGAAGACTTCTTTTTTGCTATGTTCGACTAGAAGGGGCCTGTGTCTGCACCCAGTCTGCTTGTGGCTTGGGCTAGATGATCTTCCATTGTGCTATGTTCCAGGCTCGCTAGAGCTTGTATTTTGGTATTGTAATAACTGTCATTCGAAACTCTGTACTATTTGAAGACATGAATGTGATTACTAGCCTCCTGGGACTAGTAATTGTATCACATTTAGGTCCCAAAGGATCGGGACGCTTCATTGAGCCCATAAAGCGCCTTTGAGAGCTTATACACATGGTTAGGGTACTCACTATCTTCAAAGCCGGGAGGTTGCTCAACATAGACCTCTTCCTTGATAGGGCCATTGAGGAAGGCACTTTTCATGTCCATTTGCTAAAGCTTAAAGCCATGGTAAGTAGCATAGGCAAGTAATATACGAATTGACTCAAGCCTAGCTACAAGGGCATAGGTTTCATCGAAATCCAAACCTTCGACTTGTGAATATCCCTTTGCCACAAGTCAGGCTTTGTTCCTTGTCACCACACCATGCTCATCTTGCTTGTTGCGGAATACCCACTTGGTACCTACAACATTTTGGTTAGGACGTGGAACCAAATGTCATACCTCATTCCTCATGAAGTTGTTGAGCTCCTCTAGCATTGCCACCACCCAGTTTGGATCTCTTAATGCATCCTCTATCCTGTATGGCTCAATAGAAGACACAAAAGAGTAATGTTCACAGAAATGAGCAACTCGAGATCTCGTGGTTACCCCCTTATGAATGTCACCAAGTATGGAGTTGACGGGGTGATCTCTTTGAATCGCTTGGTGGATTCTTGGGTGTGGCGGTCTTTGATCCCGAATTTCTTGTTCATCTTCCTTATCTTATTTATCATTATCTCCCCCTTGATCAATGTCCTCCTCTTGAGGTGGCTCATCGTCTTGATCTTCATCCTCTTCTTCTTGAGCATCGTCCTCATCTTGAGTTGGTGGAGATGCTTGCATGGAAGATGATAGTTGATCTTGTGCTTGTGTGGGCTCCTTGGATTCTTTTGGACACACGTCACCAATGGACATGTTCCTTAGCGCGACGCATGGAGCCTCTTCATCATCTAGTTCTTCAAGATCAACTTGCTCCACTTGGGAGCCGTTAGTCTCATCAAACACGATGTCACAAGAAACTTCAACCAGTCCAGTGGATTTGTTGAAGACTCTATATGCTCTTATGTTTGAGTCATAACCTAGTAAAAAGCCTTCTACTGCTTTAGGAGCAAATTTAGAACTTCTACCTCTCTTAATAAGAATAAAGCATTTGCTCCCAAAGACTCTAAAATAAGAAACATTGGCCTTTTAACCAGTAAGGAGTTCATACGATGTTTTCTTGAGGATTCAGTGAAGATATAACCGGTTGATGGAGTAGCAGGCGGTGTTAATCGCCTCCGCCCAAAACCGGTCTGGTGTCTTGTACTCATCAAGCATGGTTCTTGCCATGTCTAGTAGCGTTCTATTCTTCCTCTCCACTACACAATTTTGTTGAGGTGTATAGGGAGAAGAGTACTCATGCTTGATGCCCTCCTTCTCAAGAAATCCTTCGATTTGAGAGTTTTTGAACTCTGTCCCATTATCGCTTCTAATTTTTTTTATTCTCAATCCGAACTCATTTTGAGCTCGTCTTAAGAATCACTTTAAGGTCTCTTGGGTTTGAGATTTTTCCTACAAGAAGAATACCCAAGTGAAGCGACAATAGTCGTCCACAATAACTAGACAATACTTACTCCCGCCGATGCTTATGTAAGCAATCGGGCCGAATAGGTCCATGTGGAGTAACTCAAGCGTCCTGTCCGTCGTCATGATGTTCTTGTGTGGATGATGGACTCCAACTTGCTTTCCTGCTTGGCATACGCTACAAATCCTATCTTTCTCAAAGTGAACATTTGTCAGTCCTAAAATGTGCTCTCCCTTTAGAATCTTGTGAAGATTCCTCATTCCAACATGAGCAAGTCGGCGATGCCAGAGCCAGCCCATATTAGTCTTACCAATTAAGCAAGTGTCTAGTTCAGCTTTGTTATCATTAAAATCAACTAAATATAGCTGACCATCTAACACTCCCATAAATGCTATTAAATCATCACTTCTTCTAAAGACAATAACACCTACATCAGTAAATAGACAGTTGTAGCCCATTTTGCGTAATTGAGAAACAGAAAACAAATGTAATCTAAATAATCTACGAGAAAAACATTAGAAATGGAATGGTCAGGGGATATAGCAATTTTACCCAAACCTTTGACCAAACCTTGATTTCCATCCCCGAATGTAATAGCTCTTTGGGGATTTTCATTTTTCTCATATGAGGAGAACATCCTTTTCTCCCCTGTCATGTGGTTTGTGCACCCGCTATCGATTATCCAACTTGATCCACCGGATGCATAAACCAACAAAACAAATTTAGGCCTTGTTCTTAGGTACCCAAACGGTCTTGGGTCCTTTCACATTAGAAACAAGCACCTTGGGTACCCAAACACAAGTCTTGGGACTCTTGTGTTTGCCCCCAACATATTTGGCAACTACTTTGCCTGATTTGTTAGTTAGAACATAAGAAGCATCAAAGGTCTTAAATGAAATATTATGTTCATTTGATGCATTAGGAATTTTCTTTTTAGGCATTTTGATATTAGTGGAATGCCTAGAACTAGAAGCCTCGTTCTTATACATAAAAGCATGATGAGAAATAGTGTGAGGTTTTCTAGCATAGATTTTTTCTAATCTTATGCTCAGGATAGTTTGCAGGATATAAAATGTAGCCTTCTCTATCCTAAACCATGGGAGCCTTTCCCTTTACAAAGTTAGACAATTTCTTAGGGGCATTAAGCTTGACATTGCTTTGGCTCCCTTGTTGGAACCCAATGCCATCCTTAATGCCAGGGCGTCTCCCATTATAGAGCATGCTTCTAGCAAATTTAAATTTTTCATTTTCTATCTCATGCTCAGCAATTTTAGCATTTAATTTAGCTATGTGATCATTTTGTTCTTTAATTATCGAAATGTGATCATCAATAGCTTCAACATTTATATCTCTACATCTAGTGCAAATGGAAACATGCTCGACAATAGATGTAGATGGTTTGCAAACATTCAATTCATCAAACTTAGCATTTAGACTAGCATTCTCATCTTTAAGACATGAAATTGAATCATTGCAAATGCTAAGCTCTCTAGACAAATTTTCACATTTTTCTACCTCAAGAGTATAAGCATTTTTCAATTTAACAAATTTTTTATTTTCCTTAACGAGCAAGTCCTCTTGGCATTCTAAGAGAGCATCCTTCTCGTTAATGGTTTCAATTAATTCATTCAATTTTTTCTTTTGGTACATGGTGAGGTTGGCAAAGAGAGAAACTAAATCATCTTCATTATCACTAGAACTACCCTCATCATCAGATGTAGTATATTTGGGGGTACTTCTAAAATGTACCTTCTTTTTCTTGCCATCCTTTGCCATGAGACATTTGTGGCCGATGTTGGGGAAGAGAAGTCCCTTGTTGACGGTGATGTTGGCGGCGTCCTCATCGGAGGAGTCGGTGGAGCTCTCGTCGGAGTCCCATTCCCGCCCCATGTGCGCCTCGCCGCCCTTCTTCTTGTAGTACTTCTTCTTTTCTATCTTCTTCTTCCCCTTCTTGTCTTCGTCCCTGTCACTTTCACTAGAATATGGACATTTAGCTATAAAGTGACCGGACTTACCACACCGGTAGCACACCCTTTTGGAGCGGGGCTTGTAGTCCTTCCCCTTCCTTTGCTTGAGGATTTGACAGAAGCTCTTAATGACAAGAGCCATCTCCTCGTTGTCGAGCTTGGAGGCATCGATTGGAAGCCTACTTGGTGTAGACTCCTCCTTCTTTTCTTTCGTTGCTTTGAATGCAATGGGTTGCACCTCGGGTGTGGAGGTGGCGCCTTGCTCCAAGTTGACAATATGTTTGGAGTCTTTGATCATAAGTTCAAAGCTCACAAACTTGCCAATCACCTCCTCGGGAGACATCTTCTTATATCTAGGATCCCCACAAATTAATTGTACTTGAGTGGGATTATGAAAAACAAGGGATCCTAGAATAACCTTGACCATTTCATGGTCATCCCATTTTGTGCTCCCGAGGTTGCGCGCTTGATTGACCATCGTCTTGAGCCGATTGTACATCGCTTGCGGCTCTTCTCCTTTATTGAGGACGAATCGACCGAGCTCTCCCTCGATCGTCTCCCGCTTGGTGATCTTGGTCACCTCGTCCCCTTCGTGCGCCGTTTTGAGGACATCCCAAATTTCTTTGGCATTATTTAACCCCTGCACCTTATTATACTCCTCTCGACATAAAGAGGCGAGGAGTATAGAAGTTGCTTGGGAGTTAAAGTGTCTAATTTGGACGGCCTCGTCTGAGTCGTAATCCTCGTCCCCCACCTGAGGTGCCTGCGCTCCAAACTCAACAATATCCCAAATACTTTCGTGGAATGAGGTTAGATGGTGCCTCATTTTATCACTCCACATGCAATAATCTTCACCATCAAAATATGGTGGTTTGCCTAGGGGTACGGAAAGTAATGGAGTGCACTTTGAAATACGGGGATAGCGTAGGGGCATCATACTATACTTCTTGCGTTCATGGCGCTTAGAAGTAGTGGACGACTCAGTGCCGGATGTGGAGGGTGTTGAAGAGTCGGTCTCGTAGTAGACCACCTTCTTCATCTTCTTTTTCTTCTTGTCACCCCTCCGATGTGACTTGATGGAGGAAGACGATTCCTCCTTGTACTTGTTGCCGGACTCCCTTGATGGAGTCTTCGTCGAGCCCGTGGGCTTGTCGCCGGTCACAATCTCCCTCTTGGCATGATCTCTAGACATCACTTCGAGTTGGTTAGACTCTTAATGAAGCACTGGCTCTGATACCAATTGAAAGTCGCCTAGAGGGGGGGTGAATAGGCGTAACCTGAAATTTATAAACTCAAACACACACTAAGGCCGGGGTTAGCGTTAGAATTAAATCCGAGGCGGAAGATTGTTTCTCTTGCCACGAGTTGTTCAAATGATGCGGATGACGTTTTGGAGCAAACTCAAATCTATATTGGCAAGGAAACTTTAGAGAGAGGTAAGAGTGCAAACAAATGAAAGGAAATCAACACAAGTGGACATGGTGATTTGTTTTACCGAGGTTCGGTTCCAAAGAACCTAATCCCCGTTGAGGAGGCCACAAAGGCCAGGTCTATTTCAATCCTTTCCCTCTCTTTCAAACGGTCACTTAAACCGAGTGAGCCTTCTCTTAATCACACGGGTCACTAAGACCCTGCAAGGACCACCACACACTTGGTGTCTCTTGCTTAGCTTTACAAAGCACTTAATAATTGGAATGAGAAAGGAAGAAGGCAATCCAAGCAACAAGAGCGCTGTTGACCATTGGAGCCGTTTGTCTTTTTGCTGCACCGGACAGTCCGGTGACCTCTGACATATGTCGCGGCACTGTTCATCTGAGCAGTCAGCCGTTGGCGCGCAGGGAGCCGTTGCTTCGTTGGCTCATCGGACAGTCCGGTGGCACACCAGACAGTCCACTGAATTATAGTGGAGCGCGCCTAGAAGAAACCCAAGAGTGGCTAGTTCGCTGGTTGCCTGGCCTGGTGCACCGGACAGTGTCCGGTGCGCCATTTTCAGCACACTCTAAGTCATTTGCTCCAATTTTTTATTGTGTCCCTAACTGAATTTCTTTCTTGGTTTGTGTTGAACCTTATGCACCTAAGATAAATGACATCTAGACAAACTAGTTAGTCCACGTGGTTTGTGTTGGACGTAAACCACCAAAATCGATTATTGGAAATGATTAAGTCCATTTCCCTTTCAAAAACTAACTTAGGCTGGCTTTAGCATCGCCGTCTAGCACATGTTGGAATGAAAAACCTTCATAAGCTTCTAAAGGAAGAACATGTGTTAAGACTCACAGCTGTCTGTTTTGAGAAAGCAGACCTTTTGCAGCATGCCAAGCAGGTAAATAGGTAGAAACGGGTCATCCAAGAAAGAATGTGATGATAGTATCAAGACCATTGGAGCTACTCCACACGGATCTCTTCGAGCCCATTGAAAGGGAAACAGGGTTAACCATTTCCTATAAATATATTTTGGTGTTGATGACCAACACAAACCATATTGTCGGCGTTTCGGACCCGGGGGACCCTCAACCGAGCCGACCAGTGAATTTATCGCTGCGTGCCCCTGCCCAGATGGGTTGGCGCAAGATGGAACACAAGGGGGAGTGCGGCTTGTATTATCTCGCACCAGGGGTGCTCGTAGTAGGGGTTACAAGCGTCGCGCGCGCGAGAGAGAGAGCCTGTTCGTTTGCTCGTCCCCGTGCGACCCCCCCGCAGGAAGGCCCTGGACCTCCCTTTTATAGATACAAGGAGAGGGTCCAGATGTACAATGGGGGGCGTAGCTATGTGCTAACGTGTCTAGCAGAGAAGTGCCTGAGCCCTGTGTACATGCCAATGTGGCTGTCAGAGAAGTGCTTGAGCCCTGTGTACGTGATAACATGGCCGTCGGAGAAGTGCCTGAGCCCTGTAGAAGCACAGCTGGCGGTGCGGCTGGGATCCTGCTGACATCTCCTTGCTTCCGTAAGGGGCTGAGAACCACCGACGTCATGGACGCACGCGGGGAACTATCATTACCTGTTACCGGGGTGAGCCAGATGGGACGCCGGTCTTGTTCCCTCGTAGCCTGAGCTAGCTAGGGGTAGGGTAATGATGTATCCCCTGTGGCGCGGTCGGTCCGAGCCCAAGGTCGGGCGAGGCGGAGACTTCTCCTGAGGCCGAGGCCGGGGTCGGGCGAGGACGCGATTCCTCCCGAGGACGAGGCTGAGGCCGAGTCCTGGGGTCGGGCGAGGCGGAGACCTCCTCCCGAGGCCGAGGCCAAAGGTCGGGCAAGGCGGAGCTCCCTGTTGCGCCCGAGGCTGAACTCGACTGTTGTCAGCCTTACCCGGGTGGTTGGCACAACAGTTGGAGCGAGGCGAGCGGCATTGTTTTCCTGTCAGATCGGTCAGTGAAGGGGTGAAGTGACTACGGTCACTTCGACCTTGCCGACTGCGGTGCGCGTGTCAGGATAAGGTGTCAGGCGATCTTCGCATTGAATGCGCCTGCGATACGGTCGGTTGGTGAGGCGATTTGGCCAAGGTTGCTTCACAACGAAGCCTACCCGAGCTGGGCTTCGGGCGAGCCGAGGGTGCACCCACTGCCTGAGGAGGCCCTCGGGCGAGGCGTGAATTTGTCTGGTACTATGGTTCCAGCCCGAGGCTAGGCTCGGGCGAGATCACGTCCCTTGGGTAGACGAAGCCTTGACTTAAACCGCGCCCATCAGTTTTTGTGGTTTTGTTCTGAGAGTGTTTACCAGCCGTGTTTAGGAGTGTTGGGGGTACCCCTATTTACGGTACCCGACAGTAGCCCCCGAGCCTCGAAGGGAGTGTTGGTACTCGCTTGGAGGCTTTGCCACATTTTTTGTGAGGGGACCAGCCTTTCTCGGTTATACTTTGTTCCGATGGGTGCACGCGAGTGCACCCGTCGGGTGCAGCCCCCGAGGCCTCGGAGGAGTGGTTTGACTCCTCTGAGGTCTTAATGCTTTTCGTGATGCCTTGGCCGGCCTAGTTGTTCCCTCATGCGGCCTGGCTGTAGCCCGGGTGCATGGTCAGGTTCCGAGTTTTTAGGCTGGTTTGTTGACGTTGTCAACAATTTGGCCGTAGCCGGGTTGCGAGAGCAGCCTCCGAGCCTCTGCACGGAGCGAGAGGACGATCAAGGACCGTCTCGACTTTTGTTATACGCCCCTTCGTTGCCTTTCTGCAAGGAGGAACGGGGGAAAGCGCCATGTTGCCCTCAGAGGGCGCCGAACATGGTGTTTCCAGTGAGTTGCTAACGGGTGACCCGAGTGAACGCCCGTGCCCCATTCGTTAAGGGTCGGCTAGTGGCCCAGAGACGCGCTCCAAAAGTACCTGCAGGTGATTTGCTGGACCCGGACCCTTTCGATAGGGTCCGAGGGCTCGATGCCTCCCCCCGGTGGGATTCCATTACAAATCGTTCCCATTGGTCTCGGAAATGTCCTAGGGTACCTCGGGAGCGTAGCCCGAGCCTCGGCCATGTAACGGACGTACCCAGGGTCATCCCTCACTCTGCGTGCTCTGGGCGGCTGTCGAACCCTTCTGAGAGGCCAGCCTTCGAACCCCTGATCAGTAAAGGGCGCGGAGCCCGAGTGCTCTAGGGCGGCTGTCGAACCCTTTCGAGGGGCCAGCCTTCGAACCCCTGATCAGTAATGGGCTCGGAGCCCGAGTGCTCTGAGGCGGCTGTCGAACCCTTCCGAGGGGCCAGCCTTCGAACCCCTGATCAGTAGGAGGGCTCGGGGGCCCGTTTCCTTTGCTGAGAAGGATCCCTTTCGAAATATCCCCTTACCCGGTCCCTGTAGCAAGAGAGAGAAAGAGGAAGAGGAAAAGGATATGAATTTAAATAGTGTGGCACACCTTTTTTGACGCGGTCATCATGGCGGAGGTGAAACGACACGCGCTTCGCCTGCCAAGGGTGTCGCTTGCCCTGCCGAGGAGTTAATGCGATGGGACGGGCGATTCGCGGGGCGACCGTTGCGCGTGCGCGAGTCGTTCGAGGAACGGGCGTTTCACCTTCGAGTTTGAATTTCGCGGCGAGTTCGGGCGAAGTTTTGAATGGATCTCGCCCGGGCCTTTATATTCCCGAAAGAGGGGCTGGCGGTGGTTCTTTACTCTGCCATTTGCGCTTGCCTTCTGCTTTGGTTTCCGCAACCTAAGAGAATAGCCAGAGAAAAGAAAACCGCGCACCTTATCCCCTCCGCCCCCACCTCCTTCGTTCACCGATGGTTGACAAGGTGATCGTCGTTCCGCCGCGCGACCCATGGCCTTTGTCCCGTCGCTGTGGAGGATCTGGAGGCTCTTGTTGCCGATGGTTTGCTCCGTCCCCTCTCCGGTGGGCCGCAGCCAGAGTGGATGGCACCCGCGAGCGAGGCCGACCCGACTCCGCCGCCAGGGTATGTGGTTAGTTTCATCCCCTTCCACGAGCGGGGGTTTGGAGTGCCAGCGAGCCGTTTCATGCGGGCGCTCCAGCACTACTACGGGGTAGAGCTGCACAACTTCAACCCCAACTCCATTGCGCAAGCGGCCATCTTCGTGGCGGTTTGCGAGGGTTTTTTGGGGATTGACCCCCACTGGGATCTGTGGATCCATCTCTTCTCCGTGGAGCTCTTTGCCTCGACGTTGGAGGCAAAGAAGGTCCGTATGGCGGTGCGGGCCGATGGCTGCACCCTCCAGCTGAGGCCGGGGCGCGTGCAGCAGTACATCCCTGCCATCCTTGTGTCTTCGAACAAGGGGTGGCAGCACCGGTGGTTTTATCTCCGGAACGACGACGCGAGGCTTCCGTCGTTTTCTCAACGAGTGGTGACCACCGCCGGCATTAACTGGCGCTGGGGGGCCATGCGCGAGAAACATGAGATGCTCCAGCCTCTTCTGCTTGCCTTGCAGAAGTTAAGAGATGAGGGGCTCACCGCTGTGGGGGTTGTTGCCGCCATCCATCGTCAGAGGGTGCTCCCTTTGGCAGAGCGGCGGTTGCAGCTCTCGGAGATGAAGCTGGGGGTTGATTTGGAGGGCTCGCAGATGTCCTCGGCTTCCCTCTCCGCCGACAACCTCCGTAGGCGGGTAGCGGGTACGGTAGGGAGGCTGGATGCCGGCGCCCTTACCCAGCCCGCGATGCGTCCCGACTGTGGGTACGTGTCCCTGGTGAGTGTCCGTTCCTTCTTCTATTTTGTGCCGAGCTTTTTCGCGCCTTTGATTCTTGTTGGGATTTTTGTTCGCCCCTAGGGGTTGAGGGGTTTTAAACTCTCCCTGCCACCGGTCCTAGAGGACGCAGTGGGCCGAGCCGCGCGGAGGATTGCCGCAGAGAAGAAAAAGGAGAAAAAGGACGCGGAAAAGGACCGGGCCTGCGAGCGGATGCGGGCTCGGGAAGCCTTGGAGAAGCGTCGTCAGAGGCAGAAGAGGGACGGGCTCCCGAGGGAGCCGTCACCGGAGACGCCTGACAATGACGACGACGACGATGATGACGAGGACGACGACATGGCGGCCCGTCTTGGCCTCAGCCCGGATCTGAGGCTGGGCCAGGGGTCGCCGAGCCAGCCTCCAAGTGGGCTGGCGCCATCAGTATCTGGGGCCGGGACATCAAGGTCCCGGTCCAAGGAGCGGAGGCAGGCCGTGGGGGTACTTGACCCCTTGGTCGAGGTAATTGAGGTGACTCCGGGGAGTCAGGCCGATCCGCCTGTTCCCCAAGAGCAAGCGCCCGTGCTGGCTATACAGGATGTTGATTCTCCGGTCATCGTGACGACGCCTGGGCAGGCTGCCCCTTCGGCACCTCGGGCGCCCGAGGCGGAGGCAGCATCGGAGTCGGCAGCGGGGCATCCCTCGGCAGCGCCTGCGGGGACCGAGGCCCAAGGCCCAAGGGGCCTCCTCGCAGGCACGATTGGCCTTGGTCCGGAGCGGGTAAGTATCTGAGGATACCTCTATTTTGGTTTTTCTCTGTGTGTCTTGATCTCGCTCTTTCTCTTTCTTTCAGCAAGCGGAGGCAGGGCTTGGCCGGTCTGGCCCCCAGGAAGGCCCTTAAGACGGGACCGGCTTCTGCAGCCGGTGCCGCGACGCGCCATGCCGGTTGGCTGGCCTCCGCAGAGGGCGCCCTCGAGCGGGGGGCCCAGGCGGCGCGACTTGCCATGGGGCAAGCCTCCCAGGCTGACCCCTTTGTCGGGGCGGCCATCATGCCGGGGGAGGCCGCTGACGCGGCCGCAGCCTCGAGCCCGGCTGACTTGTTGTCGGTGTCGACTCCTGCCGGGGCCGTTGCTGATTCATCCGCGGAGCCACCCGTTGCCGCTGATGTCGGGATGGCCGAGGCACCGCTACCTGTGGTTCCTGCCAACCTCCCCGTTCTTGGCCATGAGGAGTGGGTGGCCGTCGTTGCCGAGGTCGGCGATCGGAGGCCTGCTACCTTAGCCGAGGAGAGGCCCAGTACATCGACGACGATGGTACCTGATGCATCGACTGTAGGGGGACCCGACGCCTTGGTGGAGGGGTGCGCAGAACCGCGGCCTGTCCCGGGGGGCAGCGGCCTTATCCCCGCACAGCTCAACCCCAATGAGTGGTGCGGGCAGCCGATCCAGTTCTGGAGCCGCGGCACCTCGGAGCTCCTCCTCTTCCTCAACGATGAGCAGGAGCAGCAGTCTCGGAATGAGTTCCGTGAGTATACCGAGGCGGCGATGAGGTCGCTTCGGTCGACCATGGAGATCCTTTCCAGGGACGTTCCTAGGGTCTTCCAGGTAAGGATTTAGGCGTACACCTCGTGTGACCAGGGCATTCTTTGTAATATCCTATCTTCCTTCCTCAGGAGCTTGCGGATGTGAGCACCGCCAAGTCGCTGTTCATCCGTCGTGAGAGTGGCGTCTGGGCCTCGCTGTGGTCCCAGAAGGCCGCGCTTATCGAGGCTAATGCATGCCTCGCCCAATGGAGCACCGAGGTGGCGGACCTTCGGCTGCTTTATGATGAGATGAAGTCGGAGGCGGCGGTGGCGCGGACAGAGGCGGCGCTGGCACGGACGGAGATGCAACAGCGATAGCTGGAGCTTGGCCATGTGATCGGCGAGCGGGACCAATCTCAGAGCCAGGCTGCCGAGGCCGCGGGCCAGGCTGAGGCCCTTAGGGGTCAGCTGACTGAGGCTACGGAGCGGCTAGCCGAGGCATCCGCTCGGGCCGGGACCCTTGCTGAGGACCTGGCCGTGGCCGTCGGGTCTGCCCAGTCCGCCCAAGCCGTGGCCTCGCAGGAGCGTGCCCGGGCCGAAGGTATGTTTCGACCGCTTTGTGACCTCGATTCAGCTTCATTCTTCAACTTGTGTCTGAAGAATTTTGTTTGGCTGTCTGCAGAGTTCGAGACGGATCTTAACGAGTCTGTCAAGGCGCTTGCCCAGGCGGCTGAGCAGAAGGAGGCCGACCGCGTGGCTATGTTTGAGGCTATCTCGGCCTTTTGTCGGGCCTTTGACCTCGACGACGTCCCCTTGGGTAGCTCCCCCCAGAGTCGCCTGCGGGCCTTGGGCGGCCATGTGCGTAGCAGACTCCGCGGGGCGCTGCACCACGGCGTTAGGCGGGCCTTCGCTGTGCTCGCTTCCCACTACGACGTGGATCTGGAGCGGGTCAGCGAGGGGTACTGCCTACCCGACGAAGATGAGGCTACCTTAGCCGAGATCCAGAGGCTTGACGCGGCCGTCGAGGGCCCAAGTGTGGTGTTAGCGTCCTCCTTCGAGGTGGAGATCCTTCCACTCGCGTCGCCGTCTGGGGCCGGGCCAGATCTTGCCGAGGGTGGAGACGACGCCGAGGGTGCCGCTCCTCCCTCTGCCGATGTCTGATCCTGCCGGAACAGTTTGTCTGAAGCACGCGTATGTTTTTCGCGGCCGCTGAGGCCTAAACATTTTTATCGTCGTATTATAAAGCTGCGTTTTCTTTCCTCTTGTTTCGAGCATTAGGACTTGTTCGTCGGTAACAGAATCGCTTATCCGAGCGAGAGTTACTTTTCGCGGAAGGTGATGAGTGAGGTATCCGTATCCCGGAGGCGTAGGAGTCCCTCGGCTCGGTCGGCCTTACCGCTTATGTGTACTCTCGTCGTTTTTAGGGTTCCATTATCGATATAGTCGAAAGTCGTTTTGGTAGAAAACTTTTCCGAGGAAAATTTTGACGCAGAGGGGGTTCCCCCCTTCTAGCCCCCGAGGGAGGGTCGGGCTTTGCCGAGGCAAGGCTGATCCTTCCTTGACGGTTAGACTCTATTTATGTATGTAAAGAAAACGAGGTATATGAACGACTTGAAACATCTTAAGGGTAGAAGCGACATAGCTGTTGGATGTTCCAAGCGTTGCTGTAGTTCTCGCCTTGATCGTTGGCCAGCTTGTATGTTCCAGGCTTCAAAATCTTGGCGATGATGAACGACCCTTCCCAGGGAGGAGTAAGCTTGTGGCTCCCTCGGGCGTCTTGTCGCAGCCGAAGTACCAAGTCTCCCACCTGGTAGCCTCGGGGCCGAACCCTTCGGGCGTGGTAGCGTCGCAGAGACTGCTGATACCGCACCGAGTGTAATAAGGCCACGTCCCGAGCCTCTTCCAGCTGGTCCAATGAGTCTTCTCGGCTGGTCTGGTTGCTTTGGTCGACGTAAGCCTTTGTCCTCGGGGAACCGTATTCTAAGTCTGTGGGTAAGATAGCCTCGGCCCCATAGACTAGAAAGAACGGCGAGAAACCCGTGGACCGGCTCGGCGTCATCCTCAGACTCTAGACCACTGAGGGTAGCTCTTTCATCCACCGCTTGCCAAACTTGTTGAGGTCGTTGTAGATCCTTGGTTTTAGTCCCTGCAAAATCATACCGTTGGCACGCTCCACCTGTCCATTCGTCATGGGGTGAGCTATGGTGGCCCAGTCCACACGAATGTGGTGGTCCTCGCAGAAGTCTAGGAACTTCTTCTTAGTGAATTGTGTGCCATTGTCGGTGATGATGGAGTTCGGGACCCCAAAGCGATGGATGATGTTTGTGAAGAACGCCACTGCCTGCTCGGACCTGATGCTGGTTAAGGGTCGGACCTCGATCCACTTGGAGAATTTGTCGATGGCGACCAGCAGGTGCGAGAAGCCCCCGGGTGCCTTCTGCAAGGGACCGACGAGGTCCAGACCCCACACAGTAAACGACCAGGTGATGGGTATTGTCTACAGGGCCTGAGCAGGCAGGTGCGTCTATCTCGCGTAGCATTGACACCCTTGGCAAAAGCATACAATCCTAGTGGCGTCGGCGACCGCGGTCAGCCAGTAGAAACCTTGTCGGAAGGCGTTCCCCACGAGGGCTCGAGGTGCTGCATGGTGACCGCAAGCCCCGAGTGTATCTCTTGCAACAGCTCTTGTCCTTCGGCGACAGATATGCATCGTTGGAGAATGCCTGAGGGTCTGCGGTGGTAGAGCTCCTTTTCATCACACAGTAAAACGAATGACTTGGCACGCCGAGCCAGTTGCCGAGCTTCGGCCTTGTCGAGGGGCAGCTCTCCTCGGAGGAGATATTGCAGGTACGGGGTCTGCCAGTCTGGGTCTGGCGCAACCCCATTCCGCTCACCCTCGACGCGCAAGGCCTCACCCTCGGTGGCCGAGGGTACCTCGGGCTCGGCCAAGGTCTCGTCGGGCTCGGGCGCGTCGTCGAGTTTGATAGATGGTTGATATATGTCTCTGGAGAAGATGTTCGAGGGAACCGTCGTCCGCCCCGAGGCTATTTTACCAGCTCATCCATAGTCTCGTTGTACCGTCGAGCAACATGGTTGAGTTCCAACCCGTGGAACTTATCCTCCAAGCGCCGAACTTCGTCGCAATAGGCCTCCATTTTTTGATTGCTGCAGTGGGAGCTCTTCATGACTTGGTCAATGACGAGCTACGAGTCGCCCTGAGCGTCGAGGTGCCAAACCCCTAGATCGACGGCGATGCGCAGCCCATTAACCAAGGCCTCGTACTCGGCCATGTTGTTTGATGCCGGAAAATGGAGGCGAATCACGTAGCGCATATGTTTCCCGAGGGGTGAGATGAAGAGCAAGCCAGCACCTGCTCCGGTTTTCATCAGCAACCCATCGAAGTACATGGTCCAAAGTTCGGCCTAGATTGGAGCTGTCGACAATTGGGTGTCGACCCATTCAGCCAGGAAGTCCGCCAAGGCTTGAGATTTTATGGCCTTCCGAGGAGCGAATGAAATTGTTTCACCCATGAGTTCCACTACCCACTTTGCTATCCTACCCGAGGCCTCTCGGCACTGGATGATCTCTCCCAGGGGAAGGATGACACCACAGTCACCGGATGAGACTTGAAGTAGTGTCGCAATTTTCGCCGCGTCAGAATTACTGCGTACAGTAGCTTCTGGATTTGTGGGTAGCGGATCTTGGTCTCGGATAGCACCTCGCTGATGAAGTAGACTGGCCTCTGGACGAGCAGTGCATGCCCTTCTTCTCATCTCTCGACTATGATCGCGGCGCTGACCACCTAAGTGGTTGCGGCTACGTAGATCAAGAGGGCTTCTCCCACAGCGGGGGCACCAAGATGGGCGCATTAGTAAGGAGCGCCTTTAAGTTTCCGAGGGCTTCCTTGGCCTCGGGGGTCCAAGTGAAGCGCTCGGCCTTCCTTAAGAGGCGGTACAAGGGTAATCCTTTCTCACCGAGGCGCGAGATGAAGCGGCTCAGAGCCGCAAGGCATCCCATGACCCTTTGTACTCCTTTCAAATCTTTGATAGGCCCCATGTTGGTGATGGCCACAATTTTATCTGGGTTGGCCTCTATGCCCCGCTCGGAGACGATGAACCCCAGGAGCATGCCTTGGGGGACTCCAAAGACACACTTCTCGAGATTGAGTTTCGCGCCTTTCGCTCTCAGACACTTGAATGTTGTCTCAAGGTCGGAGAGGAGGTCGGAGGCTTTCCTGGTCTTGACAACGATGTCATCGACGTAAGCCTCGACCGTTATGCTGATGTGCTCCCCGAACACGTGGTTCATGCACCTTTGGTATGTTGCACCTGCATTCCTCAAGCCAAATGGCATAGTAGTATAACAATACATGTCAAAAGGTGTGATGAAAGAAGTCGCGAGCTGGTCGGACTCTTTCATCTTGATTTGGTGATAACCTGAATAGGCGTCGAGGAATGACAGGGTTTCACACCCAGCAGTGGAGTCCACAATTTAATCGATGCGAGGCAGAGGGTAGGGAACCTTCGGACATGCTTTGTTTAGACCAGTGTAGTCTACGCACATCCTCCATTTCCCACATTTTTTCTTTACAAGCACAGGGTTAGCTAACCATTCAGGATGGAATACCTCTTTGATGAACCCTGCAACCATCAGCTTGTGGACCTCCTTGCCTATGGCCCTGCGCTTTTCTTCGTCGAAACGACGCAGGTGCTGCTTCACGGGTCGGGCTCCAGCTCGGATATCCAGTGAGTGCTCGGCGACATCCCTCGGTATGCCGGGCATGTCCGAGGGACTCCACGCAAAAAATTTAGCGTTTGCGCGGAGAAAGTCGACGAGCACTGCTTCCTATTTGGGGTCGAGCTTAGAGCCGATCCTGACTTGCTTGCAGGCGTCGTTGCTGGGGTCGAGGGCGACGGACTTAACCGCCTCAGCCGGTTCGAAGTTGCCGGCGTGGCGCTTCGCATCAGGCACCTCCTTGGAGAGGCACTCTAGGTCGGCGATGAGGGACTCGGACTCGGTGAGGGCCTCAGCGTACTCCACGCACTCCACGTCACATTCGTATGCGTGTCGGTACGTGGATCCGACGGTGATGACCCCATTGGGGCCTGACAACTTGAGCTTGAGGTATGTGTAGTTGGGGACGGCCATGAACTTGGCGAAGCACGGTCTCCCGAGCACCGCGTGGTAGGTCCCTCGGAACTCGACCACCTCGAACGTGAGGGTTTCCCTGCGGAAGTTGGAGGGAGTTCCGAAGCAGATAGGCAAATCAAGTTGCCCAAGGGGCAGGACGCGCTTACCGGGGACGATCCCGTGGAAGGGTGCTGCACCGGTCCGGATCGTGGATAGATCTATCCCCAAGAGCCCTAGGGTCTCGGTGTAGATGATGTTGAGGCTGCTGCCTCTATCCATGAGGACCTTGGTGAGCCTAGCGTTGCCGATGACCGGGTCGACAACGAGTGGGTACCTTCCTGGGCTCGGTACGCAGTCGGGGTGGTCGTCTTGGTCGAAGGTTATGGGCTTGTCGGACCAGTCTAGGTAGACTGGCGCCGCTACCTTCACCGAGAAGACTTCCCGGCGCTCCTGCTTGCGATGCCGAGCTGAGGCGTTCACCACTTGCCCACCGTAGATCATGAAGCAGCCGTGGACCTCCAGGAACTCCTCTTCCTTGTCGCCCTCCTTCTTGTTGTTGCCTTAGTCCTTGCCACCTTCCGCCGGGGCCCGACCCTATGGAAGTAGCGCCGGAGCATGATGCATTCTTCGAGGGTGTGCCTGATGGGACCCTGGTGGTAGAGGCATGACTCCTTGAGCATCTTGTCGAACAAGTTGGCCCCTCCGGGAGGCTTCCGTGGGTTCCTGTGCTCGGCAGCAGCGACGAGATCCGCGTCAGCGGCGTTGCGCTTTGCTTGCGCCTTCTTCTTGGCCTTCTTCTTCGTGCCACGCTGGGCAGACGCCTCGAGGATGTCTTCCTTCTGCCTTCCCTGAGGCTGCTTGTCCTTCCGTAAGATGGCTTCGACCGCCTCCTGACCAGAGGCGAACTTGGTGGCTGTGTCCATCAATTCGCTCGCCTTGGTGGGAGTCTTGCGCCCTAGTTTGCTCACCAGGTCACGGCAAGTGGTGTCGGCGAGAAACGCCCCGATGACGTCCGAGTTGGTGATGTTGGGCAGCTCAGTGCGCTGCTTCGAAAACCGCCGGATGTATTCTCGCAGGGATTCCCCTGGCTGCTGGCGGCAGCTTCGAAGATCCCAGGAGTTTCCAGGGCGTATGTACGTACCCTGAAAGTTTCTAGCGAAGGCCTTGACCAGGTCGTCCCAGTTGGAGATCTGTGCGGGAGGCAGATGCTCCAGCCAGGCCCGGGCAGCGTCGGAGAGGAACAGGGGAGGTTGCGAATGATGAGGTTGTCATCGTCCGTTCCTCCCAGCTAGCATGCCAGCCGATAGTCTGCAAGCCACAACTCCGGCCTTGTTTCCCCTGAGTACTTGGTGATGGTAGTCGGGGCCCGGAACCGGGCCAGGAACGACGCCCGTCGTATGGCCCGGCTGAAGGCTCGTGGACCTGGTGGTTCGGGCGAGGGACTTCGATCCTCCTCACTGTCGTAGCATCCTCCACGCCTGGGGTGGTAGCCTCGGCGCACCTTCTCTTCGAGGCGGGCTCGACAGTCGCGATGGTGTTGCTCGTCGCCGAGGCGATCCGGGGCTGCAGGCGTCCCGTCCCGCGTGCGCCCAGTGCGGACCGAGGCCTCCTGCATGAGTCGGGAAGTCGTCGCGCGATGCTCCGGGGGGCACCCTTGCCTTCGGGAGGCAGAGATTTCGGCCCGTCGGACCGCGACATCCTCCAGGAGATTCTTGAGTTCTCCCTAGATACGCCGCCCCTCAGTGGTGGATGGCTCCGGCATTGCTCGGAGTAGCATTACTGCTGCAGCTAGATTCTGGCTGACCCCGCTAAAGGCCGGGGGCAGCCTTGCCCTGGCATCGTCAACGATACGGCGTTGGACGTCCCGGGCCCGATGACGTGCTTCTCCGGCGAGTGCTCGGCCTGCCCACTCCTGCTTGATGTTTTGCCGGAGCTGCACAAGTTGCCCTGCTTCCTCGTCGAGCTTGGCCTGCATCTCGCGGATTTGCTTGAGCTGTGTGTCCTAACCCCCCGCAGGGACTAGGACCACAGCTAGCTCCCGCGGGATGTCAACGCTAGGCGCGGGCCCAGGGGGATCGTCATGCTCCGGCATACCGAGGTGGTTGCCTTTGTCGCGATCCCCGAGATCGAAGTGGAAAGATTCGCGACTTGGACCACAACCCTCGTCGTCAAGGTTGTGGCCATCGTCGGAGCAACCGGAGAGGCAGTAGTCACATGCGGTCATGAAGTCTCGCATGGCACTGGGATCATGGAGCCTAGAGAAATCCCAACCGGAGTCGGGGTCGTCTTCTTCCTTGGAACCCGGGGGCCCGTAGGTTGAGACGGCCGTCAGTCGGTCCCAGGATGACCACATATGGTACCCCGGAAGGTTAGGATATGCCTTTACGAAAGCGCTTACCGAAGCGGGGTCGCCTGGTGGATCGAAGCTGAATCTAAAAGGGACAGGGTGGAAAACGGACGGTACCTCTTGATCGATGGACGGTGGTGAAGTCGCGTCGGGGATGAAATGCACCATCATCTCAGGTACGAGGCTAACACCCAACAAGTCCTTCGCGAGAGTGCTGGCGTCATCAGTCCGCTTGGGGTTGGCACGTTGCGGGGAAACGACATCCGTCGTTGTCTCAGGTGCGAGGACAACGCCCGACATGTCCCCCGCTGGGGTGCCGGCGTCGTCGACTCGCTCTAGACCGATATCCGATGAGGTGCCGCCTCCTGCCTGGCCACGGTTGCCCCGTCTCCTCCTCTTGCGGCAAGGAGGGTGGCAGGGCAAACCCGGATGCTGCTCTTCCGCCACGGGGGGAAGACGTCATCGAGTTCGCCGCCGCCGGGCGAGCTGACGACCATCGTTGTTGTCGTGCTGCAAGGGGAGGAGTACCATGTCGTAGCTGCCGTCGCAGGACATGAACTCGAGACACCCGAAGCGGAGCACCGTCTCGGGCTGAAGAGGTCGCTGAGGACTACCCATCTGGAACTCAACGGGAAGATGTTCATTAACACGCAGCATGCCCCTACCTGGCGCGCCAACTGTCAGCGTTTCGGACCCGGGGGACCCTCAACCGAGCCGACCAGTGAATTTATCACTGTGTGCCCCTGCCCAGATAGGTTGCGCAAGATGGAACACAAGGGGGAGTGCGGCTTGTATTATCTCGCACCAGGGGTGCTCGTAGTAGGGGTTACAAGCGTCGCGCGCGCGCGAGAGAGAGCCTGTTCGTTTGCTCGTCCCCGCGCGACCCCGCCCCCCACAGGAAGGCCCTGGACCTCCCTTTTATAGATGCAAGGAGAGGGTCCAGATGTACAATGGGGGGTGTAGCTATGTGCTAACGTGTCTGGCAGAGAAGTGCCTGAGCCCTGTGTACATGCAACCGTGGCTGTCGGAGAAGTGCTTGAGCCCTGTGTACGCGATAACGTGGCCGTCGGAGAAGTGCCTGAGCCCTGTAGAAGCACAGCTGGAGGTGCGGCTGGGATCCTGCTGACGTCTCCTTGCTTCTGTAGGGGCTAAGAACCACCAACGTCATGGACGCACGCGGGGAACCATCATTACCTGATACCGGGGTGAGCCAGATGGGACGCCGGTCTTGTTCCCTCGTAGCCTGAGCTAGCTAGGGGTAGGGTAATGATGTATCCCCTGTGGCGCGGTCGGTCCGAGCCCAAGGTTGGGCGGGGCGTAGACTTCTCCTGAGGCCGAGGCCGGGGTTGGGCGAGGACATGATTCCTCCCGAGGCTGAGGCAGAGTCCTGGGGTTGGGCGAGGCAGAGACCTCCTCCCGAGGCCGAGGCCAAAGGTCGGGCGAGGCGGAGCTCCCTGTTGCGCCCGAGGCTGAACTCGGCTGTTGTCAGCCTTACCCGGGTGGTTGGCACAGTAGTCGGAGCGAGGCGAGCGGTGCTGTTTTCCTGTCAGATCGGTCAGTGAAGGGGTGAAGTGACTGCGGTCACTTCAACCTTGCCGACTGCGGCGCGCGTGTCAGGATAAGGTGTCAGGCGATCTTCGCATTGAATGCGCCTGCGATACGGTCGATTGGTGAGGCGATTTGGCCAAGGTTGCTTCACAACGAAGCCTGTCCGAGCTAGGCTTCGGGTGAGCCGAGGGTGCACCCACTGTCTGAGGAGGCCCTCGGGCGAGGCGTGAATTTGTCTGGGACTACGGTTCCTGCCCGAGGCTGGGCTCGGGTGAGATCGCGTCCCTTGGGTAGACGAAGCCTTGACTTAAACCGCGCCCATCAGTTTTTGTGGTTTTGTTCTGAGGGTGTTTACCAGCCGTGTTTAGGAGTGTTGGCGGTACCCCTAATTACGGTACCCGACACATATGGACTAACTAGTTTGGCTAGATATGATTTATCTCAGGTGCATACGGTTCAACACAAACCAAGAAAAAGTTCAGTTAGGGGACACAATTTATTTGGAGCAAAAGGACTTGAGTGTGCTAAAATTTAGCGCACCAGACACTGTTCGGTGCACCAGGGCTGTACAACTCCGAACCAGCCACTCTGGCGAATTCCAGGGCAGCCTCCGCTATAATTCACCGGACTGTCCGGTGAGCCAGCGGAGTAACGGCTCCCTGCACACCAACGGTCGAATGTAGAAGCTACAGTGCACTATAGTGGCACGACAGAAATCAGAGCATAGAAATCAGAGGGCACAGACTGTCCAATGCAGCAAGACGACAAGCGTCTCCAACGGTCAACTACTCCAAAGTCTAACCGTTGCGCTGACGTGGCACGCACCGGACAGTGCACAATGACTGTCTGGTGATGCACCAAACTATCCGGTGCGCCCATCGCCTGCAGCCTTTACTAACGGCTAAGAAGTGGTTGGGGGCTATAAATACCCCCAACCAGCTCATCCATTGGCATCCAAGTTTTCTGAAGATCACATTCAATACAAGAGCTATAGCATTCACTCCAAGACACAATCGCAAAGATCAAATCCTTTCCAAGTCCCAGATTCATCTCAACCACTTAGTGACTTGAGAGAGAGAGTTTTTGTGTTCATTTGCACTCTTGTTGCTTGGATTGCCTTTCTTCCTTCCTCACTCTTTTTCTAAGTGATTGTAAAGCAAAGCAAGAGACACCAAGTGTGTGGTGGTCCTTGTGGGGTCTTAGTGACCCGTGTGATTAAGGAGAAGGCTCACTCAGTCTAAGTAACCATTTGAGAGAGAGGGAAAGGCTTGAAATAGACCCGGCCTTTGTGGCCTCCTCAACGGGGACTAGGTTCTTTGGAACCAAACCTTGGTAAAACAAATCACCGTGTCTACTCGCTTTTATTCTCGCTTGATTTGTTTGCCCTCTTTTCTCTCTCTAATGTTTCCTTTCTAGTATTGATTTGAGTTCGCTCACATATGTCATCTGCATCCTTTGAGCAACTCTTAGCAAGAGAAACAATCTTTCAGACTTGGATTTAATTCTAACGCTAACACTGGCCTCTAGTGTGTGTTTAAGTTTATAAATTTCAGGTTTCGCCTATTCACCCTCCTCTAGGCGACTTTCAATTAGTATCAGAGCCAGTGCTTCATTAAGAGCCTAACCAACTCGAAGTGATGTCTGGAGATCACACCAAGAGGGAGATCATGACCGGCGAAAAGCCCACAGGCTTGGGGAGGACTCTCTCAAGGGAATATGGCAACAAGTACGAGGAACCCTCTTCCTCCATCAAGTCACATCGAAGAGGTGACAAGAAGAAGATGAAGAAGGTGGTCTACTACGAGACCGACTCTTTGTCACCCTCCACCTCTAGCACCGAGTCATCCACCACTTCTAAGCGCCATGAGCGCAAGAAGTATAGTAAGATGCCCCTACTCTATCCCCGTATTTCAAAGCGCGCTCCATTACTTTCCGTACCCATAGGCAAACCACCATATTTTGATGGCGAAGATTATTGCATGTGGAGTGATAAAATGAGGCATCATCTAACCTCACTCCACGAAAGTATTTGGGATATTGTTGAGTTTGGAGCGCAGGCACTAAAGGTGGGGGACGAGGACTACGACTCGGATGAGGCCGCCCAAATTAGGCACTTCAACTCCCAAGCAACTTCTATACTCCTCGCCTCCTTGTGTCGAGAGGAGTATAATAAGGTGCAAGGGTTGAAGAACGCCAAAGAAATTTGGGACGTCCTCAAAACCGCGCACGAAGGGGACGAGGTGACCAAGATCACCTAGCGCGAAACGATCGAGGGAGAGCTCGATCGATTCGTCCTCAACAAAAAGGAAGAGCCGCAAGCTATGTACAACCGACTCAAGACGATGGTCAACCAAGTGCGCAACCTCGGGAGCACAAAATGGGATGACCATGAAATGGTCAAGGTTATTCTTAGATCCCTCGTATTTCGTAATCCTACTCAAGTTCAATTAATATGTGGGGATCCTAGATATAAACAGATGTCTTCCGAGGAGGTAATTGGCAAGTTTGTGAGCTTTGAACTTATGATCAAAGACTCCATAACATATTGTCAACTTGGAGCAAGGTGCCACCTCTACACCCGAGATGCAACCCGTTGCATTCAAAGCAACGGAAGAAAAGAATGAGGAGTCTACACCAAGTAGGCTTCCAATCGATGCCTCCAAGCTCGACAACGAGGAGATGGCGCTCATCATCAAGAGCTTTCGCCAAATCCTCAAGCAAAGGAGGGGGAAGGACCACAAGCCCCGCTCCAAAAGGGTGTGGTACCGGTGTGGTAAGTCCGGTCATTTCATTGCAAAATGTCCATATACAAGTGAAACTGACAGGGACGACGACAAGAAGGGGAAGAAGAAAATGGAAA
This sequence comes from Zea luxurians, assembly GCA_029449295.1. Classification (NCBI taxonomy): domain Eukaryota; kingdom Viridiplantae; phylum Streptophyta; class Magnoliopsida; order Poales; family Poaceae; genus Zea; species Zea luxurians. Next base: position 8,246,659 of record JAOPSE010000048.1, on the reverse strand, counting down.
AGAAGTACTACAAGAAGAAGGGCGGCGAGGCGCACATGGGGCGTGAATGGGACTTCGACGAGAGCTTCACTGATTCCTCCTCTGACGAGGACGCCGCCATCATCGCCGTCAACAAGGGCATCCTCTTCCCAATGTCGGCCACAAGTGTCTCATGGCTATGGATGACAAAAAGAAGAAGGTACACTCTAGAGCCACACCCAAATATACTACATCTAGTGATGAGGGTAGCTCTAGTGATGATGAAGATGATTTAATTTCTCTCTTTGCCAACCTTAACATGGAACAAAATAAATAAATTAAATGAATTGATTGAGACCATTAACGAGAAGGATGATCTCTTGGAATACCAAGAGGACTTGCTCATTAAGGAAAAATAAAAAGTTTGTTAAGTTGAAAAATGCTTATGCTTTAGAAGTAGAAAAATGTGAAAATCTGTCTAAGGAGCTTAGCATGTGCCATGATTCAATCTCAAGTCTTAGAACTGAAAATGATAATTTAGTTTCTAAGATTGAAAAATTGAATGCTTGCAGTGATTCAATTTCCTATCTTAGAGATGAGAATATTAGATTAAATGCTAAGATAGAAGAATTGAATGCGTGCAAACCATCTACATCTACTGTTCATCATGTTACTTTTTGTACTAGATGTAGAGATGTTACTATTGAAGCTATGGATGATCACCTTGCCATAATTAAACAACAAAATGATCACATAACTAAATTAACTGCTAAAATTGCTGAGCATGAACTTGAAAATGAAAATTTTAAATTTTCTAGAAGCATGCTCTATAATGGGAGATGCCCTGGCATTAAGGATGACATTGTGTTCCAATAAGGGAGCCAAAGCAATGTCAAGCTTAATGCCCCCAAAAGATTGTCTAATTTTGTTAAGGGTAAGGCTACCATAGTTCAGGATAGTGAGGGCTGCATTTTATATCCTGCAAACTATCATGAGCACAAAATTAGGAAAATTCATGCTAGGAAACCTCATCATATTTCTCATCATACATTTATGTATAAAAAAGAGGCCTCTAGTTCTAGGCATACCACTAATGTTAAAATGCCTAAGAAGAAAATTCCTAATGCATCAATGAGCATAATGTTTCATTTAAGACTTTTGATGCTTCTTATGTGCTAACAAACAAATCAGGCAAAGTAGTTGCCAAATATGTTGGGGGTAAACACAAGAGTCCAAAGACTTGTGTTTGGGTACCCAAGGTGCTTGTTTCTAATGTGAAAGGACCCAAGACCATTTGGGTACCTAAGAACAAGGCCTAAACTTGTTTTGTAGGTTTATGCATGTGACAGAACCTCCCAAGTCACTAGGCCCACCTACAGTTATCCTTGTCCAACGGACCTCAGACAACCCTGTAGGTGCCCCTGAATCACTTGACAAGTTCGGTATCTTCTTTTCTTACCTTTCCCAAGAGCGTTTCACCCGTCACGCAGACATTACAAATCATCGGAGATACGAAAATGCGGAAGCGATTACATGAACTTACATTTATTTTAAAAGTAAGACAAAATTATATATTACAGACCAGAATATAACCTACGAGTGCATAGTATTATTATTACACACCAAGGGAGGCAAAAACTCCTCCCGATAAGTATCAAACAAAAAGTTCTTATGGAGGATCCTTTCCTCCCGCAGCTTTACTCCTGGGGTTCTTCCTTCGGTACCACCTTAGAACAGAAGCAACAAAAGTTGGTTGCTTCCTCACCTAAAAACAACGGGGAATGAAACCCTGAGTATGGAATTACTCAGCAAGTCTTACCCGACTAAAGAAAAGACTCTCAAGGGTATGCTGGTTATAAGGGAGTCAAGGTAAGGTTTCTCAATGATCAAAGACTCTGTTTTGCAGAAATGCTTACTAAAAGTGGATCCTTAAAAATCCAGTTTTATTTGTCCAGTTAAGTAAAATTACCTATAACTAGAGTTCTTTCTACCCTAGTTCAATCACTTGACCTGCACTAGCCAATTTCTTAACAATCCCTTCATCTTTACTGGACTTCTACGTATAGGTCAGTGACCAAGTCTTCATAACCGCGAAGGTACAGCAATCCGAATCGATTATACTCAGCTGAGGATCTCCAATCACACGACATATGTAGCACTTAACCCTTGCATATGTCAACCCGCCACCAGGGTTCTTAAGACCAGATCAGGTTCACGCCAACCGAGAGCACAGATACACCACCGTCCAGCCTCTTGCCACGGAGGGTACACGCTACTCTCGCCATCTCTCCACTCCCATTGCGTGGTATCTTATTCTGGCCTTAGTCTGCCCGAGGCAAAGCTTACCCATGACGAGGCATGTGACCAGTTAAAGGGTCCTCGGTCAGCAAACCTACATCGAGTCGGTCCTTAATCGACTCAGACGGAGACACTACACCGAGACTCCTTTCTCGTGCAAGTCACCCGCTCAGTCTTTGCTTAATTATTTTAAACCCAAAGTTTGGTACCTGGTAGAGGTACATCTTTTCCGATGTTGAATCCATCACGGCCATGATGGATCCACCATCAAGTTTTATTTTCAAAAACATCCCACCCACCTTTGCCACATCATCTTTTGTAAAAACAAAACATTTTGTTTTTCTAAAGCAAGGCTAAGCATCAAAAATCTTTTGTAAAACGGGTGATCAAGGAAGGTAATCAAATTCAAGGAAGGTAATACAGGAATTGTTTTAGCAATCAACTCCTATCACCTAATGCATCAAGCAAGTGAAAAAGATTTTTAAAACACAAGGAGGTGGCAAATGCACCGGGGCTTGCCTTCATTTATAGGTGAGTCAGGCTCGGATCCGCAGATGTCAAAATAAAAACAATTTCCTGCCTGATGTTCCGCAGGTGGTGGTGGTGAGGTCTTCCCTTCTTCTACTTCAACTTCTTTCTCGTTTTCTAAATATAACCATATATATAAGAATGAATGCCATGTAATTCTCATGAAAGTGCAAGAATAGTAGAAGTTTATTTCTAATGTCTTGAATACAACTTTCCTTCACTGTTTTCCGGAAACTAGGGTTTCCGGAGTTAGTAAAGGAATTCAAAGGGGGTAGGGTTTTGGGCTCTAAGTATCAAACAAGGTCCAAATCATACCAAATTCTACCCAAGGCTTCTAAATAATGTTTTGAGCTCATATAAAAAGTTTGGGGATTTTAGGAATTATTATCTATTTTCTAAAAATCCAGAACCAATGTTTTAAGCTATTTTAAATGCTCCAAAATTCCCTATTTGACCTAAAAATCCTAAAACTATTTTTATTAAATACTATGGAAAATTAGGAATCTAGGAAAATTGGTTTGATAGTTTTAGGATTTTCCTACAATTTTCTACAAATTTCCAAAGTTTCACTAAAAAAGAAAAGGGAAAAGCTTAAACAGTGCTGGGCCGAATTCAATCCAGGCGGCCCAAGTCCAGGGAAAATTGCGCACGCCCGCGCCCGCGCTGCGGTCTTTGCAGAAAGGCCCTCGGCGTTCTGGATAACCCGAAGTGGGTGCTTTCACTGTTACTTTGAGTCACTGCCAGTTTGCAAAAAGAACCTCCACGTTCTATTCCTTTACATGTTGAGGTCCCCGACGACGACGAGCGCGGTAGAGCTCCGACGAGCTCGTAGACCGGCCGAATGGGGCAAGGACTGGTGCTCCCGAGTGGCAGACACCGAATTGAACCTCGTCCGCACATTTTCCCCAACCTAATTTCAAGAATGGCGACCTAGTTTGCTCTGGCCGCAGTGACCATGGACCATGCAGACAGATGCACACGTTCCCGGCGATTGGTGGCGGTCTAGTTCAATCAAAGGGGTCGAAGAGTTCGAGGAGGATCTAATAATGCTAGAACAAGCGATCAAGGCGCTGGAACTGACCTGGAATAGGCCGGCCACGGTGAGGTGTTCTTGCGGCGTGTTCGAACCGATTTGGGGGAAGTTAGAAATTGGAGCTCACTGGTGATCAACCGAGGACAATACTTGGTGGCTGGGTGCGTGATGACCCTACAGAGCTCTGGGAGGCTTCCATTTATATAGCACAATAGCGGTGGCGCTCAATTTGGCCGAGAAGTGCTGGCGGCCGGAGAGGGGGAGGATTACTGGCGCAGTGGATTCGTGGCAACAACCATGGCAGTCATTCCGGCGATCAACGGAGAGTCACAATGGTTCACGGCGATGCGGTGGAGGTACTCAGGCACGTGGCACAAGGCTGGAAGGTGGCGGTCACCGGCGTGCTTATCGGGTTCCACCGCGACGAGCTTTGTACGGTGGTCGGATTTGTTTACTGGCCGGACTTATCCACGACGAGGACCCTTACACAATCCCAAGCGCTATCCACATGTTCCGAGCATGAATCGCTGCGACGACGGCACGAATCGCGCGCAGCGCGTCGGCGGCGAGGGCTGAACTGTTGATCTGATCTTATTCAAATCACTGTACCATGGGAACCCGGACAGAGCGCCTGACAGACAAAGTTTAGAGCAGATTTTCTCCTAATTCTTTGTGACAACATACCCAAGGCTCTGTATCAAAGTTGTAGACTTATAAACCATCTTCATCTTTGTCATAGTGTTCCTAGTCAGATTCTCACTGGATTATGCTTAATTCCTAGCCCAAAGATGGCTCGGTTACACTGTTAGTCTGATTTTCAGACCCCAATGGCCTAACAGCTCGACTTTGAGTGTGTTTTTCTTCCATTTCTTCATAACAACTATGCTTACACTCTTAAGCAAAGTTATTATCCTTTGATAGGTCTACAAAATTGATGTGGTGACTTAGGGCAAAATCCCTTTTGTTTGAAAGTTACAAGGTCACAAAGATGAGCACATTACACTGAAATTCAGACTTAGTCAAAAGAGTTCAAATGTGGCTCTTTTGCAATTAAGTCCAAAACTCAGGGTTCAAGTTGCAAATCTTCATAAATGTGAACCAAATGACTTTATATGCCTTAACATCATAGTTTTCACACTTTAGTCCAAAAGTGCACTAATTTTGCAATTAACCCCTTAGGGTTTAGGTTTAGGGTTTTCCAGGGTTCCAATTAGGGTTTCTGGTATCTCAGGGGTGTAAATGTAATGCAGGTCCATTCTTAGGAACATTTTATGACCATTTCACTTAAGCTTTAGGGTTTTCTGCATTTGGGTGTTGTTTTACCCCTCAGAACCATATTTAGGGTTAAGTACCCTACACCAGGGTTCTATTTGCAAAATGTCATAACAATACAACTTTTTTTTGAAATTTTTGCCTAGTGAATGCATTCTACGTGTATCAAATATATGAAATGCTAATGCTTATGATGTTATGCTCATGTTTTAGTAACAGTAACACCAGGGGTGTTACATCCTTCCCCCATAAAAGAATCTCGTCCCGAGATTAAAAGTCCTAGGGTAAGTAATGGAAAAGGAAACACGACATGTATTTATTTCCTTATTCTTGGTACAAGGCAGGGGTGGTTTGGGGCTCACTCCTTTGTTACAATGATTATATACACTTTACAAATTACATAAGGCTAAAAAGCCTGGGAAATTCTTGTCTAAAAAGTCTTGAGTTTCCCATGTAGCCTCATCTTCGGAATGTTGGTTCCACTGTATCTTGTAAAATTTGAGAGATTTCCTTCGGGTAATTCTGTCCTTTTGATCCAAGACTCGAATAGGGTGCTCAGAATATGTCAAGTCTGGTTCTAGGGCAATATCCGTTACTTCAATGGTTCGATCGGGAACCCGAAGACACTTTTTCAACTGATACACGTGGAACACATTATGTACGACAGACAAGGTTTTGGGTAGTTGAAGTCAGTATGCCACTGGTCCACATTGCTCAAGTGTTGGGACCATGCTACGTCGCCGAAGGTCCTGCAGGAAGAAACAGCTTCGGCTGAAGCTGTCCGCATGTGACGACCGAAGGTTGCTCTTCATGAAGCTTCGGAATTACGAACCGACTTAAAAGTAGAATGACCTTTTAGTCCATAAGTATTTGAGTCGTTGTTGTAAACTTTTATGAAGGGCATGATTGTAATTTCTCACAGGCTGTGTCCTGTGCCTATAAATAGTGAACAGTATTCCTTTATTGTTCACGCTTTTCTGTAATTGCAATCGCGTCAATCGGGAATTAATCTTTGTCAAGGCAAAGGTATAAATGTATTTAATATTCGGACACATTGAATTGAGATAAGATAAAAGTGATGTTGTTCATTTATAATTTATTTGTCTTTAATGTTTCGTATTTCATATTATTTTATATAATCTATTAGAGTTCAATTACGAAGATTTAACTTTCGTAATCGTATCATCTTAAACCTTCGTCCGAAGTTCATTAATCCTTAAAGGAATAATGCTTCGTTGGACGAAGGGCATTAACGTTTAACATTTTATGTTGCCTTGTTCTTAATTCATAGCATTTGAGAACGAGTCCCCAACATTGGCGCCCACCTCCGGTGAACTCACTTCCACTTTTCTGAACTGATGGCTTCGTTCAATATTCGAGCTAGAGCTGCTTCGGTTCCGAAGCTGGTACTTCCGATAACAGGCGGCTCATGTTCAGAGCCAGCCAACAAGAAACAGAAGAAGGAAGCACAGAGAAGGGTACAACATGTCGGGGTACAAGGACCTTTCATCAAATCAAGATGGTCTCACATTCCTATTACCTTCTCCCAAGAGGACCTTCAGCTCAAGGATTACCCACACAATGATGCTATGGTTATCTCTTGTGTTATCAAAGGATTTCTGGTCCATAATGTTTTAGTTGATACAGGCAGTGCAGCTGATATCATATTTGCTAAGGCCTTCAGACAGATGCAAGAGCCCGAAGATAAAATTCTTGACGCCACACATCCCCTCTGCGGCTTCGGAGGAAGGCAAATTGTAGCACTTGGCAAAATCTCAATGTCAGTGGCCTTCGGATTCATCAACACCACAAGGACTGAGCAAGTTATGTTTGATATTGTTGACATGGAGTACCCTTACAATGCAATCATTGGTCGTGGTACTCTTAATGCCTTCGAAGCAATTCTGCATCCAGCTTATCTTTGCATGAAGATACCTTCGGACCAAGGGCCCATTGCTATTCATGGAAGTCAAGAAGCTGCCAGAAGGGCCGAAGGGAATTGGACAGACTCAAAAGCAATCCATAATATAGATGGAACTGAAGCTTGTGAGCAATACAAGTTCAGAAGGGAAAAAGCTGCTTCGGCTGACCAGCCGAAACCCATGCTTTTATGTGAGGATATAGCAGAGCAGAAGGTGCTATTGGGATCTCAATTGTCCGAAGAGCAGGAGAAAACATTGATAAGGTTTTTGTTCAACAATAAAGGTGTTTTTGCTTGGTCAGCTAATGATCTTTGCGGAGTTAACAGGGATGTTATTGAGCACTCGCTCAACGTGGATCCATCCTTCAGACCCAGGAAACAGAGGCTTCGGAAGATGTCTGATGACAAGGCCGAAGGGGCTTGGAATGAAGTGAAACGACTCCTCAGTGCCGGAGTTATTAGAGAGGTAAAATACCCATAATGGTTGGCTAACACTGTTATGGTGAAAAAGGCCAATGGTAAATGGAGAATGTGCATCGATTTTACTGATCTCAATAAGGCCTGTCCGAAGGATGAGTTCCCATTGCCAAGGATAGATTCTCTAGTCGATGCAGCAGCTTCATCAGAACTTATGAGTTTGCTGGATTGCTATTCAGGCTATCATCAAATCTGGATGAAGAAGGAGGATGAACCAAAAACCAGCTTCATAACCCCTAGTGGGACATACTGTTACCTTCGGATGCCTGAAGGGCTTAAGAATGCTGGAGGAAGCTTTAGCAGAATGACAGCAAAGGTTCTCCATTCCCAGATAGGCAGGAATGTACTAACTTATGTTGATGATATCATTGTAAAGAGCACGAAGCAGGATAACCACATTGCTGATTTACAAGAGACCTTTGCTAATTTTAGACAGGCTGGTCTAAAGCTGAATCCAGAAAAATGTGTCTTCGGAGTAAAGAAGGGGAAATTTCTTGGTTGCTTAGTTTCAACAAAGGGAATTGAGGCCAACCCAAGTAAAATCGAAGCTATACTTCGAAAGGAGCCACCAAGTACAAAAAAGGGGGCTCAAAGATTGACAGGAAGGCTGGCATCTCTCAATAGATTTATATCCAGATCTGCAGAAAGAAACTTACCATTCTTTGAAGTACTGAAGTCAGCCGAAGTATTTCAATGGGGACCAATCCAGCAGAAGGCCTTTGAAGAACTGAAACAGTATTTGATAGATTTGACAACACTAACTCCATCTACGCCAGGGGCTCCTTTGTTATTATATGTGGCAGCTTCGCACTCAGCGGTGAGTGCAGCACTTGTTCAGGAGAAGCTTGAAGGCCAAGTCAAGAGGCAGGCACCAATATATTTTGTTTCCGAAGTTCTTAGTTTGTCAAAGAAAAATTATACAGAGCTAGAGAAGGTACTGTATGCTGTCTTGATGGCCTCCAGGAAGCTTCGGCACTATTTTCAAGCTTACAACATAATTGTTCCTTCTTCACAACCTCTGAAGGATATTATGAGGAACCGAGAAGCTACTGGAAGGATTGGAAAATGGGCTGCAGAGCTCAATGAATTTTGTATTGAATATGTTCATAGATCTTCGATTCAGTCCCAGGCGTTAGCAGACTTCATTGCTGACTGGACGCCAGGGGCTCAGGAGGAAGAAACAAATAAAGACGCCGAAGCATGGACAGTGTTTTGCGATGGGTCTTGGGGATCCTTCGGAGCAGGAGCGGCTGCTGTGTTGGTTTCACCTTCCAAAGTTAAAACTTGTTATGCAGCAAAACTTGATTTTAGTTGCACAAATAACATCGCCGAGTATGAAGCTTTGCTTTTGGGTCTTCGGAAATTAAAGGCAATGGGAATCAGAAGGGCCATTCTTAAAACTGATTCCCAAGTTATTTCTGGTCATATTGATAAAAGTTACAAAGCAAGAGACCCGAAGCTTGAAAAGTATCTAGATACAGTCCGAAGGATTGAGAATTCCTTCGAAGGTTTCTCTGTCAAAAATATTCCTCGTGGAGAAAATGAATACGCTGATTTATTGGCTAAGTCAGCAGCCCAGGGGCTGCCTATACCTTCGGAAGTATTTTTTGAAACAATAAAAGCACCTTCGGTCGAGCTTCTTGAAAGAGCAATCCTTAACATATCTCCTGTTTATAGTGAAGATTGGAGAACTGAGATCATCTCTTTTCTTTCAGACGACAAAGCTTATAACAGGAGAATAGAAGCAAGAGCTCGACCATATGTTATAATAGAAGGGGAGTTATACAAGCGCGGGGTCTGTTCCCCATTACTCAAGTGCTTATCCAGATCCGAAGGTGTAGAGTTAATGAAGGACATACATGAAAATCTGTGTGGATCTCACATTGGATCTAGGCCCTTGCTTGGGAAAGTTTTTCGCCAAGGATTTTATTGGCCAAAGGCAGCTTCGGATGCAGCGGATTTAGTTCAAAAGTGCGAAGGTTGTCAGAGATGTGCAAGAGATCAAAAACAACCTTCGTCTTTAACTCAATTAATACAACCCACTTGGCCATTGCAAAGATGGGGTCTGGATTTGCTAGGTCCATTACCACCAGCACAGGGGAACTTAAGATATGTGGTGGTGGCAGTGGAATATTTTTCCAAATGGATTGAGGCGAAGCCCTTAGCCACAATAACTTCATTTACTATTCAAAAGTTTTTCTGGCAGAACATTGTTTGTCGCTTCGGAGTGCCTAAGGCTATCACTGTGGACAATGGGACACAGTTTGATTCTGAAACCTTCAGAGAATTTTGTAATCAAATCGGTACGAAGATCCATTTTGCATCAGTCCGACACCCAGAATCAAATGGACTTGTTGAAAGAGCCAATGGGATCATAATGACAGGAATAATGAAGTCAATCTTCAATCAGCCGAGGGGAAAATGGCCAGACGAGTTAATCAAAGTGGTTTGGAGTCATAACACAACCATCTCAAGATCAACAGGCTTTACACCCTTTAAACTATTGTTTGGTGACGAAGCAATAACCCCAGAAGAGGCTAAAACAGGATCAATAAGGACAGTAGCTTCGACAGAAGGTGAACACGAAGCTGATTGCTCCATAGAAAAAGATGCTATTGAAGGGATCAGACTCCAAGCTGTGGAAAACATCAATAAGTATCAAGCCGAAACAATAAAATGGCGAGATAGAAAGGTCAAGTTGAAGAACATTGAACCAGGGCACCTGGTACTTCGAAGAGTAGCTAACCCTGAAACAATAGGCAAATTACAGCTGAAGTGGGAAGGCCCCTTTTTGGTAGTATCTTCGTCAAGACCTGGTTCCTACAGGTTGAAGGATTTGGACGGCAATGACATTCCCAGATCGTGGAATGCGGATGAGCTTCGGAGATATTATGTTTAGTTTGATGTAATTTTTTATATTCTTTTTCGTGGCACCCTTTTCCTTTCCAAAGGGGGAGAAAGGTTTTTAATGGGGCCACAACATGTAATTTCTCTTTTCCTTATTTCAATTCTATAAGACTGATATCCCCCAAAAATGTAAATGTAAAAGCTGAGAACGCACCCTCGAGTGCAAAGAGAAAGAAAAGAAAACAGGGAGAAGCTCAAAAGTCGTTCCTAAGGGAATGCAGAGCTTACAGCGAAAAATAAACGCTGATTCCGCTGAAAGTAAAAGGCGAAGAAGCTCCTAAGGGAGGCTTACAGCGAAAAATAAACGCTGATTCCGCTGAAAGTAAAAGGCGAAGAAGCTCCTAAGGGAGGCTTACAGCGAAAAGTCAACGCTGATACACCGAAAAGTAAACGGTGAAGCCGAAAAGTAAACGGCAAAAACATTTTTATCATTCTTGAGGGGACGAAGGGCCGTGCTTATGATTTTTTGAGCATGTGTCCTAATATTCAATTGCACATAACATATCATCATGTCATTTGCATTCATGAACATTCATTTAGACATATATAGAATCATCATCATGCTACACAAAGAAGTTAGGTGCTTCAGAAAACAAAGAGAAGGGAAAAAGATTCGAAGGAAAAATTTTCTATGCTTCGTTGTGTACGAAAAGAAGGGAAGGTGTTTTTCGCCTTCGGCTCAAAAGAGAAGTTTCGTCCACAGCAAAGCAGACTGGATGCGCTTAAAGGAGACATAATATATTACAAGGTATGTACAAATTTACATAAGTTACTCCATATCTATATTACAGAAGTTTCTCCAAGAATTTTTGCAGGAAAGCACATTATAAGCAATTTTAAGCTTCAGCTAAGGCTTTGTCTTCAGTTTTGTCAAACATCAGCACTGTCAATCTTCAGCTTCGTCATCCTGTATATATCAAACAACACACTAAGAAAGGTACAAATTTCAAAGGAGAAGGTAAAAGCAACAAACATAAGTTTTTTACCGGCTTAAGATGGCTTCGAGCTTCGTCGCCTGCCATTTTCCGCCCGCCACTTACCCAGATCTGGGTCATGAATCTATTTCCGATGCTTCTGGCTAAGCTTGGGATATCTAACAAATCTGAAGCTGACAGGCTGAAGTTTGGTCTGTTCACAATGTTTCCATGTGTGCAGCCAGCCTTCAAAAAAGTAGCAGCTGTGCCCCGAGAAGCTACCAGGGCGCATAAGTCAGTGTGCCCACCAATAACTTCGTCAAGGGCATCAACTTCGCCTTCGATATGTTCTAATGTTCTTGGCAGATTTTCAGCTGAAGGTGTAAATTTCGAAGAGCTAGCTCCGACAGAATGAAACACGTCATTCAGCCGCTGTACACATCGGCTGCCGAAGCTCAAGCATTTTTCCTGAAGCTCTTTAAAGGATGTCTGCAAATTTGAGTATTTATCCACTTCAGCTTTCAGGCTTGCTTCAAAATATTTCTTTTCTTGCTCGAATTTTTCCGATTGTTGGAGCAATTCATTCTTTAATTTGTCATTCTCACTTTGGACTTCGGCCAAAGAGCCCTCCATGGTTTGAATAACAAAATCTTTCTTTTCTAGTGTACCTTCGTGCTCTTTGACCATGAACTCAAGGTCTTGAATTACGAAATCTTTCTTTTTCAGATTGGCTTCGTGATTTTCAATTTTTTCAGCCAAATCTTCGATGACAGCTTTGTTTTTCTCTTCCTCCAAATCTTGCTGCATTTTTAGAACCTTGCTTAATAATATGCTCTGTCGAAATGATCTTCGTTAGAACACGACCCAAAAGATAATAATAGCAATAAAATAACAAAAACATTCGTTACCTTGAAGTTAGCATAAAGCAAGCTTCCAGCGATGTGGTGTCGTTGATAACGACACAAGTCCGCTTCCAGCTTCGGCAAGCCAATGCTTTTGGAAAGGGTTCTAACAATTTTGGCCTCGGTGCGGTTCCGAAGGCACCTTAATTTCCCTTCGTTCACCCCACCAAATAGCATAGCCCCTGATTTGTACCCGCAAGATACGGCATATTTTTTCAACTCCTCTTTCTCATCGTCTGTTAAATCTTCTCCAAGCAAGTCTTGAAAGTTAAAATCTTCTTCCGAAATTTCATCAATTTGCTCTTTCCCCTTTTCAGTTGCCATGCTCACTGTAGCCACGGTAGTTTCCTCTTCAGCCATTTTCAGCAGTATATTGTCAATAACCTCAAATGTGGTTTCCAGGTTCGATTCTTCGGTGGCCCCGGTGTCGGCCCCAGTAGCTTCGGCTTTGCTAGTTTCAGCTTCAGCAGTTTTCATTCCAGTAGCTTCGGCTTCGGCAGTTTCAGCAAAAACAATTTTTGACACCGTGGCCGGTGGCGGCGTCTGATGGATCACATCTGTTACTTGAATAATTCTCCGCTTTTTGGGCTTCGCAGGACTTTCTACTGCCGAAGCTGCCTTGTCCTTCTGAAAAAACTTCGTCAGTTCCAGTGCCAGCGGACTTAACCTGAAAGGCAAAGGTTCAGTCATTACCTTCATAATTTCTTCTACTTCAACAGCAGAAGGAGAAGCAGGAGTATCTTCTTCTCGAACCGGCGTTTCCGGCTCTGGGGATGCACTTTTTCTCTTTTTTGGCGTAGCCACCTTCGGCTCAGGATTTAACTCTTCAGTGCTAAGATTTTTAGAATCCTTCTTTTTCTTTTTTGCTGCCTTGACGACTTCTTCGTCAGTAGTGCTAGCAATCCTTTTTCGCTTCGGGCCCCCAGCATCTCCGCCCAGTCGACCGTAGTCAGCATATTCAAATCCTATGGCATCAAGTACTCTGTTCAGCCTTCGTTTCGGCCGAGTGCCGAAGGCCGCTGTCATCAGTTGGTCCTCTTTTTTAGAGTAATTCCCAAGAATTTCATTGCTCATTATTTCAATTGTATCAAGCCATTCTTGGCAGGGTACTTTAAAGTATTTCTTGAATTTATAATGGTAGGGCAGTCGGACGAGTTCCCCCTTTTTTTTTCCCCTTTAAGCTTCGACATTGTCCACTCTTTCATAGTTGGAAAAACCCTGAAGGCCAGGAATTCTTGCACTAAATCTCTAGTGCCGATATGTTCTGCAATAATTTTGAACTCGCCCAGTGCAGCCCAAGTTGGACCTTCTACTTCCATTCTGCATCGGGGTCTTGTTTCTCCGAAGGTTAGTTCAAGAGGGCTCTGAACCAGCTTCTCTTTGTCTTCGTCAACTTTGACATAGAACCATTCTGATTTCCAGCCTGCCGGCCATTTGCTTCGGTAGCTGATCACGGGAAACTTCGTGGTTTTCCGATAAGCAAAGTTATAGCAACCAAAATTTTCATGCAATCCATCTTTTCTGGCTTTGGTTTGATAGTGCAGCTCATGAACTCGACAGAAGCTGTCGGCAAATGGCTCCACCGCCTGGCTTCGGAGAGCCCAGATATAGACGCTGAGCCTGACAATCGCGTTGGGAGTCAGTTGATGAAAATAGATGCCAAATTTTTGCAGCACGTCAGAGATCATCCTATTTAAGGGAAATCTTAACCCAGCTTTCAGGAAGCTCTTAAAAATGACTATCTCATCCTTTTCTGGCTTCGGGGTAGTTTCTTCCCCCCGAAGCGGAGTAGCTTCTTCTCATTCTCACTAAAATAACCCGACTTCACCATCTTGGACAGATCAGCCTTGGAGACAGTTGATTTTCCGAAGTCCAAGTGGCTAGGTTTGCTTGGCACGGCAATATGGTAATCATCATCGGGATCAGCTTCCTCAATATTTCCTTCTTCTGCTTCGGCAGCAACTTCTTCTGTCTCGGCAACAGTCTGTTCTGTTTTAGCAGTACGGATTGCTTCCGAGGTCACCAGTCCAGATCGTTGCATCGCTTCGGAGATAGGAACAGTCTCCAATCCTTCAGCTTCGCCTCCCTCACGCTCAACCCTAGCGGTAGAGCGCACTCTGGCCATTTAATTCTGAATTTTTTGGGGGAACTAAAAACTTTTTCTTCTGAAGCTTTTTCTTCTGATGAAGTAGGCTTTAAACTAGAGCTTCGTTTGATTCCGAGAGTCAAGCTTCGGCTATGGTTAAAAATTTTGGCAGCAAAACAGTGCAATAGCAATGAATGATGTGGTAACTTCACACCTACCCGTATGTTTATATAGTGCTGCAGGTAAGAAGGTGAATCGTCAGGATTTTTTACACCAGGCGAATAGCTGCTTACACCCGCTGCCCGGTGGACCGCAGAGACCAAATAGTAACTCTGCAGGGTGGGACCACTACGCGCTCGGAAACTGAATCGTTTCTCGACAACGAGCTCAGGGAAGGTGTTTTTCGGACCTTCGGCTTCCTGAAGCCTAAGAGACTTTTTTCACGGATCAAGCTCGTTACGAAAAATGATCTAGCACCGCGAAGGGGCTACTGTTGGGACCATGCTTCGTCGCCGAAGGTCCTGCAGGAAGAAACAGCTTCGGCTGAAGCTGTCCGCATGTGACGATCGAAGGTTGCTCTTCATGAAGCTTCGGAATTACGAACCGACTTAAAAGTAGAATGACCTTTTAGTCCATAAGTATTTGAGTCGTTGTTGTAAACTTTTATGAAGGGCATGATTGTAATTTCTCATAGGCTGTGTCCTGTGCCTATAAATAGTGAACATTATTCCTTTACTGTTCACGCTTTTCTGTAATTGCAATCGCGTCAATCGGGAATTAATCTTTGTCAAGGCAAAGGTATAAATGTATTTAATATTCGGACACATTGAATTGAGATAAGATAAAAGTGATGTTGTTCATTTATAATTTATTTGTCTTTAATGTTTCGTATTTCGTATTATTTTATATAATCTATTAGAGTTCAATTACGAAGATTTAACTTTCGTAATCGTATCATCTTAAACCTTCGTCCGAAGTTCATTAATCCTTAAAGGAATAATGCTTCGTTGGACGAAGGGCATTAACGTTTAACATTTTATGTTGCCTTGTTCTTAATTCATAGCATTTGAGAATGAGTCCCCAACATCAAGTATAGGGAAAGGACCAATGTACCGAGGTGCAAGCTTCCCTTTAACCCCGAAATGCGATACGCCCTTCATTGGTGAAACTTTCAGGTAGACATAATCTCCTACTAGAAAGTACAAGGGTTGTCGTCGCTTGTCTGCATAACTCTTCTGACGAGCTTGAGCTTTCTTCAAATTATGAATTATTTTATGAACCTTTTATTCGGTCTCTTTCACCATATCAGGCCTGAAGAAGTACCTTTCACTAGGTTCAGACCAATTTAGCGGAGTACGACATCGTCGTCCATATAAAGCTTTGAAGGGTGCCATCTTGATACTTTCTTGATAGCTATTATTATATGAGAACTCTGCTAATGGTAAACAATCATCCCATTTCTGGGGGAACTCCAAAGCACAAGCCCGTAACATATCTTCAAGTATCTGATTGACTCTCTCAGTCTGTCTACTGGTCTGAGGATGATGTAACACCCCATGTGTTACCAGGGTGCTGGCTTCCTAATGGCACATATACCTGTTATCACATGTGGTTAAAACTTGGAGGAGAGGGAGCACTTAAGACCTTGGAAGCATGAGTGAGTTAAGAAATGCCAAGGACCAAAGCATTACCCAAGCTTTTAGGCAATAATCACCTTGGGCAAGGAAGGATTGAACCTTGGGCCCCCTCTCTTGAAGCCTTTAGTTGAGAGAAAGATTAGGCAAATGCACATTTCATAATTTAAACCCTTAACCAAAGTTTAAGAGTACCAAAATGTTTACAAAAGACAGTAAAGGAACTTTACAAAAAGACCCCTATAAGACCCCTAAATCAGCCCCCAAGTGGAGAACACTATGGAATCACCCCCCCATTCCTTCTAAGTCCAAAAGCAACCCTAATCTAGAGATCAGGGGTGTTCACTTAGCTAATGGCACCAAAACCCCAGGGTCTAAATAACAAAAAGGAGCCAAATTATCTAAGGAACCCCCTGGAAGAGTTTGAACCCAAGCCAAGACCGTTTGACACGAGTTGGCACCTGTTTTGTCTCGGGTTGAACAGTGCAGACAGACAAGACTTGGTGCCACCATATCTTCTAAACCAGACCCGATCTTCCCTTGGAACTCACATGAACTAGGTAGCCCTAGGCACAGGGAAGAAATCTTACACAAGCCCTATGGCAAGATTCGCACGTTTGGCTGCTCAGCAGGCGCAAGAACAAGGGCAGAAAGCAACGACCACGTGTTCGACGTGCTCTAGGCTCGCCAGAGCACGCCCGACGCGCGCCCCGCGTGCCCCGCGTCGCGCCAAAGCCCAGCCGGCGCCATGGCCCTCGCCCACGCCTATAAAGCACCCAGGGACTTCGACCGTACCCCTCCGCACGCGCTCGACCTCACCGGAGCTCAAAACCACCGGCGTTTGCCCGTGCACGGCGTGCCCGCGGCCGCCCGAACCCCCGCCACCGTAGACCGGCCAACAGGACCCTTCCCAACCCCGTCCAACCCTCGGAGAAGACTGTGCACACCTCGGTAAAGCTTCCCGAGCGAGGAATCGGAGTTTGCTTCACCCGAGAGGCCAGTCCACGGTCGCCGGACTCCACCCAACCGCCGGCGAGCGTAGACCGAGTAATCCTCTGCTCCATTCTTTGATTCCTTGTGCACACAGCCTCTACGTCACCCCGTGAAGCTCACCATGCCATTGGATTGAACTAGATCGTCGTGGTTTGGCCGGAGCACCCGCCACCGACGAGAGCACCCGCCTGCGCACGTGGACCGGACGATTCCGGCCACCCCCGCCGTCAAGCCGTACACCGTTGTGACCGCCAGGACCTCCCGGAGCCAACCCCGCCCCTCGCCGGACCTCTCTCACCGCCGGTAAGCCGCGCCACCCTTTTCTTTCTTGCGGGTACTGTTTAAACCTAGGGAGGGACCGCGGGGAGAAGAAGAGAAGGCCAGGGGGTTTTGCGCATTGTCAGTGACTCGGAGGAATAGTAGCGTGAGGGTATAACTGAGAGAGTTAGTTTGGAAATAACCCGAGGACTTCGGTGCAAAGTGGTTTTTCCAGGAAACCTTTTAATAAATCTGATTTAAATTCAAACAGAACTTGAATAATTCATATCTTCTATTTTATTCACCCAAATCAAGTCAAACCAATTTTGCCAGATCTTAAATACTGTAAACTACTTAGGAAAAATATAAAACCCCTAAGTGCTACAGAAAACTTTAGGGTTCTGATTTAATTATTATTTTGGCCAAAAGCTAAATAATAGGAAGAAAAATAGTTGCACTATTTAACTGAGGTTAAGAAAATTTGGAGAAGTACATGACCACTTACTGACCTAATTAAAAATGATAAACCCCTCTGTACACCCCATTAAGGTAGAGTTTGCCATTTATTTTGCATTGTGCTTAAAGTTAAAGAAAATAGGAAAGGTAAATTAAACAAAGAACCAGGAAGCCCCAATATTTTTGTTAGTCTACTTATTCAGTATAGTTTACTAGAAAAATCTATTATACTCTGGTTTAGTACAAAATAATTGGGATACCTTTTACTTTAAGAAAATAAGGAAAACTTAGAAAAACCCTAGAAAAATAACCTCAAGGTGAAAACACCCCAAACCTTGGGAAAATTAATGTTTTGTTATTAAAAACATAGGAAAAATTTGAAATCTGCTGTTTGACATTTTTCAAATAACAAGACAGTAGAAAGTGCCTTTTGGGCATTAAACTTTAGAAAATCACAACTAAATAACCATCAATTTACATTCTGTGATTTTTGGCATAGAAGCTTGTTATTACTGTTAGATGCCAACAAAAATGACCCTTAGGATAGAACCCACCCCTAGTTAAGAGTTGTTGTGCAAAGTGACCCCCTTTGCCCAACTTTTGTTATTTTTGTCCAAGGCATAGTCTTTTTATTCTGAACCTCAAATTCCTAAAACAGACTATAGTGACCAATGGCAACCCACTGTAATGTTTACAGAATTTTTGGAAAACGTTAAACCACTGTTGTAGTTCAAACCCACACTAGAATTCATAAATAGAAAATAAAGAAGGGGAAAATGAATGATGGAAATTAGTGTCACCCTAAAACCCTTTGTGAATTGTCCACTGAATTATATAAGGGAAATACAAA
This sequence comes from Zea luxurians, assembly GCA_029449295.1. NCBI lineage: Eukaryota > Viridiplantae > Streptophyta > Magnoliopsida > Poales > Poaceae > Zea > Zea luxurians. Next base: position 8,228,172 of record JAOPSE010000048.1, on the reverse strand, counting down.
TCCACTATGCTTATCCTTACCAAAACCTAAACCTAGAATGATAAGCCTAAACTACTAAAAGCCACGTATGACCAAGAAAACCCTAAGTTACTAACTAACTTAGTTTTTCTTCCTTTGGCACAATGTTATTAAATCCTGCATAATCATGACATACATATTCATTGCAATTCGATAGACTGTAACCTCGCTGATGGAGAATACGTCCTCGTGCCGGAGCAAGGAGCTGCTCAGGAGGTAGCCCTGGATCCAGCACTAGAGCCTGCACCAGGGGATCTGCCTGCCACTACTTTGGAAGGCAAGCCCCGGTTTATGCATAACCTGTTATTTATGCTATTTTACTATACTTAATGATTGTAGGATTGATTGTGCACTTAGGTGTAGGAGTTGTTTGAAACCCTAGTGTTGGGGACTTGTTCTCAAATGCTATAAATTAAGAACAAGGCAACATAAAATGTTAAATATCAATGCCCTTCGTCCGCTGAAGCATTATCTCCTCAAGGATTTAATGAACTTCGGACGAAGACCATGAGCAGAATATTACGAAGGTTTCACCTTCGTAATCAAACTTACAAAGATAACACAAGGTAAAGTACAATGTGAAACATTAAAGATAGATATATCGGGAATAAGTGACATTGTTCACATATCTTATTATATGAATCTAAAATGCTTGGACATAATGTTTAGGTACATTTATACCTTTGCCTTGACAAATAATAATTCCCGAGTGAAGCGTTTGCAATTACAAGAATGCGTGAACAGTAAAGGAATATTGTTCACTATTTATAGGCACAGGACACAGCCTGTGAGGAATTACAATCATGCCCCTCATAAAAGTTTACAACATTGACTCAGACCCTTATGGACTAAAAGGTCATTCTATCTTTAAGTCGGTTCGATCCCTCATCTTCGGACATGCTATAATACCGAAGCTTCATGAATGGTATCCTCGGCATTACGTTCAAGCAGCTTCAGCCGAAGCTATTTTCTTTCCATAGGACCTTCGCCGACGAAGCATGGTCCCAACAGTAGCCCCTTCGCGGTGCTAGATCGTTTTTCGTAACGAGCTTGATCCGTGAAAAAAGTCTCTTAGGCTTCAGGAAGCCGAAGGTCCGAAAAACACCTTCCCTGAGCTCGTTGCCGAGAAACGATACAGTTTTCGAGCGCGTAGCGGTCCCACCATGCAGGTTCACTATTTTGGTTTTTGTGGCCCACCGTGCAGCGGGTGCGAGCAACTGTTTGCCTGGTGTAAAAATCCTGACGATTCACCTTCTTACCTGCAGCACTATATAAACAGACAGGTAGGTGTGAAGTTACCACAACATTCATTGCTATTGCACTGTTTTGCTGCCAAAAATTTAACCATAGCCGAAGCTTGACTTTCGCATTCAAACGAAGCTCCAGTTTGGTGCCTGCTTCGTCAGAAGAAGAGCTTCAGAAGAAAGGTTATTAATTTCCAAGAAATTTTCAAGAAATTCAAAATCAAATGGCCAGAGCGCGTTCTACTGCTAGAGTTGAGCGCGAAGGAGACGAAGCCGAAGCTGTGGAAACTGTTCCTATCTCGGAAGCAATGAAGCGATCTGGGTTGATGACATCGGAAGACACCCCTGCTGCTGAAGCAGAACAAGCAGATATTGAAGAGACTGATTCTGAAGGTGATCACAGTATCGCAGTACCAAGCAAGCCTAGCCACCTGGACTTCGGAAAGTCAACCATCTCTAAGGCTGACTTTCCTAAGATGGTGAAGTCGGGCTACTTTAGCGAAGATGAGAAAAAGTTGATTCGCTTTGGTGGAGAAGAAACTACCCCAAAGCCACAGAAAGATGAAATAGTGATTTTCAAGAGTTTCCTCAAAGCTGGTTTGAGATTTCCTTTGAATAGGATGATTGCCGATGTGCTAAAGAAGTTTGGGATCTATCTTCATCAACTAACTCCTAACGCTATTGTTAGGCTTAGTGTTTATATTTGGGCTCTCCGAAGCCAGGGGGTGGAACCGTTTGCCGAAGGTTTCTGCCGGGTGCATGAGCTACATTACCAAACCAAAGCCAGAAAGGATGGGTTACATGAAAATTTTGGTTGTTACAATTTTGCCTATCGGAAAACTACAAAATTTCCTGTGATCATCTACCGAAGCAAGTGGCCGGCAGGCTGGAAATCGGAATGGTTCTACGTCAAAGTTGACGATGACAAGGAGAAGCTGGTACAGAGTCCGCTTGAACTGATCTTCGAAGAGACCAGACCCCAATGCAGTATGACACCAGAAGGTCCAACCCAAACCGCGTTGGCTGAATTCAGGATTATTGCAGAGCACATTGGCACTAGAGATTTAGTGCAGGAATTTCTGGCTTTCAAAATATTTCCAACTATGAAGGAATGGGCTATGTCGAAGCTTGAAAGAGAGAAGAAAGAGGGGGAGCTTGTCCAACTGCCCTACCACTATAAGTTCAAGAAATATTTTAAAGCACCCTGCCAAGAATGGCTCGAAACGATCGAAGTGATGAGTACTGAAATTCTTGGGAATTATTCTAAAAAAGAGGATCAATTGATGACAGCAGCCTTCGGCACCCGGCCAAAATGAAGGCTAAACAGAGTGCTTGATGCTATAGGCTTTGAATATCCTGATTATGTGCGGCTCGATAAGGGTGCCGAAGGGCAGAAAAGGAAAAGAGTAGCTAGCACTTTGATTAAAGACGACGAAGATCAACCAAAAAAGAAGAAAGAAAAGTTTGAACCGAAGGTAGCTGCTTCAAGAAAAAGAAAAGCTGCATCTCCAAAGCCTGTATCTCCAGAACCAAAGAGATTGGTCCGAGATGAGGAAGTTCCTGCGACACCTTCTGCTGCCGAAGTAGAAGAAATTCTGAAGGTAATGACTGAATCTTTGTCTGTCAAGCTAAGTCCGCTGGCGCCGGAACTGACGAAGTTTTTTCAGAAGGACAAAGAAGCTTCGGCAGCAGAAAATCCTGCAAAGCCGAAAAAACGCAGAATTATCCAAGTGACAGATGTGATTCATCAGACACCGCCACCGGTATCAGCGTCAAAAATTGTTATTGCCGAGACTACCGAAGCCGAAGCCGCCGTAGCCGAAGCTACCGGGGCCGAAACCACTGAAGTTGCAACTGCCGGAGCCGAAGCTACCGGAGCTGAAGCCGACGAAACTACCGGAGCCAAAGCTACCGGAGCCGAAGCTGGGACCACCGAAGATTCAAACCTGGAAACCACACTTGAAGTTATTGACAATATACTTTTGAAAATGACTGAAGAAGAAGCTGCTGTGGCTGCGGTGAACACGGCTACTGAAAAGGGAAAAGAGCAGGTTGAAGACGTTTTGGAGGAAGGAAATTTTAACTTTCAAGATTTACTTGGACAAGAATTAACAGGTGCTGAAAAAGAGGAGCTGAAGAAATATGTCATATCCTGCGGATATAAACCAGGGTCTATGCTATTTGGTGGGGTCAACGAAGGGAAGCTAAGATGCCTTCGGAATCGCACCGAGGCCAAAGTTGTTAGGACCTTCTCCAAAAGCGTTGGCCTGCCGAAGATAGAAGCGGACCTTTGCAGGTACCAGCAACAACATATCGCCGGTAGCCTGCTCTATGCTAATTTTAAGGTAAAAAATATTATTATTATTTTATTATTATTATTATTATTATTTTTATGTCGTCTTCTGACGAAGGTTGTTTTGGCAGAGTATACTATTAAGTAAAGTGCTAAAAATGCAACAAAATCTTGAAGAGGAGAAGAACAAAGTTATCATCAAAGATTTAGAAGAAAAAGTTGAAAATTACGAAGCTGTTCTGAAGAAGAAGGACTTCACCATTCAAGACCTTGAAATCATAGCTAAAGAACACGAAGGTGCCCTAGAAAAGAAAGACTTTGTCATTCAGTCTATGGAAGGCTCCTTGGCTGAAGTCCAAGCCGAAAATGACAGTTTAAAGAATGAATTACTCAAAAAGTCAGAAAAATTTGAGCAAGAAAAGAAGAACCTTGAAACAAGTCTCAAGACTGAGATCGAGAAAAAAATCAAATTTGCAAAAATCATTGAAGGAACTTCAAGAGAAATGCCTAAATTTCGGCAGCCGATGCGTGCAACGGCTGAAGGATGTGTTTCACTCTATCGAAGCCAGTTCTGAAAAATTTTCACCTTCAGCTGAAAACCTGCCCAGCACCTTGGAATATATTGAAGGCAAGGTTGATGCTCTTGACGAAGTTATTGCTGGGCATGCTGACTTCTGCGCCCTGGTAGCTTCTCGAGGCACAGCTACCGCTTTTCTGAAGGCTGGCTGTACGCACGGAAAAATTGTGAATAGACCAAACTTCAGCTTGTCAGCAGCAGACTTGGTTGATATCCCAAGCCTAGCCCGAAGCATCGGAAATAGATTTATGACCCAAATTTGGGTAAATGGCGGGTGAAAAATGGCTGGTGACGAAGCTCGAAGTCACCTTAAGCCAGTGAGAAACTTATATTTGTTACTTTTACCTTCTCCTTGAAATTTGCACCTTTCTTATTCTGTTCTTTAATATGTGCAGGATGACGAAGCTGAAGTATGACGAAGTTGAAGTATGACGAAGCTGAAGTATGACGGCCTGAAGCTTAATAGTTGCTATAATAGACTTCCCTGCAAAAAATTCTGGAGAGATCCTTGTAATATAATTATGGAAAAACTTATGTAAATTTGTACATACCTTGTAATATATCTTGTCTCCTTTATCCGCGTACAATCTGCTTTGCTATGAACGAAACTACACTTTTGAGCCGAAGGCGAAAAACACCTTCCCTTCTTTTTGTACACAACGAAGCATAAAAATTTTCCTCTTTCTTCAAAGTTTTTCCTCATTGCCGAAGCATCTATATTTTTTGTGTGGTATGATGATGATGATTCTATATATGTCTAAATGAATGTTTATGAATGCAAATGACATGATGTAATGTATCGTGCAGATGAAGATCGGAACACATATTCAAAAACCATAATCATAGCCCTTCATCCCCTTGAGAATGATTCAAATCTTATTGCCGTTTACTTTTCGGCTCCACCGTTTACTTTTCGGTGTATCAGCGCTGACTTTTCGCTGTAAGCCTCCCTTAGGAGCTTCTTCGCCTTTTACTTTCAGCGGAATCAGCGTTTATTTTTCGCTGTAAGCCTCCCTTAGGAGCTTCTTCGCCTTTTATTTTCGGCGGAATCAGCGTTTATTTTTCGCTGTAAGCTCTGCATTCCCTTAGGAACGACTTTTGAGCTTCTCCCTGTTTTCTTTTCTTTTTCCTTTGCATTTACATTTACATTTTTTGGGGGATATCACTCTTATAGAATTGAAATAAGGAAAAGAAAAATTACATGTTGCGGCCCCATTAAAAACCTTTCTCCCCCTTTGGAAAGTAAAAGGGTGCCACAAAAAAGAATAGAAAAAATTACATCAAGCTAATCATAATATCGCCGAAGCTCATCCGCATTCCATGATCTAGGAATGTCGTTGTCGTCCATATCCTTCAATCTGTAGGAACCGGGTCTTGACGAAGATACTACCAAAAAAGGTCCTTCCCACTTCAGCTGTAATTTGCCTACTGTGTCAGGGTTGGCTACTCTTCGAAGCACCAAGTGTCCTGGTTCAATGTTCTTCAGCCTAACCTTTCTGTCACGCCATTTTATTGTTTCAGCTTGATATTTGTTGATGTTTTCCACAGCTTGAAGCCTGATCCCTTCTATAGCATCTTTTTCCACAGAGTAATTAGCTTCGTCTTCGCCTTCTGTCGAAGCTACTGTTCTTATTGGTCCTGCTTTGGCTTCTTCCGGGGTTATTGCCTCGTCACCAAACAATAGTTTGAATGGCGTAAAGCCTGTTGATCTTGACACTGTTGTATTATGGCTCCACACTACTTTGATTAATTTGTCTGGCCACTTTCCCCTGGGCTGATTGAAGATTAACTTCATTATTCCTGTCATAATGATCCCATTAGCTCTTTCAACAAGTCCGTTTGACTCCGGATGTCGAACTGATGCAAAATGGATCTTCGTGCCAATTTGATCACAAAATTCTCTGAAAGCTTCAGAATCAAACTGTGTCCCATTATCCACAGTAATGGCCTTCGGCACTCCGAAGCGACAAACAATATTTTGCCAGAAAAACTTTTGAATAGTAACCGAAGTTATTGTGGCTAAAGGCTTTGCCTCAATCCACTTAGAAAAATATTCCACTGCCACTACAACATATCTTAAGTTCCCCTGTGCTGGTGGTAATGGACCTAGCAAATCAAGGCCCCACCTTTGCAACGACCAAGTGGGTTGTATTAATTGAGTTAAGGACGAAGGTTGTTTTTGATCTCTTGCACATTTCTGACAACCTTCACACTTTTGGACTAAATCCGCTGCATTCGAAGCTGCCTTTGGCCAATAAAATCCTTGACGAAAAACTTTTCCGAGCAAAGGCCTAGATCCAATGTGAGATCCACACAGGCCTGCGTGTATTTCCTTCATCAATTCTACGCCTTCGGCTCTGGATAAACACTTGAGTAACGGGGAACAGACCCCACGCTTGTATAGTTCCCCTTCTATTATGACATATGGTCGAGCTCTTGCTTCTATCCTCCTGTTATAAGCTTCGTCATCTGAAAGAAAATTACCCTGAAGGAAAGAGATGATTTCAGTTCTCCAATCTTCACTATAGACAGGGGATATGTTGAGGACCGCTCTTTCAAGAAGCTCGACCGAAGGTGCTTTTATTGTTTCGAAAAATACTTCCGAAGGTAAGGGCAGCCCCTGTGCTGCTGACTTGGCTAATAGATCAGCATATTCATTTTCTCCATGAGGAATATTTTTAACAGAGAATCCTTCGAAGGAAGCCTCAATCCTTCGGACTGTATCTAAATATTTTTCAAGCTTCGGATCTCTTGCTTTATAGCTCTTGTCAATATGACCAGAAATAACTTGGGAATCAGTTTTAAGAATGGCCCTTCTGATTCCCATTGCCTTTAACTTCCGAAGACCCAAGAGCAGAGCTTCGTACTCAGCAATATTGTTTGTGCAACTAAAATCAAGTCTTGTCGCATAACAAGTTTTAACTTTGGAAGGTGAAACCAACACAGCAGCTGCTCCCGCTCCGAAGGTTCCCCAAGACCCATCGCAAAACACTGTCCATACTTCGGCATCTTTATTCATTTCTTCCTCCTGAGCCCCTGGCGTCCAGTCAGCAATGAAGTCTGCCAACGCTTGGGACTGAATCGAAGATCTATGCACATAATCAATACAAAATTCATTGAGCTCTGCAGCCCATTTTCCAATCCTTCCAGTAGCTTCTCGATTTCTCATAATATCCTTCAACGGTTGTGAAGAAGGAACAATTATATTGTAAGCTTGAAAATAATGCTGAAGCTTCCTGGAGGCCATCAAAACAGCATACAATACCTTCTCCAATTCTGTATAATTTTTCTTTGATAGACTTAGAACTTCTGATACAAAGTATATTGGGGCTTGCTTTTTGACTTGACCTTCAAGCTTCTCCTGGACAAGTGCTGCACTTACTGCTGAGTGCGAAGCTGCCACATATAACAAAAGAGGAGCCCCTGGCGTTGGTGGAGTTAGTGTTGTTAGATCTATCAAGTACTGCTTCAGCTCTTCGAAGGCTCTCTGCTGGACTGGTCCCCATTGAAAAACTTCGGCTGACTTCAGTACTTTGAAAAATGGTAAATTTCTCTCTGCTGATCTAGATATGAATCTGTTGAGAGATGCCAGTCTTCCTGTCAATCTTTGAGCTCCCTTCTTTGTACTTGGTGGTTCCATTCGAAGGATAGCTTCGATTTTGTTTGGATTAGCCTCAATTCCTTTTGTTGAAACTAGGCAACCAAGAAATTTCCCCTTCTTCACTCCGAAGACACATTTTTCTGGATTCAGCTTTAAACCAGCCTGTCTAAAATTAGCGAAGGTCTCCTGCAGATCAGCAATGTGATTATCTTGCTTCGTGCTTTTTACAATGATATCATCAACATAAGTTAGCACATTCCTGCCTATCTGAGAATGAAGAACCTTCGCTATCATTCTGCTGAAGCTTCCTCCAGCATTCTTAAGCCCCTCAGGCATCCGAAGGTAACAATATGTTCCACTAGGGGTTATAAAGCTAGTTTTCGGCTCATCCTCCTTCTTCATCCAAATTTGGTGATAGCCTGAATAACAATCCAGCAGACTCATAAGCTCTGATGAAGCTGCTGCATCAACTAGGGAATCTATCCTTGGCAATGGAAACTCGTCCTTCGGACAGGCCTTATTGAGATCAGTAAAATCGATACACATCCTCCATTTACCATTGGCCTTCTTTACCATAACAGTGTTAGCCAGCCATTCTGGGTATTTTACCTCTCTGATAACTCCGGCACTGAGGAGTCTTTTCACTTCATTCCGAGCACCTTCAGCCTTGTCATCAGACATCTTCCGAAGCCTCTGCTTTCTGGGTCTGAAGGATGGATCAACATTGAGCGAGTGTTCAATAACATCCCTGTTAACTCCGCAAAGATCATTAGCTGACCAAGCAAAAACATCTTTGTTGTTGAACAAAAACCTTATCAAGGTTTTGTCATGTTCTTCGGACAGCTGAGATCCCAAGAGCACCTTCTGCTCTGCTATATCCTCACACAAGAGCATGGGCTTCGGCTGATCTGCCGAAGCAGCTTTTTCCCTTCTGAACTTGTATTGCTCACAAGCTTCAGCTCCATCTATGTTATGGATTGCTTTTGAGTCTGTCCAATTTCCTTCGGCCCTTCTGGTAGCTTCCTGACTTCCATGAATAGCAATGGGCCCTTGGTCCGAAGGTATCTTCATGCAAAGATAAGCTGGATGAAGAATTGCTTCGAAGGCATTGAGAGTACCATGACCAATGATTGCATTGTAAGGGTATTCCATATCAACAATATCAAATACAACTTGTTCAGTCCTTGTGTTGTTAATGAATCCGAAGGTTACTGGCATTGTGATTTTTCCAAGTGCTACGATTTGCCTTCCTCCGAAGCCACAAAGGGGATGTGTGGCATCATGGATTTTGTCTTCGGGCTCTTGCATCTATCTGAAGGCCTTAGCAAATATGATATCAGCTGCGCTTCCTGTATCAACCAAAACATTATGGACCAGAAATCCTTTGACCACACAAGAGATAACCATAGCATCGTTGTGTGGGTAATCCTTGAGTTGAAGATCCTCTTGAGAGAAGGTAATTGGAATGTGAGACCATCTTGACTTGATGAAGGGTCCTTGCACCCCGACATGCTGTACCCTTCTCTGTGCCTCCTTCTTCTGCTTCTTGTTGGCTGTCTCTGAGCATGAACCGCCTGTTATCGGGAGTACCAGCTTCAGAGCCGAAGCAGCTCCAGCTTGATTGTTGAACGAAGCCATCAGCTCAAAAAAGTGGAAGTGAGTTCACCGACGGTGGGCGCCAATGTTGGGGACTTGTTCTCAAATGCTATAAATTAAGAACAAGGCAACATAAAATGTTAAATATCAATGCACTTCGTCCGCTGAAGCATTATCTCCTCAAGGATTTAATGAACTTCGGACGAAGACCATGAGCAGAATATTACGAAGGTTTCACCTTCGTAATCAAACTTACAAAGATAACACAAGGTAAAGTACAATGTGAAACATTAAAGATAGATATATCGGGAATAAGTGACATTGTTCACATATCTTATTATATGAATCTAAAATGCTTGGACATAATGTTTAGGTACATTTATACCTTTGCCTTGACAAATAATAATTCCCGAGTGAAGCGTTTGCAATTACAAGAATGCGTGAACAGTAAAGGAATATTGTTCACTATTTATAGGCACAGGACACAGCCTGTGAGGAATTACAATCATGCCCCTCATAAAAGTTTACAACATTGACTCAGACCCTTATGGACTAAAAGGTCATTCTATCTTTAAGTCGGTTCGATCCCTCATCTTCGGACATGCTGTAATACCGAAGCTTCATGAATGGTATCCTCGGCATTACGTTCAAGCAGCTTCAGCCAAAGCTGGTTTCTTTCTGTAGGACCTTCGGCGACGAAGCATGGTCCCAACACCTAGTTGCACGATCTCAGGAATCCTGTTGAGATGAATACTAGTATGCTAGGTCGAGGTAGCTGCTTTATTAATTAGGATCTCGGTAGAAGTCGAGTGATTTTTCTAGCACTCGCGCGAGGTCAGGAAATTGGTTGTATCCACTTTCTTATCATAATGATGCTGGTTGTGGACAACAATCCATGGGGATTGGTTGTCCACGGGATAAAAATTTGAATAAGGATTAAGGTGTGGTACCGTGAGTCAAGCGTTTGAACGTACTAAACACATACCGAGAAATATGGTAAATCGGTAAGCCTAGTACCTGAGTGAACCTGCCCGCAGACATATCCCCTCACGCGACCTGAGACGTGGTCTCCCATTCCGGTTATGGTGGGTACAAGTGCGGTCACTGCACGACGGCAGTCGGGGTCAGTGAGGCATTGTACGCCAAGGCGGTGAGCCCTGATCTGTTGCCAGGGAATCGATGGGTGTGGTTGATGTGTGTGGGGACGGAGTGCCCCTACATGTCGTGTGTTTAGGTTTACCTTGCAAGGATAAAAACTTGATTCGAATCGTCTGCTTCTCGCAGCTAATGAGACTGCTTGATCCATGCTGCTACATTGAGTAACAAGTGGAAATATGATGAGTTGATACAAGATGTTGATTGCTAAAGATGCTTGCTACTATGTATGAGTAGATAGTACATATTTAGCCTTAAGAGAGTCACACTTAAATTTGACAAAGCTAAAACTTGATTTAGAAACTCAGCTAGAGGTAGAGGAGTAGACTCCTCACACCGGGTATGTCTAGCTGAGTATTAGTATACTCAGCCTTGCTTGTGGCATAATTTTACAGGTTCTTTGGAGGACATGGTTGCTGGAATGACTTAGCCGTCCATCTTGCCACCGGGTTGGACTATCGAGTGGGACCCCGCCTCGGCTGAGGAGGAGCATGAGGAGTGATGGGACATGCTTCCCCATCCCTCCATTTATTTATCGTTAGTTTTATTCCGCTGCACTTCGAACAATGATGACTATTTTCACAAAAACTCCGATGATGATGTAATAAATTTAATACTCCTTTATGTATGGTTTTATGCTTTATTGTATTTGCTCTGTGACTCACCGTCGAGTGAGATTGTGGTACTTGATCCTGTCAGTGGCCTTGTCGGACTAGATCCGAGGGATTGACGGGTTATTCCCATTTAAGTGTGGTCTAGCCTTTGAGGTGGGACTTAGGCACTTAAGTTGGAATAATTCGGGCAGTTCCGCCACAGCTGGTATCGGAGCTTGTACCACCACAGAGGAATCAATAAACTATAAATATCATCCTTTTTCCAAAGTAAAACTTGATAGAAACAAAGGTTGGATAGATCGTAGGACGATCAGGATAGACCTAGGACGTGAAGCCTTAGGAGGATAGAGGGGTAGTTAGGTGGCTAAGTGATTGAGACCTACAAGCTACTATAAGGGATGGGAGTTTTTCCCTATTTCCTTTATATTGATGTGAGATCGTTTAGGACGAGCATGCATGCATTCTTAATTAAACTAATGGATAAATTGAGTAACGACTTTAATACAAACTGATGACCAACTAAGTACCCCAGTACCATTGTTGTAGTTAGAGAGAGGCTGAGTTGTGTTTCCTTTTTCTTTTTGTAATTCTTTTTCTTTTACTTACGCTTAACCGTACACAGATGACTTCCCACGGATCCTCAGACGAAGGGAATGCACTGTCCCACACTAATGGGCTTGCACGAGAGGGCTTTCCCCGTATTTTGTGGGAGGTACTTCAGGGAGCTGGTTACACTACGCCTCCCCAGTACGCGGTGCAGCAGTTCGAGAAGCACCGAGTGCCCCGCTGTAGGGTGAGGATGACCCTGGAGCCTCATCCCCTGCAGCCAGGCTGGCGTTCGCTGGACTCTGAGTCCTTTGGATACCGGGCTGAGGATACGATCAAGGCAATTGCTCTGCACGGGTTGACCACTTTCTGTGGATTCCACCCCTTGGAGCTGTCCACCCACCCCGTTGGCTTGTTCCCCACGGAGAAGGAGGACGACCCAATGTGGAAGGACCGAGTGGAGCATGCCAAGGACATCTGGGCTATCTACCCAGGTCAGACTGCTCACTTGACAGTGTGGTGCATGAATGCCCTGTACCGTCTGCAAGTGATGCGTGGTGAGGCAATGCCCCATCTGATGGCACTGTTGGAGGCAACTAAGATCACCCTGGATAACAGAGAGGAGCTTGTGGTTGATTTGTCCACTGAGATGGTGGAAAAAGACTTACAGGTGGAGCAGCTGTCAAATGAGATCCAAGAGCTGGAGGAATTAGTGGGAACAAGGGAGAACACCATCGAGGTTCTCGAGGATCAGCTTATCAACACCCAGCAGCAGCTTGCCGAGGCTAATGAGCACCTGGATATGCATCACCAGGAGATCCAGGACATGGAGGCCAACGAGGACGTCGACATTGAGGGAGGAGAGGAGCCTGCCTCCAGTTTGGACACTGCTGGCTCAGGGAGACCACCTTCCCCCAAGTCGAGTGTTGCCTCGTTCGCTCACTAGGTGTCAGGGGTAGAGCTAGAAATCGGTAATGGTGGGACTCCTCGAAGCTAGCTTAGCTTTTGCACCCTTGGGGTACTAGGCTAGATAGAGTTGAGTCTTTTGGGCTATTGATGTAATCGTGATAAACTCTTTTGGAAGTATGGTTGATGAATGGTGTTAGTCTTAATTTGAGAAGAAAAGTTTGTGCCATGTGGAATCCTTTATGATTATGCAAGAATCTATCCGTTTCTCCTTTTGACTCTCTCATCGTGCTTGAACCTTGACCCTCAAAGATGTGTATTAAGTATATATGTGATTTTTCAGATGGCCGGGAGAGCGCGTCGTGGTCAGAATGAGCACGTTCCTCCACCGCCGCCACCGCCTCCCACTCTGCAGGAGCTAATGGCTCAGCAGAATAAGATCTTGAGGCAGCTAGCTCAGCGCCAGCCACCACCTCAGCACTATGGTGGTGGAGATCATTAGCGTCACCCCGCGGCAGCCACCTACCAGGAGTTCCTCAGTACCCAGCCACCATTGTTCACCAGGGCAGAGGACCCACTGGATGCGGATGTATGGTTGAGAGTAGTGGAATCCAAATTCCCGCTACTCCATGGAGTTTGTTCAGAGGTCACTAAAGTCAGGTTCGCCACCCAGCAGCTTCGCGGACCCGCAAGGACTTAATGGGACCATTTTCTTGCTATGCAGCCAGATGACCGAGAGGTGGAATGGAGAGAATTCAAGGCAGCTTTCAGGGGGCACCATATACCAGCCAGTATTATGGATCGAAAGCTCAACGAGTTTCTGGCACTCACTCAGGGAAACAGGACAGTGTTGCAGTATGCTCAGGCCTTTAATGATCTGTGCCAGTATGCTGGGTATCATGCAGACACGGACGAGAAGAAAAGGGACAGGTTCAGACGGGGGCTCAGCACTAAGCTCCGTGACCGTCTCAACACCGTCAGGGCCAACAACTATAATGAGTTAGTCAACATGTCCATTTCTCAGGAGGACTGTATCAGAGCCCGTCAGGCGGAAAAGAAGAGGAAGACCCCTGTGGCAGGACCCTCAGCTCAGCCACAGCGCTTCAGGATTGTGTCTGACACTCAGAACAGGGGACCTCAGCAGCAGCAAGGCACCCAACCACACCCAGTATCTAGCTCAGAGGAACAATCAACAGCAGCAGCAATATCGCCAGGCAAATGACAACAGGTGTTTCACATGTGGCAACACCGGACATTATGCCAAGAATTGCCCCAGAAACCAGCAGAGGCAGGGGCAGAATGTTAATCAGAATCAAGGCAAGAGACAGAAGGTGCAAGTGAGGCAGGGCAGGCCGAACTTCACCACCATGGCTGATATTCCAGAGGGAGCACCTGTCATGACTGGTATCTTTACAGTTTTGAATTATCCTGCTATTACTCTTTTTGATTCTGGTGCATCGCATAGTTTTATTAGTGCCAAATTTAGTGCCTAGTGTCAGTTACCTTTTCACCACACCAATGGGGGTATTGCAATTTCAACACTAGGAGGCAGGGTTGCCACATACCAAATCAACAAGAATGTGCCTATAAAGTTTGGTAGTCTGATAATTAAAACCAACCTCCTCATTTTGGGTTTGGATAGTGTGGATGTCATATTGGGAACTGACTGGTTGACCAAACATCAGGCAGTGATTGATATTGCAGCTAGGGCCATTGAAGTGCACTCACCGACCTGTGGTGAAACCACACTATTTTTGCCCGACCAAGGTTGTGCCCGTTCTTGTGCTTTCGTTATGATAGAATCCCCAGTGGAAAAGATCCCAGTGGTCTGTGACTACCCAGATGTTTTTCCGAATGAATTGCCAGGAATGCCACCTGATAGAGACATCGATTTCGCAATTGAATTGCAACCTGGGACTGCTCCTATCTCTAAGAGACCCTATAGGATGCCTCCCGCGGCAGAACTGAAAAAGCAACTGCAAGAGTTGTTGGACAAGGGGTTCATTCGCCCAAGTACTTCACCATGGGGATGTCCGGCATTATTTGTGAAGAAAAAGGATGAGAGTTTGAGAATGTGTGTTGATTACCACCCTCTCAATGCGGTGACCATCAAAAACAAATACCCACTGCCCCGCATCGATGTTCTGTTTGATCAGTTGGTGGGATCCAAAGTGTTCTCCAAGATAGATCTTCGCTCGGGTTACCATCAGATCAAGATCCATGCCAGTGATATTCCCAAGACGGCCTTCTCTACCAGATATGGGCTCTATGAGTTTTTGGTGATGTCTTTTGGGCTGACCAATGCCCTGGCTTATTTTATGTACCTGATGAACTCAGTATTCATGCCAGAGCTGGACAAATTCGTGGTCGTTTTCATTGACGATATTCTTGTGTATTCCAAGAATGAAGCCGAGCACACTAGACATTTGCATACAGTACTTCAGAGACTGCGTGACCATCAGTTGTATGCCAAATTGTCTAAATGTGAATTCTGGCTGAAGGAAATTAAATTCTTGGGTCACACAATTTCTCAGGATGTGATATCTGTTGATCCTGAGAAGGTACAAGAGGTGATGGATTGGAAACCCCCGACTACAGTAAGGCAGATTCGGAGTTTTCTCGGATTGGCAGGGTATTATCGACGATTTATTCCGGATTTCTCCAGAATTGCCAAACCAATGACTTAACTATTGAAGAAAGGAGTCAAGTATGATTGGAGCCAGAAGTGTGAAGAATCCTTTCATACACTAAGGCAGCATTTGACAACGGCCCCAGTGCTAGCTCAACCTGATAACACCAAGCCCTTTGAAGTTTATTGTGATTCTTCTGGTACTAGATTGGGATGTGTCTTAATGCAAGATAACAGAGTAATTGCTTATGCCTCCCGAGCACTCAGACCCCATGAGCAGAACTACCCTACACATGATCTGGAGTTAGCAGCCGTGGTTCATGCTCTCAAGATACGGAGACACTACTTGATGGGAGCTCACTGTAACATTTACACTGATCACAAGAGTCTCAAATACATTTTCACTCAGGCAGATCTTAACATGAGGCAGAGGAGATGGTTGGAGTTAATCAAGGACTATGATTTGGAGGTGCATTACCACCCTGGTAAAGCCAATGTTGTGGCAGATGCCTTGAGCAGAAAGGCCCAATGCAATTGTATGAGCATGGATGCAAGAGCGACCACCCTGTGTGATGAGTTGTGCAAGCTGAACCTGGAGGTTGTTTCTTCAGGTGATTTAAATTATATCTCGGTGGAGCCCACATTACAAGAGCAAATAGTCAGGGCACAGATTGAAGACAAGGGTGTGCAGGTTATCAAAGAAATGATCAAGCAGAAGGCAGAGAAATACAAGTGCTTCCGTCAGGACAGCAAGGGAATTCTATGGTTTGGAGATCGATTGGTTGTTCCCAAGGACCCTGAGCTCAGAAAGAAGATATTGGATGAAGCTCACCTTTCAAAATTCTCCATGCACCCCGGCAGCAACAAGATGTATCATGATCTCAGATCCTTATACTAGTGGACCAGAATGAAGAGGGAGATTGCCAAGTACATATCCGAGTGTGACACCTGCCAGAGGATCAAAGCCAGTCATTTGAAGGCAGCAAGCCCTTTGCAACCCCTTCCCATACCATCTTGGAAATGGTAGGACATTTGCATGGACTTCATCGTGGGATTGCCCAACACCTCCAGGCACCATGATTCCATTTGGGTCATTGTGGACAGATTGACCAAGTCAGCTCATTTCTTGCCAGTACACACCACCCACAGGACGGAGAAGTATGCGGAAATCTACATTGACCAGATAGTTCGTTTGCATGGAATACCAAGGACTATAGTATCAGACAGAGGAGCACCATTTGTGGCACGATTTTGGGAGCAATTGCAAGAATCACTTGGGACCCATGTAATACGAAGCTCAGCATACCATCCCCAAACAGATGGCCAGACCGAAAGGGTAAATCAGATTTTGGAAGACATGTTGAGGGCATGTGCGCTACACTATGGAAGGGATTGGGACAAGTGTCTTTCTTTGGTAGAGTTTTCCTATAATAACAGCTACCAGTCCAGTTTAAAAATGGCACCTTTTGAAGCCTTGTATGGGAGAAGGTGTAGGACCCCGCTAATTTGGTCTCAAGCAAGAGAGAGGGAAATATTTGGGCCAGATTTGGTACTTGAAGCAGAGGAAAAGGTCAGAGTCATCAAGAAGAACTTAGAAGCTGCTCAGGCCAGGCAAAAGAGCTATCATGATAAGAGGCGGAAGCCTCTATAGTTTGAAGTGGGAGAGCATGTTTATCTTAAGGTGTCACCCACCAAGGGTGTCCAGAGATTTGGAATCAAGGGCAAGTTAGCTCCTCGCTACATTGGGCCCTACGAGATCAAGGAAACTTGTGGACCAGTAACATATCAATTGAAGTTGCCACCACACATGTCAGTTGTTCATGATGTGTTCCATGTGTCTCAGCTGCGGAAATGTGTCCGCCTACCCACTGAAGTGCTATCTGAGCCAGACATTGAAATAGAACCAGACTTGTCCTATCAAGAGTACCCCGTCAAAGTATTGGATCAGAAAGAGAGATCAACGCGGGCAAGGTCGATCAAAATGTATAAGGTTCAGTGGAGTCACCATTCAGTGCAAGAAGCTACATGGGAGACTGAGGATTTTCTACACTCTCACTTCCCCGACTTTCTGCCCAAAGGAGTCGGCACGTAAACCCCAAAACCCCACCCCCACCTGCCCTTTGAATACAACTATAAGAAAAACTTAGATGATAAGGGTAGGCTAAGTTGTGGTTTTAACTTAAAAAGGACTTCCTTCTGAAGTCGCAAAGAGAATGACATTCGAAGAGCAGTTAACAAGAGAAACTTGGATTAAGGGAAGGGTAACACACCAGCACACCTTCATAGCACCCCCAATAATCTCGGGGCGAGATTCCTTTAAGGGGGGAGGGCTGTAACACCCCAGTTGTTACCAGGGTGCTGGCTTCCTAATGGCACATATACCTATTATCACATGTGGTTAAAACTTGGAGGAGAGGGAGCACTTAAGACCTTGGAAGCATGAGTGGGTTAAGAAATGCCAAGGACCAAAGCATTACCCAAGCTTTTAGGCAATAATCACCTTGGGCAAGGAAGGATTGAACCTTGGGCCCCCTCTCTTGAAGCCTTTAGTTGAGAGAAAGATTAGGCAAATGCACATTTCATAATTTAAACCCTTAACCAAAGTTTAAGAGTACCAAAATGTTTACAAAAGACAGAAAAGGAACTTTACAAAAAGACCCCTAAATCAGCCCCCAAGTGGAGAACACTATGGAATCACCCCCCCCATTCCTTCTAAGTCCAAAAGCAACCCTAATCTAGAGATCAGGGGTGTTCACCTAGATAATGGCACCAAAACCCCAGGGTCTAAATAACAAAAAGGAGCCAAATTATCTAAGGAACCCCCTGGAAGAGTTTGAACCCAAGCCAAGACCGTTTGACACGAGTTGGCACCTGTTTTGTCTCGGGATGAACAGTGCAGACAGACAAGACTTGGCGCCACCATATCTTCTAAACCAGACCCGATCTTCCCTTGGAACTCACATGAACTAGGTAGCCCTAGGCGCAGGGAAGAAATCTTACACAAGCCCTATGGCAAGATTCGCACGTTTGGCTGCTCAGCAGGCGCAAGAACAAGGGCAGAAAGCAACGACCACATGTTCGACGCGCTCTGGGCTCGCCAGAGCACGCCCGACGCGCGCCCCGCGTGCCCCGCGTCGCGCCAAAGCCCAGTCGGTGCCATGGCCCTCGCCCGCGCCTATAAAGCACCCAGGGACTTCGACCGTACCCCTCCGCACGCGCTCGACCTCACCGGAGCCCAAAACCACCTGCGTTTACCCGTGCACGGCGTGCCCGTGGCCGCCCGAACCCCCGCCACCGTAGACCGGCCAACAGGACCCTTCCCAACCCCGTCCAACCCTCGGAGAAGACTGTGTACACCTCGGTGAAGCTCCCCGAGCGAGGAATCAGAGTTTGCTTCGCCGGAGAGGCCAGTCCACGATCGCTGGACTCCACCCGACCGCCGGCGAGCGTAGACCGGGTAATCCTCTGCTCCATTCTTCGATTCCTTGTGCACACAGCCTCTACGTCACCCCGTGAAGCTCACCATACCATTGGATTGAACTAGATCGTCGTGGTTTGGCCAGAGCACCCGCCGCCGACGAGAGCACCCGCCTGCGCACGTGGATCGGACGATTCCGGCCACCCCCGCCGTCGAGCCATACACCGTTGTGACCGCCAGGACCTCCCGGAGCCAACCCCGCCCCTCGCCGGACCTCTCTCACCGCCGGTAAGCCGCGCCGCCCTTTTCTTTCTTGCGGGTACTGTTTAAACCTAGGGAGGGACCGCGGGGGAGAAGAAGAGAAGGCTAGGGGGTTTTGCGCATTGTCAGTGACTCGGAGGAATAGTAGCGCGAGGGTATAACTGAGAGAGTTAGTTTGGAAATAACCCGAGGACTTCGGTGCAAAGTGGTTTTTCCAGGAAACCTTTTAATAAATCTGATTTAAATTCAAACAGAACTTGAATAATTCATATCTTCTATTTTATTCACCCAAATCAAGTCAAACCAATTTTACGAAAACTTTAGGGTTCTGATTTAATTATTGTTTTGGCCAAAAGCTAAATAATAGGAAGAAAAATAGTTGCACTATTTAACTGAGGTTAAGAAACTTTGGAGAAGTACATGACCACCTACTGACCTAATTAAAAATGATAAACCCCTCTGTACACCCCATTAAGGTAGAGTTTGCCATTTATTTTACATTGTGCTTAAAGTTAAAGAAAATAGGAAAGGTAAATTAAACAAACAACCAGGGAGCCCCCATATTTTTGTTAGTCTACTTATTCAGTATAGTTCACTAAACAAATCTATTATACTCTGGTTTAGTACAAAATAATTGGGATACCTTTTATTTTAAGAAAACAAGGAAAACTTAGAAAAACCCTAGAAAAATAACCTCAAGGTGAAAACACCCCAAACCTTGGTAAAATTATTGCTTTGTTATTAAAAACATAGGAAAAATACGAAATCTGCTGTTTGACATTTTTCAAATAACAAGACAGTAGAAAGTGCCTTTTGGGCATTAAACTTTAGAAAATCACAACTAAATAACCATCAATTAACTTTCTGTGATTTTTGGCACAGAAGCTTGTTATTACTGTTAGATGCCAACAAAAATGACCCTTAGGATAGAACCCACCCCTAGTTAAGAGTTGTAGTGCAAAGTGACCCCCTTTGCCCAACTTTTGTTATTTTTGTCCAAGGCATAGTCTTTTTATTCTGAACCTCAAATTCCTAGAACGGACTATAGTGACCAATGGCAACCCACTGTAATTTTTATAGAATTTTTGAAAAACGTTAAACCACTGTTGTAGTTCAAACCCACACTAGAATTCATAAATAGAAAATAAAGAAGGGGGAAATGAATGATGGAAATTAGTGTCACCCTAAAACCCTTTGTGAATTGTCCACTGAATTATATAAGGGAAATACAAATCCACTATGCTTATCCTTACCAAAACCTAAACCTAGAATGATAAGCCTAAACTACTAAAAGCCACGTATGACCAAGAAAACCCTAAGTTACTAACTAACTTAGTTTTTCTTCATTTGGCACAATGTTATTAAATCCTGCATAATCATGACATACATATTCATTGCAATTCGATAGACTGTAACCTCGCTGACGGAGAATACGTCCTCGTGCCGGAGCAAGGAGCTGCTCAGGAGGTAGCTGCTTTATTAATTAGGATCTCGATAGAAGTCGAGTGATTTTTCTAGCACTCGCGCGAGGTCAAGAAATTGGTTGTATCCACTTTCTTATCATAATGATGCTGGTTGTGGACAACAATCCATGGGGATTGGTTGTCCACGGGATAAAAATTTGAATAAGGATTAATGTGTGGTACCGTGAGTCAAGCGTTTGAACGTACTAAACACATACCGAGAAATATGGTAAATCGGTAAGCCTAGTACCTGAGTGAACCTGCCCGCAGACATATCCCCTCACGCGACCTGAGACATGGTCTCCCATTCTGGTTATGGTGGGTACAAGTGTGGTCACTGCACGACGGCAGTCGGGGTCAGTGAGGCATTATACGCCAAGGCGGTGAGCCCTGATTTGTTGCCAGGGAATCGATGGGGACGGTTGATGTGTGTGGGGACGGAGTGCCCCTACATGTCGTGTGTTTAGATTTACCTTGCAAGGATAAAAACTTGATTCGAATCGTCTGCTTCTCGCAGCTAATGAGACTGCTTGATCCATGCTGCTACATTGGGTAACAAGTGGAAATATGATGAGTTGATACAAGATGTTGATTGCTAAAAATGCTTGCTACTATGTATGAGTAGATAGTACATATTTAGCCTTAAGAGAGTCACACTTAAATTTGACAAAGCTAAAACTTGATTTAGAAACTCAGCTAGTGCTTTTGGCAAACAAACCCCACAGCCAAACAGCTGCATGTCTAGAGGTAGAGGAGTAGACTCCTCACACCGGGTAAGTCTAGATGAGTATTAGTATACTCAGCCTTGCTTGTGGCATAATTTTATAGGTTCTTTGGAGGACATGGTTGCTGGAGTGACTTGGCCGTCCATCTTGCCACCAGGTTGGACTGTCGAGTGGGACCCCGCCTCGGCTGAGGAGGAGCATGAGGAGTGATGGGACAGGCTTCCCCATCCCTCCCTCCATTTATTTATCGTTAGTTTTATTCCGCTGCACTTCGAACAATGATGACTATTTTCACAAAAACTCCGATGATGATGTAATAAATTTAATACTCCTTTATGTATGGTTTTATGCTTTATTGTATTTGCTCTGTGACTCACCATCGAGTGAGATTGTGGTACTTGATCCTGTCAGTGGCCTCGTCGGACTAGATCCGAGGGATTGACGGGTTATTCCCATTTAAGTGTGGTCTAGCCTTTGAGGTGGGACTTAGGCACTTAAGTTGGAATAATTCGGGCAGTTCCGCCACAGATGATAGGCCAAACTGTGGAGCAATTTGGTACCCAGGGATTTATGAAGTTCTTCCCAGAATTTGGATATGAATTGAGGTCCACGATCCAACACTATAGTCTTTGGAATACCATGCAAACTGAGAATACGAGTAATGTACAATTGGGCATAAACAGTAACAGGGTGAATTGTCTTGACTGGCAGAAAATGAGCAATTTTCATAAGCCGATCAACAATAACCTAGATAGAATCATACCCTTTGGAAGTTCTGGGCAATCCCACAATAAAGTCCATACTAATATCTTCCCATTTTCATGTTGGAATAGGTAACGATTGCAATGGCCCAATAGCCTTCATGTGTATGGCCTTGACACATCTACAAGTGTCACATCTCGCCACATAGCGTGCAATTTCAATCTTCATCTTTGTCCACCAATAGAGACGATGTCTGCCAGAAGAACACATAAGGTTCCATTTGTGCAATTTGCTTCTTCTGATGACACTGTACTATCTGAGTCTGTTGGGCGAGCGGCAATTACACAATTTTACCCAAACAGAATCAGATGCACCATCTTTGGTAAAACACACAGAAAGAGGTTTACCAACAAGTGGTTACAGTGAGTTCGTAGCACATGAGATGGATGTGGATGTCGAATAACATCACGGTCAACTCGTGTTAGCCAGGGAATCCAAGTCCACGAAAGGTGATATAGATTCAAGAAAATTACCAGCGGAGGGATCTGTAGATGCGGACTTTGCAACCAGTCCATTTTATCCAGCACTAGTCATGGATCGGCATGATCACACACGCAGGAAAAGCACGTGTGAGGCGGTCGAGGCACGACTAGAGCGATAGTTAGGTGGTTGCTGGTCGACTTAATTTGATTTTGGTAAGTACTTTCTTTAGGGTGGGTTGAACCAAAGTGAGTTTAGACAACTCGATAAAACGATCTCTAAACTCAGCCTTCGTTCATTGGGCAGTTACAAGTTAGTCAAAACCAACTTGTTGAACTACTTTTGACATTAAGCAAATCCTCTCAGTACCATTGGTAAGCCAAGGGTTGAGAGTTCACTCTTTGTTAATAAGAGAGTATGTATGTGGGTAAAAATCTATTTGGTCAAGTTGTTCATCCGTTTCCTCATGCGAGATGAATTATCCACTTGGTTAGGGAATACATGGGTTAAATAAGAGAGCGAATGTACAAACTCCTGCATTTCAGTAGTAGGGGAAGCAAATCTCTATTTTGAGAGCTAATCAGTTGTTTTCCAACACTAAAAAGCTCCAAGGCTTCACCTTTACACAAAGGATGTAAAGGGAACTTGTACGAGTAGTCACTACCAAGATCAAAAGAAATAAGACCACACATGAAAGTGGTATGCCCTTTTGATCCAACGGAAATGACAGATGTTGCTTGATCTCTTCACAAACAACATTGTTTCAAGGAAAGGTCAATGGAAGATAACACATCAGTGTAATTCCATAATGGATCATGACTAAAGACCTCGATACCGGCATGCGCCAAGCAGCAAAATCCTATGTGCACATTCACAGGAGGCTCTCAGTTTCGCCGCGGTACCATAAGTCCTTAACCATGACACCATTACAAAACTGACACCAATAATGAATCTCATGTGGTAAGAACAATTTGCGCAAGGATAACATATCGATATAGTCTAATAATGGATTATGACTATTAACGGTGATACCAGCGGGTGCCAAGTAGCGCAACTATGTGTGTGCATCCACAGGAGGCCCTCGGTTTCATCGCAGTGCCATCAGTTTTAGTCATAACACCATTGCCAGACGTAACCAATAAGAAATCTTGCGTGACACTAATGGATTGGGCAAGGGTGACAATATACAAAGAGATACTCCACCAGTAAAGATGGTTACAAGTAGAGAGCCAAATAGATCATGGCCCGATGAAATGAACAAGGCATGGCCATAACCTAAACTTGATGAAAGAAGTACGATGGGAGACTGTTAATTCAGCCTCAAGCATATTTCTATGCCCATCATAGAGATCACAAGGTCAAGGATTAGTATCTGATTAGATACGTAGGGAAAACAATCACAAGGTTAAGTTGGTATGCCTTAGATAGGTATGGGGAATTCAAAGGCATCAAAAGAAGATGATCAGGCATAACTTTCTTAGGTTGGGTTGATAAAGCAACATGACGATCCGCAAGGAGAGGCCAAATACACTAGAGACCTCAACCTGCATCAACTGAACAAGAGAATGGTTCTAGAAGGAGACATGACTTGAGATCCTTGTTTTAAGTCCAGGCACACTTTAAGTTCAACAAAGAAATTATCTAGGCATTTATTTGTATGTCTTTGGTCATGGAGTGATAACGGAAAATTCAACTTTGGGTCAGGTCATGGTTCACTAAATACGAATATAGCCTAATTTTGGGTTTAGGCAATCAAGTCACCAACTCTCTATTGGCCATAACTCAACCTGATGGTCCTCAGATCAGGGTTGAGGATTGCTTTATGCTGGGCTAACCAATTCATGCCCAAAATTACATCTATGTCTTGGCCTTTTAGAACAATCATGTTTGTAAGAAAGTCCCGTTCAGCCAATGTTACGGGCACTTGGTAAGCCACTTCTTATCACTTTTGGCAGCCTCGCTATCGGGCGTAGGAGACCATTCGTCAACCAACTTTATAGAGGGAGGGGGCCTGAAAAGGTCCAGTTCACCACTAAGTGCTTCTCCCGCTACTCAGGAAGGTCCGGCTTCCATCCCGACAGGATCCGCAGGGACATTCGGGTGCAATTGTGAATACAATACATGAACTTCTTCATGTAGTGTATTACAATAGACCTGCAGGTTATCCACGGCTGAGCTAAGCTCTTCCACGCGGGCTCGAGCTTTGGCTTCCTTAGCCCAAGCGAGTGAACGAGAGTTAACCGCCCAGTCGAGCGCTAAATCTCGATCCGCGAGCTGATCTTGCAGGCGGCAGATGTCGCTTCTCAATTCATTGATTCTGTCGCCATCCGCGACCCATATGCCAGTCCTGTGTCGGAGTTCTGTTTGAAGCTGATTAACTTGCACTTCAAGATCCCTAATCGGATCATTACTCCAACTACTGCTATCCCCTCGTGTCTTGGGGCGAGTTGATGGCGGGGTACGCCAATGGGTCCAGTAGATTGCACGCGGTCTTTCTGGTGCGCGACAGCATTTCTCTAAGGGGGAAATCTTATTAGTATAGTTTTTAGCATGATGCATGTGTAATTACATAATCAACCTTAGTTGATTCACACCTTCTATACGTTGCACTCTTACTATCTGGTCTTTAAGATAAACTCATCAGAAATACTTTAGGTAAGAAGGGAAGAGATTTTCTAGATAAGTCTTTAGAAAATTCTTTTGAAGATGCCTCATAATATCTGCAGAGAAGGGCTTCGCTCCGATACCAGCTATGACGGAACCTCCCAAGTCATTAGGCGCACCTACAATTGTCCTTGTCCATCGGACGTCAGACAACCCTGTAGGTGCCCTTGAATCACTTGACAAGTTCGGTATCTGCTTTTCTTACCTTTCCCAAGAGCGTTTCACCCGTCACGCAGACATTACAAGCATCGGAGATACGAGAATGCGGAAGCAATTACATGAACTTACCTTTATTTTAAAGTAAGATAGAGTTGAATATTTATAGACCAGGATATAACCTACGAGTGCATAGTATTATTATTACACACCAAGGGAGGCAAAAACTCCTCCCGATAAGTATGAAACAAAAAGTTCTTATGGAGGATCCTTTCCTCCCGCAACTTTACTCCTGGTGTTCTTCCTTCGGTACCACCTTAGAACAGAAGCAACAAAAGTTTGTCGCTTCCTCACCTAAAAACAACGAGGAATAAAACCCTGAGTATGGAATTACTCAGCAAGTCTTACCCGACTAAAGAAAAGACTCTCAAGGGTATGCTGGCTTAAAGGGAGTCAAGGTAAGGCTTATCAATAATCAATGACTCTGTTTGCAGAAATGCTTACTAAAGTGGATCCTTAAAAATCCAATTTTAATTTGTCAGGTTAAGTAAGATTACCTGCAACAAGAGTTCTTTCTACCCTAGTTCAAACACTTGACCTGCACTAGCTAATTTCTTAACAACCCTTAATCTTTACTGGAGTTCTACGTATAGGTTAGTGACCAAGTCTTCATAACCGCAAAGGTACGGCGATCCGAATCGATTATACTCAGCTGAGGATCTCCAATCACACGACATATGTAGCACTTAACCCTTGCATATGTCAACCCGCCACCGGGGTTCTTAAGACCAGATCAGGTTCACGCCAACTGAGGGCACAGATACACCACCGTCCAGCCTCTTGCCACGGAGGGTACACGCTACTCTCGCCATCTCTCCACTCCTATTGTGTGGTATCTTATTCTGGCCTTAGTCTGCCTGAGGCAAAGCTTACCCATGATGAGGCATGTGACCAGTTAAAGGGTCCTCAGTCAGCAAACCTACATCAAGACGGTCCTTAATCGACTCAGACGGAGACACTACACCGAGACTCCTTTCTCGTGCAAGTCACCCGCCCGGTCTCAGCTTAATTATTTTAAACCCAAAGTTTGGTACCTGGCAGAGGTACAACTTTTCCGATGTTGAACCCATCACGGCCATGATGGATCCACCATCAAGTTTTATTTTCAAAAACATCCCACCCACCTTTGCCACATCATCTTTTGTAAAAACAAAACATTTTGTTTTTCTAAAGCAAGGCTAAGCATCAAAATCTTTTGTAAAATGGGTGATCAAGGAAGGTAATCAAATTCAAGGAAGGTAATGCAGGAATTGTTTTAGCAATCAACTCCTATCACCTAATGCATCAAGCAAGTGAAAAAGATTTTTAAAACACAAGGAGGTGGCAAATGAACCGGGGCTTGCCTTCGTTTATAGGCGAGTCAGGCTCGGATCTACAGATGTCAAAATAAAAACAATTTCCTGCCTGATGTTCCGCAGGTGGTGGTGGTGAGGTCTTCTCTTCTTCTACTTCAACTTCTTCCTCGTTTTCTAAATATAACCATATATATATAAGAATGAATGTCATGTAATGCTCATGAAAGTGCAAGAATAGTAGAAGTTTATTTCTAAGGTCTTGAATACAACTTTCCTTCACGGTTTTCTGGAAACTAGGGTTTCCGGAGTTAGTAAAGGAATTCAAAGGGCAGGGATAGGGTTTTGGGCTCTAAGTATCAAACTAGGTCCAAATCATACCAAATTCTTCCCAAGGCTTCTAAATAATGTTTTGAGCTCATATAAAAAGTTTGGGGATTTTTGGAATTATTATCTATTTTCTAAAAATCCAGAACCAATGTTTTAAGCTATTTTAAATGCTCCAAAATTCCCTATTTGACCTAAAAATCCTAAAACTATTTTTATTAAATACTATGGAAAATTAGAAATTTAGGAAAATTGGTTTGACATTTTTAGGA
The DNA here is from genome assembly GCA_029449295.1 of Zea luxurians. Classification (NCBI taxonomy): domain Eukaryota; kingdom Viridiplantae; phylum Streptophyta; class Magnoliopsida; order Poales; family Poaceae; genus Zea; species Zea luxurians. The sequence continues at coordinate 8,201,173 of JAOPSE010000048.1, read as the reverse complement.
TTTTTCTACAATTTTCTACAGATTTCCAAAGTTTCACTAAAAAAGAAAAGGGAAAAGCTTAAACAATGCTGGGCCGAATTCAATCCAGGCGGCCCAAGTCCAGGGAAAATTGCGCACGCCCGCGCTGCGGTCTTTGCAGAAAGGCCCTCGGCGTTCTGGATAACCCGAAGTGGGTGCTTTCACTGTTACTTTGAGTCACTGCCAGTTTGCAAAAAGAACCTCCACGTTCTATTCCTTTACACGTTGAGGTCCCCGACGACGACGAGCGCGGCAGAGCTCCGGCGAGCTCGTAGACCGGCCGAATGGGGCAAGGACTGGCGCTCCCGAGTGGTAGACACCAAATTGAACCTCGCCCGCACATTTTCCCCCAACCTAATTTCAAGAATGGCGACCTAGTTTGCTCTGGTCGCAGTGACCATGGACCATGCGGACAGATGCACACGTTCCCGGCGATTGGTGGCGGTCTAGTTCAATCAAAGGGGTCGAGGAGTTTGAGGAGGATCTAAGAATGCTAGAACAAGCGATCAAGGCGCTGGAACTGACCTGGAATAGGCCGGTCGCGGTGAGGTGTTCTTGCGGCGTGTTTGAACCGATTTGGGGGAAGTTAGAAATTAGAGCTCACTGGTGATCAACCGAGGACAATACTTGGTGGCTGGGTGCGTGATGATCCTACGGAGCTCTGGGAGGCTTCAATTTATAGAGCGCAACAGCGGTGGCGCTCAATTTGGCCATGAAGTGCTGGCGACCAGAGAGGGGGAGGATTACTGGCGCCGTGGATTCGTGGCAACAACCGTGGTAGTCATTCCGGTGATCAACGGAGAGTCACAATGGTTCACGGCGATGCGGTGGAGGTACTCAGGCACGTAGCACAAGGCCGGAAGGCGGCGGTCACCGGCGTGCTTATCGGGTTCCACCGCGACGAGCTCTGTACGGTGGTCGGATTTGTTTACTGGCCGGACTTATCCATGGCGAGGACCCTTACTCAATCCCAAGCGCTATGCACATGTTCCGAGCACGAATCGCTGCAACGACGGCACGAATCGCGCGCAGCCCATCGGCAGCGAGGGCTGAGCTGTTGATCTGATCTTATTCAGATCAATGTACCATGGGAACCCGGACAGAGCGCCTGACAGACGAAGTTTAGAGCAGATTTTCTCCTAATTCTTTGTGACAACATACCCAAGGCTCTATATCAAAGTTGTAGACCTATAAACCATCTTCATATTTGTCATAGTGTTCCTTGTTAGATTCTCACTGGATTACGCTTAATTCCTAGCCCAAAGATGGCTCGGTTACACTGTTAGTCTGATTTTCAGACCCCAAGGGCCTAACAGCTCGACTTTGAGTGTGTTTTTCTTCCATTTCTTCATAACAACTATGCTTACACTCTTAAGCAAAGTTATTCTCCTTTGATAGGTCTACAAAATTGATGTGGTGACTTAGGGCAAAATCCCTTTTGTTTGAAAGTTACAAGGTCACAAAGATGAGCACATTACACTGAAATTCAGACTTAGTCAAAAGAGTTCAAATGTGGCTCTTTTGCAATTAAGTCCAAAACTCAGGGTTCAAGTTGCAAATCTTCATAAATGTGAACCAAATGACTTTATATGCCTTAACATCATAGTTTTCACACTTTAGTCCAAAAGTGCACTAATTTTGCACTTAACCCCCTAGGGTTTAGGTTTAGGGTTTTCGAGGGTTCCAATTAGGGTTTCTGGTAACTCAGGGGTGTAAATGTAATGTAGGTCCATTCTTAGGAACATTTTATGACCATTTCACTTAAGCTTTAGGGTTTTCTCCATTTGGGTGTTGTTTTACCCCTCAGAACCATATTTAGGGTTAAGTACCCTACACCAGGGTTCTATTTGCAAAATGTCATAACAATACAACTTTTTTTGAAATTTTTGCCTAGTGAATGCATTCTAGGTGTATCAAACATATGAAATGCTAATGCTTATGATGTTATGCTCAAGTTTTAGTAACAGTAATACCAGGGGTGTTACAATGCATCCGGTGGATCAAGTTGGATAATCGATAGCGGGTGCACAAACCACATGATAGGGGAGAAAAGAATGTTCTCCTCCTATGAGAAAAACGAAGATCCCCAAAGAGCAATTACATTCGGGGATGGAAATCAAGGTTTGGTCAAAGGTTTGGGTAAAATAGCTATATCTCCTGACCATTCTATTTCAAATGTTTTTCTTGTAAATTCATTAGACTACAATTTGCTTTCTGTCTCTCAATTATGCAAAATGGGCTACAACTGTCTATTTACTGATATAGGTGTTACTGTATTTAGAAGAATTGATGATTCAATAGCATTTAAGGGAGTGCTAGATGGTCAGCTATACTTAGTTGATTTTAATAATAACCAAGCTGAACTAGACACTTGTTTAATTGCTAAGACTAACATGGGTTGGCTCTGGCATCGCTGACTTGCCCATGTTGGGATGAAGAATCTTCACAAACTTCTAAAGGGAGAACACATTTTAGGACTAACCAATGTTCATTTTGAGAAAGACAGGATTTGTAGCGCATGTCAAGCAGGAAAGCAAGTTGGAGCTCATCATCCACATAAGAATATCATGACGACGGACAGGCCACTTGAGCTACTCCACATGGACCTATTTGGCCTGATCACTTATATAAGCATCGGCGGGAGTAAGTACTGTCTACTTATTATGGATGATTATTCTCGCTTCACTTGGGTGTTCTTTTTGCGGGAAAAATCTCAGACCCAAGAAACCTTAAAGAGATTCTTAAGACGGGCTCAAAATGATTTTGGATTAAGAATCAAAAAGATTAGAAGCGATAATGGGACGAAGTTCAAAAATTCATAAATCAAAGGATTTCTTGAGGAGGAGGGCATCAAGCATGAGTTCTCTTCTCCCTACACACCTCAACAAAATGGTGTAGTGGAGAGGAAGAATAGAACTCTATTGGACATGGCAAGAACCATGCTTGATGAGTACAAGACACCGGACCGGTTTTGGGCCGAGGCGATTAACACCGCCTGCTACTCCATCAACCGGTTATATCTTCACCGAATCCTCAAGAAGACATCATATGAACTCCTCACTGGTAAAAAGCCCAATGTTTCATACTTTAGAGTCTTTGGAAGCAAATGTTTCATTCTTATTAAAAGAGGTAGAAGTTCTAAATTTGCTCCTAAAGCAGTACAAGGCTTTTTATTAGGTTATGACTCAAACACAAGGGCATATAGAGTCTTCACCAAATCCACTGGATTAGTTCTTGTGACATTGTGTTTGATGAGACTAATGGCTCCCAAGTGGAGCAAGTTGATCTTGATGAATTAGATGATGAAGAGGCTCCATGCGTCGCACTAAGGATCATGTCCATTGGGGATGTGTGTCCTAAGAAATTTGAAGAGCCCACACAAGCACAAGATCAACCATCATCTTCCATGCAAGTATCTCTACCTACCCAAGATGAGGATCAGGCTTAAATTGACGAAGATGAAGACCATGAAGATGAGCCACCTCAAGAGGAGGACATTGATCAATGGGGAGATGAAGATAATGAAGACAAGGAAGATGATCAAGAAATTAGGGATCAAAGACCGCCACACCCAAGAGTCCACCAAGCAATTCAAAGGGATCACCCCGTCAACTCCATACTTGGTGACATTTATAAGGGGGTAACCACTAGATCTCGAGTTGCACATTTCTGTGAGCATTACTCTTTTGTGTCTTCTATTGAGCCATACAAGATAGAGGATGCATTAAGAGATCCGGATTGGGTGGTGGCAATGCAAGAGGAGATCAACAACTTCACAAGGAATGAGGTTTGACATTTAGTTCCACGTCCTAATCAAAATGTTGTAGGTACCAAATGGGTATTCCGCAACAAGCAAGATGAGCATGGTGTGGTGACAAGGAACAAAGCTCGACTTGTGGCAAAGGGATACTCACAAGTCGAAGGTTTGGATTTCGATGAAACCTATGCACCCGTAGCTAGGCTTGAGTCAATTTGTATATTACTTGCCTATGCTACTTACCATGGCTTTAAGCTTTACCAAATGGACGTGAAAAGTGCCTTCCTAAATGGCCCTATCAAGGAAGAGGTCTATGTTGAGCAACCTCTCGGCTTTGAAGACAGTGAGTACCCTAACCATGTGTATAAACTCTCAAAGGCATTTTATGGGCTCAAGCAAGCCCCAAGAACATGGTATGAATGCCTGCGAGATTTCCTTACCATGAATGACTTCAAAGTCGAAAAGGCATATTCTACTCTCTTCACTAAAACTGTTGCAAAAGACTTGTTTATATGCCAAATTTATGTTGATGATATTATATTTGGGTCTACTAACAAGTCAACTTGTGAAGAGTTTAGTAGGATCATGATACAGAAATTCGAGATGTCTATGATGGGGGAGTTGAAGTATTTCCTTGGATTTCAAATCAAGCAACTTCAAGAGGGTACCTTCATTAGCCAAACTAAGTACATTCAAGATATACTTAAGAAGTTTGGAATGAAAAATGGCAAACCCATCAAGACACCCATGGGAACCAATGGGCATCTCGACCTCGACACAGGAGGTAAATCCGTAGATCAAAAGGTATACCGGTCGATGATAGGTTCCTTACGTTATATATGTGCATCTCGACCGGATATTATGCTTTTAGTATGCATGTGTGCAAGGTTCCAGGCAAATCCTAAGGAAGTTCACCTTAGGGACGTGAAAAGAATCATGAGATATTTAGTCTACACTCCTAAGTTTGGGCTTTGCTACCCCAAGGGATCTACCTTTGATCTAATTGGGTATTCCGATGCCGATTATGCCGGATGTAAGATTGATAGAAAGAGCGCATCATGGACTTGTCAGTTTTTGGGAAGATCCCTGGTGTCTTGGGCTTCAAAGAAACAAAATTCCGTAGCTCTTTCCACCACCGAGGCCGAGTACATTGTTGCAGTCATTGTTGTGCGCAATTACTTTGGATGAGGCAAACTCTTAGGGACTATGGCTACAAATTGAGCAAAGTCCCGCTCCTATGTGATAATGAGAGTGCAATCCGCATGGCGGATAATCCTGTTGAACACAGCCGCACTAAACACATAGACATCCGGTATCACTTTCTGAAAGATCACCAACAAAAGGGGGATATCAAAATAGCTTATGTGAGCACACACAACCAATTATTCGATATCTTTACCAAGCCACTAGATGAGAAAACCTTTAGCAAACTTAGGAATGAGCTAAATATACTTGATTCTCGAAACTTTGATTGAAACATTGCACACATAGCTCATATATATACCTTTGATCATGTATCTTTCATTTGGTACAAATGCATATTTCTTATTCTTCTTGTGACAAGGCTAAGACTAATGTGCTTTCAAGTGTATTTCTATACTTAGTCTTAGATTGAAAAGGAAATGGAGTATTCGGCAAAGACAAGGCTTCCACTCCAACTCTGACGGTATTAGTTACCCTTTGCCGTTACTCAATTAACTCTCAATTGGTATACCCCTTCACTCATATTTCATTTACCAATGGGGAGAAAGTATAAAGGGCTCTCAAGTTCTCTGTTTTTGGCGATTAATGCCAAAGGGGGAGAAAGTATTAGCCCAAAGCAAAAGGACCGCACCACCACCATTTCAAATTTCAAATTTTCACAAATAAGTATTTCAATTGATATTTGATCAAAATGAATTTTCAATAGGTATGTGAAGTGAATTTCTCAACTGGTCTCTCATTTGATATTTCAAAACTGTTTTTCAAATCTTCAAAACCCTCTTGAAAGCTAAGGGGATAATTTATTCAGGGGGAGCTTTTATTTAGTCAAAGGAAAAGCATTTGAAACAGGGGAGGAATTTCAAATCTTAAAAATGCTTCTTGCAATCTTATTCCTATACCTTTGACTATTTGCAAAAAGTTTTTTGAAAGGATTTCTCCAAAAGATTTGCAAAAATAAACAAGTGGTCCAAAATGTTAAATAAGGAAAAAGCAATCCATTCACTCTTAGTCATATGATTAAAGTCTTTCATTGGTTTAATTCCAAGTAACCTATGCACATCTATCTCAATTGCAAACTAGTTACATTTCTACACTTCATATTTGCTTTGGTTAGTGTTGGCATCAATCACCAAAAAGGGGGAGATTGAAAGGGAAATAGGGTTAACCATTTCCTATAAATAGATTTTGGTGGTTGATGACCAACACAAACCATATGGACTAACTAGTTTGGCTAGATATGATTTATCTCAGGTGTATACGGTTCAACACAAACTAAGAAAAAATTCAGTTAGGGGACACAATTTATTTGGAGCAAAAGGACTTGAGTGTGCTGAAATTTGGCGCACCGGACACTTTCCAGTGCAGCAGGGCCATACAACTCCGAACCAGCTACTCTCGGGAATTCCAGGGCAGCCTTCACTATAATTGACCGGACTGTCTGGTGAGCCAGGGGAGTAACGACTCCCTGCACACCAACGGTCGACTGCAGAAGTTACATTGCGCTACAGTGCCGCGACAGAAGTCAGAGCGCAGAAGTCAGAGGGCACCGGACTGTCTGGTGCAGCAAGACGACAAGCGTCTCCAACGGTCAACTACTCCGAACCCTAACGGTTGTGCTGACGTGGCGCGCACCGGACAGTGCACAGTGACTGTCCGGTGGCGCACCGGACTGTCCGGTGCGCCCATCGCCAGCAGCCTTTACCAACAACTAGGAAGTGGTTGTGGGCTATAAATACCCCCCAACCACCTCATTCATTGGCATCCATGTTTTCTGAAGATCACATTCAATACAAGAGCTATAACATTCACTCTAAGACACAACTGCAAAGATCAAATCCTCTCCAAGTCCCAGATTCATCTCAACCACTTAGTGACTTGAGAGAGAGAGTTTTGTGTTCATTTGCGCTCTTGTTGCTTGGATTGCCTTTCTTCCTTCCTCACTCTTTTTCTAAGTGATTGTAAAGCAAAGCAAGAGACACCAAGTGTGTGGTGGTCCTTGCGTGGTCTTAGTGACCCGTGTGATTAAGGAGAATGCTCACTCGGGCTAAGTAACCGTTTGAGAGAGAGGGAAATGGTTGAAATAGACGCGGCCTTTGTGGCCTCCTCAACGGGGACTAGGTTCTTTGGAACCGAACCTCGGTAAAACAAATCACCGTGTCTACTCCCTTTGATTCTCACTTGATTTGTTTGCCCTCTTTCCTCTCTCTAACGTTTCCTTGCTAGTATTGATTTGAGTTCGCTCTCATACGTCATACGCATCCTTTGAACAACTCTTAGCAAGAGAAACAATCTTTCGGACTTGAATTTAATTCTAATGCTAACCCCTACCTTTAGTGTGTGTTTAAGTTTATAAATTTCAGGTTTCACCTATTCACCCCCCTCTAGGCAACTTTCACCCTTTGCTTATCTTAGCATCGGCAGATGTAAGTATGGTCTTGTAATTGTTGATGACTATTCCCGCTTCACTTGGGTTTTCTTTTTGCAGGATAAATTAAAAAGTCAAAGTACAATGAAGCGCTTTCTAAGGAGAGCCCAAAATGAGTTTGAGTTCAAGGTGAAGAAAATCAGGAGCGGCAATGGATCGAAATTCAAGAATCTTCAAGTGGAAGTGTATCTTGAGGAAGAAGGCATCAAGCATGAGTTCTCCGCTCCCTACACACCACAGCAAAATGGTGTAGTGGAAAGGAAGAACATGATGCTTATTGACATGGTAAGGATGATGCTGGGAGAATATAAGACAAAAGAGCGGTTTTGGTAGGAAGCCATGAATACAACTTGCTGAAAGGGAAATGGGCTTAATCATTTCCTATAATCTATTTTGGTGTTTAACATCCATCACAAACTGTTGGGGGCCTTCGTCTTCCGAAGGTCCTCAAAAACATGATTTAACAATGTTTCCAGAGTGTAATACATGAACAGGTACCTTCGGATTCGGATCAGAACCACAGTGTGAGAAGCACAAACAATACAAAGGTTGACGCAGCGCCAAAGCTACGCGCAAGGGAGCTTCGGCATGACAGCTGGAAAGGGAACCGACTTAAAAGGGGAAAAGACTATTTAGACCTCGGTGGATTACCTTAGAGTCATTAGCAAATGTAAAGGGCATGGATGTAATTTCACATGGGCTGCGTCCCGTGCCTATAAATAGATGAACAGTACTCCCGTACTGTTCATGCTGACTTGGCATTTGCTTTTTTGTCACGCTCGTACCTTTGCTTTCTGTCAAGCTGAAGGTACCAAATGTAATCTAATATTGTTCTTATGATAATTTATGATTATATATTGAGAAATATATATGATGATGTTATTGTTCACATTGTTTCTTATGCTTTACATGCTCCATTCATTGTTAATAATTATACATATATGTATGTGGAGATGATGAAGATATGTCCTTCATGACCTTCATCCGAAGATCATTATATCCTTGAGGAAATAATGCTTCGAAGGACGAAGGGCATTAACAAGTAACCTGTTTTGGTGTTGCCTTGTTCTCAATTTATAGCATTTGAGAGCAAGTCCCCAACACAAACCACGTGGACTAATTAGTTTGCCAAGCTGACATTTATCTCAGGTGCATAAAGTTCAACATAGACCAATAAATAAATTGAGTTGGGGAACTCTATAAAGTTTGGAGCAAAGACAAGAAGAGGTGCTGACAGTGGCGCACCAAACAGTGTCCGGTGTGCACCAGACACTATCCGGTGCCCAGGCCAAGCCACTCGCGAACTGGTCGCTCTCGGGATTCTCTGGAGACACTCCGCTATAATTCATCGGACTATCTGGTGTGCACCGGACATGTCCGGTGAGCCAATGGAGCAACGGTCAGATGTGCCAACGGTCGACTGCGGTGTATAGTGCGCAAGTCAGAAGTCAGAGCAGCAAATTCAGAATGCACCGGACATGTACGGTGTGCCACCAGACTGTCCAGTGCAGCAAGAAGACAAAAGACTTCAACGGTCAACTACTCCAAACCCTAATGGTCTGCTGACGTGGCAGGCACCTAACAGTGAACAGTGCCCTGTCTGGTGCACCACCAGACTGTTCGGTGTGCCATCGATAGCAACACCTGGAGTAGTTGTTGGGGCTATAAATACCTGGAGTCGTGTTCATTTGTGTTGATCTCCACTCGATTTATTTCCCCTCCCTTCCTCTCTCTAAAAGTTCCCTTGCTCATATTGATTTTAGTTGGTTCCCAAAGTTATCCACATTGATTGAGCAACTCTTGGCAAGGAGAACTATCTTCCGCACTCCGGATTATTTCTAACACTAACCCCGAGCATAGTGCATGTTTAAAGTTTGTAAATTTCAGGTTTTGCCTATTCACCCCCCTCTAGGCGACTTTCACTTGCCATGCCATAAACCGCCTCTACCTTCATCGCCTCCTCAAGAAGACAACATATGAGCTCCTAACCTGTAACAAACCAAATGTTTCATACTTTCGTGTATTTGGGAGCAAATGTTATATCTTGGTTAAGAGAGGTAGACATTCAAAGTTTTCTCCCAAAGATGTAGAAGAGTTTTTACTAGGTTATGATTCAAATACAAAAGCATATAGGGTCTTCAACAAATCTTCGGGTTTAGTTGAAGTCACTATGGCGATAGGTGATCTTGATTCAAATACAAAAGCATATAAGAACTATGGCATATAGGGTCTCCCAAAGCAAGTTGATCTTGATGATGTAGATGAAGATGAAATTCCAATGACCGCAATAAGAACTATGGTGATAGGTGATGTGCGACCATAGGAACAAGATCAACCCTCTTTCTCAACAATGGTGCAACCCCCAACTCAACATGAGGAACATGTACCTCAAGAAGAAGGCATGGATCAAGAGGGAGCCCATGAAGAAAACGACAAGTAGGGAAAATTACCACATACACTTCCAACTCAAGTTCGAGCCACCATTCAAAGGAATCATCCGGTGGATCAAATCCTTGGTGACATCAGCAAGGGAGTAATTAGTCATTCCTGATTGGCCAATTTTTGTGAGCATTACTCCTTTGTTTCTTCTATTGAGCCTTTCAGGGTAGAAGAAGCCTTGTAGGATCTGGACTGGGTGTTGGCCATACAGGAAGAGCTCAACAACTTCAAGAGAAATGAAGTGTGGAGCCTGGTGCCACGTCCGAAGCAAAACGTTGTGGGAACCAACTGGGTGTTCCGCAATAAGCAAGACGAGTACAGGGTGGTGACAAGAAACAAGGCTCGACTTGTGGCAAAAGAATATGCCCAAGTCACAGGTTTGGATTTTGAGGAGACTTTTGCTCCTGTAGATAAGCTTGAGTCGATCCACATTTTATTGGCCTATGGTGCTCACCATTCTTTTAAGTTGTTTCAAATGGACGTGAAGAGCGCTTTCCTCAACGGGCCAATCAAGGAGGAAGTGTATGTGGAGTAACCCCCTAGCTTCGAGGATGACAGGTATCCCGATCATGTCTATAAGCTCTCTAAGGCGCTCTATGGGCTTAAGCAAGCTCCAAGAGCATGATATGAATGCCTTATAGATTTTTTATATCTAATTCAAGGTCGGGAAAGCTGATCCTATTTTTTTTACTAAGACTTGCAATGGTGATTTGTTTGTATGCCAAATTTATGTCGATGACATAATATTTGGTTATACTAATCAAAAGTTGTGTGAGGAGTTTAGCAGGGTAATGATGCTGAAATTCAAGATGTCAATGATGGGCGAGTTGACTTATTTCCTCAGATTTCAAGTAAAACAAATCAAGGAAGGGACGTTCATCTCCCAAACAAAGTACGCACAAGACTTGCTCAAGAAGTTTGGGATGAAGGATGCAAAGCTCGCTAAGACGCCAATGGGAACCGACGGACACTTGGATCTTGACAAAGGAGGTAAGTCTGTTGATCAAAAGGCATACCGGTCTATGATAGGTTCATTACTTTATATTTGTGCTAGTAGACCGAATATAATGCTTAGCGTATGTATGTGTGCTATATTTTAATCCGGCCCCAAGGAATGTCACCTTGTGGCTGTGAAGCGAATTCTTCAATATTTAGTTCATACGCCTTGCCTCGGGATCTGGTATCCAAAAGGGTCCACCTTTGACTTAATTGGATATTCATACTCTGACTATGTCGGGTGCAAGGTTGATAGGAAGAGCACATAAGGGACTTGTCAGTTTCTGGGAAGGTCCCTGGTGGCCTGGAGCTCAAAGAAACAAACATCTGTTACCCTATCCACCGTCGAGGTTGAGTATGTTGCTGCAGGTCAGTGTTGTGCGCAACTACTTTGGATGAGGCAAACCCTCCGGGACTTTGGCTACAATCTAAGCAAAGTCCAACTCCTATGCGATAATGAGAGTGCAATCCGCTTGGCGAATAATCCTGTTGAACACGGTTGCACTAAACACATAGACATCCGACATCAGTTTTTGAGAGACCACCAGCAAAGGGGAGATATCGATGTTTGTCATATTAGCACTGAGAACCGGCTAGCCGATATCTTCACCAAGCCTTTAGATGAGAAAATGTTTTGTAGGCTACGTAGTGAGATAAAAGTCTTAGATTCGCGGAACTTGGATTGATCTGTATCATACATGTGTCTTTATGCCTTTGATCATGTTCCTTTAAGCATTATTGTCTTTACTTGCTTATTTTGGTGCTCAAGTTATAAAATGTCATCCTCGGACCTCACAAGTCCTTGTGCTGATGCATATATTTAGGGTGAGGATATGTGTAACGCCCCGAATTTTGCAGTTGAATTTTTTCTTTTCTTTACTCGCCAAATTCGGGTGTTACCTTTTCTTTTTCTTTTTTCCCCTCGCTAAACCTTGACCTTTTCCAAAGCTAGCGGGATTCGGTTTGGAATTCCCGTGTAAAGAAAAACCATAAAACTGTTTTATGTTGTTTGATGCACCATGCCGAACTATGCATTCTTTGATTTGTTTGAAAGTGCAAATGCATTCATCTAGGAGGATCGGATTTCGAAAATAAGGAGAAAAATCTTTTCTTTCTTTTCTTTCTCTTTCTCTCTCCTCTTTTTCTCTCTCTCCCGCGCCGTGGGCCGTCCCTTGGCCGGCCCAGCCGCCCCTGCGCGCCCCCCCTCTTGGGCCTTGGTAGGCCCAACCGCCCCCCCCCCCATCCCCTCTTTTTTTTCCCCAATTCCCTCTCCCTCTCCCTCCCTCTCTCTCTCATTCTCTCCCTAGCCGCCACCCCCTACCCCCTGCCCTAGCGCCGCCCCTGCCCTAGCGCCGCCCCTCGCCGTCGGCCGCCCGACGCCGGTGAGCCCCCCTCTCTCCTCTCTCCTCCCCTCTCCCCTCCTCTCCCCCTCCCCGTCCGGCCATGGCCCCGGCCGCCTGGCCACCCTGGCCGGCCCCAGCCGCGCGCCCGGCCGCCCCCGGCCGCGCCCCGGCCCGCCCCAGCCGCCCCCCAGCCAGCCCCGGCCGCCCCCCTGGCCGCCCTTGGCCGCGCGCCGCCTGGCCCCGCCCGCCTGGCCGGCTCGGCCGCCCTGGCCAGCCCGGCTGCCCCCTGCGCGCCGCCGGTTCAACCGCCCCCACCCGGGCCGGTTCAACCGCCCAGCTCGGCCGCCCGCGCCCGCGCTCAGCTCGGCCGCCCTGCCCCCGGCCGGTTCAACCGCCCTAGGGCCGGTTCAACCGCCCCCCTGTTTTTTTTTATTTTTTATTTTTATTTTATTTTATTTTAGTTTACTTTCTGTGATCCTAGTTATTTTATTTTAGGTAGGCTAATCATTGTTAATGTTATTGAAATATGAAGCTTAATTTAGAATTCCGTTACGCTAATTGATTCATGTAATTAACTGTTTATCTCGTTCAAATGTTGATCAACCTAAAATGACCAGGTTTCCATTAGTGCATATAACTAAATTCTTTTGTTAGAACCAATTGTAACTAATCATTAGTGCATAAGCTTTAACCCCCCCACCCCCGGCGAGACCCTTTCCCGTTTCTTTCTAACCATAATGAATGCGATATCGAATGTCATACTTGATGCATATTTACTTTATTTGTTTCCTTGTATGATGTACTGTTTGTTTCCCAATTTGAATGGATGAATGTATGTATGCTTGCAATCGCATAGAGAACGATCCGGTCGAAGAGCCCGAGGAATTCGCAGGAGAAGCCCCTGAGCAGCAGTCGGTTGGTGGAGGCAAGTGTCCTTTGACCTATCTCTGTCCTATTCATTCTTTAATTCACCTCCCGCATTACACATTTATACCTAAGGATTGACTAGCTTTTGTTATCCATGTCCTTGTTTACCTATTTGGGTCGGATTATTACTGCTTAGTCTGATGCTATTGCTCAACTCTAATCAATGAACATGATGTGATTATCTATGATACGCTGTTTTCCCTTCTTATTTATGATCATACTTGTGGCATTTAAGGGGACTCGAGCGGTTTCTCGAGTGCCTCTCCGTAAGGACCTGTTCAATGGATGACCGCCCGGGAAAACAGTGCAACCATGAGGGTGGAATGGGACGCCCTTAGCTGAATAATTAGAGGAACCGGGGTGTAGTTCGCTTAGCCGTTGTGCCGTCAATGGGGCTCGGTGTATGCGGCTCGCTCTGCCAAGGTTGATTTGTCCCTTGGGGAGGAGTGCGGTACATTTAGGAAACCTAACGGGCGGCTACAGCCTCGGGGAATCTTTGTAAAGGCTACGTAGTGATGCCCTGCTGGACCACCTAGGTAGTGGTCAATGGGGAGTCGCTCTCTCCGGGCAGAAAGGGAATCACGGCTTGTGGGTAAAGTGCACAACCTCTGCAGAGTGTTATGAAACTGATATATCAGCCGTGCTCGCGGTTATGAGCGGCCAAGGGAGCTCCAGAGATTAGTGATACTTGATCAGAGATACTTTGGTACAGGTGGCAATGAGATTGATGGTTCTGATTATGATTATGGTGCTGGTAAGTGGTATTCTTTCCGTTTGGAAAGGATACATTGGGCTAATAACTTGGGTTAATGTTAAAACCTGGCTCTCTACTAGTAAGTAATAACCTGACCAACTAAAAGCAACTGCTTGACTTATCCCCACATAAAGCTAGTCCACTACAGCCAAACGGGATACTTGCTGAGTATGTTGATGTGTACTCACCCTTGCTCTACACACCAAACCCCTCCCAGGTTGTCAGCATTGCAACCACTGCTCAGGAGAAGATGAAGCTGTGGAAGGAGACTTCCAGGAGTTCCAAGACTACGACGAGTTCTAGGCGTGGGTTAGCGGCAACCCCCAGTCGGCTGCCTGTGAAGGCCGTGTTATCTACGTTTCTTTTCCGCACTTTGATTTATTGTAAGAACTATATGGACGTCTCAGACGTATGATGTAATCGACTATTATTTTCCCTTTTAATACTATTTGAGCACTGTGTGATGATGTCCATGTTATGTAACTGCTGTGTACGTGAATAACTGATCCTGGCACGTACATGGTTCGCATTCGGTTTGCCTTCTAAAAACCGGGTGTGACATAAGTGGTATCAAAGCCAGGTTGACTGTAGGACCGCTAGCCTAGAGTAGAATGGTCGTTCTAAGGATTATAGACCTCTGTCCTTGCCTTGACTTTGGTACCCCTTCAAAAGTTGGTCCTACTGACCAAACCTATGTTCTACTATATATTATACCTTGCTGAAAATTATGTTTTATTCTAATCCTTCATTTATTTATGATTCATTATTTGCTGGTCATATTAATTCTGTTCTCACCCTTTTGCTTGCGATGTCTTTTGTAGATGGCTCGACTTAGACACACTGCACGAAAGTCCGTCATCCCCTTCTTACCCTCCCGCCTTGCTGAGCGCCCGCTTCGCCGTCCCGTGGCCGGACAGTCCAGCCACTTGGAGAGACTGCACCACCGCCTGCATGAGGAGCAGGAACGTCGACGACAGGAGCAGCAGGGCTCTTCTTTCTCGCTCCAGCAGGAGATAGAGTCTGTGAGGAGCTGCTCTCCTGTGCTTCCCCTGGAGGCGCCCCCTGCACCACCACTGGGCGTCCCAGCTTCTGGAGTAGCTGCTGGAGGAGACCCAGACGACGGAGGCGGTGACGACAGCTTGAGCCACGACATCGACCTCTCTGCTAACCATGAGCCGGAAGGATGGGTTGCTCGACCCATCACTCGCGACGCTGCTCGCGGGTGTCACTTCCACGACGCGCTCGACACCCTGCTACGTCGGGCACTTGACCGGCGTACTTGGTCTATCGAGTATCGCTGTGTGGTCTACCAGCATAGTCGCGGGGTCTACCCGGACCGCTGGGAGGCGACCTGCTTGGTGCGTCGTCCGGAGAACAGTCTCCAGGGCGCGGAGGCTTGCTCAGAGCACTATTCTATCTCTGAGCGGGACTCAGCTGAGGCAGCCATGCAGGATGCTGCACGGCGTGCGCTTTCGCACTACTGCTCGGTTCTCGGTGGGGTAGCTGACGGCCTCGACCTGAAGTATTACCCCCGCCGTCCATCTGGCAGCACAGGAGGCGTGATTGTTTCACCTGCTGGTGAGGACAATCCTAGGTTGAGCAGCACAGTCAACCTAGCCGCCGTGCTAAACACGGAGCTGGACCATGCATTAGACGAGCTGAGTAGGGCTCGTGCTGAGATCGCCCTGCTGCGGGCTGAGCGCGCGGAGCGTCGTCACCTGGATGATGGTTCCCCCGCTCCCGTCGGGACTCAGCACCTGTACCGCTCACCTCGGCGTGGACTCCAGTCTTATGGCAATCCCGACTGCAAGACCAAGATAAATCTAGAACCATAGATCGTTAGAGTTGGATCTTGTAATTAATACGAAATATATATACATAGAAGCTTCAGTCTTAGCGTTAGTCTCGGTCTTAGTTAGTCTTAGTTAGACAGGGTAGTTTGCTATATCTTGTGCATTTATGTTTGTCATGATGAACTATGTTTGGTTTGGATCTTTGTAATGATTGTCACCAGAGTGTGGGTATCCCCTGCATTTTGGTTTACATATTATGTTAATGGAGTTAGTTATATAGTTGGGAAAACCTTTATTCTACTTTCCTCTTTATCTGAGAAGATGTGTGGTCTGTGTTGGAGATCAGTGAAGATGCTCATCTGTTCAGTGCTGTTGGAGAATTCTATACTCTTTTCTTATGCTGCAAGATTTGCCAGATCAGTTCTGATGTGTGGTCGCATTCTGCAGATGTCAGAGAACAGGCGCAGAGGAGGAAGGCGTGCTCAGCAGGAGCAAGCCGGTCAGCAAGATGAGGCGCCCCAGCAGCAGCAGCTGCCGCCCCCGCCCCCGATGTCGATCGAGCAGATGTTTCTGATGCAGACTCAGGCAGTTCAGGCCATCGGTCAGACTCTGGCCGCCATTCAGCAGCAGCAGCAGCAAGCACCACCCCAGCCTCAGATGCCTCAGATGCCCAGAGACAAGCGTGCTGAATTCATGAGAGGTCATCCACCAACGTTCGCTCACTCTTCTGACCCCATGGATGCTGAAGATTGGCTGCGCACTGTGGAGCGGGAGTTGCATACCGCTCAGTGTGATGACAGGGAGAAAGTCTTGTATGGTCCCCGTCTGTTGAGAGGAGCAGCCCAATCCTGGTGGGAGTCTTACCTCGCCACCCATGCCAACCCCGACACCATCACCTGGGAAGAATTCAGAGGTAGCTTTCGTCAGTACCATGTTCCCGCAGGTCTGATGACAGTGAAGAAGGAGGAATTTCTAGCCCTCAAGCAAGGGCCGATGTCTGTCAGTGAGTATCGAGACAGGTTTCTGCAGTTGTCTCGCTATGCTCCCGAAGATGTCAACACCGATGCCAAGCGACAGTACCGTTTCTTGAGAGGCCTGGTCGACCCTCTGCAGTATCAGTTGATGAATCATACCTTCCCGACATTCCAGCACCTGATTGACAGAGCAATCATGACAGAAAGGAAGCGTAAGGAGATGGAGGATCGTAAGCGCAAGATCAGTGGACCCCAGCCTGGAAGCAGCAGCCGTCCTCGTTTTTCAGGCAATCAACCTCAGCAGTTCAGGCAGAACCAGCGTCCACCTCAGCAGCATCAGCAGCGTCAGCAGTATCAGCAGTTTCAAAAGCAGTATCCTCAGCACCAGTACCAGAACCGTCAGAGCAATCAGTCAGGAGGAGGTCAGTTTCAGAGGCAGAATCAGCAGGCACCTCGTCTTCCTGCCCCCGCAACCCAGCAGAACAATCAGGCAGCACCAGCTCAGGTTGGAAACAGGGCATGTTTCCACTGTGGAGAGCAAGGCCATTGGGTGATGCAATGTCCGAAGAAGGCAGCCCAGCAGCAGTCAGGCCCCAATGCCCCAACAAAGCAGAGTGTGTCCCAGCCTGGAGCAGGCAACCGCCCTCAGCAGCGCTATAATCATGGAAGATTGAACCACTTGGAGGCTGAAGCAGTTCAGGAGACCTCCGGCATGACAGTAGGTATGTTCCCAGTCGATTCCCATATTGCAGAAGTGTTATTTGATACTGGAGCAACGCATTCTTTTATTACTGCATCATGGGTAGAAGCACATAATCTTCCAATTACTGCCATGTCAACCCCCATTCAAATTGACTCAGCTGGTGGTAGAATTCGAGCTGATAGCATATGTTTGAATGTAAGTGTGGAAATAAGGGGGATAGCGTTTCCCGCTAACCTTATAGTAATGGGTACTCAGGGAATAGATGTCATCCTAGGGATGAATTGGCTAGATAAGTATCAGGCAGTTATCAGTTGTGATAAAAGGACAATCAAGTTGGTGTCCCCACTAGGAGAGGAAGTGGTGACCAAGTTAGTCCCGCCTGAGCCGAAGAGAGGAAGTTGTTATCAGATGGCTGTCGATAGCAGTGAAGCAGACCCAATTGAGAGTATCAAGGTGGTGTCTGAATTTCCAGATGTGTTTCCAAAGGACTTACCGGGTATGCCACCAGAGCGGAAAGTTGAATTCGCCATAGAGCTTCTTCCTGGAACCGCCCCTATCTTTAAGAGAGCTTACAGAATATCTGGACCAGAGTTGGTTGAGCTTAAGAAGCAGATTGATGAGCTGTCAGAGAAAGGTTACATCCGGCCAAGCACCTCGCCTTGGGCCGCCCCTGTCCTGTTTGTGGAGAAGAAAGATGGCACCAAGAGGATGTGTATCGATTATCGAGCTTTGAATGAAGTCACGATCAAGAACAAGTATCCCTTGCCTAGAATAGAAGATCTGTTTGACCAGTTGAGAGGAGCCAGTGTGTTCTCCAAGATAGATCTGAGGTCAGGTTATCATCAGCTCAGGATCCGACCTTCGGACATTCCGAAGACGGCATTCATTACCAAGTATGGTTTGTATGAGTTCACAGTGATGTCTTTTGGTTTGACCAATGCACCAGCCTTCTTTATGAATCTGATGAACAGTGTATTCATGGATTACCTTGATAAGTTTGTGGTGGTATTCATTGATGACATTCTGGTTTATTCTCAAAGTGAAGAAGAGCATGCAGATCATTTGAGGATGGTATTGCAGAGATTGCAAGAGCACCAGTTGTATGCAAAGTTGAGCAAGTGTGAGTTCTGGATCAGTGAAGTCCTGTTCTTGGGTCACATAATCAACAAAGAAGGATTGGCTGTGGATCCGAAGAAAGTGGCAGACATTCTGAACTGGAAAGCGCCAACGGATGCTCGAGGAATCAAGAGTTTCATTGGAATGGCCGGATATTATCGGCGATTCATTGAAGGGTTCTCGAAGATTGCAAAACCAATGACAGAGTTGCTAGGCAACAAGGTTGAGTTCAAGTGGACCCAGAAATGTCAAGAGGCCTTCGAAGCGCTGAAAGAGAAGTTGACAACAGCGCCTGTCCTAGTCTTGCCTGATGTGCACAAGCCCTTCTCTGTGTACTGTGATGCTTGTTACACAGGTTTGGGATGCGTGTTGATGCAAGAGGGAAGAGTTGTGGCTTACTCGTCCCGACAGTTGAAGGTTCATGAGAAGAATTACCCAATCCATGACCTAGAGTTGGCAGCAGTGGTTCACGCACTGAAGACGTGGAGGCACTATCTGTATGGACAGAAATGCGATGTTTACACAGATCACAAGAGTCTTAAGTACATATTCACTCAGACAGAGCTGAATATGAGGCAAAGAAGATGGTTAGAATTGATCAAAGACTATGAGTTGGAGATTCATTACCATCCAGGTAAAGCGAACGTAGTGGCAGATGCTTTGAGCAGGAAGAGTCAAGTCAATCTGATGGTCGCTCGTCCAATGCCTTATAAGTTGGCCAAAGAGTTTGACAGGTTGAGTCTCGGATTTCTGAACAATTCGCGAGGAGTCACAGTTGAATTGGAACCTACCTTGGAGCGAGAAATCAAAGAAGCGCAGAAGAATGATGAAAAGATCAGTGAGATTCGGCGACTGATTCTAGATGGCAGAGGCAAAGATTTTCGAGAAGATGCAGAAGGCGTGATATGGTTCAAGGACCGCTTGTGTGTTCCCAATGTCCAGTCCATTCGGGAGTTGATTCTCAAGGAAGCTCATGAGACAGCTTATTCGATTCACCCTGGCAGTGAGAAGATGTATCAGGATCTGAAGAAGAAATTCTGGTGGTATGGAATGAAGAGGGAAATCACAGAGCATGTGGCTATGTGCGATAGTTGTCGAAGAATTAAGGCAGAGCACCAGAGACCAGCTGGATTGTTGCAACCGTTGCAAATTCCTCAGTGGAAATGGGATGAAATCGGTATGGATTTCATAGTCGGATTGCCCCGCACTCGAGCCGGCTACGATTCTATTTGGGTAGTAGTGGACCGTTTAACCAAGTCAGCCCACTTCATACCTGTCAAGACCAACTACAACAGTGCAGTATTGGCAGAGTTGTATATGTCTCGGATCGTTTGTCTTCATGGTGTGCCAAAGAAGATAGTGTCAGACAGAGGAACGCAGTTCACCTCTCATTTCTGGTAGCAGTTGCATGAAGCTTTGGGCACACATCTGAATTTCAGTTCAGCTTATCACCCGCAGACAGATGGTCAGACTGAAAGGACCAATCAAATTCTTGAAGATATGTTGAGAGCCTGTGCGTTGCAAGATCAGTCCGGATGGGACAAGCGATTGCCTTATGCAGAGTTTTCCTATAACAACAGTTACCAGGCCAGTTTGAAGATGTCACCATTTCAAGCGCTCTATGGAAGGAGTTGCAGAACTCCATTGCAATGGGATCAGCCTGGAGAGAAGCAAGTGTTTGGGCCAGACATTCTGCTTGAAGCCGAAGAGAACATCAAGATGGTCCGAGAGAATCTGAAGATAGCGCAATCGAGGCAGCGAAGCTATGCAGACACAAGAAGAAGAGAGCTGAGTTTTGAAGTCGGAGACTTTGTCTATCTGAAAGTGTCGCCGATCAGAGGAGTCAGAAGATTCGGAGTGAAAGGCAAGCTAGCACCCCGCTACATTGGTCCGTACCAAATTCTCTCAAAGCGTGGAGAAGTGGCTTATCAGCTCAGCCTGCCAGAGAGTTTGTCTGCTGTGCATGATGTCTTTCATGTGTCTCAGTTGAAGAAGTGCTTGCGTGTGCCAGAAGAGCAGTTGCCAGTGGAAGGTCTGGAAGTCCAGGAGGACTTGACCTATGTTGAGAAGCCAGCTCAGATCCTTGAGATTGCAGACAGAGTCACCCGAAGGAAAACCATCAGAATGTGCAAAGTCAGATGGAATCATCACTCTGAGGAAGAAGCAACCTGGGAGCGTGAAGATGATCTGATGGCTAAGTACCCAGAGCTCTTTGCTAGCCAGCCCTGAATCTCGAGGGCGAGATTCTTTTAAGGGGGATAGGTTTGTAACGCCCCGAATTTTGCAGTTGAATTTTTTCTTTTCTTTACTCGCCAAATTCGGGCGTTACCTTTTCTTTTTCTTTTTTCCCCTCGCTAAACCTTGACCTTTTCCAAAGCTAGCGGGATTCGGTTTGGAATTCCCATGTAAAGAAAAACCATAAAACTGTTTTATGTTGTTTGATGCACCATGCCGATCTATGCATTCTTTGATTTGTTTGAAAGTGCAAATGCATTCATCTAGGAGGATCGGATTTCGAAAATAAGGAGAAAATCTTTTCTTTCTTTTCTTTCTCTTTCTCTCTCCTCTTTTTCTCTCTCTCCCGCGCCGTGGGCCGTCCCTTGGCCGGCCCAGCCGCCCCTGCGCGCCCCCCCTCTTGGGCCTTGGTAGGCCCAACCGCCCCCCCCCATCCCCTCTTTTTTTCCCCAATTCCCTCTCCCTCCCTCTCTCTCTCATTCTCTCCCTAGCTGCCACCCCCTACCCCCTGCCCTAGCGCCGCCCCTGCCCTAGCGCCGCCCCTCGCCGTCGGCCGCCCGACGCCGGTGAGCCCCCCCTCTCTCCTCTCTCCTCCCCTCTCCCCTCCTCTCCCCCTCCCCGTCCGGCCATGGCCCCGGCCGCCTGGCCACCCTGGCCGCCCCCAGCCGCGCGCCCGGCCGCCCCCGGCCGCGCCCCGGCCCGCCCCAGCCGCCCCCCAGCCAGCCCCGGCCGCCCCCCTGGCCGCCCTTGGCCGCGCGCCGCCTGGCCCCGCCCGCCTGGCCGGCTCGGCCGCCCTGGCCAGCCCGGCTGCCCCCTGCGCGCCGCCGGTTCAACCGCCCCCACCCGGGCCGGTTCAACCGCCCAGCTCGGCCGCCCGCGCCCGCGCTCAGCTCGGCCGCCCTGCCCCCGGCCGGTTCAACCGCCCTAGGGCCGGTTCAACCGCCCTAGGGCCGGTTCAACCGCCCCCCCCCCCTGTTTTTTTTTTATTTTTTATTTTTATTTTATTTTATTTTAGTTTACTTTCTGTGATCCTAGTTATTTTATTTTAGGTAGGCTAATCATTGTTAATGTTATTGAAATATGAAGCTTAATTTAGAATTCCGTTACGCTAATTGATTCATGTAATTAACTGTTTATCTCGTTCAAATGTTGATCAACCTAAAATGACCAGGTTTCCATTAGTGCATATAACTAAATTCTTTTGTTAGAACCAATTGTAACTAATCATTAGTGCATAAGCTTTAACCCCCCCCGGCGAGACCCTTTCCTGTTTCTTTCTAACCATAATGAATGCGATATCGAATGTCATACTTGATGCATATTTACTTTATTTGTTTCCTTGTATGATGTACTGTTTGTTTCCCAATTTGAATGGATGAATGTATGTATGCTTGCAATCGCATAGAGAACGATCCGGTCGAAGAGCCCGAGGAATTCGCAGGAGAAGCCCCTGAGCAGCAGTCGGTTGGTGGAGGCAAGTGTCCTTTGACCTATCTCTATCCTATTCATTCTTTAATTCACCTCCTGCATTACACATTTATACCTAAGGATTGACTAGCTTTTGTTATCCATGTCCTTGTTTACCTATTTGGGTCGGATTATTACTGCTTAGTCTGATGCTATTGCTCAACTCTAATCAATGAACATGATGTGATTATCTATGATACGCTGTTTTCCCTTCTTATTTATGATCATACTTGTGGCATTTAAGGGGACTCGAGCGGTTTCTCGAGTGCCTCTCCGTAAGGACCTGTTCAATGGATGACCGCCCGGGAAAACAGTGCAACCATGAGGGTGGAATGGGACGCCCTTAGCTGAATAATTAGAGGAACCGGGGTGTAGTTCGCTTAGCCGTTGTGCCGTCAATGGGGCTCGGTGTATGCGGCTCGCTCTGCCAAGGTTGATTTGTCCCTTGGGGAGGAGTGCGGTACATTTAGGAAACCTAACGGGCGGCTACAGCCTCGGGGAATCTTTGTAAAGGCTACGTAGTGATGCCCTGCTGGACCACCTAGGTAGTGGTCAATGGGGAGTCGCTCTCTCCGGGCAGAAAGGGAATCACGGCTTGTGGGTAAAGTGCACAACCTCTGCAGAGTGTTATGAAACTGATATATCAGCCGTGCTCGCGGTTATGAGCGGCCAAGGGAGCTCCAGAGATTAGTGATACTTGATCAGAGATACTTTGGTACAGGTGGCAATGAGATTGATGGTTCTGATTATGATTATGGTGCTGGTAAGTGGTATTCTTTCCGTTTGGAAAGGATACATTGGGCTAATAACTTGGGTTAATGTTAAAACCTGGCTCTCTACTAGTAAGTAATAACCTGACCAACTAAAAGCAACTGCTTGACTTATCCCCACATAAAGCTAGTCCACTACAGCCAAACGGGATACTTGCTGAGTATGTTGATGTGTACTCACCCTTGCTCTACACACCAAACCCCTCCCAGGTTGTCAGCATTGCAACCACTGCTCAGGAGAAGATGAAGCTGTGGAAGGAGACTTCCAGGAGTTCCAAGACTACGACGAGTTCTAGGCGTGGGTTAGCGGCAACCCCCAGTCGGCTGCCTGTGAAGGCCGTGTTATCTACGTTTCTTTTCCGCACTTTGATTTATTGTAAGAACTATATGGACGTCTCAGACGTATGATGTAATCGACTATTATTTTCCCTTTTAATACTATTTGAGCACTGTGTGATGATGTCCATGTTATGTAACTGCTGTGTACGTGAATAACTGATCCTGGCACGTACATGGTTCGCATTCGGTTTGCCTTCTAAAAACCGGGTGTGACAATATGCTACAACTTGACCCTCTAGGACTAATATGTTTGCTTGAGTGATTTTGATATAGTATCAAAGGTGAATTGAAAGGGAAACAATGGACTTGGACAAAGAAAACGCCTGCATTACGGTATCAATGTCTCTTGTTCCAAGTCATTATTGTGTTTTCTCATTGCCCTGGTTTTTATTTGCAATTTTTTGGCAATGGGGTTTAAGGCCACTAGTTCTTCCATTTAAGTGCTTAATGCCAAAGGGAGAGAAATTAAGGTTAAAGCAACTGGATCAGCTACCACTTGTGAAATTTTTGAAAAAAAATAAGTGCAAGTATACTTGGTTTTTTTATCAAAACCCTCTTATTGCAAAAACTACTCTCTTGTGGGGGAGAAATTTGATTATGGGATGGCTTTTTGATCAAAACTAGTCTTAAAAGATATTTTGATTTGCCAAAACAAAATGTTTTGACATAGAGATAGGAAAATGAATTTGCTTTGTAAAAACAAACCAAGTGGTGACAAAATGATCAAAATATGCCAAATCTTGTAACAATTAAATTGGTTTTGAGTTGGACATCATTTTGCACATTTTTGGCTAACATTTGGAGATGTTATTGCATTTTGAGTTTCTTTTGATGTGTTGGTATTAATCACCAAAAATGGGGAGGTTAAAAGGGAAATGTGCCCTTAGGCCATTTCTATTTGTTTTGGTGATTAAATGCTCAACACATTACATTTAGACTAGCATCATCTTACATAAGCAAATAAACATAGGTATGCAAAACAAATTGAGCTTAGAAGAGGGCAAAGTACAAATCTATATGGTACCAAGTGAAAAAGGTAACCTCTGGACACTTAGTCAATTGTGTAGAAAATGGTGACGCCTAAGAGGGGGCAGTGAATTAGGACTTCTAAAACTTTCTCTAAACTAGGCCAAAAATGAATCCCTAGCACAAAACCTATGCAAATAATCAAACTAGAATATGCAAACTAGGTTTTGTCTAAGTGTTGCTATCTCTACCGCAAAGCCTAAGTTTCAATCCTAAATGATCTAATTAGAAAGACAAGATTGAAACTTAAATACTTAATATAAATGTAGAAGGTAAAGAGCAAGGTAGAGATGCAAACTCTCGTGGATGACGCTAATATTTTTACCGAGGTATCCGAAACCACACAAGGTTCCGACTAATCCTCGTTGGTGCCTCTACGCAAAGCGTAGCCCACGCGAGGGCCAAGCACCACAGTCGAGTAACTCCGTAGAGAGCCGCGGGCCTTCTCCACACGCAAGTGGTGCTCCGCTTCCGGCTACTCTCGGACGCTCCCCGCCGTCTCCACTATCGAGCTTCCGGCCGAAATGTCGCGGGCCTCGTTCCCTCCGATACACGATGGCGGCCGTGACACAAACACAGTTGTCACAGTCTTGCAAGACTGTCGTCCCACTCGGTACAATTACAACGGCTCATGCAAGAGCCGAGGGGTTGTGTGATTTTTCTAAACTCACTCAACTGACTATGATTCACCTAGAGCAAGCGCTAATGCGATCTAACTAACCTAAGCACTTTGCAAAGCACCTACGCTAATCACTGAGTGATTCTATTAAAAAATTGGGCGTATGAGCACTTGGAAATGTCTATAATATGCCTTGGTATGTTGCTTGGGCTCCCACATGTTGAAATGGCCGGTTGGGGGGTATTTATAGCCTCTCCCACAATTATAGTTGTTGGACAGAAAGCAGCAGCTTTCTGTCGACGAGCGCACCGGACAGTCTGGTGCCCACCGGACATGCACTGTTAACTGTTCGGTGCCCTGCCACGTCCGCCGACCGTTGGGGTCTGTAGCAGTCGACAGTTGGATCCGACCATTGCTAAACTGTTCGGTGCACACCGGATAGTCCGGTGTTACAGCCCAAGAGCACCTAGTTGTAGGCCTCTCTGCGCAGACTGCCTGGTGTCCCACTAGATAGTCCGGTGCACACCAGATAGTCCGTCGACCGTTTTGGTCTGTAGCAGTCGACCATTGGATCCGACTATTGATAGATTGTCTGGTGCACACCGGATAGTCCGATGCTACAGCCCGAGAGTGTCTAGTTGTAGGCCTCTCGCGCAGACTGCCCGGTGTCCCACCGGACAGTTCAGTGCACACCGGACATGCACTGTTCACTGTCCGGTGCACCACAAGTGCGCTGGCTGACTGCCCTCTTCATGGATTTCTTGGCTAATTCCTTGGGCTTCTTTTGTTCTCGAGTTTTGGACTTCTACACTTCTTTTTATGTTTTCTTTTGAGGTGTTGCATCCTCAGTGTCTTAGTCCAATCCTCTTCGCATCATGTGAACTATAAATACAGACACTAGCAAACACATTAGTCCACATGTTATGTTGATCATCAAACACCAAAATCTCTTTAGCCAAATGGCCCGGGGTCCATTTTCCTTACAAATTGTTTTGTGTACTAATCATACTTTACGAAGTCATAGCCAAATGCACCCATCCCGATGTAAATGAATGGCACCAACAGGTCTATGGTGTCTCTTTTATGTCAACTGCTGATGATGAAGTTGAGGAAGATTGTCTTGCTGGTGATGTGGATCAGTCTGCCCCTCCTCCTTACCAAGGTGATCAGGGCCCCTCTTTTTCTTATCCTCCTCCATAGGATCCATCTGTTAGCACTCCTCCTGCTAACCCTGGGGAGGAAAACTTCACTGTAAATCTGGCTGCCCGTTTCTTTGATCCTTTTCCTCCGTGGTAATTTGTGGTCATCCCTCCTCCTGTTTTTGGTCACCCCATGAAGTTTGTGTTACCCGCTCGTTGAGCTAAGTTAAGAAGAGATTGCCTTGAGCTTGGTGGTTGGCTTGTTGAGGATTAGGGTTGGAAAAGACCCAACCCTTTGTGGGCTCCTCAACGAGGAGTATGACACCTTTGTGGTGGAAGCCAAACCTCGGGTTAAAGCATGTGTTCTTGTGTTCTTGTTGTATTCTTGAAAAGTGATTTAAATTGTTGGTTAGTGCATCTTTGTTTTTATCTTATGTGTGAATCTTGTGGACTCGGTTCACATTGATTTGACACCAATTCGAGTGAATCTTCTTTAGGGCAAGATATAAGAAAGAATCTCTCATTATGACGCGCATTCTCCGGCAACCGCTCGCGCACTCGGTCTGTATTCCCCCGCCCACGCTCTCTCCCCTGCTCGTCCACCTCATTTGCAGACCGTGCCTACCTCACCCAATCTCACCCACCAGTGCTGTGCTGATCACCGTGCTAGTGCCCCATTCCTGCCTCGTCCGGTGTCGCCGTTGGCGCCTCGTCGCGCCCAGCACGCCGTTCGCCGGAGGCCGTGTCGAGCCCAGGACGTTCATCTCCGTCCGCCCGTGGTGAGCCCCTCCTCCTTCCTCTCTCCATCCCCTCTTCCTCTCCCCTCGTTGCGCTCGACATGGCGACCGCCCGCCATGGCCAGGGGTCGGCTGAGCCAGCCCGGCCGCCCCTCTCTCCCTTCTCCCTGGCCGCAGGTGTGGTCCAACCGTGCCAGTGTGCCCGCCTAGTGCGCCTGCCTCGCCCACTGGAGCCGCTACCCCGACTGCCACCGCGCCGAGCGCCTTCGCCGAAGCTCACATGAACCCCTCCATCTCTAGTGCTATGGCCGACGAGGTCCTATGGCCGACTCGGTCGCCCTTTCTCCTCTCCCCAGCATCCCATGGCGCTCTCGAGCCGCCGACCTCGTCCGCGCCTCGCCCGAGTTCCCGCGCTCGCGGCCCGCTCTCGCCATGAGATTAACAAATGTTTAATAGGTTCACATTACCATAGACCTCATCTATATAATTAGTTTTATAATTGGACTATATTTAATATTTGTAACTAGCATTCAAACATCCAATGTGACAGGACAAAAATTCAGTGCTCTTGCATCCAAACACCCCTAAGGCTAACTCCAAATGTCCTCCCTCCCAAAATCCCCTATTCGTATTTTTTATTTTCCTCTACAACCATTCTTCTATTCAGCTTCTCATTTATTCTTAACTGAGCTATTTAACTTTTCTATATCAGTTTCTAAAGTTTCTTTTGAAAAATATATAAAATCATATAATATTTCAAGTATCATAATCTTAAAAGCGTTAATTTTACAGTTAAAAACATTTGTTAACAAAAGAGGGAGATTACTCTCTCCCCATGTTGCGAGTGAAGCAGAGGCGTCGTTGGAACATCTTGGGGTGGTCGTACACTGATTTACGGGGAGGGAAACACTCATGAGCCTTTTGGACTATTCATTATGGACTAGGTGGGTGCACGTGCGTTGCAACGGAAACATATCGTCAGCATAGGGAAAGCAGCTCCTACCAATCTGGTATCAAAGGTCTCAACGATCATAAGCTCTGCCGCTGCCCCCTAGGCAGCAGCCGCCGCCAGCATCAGGCGGCCCCCAGCAACGTCCAGCACGCTGATCGCAGCCCCTGCTTCGTCGGGAGCCATGATGCTTCGCCGATACTCCCCCAAATACTCAGCCTCCTTGCCGGGCAGCACCACTGGGAGCATGGCGGCCCCGCAGCCAATGGTACATTGTACGGCGTGGTAGACGGGCTGCTCTCCCAAGAGTGTAGCAGCCTGCTGCCCCATGTAAATGGACAAACAAAAAAATTATTGCTACAAACTTATGATCAGCTAGACAAACAAAAAAACAATGTAAATGATATATAAAGTTGTTATTATGAGTAAGTTAGAAAGCGCTACAACAATACGACAACCCCATGAGACCATGATGCACAATAACAAAGATCCACTATGCATAAAACTCCCAAGTGAACAACACCTGTGATGAATCTGCTACTGACGCTAGAGTTGTCAATGCTCCCCCGTGCACCATTTGCTTGTCATTCTAGAATATGAACATGAGCAATTAGCATTGTTTACTAACCATGATAACAAATATAATTGAAGCAACCTGAAACCTAATTCAACACAAGTAATTGCGTACCTGAAGAAGAACAAGTAATTTATTCATGATTCCATCTAGTTAAGGCGTCAAAAATTCTAGTGTACAATTCTCACTAAAATTCAAAATCGTTGAAACAGCATGTGCCTATAAACAAGAAGAGCAATACAGGTCAAAATAGATTGCCAGGTCCTAAGATGTATGACATGAACATGTAATCTGGTATACTAGAATATATGCATACAAATTGTATAAATTTAATATCTCAATGCACACAAAAGACTTAAACAACATTCAGTTTAGAGGTCTGGCATACATAAAGTTAGTAGTTGCTTGGTAATTAAATTATTTTTTTATCAAAGAAACTTGTAAGCTCAAAGATCAAAAGGGATTTGTTTGACATTTAGATGTGTTAGCTGCCCACATATATTTATATTTAAAACATGTAAACCACACACAAACCATATTGGTCTACATCAACTGCCCACATATATTTATATTTAAAACCTGTAAACTACACACAAACCATATTGGTCTACATCAACCTATTTATTGATGCAACCTCAATTAAAAAATGTGATGTCTTACAATTTTTAATAATAGACAAATATGTCGACAACCGTACATTAATCTAATCCTTTTTAGCGATATTGATAAGTCTTTATTGTATGTTTGCAGGGATAGTGTTGGGTCTATGCTTCGTCGCCGAAGGTCTTATAGGAAGAAGCGGTCTTCGGCTGAAGCTGTTTGTATAAGATGGCCGAAGGTTCCTCTTCGTGAAGCTTCGGTACTACAAACCGACTTAAAGATAGAATGACCTTTTAGTCCATAAAGGTCTGAGTCAATGTTGTAAGCTTTTATAAAGGGCATACTTGTAATTCCTCACAGGCTGCGTCCTGTGCCTATAAATAGTGAACAGTATTCTTTTACTGTTCACGCATTCTGGTGATTGCAATCGTATCTTCTGGAATCCAACCTTTGCCAAGGCAGAGGTATTATTGTATTCAATAATTCAATATATTAAGTAAATATAATATAATTTGTCTATGATTTATTTACCCCTTTTATACCTTTTTATTTTATGTTGTCTTACAATATCTATTGAAATTTTATTACGAAGACTCAAGCTTCGTAATCATACTCTCATCAACCTTCGTCCAAGGCTCATTATCCTCAAGGGAATAATGTTTCATGGACGAAGGACGCTAACATTTAACACTTTATGTTGCCTTGTTCTTAATTCATAGCATTTGAGAACAAGTCCCCAACATTGGCGCCCACCTCCGGTGAACTCACTTCCACTTTTTGAGCTGATGGCTTCGTTCAACGATCAAGCTGGAGCTGCTTCGGACCCGAAGCCGGTGCTCCCGATCACAGGAGGTTCGTCTTCAGAGCCAGCTAACAAGAAACAAAAGAAGGAAGCACAGAGAAGGGTACAGCATGTTGGGGTGCAAGGACCCTTCATCAAGTCAAGATGGTCTCACATTCCTATTACCTTCTCCCAAGAGGACCTTCAGCTCAAGGATTACCCACATAACGATGCCATGGTTATCTCTTGTGTTATCAAAGGATTTCTGGTCCACAATGTCTTGGTTGACACAGGCAGTGCAGCTGATATCATATTTGCTAAGGCCTTCAGACAAATGCAAGAGCCAGAAGATAAGATCCATGATGCTACACATCCTCTCTGTGGCTTCGGAGGAAGACAGATTGTAGCACTGGGCAAGATCACCATGTCAGTGACCTTCGGGTTCATCAACAACACTAGAACTGAGCAAGTTGTGTTTGACATTGTTGACATGGAATACCCTTACAATGCAATTATTGGTCATGGCACCCTCAATGCTTTTGAAGCAATTCTTCACCCTGCTTATCTTTGCATGAAGATACCTTCGGATCAAGGACCCATCGCTATTCATGGAAGTCAGGAAGCTGCCAGAAAGGCCGAAGGAAACTGGACTGACTCAAAAGCAATCCATAACATAGATGGAGCTGAAGCTTGTGAACAAAACAAATTCAGAAGGGAGAAAGCAGCTTCAGCAGATCAGCCGAAGCCCATGCTCTTATGTGAGGATATAGCAGAGCAGAAGGTGTTGTTGGGCTCTCAGTTATCCGAAGAACAAGAGAAAACCTTGATAAGGTTTTTGTTCAACAACAAAGATGTTTTTGCATGGTCAGCCAATAATCTCTGTGGAGTTAACAGGGATGTTATTGAGCACTCGCTCAATGTCGATCCATCTTTCAGACCCAGAAAGCAGAGGCTTCGGAAAATGTCAGATGATAAGGCCGAAGGTGCTCGTAACAAAGTCAAAAGACTCCTCAGTGCAGGGGTTATCAGAGAAGTAAAGTACCCAGAATGGCTAGCTAACACTGTTATGGTAAAAAAGGCCAATGGCAAGTGGCGAATGTGTATCGATTTTACAGATCTTAACAAGGCTTGTCCGAAGGATGAATTCCCATTGCCAAGGATAGACTCTTTAGTTGATGCAGCAGCTTCTTCAGAGCTCATGAGTCTGTTAGACTGTTATTCAGGCTACCATCAAATATGGATGAAGAAGGAAGATGAGCCGAAGACTAGCTTCATAACTCCAAGTGGCACATATTGCTATCTTCGGATGCCTGAGGGGCTCAAAAACGCTGGAGGAAGTTTCAGCAGAATGACTGCGAAGGTTCTCCAGTCTCAGATAGGCAGAAATGTGCTAACTTATGTTGATGACATCATTGTAAAAAGCACGAAACAGGAGAATCATATTGCTGATCTCCAGGAGACCTTCGCCAGTTTCAGACAAGCTGGTTTAAAGTTGAATCCAGAAAAATGCGTCTTCGGAGTAAAGAAGGGGAAATTTCTTGGATGCTTGGTTTCAACAAAGGGAATCGAAGCTAATCCAAGTAAAATTGAAGCTATACTTCGGATGGAGCCACCAACTACAAAGAAGGGAGCTCAAAGATTGACAGGAAGGTTGGCATCTCTCAATAGATTCATATCCAGATCAGCAGAGAGAAACTTACCATTCTTCGAAGTGCTGAAGTCAGCCGAAGTCTTTCAATGGGGACCAATCCAGCAGAAGGCTTTTGAAGAGCTGAAACAGTATTTGATAGATCTAACAACATTAACTCCACCGACGTCAGGGGCTCCTTTGTTATTATATGTGGCAGCTTCGCACTCAGCGGTAAGTGCAGCGCTTGTCCAGGAGAAGCTTGATGGTCAAGTCAAGAGGCAGGCCCCAATATATTTTGTATCCGAGGTTCTTAGTTTATCAAAGAAAAATTATACAGAGTTGGAGAAGGTACTGTATGCTGTCTTGATGGCCTCCAGGAAGCTTCGGCACTATTTTCAAGCTTACAACATAATTGTTCCTTCTTCACAACCTCTGAAGGATATTATGAGGAACCGAGAAGCTACTGGAAGGATTGGAAAATGGGCTACAGAGCTCAATGAATTTTGTATTGAATATGATCATAGATCTTCGATTCAGTCCCAGACGTTAGCAGACTTCATTGCTGACTGGACGCCAGGGGCTCAGGAGGAAGAAACAAATAAAGACGCCGAAGCATGGACAATGTTTTGTGATGGATCTTGGGGAACCTTCGGAGCGGGAGCAGCTGCTGTGTTGGTTTCACCTTCCAAAGTTAAAACTTGCTATGCGGCAAAACTTGATTTTAGTTGCACAAATAACATTGCCGAGTACGAAGCCTTGCTTCTAGGTCTTCGGAAGCTAAAAGCAATGGGAATCAGAAGGGCCATACTCAAAACTGATTCCCAGGTTGTTTCGAGTCATATTGACAAGAGTTGCAAGGCTAAGGATCCGAAGCTTGAAAATATCTGGATATGGTTCGAAGAGTTGAAGCTTCCTTCGAAGGATTTTCTGTCAAAAATATCCCTCGAGGACAAAATGAGCATGCTGATTTGCTAGCTAAGTCAGCAGCACAGGGGTTGCCCTTACCTTCGGATGTGTTCTTCGAAACAATAAAAGCACCTTCGGTGGAACTTCTTGAAAGAGCAGTCCTCAATATATCTCCTGTTTATAGCGAAGATTGGAGAACTGAGATCATCTCTTACCTTCAGGGAAAATTCCTTTCAGATGACGAAGCTTATAACAGGAGGATAGAGGCAAGAGCTCGTCCATATGTCATGATAGAAGGGGAGTTGTACAAGCATGGAGTTTGTGCTCCGCTACTCAAGTGTTTATCCAGAGCCGAAGGTATAGAGTTGATGAAAGAAATACATGCAGGCCTGTGTGGATCTCACATTGGATCTAGGCCGTTACTTGGAAAAATTTTCCGCCAAGGATTTTATTGGCCGAAGGCAGCTTCGGATGCAGCGGAATTAGTCCAAAAGTGCGAAGGTTGTCAGAAATGTGCAAGAGATCAAAAACAACCTTCGTCCTTAACACAGCTCATACAACCCATTTGGCCATTGCAAAGGTGGGGCCTTGACTTGTTAGGTCCGTTACCACCGGCCCAAGGGAACCTAAGATATGTTGTAGTGGCGGTGGAATATTTTTCTAAATGGATTGAGGCAAAGCCTTTAGCCACAATAACTTCGGCCACCGTCCAAAAATTTTTCTGGCAGAATATTGTTTGTCGTTTCGGGGTACCAAAGGCTATTACTGTGGATAATGGAACACAGTTTGACTCCGAAGCTTTTAGGGATTTCTGTGATCAAATTGGTACGAAGATCCATTTTGCATCAGTCAGACATCCGGAGTCAAATGGACTCGTTGAAAGAGCCAATGGCATTATAATGACAGGAATAATGAAGTTAATCTTCAATCAACCCAGGGGAAAGTGGCCAGATCAGTTAACCAAAGTGGTGTGGAGCCACAATACAACAACATCAAGGTCTACAGGCTTTACTCCATTCAAGTTATTATTCGGTGACGAAGCAATAACTCCGGAGGAAGCTAAAACCGGATCAATAAGAGTAGTAGCTTCGGCAGAATCAGGTTCCGAAGCTGCTTATTCTGTGGAAAAAGATGCTTTAGAAGGGATCAGGCTGCAAGCCGTGGAGAACATCAATAAATATCAAGCCGAAACAATCAAATGGCGAGATAGAAAGGTTCGGCTAAAGAATATTGAGCCAGGACACTTGGTGCTTCGGAGAGTGGCCAACCCAGACACAGTGGGCAAGTTGCAATTGAAATGGGATGGACCTTTCTTAGTAGCATCTTCGTCAAGACCCGGTTCATACAGATTGAAGGATATGGACGGCAACGACATTCCTAGATCTTGGAATGCGGATGAGCTTAGGCGATATTATGTATAACTCGATGTAATTTTTCATATTTTTTATTTTTCTTTTATGGCACCCTTTTCCTTTCTGAAGGGGGAGAAAGGTTTTTAATGGGGCCATCACATGTAATTTCCTTTTTTAGTTCTATAAGAGCAAAATCCCCCAAGGAATGTAAATGTAAAAGCTGAGAACGCACCATCGAGTGCCGAAAAGTAAAGGCGAAGAAGCTCCAAAGTCGTTCCTAAGGGAATGCAGAGCTTACAGTGAAAAGTCAACGCTGATTCCGCCAAAAGTAAAGGCGAAGAAGCTCCAAAGTCGTTCCTAAGGGAATGTAGAGCATACAGCGAAAAGTCAACGCTGATTCTGCCAAAAGTAAAGGCGAAGAAGCTCCAAAGTCGTTCCTAAGGGAATGCAGAGCTGAGGTGTGATTGTTTTTAAGGAAATAATGGCTATGAGTATGGCTTCGGATACGCGTTTGGACATTCATTTGCACATCACATTACATCATAGCATTTGCATTCATAAACATTCATCCAGGCATATGTAGGATAATCATCATCATGGCATAAATGCTTGCTTTGGCAAAAAGGAAAAAAAAAGAGGAAGAAAGAGCTTCGTGTACAAAAAGGAGAGCTTCGGGAAGAAGGGAAATGTTGTTTTCTATGCTTCGCTGCGTACGAAAAGAAGGGAAGGTGTTTTTTTCGCCTTCGGCTCAAAAAAGGAAAATTTCGTCCACATCAAAGCACTTCTCATACATCAATGGAAGGGTAAGGATATATCACAAGGTATGAACAAAATTCATTAAAGACAAGTTTTAGTTACATTTACAAAAGTTATCTCAAAAGTTTCTCAAGTACTGTCTACAGTCTACTATTTAATCTCCAAGGAGCTTCAGCTTCGGCGTCATTTTTTAATCATCGGCTTCGGCTTCGTCATCCTACATGAATAAGGTCGTTGTAAGTCAAAATCGAGCTTGCAGGAAAAGGTAAGCACAAGGTATGGTTTCTTACTGGTTCAAGGTGGCTACGAGCTTCGTCTCCAGCCTTTTCTCGCCCACGTTTTGTCCATATCATTTTTACAAATCTATTAGAGATACTTCGGGCGAGATCAGGAATGTCATCCAGGATTGATGGTGATAAAGTGAAATTTGGCCTATTGACAATCTTTCCATGATCGCAGCCAGCTTTCAGGAAAGCTGCAGCAGTACCCCGAGAAGCCACCCAGGCACAGAAGTCACCGTGCCCAGCTATGACTTCGTCGAGCTCGTCAATCTCACCCTCAATATGTTCGAAGGTCTTCGGTAGATCTTCAGCTGAGGGGGTGAATTTTTCACTGCTGGCTCCAACTGAGTGGAAAATTTTTCTTAATCGTTGAATGCATTTGTTGCTAAATTCCAAACATTTTTCTTGAAGGCTCGTCAATAGTTTTCTCAAATCTGAATTTTGTTGAGCTTCGGCTTCAAGCTTTGCATTAAGATCTTCTTTTTCTCGTTCGAACTACTCAGATTGGCGGAGAAGCTTCGTGTTCAGTTCTGTTATTTTTACTTCAGCTTCCGCCAATAAACCTTCGGTTGCCTGGAGCTCAAAGTTCTTTTTCTCGATAGCATCTGATTGCTCCTTTATTCTGCTCTCCAAATTTTCAATTATAACTTCGTGCTTCTTATCTTCAAAATCTTGCTGCATTTTCAAGGCTTTGCTCAACAGCATACTCTGCGTGAAAACAACCTTCGTCAGACATGTTTTCATTATTAGAAACAATAGAAGTTAAGGGAAAAGTAGTTCACCTTGAAATTGGAATAAAATAAACTACCAACGATATGTTGTCGTCGGTAGCGGCTGATGTCTGTTTCTAGCTTCGGAAAACCGATACTCTTTGACAGAGTACTGATAACTTTGGCCCCAGTTTGATCTCGAATACAATCTAATTTTTCATCATCAATGCCTCCGAAGAGGAGTGCTCCAGGTTTGTATCCGTAGGATTTTGCATACTCTCTAAGCTCTTCTCTTTCAGCTTTTGACAGTTTTTCTCCAACTAAATTCTGGAACATAAAAGCTTCGTTTTCTGAAGCTTCATCAGTAATTTCCTTCCCTTTCCCCGACGCTGCGGCCACGGCCTCTTCGGCGGCGGTGGTAGTTTCTTCCGCAGCCATATCTAGCAGTATTTTATCAATATTTTCGATTGTGCTCTCCAGGTTCAAATCTTCAGCTGAGGCAGCTTCGGCAGCCGCGACCTCCGAAGGTGTAATTTCAATATCTGTCCCTTCCGCAGACGCTGGTGTTTTTTGAGCTGCAGCTCTTGGCGGTGTCTTGTCAATTACCTCTGTCACAGTGATAATTCTTTGTTTCTTTGCTTTGATTGTTTTCTTCGATTTTTCGGGCTCCTTGTCCTTCTGAAAAAACTTTGTCAGTTGAGGCCCCAGTGGACTTAGCTTCGCAGGTAAGGATTCAGTCATTACCTTCAGAATTGCCTCCACATCAGTGGCAGACGGTGATGCGGGGGATTTTTCGTCGTCGGATATTTTTCGTTTCGGAGAAGACGCTTTCCTTTTCTTTGGAATTTTCTTCTTTGGTGTCTCTTTTTCATCTTCGTTTGAGGCTTCGGTTATCCTTTTCCTTTTCTGGCCTCTGGCACCTTTGTTCAGATTTTCATAGTCAGGGTATTCAAAATCCAAGGCGTCCAGCACTCGATTTAGCCTTCGCTTCGGACGGGTGCCGAAGGCTGCGGTCATCAATTGATCTTCTTTTTTGGAATAATTGCCAAGTATTTCATTGCACATTACTTCAATTGTATCTAGCCACTCTTGGCAAGGTGTTTTAAAGTACTTTTTAAACTTGAAATAGTAAGGTAAACGTACAAGTTCACCTTCTTTCTTTTCCCCCTGTAGCTTCGGCATTTCCCATTCTTTCAAACTGGGAAAAACTTTGAAAGACAAAAACTCCTGAACCAGGTCCCTTGTGCTGATATGCTCTGCAATAATTCTGAATTCATTCATTGCTTGTTGTGTTGGACCTTCGGGTGTCATGTTGCAGCGAGGTCGGGTTTCTCCGAAGATTAGTTCGAGTGGACTTTGCACAAGCTTTTCCTTGTCGTCATCAACCTTGACATAGAACCACTCTGATTTCCAGCCTGCTGCCCATTTGCTTCGGTAGCTAATTACAGGAAACTTTGTGGTTTTCCGATAGACGAAGTTATAGCAACCAAAATTGTCGTGCAATCCATCCTTTCTAGCCTTCGTTTGATAATGCAACTCGTGAACCCGGCAAAAGCTGTCCGCAAATGGCTCCACTGCTTGGCTTCGGAGTGCCCAGATATAAACAATAAGCCTAACGATAGCGTTAGGGGTCAGCTGGTGAAAATAGATACCAAACCTCTTCAGTACCTCTGCAATAATCCCATGTAGGAGGAATCTTAATCCAGCCTTTAGAAAGCTTTTGAAAATAACAATTTCATCCTTCTCCGGCTTTGGGGTAGTCTCTTCTCCCCCGAAGCGCAATAGCTTCTTCTGATTTTCAGTAAAAAAGCCCGATTTTACCATCTTGGACAGATCAGCCTTCGAAACAGTAGATTTCCCGAAGTCCAAGTGGCTGGGTTTGCTTGGCATGGCAATGCGATAATCATCTTCGGGATCAGTTTCCTCAATATCTTCTTCTTCTGCTTCAGCGATTGCTTGTTCTGCATCATCACTAGGAATCTTTTCCGAAGTCACTAGCCCGGATCGTTGCATGGCTTCGGAGATGGGAACAGTCTCCGAAGCTTCAGTTTCGTCCCCCTCACGCTCAACCCTGGCGGTAGAACGCACTTTGGCCATTTAATTATGAATTTGTGGAACTTTAATACTTTCTTCCTCCGAAGTTTTTTCTGACGAAGCAGGCTTCAAACTGGAGCTTCGTTCGATTCCGACAGACAAGCTTCGGCGACGGTTAAAAATTTTGGCAGCAAAACAGTGCAAATAGCAATGAATGCTGTGGTAACTTCACACCTACTTGTCTGTTTATATAGTACTGCAGGTAAGAAGGCGAAGCGCCAGGATTTTTACACCAGGCGGACACCCGCTCGCACTCGCTGCGTGGTGGACCACAGAGACCGAACAGTAACTCTGCAAGGTGGGGCCGCTACACGCTGGGAAATTGAATCGTTTCTCGACAACGAGCTCAGGGAAGGTGTTTTTTAGACCTTCGGCGCTCTGAAGCTTAAGAGACTTTTTTCACGGATCAAGCTCGTTACGAAAAACGATCTAGCACCGCGAAAGGGGCTACTGTTGGGTCTATGCTTCGTCGCCGAAGGTCTTATAGGAAGAAGCGGTCTTCGGCTGAAGCTGTTTGTATAAGATGGCCGAAGGTTCCTCTTCGTGAAGCTTCGGTACTACAAACCGACTTAAAGATAGAATGACCTTTTAGTCCATAAAGGTCTGAGTCAATGTTGTAAGCTTTTATAAAGGGCATACTTGTAATTCCTCACAGGCTGCGTCCTGTGCCTATAAATAGTGAACAGTATTCCTTTACTGTTCACGCATTCTGGTGATTGCAATCGTATCTTCTGGAATCCAACCTTTGCCAAGGCAGAGGTATTATTGTATTCAATAATTCAATATATTAAGTAAATATAATATAATTTGTCTATGATTTATTTACCCCTTTTATACCTTTTTATTTTATGTTGTCTTACAATATCTATTGAAATTTTATTACGAAGACTCAAGCTTCGTAATCATACTCTCATCAACCTTCGTCCAAGGCTCATTATCCTCAAGGGAATAATGTTTCATGGACGAAGGACGCTAACATTTAACACTTTATGTTGCCTTGTTCTTAATTCATAGCATTTGAGAACAAGTCCCCAACAGATAGCATAGCGGCATGAATTGTCCTCGTAACTTAACAGATCAATTACAAAGTTTCTTCGATGATCTTTGCATCCTACACACAAAGACATAAGAGAACAAAACGTCAAATTTATATTATGTAACTGAAATGTATGTTTGAACATGAAACAAACGTACTCCACTCACCCTATCAAATTCCATTCGTCTAGCACTCCCCGACATGACCATAGCTTGTAGAACAAAGTAGCTGGTATTAACCCTATAGAATAATGTTCCGCCAACTATATCATATACAATGGTTATCATAGAAAAAATTTAAATTGTTGAGAACATGGTATTGAGAAAATACCCTTTTAAGTCAATTGGAACACCAGACCGAATTGTATGTTCCCACTTAAAAATATCCTCTGCCCATCCAAAACGTTTCTTATTGTAGGCAATCTTATATTTCTTTGAGGCCATGATAATTGCTTCCGCAAACCTCCTGTATGGAATGTGTTTACACCAATCTTGAGTGGGTGTAAAGTCTATAAAAGTTACGTGCTTTTTACCATGATCGATTACGAAAAGTGTGTAGCATCCGTTGAATTTCCATGGCATAAGAACCTACAAAATATCAGTCATTAGGATTGCAACAAAGTGCCTTTTATAAATACATTCGAAATGAACACATACTTACATATTTACGACCAGTGATATAATAGTTCAATGAAGGCCAACAGTCGAGTGTTTTGGCTAACTCTTCTGCTGTAGAATCCTGATGGTACTTTGGAAGTTTACCAAAACCAACCATTCTCTGGATAAATATATATACATGTCCACATGAGGATTATATGTATAGATACAATATATTACTACATTATTGATTGGAAACAAACTTACCCAGAAGCGCATGTCCATATAATGTTTTTTATCCTTTATCATTGCATCTTTAGACATATGTGACTCTTTAATGGCCAACAATCGAACAGCCATGTCAAAACATTTTAGAGTCATATCTAGATTTACCCTTAATACGTTTTACATGTCTTTGACAGATATTTCTATCTTAAAAGGGTTGAAAC
Organism: Zea luxurians; assembly: GCA_029449295.1. NCBI lineage: Eukaryota > Viridiplantae > Streptophyta > Magnoliopsida > Poales > Poaceae > Zea > Zea luxurians. The sequence goes on along the minus strand of JAOPSE010000048.1, from coordinate 8,161,679 downwards.
TTCGCACCCATGTCATCCTGTAATGCAGCATGTCAAAAGTCTATATCAAAACTCTACGTAGTTGGTACCTATAAAATAGATAAAACAATGAGCACTTACTCTAATGTCGTATCATCTTGGATTTTCATGATGTAATCACATAGAACATCTATTAAATCGGCTTTGGTCACTGGCATGTCCTTTGTGGAAAGGCCACTCAGTAAAAATTCATTAGTGCACTCATCAGTCGGGATTTTTATAGGAGTTCTTTTATCCCAATCATGAACAAACCACCTTTCTAAGTCTGCTTGAGTGATGGGGCCATCATCATCTTCCATCAATACTTCGCTATCTTTAGATACACAAAGTAGTTTCCTCTTCTTAGGATTTGTGGGACTATCTAATATCTGAACATCAGAGGAGCTTCCAGCATCGACTTGTTTGTCATACTTATATAATGGACACCCCTTTCTCTTGTTTATATCTGAACATAGTAACATAGCAGCCAATTTTTTCCTAAAGTGTGACATGTCATCCTACAAATAAGAAACAATTTATTTAGCAATTATATGTATCAATTGGTTTGGCATAATAACAGAAGACAACAAACAGATATTCATGTTCTAGCCGCATCTAATTTATTGTTCAGGAAAGAGACCCATCAGAAAATGCAAACTGCCAACAAGAAATTCTATGCATGTGATAAATATGCAGATTGCAGTTATGTCCACAGTGTATGCAAAGCAAAACGACTGAACCAATCATAAAAATCGTAGGTCGGACTGTCCATGTAGCATCCCAAAAATTCAAATCTTGAAAATTTCTCAAACTCGCTCTAAATTCGAAATGAATTTCAAATTTCATTTCAAAATGTTTGTTTGCAAATTGATATCAGCAAATAAAATATAGTGGTCTATATTCTCTCTAAAATCCTCCTCAAAATATCCTACAAATATTTTCCCAGTGATCACCCTCAAATTCTTTTCAGAAATACTGCCCAGATATTTCTCGAGTGATCCCCCTCAAATTCTTCTAGAAATACCGCCCAGATATTTCCCGAGTAATCCCCTTCAAGTTCTTTCCAGAAATACTGTCCAAATATTCCACCAATATATCTCCAAGTATTTTCCTCCTAATAAATACCTTTAGAATCATTTTTCATGTCCCTACAAATATTTTCTTCATAACTTTCCTCATGCTCACACGTATATGTATGCCTCCGGTGTCATACGTTGAGCTCTACAAGCTAATTACACTCATATAAGACAAATCCATGCTAATCTCCCACTAATCCTTTCATCCTCCAACTAATCCTCTCATCCCTCCCCCTAATCCTCCCACCATGGCTATAAATAGAGGGGCAAGGGCCTCCCCTCAAGCCACCCCAAGCCATTTCATGGCAACTCTCTCCACTCCCCCCACACGCCCACTCCACCTCCCACACAAGCACACACTAGCACAAGGATCGTTCGGTCATTCTTCGATCGTTCGTCCCCCTGTTCTTAGTTTGTTCGTTCGTTCGTCCGATCGTTCGATCGTTCGTCCGATCGTTCATGGTTCGTTCGTCCGATCGTTCGTTCGTCCAAATAATCTTTTTCCTGTCGTTATGCTGCCAAAATTCCGATCGTTCGTTCGTTCGATCATTCGATCGTTCATCGTTCGTTCATAGTCCCTATTCATCGTTCATCGTTCGTTCATAGTCCCTATTCATCGTTCATCGTTCGTTCATAGTCCCTATTCATCGTTCTTCTAGATAATCGTTGTCCTGTCGTTATGCTGCCGAAATTCTGATCGTTCGTTCGTCCGATCATTCGATCGTTCGTCCATAGTTCCTATTCATCGTTCATCGTTCGTTCATCGTCACTATTCATCGTTCATCGTTCGTTCATACGAACTATTCACCATCACTATTTACCATTACTATTCATCGACACTATTCATCATTGTTACTATTCATAGTTCCTGTTGGGAACTTGTTCTCAAATGCTATGAATTAAGAACAAGGCAACATAGAATGTTAAATGTTAAAATCCTTCGTCCGCTGAAGCATTATTTCCCTAAGGATTTAATGAGCTTCAGACGAAGGTCATGGATGGTAAATCACGAAGATCATATCTTCGTGTTCAGAGATAAGACAATGCGAAATGAAATATAAAATATAAAACGTTAAAGAATACCAAGAATAAATAACATTATTTATTTATTTTATAATATAAATTGAAATATTAAAACATGATATTTAGTTACATTTATACCTTCGCCTTGGCAGAAAACAATAATTCCAGAGTAATGCGTTAGCGATTACAGGAGTGCGTGAACAGTAAAGGAGTACTGTTCACTATTTATAGGCACAGGACGCAGCCTGTAAGAAATTACAATCATACCCCTTACAAAAGATTACAATTATGACTCAGACCCTTATGGACTAAAAAGTCATTCCATCTTTAAATCGGTTCGATCCTTCATCTTCGGATACGCTATAATATCGAAGCTTCATGAGCGGTAGCTTCGGTATCACGTATAAACAGGTTTTGCCGAAGGTGTTTCTTCATGCAGGACCTTCGGCGACGAAGCATGGTCCCAACAGTAGCCCCTTCGCGGTGCTAGATCGTTTTTCGTAACGAGCTTGATCCGTGAAAAAAGTCTCTTAGGCTTCGGGAAGCCGAAGGTCCGAAAAATACCTTCCCTGAGCTCGTTGCCGGGAAATGATACAATTTCCGAGCGCGAAGCGGTCCCACCATGCAGGTTCACCTTCTCGGGTTTTGTGGCCCACCGTTCAGTGGGTGCGAGCGACTGTTTGCCCGGTGTAAAAGACTTGACGATTCACCTTCTTACCTGCAGCACTATATAAACAGACGGGTAGGTGTGAAGTTACCACAGCATTCATTGCTATTGCACTGTTTTGCTGCCAAAAATTTAACCATAGCCGAAGCTTGACTTTTGCATTGAAACGAAGCACCTCTTTGGATTCTGCTTCGTCACAAGAAGAGCTTCGGAAAAAAGGTTATTAATTTCCAAAAAAATTATAATCAAATGGCCAGAGTACGTTCCACTGCCAGGGTTGAGCGTGATGGAGATGAGACCGAAGCCATTGAAACTGTTCCGATTTCCGAAGCAATGAGGCGTTCTGGGCTAGTTTCATCAGGGGACACACCTGCTGCCGAAGCAACACAAGCTGATGTTGAAGAAGTTGGTTCCGAAGATGAGTACAGCTACGGGGTGCCAAGTAAACCTAGTCATCTGGACTTTGGAAAGTCCACCATCTCTGAAGCTGATCTTCCTAAAATGGTGAAGCTGGGTTATTTTAGTGAGGCCAAGAAGGAATTAATTCGTTTTGGTGGAGAAGAAACTATCCCAAAGCCAGGAAAGGATGAGGTAGTAGTCTTCAAAAGTTTTCTTAAAGCTAGTTTAAGATTCCCCCTAAACAAGATGATTGCTATTGTACTGAAGAAGTTTGGGATTTACCTTCATCAGCTGACCCCTAATGCTATCGTTAGGTTAAGTGTTTATATTTGGGCCCTTCGTAGCCAGGGAGTGGAACCGTTCGGTGAGGGTTTCTGCCGAGTTCATGAATTACACTACCAGACTAAAGCCAGAGGAGATGGTATGCACGAGAATTTTGGCTGCTACAATTTTGCTTATCGCAAGACTACGAAGTTTCTAGTGATAAGCTACCGAAGCAAATGGCCAGCCGGATGGAAGTCTGAATGGTTTTATGTTAAAGTTGATGAAGATGAAGATAAATTGGTCTAGAGTCCGCTAGAACTAACCTTCGGAGATACGAGGCCCCGATGCAACATGATAATGGGGAGCCCGAGTCAGATTGCTTTGGCTGAATTTCGAGTGATTTCAGATCATATTGGCACTAGAGACTTAGTGCAGGAATTTTTGGCTTTTAAAGTGTTCCCAACACTGAAGGAGTAGGAGATGCCGAAGCTAGAGGGAGAAAAGAAGAAGGGAGAACTTGTTCGATTGCCTTATCACTACAAGTTTAAGAAGCATTTTAAAGCACCCTGCCAAGAGTGGTTGGACACAATTGAGATTATGTGCAACGATATCCTCGGCAACTACTCTAAGAAAGAAGATCAGTTAATGACTGTGGCCTTCGGCACTCGTCCGAAACGAAGATTGAATCGGGTGCTGGATGCCTTGAATTTTGATTACCCTGACTATGAGCAACTGGACGGAGATGCCGAAGGCCAGAAAAGAAAAAGGATTGCCAGCGTCCTTGACAAAGAAGGCACCAAATTGGCTAAAAAGGAGAAAGAAATTTCTGAGAAAAGAAAACCGAGCCCTGAGCCGAAGATAGCTGCTCCAAAGAAAAGAAAAGCTGCATCCCCAAAACCAAAGACGTCGGCCCAAGAGGAGGAAGCTCCTGCAACACCTTCTGCTACCGAAGTGGAAGAGATTCTAAAGGTAATGACTGAACCTTTGCCTATCAAGTTAAGTCCGCTGGCGCCAGAACTGACGAAGTTTTTTCAGAAGGAAAAAGAACCTTCGGCAACAGAAAGTCCCGCTAAGCCGAAAAAACGGAGAATTATCCAAGTGGCCGATGTCATTCATCAGACATCGCCACCGACATCGGCGTCAAAAACACAATTTATTGAAAGCGCTGTCACTGCCGAAACCACAGCCATCGGAGCCGAAACTACCGGAGCCGAAGCCACCGGAGCAGCCACCGAAGCCGAAGCCACCGGAGCCGAAACCGAGACCACCGAAGATCCTAATCTAGAAACTACACTTGGTGATATTGATAACATGCTTCTGAAAATGGCTGAAGAAGAAGCTGCTGCGACCGCGGTGGACACGACAATTGAGAAAGGAAAAAAACAAATTGAAGACACTTTGGAAGAAGAAAACTTTAATTTTCAAGATATACTTGGACAAGAGTTATCAGAAACTGAGAAAGAAGAGCTAAAGAAATATGCTATATCATGTGGATACAAACCAGGGTCTCTGCTGTTTGGCGGAGTCAATGAAGGGAAACTAAGATGCCTTTAGAATCGAACCGAGGCCAAGGTTGTTAGGACTTTCTCAAAGAGTGTTGGCCTGCCGAAGATTGAAGCGGGCCTCTGCAGGTACCAGCGACAGCATATCGCCGGTAGCTTGCTCTATGCTAATTTCAAGGTACAAACTCAATTGCCGAAGATTGTTAGGACTTTTGAATTAAGATGTTTTCTGACGAAGGTTGTTTTGGCAGAGTATATTACTAAGTAAAGTGCTGAGGATGCAACAAGATCTTGAAGACGAGAAAAACGAAGCTACCATCAAAGATCTAGAAGACAAAGTCGAAAGTTATGAAGCTGCTTTGAAGAAAAAGGACTTCGTCGTTCAAGACCTTGAAAACAAAATTAAAGATCACGAAGCTGCCTTGGAGAAGAAAGACTTCGTCATTCACTCTATGGAAGGTTCACTGGCTAAAGCTCAAGCCGAAATTGAGAAATTAAACAGCGAATTACTCATAAAATCAGAAAGATCTGAGCAAGAAAAGAAGAATCTCGAAACAAGTCTCAAGACCGAAATTGAGAAGAATTCAAATTTGCAGAAATCATTGAAGGAGCTTCAGGAAAAATGCTTAGATTTCGGTAACCGATGCGTGCAGCGGCTGAAGGATGTGTTTTACTCAATTGGAGCCAGCTCTGATAAGTTTACACCTTCAGCTAAAAACCTGCCAAGCACCTTTGAATACATTGAGGGCGAAGTTGATGCACTTGACGAAGTTATCGCTGGGCATGCCGATTTCTGTGCCCTGTTAGCTTCTCGAGGCACGGCTACTGCTTTCCTGAAGGCTGGCTGTACACACGGGAAAATTGTTAATAGGCCAAACTTCAGTTTGTCGCCAGCAGATTTGGTTGACATCCCCAGCCTAGCTCGAAGCATAGGAAACAGGTTTATGACCCAGATTTGGATAAACGGCGGGCGAAAAATGGCTGGTGACGAAGCTCGGAGCCACCTTAAGCCAGTGAGAAACTTATACTTGTTACTTTTACCTTCTCCTTGAACTCTGCGCCTTTCTCATTCCGTTTTAATATGTACAGGATGATGAAGCTGAAGAATGACGAGCTGAAGCCTTAACAAATGCTCCGAAAGACTTTGCTGCATAAGATTCTAGAGAAAATTTTGTAATATGATTGTAAAGAAACTTATGTAAATTTGTGCGTACCTTGTAATATATCTTTTCCCCTTTGTCCGTGTACAACCTGCTTTGCTGTGGACGAAATTTTCTTTTTGAGCCGAAGGCGAAAAACACCTTCCCTTCTTTTCGTACACAACGAAGCATGAAAATTTCTTCTTTCTCCGAAGCTTTGTCCTTATAGCCGAAGCATCTGTCTTTTTTGTATGATATGATGATAATGATCCTATGTATGTCTAAATGAATGTTTATGAATGCAAATGTCATGATGTCATGTATCGTGCAAATGAATATCCGAATATATATTCGAAGCCATAATCATAGCCTTCATTCCCTTAGGAATGACTCAATCCTTTTTGCCGCTTATTTTTCGGCTTCACCGTTTATTTTTCGGTGTATCAGCGCTGACTTTTCGCTGTAAGCCTCCCTTAGGAGCTTCTTCGCCTTTTACTTCGGCGGAATCAGCGTTTATTTTTCGCTGTAAGCCTCCCTTAGGAGCTTCTTCGCCTTTTACTTCGGCGGAATCAGCGTTTATTTTTCGCTGTAAGCTCTGCATTCCCTTAGGAACGACTTTTGAGCTTCTCCCTATTTTCTTTTCTTTTTCCTTTGCACTCGATGGTGCGTTCTCAGCTTTTACATTTACATCTTTGGGGGATATTGCTCTTATAGAATTGAAATAAGAAAAAGAAAAATTACATGTTGTGGCCCCATTAAAAACCTTTCTCCCCCTTTGGAAAGGAAAAGGGTGCCACAAGAAAGAATAAAAAAAATTACATCAAGCTAAACATAACATCGCCGAAGCTCATCCGCATTCCATGATCTAGGAATGTCGTTGCCGTTCATATCCTTCAATCTGTAGGAACCGGGTCTTGACGAAGATACTACCAGAAAAGGTCCTTCCCACTTCAGCTGTAACTTGCCTACTGTCTCTGGGTTGGCTACTCTTCGAAGCACCAAATGTCCTGGTTCAATATTCTTTAGCCGAACCTTTCTATCATGCCATTTTATTGTTTCAGCTTGGTATTTATTGATGTTTTCCACAGCTTGGAGCCTGATCCCTTCTATAGCATCTTTTTCCACAGAGTAATCAGCTTCAGCTTCGTCTTCTGCCGAAGCTACTATTCTTATTGATCCTGCTTTTGCTTCTTCCAGAGTTATTGCTTCGTCACCAAACAATAATTTGAATGGTGTAAAACCTGTTGATCTTGATATTGTTGTGTTGTGGCTCCACAGCACTTTGATTAATTTGTCTGGCCACTTTCCCCTGGGCTGATTGAAGATTAACTTCATTGTTCCTGTCATTATGATGTCATTAGCCCTTTCAACAAGTCCATTTGACTCCGGATGCCGAACTGATGCAAAATGGATCTTCGTGCAATTTGTTCACAAAATTCTCTGAAAGCTTTGGAATCAAATTGCGTTCCATTATCCACAGTAATAGCCTTCGGCACTCCGAAGCGACAGACAATATTTTGCCAGAAAAACTTTTGAATAGTGACCGAAGTTATTGTGGCTAAAGGCTTTGCCTCAATCCATTTAGAAAAATATTCCACTGCCACTACAACATATCTTAAGTTCCCCTGTGCTGGTGGTAACGGACCTAACAAATCAAGACCCCACCTTTGCAATGGCCAAGTGGGTTGTATTAACTGGGTTAGAGATGAAGGTTGTTTTTGATCTCTTGCACATTTCTGACAGCCTTCGCACTTTTAGACTAATTCCGTTGCATCTGAAGCTGCCTTTGGCCAATAAAATCCTTGACAAAAAACTTTTCCAAGCAAAGGCCTAGATCCAATGTGAGATCCACACAGGCCTGCGTGTATTTCCTTCATCAAATCTATACCTTCGGCTCTGGATAAACACTTGAGTAGTGGAGAACAGACCCCATGCTTGTACAGCTCCCCTTCTATTATAACATATGGACGAGCTCTTGCCTCTATCCTCTTGTTATAAGCTTCGTCATCTGAAAGAAAGTTACCCTGAAGGAAAGAGATGATCTCAGTTCTCCAGTCTTCACTATAAACAGGAGATATATTGAGGACTGCTCTTTCAAGAAGTTCAACCGAAGGTGCTTTTATTGTTTCGAAAAATACTTTCGAAAGTAAGGGCAGCCCTTGTGCTGCTGACTTGGCTAGCAAATCAGCATGTTCATTTTCTTCTCGAGGAATATTTTTGACAGAAAACCCTTCAAAGGAAGCCTCAATCCTTCAGACCGTGTCTAAATATTTCTCAAGCTTCGGGTCTCTTGCTTTACAACTCTTGTCAATATGACCAGAAATAACCTGGGAATCAGTTTTAAGAACCACCCTTCTAATTCCCATTGCCTTTAACTTCCGAAGACCCAAGAGCAAAGCTTCGTACTCAGCAATGTTATTTGTGCAACTGAAATCAAGTCTTGTTGCGTAGCAAGTTTTAACTTTGGAGGGTGCGACCAACATAGCGGCTGCTCCTGCCCCGAAGGTTCCCCAAGAACCATCGCAGAATACTGTCCAAACTTCGGCATCTTTACTCGCTTCTTCTTCCTGAGCCCCTGGCGTCCAGTCAGCAATGAAGTCTGCTAACGCTTGGGACTGAATCGAAGATCTATGCACATAATCAATGCAGAACTCATTGAGTTCCGTAGCCCATTTTCCAACCCTTCCAGTAGCTTCTCTATTTCTCATAATATCCTTCAATGGTTGTGAAGAAGGGACAATTATATTGTATGCTTGAAAATAGTGTCGAAGCTTCCTGGAAGCCATCAAAACAGCATACAGCACCTTCTCCAATTCTGTATAATTTTTCTTTGATAAACTAAGAACTTCGGATACAAAGTATATTGGGGCTTGCTTTTTGACTTGCCCTTCAAGCCTCTCTTGGACAAGTGCCGCATTTACCGCTGAGTGCGAAGCTGCCACATATAACAACAGAGGAGCCCCTGGCGTTGGTGGAGTTAGCGTCGTTAGGTCTATCAAATATTGCTTCAGCTCTTCGAAGGCTCTCTGCTGAACTGGTCCCCATTGAAAAACTTCGGCTGACTTCAGCACTTCGAAGAATGGTAAATTTCTCTCTGTTGATCTAGATATGAATCTGTTGAGAGATGCTAGTCTTCCTGTCAATCGTTGAGCCCCCTTCTTTGTGCTTGGTGGTTCCATTCGAAGGATAGCTTCGATTTTATTTGGATTAGCCTCAATCCCTTTTGTTGAAACTAGGCAGCCAAGGAATTTCCCCTTCTTTACTCCGAAAACACACTTTTCTAGATTCAGTTTTAGACCAGCCTGTCTAAAATTAGCGAAAGTCTCCTGCAGATCAGCAATGTGATTTTCTTGCTTCGTGCTTTTTACAATGATATCATCAACATAAGTTAGCACATTTTTGCCTATCTGAGAATGAAGAACCTTTGCTGTCATTCTGCTGAAGCTTCCTCCAGCATTCTTGAGCCCCTCAGGCATCCGAAGGTAACAATATGTTCCGCTAGGGGTTATGAAGCTGGTTTTTGGCTCATCCTCCCTCATCCAAATTTGATGATAGCCTAAATAACAATCCAACAGACTCATAAGTTCTGATGAAGCTGCTGCATCAACTAGGGAATCTATCCTTGGCAATGGAAACTCATCCTTCGGACAGGCCTTGTTGAGATCAGTAAAATCAATACACATCCTCCATTTGTCATTGTCCTTTTTTACCATAACAGTGTTGGCCAGCCATTCTGGATACTTCACTTCTCTAATGACTCCGGCGCTGAGGAGTCTTTTTACTTCATTTCGAGCACCTTCGGCCTTGTCATCAGACATCTTCCGAAGCCTCTGCTTTCTGGGTCTGAAAGATGGATCAACATTGAGCGAGTGTTCAATAACATCCCTGTTGACGCCACAGAGATCGTTAGCCGACCATGCAAAGACATCTTTGTTGTTGAAGAGGAACCTTATCAGGGTTTTCTCTTGTTGCTCAGACAATTGAGATCCTAGCAACACCTTCTGCTCTGCGATATCTTCGCATAAAAGCATGGGTCTCGGCTGATCGGCCGAAGCAGCCTTCTCCCTTCTGTACTTGTACTGCTCACAAGCTTCGGCTTCATCTATATTGTGAATTGCTTTTGAATCAGTCCAATTCCCCTCGGCCTTTCTGGCAGCTTCCTGACTCCCATGAATAGCAATAGGTCCCTGATCCGAAGGTATCTTCATGCAAAGATATGCTGGATGAAGAATTGCTTCGAAAGCATTGAGTGTTCCGCGACCAATGATAGCATTGTAAGGATACTCCATGTCGACAATGTCAAACACAACTTGCTCAGTCCTTGTATTGTTGACGAATCCGATGGTCACTGGCATGGTAATCTTACCAAGCGCTACAATCTGTCTTCCTCCGAAGCCACAAAGAGGGTGCGTAGCATCATGAATCTTGTCTTCGGGCTCTTGCATTTGTCTGAAGGCCTTAGCAAATATAATATCCGCTGCACTGCCTGTATCAACCAAAACATTGTGGACCAGAAATCCTTTGATCACACAAGAGATAACCATAGCATCATTGTGTGGGTAATCCTTGAGCTGAAGATCCTCTTGAGAGAAGGTAATTGGAATGTGAGACCATCTTGACTTGATGAAGGGTCCTTGTACCCCTACATGTTGTACTCTTCTCTATGCCTCCTTCTTCTGTTTCTTGTTAGCCGGCTCTGAGCATGAACCACCTGTTATCGGGAGGATCAGCTTCGGAGCCGAAGCAGTTCCAGCTTGGTTCTTGAACGAAGCCATCGTCTCAAAAAAGTGGAAGTGAGTTCACCGGAGGTGGGCGCCAATGTTGGGAACTTGTTCTTAAATGCTATGAATTAAGAACAAGGCAACATAGAATGTTAAATGTTAAAATCCTTCGTCCGCTGAAGCATTATTTCCCTGAGGATTTAATGAGCTTTGGACGAAGGTCATGGATGGTAAATCACGAAGATCCTATCTTCGTGTCATGGATGGTAAATCACGAAGATCATATCTTCGTGTTCAGAGATAAGACAATGCGAAATGAAATATAAAATATAAAACGTTAAAGAATACCAAGAATAAATAACATTATTTATTTTATAATATAAATTGAAATATTAAAACATGATATTTAGTTACATTTATACCTTCGCCTTGGCAGAAAACAATAATTCCAGAGTAATGCGTTAGCGATTACAGGAGTGCGTGAACAGTAAAGGAGTACTGTTCACTATTTATAGGCACAGGACGCAGCCTGTAAGAAATTACAATCATACCCCTTACAAAAGATTACAATTATGACTCAGACCCTTATGGACTAAAAAGTCCTTCCATCTTTAAGTCGGTTCGATCCTTCATCTTCGGATACGCTATAATATCGAAGCTTCATGAGCGGTAGCTTCGGTATCACGTATAAACAGGTTTTGCCGAAGGTGTTTCTTCATGCAGGACCTTCGGCGACGAAGCATGGTCCCAACAGTTACTTTTTCGTCGTCACTATTCACCGTTACTATTCATCGATCATTCGATCACCCCACATTTCAACTACTCATCCATCATGCTGTCTGGTCCACCTAAGACCAGCCAGACCCATATTCTAGTCATACGAACTCCGGTGACTGTGATTTTCCTTCCAGTAGGGAACTTCTCATCTGGTCACCCATCCCAGGTTTCTCCAAGTTGAGCACGCTTAACTTTGAGATTCCTTCGAACCAGGCTTCCAAACTTAGATTCCAATAATTCTTGTTTCTAAATTCTTATCAAACTATTCCCTATCCAACCATGTCATCCCTTAAGCATAGTTCATATTCCAGAAAACTCCCAAAATACTCTTGTCCCATATTCTGCCTATAACTCTCCTGTTCATACTAAGTCAGACAATTCATTCGTCACTATTCTCACCAACAGTGAACTTTACTGTGCTACACCACATACACCCAGCTACCCTCTCCCTCTCCACACACACACTCAACACCCTCAGCCAAGGCAAACACCCCACCCACTCAGTTACTCCGCTCTGCCGGCTACACGCATAGTGTCGCTTCGCCTCCAGTCCACCCTCCTGGTAAGCACCTCCGCTCCACCACTAGTAGTATCTCAACACCATATGACACAGATTCTACTCAAGACTCTACCCATCCATATATCGCTATTCTAACCACTATACTAAGTATTTGTTGATATACTTGTCGATTTATATGTTTGCTTATTCATGTTGCATAGTTATCAGAGCGTTCGTGTCGTCTCGTGGAGGCCAGATCTGCAAGTCTACGCCAGGCAGTGGAGCTAGAAGCCAGTTCCGCGAGCTCCCCTTCCCCCTTCACCGGATAAGCACGACAAGCTCACTGGATCCCTTTGATGCATAAATTACCTATGATTTTTCAACCACAACCCTCAGCCTGTTATTTTATGCATGATATGATTTTGAGACAAGTTATTATGGCCACCCAGCCGCTTGCCGCAATCAATCCTTGATATATTTGTTCCAAATGATTTGAGAAAAGGTGTGAGTTTTCAAAACAAAATGCTTTTCAAAATGTGTATGATGAAGGGTTTTCACCCTTATCACCTTTGAGTAGGGATGATCAGGGACTCCCTGGTTTAGGGGAGGGCCTAAGGTGATGGCTCAACTGGTTTAGGCGTGAGCAGAAGGATTGTCCCCTCATATAAGGACCGGTTTGTCATCCTTCACTACCTGTACTCATGATAAGTACAACCACTCGAGACTGTGTGGGCAGTCACTCAATCTGAACTCGTACGATTCAAACCCAGGGTTATGAAGGTTGGGGAGCACCGAGAGGATAAGGAGGGGGAATGTTTTGTCCGGTTTGGGCATGACGGTGGCCTGACTCCTTCCGGTATAACCGTTAAGGTAGGGACGTGCGAGGAAAGAAAGAGATTCGGATTCGGGTCTCACTAGCTACGAGATCGCAGAGCCGAACTAGTGGGTAAAGTGTACACCTCTGCGCAGAGTATGAAAACCTATTCGAATAGTCTGTGTCCACAGGAATGGACGAGTCTGGTGTGGTATGGCAATTAGTGTTTTGTTTTCAAAAAAAGAAGTGTGTTTGAGAAAAGTGATTTTTAAAAGGTCTGACGGTTGAGCCGTGAGCTATGGTGGACGGGAAGTCCAGTAGCTGTTTTTGAAAATGAAAACCAGTAGGAAACCGCCCCTCTCCCCCTTCTCCCTGGCCGCAGGTGTGGCCCAACCGTGCCAGCGTGCCCGCCTAGTGCACCCGCCTCGCCCACTGGAGCCGCTACCGCGACCGCCACCGCGCCGAGCGCCTTCGCCGAAGCTCAGCTGAACCCCTCCATCCCCAGTGCTATGGCCGACGAGGTCCTATGGCCGACTCGGTCGCCCTTTCTCCTCTCCCCAGCATCCCATGGCACTCTCGAGCCGCCGACCCCGTCTGCGCCTCGCCCGAGCTCCCGCGCTCGCGGCCCGCTCTCGCCATAGGATTAACAAATGTTTAATAGGTTCACATTACCATAGACCTCATCTATATAATTAGTTTTATAATTGGACTATATTTAATATTTGTAACTAGGATTCAAACATCCAATGTGACAGGATAAAAAATTCAGTCCTCTTGCTTCCAAACACCCCTAAGGCTAGCTCTAAATGTCCTCCCTCCCAAAAATCCCCTATTCGTACTTTTTATTTTCCTCTACAACCCTTCTCCTATTCAGCTTCTCATTTACTCTTAACTGAGCTATTTAACTTTTCTATATCAGTTTCTAAAGTTTTTTAAAAAATATATAAAATCATATAATATTTAAAGTATCAAAATCTTAAAAGCGTTAATTTTACAGTTAAAAACACTTGTTAACAAAAGAGGGAGATTACTTTCTGTCCCCATGTTAGGGGTGAAGCAGAGGCGTCGTTGGAGCATCTTGAGATGGTCGTTCACTAATTTACGGGGAGAGAAATATTCATGAACTTTTTGGACTTTTCGTTATGGATTAAAATTTACTTATAAGACACTCTTTTTTGGCTTGAAATTTGATATTTCATCACTCTTCCAAAGTTTATATATAAACCTATGCCAAATTCATTAAGATAGGATAGAGGATATCACTGAAATATGTTTCTAAAACTTATAAGACACTCTTTGGCTCACTCTTATGTAGTAAATTTGTAGCACATAAATATTTCCCGAATATTGCTAATAATAGTATAATATATTACATATAAAACTATAGTAGCTTAATTAAACTTTGCACAAATTACTATTATTAGAATAGAATAATCAAAGGGGGCGTCAGTGAAATTATCTGGATAGAGGGTGGGTTATCGAGTGACTCTAGAATAATAATGGCAATGCCAATGGATAGCACGATTCAGCATTCAAAGATCGTAATTTAGCCCTGCAATGTGTTCATCGATCATCTAAACAAAGAGGTCCAGATTCCTTTATATGACAAAGCATTCATCGGGAAAAGACTATATACATACAACAATTGCCCGGCGATAGCATGTATACCTTCGCGGGAGAAGAGAAGCCCGCGAAGAGACTAGCTAGACGGCAGAAACCACGCACCTAAACGTGGTTTCTCTCGAACCAGTTGACCCAAAAAAAAAGCCCTATGCCCCTATCAAAGAGGGCTTTAATTTATTATATATAGCTCTAAACACAACTCGAATCCTGCATCTCTCTCATTGTACAGTCCCAGCATCTGTCATACTTCGGTTAACTTCAAGCGTGGAACTACATTCATTGCATGCAACTCCTGAAACAGAAAATCAAACACAATCAATTCTAAGTGCACATATGGTAACTTGCTTTACGAACAGTCAAGCATGAAGTAACTAAAATACCCTACATGTACTGCCAGGATTATTAGCTAAGACGAAATTCCTCATAGTATTGACTTTACTTTCCCCCTACCAAGAAATGAGATCTATCGTTTACAGAGAAGGCTAAAACAACCTACATTTTCATTTTGGGAAGAGAAATTAGCAATTTCAACAAAAAATCAATCACAAATGGTCCGAGGCATAGCACGTATACTACTGTTCCTAAATTTTGTCGCAGCAGCTAAAGGAGTCTTAGAAAAACAATTAAATAAATCAGGTTCTATGATTGAAGCAACAGTACATTTCACTCTTTTGCAGTTACCTGGAACAGAAGCTTGCAAGCGTATGGCAGCCTCATCTTGGCCATGTTTTCCCCATTCTTGCACATTGAACAATATGAAGTCTTCAGTTTGTGATTGTAGTAGCCTAACAAGCCACAATTTCTGCAAACCTGAAAAAATATTCGCACAAGTCACCAAACTACCTTCTGGTACCACATTTTCTGCAAACCTGAGAAATATCCACGCAAGTCACAGACTACTTCTGGTACCCACCTGGACTTGATAAGGATCACTTGATAACAGTAGACGTTCAAATATTAGCATGCTCGCGCCATATGCAATTAGACAATCACGTTCCATCTCACCAAGACGCAACCCTGTAAACAATATCATAGAATGAGAATAAGATAACCAACAAGTACTAGTAAACATAGTCGTATGGCTACTACAGCACATGAAGATATTGCCAACCTCCATCACGGCTTCGCCCCTCAGTTGGTTGCCTCGTCAGTAATACCCGCGGTCCACTAGCTCGAGCATGCATCTTATCAAGAACCTAGGCAAACCATGTTTTAAGAAAATTAGAATGGCACACCAAAAAGAAACTATCCATTTTTAGACATCCAAATCTTTCCAAAGTCTGGCACTGGTGTAGCAAAGATAGCCAGCCATCATGCTGCTTGGCCGGGCATTGTTGGAGCAGACTAGTGTTCCATTCGCATAGCAAACACATCGATATGTGCTACCACTTCATTATGGAGTGCTTGGAGATGATACAAGGATAGTGTTGATTTTAGCAAATTAGTTGGTGGACAAGAACATTAGCGTGAGGCGTGTCGAATCTATCCTTGATAGTTGATAACAATGTTTTCCAGATCGTGGATTAGATCTTTTGCTAGAGTTTTGGACTGAGATCTTGCTATATGTGGATTCATATTACTTAACATGTCATCACCTATCACACTGAGGTTGCTCATTGAACACTTAATACTCATTCAACACTATTTCTTCTTAATGAACAATGTGTCCAGCATGTTAAAAAACTCTTTGGAGGTTTGACTGGTAAATTTTTTGCTGCATTGATGAATATAGTCAATTCGAGGGAAAAAACATTATTCTTCCATACTTTGGCCTTCTACAAACAGTTGGTAGAGAAAAGCTTGTTCATGATACACAACTGACCACAAATTTATATGTAATGTATGCATTTATAAACCTTGTGATGTGATGTCCCCATGTTATAGAGCAAGGTTTTAAAGTCGACAAGTGGACTCTAGTCGCCTGAGCACCGGTAAGGTGACTAATCGCGGCACCGGTAAGTCGACAAGTGACTAGTCGCCTGAGCATTTATAACTATAGCAGCATGTTTCCACTAAAAGTCAAAAGAATGGCCGCGGCTGTAGAAGGCCGCCGCACGCTGGAGGCTGCAGCAAAGGTGCCGCACACTAGAGGCTCGAGCAGAGGGCCTCTGCAGCAACCACACGATGGAGGGGGCAGCCACCCGATGGAGCAACGGAGGCACAGCAGGGTGGAGGGAGAGGAGGGTGACAGCGCTGGAGTAGGGGGCAATGGAGCAAGGGCAGTGGCACTAAGCAGGGCGCACGCCACGTACAGGTGGCGGCGGCTACAGTGCTGTGTATCCAGGACTCCAGGTAGGGTAAAACAGTGTATTTAGACCTTTAGAGATGGTGGGCCAGCCCATAGAAAAGAGACCGGATACTGGTCCAAAACAAACAAAATTAGTCAGTATAACACTAGTCAGACGACTAATCGCGATTAGTCGGCGACTAGGAGACTAATCGCTTCCTAGTCGCCCTAGTCGAGTCGAAGACCCTGGTCGAGCTTGCTCCAGCGATAAGGCCAACTAATCACGATTAGTCGAACGACTTTAAAACCTAGTTATAGAGAGAGCCCAACAGAAAAATAAGGACCCAGAAGCAATAGAAAATGAAGCCTAACAAAGCTAAAAAGAACAAAAGAAGGGAACCATCATTACCATGTGCTTTAGTTTCTGATAGTAGATTGGTCCCATGAAGATGTATGCCTCAAGAGGCTGACCAAGAATGCCTGAGGAGAAACATTAAGAGTAGAAAATTATGCAGGAACATGAGTCGAGAACACATGTCAATAACCAAGAATATCATATTCGTGCTTCCCTAATTTACAAGATATGTACAACTAGAAATTTACATGACTAGAATAGTGTAATACACTTGAAGCCATTAGAACAACAGAAGATTGTCCCCTTCTCCCAATGTAGCTTCAAGTATAAAGTAATTTGATATTAAGTATTACCTGAGTACAAGAAATCTTTTCCATTATAGCTGAAACCATGCTTGATTAGAGTAGAGCTGGTATGCAAGAAAAGGGTGTTAAAATTCATATTAATAAACAAATCTACAGTGCTAAGATGACCAAACACCAAAGTATACCTTATGTCTGCAACCTTGTCAGCATTACCACTTGGCTCACCAAATGCACTGCCATAGTGAAACCGTCCACAAGAAACACCAGCCTTTCCACCAAGAAGTTCAATCATTTTACCTATTGTCATACGACTAGCGAGCAAAATAATAGTAAGCCAGCCTTCAAATAAGCACAAACACAGAAAAATATAATAATACCAGCAAAACCAATTAGCTACATAATCAAGCCTTGTAGCATTGATTATTCTGCGTTTCCCTGATCAATTGATTCTTTAGGGCAAATATACATCTTGAAGATCCCTCTCTATAGCGGCATATTGTGGGCAGCCTCGTTTATCATACTGTTACCAGACCTTATTGTTTTTGAAGTCTACATGTTGGGTCTATTTGTCAGTGCTCCTACTTCAGGCCAGTTTGGGCATTGCTTCATGTGCTACGATCATATCAGTGCTTGTTCTATGCTCATGCCAGTCTGCTTCACCTTCATGCTTACTCAACAGATCATTTTGTTACAAATCATTTTTTTTGAGCTCCTGACCTCTTGTATGGAAGTCCAACAAACATGAACTTCAACCATTACCAGTTCATTGATTGTATTGCTTTGTTAGTTGTTAGCTGATTTTGGCATTTCCTAACTCTTAGGGCCTGTTTGGTTTGTGGCTAACTACGCCACACTTTGCCTAAGGTTAGTCGTTCAAATTGAAGAACTAACCTTAGGCAGAAAAGTTAGGCAAAGTGTGGCAAGTTAGGCAGGGAACCAAACATGCCCTTAATGTGACAATTCTAGAGCCATACATATATTTCCTAACTTTATTCCAATTTGCTTGGGACTAAAAGACTTTGTTGCTGTTGTTGTAGTAGTATCCCGTGAAACATGAACTTACAAAACACATCAATGTCTGTCACTTTTGCCCAGTCTCATTTTCACCAGAAAGCAATTTCTCTAGTACGCGCCCTCGAAATTGCAAGTGGCAATCTTATTCAATTATAAGCACAAACTTGAGAGCAACAATGGCTTCACTTGCCCAAAGACTGCTTCAGATGC
The DNA here is from genome assembly GCA_029449295.1 of Zea luxurians. Lineage (NCBI taxonomy): Eukaryota > Viridiplantae > Streptophyta > Magnoliopsida > Poales > Poaceae > Zea > Zea luxurians. Next base: position 8,143,067 of record JAOPSE010000048.1, on the reverse strand, counting down.
TCCACTTCGGAGATGGCTCCCTCCCCCACTCCCTCTCCCTGGTGTCCCTACCTCCACCAACCTCAAGCTGATACTTACACCAAGGCCGGCAACCACAGAACACCTCCCCCTTGCACCAGGGACCTCCCCTTCGACTTCCTCCTCGGCTCACCGGACTGCTGGCCGCTCTAAGGTTCAGCGCTGTGACGATTTGATGCCTACTCTTTCTCCCCTCCAGCCTCGTCGCTTGTTCAAGGAGGTGCTCGTATCCTCTTCTCCTGCTGTGAAGGATGATGGGGGCTGGGTGAAGGTTGTGAGTCGACGATCTCTTCGGCAATGCCAACTCCCTTCAGCTCCTCCTTCCAGTGCGTACCCTATCAATTTGCAGGGGAACTGCTTCAAGTGTTTATCTCCTCATCACGTGGCCTCGCGTCGCTGCTCGGTGCGGTGCTTTCTATGCCAGTTGCCTGGGCACCGTGCTTACGTGTGCCTGCAACGGCGGAAGGCGTCATCAAGTTCGCGGCACTCCCTGGTGTGGCAGCCTATCGGTCATTCGCCCTGCCCTGTGCGGTGCTTTCTATGCCAGTTGCCTGGGCACCGTGCTTACGTGTGCCTGCAACGGCGGAAGGCGCCATCAAGTTCGCGGCACAACCTGGTGTGGCAGCCTATCAGTCATTCGCCCTGCCCTGTGGCGTCGTCGGCTTGCAGCATGGATGCTTCCTCAACTGGGATCAGTGTCATCTCTGGTGGAGGTGAGAAGAAGCGCACGCGCCGCAGTCGGAGGAAGAAGCATGGCACAGTTCACCTATTTATAGAGAAGGTGAACCGCCTTTGTACAGAATTGCAATCATACCCCTCAAGGTTTTACACACATTGTTTACAAATGACATCTGGGCAATAGTGTATTTTTCCATCCTCGGCTGCGCGGGTTTTGGCCTTCGTTGTTTGGTAGCTTCTCTAACTTATGTCCGAAGTTATCGACTTCGGCTATCATCTTTGTTACTCGTACGCACAGGCGAAGCTTCTTTATATGCTGCCTCGGCCGAAGGTCAACTTCGTCCGCCAGTAGAAGTATACCTGAAATACACTTATTTGTTCCAAAGCAGAAAGGTTGAATGAGAATCTTCGACATAGAAGGCCCCCAACACACCCTGATACTAGGGATGCTTTGGACATGTCTGTCTTCAAGTTAAGAGCTTGGTGTTTTGAGCCGGATATTCTTCATGTTTCGCTGAACCTCCATGCCTTTTGCTATCAAAGATGGTGCCTTGTTCCCATCGTCGCTGTTTCGGTCCATCGGTTGGATTTGCCGTCAGTGGACGCTCCTGCGCAGTCGCCGGCCGCGGACACGTCAAATGAGGACCCTGATCAGGACTGCTGCAGGCAACTTCCTCGGCCGGATCTATTCTCATTCATTTGCTCGGGCGTCGGTCCACACCCGCCTAGGACCACGAGCTGGGCTAGGCACATCTTCTGGGGGACCAATGGATACCCTCGCTCTCACGTGCCCTAAAGTTGCAGAGTTGGCGGCACATGGCTCCTCACCTCCCGCTGGCTCGGTTGCACGCGCCTCGGCTCTTGTGCTGGGTTCTGGAGCGGTTGATAGTGGGCCAATTGATGCCCCTTCTCTCCCGAATGCTCTTGTGATGGGTTCTCGTCTCCCTCAAGCCCAGTGGAATGCGCCTTGCTTCCCGTGTTGGCGACACCTTCAGAGATTTCAATTCAATTTTATCGGGTGGACGATTTAGCTCTCGCCTCCTTGGGTTTCTCTCGTTTGGTTGACCCCAAGACAGTTGCTCCGCCTTTGCTTGTGGAGCCTGATGCTCCCTCTTTCCATGTGGGACTTGTTAATGATACAGACCAAGTTCCCCTGGTTTCGCCAGTAATTGGCACAGGACCTTGCTTGGACTTGAAGACGGCCTCTGATATGAATGTTACTGTGAACGGGACCTCCTTGCTTTCAGTCGATCAAATCCTCTTTGATGACAAATTCAAGGTTAAACATCATTGCTTTAAGGTTTACTCCCGGAGAAAGGTGGTTCTCCCGGACCCAATTCCGGCTAAATACTCTGGTCTATCTTCACCTCTTCAATTGATCAGGCACAGTGTTGTCAAACCGGTTGAGAGAATTCTATTCCCTGCTCCACAGTCCTCCAGGCGCAGGAAATAGGTCGTGCCAAGCAACTTCAAACCTAGGCACAGTCAGAGAGTGGCCAAGATTCCCCCTGAGCTGGGCTCCGTGTCTGCAGCTCAGGTCTGCAGGCACTGGCTTTTGTGATGAGCATGAGAACATATTTTTCAAGGATGCCAGTAACTATGCAAAGTTGTTTGATCTGCTTTGTCCAGAGATCATATTATTGCTTTGGCGGCCCTCTTTGGCTGGGATGTACCTGACTCCTGCCAGGTATAAGGTTCCTAATTCTGGAACCTTGTTGTAACATCTTTGCTTATGGATTCTTGTGTGCCTTTGGTCTGGTACATGAGGGGGCTGAATGATCGTGCAAGAGAGATTTTGTCAAGTCTTTGGTTTTGGATCTCAAACCTTCGTTGGTGTGTCTACAGGAAACTAAATTGAATTCCATTTCAGCTAATGATGTGCTCTCTATTCTGGGTGCTGGTTTCAGTGGTTTTATTTCCTGTCCTGCTTCTAGGACCAAGGGAGGTACTCTTGTGGCTTAGCGCGATGGTTGTTTTTATTTTCTTTTTCTCGAACGCGCAGGAGAGCTACACATCATTATATTAAGAAAGGAGACCCAAAATAGGTCAGTACAAACCACTTTTAAGGGGCAAAAGGTTATAAACCTCAATTACAAGACATCAAACAAAACCCGACCTACTAACAGATTAAGGCCAAATCCTTCTAAGCCCTAAGGCCCCAGCTAAGCACCACAACCCCACATCCTGCTTGATGCACGTGAGGATGTTGTGGTCGCGAGGTGAGGCCCCCTCGAATACAAGGGCATTGTGATGCTTCCACAACCACCAGGCAAGTAGTACAACCACCAGGCGCGATGGTTGTTTTTCTTGCAGTGGTTCCACTACCAAAGAGCACTCGGTCTCTGTGCGTCTGCATCGAGAAGATGGACCACATTGGTGGTTTACTGGTGTCTATGGTCCACATCTGGACACTCTCAGGTATGTTTTTCCCAGGAGCTTAGGGAAGTCAAAGCAATTTGTGATGATTCATGGATCGTGGCTAGGGATTTTAATCTGATTTATAGTTCAGAATACAAGAACTCCAGTATCAACAAGTGATTGCTTCGGGACTTCAGAGGTTTAATCAATGATTTGGATCTCGAACTTGTTCCACTTCTTGGTAGGAAGTTTACTTGGTCCCAGAGAGATTCTCCCACTCTTATTAAATTAGATCATGTCTTCTGCACTTCTACATGGGAGGACTTGTTTCCTGATCATGCCCTGGTTAGTTTTGCTTCTATCACCTCAAACCATTGCCCCCTCATTCTGAAGTTGCATGAAGAGTTTAAGGGAAAGTGTAGATTCCACTATGAAATTTTCTGGGAGACGCTACCAGTTCGGGCTTGTTGTCCCCTGGCACGACTATCTTGGAAGCTTAGGCATTTGGCTAGGAACTTACAATCTTGGGAGCAAAATAATGTTGGAAATATCAAGGCTCAACTCGGTTGGGCTAGAGAGATTCTTCATAGGCTAGAAATAGCCTAGGACAGAAGGCTATTATCCTGGGACGAGTCTTGATTAATGCGAAAGCTTAAGCAACATTGCTTGGTCCTTGCTTCGATGGAAAGAACTATTGCTCGTTTGCGATCGCGGATTCTCTATTTGAAGGAGGGTGATGCCAACACATCCTTCTTTCATGTGCAGGCCCGCTACCACAGTAACAAAAATTATATCCATAGTCTGTTTGATGGTGACAGGCTATACACCTGTCAGGTGCAAATGTCAGGTGCAAATGGAAGAAGTGCTAGATACTTATTATCTTAATTTGTTGGGCTCGGACTCCTAGAGGCAGTTCACTCTTAATATGCCATGTTGCCATAGGGCAACCCTTGATCTATCTGCCCTGGACCTTCCTTTCACTGAAAAAGAGGTTAGCGACACTATTTTGAGCCTCCCTTCGGATAAAGCACCTGGGCCTGATGGTTTCACAAGTAAATTCTATAAGACCTGTTGGCTGCCCAATTGACACTTCATCATGGAAATGCACAGCAGTTGGGACAACTAAATTCAGCTTATCTCACTCTTATCCCTAAAAAGGTGGATGCTACAACAGCTGATGATTACAGGTCAATTAGCCTTATCCACAATTTTGCCAAATTGATTACCAAGATCCTTGCAAATCGCCTGGCTCCCCATTTACATCGCCTGGTTGCAGCCAACCAGAGTGCGTTTGTGAGGGGTAGGTGTGAGGTGTCTTCCATTCAGCAAGGCTGCAGCATTCTGGACTGTTCTTCAGCTGCTTTTCCCTACACTTATTTGGGGCTTCCAATTTCAGATAAAAAGCTAAGAAGATGTGATTTCATGCTTTGGGTGGATGAGATTGCAGAGACGCTACCAAATTGGAAAACACACCTTCTTCACCTTGCTGGGGGACAGCTCTTGTGCGGTTTGTTCTTTCAACAATTCCTATCTACCTTCTCATTGCAATGAATACTCCCAAGTCAGCCTTGCTGCAGATGGTAAATACACAGCGAAAGCAACTTATAAAGGCCTGTTCTTAGGATCTGCTACTTTTGATCACTACAAAAGAATCTGGAGATCTTGGGCCCCCTCAAAGTGTCGTTTTTTCATTTGGTTGGTGGCACACAACAGATGCTGGATTGCTGATCGTTTGGCCAAAAAGGGCCTGAATCACCCGCACAGGTGTCCTCTTTGTGACCAGGAAGATGAAACCATGAACCACCTCCTTATTTCCTGCGTCTTCACAAGAATTTTCTGGTATATGCTCCTAAGGAAATTTGGATTACATGCCCTGGCCCCACAGCCTGGCCTCACATCCTTCTTAGAGTGGTGGAAGGGGGCTGCTGAGGCAGTGCAGGGAATGGTCAAGAAAGGGCTGGATTCTCTCATCATATTGGGTGCTTGGAAGACATGGAATCTCCGCAATAGATGTGTGTTTGATGGAGAGACCCCCAGCCTCTCTCGAATCCTGCAGCAGGCTGATGAGGAGAGAAACCTTTGGGAGCTAGCAGGGGCCAAGGGTCTCTCCTTTTTGGCTGCTCCTTTGTCGGTAGTCTGAATTCCTAATGGATTTGTTTCTTTATGCTTGTTTCTGGCCTCCATAAGGAGAGCTATTGTACTATGTATTATGTTTTCTCCTCTTCTTAATATAATTTAAGGCGCAGTTCCCCTGCGCTTTCGAGAAAAAAATACTCCCAAGTGAGTGATAAAGGCAATTGATAAAATTAGAAGGGAATTTATTTGGAAAACGAAGCTAATCGAGGTAGTTGTCTGGTTTCTTGGGAAACGGTTACAAAGCCCATCTCCATCGGGGGTCTTGGGATCCCTAACCTGCAGTTTAAGAGCTGGGCACTACAAGCAAAGTGGTTGTGGCTTGAAAAAACTGACCCAAATAGACCATGGCAGGGTCTAACTATCCCCGTGCAGCAGCAGGTCAAAGATTTTTTTGCAAAATCTGTGATATCTATCATTGGGAATGGGGCTAACACGCTGTTCTGGACTGATAATTGAATGCATGGGGCTGCAGTTAGGGACATTGCTCCAGAGGTGGCTGCCAAGGTGGACAAAAGAGCTCTGTACTCTACAACCGTAGCTCAGGCCCTTGCTGATTTCCAGTGGGTCAATGACATTAGGGCTCCTCTTTCTCTGTTGGGCCTTCAACAATATTTGCTGCATTGGGACTCTCTGGGGGAGGTTCATTTATCACAGGAACCGGATCAGCATAGATGGAGACATAATGCTCAGGAATATTTTCTTCAAAATCTTGTTATCAAAGCTTGTTTGCTGGTTCAGCTCCCTTTGAACCATGGAAAAGGCTTTGGACAACCTAGGCTCCTTCTAAATGCAAATTCTTTCTTTGGTTGGCTATGAAGAATAGATGCTGGACTGCTGACAGATTAGAGAAGAGAGGCCTTCCGCACCCGGTGGTTTGCCCCCTATGCGATCAAGAGCAGGAAACAATCCAGCACCTTCTCACCTCTTGTATCTTCGGCCGTCAGTTCTGGTACAGTTTATTACCCATTTTGGGCTGGATCATCTCATGCCGACTGATGATAGTCCTTCACAGAATGGCCGATAGTTTGTTGGGTTATGGCTGGTGCTAAAAACTTGACCTGCCGGGGTTAAGACAGCCCCCGGGCATTGTATTAAGAAGAAGACCTTCTCACACAGGTCAAGAAAACCCCTGAACCCCTGCCCCACCCATACACAGCGACATCGAAGCCCATGTGAGAACGACCACGACCGGGGCTGAGCCTTAGACCTGTGCTTTGGCGTGGGACAGACGAGGGGATTTTTTAACCACAGCCTGAAATTCGCTCCCACGGGGAGTCGAACCCAGGACCTGAGGAGTGCTACTCAGACCACCTAACCAACTCAGCTAGAGGCCCTTTCGCATGGCTGGTGCTAAGGGCCTAGGTTCCTTAGACCTAGCTAGGGCTTTGAATGTGACCGGTTCCTTGGCCATCTAGCTCCTTGATTGGTATCTTCTGTTTTTTCTTAGCAGGTCATCATATGCTTTGTACCCCCCCCCCTCCCTGGGTTTATTCTCTTTCCCTCTTATTTATAAAGATGTGCAGTTCTCCTGCGCGTTCGAGAGGGAAAAAAAAGATGCTCCACTTCTACCTTGAGTTTGAAGAGACTGTTAAGTCTATTAAGGTCAATATACTATATAGACCCATATGGCCCATGAGGTTCTTTATATAATGTCATATCCACTACTTGGAACATCTTTTAATACCCCCATAGTTTCGGGCCAGGTAGAATGAACTAGAGAACCAAAATTATATATTAATTTAGAGCTAAGCTAAATACCTCAGATGGTACACGGTTACAAATAAAACTATAACATTCATATTAATGATCATGTGAGAAGAAACATTATCAGATAGAACGAGATATGCGAGGACTGAGGAATATAACAAAAATAAAAAAATAAAAATAACAAACAAAATAAAACCTTGGGAAACCATGTGGATTCATGATTAAATCAGGACAGATTCCTCTCTCGGAGAAGGGTAAGTCTTCTTGCTGAACAATCGTACCACAAACACCTTTCTGCCCGTGTCTGCTACTGAATTTGTCACCAACCTGAAATACAAACATGAAAGAGAATTTTTATATCCATCCGTGCCAAAAAAAAATCAAGGTCATGGAGCATACAAACCATACCTCTGGCCTTCTAGTGTGACGAATAATACACTTAATGGACAACTTATCATTTGTATCTGAGCACAGCATTACACGATCTACCACAGTAGTCTCACCATCAACACCTTTGTACAAGGCAGGTGAGTCCTTGTAGTCACTAGATGGGAAAATACAGGAAAGGGAATCATATATAGCGTTGAACAAGACCAAAACTTAATAACCCTAAAATTGAAGAGTAGACACATAAACAAAGAAAAGTAAACAAGGGGAAAGGATCCATACCTTTCTCTCAATGCCCTACCAATACCTTTTGAAGTGTTTTTGGGAGTTCGCTTGTTTACATAGATATCATGATTGCGAATAATTTGACCAGGTCCGGCAATTCCATCTTCATCCAATGCCTTTCAATAAGTAATCATATTGTTAGTGTCAACTAGAACATGCTTAGGTGAGAAAAAATGAAACAGCTATAAGAAAATAGTCAAAAAAATATGGGCAGTGATGACTCCATATCCTTACTCTCATATTCTGTTTAATCAAAACACCATTATCTCTTTGGGGTTCAACAATCATATCGGATACACCATCTCCATAGTTATCCTTTAAAACTGTGTACCTGTAAGTGGAAAATAACACACACACACACACACACATATATATATATATATATATATATATATATATATATATGAGACCAGCAGAACTAGAGACATGATAGCAAGCACTTCAATCAATCAATCAAAACAAACTAAATGGCACTGTTTGGAAGTAAAATTTTACTTTTTCAATGCTATGCAACGGCCAAATCCTCGATCAAGGGATGACTTGTTCATCACAATTGCATCTTCAATATCATAACCACTATATCCCATGACAGCAACAGTGGCGTTCTGCCCAGCGCCAAGTTTATCATACCCCACCTGAAAACAAATTGCAGTAAAATATCCACCATACTGAATCAAAGAACGACTGTGGGTGAGACTTCAGAGACAAACCAACTCAATAGTTTTCGTCGTTAGCAGTGGGCGTTGTGCATACACTAGTAAGTACAGTAGTGAATCTGCTCTGAACAACTGCAGTGCATTACAAAAGAAAATAAAACATTACTTTTGCCACAAAAGGTAAATAACATGAGAAACAAGATAGAACCAGATATCACAGCATCAGAAGATCAAACAAGTTATTACAACAACAACAAAGCCTTTTAATCCCAAACAAGTTCTTACATTTTTTTTTAACAAACGCAGGAGAGCTGCGTGTCATTTCATCAAGGAGAAAAAATAGGTAGGAGAGACAAGACTTGCCAACCCCTATTACAAGGCCAATAAGGCCAAACATCCATAACTAGATAGTCCGCGCCACACACACTATAAGAGCGACCAGACTCCCCATTGGAACGACCACACTAAGCCCCACTGGGAGCCGACGCAAGAGGGGGTCCTGCAGGGCTGAAGCACCAGCCAAGCACCACATGTTACCCTCCTCTACCACTGCTAAAATCTTATTGTGTTGTTGTCGGATCCGCTGCCTTGTGAAATTAAACTAGTTCTTACATACAATATAAAAATTAATTTTAAGTTTCTGAATAGTCTGAATACATGCAATAGTTACAGCCAAACCAACCAATGTAGCAATTAAATCAAGTTTTTTTTAAAAAAAAAAAGAATGCAGCAATTAACTGGTACAAAAATTATGTGGTTCCTTACCTGATTATATGCAATATTTCCCATCGCTTGCTTACCCATTGCACACTGAAATAAGAGAAATGTCAATAGAAAAATAAAGCAAGAAACAATGAGATATATAATGATAATCTACATCCTTGCCTGGTAAGTATTACGTGGAGATTGGTTATGGTGTGGATATGGAATAAGTCCAGATACAACCCCTAAGATACTCAATGGCTCTATTTCAATGTGTGTGATGCTGCTTCTTTCAACATCATCTTGATCCATGTGCTCATACAATGCAATCTGTTTGAAAATATTAGTATACACCACCATAATTTGGATAATAAAACATAAAAAAGCAAAAGAATCATGATGTACCAGTGCATTGTTTTCTTCATTAACATCAAGATATTCAATCAACCCATCACGCAGGAAATCATCAAAACCACAAGTTCCATGCTGATGGCAAACCAACTTATGAGAAAGAGAATAAAGGATAACAAGTCAAGAAATTATGGAGCTCAAAATGCTGACCCTCAGTTTTTCCATGTGAGTCTCATCGATCCTTGATACCCCCATATCAGCAATAATAAGTGGGCGACAAACACGGCCACCATCAGAGGCAATGTGAACGCAATGCTATAAAAGCAGGTACAAGGTTAGTATCTTGCAACATATTAGTTGATGAAAAACATGCAAAGCATTGCAGATACAACAACAACAAAGTCTTTGTCTGAAGCAACCTGGTGTAGGCTAGAGTTGAAATCCATAAAAAACGTAAGGGTGTGTTTGGTTAGGGAGTCAACTAGAATAGAGCGGCTCCATTTCAGTTTCTGTGAATGGAGTCGTTCCATTCTGTGTTTAGCAAGCAGAATGAAGTCGTTCCATTTTTTGTTTGGTTGAAGAGTACAATAGAGCGGAGCCACTCCGTTCTTTGTTTGGTTGGAGAGCCATATGAGTGTGGAGGGGAGGAGAGCGCTAGTGTCCGGTCGTTTTAGTGGAGCGAGGGTATCCCAACTGTTTATGGTATATTCCCATATGGAGACACTAGGAGCCACTCCGCTCCTCTTTCACTAGAAACCAAACATCCAGAAAATGAGAAAATAGGAATGGAGCCGCTCCATTCTCCTCCGCTCCTCAACCAAATGCACCCTAAGCTAGGGTTCAGTCATATGAATAGTTGTTTTCCGATGCACTCCAATATAAGATTAAATCTTTGGGTATATTTCATCTTACCAAGTCTCCTTTTACTATCTCTTTCCATGTCAACTTTGGCCTTCCCCGGTCTCTCTTCTCATTGCTATGATGTCTTAGGATGGCACTACGCATTGGTGCCTCTGGAGGTCCCCGTTGAACATGTCCAAACCATTTCAACTAAAGTTGGACAAGCTTTTCTTTATTTGGTGTTATCCCTAGCCTATCACGTATATCGTCGTTCCGAACTTGATCCCTTATTGTATGCCCACAAATCTAATGCAACATACACATTTCCACAATACTTATCTGCTCAACATGTCGCCTTTACATGCAACAAGTAAAATAAATCACATGTTTGACGTGGAAAAGACACATTCAAGAAGTGTCTCCCTAGACCTTCCTTGATACAGAGATTAGTTTGGGTTAAGTTGTTATGACCTCAATAGTGATCTATATAGATATCGCCCTAGACCTCCCTCCTTGGGCCATCAAGGTAAACGCTATAGAAAAAATTGTCGAACTTTTCTTTGAAGGGAAAGAAAGTAGACAAATGTTGGACATTGTTTGGATGGGCATTGCATGATCTTAAATCTTTTACATTGATATTTCATGATCTTAAATACTTGGTATTTCATGATCTTACATCCTTTGGATGGGCATTGCGGATGTAATGGCTTGGCTTGCCAAAACACAACCTAACAAACAGTTGGCTACTTTTCATATCCAAGTTCATGCCTCAGTTAGGGCTTTTTTGTCAATTGACATGGTTACAAAAGGGGGTAATGGGAATACCACCTTATTTTTTACTGATAATTGGCTCGAAGGAATATCAATTGCTGGTTTAGCCCCTAATCCTTTTGCTTTAATCCTAAAGAGGAGAGAATCAGATTACTGAGAGAGAGCCCCTAATGGGTCCCCAAAACACAACTCTGCCTTGAAAATCTCAAAAAAAGTAATTTCGTATTAGTATGTTCTTGTTATATATTTTTAAAAAAAAAATTTGTAGCCAGAGTTATGTTTTGGGGACAAAGGGAGAACAACTGAAATTAATTTCCAGGTTCCATTTTAGGGTAATATCAGCTAATAGACACAGCTTTTTTCCATATTTGCATGATGATCAGATTCGTTATAACCTTACAGTTACAAATAGAAAGGCCATACCTGTTTCTCATTAATAAAAATGCTTACAAACTCTCCAATTACATTAGATCGACGTAAATTCCTCAAGTCAATAACAAGCCTCTGAAAGCATGAGACAAAACTTTATAATGGAAAGAAAGTCAAAATAAATAAACACGTATGTATGATCTGTAATGAATAAGACCTGAGGATCTTTGTGTTTCCCCAGTATTAATCCATTGAACATGACCAGAAATGAACCCGGCGTATGAATTTCTTCAGATGAGAGAGACAATAAATCCTCCACGCCTAGACTATAACACTACAGTAAAGAATGAACACAAATAAGAATAATAGTTAATAGATAAAGAATTATATATAAACTAATGTACCTGATTATAGTAGAAGTAGAGAAATCGAGTGAAAAGAGAGGAAGAAAATTTGAATCAGCTTACCAAGTTATAGGTATTAAAGCAAAAAGACAAGTACCTTATGTAACTAGGGATCAGTTTGTGGTTGATTTACTGCTCTGTAAGGTCCAGCTAGTTACAGGAACTTTATTATCCAGGTACAATTTTGTTGTGGTGATGTCTAAAAGGATGCTTTTGTGTAGTTATTACTATATTCTATACTGATTGTACTTATATGCATTTTAAACACTTCCAAAATAAATTCAAGGGCACACCCAAAAAGATTGAGAAAGCTTGTAGCTGAAAACATTTAGAAAATACAATGCAGTTCAAAATCTAGTGCAATACCTAGAAGAGCCTGAAGATGAAAATATTAGTTGATAGACTTCTGCACTTAAGGTATTGCAGGATCTACTGCTGTATGCAAACTGGTTCAAGATGGTAAACAACAAAGCACACTTGATAGCAATTTGGATATTAAAGATTTCGATGCTAGAGTTGTTAGAGTATGAAACTGCTGTAGGAAGTTAACTATCTAACTGTGGTCTTGAGGGCCTATCGGATCATTAATGCACTCATATAGGCACAAAGCATCAACACCAAAAAGTACAATTAAATGAACCAAAATATAACAAACCAGATCTATCAGTGGGCCTTCCTCTTGGTCAGTTGTGACATGAGAAAGCAAAGCTAAATTTTTTGTCAATCCACAAGCTTCACCTTCAGGAGTATCACATGGGCAGAGCATACCCCACTGTTACAGATAAAATTAGTACATTATTACACAGTATAGAAAGAGCATATGGGTTTTAACATTCTTGGTTTACACGATATTTTTTCTCCATATGATGTAGCAACATTGTAAGATTTCTCTTCACCTGACTAGGCTGCAAAGCACGTGGACCACTTGTTTTACGAGTCTTCTCAAATTGGGGTGTTATCCGCGTCATATAGCCTAAAGATGCCATGTAGGATAGCCTCGAAAGAACCTTTCATCAGAAGAATAAGAGGTTATATTAAAAAACAACTGGGGGATAAATAAAAATCAAAGGTATGGAGAACTTGGTACCTGAGATACACCTTTCCTATGCATCCTAAAACGTTTAATATCCCAATTTCCTGTGGAAATAGCCCTTTCCAAACCAAAGGTAATGGAATCTTGCATTATCAACTGCAAAAAAGGGAACATATTTCTGAGCATCCAAAGTGGTTTAACAAATATAGTTAATGAGACAGCATCATGAGATATGTTTCGAAAGAGGGGGGATTTGATTATGAATATAATATTTGAGAGGGATTCGAAGAAAGAAGAAAAGAAAAAGGAGTGCCTGCACCTAGGCTAGCTATCTCTAACTGTGAAAAGGAGGGGATGGCACACACGGCAAGATCGCTACCAGCGTAGTGGTGTGTGAACGGCAGCAGCATGAAAGACGGGACAGGGGTTGTCTTAATTCTTACTCTATCCAAAAGAAGGTATGGATCCCCGTATCTTTATCGAGGATCCTGCATAATATTTAGATAGGAATAGGATCCCATGATTTGGCAACACCTAGTATCTAAAGTAACTCTACCAAAATTAATGTGCAAATAACCACACTTTAGAAGAGTGGGTCATTGCCAGTTGCTACTATCCACACATGCTACCGACCTGTCGTGCACACTGCAATGAACAGTCAGCTTTTTTAACATGAAATAATCAAGAAATTGTTTTAAAAGCTCTGATATCTACTTGTCAAACATGGTGTCGGTTTGGAAGAGTAACCAGTAATAAAACAGATTAAGCTTTGGTTTTGAAGTCAGCAAATAGATCTTCCAAAAAGTATATGTTACCCAAACAAGCATATACTAATACGAATATATTAAAACCCCAGCAAGGTCCTTAGATCTTTCATACAAATTGACAACCAAAGATAACAAGGTTATGCCATTAAAATGATAAAACTGGATATATACTAGCTAGAAATGTGCCCTGTCACATTGGGTTATTACAGTTACAGCAATATTAGGTATTCAGAACTTTCAGGTGAACCTTTTAGGTGATTACAACATTGCAAGAGTAACAGGAGACAAAATAAAAACAAATGAATATCCATAAATGTGCACTTGCATGCTATTACCTGGCTAAAATCCAAAGGACTAGAGTGAGTCTTGTCACTATTTTTATTCATGCGCTCAACAGCTTGGGAATTCATTGTTTTGAATAGGTCCTTCAAAAGAAACACCATAAGGAACAAAGAATGTAACATATAATAGAACTATGAGAAAAATAAACACCTCAAAAAGAAGGGATATTAGTTGGCCAGACAACTCAAATCTCTTGTTTCCAACATAATCCTGGAAAAAAGTTCAAGAAAATATCTCAACTAGATGATAAACATGTGGTAAAAAAACTTCACCCTTCTTTTCTAAGTAATATGCAAGGACAAATGTTGTAGTAAATCAGCATCCCATCACTCCACTCACATCCAACATATATTTCATTTCATTGTCAAAAAACATAAGGCACATTTTGCTTCTTTGCAAGAAAGAATAGACCATAAAGAAAAAAGGAGGTAGACCCAGTGTTGGAGGCTCCCACATGAGTGGGGTCTAGAGAAGGGATAAACCAAGGGAAGCCTTCACCCAATGCAGAGAGGCTGCTTTGAACCTGTGACTCAGTGAGACAGATCTATACCAGGACTGTAGACCATAAAGAACAGGACAACTTTTTTTGAAAGCTGATGGGAGGAACGAAGAGCCCCTACCTGATATACTTCGTGTCCAGTGGTGGAGGGCATGGAGCCCCAAAGGTTAGGCATTGTAGCCTTTAGTCATAGAGGTGTCACAAAACGGAGCCACAACGACATGGGCTTCTTTTGATATCCATGTACCCAAGAAAGTAAAGGATCTCTTCTCGGTGGCTATGCAATCTGAAATAGGAAATGGTGCCACTACCTTATTCTGGTCTGATTGATGGTTGCAGGGACACAGAATATTGGACCTTGCCCCTCGATTATACAAGATCGTTCCAAAAAGAAGAGTGAATAAGAGGACAGTGGTGGAAGCTCTCACTAATCAAAGTTGGATCTCGGACATACAAGGAGGCCTTACTGTTGGAATTATCTCTGAATTTCTTTGTTTGTGGGACTTGGTTGCTTCGGTTAAGGACTAAGTAGAAGACACATTTCTTCCGTTTAGCTGCTAATGGGATGTACTCAGCAAAGGCAGTATATGATGCTCTCTTCATCGGAGCCACTTGGTTTGAGCCATTTCATAGAATATGGAAATCTTGGGCACCCCCGAAGAGGCAAAGACTAAGTTCTTTATGTGGCTGGTTGCCCAAGAAAGGGTTTGGACAGCTGACAGGTTACGAAAAAGGGGAATGGAACATCCTGATAGATGCCCTTTATGTGATCAGAAGCAAGAAACTCTAGATCGTATGCTCATTGGGTGTGTTTTTGCACAGGAATTTTGGTTTAAATTGTTGTCTCAAGTGGACATCCAAAGTAAGGACCCACAGATTGGTCGAGAAGCTTTCATGAATTGGTGGAGAATGATCTGTACACATGTCCATGGAGAGGCACAAGTTCTGAATTCTTTTGTGATCCTTGGGGCATGGACTTTGTGGAAGCACCGTAATGAATGTGTCTTTGACAAGAATAGGCCTAACATTGATGTTGCTCTCAAAACAGCCGACCAGGAGAGAGAGAGAGAGAGATGTGGGAAATGGCCGGAGCAAGGAAGTTATCCATGCTGACCAGTCCTATTCCTGATTTACATGCTCTTATCTAGTTGTTCTGGATGCTGCTGGTAGTAGTTGTTTTTGGTTAGTCGACATGGATGTTTACATGTATGGATGTTGGTGACGACCGTAAGGAGGCCCTTTGTTGTACTGGTCCTCTAGGACCTTTTGTTTCTTCTTCTTAATATAATGACACGCAGTTCTCCTGCGTTTTCGAGGAAAAAAGGATCATATTTGAAACATGAGCCTCCAATATGAAACTAAGATGGTGTTTGGGATGGCTCCAGGTTATAGCTCCAATGTAGATCTATAGTTTATAATATCAATTTAAATAGTTTTGAAAATATTTTTAATCTAAATAATAAACAAATTGACTTATATAAATGACTTCTAAATGCTTACCGCTCCAGCTCCACGATTTTCTGGAGCACCTAATGACCTGCTCCATCAACTCTACCAATTTTCCTGGAGCTGGAGTTATCCCAAACAAGGCCTAAACAGGTTTTTTGTATGGGTAGGAAGCACATCCATAGCTCCACTATCTCTCTGCAGGCTGCAAGCAAGTGCTCAACATTTGGTGCTTGGGACCTGAACACCATGTCACCGTGTTTCCACAGTTTCCACACAGTTCCCAGCAGAAGAGTGGTAGGTTGTCGCTCTGGTTCACACCTAACAGCATGGACTCCAGTTCGATTGTCACCTGCCTGCTCAAGTGTGGTTTCAATTGTGTTGCAAGTCTGGAAGACATAACTTCAATGGAAACTCCAGTTCGATTGTCACCTGCCTGCTCAATTGTGTTGCAATTTTTCGAAAGACTGCCTTAAAAAACCTGTGCTTGGCTTAAAGCAATTTTGGGATGGGTAACCGACCGGGAAGTTTTCTCAAGTGCGCATAAGTGAGGACAAAATGTGTACAAAAGACTCGTGTTGGTCCGTGGGGGTGGTTTATGCTCCTAGAGGGCTGTTAGGAGTAACTACCGCTGGTCCAAGAGTGGATGGAGTGTTACAGCAATGTCAACTTGCTCTTTTGTCCATGCCACCCACGATGATTCTATAGGGTGGTCAACCGATGCAGCAGTTTCATCTAGACATGTGTTTTGTGTGTCTAAGCATCTAATGCCGAGCCTGCCATCTTCCTTCGGAGTACATACTTTCTCTCACGTCACTAAGCACTTGGCGCTAGAGTACAAGACAAATTTAGAACTCCATATTAAGTCATTGATTGTTATGAATGTAATTTTCCTATTCTTTGGGTCACTAGGTCAACCCAAAACACAACGAACTAATCAGTGACCCAGAACCACCCATCGCATACCAATTGCATTATAAACTATCCTAATTCTACCATATGGACACAAAAGATTTTACATGAATTTTTTCAGAAAGAGTTGGTAAAGGAAAAAATAGCTTTAGTCGACAGAAAAATATTTTGAGCCCATCATTGAAGTGATATATGGGTTATCTTTGAACTTGCCTTATCATCAAAGGTGTCAGAATTTACGATTGCGTCCATCATGCGCCTTAACATTAAGGCAGTGTATATACACTTTGGTCGTAGGTTCCCATTTTTAACCTAACATAGAGATTTGCAAGTGTATGAGCTAAGACATTAATTTCAATTTTGGCTGCAATAAGTAAAAAACATTTATCTCACCGGCACATGGGCAATAAACACATCACGGAGGATTGAGTTTGACCGGCCTTCCTGAAAATGAGAAATCAAGAAAATCATCATCCTTAGCAATCAATTTCAAAATGGAAGAGCCAAGGAAAGAGGTATGGTTGACAATTACCTTCTGATTTGTGGCACCAGGATACGTCACCTAAACAAAATGCATACAGTAAACCAGTTTGTTAATTCAAACGAGATGAATGGCTAAACAGCATAACCGATCAATGAAATTAAGTCAATGATTTTTATTTTGGTGTTTCACCTTCTCGTCCATGTACTGCAAGGCTCGCTGGCGTGTATATATTCTCTCTGAAGCACATTCCTAAGCAATAATGGAACATTTAATTAGCCAGAGATATAAAAGATATAAACTAGAGAAAAATGAAAAAAAAGTAAATGAAGAAAAAATATTAAACACTTAGCACAGGTTTAAAAGATCGAATTCACAATTATTGAGGTAATACCCATTTTATCATGGTTATTTAAAATAAAGTTACCTGAATAGATGGAAATAAGAGATCTCCGTATCTTGGGTCCCTGCCAACCATTTGTACAGTCTCCTGATCACTTTCCATTCCCATCGCTTTCATCACCACTATAATAGGAATCTGCAAAATTCAAAGCTCAGAAATAGAGTGATAGCTCACAAACTTAGGCACTCGATATTATATTAGGATCCAAAGATCTCACACACATTTATTACCGGGGCATCAAGTGTTAATCAAAAGATAGATAAGGCAACTAAGGTCAACTTGCCATATGAAATGAAATGGCCAATCATTTAAATTTGAGGAGGTCAGCTCAAGCATTACAGGCATTTATAAAATGTAAAAATAAACCGAAATTCATGACTAACAACTGGGCATGTGGCCATTGAACAGCGACACACTGATGCCATTGTCCAACTCAGGCAGAGCATGTAATATCATTGTGATCTATGACCCCTTAAATTTCTCTCAGATTTAGGAGGGTCAAAAATATTTAAAGTAGGAATGGAATAGGTTGAACCGTTGAAGCATGACATTATGATTAGCATTAGGAGAGCGTACTTTTAGAAATTTAAGGCTCTCAGCTAGTTGCTAACATAGGGTTTGTAGCATAATCATGGAGGTCCTCGGCTAGTTACTAAGATAGGATTTATAGCTTAATCATGGAGGACAGTTTAGTTCCTATTCTGTCAATGCAAAGCAATTAAGAAAGCAAAGAAAATTTCATTGCTCATAGGTCAACAGGTTCCCCTATCAAACAGCCATCCCATAGCTATTACTTCCATTTCGAGAGAATCAAATGAACCCAATTGTTGTAAAATAATGGAACCAAAAGGCATGCACAAACTGATGCTTTGTGCATTTGAGAATTGAGATTTAGTGATTTACGTGCAGCTCTGCACTTAGCTAGCCTTTCTTTTAGAGTCGAGTGAGCTTGTGCATATAGGAACATGTTAGTATGGCTTTTGTTTCATTTTGTGGTGCTCCCATTTGATCTTCTGTTCCTAATATACTGTGTGTTTGAGAAAAAAAATGGAAAAATATAGAAAGCTTCAAATGAACAATGTCACCAAGCAACCCAGTATTTGAAAATGAATTAACACAATGAAGTATTCCAAAATGAATTGATACATAAAGTGGAAAAACTCATTAACAGGATAATGAAGTACATAAACCATACTGGCTTGTTGAACTGATTCAGCTGTAGATAAATCTTCCCCTTATCCATAAAAATCACCGTCTTGCTTTTTATTGCATGTGTGCTACTGGTAACAGATGCGATCACCCTAATTTGATGTGAGACAGTTAAGGAAAACAATAAATGTCTAATGTTACAGTTGCCAAAAAAAAAGTATATTCTGAAGTAATCAAATAACTTAACCAAACCTTCCTTTGCTATCAGTGTCAACAATAATACGATTCTTTGCTAGCTGTTCTTGAATTAGAATGACCTGAAAATAAACATGTCACAAGATCATTAATACACACGAGGAACAACTACAGGAGCATTGAGCATTTAATGGCCATAACTATGGTTTCCAATCAGTTGTAACACACAGAACGTGAACCACATCAATCCAGCAAGAAAAGAAGAAAATTACAGCACTGTTTTGTGTTACCTTCTCTGTTCCTTTGACAACAAAGTAGCCGCCAGGATCAAGAGGGCACTCACCTGGCATAACATATTAATGAGACCATTAAAACAGAAAGTAAGACAAAAGGGTACAGAGTTTTAGTAATGAAAATATGTTTTAGAGAAAAGAATTTAATATACCATATTTTGCTAGTTCAGCTTCATCCTTTTCATACAGAATACAGGCATGGCTTCTTAGCATAATAGGCATGTAGCCAATGATAAAGTTATTCTGAAGAAAAAAGGAAAACAGAAGGCCAACTTAGTTACCAGATCAAGAAAACATAAGAGTTTTCAATCAGATGGATAGGTACCTTTCTTCTCACTTCATGCTGCTTTCCGACAGTGTATTCGATATGAACTTTTATGGGAGCAGAGTAACTGAAACAATAAAGAAAATTTGAGCAAGCACGACAAATGATAGGACAAACAGAATTTGAACACGCAGAAGCATGCACTGGGAATATAAACCACCACTGTACCACCAAAATAGTCAAGCTATTGTTGTGCAACAGATCTACAAATGCCACCATTGATCAGCATGTCAAGCTTTCAGGTTGCAAACCAAGAGCAATCCTCCCTTGGTGCTTCATGAAACATCTCCCACCACTATGCACTATCATGCATAATGAAAAATTAATTTCCTACCTCTACCCATTTAACAATTCCATCAAGTCAGATTGATAGAGTTTCCCATATCAGTCTATCTTCAACAACCATCCTGGCACTCCACATGCCCCCTGGCATGACTAAGGTTTGTCCGTTTGGTGCTTGTACCATCCTGGAACTTGGGTGTAGAAGCGACCACTCCAAGAGCAAGAAGTTGATAGTTCATACATAGGTCTAAAACATCTTGAACTTTGACTACAAAACCTGAGAGGCAAGAGCATATCACAGGAGGTAGATGAATCAAGCGGTTGAATGAGTAACATGCCTTGACCCACATATTGACTGGCAACTTTTGTCCCTTTTTTCCATGGAACAAAATAATTATTCCTATTTCCATACCATCCACGCTTGGTCCAAAGTTCGCTTGCATCCGTGCTCGGACCACAGTCCCTAGCTGTGCATATTCATGACGGCCATGCTCTTCCTGCAGCAATCACCGTCTCTCCTGTGTCCTCATCCAGCACCACCAGATTCAGTACACATGCTGCCTGCCTGACGTGAGCATCTGGCAGGTTGTGGACAGGATCAGAGACGAACTCAGCTTCAGATTAGTGTGTGCACCTACTGAGAATAACCACAATATGTGTTGCCCGTCCTGATTGTTGTTTTCACCTATCCTGATAATAGTAAGAGTTTGCAAAAATGCAAAGGAAATGGTGGAGTAGCCATCACTTGTGCCCATGTAATACTTCAAGATCAGCGGAGTCAAATGATGTGTAACATAATGTCTCTTCTGTTTTCTTAGTTGCAAGTACAAACTACAAACTGATGCAAATGAGGAAATGGATTTACTTCAAAAATATATGAGGAAATGAAAGGCTTACGTGCGGTCAGTAAGGCGGCAAAAATGTGGTGTGATATTTTCAACGTTATACTCTACATGTACCGAGGGCATGCCAACATGCACACCAAGGTACCTGCAATGTGGCAACAAAATACATATTTAACAATAGTTAGAATACATATTACACAAATTGACAAGCATACCTAAGGTAAATGGATGGATCGTTGCGCGCTTCAATTCGGTTGTTTGCCTCAACGATCTTCTTGATTCCTTTGTTGACAAAGTAGTTAAATGAGTCGATGTGCTCCTTCACAAGCCCTCTAACCTGTTGTTTACATCCATCAAAGAAAAAAAAGCTAAATCAAGGCAAGAGCTTAAAACTGAAAATCCATTGGCGCATAAAAACAAGTGCATGAGTTGATAGGAGTGACCAATGAACAAAATGAGTCGTAAATTAGAAATAGATACAGGATAACCCAAGCAAGTATAGAACAAGCAAGGAGCTAATCTGCGGCAAACAGTTTATAAATCATGCACTAAGGTGAGATGTGACGCGACTGTAACAAACCACATGGTAATAATCGGGTTAGCACACGAAAACTACTAGATAGGCCCGTGAATGCAGGGAGCATTAAAAGTGAGTGTGACAAAATTGTTGGATAATAAATCAACAGGCAGCAGCTTATGCTGAATGAAAACGCCATGCTGACCTTGAGGAAGGCCGGGAGGAGCGCGAACTTGTCGACAGGCTTCCTCACCGGCGCTGCTAACGAACGGTATGTCGGTAATGGCACTGTGTCTTCCACCTTGCCGCTGCGCGAAGCGAAAAAAAAAAGGAAGAAGAGGTGAGGGTTTGGAGATGTCGGGGCGGTTCGTGGTGGAGGAGGCGAGCTACCTTTGGCTGTCGTCTTTGGTGGGCACGGTCATGGCAGAGGGGCTTGAAAGCAGAGTGCGGAAGAGAAGCCAGGCGACGCGGAAATTTAACGGCAAGAGAGGCGCCGCTTTCACGGGTGCGCTGCCCTCCTGCTGTTGTCGTCTTTGGGGTCCGAGGCCGACGATGGCAAAGAAAAGAGGCGGCGCCGGCGGGCAAGAGGAGAGTGGAATACAGCAGACGCGCCGGAGGTGGTGGGCACAACGGCGCTCAAGGCCGGCGAGCCTGTGGCCGTGGACGAGAGGGAAGAATAGAGGAGGGCCGAGAAGGCGAGAACCGAGAGAGAAGGGAAGAGCACTTGCGTTGCGTGTTGCGCGAACCGGCAAAGGAACTGGCGGCGGCTGAGGAAGGAGCAGACAAATATATAGGGTTTAAATGGCCCAATTTAATATTGGGCCGGGCTGCTTGACAAGCCAAACAGATTCTCACGCTCTCATCCACCCTCAGGGCTGAGGATCGAGGAACAAAGAGACAAAGACATAGAATTTAAACGGCTCAATTTAACACTAGGCTGAGTTGCTTGACGAGCCAAGCACGGCCCTCACGCTCTCCTCCAACCTCAGGTCGCAACTCGATGGGCGACAGGTTATCGACGTCCGATGCCACCCACCGGACAGTCCGCCGCACGGTTTGCTGAACAGCCTACTCTCATGAATTTCAATCTATGTCGACTATAATTTGTCAGACTGTACACGAGATACTCCTAAGTACACTTCTTCTAGCAATGACGATTCCGATGATGAGTTAGATTACAACGATCACTTTAAAGGCTTAGGTAGATTCGAAGCTGACAAAATTAATGAATTAATTGATGCCCTTAATGATAAAGATATATTGTTAAAAAAGCAAGAAGATATTCTTTATGAAGAACATGATAAATATATTAATACTGAAAAATCTCTTGCTTTGGAAATTAAGAAAAATGAAATACTTTCTTTTGAATTATCTTCTTACCATGATTCTATTGTGTTGGGACCATGCTTCGTCGCCGAAGGTCCTGCAGGAAGAAACAGCTTCGGTTGAAGCTGCCTGTACGTGATGCCGAAGGGTGCCATTCATGAAGCTTCGGAATTACAAACCGACTTAAAGATAGAATGACCTTTTAGTCCATAAGAGTTTGAGTCGTTGTTGTAAACTTTTATGAGGGGTATGATTGTGATTGCTCACAGGCTGTGTCCTGTGCCTATAAATAGTGAACAGTATTCCTTTACTGTTCACGCATTCCTGTAATTGCAATCACATCACTCGGAAATTATTCTTTGCCAAGACAGAGGTATAAATGTACCTAAACATTATATTTGAATATCTTAAGTTTATATAATATGTAAATGATGTTGTTCTAATTTACTTGTCTTTAATGCTTTATGTCTCGTGTTATTTTATATTATCTTTGAGAGTTCAATTACGAAGATATAACCTTCGTAATTGTGTCATTATAACCTTCGTCCGAAGTTCATTAAATCCTTGGGGAAATAATGTTTCAGCGGACGAAGGACATTAATATTTAACATTTTATATTGCCTTGTTCTTAATTCATAGCATTTGAAAACAAGTCCCCATCATTGGCGCCCACCTCCGGTGAACTCACTTCCACTTTTTTGAGCTGATGGCTTCGTTCAACGATCAAGCTGGAGCTGCTTCGGCTCCGAAGCTGGTACTCCCGATAACAGGCGGTTCAAGCTCAGAACCAGCCAATAAGAGGCTGAAGAAGGAAGCACAGAGAAGGGTACAGCATGTCGGGGTGCAAGGACCCTTCATCAAGTCAAGATGGTCTCGCATTCCAATCACCTTCTCTCAAGAGGATCTCCAACTCAAGGATTACCCACACAATGATGCTATGGTTATCTCTTGTGTGATCAAAGGATTTCTGGTCCACAATGTTTTGGTTGATACAGGCAGCGCAGCTGATATCATATTTGTTAAGGCCTTCAGGCAGATGCAAGAGCCCGAAGACAAAATTCATGATGCCACACATCCCCTTTGTGGCTTCGGTGGAAGGCAGATCGTAGCACTTGGAAAAATCACAATGCCAATAACCTTCGGATTCATTAACAACACAAGGACTGAACAAGTTGTATTTGATATTGTTGATATGGAATACCCTTACAATGCAATCATTGGTCGTGGTACTCTCAATGCCTTCGAAGCAATTCTTCACCCAGCTTATCTTTGCATGAAGATACCTTCGGACCAAGGGCCCATTGCTATTCATGGAAGTCAGGAAGCTGCCAGAAGGGCCGAAGGAAATTGGACAGACTCGAAAGCAATCCATAACATAGATGGAGCTGAAGCTTGTGAGCAATACAAGTTCAGAAGGGAAAAAGCTGCTTCGGCTGATCAGCTGAAGCCCATGCTCTTATGTGAGGATATAGCAGAACAGAAGGTGCTGCTGGGATCTCAACTGTCCGAAGAGCAGGAGAAAACCTTGATAAGGTTTTTGTTCAACAACAAAGATGTTTTTGCTTGGTCAGCTAATGATCTTTGCGGAGTAAACAGGGATGTCATTGAGCACTCGCTCAATGTTGATCCATCCTTCAGACCAAGAAAGCAAAGGCTTCGGAAGATGTCTGACGACAAGGCCGAAGGGGCTCGCAACGAAGTGAAAAGACTTCTCAGTGCTGGAGTTATCAGAGAGGTAAAATATCCAGAATGGCTGGCTAACACTGTTATGGTAAAGAAGGCCAATGGTAAATGGAGAATGTGTATCGATTTTACTGATCTCAACAAGGCCTGTCCGAAGGACGGGTTTCCATTGCCAAGGATAGATTCCTTAGTCGATGCAGCAGCTTCATCAGAGCTTATGAGTCTGCTGGATTGCTATTCAGGCTATCATCAAATCTGGATGAAGAAGGAGGATGAACCAAAAACCAGCTTCATAACCCCCAGTGGAACATATTGTTACCTCCGGATGCCTGAGGGGCTTAAGAATGCCGGAGGAAGTTTCAGCAGAATGACAGCGAAGGTCCTCCATTCTCAGATAGGCAGGAATGTGCTAACTTATGTTGATGATATCATTGTAAAAAGCACGAAGCAAGATAATCACATTGCTGATTTACAGGAGACCTTCGCTAATTTTAGACAGGCTGGTTTAAAGCTGAATCCAGAAAAATGTGTCTTCGGAGTAAAGAAGGGGAAATTTCTTGGTTGCCTAGTTTTAACAAAGGGAATTGAGGCTAATCTAAGCAAAATTGAAGCTATACTTCGAATGGAACCACCAAGTACAAAAAAGGGGGCTCAAAGATTGATATGAAGGCTGGCATCTCTCAACAGATTCATATTCAGATCGGCAGAGAGAAACTTACCATTCTTCGAAGTGCTGAAGTCAGCCGAAGTCTTTCAATGGGGACCAATCCAGCAGAAAGCCTTCGAAGAGCTGAAGCAATATTTGATAGATCTAACAACATTAAGTCCACCAACGCCAGGGGCTCCTTTGTTATTATATGTGGCAGCTTCGCACTCAGTGGTAAGCGCAGCACTTGTCCAGGAGAAGCTTGAAGGCCAAGTCAAGAAACAGGCTCCAATATATTTTGTATCCGAAGTTCTTAGTTTATCAAAGAAAAATTATACAGAATTGGAGAAAGTACTGTATGCTGTTTTGATGGCCTCCAGGAAGCTTCGGTATTATTTTCAAGCTTATAACATAATTGTTCCTTCTTCACAACCTTTGAAGGATATTATGAGAAATCGAGAAGCTACTGGAAGGATTGGAAAATGGGCTGCAGAGCTCAATGAATTTTGTATTGATTATGTTCATAGATCTTCGATTCAGTCTCAAGCGTTGGCAGACTTCATTGTTGACTGGACGCCAGGGGCTCAGGAGGAAGAAACGAATAAAGATGCCGAAACATGGACAGTGTTTTGCGATGGGTCTTGGGGAACCTTCGGAGCAGGAGCAGCTGCTGTGTTGGTTTCACCTTCTAAAGTTAAAACCTGTTATGCGGCAAGACTCAATTTCAGTTGCACAAATAATATTGCTGAGTACGAAGCTCTGCTTTTGGGTCTTCGGAAGTTAAAGGCAATGGGAATCAGAAGGGTCATTCTTAAAACTGATTCCCAAGTTATTTCTGGTCATGTTGACAAGAGCTATAAAGCAAGAGACCTGAAGCTTGAAAAATATCTAGATACAGTCCGAAGGATTGAGGCTTCCTTCGAAGGTTTCTCTGTCAAAAATATTCCTCGTGGAGAAAATGAATATGTTGATCTATTGGCCAAGTCAGCAGCCCAGGGGCTGCCTATACCTTCGGAAGTATTTTTTGAAACAATAAAAGCACCTTCGGTCGAGCTTCTTGAAAGAGCAATCCTTAATATATCCCCTGTTTATAGCGAAGATTGGAGAACTGAGATCATCTCTTTCCTTCAGGGTAATTTTCTTTCAGACGACGAAGCTTATAACAGGAGAATAGAAGCAAGAGCTCGACCATATGTCATAATAGAAGGGGAGTTATACAAGCGTGGGGTCTGTTCCCCATTGCTCAAGTGTTTATCCAGATCCGAAGGTATAGAATTAATGAAGGAAATACATGCAGGCCTGTGTGGATCTCACATTGGATCTAGGCCCTTGCTTGGGAAAGTTTTTCGCCAAGGATTTTATTGGCCAAAGGCAGCTTCGGATGCAGCGGATCTGGTCCAAAAGTGCGAAGGTTGTCAGAAATGTGCAAAAGATCAAAAACAACCTTCGTCTTTAACCCAATTAATACAACCCACTTGGCCGTTGCAAAGGTGGGGCCTCGATTTACTAGGCCCATTACCACCAGCACAGGGGAACCTAAGATATGTAGTAGTGGCAGTGGAATATTTTTCCAAGTGGATTGAGGCAAAGCCCTTAGCCACAATAACTTCATTTACTATTCAAAAGTTTTTCTGGCAAAACATTGTTTGTCGCTTCGGAGTGCCGAAGGCTATTACTGTGGACAATGGGACACAGTTTCATTCTTAAGCCTTCAGAAAATTTTGTGATCAAATTGGCACGAAGATCCATTTTGCATCAGTCCGACACCCAGAGTCAAATGGACTTGTCGAAAGAGCTAATGGGATCATAATGACAGGAATAATGAAGTCAATCTTCAATCAGCCCAGGGGAAAGTGGCCAGACGAGTTAATCAAAGTGGTGTGGAGCCATAACACAACCATGTCAAGGTCAACAGGCTTTACGCCCTTTAAACTATTGTTCGGTGACGAAGCAATAACCCCGGAAGAGGCCAAAGCAGGATCAATAAGGACAGTAGCTTCGGCAGAAGGCGAAGACGAAGCTGATTGCTCTGTAGAAAAAGATGCTATTGAAGGGTTCAGACTTCAAGCTGTGGAAAACATTAATAAGTATCAAGCCGAAACAATAAAATGGCGTGACAGAAAAGTTAAGCTGAAAAACATTGAACCAGGACATTTGGTGCTTCGAAGAGTAGCCAACCCTGAGACAGTAGGCAAATTACAGCTGAAGTGGGAAGGCCCCTTTTTGGTAGTATCTTCGTCAAGACCCGGTTCCTACAGATTGAAGGATATGGACGGCAACGACATTCCAAGATCATGGAATGTAGATGAGCTTCGGCGATATTATGTTTAGCTTGATGTAATTTTTTCTATTCTTTTTTGTGGCACCCTTTTCCTTTCCAAAGGGGGAGAAAGGTTTTTAATGGGGCCATAACATGTAATTTTCTTTATTTCAATCCTATGAGAGTGATATCCCCCAAATATGTAAATGTAAATGCTAAGAAAAAAAAGAAAAGAAAACAGGAAGAAGCTCAAAAGTCGTTCCTAAGGGAATGCAGAGCTTACCGCGAAAAATAAGCGCTGATTCCGCTGAAAGTAAAAGGCGAAGAAGCTCCTAAGGGAGGCTTACAGCGAAAAATAAGCGCTGATTCCGCTGAAAGTAAAAGGCGAAGAAGCTCCTAAGGGAGGCTTACAGCGAAAAGTAAGCGCTGATTCCGCTGAAAGTAAAAGGCGAAGAAGCTCCTAAGGGAGGCTTACAGCGAAAAGTCAACGCTGAAGGGCTATGATTATGGTTTCTTGAATATGTGTTTTGATATTCATTTGCACAATACATTTCATCATGTCATTTGCATTCATAAACATGCATTTAGACATATATAGAATCATCATTATACCGCACAAAAAACACAGATGCTTCAGCAATGAGGAAAAACTCGAAGGAATTTTTTTTATGCTTCGTTATGAACGAAAAGAAGGGAAGGTGTTTTTCGCCTCCGGCTCAAAAGAGAAGTTTCGTCCACGACAAAGCAGATTGTGCACGTATAGCAGAAACAAAATATATTACAAGGTATGTACAAATTTACATGAGTTGTTCCATAACTATACTACAAAAGTTTCTTCAGAATTTTTGCAGGAAATTATATTACAGCAACTGTCAAGCTTCAGGCTAGGCTTCGTCAAACTTCAGCTTCGTCATTCTTCAGCTTCGTCATCCTACGAATATCAAAGAGCAGAATAAGAAAAGTACAAATTTCAAGGGGAAGGTGAAAGTAACAAATATAAGCTTCTTACCGGTTTAAGATGACTTCGAGCTTCGTCACCCGCCATTTTTCGCCCGCCATTTACCCAGATTTGAGTCATGAATCTATTTCCAATGCTTCGGGCCAGGCTTGGGATGTCTATCAGATCTGATGCTGACAAGCCGAAGTTTGGTCTATTCACAATATTTCCATGCGTGCAACCAGCCTTCAGAAAAGCAGTAGATGTGCCTCGAGAAGCTACCAGGGCGCAGAAGTCGGCGTGTCCACCAATAACTTCGTCAAGAGCATCAACTTCGCCTTCAATATATTCTAATGTACTGGGCAGGTTGTCAGCTGAAGGTGTAAACTTTTCAGAGCTAGCTCCAATATAATGAAACACATCCTTCAGCTGCTGCACGCATCGGCTGCCGAAGCTTAGGCATTTCTCTTGAAGTTCTTTAAAGGATTTCTGCAAATTTGAATTTTTATCCACCTCAGTTTTCAGGCTTGCTTCAAGATATTTCTTTTCTTGCTCAAATTTTTCTGACTGTTGGAGCAATTCATTCTTTAAGCTGTTATTCTCAGTTTGGACTTCAGCCAAAGAACCCTCCATAGTCTCAATAACAAAATCTTTCTTTTCTAATGCACCCTCGTGCTCTTTAACCATGATTTCAAGGTCCTGGATGGTGAAGTCTTTCTTTTTCAGATTAGCTTCGTAATTTTCAACTTTTTCAGCCAAATCTTGGATGACGGCTTTGTTCTTCTCTTCTTCGAGATCTTGTTGCATTTTTAGAACCTTACTTAATAATATGCTCTGTCGAAACGATCTTCGTTAGAAAACGACCTAAAAGATAATAATAATAATAATAATAAAATAACAAAAATATTTGTTACCTTGAAGTTAGCATAAAGCAAGCTTCCGGCGATATGGTGTCGTTGGTAACGGCAGAGGTCCGCTTCTAGCTTCGGCAAGCCAATGTTTTTGCAGAGAGTTCTAACAATTTTAGCTTCGCTGCGGTTTCGAAGGCATCTTAGCTTTCCTTCGTTAACCCCACCGAACAGTGTAGCCCCTGGCTTATATCCGCAGGCTATGGCACATTTTTTAAGCTCTGCTTTTTCAGCGTCTGTCAGTTCTTGCCCAAGTAAATCTTGAAATTCAAAATCTTCTTCCTCCAAAATGTCTTCAGCTTGCTTTTTCCCCTTTTCAGTAGCTGTGCTCGCCGCGGCCACAACAGATTCTTCCTCAGTCATTTTTAGGAGTATGTTATCAATAACTTCAAGTGTGTCTTCCAGGTTCGGATCTTCTGTGGCCCCGGTTTCAGCCCCGGCAGCTTCGGCTGCGCCAGTTTCAGCTTCGAAGGTTTCCGCTCTAGTGGCCTCGGCTGCGGCGCCTTTAGCTTCGGCGGTTTCGGCAGTCTGGTCAATAGCAATTCTTGATGCCGGTGTCGGTGACGGTGTCCCATGAATTACATCTGCTATTTGAATAATCCTTCGTTTTTTCGGCAGTGCAGGACCTTCTTCTGCCGAAGCTGTCTTATCCTTCTGAAAAAACTTCGTCAGTTCCAGCGCCAGCGGACTTAGCTTGACAGGCAAGAGTTCAGTCATTACCTTCATAATCTCTTCTACTTCAACAATAGAAGGCGTTGCAGGAGTACCTTCTTCTCGAACCAACGTTTTTGGTTCTGGAGATGCAGTTTTCCTCTTTCTTGCAGTGGCCACCTTCGGCTCAGGGTTCAACTCTTCAGGGCTAAGTTTTTCAGAATCTTCCCTTTTCTTTTTGGCTACCTTGGCGACCTCTTCGTCAGCAGCGCTGGCAATTCTTTTTCGCTTCGGGCCTCCAGCATCTCCGCCCAGTCGACCATAATCAGCATATTCAAATCCTATAGCATCAAGCACCCTGTTCAGCCTTCGCTTCGGCCGAGTGCCGAAGGCTGCTGTCATCAGCTGGTCCTCTTTTTTGGAGTAATTTCCAAGAATTTCATTACTCATTACTTCGATTGTATCGAGCCATTCTTGGCAGGGTGCTTTAAAATATTTCTTAAACTTATAATAATAGGGTAGTCGGACAAGCTCTCCCTCTTTCTTTTCTCCTTTAAGCTTCGGCATAGTCCACTCCTTCATAGTTGGAAATACTCTGAAGGCCAGAAATTCCTGCACTAAATCTCTAGTGCCAATGTGTTCTGCAATAATTTTGAATTCAGCCAGTGCGATCCAAGTTGGACCTTCTGCTGTCATATTGCATCGGGGTCTGGTTTCTCCGAAGATCAGTTCAAGAGGGCTCTGTACCAGCTTCTCTTTGTCATCGTCAACTTTGACATAAAACCATTCTGACTTCCAGCCTGCCGGCCATTTGCTTCGGTAGCTAATCACAGGAAATTTTGTGGTTTTCCGATAGGCAAAATTATAACAACCAAAATTTTCATGCAACCCATCCTTTCTGGCCTTAGTCTGGTAATGCAGCTCATGTACTCGACAGAAGCTGTCGGCAAATGGCTCCACCGCCTGGCTTCGGAGAGCCCAGATATAAACGCTAAGTCTGACAATGGCGTTAGGAGTCAGTTGGTGAAAATAGATCCCAAACTTTTGCAACACATCAGAAATCATTCTATTTAAAGGAAATCTCAACCCAGCTTTTAGAAAACTCTTGAAAATAACTATTTCATCCTTTTCTGGCTTCGGGGTAGTTTCCTCTCCTCCGAAGCGAATCGGCTTCTTCTCATCTTCACTGAAATAGCCCGACTTCACCATTTTGGAAAAATCGGCCTTGGAGATAGTCGACTTTCTGAAGTCCAAATGGCTAGGCTTGCTCGGTACTGCGATATGGTAATCACCGTCAGAATCAGCTTCCTCAATATCTCCTTGTTCCGCTTCGGCAGCAGCTTGTTTTGTTTCGGCAGTGGGGATTCTTTCCGAGGTCACCAATCCGGATCGTTGCATTGCTTCAGAGATAGGAACGGTCTCCACACCTTCGGCTTCGTCTCCCTCGTGCTCAACTCTAGCAGTAGAGCGCACTCTGGCCATTTAATTTTGAATTTCTTGAAAGATTTCTTGGGAATTAAATAACCTTTTCTCCCGAAGCTTTTTCTTCTGACGAAGTAGGCACCAAACTGGAGCTTCGTCTGAATGCGAGAGTCAAGCTTCGGCTATGGTTAAAATTTTTGGCAGCAAAACAGTGCAATAGCAATGAATGCTGTGGTAACTTCACACCTACATGTCTGTTTATATAGTGCTGCAGGTAAGAAAATGAATCGTCAGGATTTTTACTCCAGGCAAACAGCTGCTCGCACCCGCTGCGCGGTGGGCCGCAAAGACCAAAATAGTGAACCTACATGGTGGGACCGCTACGCGCTCGGAAACTGTATCGTTTCTCGACAACGAGCTCAGGGAAGGTGTTTTTCGGACCTTCGGCTTCCTGAAGCCTAAGAGACTTTTTTCACGGATCAAGCTCGTTACGAAAAACGATCTAGCACCGCGAAGGGGCTACTGTTGGGACCATGCTTCGTCGCCGAAGGTCCTGCAGGAAGAAACAGCTTCGGCTGAAGCTGTCTGTACGTGATGCCGAAGGGTGCCGTTCATGAAGCTTCGGAATTACAAACCGACTTAAAGATAGAATGACCTTTTAGTCCATAAGAGTTTGAGTCGTTGTTGTAAACTTTTATGAGGGGTATGATTGTAATTGCTCACAGGCTGTGTCCTGTGCCTATAAATAGTGAACAATATTTCTTTACTGTTCACGCATTCCTGTAATTGCAATCACATCACTCGGAAATTATTCTTTGCCAAGGCAGAGGTATAAATGTACCTAAACATTATATTTGAATATCTTAAGTTTATATAATATGTAAATGATGTTGTTTACTTCTAATTTACTTGTCTTTAATGCTTTATGTCTCGTGTTATTTTATATTATCTTTGAGAGTTCAATTACGAAGATATAACCTTCGTAATTGTGTCATTATAACCTTCGTCCGAAGTTCATTAAATCCTTGGGGAAATAATGTTTCAGCGGACGAAGGACATTAATATTTAACATTTTATGTTGCCTTGTTCTTAATTCATAGCATTTGAGAACAAGTCCCCAACATATTGCTAGCCTTAAAAGTTTAAATGTTGATTTAAATTCTACAATAGAAAA
Source organism: Zea luxurians (assembly GCA_029449295.1). Lineage (NCBI taxonomy): Eukaryota > Viridiplantae > Streptophyta > Magnoliopsida > Poales > Poaceae > Zea > Zea luxurians. Next base: position 8,110,909 of record JAOPSE010000048.1, on the reverse strand, counting down.
ATGAAATGTTGCTAGTTCATCATTAGAGCATGTTTCTAATTGTAATAGATGCAAAGATATTGATATTGTTAATCATGCCTCTATTATTTCTAAGTTGAATGATGAAATTGTCAATCTTCATGCTCAACTTAAAATTTACAAAAATGAATGTGAAAAGATAAGATTTGCCCGGGATGTCTACACCATTGGTAGACATCCCTCCATTAAATATTGACTTGGTTTCCAAAAGGGAACCAAGGACTTAAAGAGCCAAAGGGCCTCCAACCTCATTAAAGAGAAAGTGAAGGCACCCTTGACTAATAGTTCGCATTCTTTTCATGACAAGAAGAAACACACTTATTTCTATGCTCATGTTAAGAATGCTTCTAATGTTTCACATGTTGCTCATCATGATGTTTGTTATGGTCGTGTTGTTTTACCTATACGTCATGATGTTGCCTTTGATTCTCATGCCATGATTGCATCATATAGCTCTTCATATGTTCATGGTAGGAGTAGATCTAGGCGTCGTGTTCAACATGTTGTTTCTCATACGTTTAGGAATGCATCTAATGGCCCAACTATGCTTTATCGTACCTATGATGCTTCATGTGTGCTACATTGTAAAAATGATAAAGTTGTTGCTAAAAATATGGGGACTAAATGCAAAGGAGGCAAAACTTGCATTTGGATTCCAAAATCTTATGTGACTAACCTTGTAGGATCCAACAAGAGTTGGATACTTAAATCCCAAGCTTAAATTATCTTGCAGGTTTATGCATTCGGGGGCACAAGTTGGATTATTGATAGCGGATGCACAAACCATATGGCGGGGGAGAAGAAGATGTTCACTTCCTACGTTAAGAACAATGATTCCCAAGACACGATTATCTTTGGAGATGGGAACCAAGGCAAGGTCAAAGGTTTGGATAAAATAGCCATCACCACCGAGCATTCAATCTCTAATGTATTCTTAGTGGAATCGTTTGGTTATAATTTGCTTTCTATAAGTCAATTATGCCATATGGGTTATAATTGCTTAGTTACAAATATTGATGTATCTATCTTTAGAAGAAGTGATGGTTCATTAGCTTTTAAAGGTGTATTAGACGATAAGCTTTATTTAGTTGATTTTACCAAAGAGAATGTCGATCTAAATGCATGTTTAATTGCTAAAACTGAAAGTCGGCTAGAGGGGTGAATAGGCGAAACCTAAAATTTATAAACTTAAGCACACACTAAGTCCGGGGTTAGCGTTAGAATTAAATCTGAGGCAGAAGATTGTTTCTCTTGCCACGAGTTGCTCAAATAATGCGGATGGCGTTTGGGAGCAAACTCAAATCTATATTGGCAAGGAAACTTTAGAGAGAGGAAAGAGTGCAAACAAATCAATGGAAATCAACACAAGTGGACACGGTGATTTGTTTTTACCGAGGTTCGGTTCTAAAGAACCTAATCCCCGTTGAGGAGGCCACAAAGACCGGGTCTATTTCAATCCTTTCCCTCTCTATCAAACGGTCACTTAGAGTGAGTGAGCCTTCTCTTAATCACACGGGTCACTAAGACCCCGCAAGGACCACCACACACTTGGTGTCTCTTGCTTAGCTTTACAAAACACTTAAGAATTGGAAGGAGAAAGGAAGAAGGCAATCAAAGCAACAAGAGCGCAAATGAACACAAAAACTCTCTCTCTCAAGTCACTAGGTGGTGGAGTTGATCTTGGGACTTGGAGAGGATTTTGATCTATTGAATGTGTCTTGGAGTGGAGTCTTTTACTCTTGTATTGAATGTTGAATTCAGAAAACTTGGATGATGTTGAATGAAGTGGTTGAGGGGTATTTATAGCCCCCAACCACTTCTTAGTCGTTGGTTGTTTCTGCTGTCGATGGGCGCACCGGACAGTCCGGTGGCGCACCGGACAGTCACTGTTCACTGTTCGATGTGCGCCACGTCAGCGCGTCCGTTAGGGTTAGGAGATGTTGACCATTGGAGTCGTTTGTCTTTTTGCTGCACCGGACATTCTGGTGCCACATCGGATAGTCCGGTGACCTCTGACTTCTGCGCTCTGACTTTTGTCGCGGCACTGTTCATCACTGTTCATCTGAGCAGTCGACCGTTGGCGCGCAGGGAGTCGTTGCTTCGCTGGCTCACCAGATAGGCTGGTGGTACATCGGACAGTCTGGTGAATTATAGTGGAGCGCGCCCAGAAGAAACCCGAGAGTGTCTGGTTTGTTGGTTGCCTGGCCTGGTGCACCGAACAGTGTCCGATGCGCCATTTTTCAGCACACTCTAAGTCCTTTGCTCCAATTTTTTATTGTGTCCCTAACTGAATTTCTTTCTTGATTTGTGTTGAACCTTATGCACCTGAGATAAATGACATCTAGACAAACTAGTTAGTCCATGGGGTTTGTGTTGGACATCAACCACCAAAATCGATTATAGGAAATGATTAAGTCCATTTCCCTTTCAATCTCCCCCTTTTTGGTGATTGATGCCAACACTAACCAAAGCAAATATGAAGTGTAGAAATGTAACTAGTTTGCAATTGAGATAGATGTGCATAGGTTACTTAGAATTTAAACCAATGAAAGGCTTTATGCATATAAATGGATTGCTTTTCTCTTATTTAACATTTTGGACCACATTTGCACCACTTATTCGTTTTTGTAAATCTTTTGGAAAATCCTTTCAATATATTTTGCAAATAGTTAAAGCTATAGGAATATGATTGCAAGAAGCATTTTTTAAGATTTGAAATTCCTTCCCCTATTTCAAATGTTTTTTCCTTTGACTAAATGAAAGCTCCCCCTGAAATAATTCTCCTCTTAGCTTTCAAGAGGGTTTTTGAAATGGATACCACATATTGACATTCTTCCTACTAACTTGTTATTTGAAATAAGATACCAATTGAAAGTTAACTTTAAATATCAATTGAAATAAACATTTTTGACAATTTTGAAATGGTGGTGCGGTCCTGCGGTTCTTTTGCTTTGGGCTTAATACTTTCTCCCCCTTTGGCATTAATCGCCAAAAACGGAGAACTTGAGAGCCCTTTTCACACTTTTCTCCCCCTTTGGGGCCTAATACGTTCTCCCAAATGGTAAAATAAATATGAGTGAAGGGTCTTACCAATAGAGAGTTATATGAGTAACGACAAAGGGTAGATGATACCGTCAGAGTTGGAGTGTAAGCCTTGTCTTTGCCGTATATTCCATTTCCCTTTCAATATAAGACTAAGGATAGAATTACACTTGAAAGCACATTAGTCTTAGCCTTGGCAACAAGAAGAATAAAAAATATGCATTTGTACCAAATGAGAGAGACATGATCAAAGGCATATACATGAGCTATGTGTGCAATGTTTCAATCAAAGTTCTGAGAATCAAGTATATTTAGCTCATTCTTAAGTTTGCTAAAAGTTTTCTCATCTAGTGGCTTGGTAAAGATATCGGCTAATTGGTTATGGGTGCTCACATAAGCAATTTCGATATCCCCCTTTTGTTGGTGATCTCTCAGAAAGTGATACAGGATGTCTATGTGCTTAGTGCGGCTGTGTTCAATGGGATTATCCGCCATATGGATTGCACTATCATTATCACATAGGAGAGGGACTTTGTTCAACTTGTAGCCATAGTCCCTAAGGGTTTGCCTCATCCAAAGTAATTGCGCACAACAATGACCTGTGGCAATGTACTCGACTTCGGCGGTGGAAAGAGCTACTGAATTTTGTTTCTTTGAAGCCCATGACACCAGGGACCTTCCCAGAAACTGACAAGTCCTTGATTTGCTCTTTCTATCTATTTTACATCCGGCATAATCGACATCAGAATACCCAATTAAATCAAAGGTAGATCCCTTGGGGTATCAAAGCCCAAACTTAGGAGTGTAAACTAAATATCTCATGATCCTTTTCACGGCCCTAAGGTGAACTTCCTAAGGATTTGCCTGGAATCTAGCACACATGCATACTGAAAGCATAATATCCGGTCGAGATATAAATAAGTAAAGTAAAGAACCTATCATCGACCTGTATACCTTTTGATCTACGGATTTACCTCCCATGTCGAGGTCGAGATGCCCATTTGTTCCCATGGGTGTCTTGATGGGTTTGCCATTCTTCATCTCAAACTTCTTAAGTATGACTTGAATGTACTTAGTTTGGCTGATGAAGGTGCCCTCTTGGAGTTGCTTGATTTGAAACCAAGGAAATATTTCAACTCCCCCATCATAGACATCTCGAATTTCTGTATCATGATCCTACTAAACTCTTCACAAGATGACTTGTTACTTGACCCAAATATAATATCATCAACATAAATTTGGAATATAAACAAGTCTTTTGCAATAGTTTTAGTGAAGAGAGTAGGATTGGCTTTACCGACTTTGAAGCCATTAGTGATAAGAAAGTCTTGCAGGCATTCATACTGTTGGGGGCCTTCGTCTTCCGAAGGTCCTCAAAAACACGACTAACATGTTTCCCAAATATAATATATGTACAGGAACCTTCGGGCATGGGATGAAGCTATACATAATATGAAGAGCGCGATTCGAGAGAAGGATGAATCAGTGCTGAAGCTACCCATGAAGAAGCTTCGGCTTAATGATGGAAAATGAAACGACTTAAAGGGGAAAAGGCTGTCTAGTCCTCGATAGATTTCCCTAAGTCAATAGTAAATGTCGAGGGCATGAATGTAATTCTACACAGGCTGCGTCATGTGCCTATAAATAGATGAACAGTGATACCATACTGTTCGCTCTGACTTGTATTCACTCGCACGTCACACTTGGACTTTCGCCTTCTGTCAAGCCGAAGGTATAAATGTAATTCAACATTGTTCATGTTCATTCATGATGATATAATAAAGATATATTAATGATGTCATATGATTATTCATGTTATTTCTCATGTTTCATATGCTTCTACTTCCATTAATATACACTGTGATGATGAAGGTACGTTCTTCATAACCTTCGTCCGAAGATCATTATATCCTAAGGGAGATAATGCTTCGAAGGACAAAGGACTTTAACCACTAACGTTTTGTGTTGCCTTGTTCTTAACTCATAGCATTTGAGAACAAGTCCCCAACATTGGCGCCCACCTCTGGTGAACTCATTTGACCACCTTCGACAAGCCATGACCTTCATCATGCCATCGAAGAAATCTTCGTCAGGACTAGGGGTTGCACTTCAGCCACTAGACGTCAACCAGGACACACTGCGTGAAGCCAGAACTCATAAAAGGAAGCCAGTTCAATTCATAGCTCACAACTCACAACTCATAAAAGGAAGCCAGTTCAATCCACCCTAGGCATGTCAGATCAATTCACAGCTCCAGTCGGAATGATGACAAAGGAAGCCAGTTCTAGAGGCCGCAGCACAGCTCACAGTCTTTAGGTCAGCAGCAAAGCTCCTTCAGGCCACCAGCTCCAAGGAGCAGAGGCGGCAGGGGCTTCGGAGGAAGATATGGGGATCAGCCCAGGAAAATCTATTGCTCATTCTGTGGTGAATACAAGGGCCACATTACAAGAACGTGCCAAATTACCATTCAGAAGCAAAAGAAGATTGCCGAAGCAGAAGCCCGGCAGAACCAGCCGAAGCAGGTTTTACGTACTACTTCGTGCTACTCTCCCTACATACCAGAATATATGGGCAATCAACCTGCAGCTTCTGTTGCTTCAGCAAGCCATTCACAAGCTTCCTGGCCTCAGCTTCCACCGCCGCCACCATTGCCACCTACTCATACCCAAAGCCAGCAGCTAGAAGGGCGCCAGTACCCCCAACAGCAACACGACTTCAGGGAGGAGTCCGAATCTCGTACAGTCAACAACACTGTACCAGAATCAAAGCACATATACTGAGGAATATCCTACTTCTGAAGTACTTTTATCTTTTATGCCATTTTAACTTTTTGTACGAGAAACAAGTAATGAAAAACTCAGTTTCAATTTCTTGTAATAATTCTACCTACACCAGAATGAAATATATCTTCTTCATAGATTTACGAAGCTTGAAAGACGACTCTCAAAGGAACGAAATAGTTTTCGAAGCTCAAAAGTCGTTACTAAGGGAATGCAGAGCCGAAATTGACAAAACTACAAAAAGTCGTTCCTAATGGAGCGCAGCGTAAGTTTTCTACTCAAAAGTCGTTCCTAAGGGAATGCAGAGCCGAAATTGATGAAGCTATAAAAGGTCGTTCCTAAGGGAGCGCAGTGTAAGTTTTCTGCTCAAAAGTCGTTCCAAAGGGAATGCAGAGCCAAATACCGCCGAAATATAAGGTGAATAAGTTCAAAAGTCGTTCCTAAGGGGATGCAAAACTTATACCGCGGAAATATAAGGCGAAGAAGTTCAAAAGTCGTTCCTAAGGGGATGCAGAACTTATACCACCAAAATAGAAGGTGAAGAAGCTCAAAAGTCATTCCAAAGGGGATGCAAGGCTTAGACTCAAAAGACGTTCCTAAGGGGATGCAGTCTTCCGTGTACTAGTGTGGGCGTATGTGTGGGTGTTAAAGCATCATCATATTGCATCATATCATCACATCATCTAGCATAGCATCACATCATACATCATATCGCATCAACAGAAAGACTGGATACAAAGCAAACCCTTGGAAATACTTCGATTGAATGAAAATGTGCTAAGGCACGAAGCAAGCTTCGGGTGACAGTTTTATCAGATCTGCTCTAGAAGGGGTTTCTTTCTTTACGAAGCATGAAAAGAAGGGAAGGTGTTTTTTCGCCGAAGGCTCAAAAACTGGTATGTGTGTATGTTTCATGCTTCGCAAAGAAATAAATTACAACAATTTACATATTCGACTCAATGTTACATACATCAAATGTTACATAGTTTTGTTACAATAGAAGCCTAATCTTCATTCAATTGTTCCATACATCAAGCATTTCAAAATATTATTACAATAAAATCTATTCTTCTCTAAGGACTTTTCCAGCAACTTCGTTCTAAAGTTTATCGACGACTTCGTCGATAACGGAGTCCGCCATGCTTATAATATCTAGTGCTTCCTTCATTTCTGGATCAGGTAGGGGATCATACGGCTCCGGTGGCGGGGATAGTTCAGGTGAAGTAGGTAAATTGATTAGTTCGAAGCCACAAAGCAAGTACCGAAGTTAAATAATCAAAAAACAATACCTATACGCCTTTCGCGTTCAGCAGCCTCTTCAGCTCGCTTTGCTTCTGCCCGGGCGTCGTGGGTGTCTTTTTCATTCTTTTTTATAATCTCGTGGGCTAGCTCTCGGCCACCATTCACCCAGACATCATTATAAAACTTCCCGCCCATTAAAGTTGCTTCGGCTGAAGGATCCTTGTCACACCCGGTTTTGGAAGGTAAACCTAATGTGAACCATGTACGTGCCAGGATTAGAAATTCACGTACACAGCGATTACATAAATGACTCATCATAGTACAATGCTTCGAATTACAATAAAGAGTAAGTAATAATATTACATACTAGAGCCATTTACATAATATAAATCAAAGTACACAGAATTGAAACGTAGCCAACGCAAACAACCCACCACAGGCAGCTGACTCGGGGAGGTCGCTAGCCTAATCCTCGAACTCGTCGAAGTCCTGGAACTCCTGTAGATCCGCCTCGACACCGTTCTCCTTCTTCTTTACCTGAGCATAGATTGCACTAAAGGCAACCTGGTGTTTTGTGAAAGCAAGGGTGAGTACACATCAACGTACTCAACAAATGTCCCGTTTGGCTGTAGTGGACTAGCTTTATGTGGAGTTAAGGTCAAGAAGTTGCTTTTAGTTGATCAGGTAATTATTACTAGTAGAGAGCCAGGTTTTAACATTAACCCAAGTTGTTAACCCAAAAGTACTATTTCCAAATGGAAAGAATACCAGAAACCATAGTCATAATCATAATAGAAACCAACATTATCCTCATCATCATCTATAAACAAAGTATCTCTGATCAATGTGTCTCTAATCAATGGAGCTCCCTTGGCCACTCATAACCGCGAGCACGACTGATATATCAGTTTCATAACACTCTGTAGAGGTTGCGCACTTTACCCACGAGTCGTGATTCCCTCTCTAGCCCGGGCTTGCAAGACCCTTGTTCACTCCCGAGGTGAATGGCCAGTGATTCACTACGAATCCTTTACAAAGATACCCTGAAGCTGTAGCCGTCCGTTAGGTTTCTTAAATGCATCGCACTCCTCCCCAAGGGGCGAACCAACCTTGGAAGAGCGAGCCGCATACATCGAGCCCCATTAACGGCACGACGGCGAAGCGAACTACACCCAAGTTCCTCTAATTATTCAGCTAAGGGCGTCCCATTCCACCCTCATGGTTGCACTGTTTTCCCAGGTGGTCATCCAACGAATCAGTCCTTACGAAGAGGCACTTGAGAAACAGCTCGAGTCCCCTAAAGTATCACCAGTCCAACATCATAATCATAATGACAACATCGTATCATAAGTGTTCACATCATGTTCATTGATTAAAGTAAAGCAATAACATGAAGCTAACCATAGTAACCCAAAAGGTATTAAAGGATAAGGTAAATACAAAGCTAGTCAATCCTTAGGTTGATCATGGTATGCGGGTTGATGAATTATAAAGTAAATGGGACATAATAGTTCAGAGGACACTTGCCTTCACCAAACAGATGCTCATGATCTTCAGCCTCGTAGAACTCGAAGAGTTTGATCTCTTGGCTGTCGAAGCTTGGTCGTCGATTCCTCGAAGCTCGGAAACAAACCATGATCTAATCGCAACGCGAAGCGAAGACAAACAGGCACAAGCAAACAAACATATATATGCATAAGAACATTACACCATTCAAAGAAAAAATAATAAAACATGTAAAATGAAATAGAGCGCGTTACTACGGTCACACGAGGAAAAAGAAACGTCGAACTCGAAGCAACGGTCGAGAAGATACCGTGTTTACGCTAAACAAGTATTAACTATAACATTTAGTTCAACATGATTACATTAATCTACCTTTATTAAATGTTGTCGGAGAGTAGATCTCCGGCCGGGTGGCGGAGTGCACCCGCCCTAAGTCCTGAGAGGAGGAGGGGCTTAGGCGTTTCGCTTGATTGATGGAGAGAAGGGGCAGTACACAAGAACACACGAGGATTTAGAGTGGTTCGGGCCACCGGAGCGTAATACCCTACTCCACTGTGAGATGTATTGCTTGAGGGCTTGTATGGGCTAGCGAGTCTGAGATTGCGTGTGTGTGTAACGTCGCATGCCTCCCCTTTTATAGCTGAAAGGGGGCATGCACAAAGGGACTGGGCCCCGACATGTGGGCCCAGGGACATAAAGAATATAGTGCTTGGATCCTTTAATATCTGTTGTCGAGTCCATCCTCTTGCGCGCTGACGCCCAAGATCTGCGTATCCTTAGTGTACAAGGGAAGCTTCTAGCGGAAGAGTAGATGAGTATAGCGCGCCGCTCAGCACAGGCATACTGTTCACCAGCAGACCCAGCAGGCGGGCTGTCTGCTGGATGACCTTGACGCCGTCTGCCAGCGGATGGGACGGGACACATTTAATGCTGGGAGGGCACGTCGGCCGTCAGCGTAGTGGCAGGCGGCGCGTCTTTTCCTCAATAAATGCAGGGGTTGCACGACTTTTCGTCAGGGTCGGCCCGGTAGCTTATGTCATGGGACACAAGCAGCGGGTCTCCGCCTGAGCGGGAAGCGGAGGCGAGGCCCGCACACGTGTCAGCGCCGGACCCCTGCACACACCAGGGTCCTTCTCGCTCCGGGACCCTGCTGGAGTTTGGACTTACCCGAAGGCTCCGGACTCGTATATAGGGGTCTGGTGTCCTTTCGTGGGGGTCCGGCCTTACTAGGGTGTAGTGTCTTTCCCTGCCACGTGGCGTCCTTTGGCCTGCCCATCCGGCGGGGTCAGGCGCGGTCCTCCGCTCGGCTAAGGGACGTCGCATGGGTGCGATGCCTTAATGCTGCAGGAGAGGATACCCCTGATTTAGGGTACCGACAGTGGCCCCCGGTCCTGCCTCAGGGGAGGATGCGAGCTTGCAAGTGGGACCAGAGTGTGATTGGTGGTTAGACCGCTGCTTCTGTGCGCCTGCTGCTGCAATTACTGCCGGCCCGCCTATGACCACGCCAACTGTCGTGCCTATTCCCACGGCTGACTGACCCGTGACCGTCGTACTTAACGATACTGTTTGGCCATGCGCGGGGCTGCCTCGAGTCGCTGCACTGGTTTTGAAAAATTTACCTTTTCATAATCTGTGACAGTCCCGAGAAGACAAGGCATTGGCACAGGCGGCAGTGGGGCTTCTTTGCACACGGTAACCGGCGCGCCGGTTACATGACGTGTGGGCCTGGGCCCCTGAGTTGGACCGCCAGTTGTGGCGGAGCTGAGGGGGTGCTCAGTCGTGGGGCGTTTGCATGCTTCTCGCGCGGCGGTTCGCCTCTTTGACCGCTGGTTACGGCGAAGATGAAGGGGCGCTTGATCGTGGGGCGGTTGCATGCCCCTTGCGTGGCAGTTCGCCTTCCTGACCGCTGGTTGCCCCGGAGAAGGAGGGGTGCGTAACCGTGGGGCAGTCGCACGCTCCTCCTTTGGGTTGGTTTTTATGACATGCGGGGCCTGGCCCCCGTGTCATAAGGTGAGATCCCTGGTGCACGCCGGGGGGAGACTTCACTCGTGACGCTTCAGGGGCGCGAGTGGGGGGATCTGCCTTTAAAAAGGGGTCGATCCCCCGGCCAGTAGACATGCCTCGCTCTCCTTGTGACCACCACGCCCTTTCACCTTCCGGGCCTCCAGATGGGGTGCGCCGGTGTTCTTTGGAGGGATCCGCGTCAAGGTCGTCTCTTCCGGCGACTTCACCATCGGAGTGCGTGCGCTTGTGGTGGTGTCGCCGATCTTGTCTTCTTCCTGCCGCCATTGGAGGAGTGCAACCCCATGGGGGTTGGCATCCTTTCGCCACTATTCGGCTTCAAGGATTTTCATCATGCAGCCCGGCTGCAGTCCCCCGCCGGTGGTCATCCAGAAGGATGACTGCCAGCCTTGTGGTGGGGAGAAGCAAACCGGGCTGCGGCCTTCCTCCTGTCCTCAACTTCAAGGATGTTCATCATCCATGCTGGGGATGGGGTGTGCCGAGTTGAGGCTCCACCTCCACGTGGGTAGCAACCCGCTTCTTCCCTCAGTGTCCGGGGGAGAAGGGCGTTCGCCGTCTGTGGCGCTGTCAGCTGCCGCGTGCCTGGCTTCTCGGCCTGGGTGGCTCTGCATCCTGCCGCTGGGGCAGAGCGTGGCTGCCTGTCCACCGCACGGGCGATGGTGGCGCTGTGCGTGGGTCGGCCACATCCACGGCTTCTCCTGCTCCTCTAGCTGCATTAGGAGGCTGTACAAGACGTCGTACGCCACGGGGGCGGCGGCGGCGTTCTTGATGGTCTTGCCTTCACTCCCGCAGCGAGGACGGGAGCAGAGACCTCTTCGTGCGCACTGGTGCAGCCGCTGCCCACCAGTGCTGAGGTGGTCACCGCCCCCAGCGGGGCTGATGTGGTCGCTTCTGCTGGTGAGGCTACCCACAACAGAGGTGGTTGCCTCCGCTGGCGAGACCGTTAGTGCCACTTGCTGCCGGTCCTTCGGCTCTTTGGCTTTAATGGCCTCGCTGTTACCCTCTATGGGAGGATGGGGGCGAGGTCCTATTCGCAGTAGCGCTTGCCCTGAGGTGATCGCTGCTGCTGTCTAGCCGCCCGGGGCGGAGGTCGTTGTCGCTGCTGGTGCAGAGGTGGTCGACGTCGTTGGTGGGGCTGTCCGGAGCCAGCTTCCAGCGCAGCTCTTGCTGGTGTGGAGGTAGTTCATTCCTGCAGAAATGGAGCTGGGGTCCCGCTTGTAAGGGAATGTAATGACATCTGCTTGAAAGCAAAATGTAATAACGTATGTACGCAGGATTTTAGCCTGGGAAGCCCAGTTATGTGCCCGAACCCCCTAGATGGTGTCTTCAAGTACTAAGACACCCGCCGCAGGGCGGTGGAGTATGTAGGCCCACGGTACAGGACCTGGCTGAGCAGTTACATGGCTTCCGGACCCCCAGGAGACGAGTGCCTGTTCTTCAAAGCCGGACCTCTAGGTTGTTGGATGCACAGGACTTTAGTTTTAAATACTAGGACACTCACTATGGGGTGGTGAAGTGTGCAGGATTTTGGGTACGGAACCAGGCTAACCGGCCACACAGGCTCCGGACCACCCTATGGAGCGGGCGTTCGTTCTTTAGAACTGGCCCCTAGGCCTTCCCCTGTTTTTGTAAATAAATAAATATCGTCTTTTGAGCTGCATTTAACACTTATCTGTGCAACGCCTGTTCCTGTTGTGTGCGATGTTGTTGACTCCTCCATAGTACCTGGCCCCCCGCCTGGGATGCAGGCTTGATGTGTTGAGGTTGGATGCCAGCATTCCTGAAAAGGTCGTCAACAATCCTCGGGAGGCAGACTCGCCGGGATCTGGATCTATACACAACTTTTAGCTAGGAAGCATTAGTAGTACACCTCATAGGGTTCTCCGTCTGACATTAGTCGCCCTTTGATACATGCTCGGGACCTGTAGGTTTTAGTCTGGGTGGCCAAGTTGCGTGTCCGGACCCCCTTGGGTCACGGTTCCAGATACTAGGACACTTGTCGAAGGGCGGTGGAGCGTGCAGGCCCATGGTACGGGACCAGGCTGAGCGGCTGCACGAGCTCCGGACCACCCCAGGAGACTAGTGTTTGTTCTCTAGCTTCGGTCCTGAGGTTGTCGGACCCGCAGGACTTATAACTCTAGATACTAAGTCCCTGTCACGGGGTGGCGGAGCATGCAGGCCCACGGTACAGGACATGGCTGAGCGGCTACACGGGCTCCGGACCACCCTATGGAACGGGGTCCCGTTCTCCAGAGCCGGCCCCCAGGCTGTCGAACCTCCCTACTTTCGCATCAGGGGTCCTAAACTGCAAGCCTGGCTATTCAATTCGGACGCCGCCATGTCAGACAAATGGAAACCGTACGGGTGGGTTAGCTAAAAAGTATTATCTGAAAAACTGCGAGGCAGGACCATGGAGCAGCAAGATGGAACTATCACAAGAGCGCAACTGAGGGGGGTAGTTTCTCTTTATAACTTGTCGTGCATGTGTGCAGACCAATAGTCTGGGTTCATGGGGGCAGACCCCACTGGGTTGTCGTACACATATGCGTTATCTAGTCACAAGAAAAGGAAACAGACTCGACCCCTTAGTCTTGCTCTATGGATAGAACTTACAGAGATACTTGGTCTCGGGGTAAGGTGCTCCTCCAGTCGTAGCTAGATGGTTCCCCTTGGGTCGGTGCACTCCCGTTACCTTGAAGGGTCCTTCCCAGCTGGGGGAGAGTTGCGGAACCCCTCTTGGTATGGTATCTGCCATGGGGCTAAGCCCCGACCCAGGGTTCCCATCTGTATTTGACGCAGGAGCCCTTGTCTCTGGCAGTGATCACTTCTGCATATACCTGTCTGTAGCTCGAACCCGTGGGGGGTCTGGAAGGGCCTCCAGAGGGAAGGCGTGCTCCAGCTCCATAGATCGGGGAACACGGGGTCCCTCTGGGGTTTGTCTAATTGTCTTCACCGGAGTAGGAGCCTCCAGTGAAGATATCTTTCATGTCCCCCTCGGGCGACTGGTACCTGAGGTCCCGCTCAGCCGCGGCTACCTCGCCATCGTCCTCCTTCTCTTTGTCAGGCCGACAACGAGGTGGGGATCCGTCTTTGGAAGACTGCTCGCGCCGCTCGTTGACGCGTTTTGCGAGGTCAATGATCTCGCGACACTCCGCTGCACTGTGGCGACCATACGGGTGCATAGGGCATGGACCACTGCCACTCTTCTGCGGTCGTGGGTGCTTGTTGCAGTCGCCCTGGCCTCTGGTCACTGCTGTGGCCACCAGAGCAGTGGACTGTGGCCTCTGGTAGTCACGGTCCTACTTCTTTTTCTTCTTTCCGTCCCGAAGGGCGGCCCCCGAGCCACCTGACTGGCAGGGGCGGACCCAGCCCAAAATCTGAGTGGGGGCCCAACTACTGAGTGGGGGCCTAAATACAAGCTTACTATCTAATGGCCTTTTATATCTACAGTAATTAAGATAAGAAGTTCATTGGAACCAGACATTTGAGTGGGGGCCTGTGCCCCCACTGGCCACAATGTAGGTCCGCCCTTGCTGACTGGGCAGCCCCAGTTTGCGGGGCCAAGTGCCATGCACGACCCTCGGCGGCTCTGGCGCATTTGTTGGCCAGGGTGAAGAGCGTAGGGACAGTTTCCACGTCATGCGTGGCCAACTTCTCCAACATTTTCTCATCACGTATTCACTGTCGGAAAGTCGTGATGATAGAAGCATCAGAAATATGAGGTATCGTACCTCGTACCTTGGTGTAGCGGGAGATGAACTTCCAGAGGGTTTCCCCGGGCCCCTGCCTCACTGCATGAAGGTGGGCTTCCACACCGTGCTGCTGGAAAGCACTGGTGAAGTTCGCTACGAACTGCGCACAGAGTTCTTCCCAGGAATAGACTGATCCCGGGGTGAGATTCATGAGCCAGGTCCGGGCAGGTCCAGACAAGGCCACATGAAAGTATGTTGCCATCACATGGTGTTTCCACCTGCCGCTGTGATGGCGGTAACGTACACCTGCAGGAACTCCGACGGGTTTGATGTTCCGTCATATTTTTCCGGTAGGTGTGGCCAGAACTTGGGTGGCCAGGATGCCGCACGGAGGTGATCCGCCAGAGCGGCGCAGCCTACTCCGGCCAAGGGGACACCCGTCTGGGACCGGGTGCCCATTGGCGTCTGCGGTGCAACCGCGGCGAAGTCTTGATCGAGGTCGCGCCCATTGATGTTTTGGCGGCGCTCGCGCGCCCTTTCCAAAGATACCCGGGCATCCTCTCCCGCACGCCTGCGGTTGAGTTCTGCCCGGAGATCATTGGCCTGCGTGCCCCTCACTGAGGGCGAGCGCACCGATGCTGATGCCTTGTGTTGGCGCCGTGATGACCGCGCCTTTGACCGGGTCGAGGTAGAATGCGCCATACTAAGCAGCCGGTCGACGTCGTCCCGCCACTGCTTCATGGCTCCTGGTGATGCCGTGGAGCTCGGAGGGTGTCGCAATAACTCCCTGGCTGCTGACAACGCCCCCGGAGACGCCCTTGATGGAGTCCGGGATGTTTGCACCACCGTGTGCTGCCGTGCGGCGTGCACGACAGGAGTGACTGGTGCCGGGCGACTGGGAGCCTGTGGTGTGGAGGAAGCAGCTTCTCCCTCCACCGCAAAATCTACCAAAGTCTCGGCACGGTGCTCTACGATCTGCACCATCATGATTGGGCAAGAAATCAATCGAAAACCTAATGCCTAGGCCCCCTACCTGGCGCGCCAAATGTCGGAGAGTAGATCTCCGGCCGGGTGGCGGAGTGCACCCGCCCTAAGTCTTGAGAGGAGGAGGGGCTTAGGCGTTTCGCTTGATTGATGGAGAGAAGGGGCAGTACACAAGAACACACGAGGATTTAGAGTGGTTCAGGCCACCGGAGCGTAATACCCTACTCCACTATGAGATGTATTGCTTGAGGGCTTGTATGGGCTATCGAGTCTGAGATTGCGTGTGTGTGTAACGTCGCATGCCTCCCCTTTTATAGCTGAAGGGGGGCATGCACAAAGGGACTGGGCCCCGACATGTGGGCCCAGGGACATAAAGAATATAGTGCTTGGATCCTTTAATATCTGTTGTCGAGTCCATCCTCTTGCGCCCTGATGCCCAAGATCTGCGTATCCTTAGTGTACAAGGGAAGCTTCTAGCGGAAGAGTAGATGAGTATAGCGCGTCGCTCAGCACAGGCATACTGTTCACCAGCAGACCCAGCAGGCGGGCTGTCTGCTGGATGACCTTGACGCCGTCTGCCAGCGGATGGGACGGGACACATTTAATGCTGGGAGGGCACGTCGGCCGTCAGCGTAGTGGCAGGCGGCGCGTCTTTTCCTCAATAAATGCAGGGGTTGCACGACTTTTCGTCAGGGTCGGCCCGGTAGCTTATGTCATGGGACACAAGCAGCGGGTCTCCGCCTGAGCGGGAAGCGGAGGCGAGGCCCGCACACGTGTCAGCGCCGGACCCCTGCACACACCAGGGTCCTTCTCGCTCCGGGACCCTGCTGGAGTTCGGACTTACCCGAAGGCTCCAGACTTGTATATAGGGGTCCGATGTCCTTTCGTGGGGGTCCGACCTTACTGGGGTGTGGTGTCTTTCCCTGCCACGTGGCGTCCTTTGGCTTGCCCATCCGGCGGGGTCAGGCGCGGTCCTCCGCGCGGCTAAGGGACATCGCATGGGTGCGATGTCTTCATGCTGTAGGAGAGGGTACCCCTGATTTAGGGTACCGACAAATATAAATTAAAACTACTATTTAGTTTCGATTAATCCTCTATTCTAATAGTTGTCGGGCTAAACAAGTAATTAATTAATTAACACGAACGATTATAAGCGACACAGTTTAATTACCCGCACGGACAGTGCGCGACGTACGTGAGCGACGCGTGACACACGAAACAGCACGCGCGACATGCAAAACAACACGAACAACACGCGAACAACACGACAACGACGAGCGCCACACGTGTGAACAACGCGACATACGAGTACGGCTAAATTATGTCGTTCTTATATTAGCCAAATATTAAATATAACATTTAAGTAATCATAATCACGCTAATAGGTATCTAAAAACGCCTAATTAAAATCATTAATTATATTCAATTGAACTGTTATTTTAATAATACACAACTAAATAAGTAATCAATTATTTAACGTGGACGATATAGCGAAATGATTTTACTAAAGCGTGCAAATAGTGATTTACGCGAACGACGACGTGTGCGGACAACATGTGAATTTGCACACGTGAAACAACATGCAAACACGGTGCGAACCGGACGCACGGCGCGCGCACGAACCTGCAAATGAACGACGACTATATGCACGATAAGTATGCACGACCAACACGCATGAACATCGTGCTGATGGCGCGCGAACAACGACGACGACACATGGGAGTAGCATGAGCAGCACGTGAGACAACTCACGAGTAGAGCGCGGGCCACCACGCAAGACGCGAACGATGCGCGACAAAGCGGGTGAGCAACTCGCGCGACATACACGAACGATGCGCGGGAAACGCGATAAAACTAAATAGTCATCGCCTTTATATTTAAACAAATATTAGAGCAAAAATTTGAGTTTCTATTAATTACGTCGACATGTATTTATAAAGCGTAAGTTAACTACTATAAATTAGTTTAATTGAAAAGTCTAATTAATTAACGTTAGTTAGACAAAAGTATAATTAATTATTTAGAACGTGCGACATGGTGAAACAAGTTTACTAACGCGTAGACGATGCTCACCTCGCAACGACGTCGGATGGCTAGACGAGCTCGCGGCGAGGCTGCTGCTGCGCCAGGGCCGCGCAAAAACCGAGCCGAGGCTGCGTAGGCCACGCCGAGGGCACACATGCGGGCCACGCCGGACACGAGCGTGAGGCCACGCCGGGGCACGCGCACGGGCCGCGCCGGAGCACGGCCTGGCCGTGTCATGGCCGAACTAACCACACTAGTCGCGGGCAGCAGGTCGCGCGACGCGCGCGAGGGCCGCGCCAGGCGCACCAGGCGAGCCGCGCAGGGACTGCGTGAGCTGGCCGCTGCAGACCGCGCCGAAGGCCCTGCCGGGCGCACGCCGAGCGCTGGCCATGCTGGCAGGCCGCGCTAAGGCACCAATTCGTCGAGCCACCGCACCCAGGACATGCTGCCTCCACGCACGACGGAGATCATCACGGGAAAGAATCGACGCGGTTGTGGGCGAGGACGGGCGATAGGAGCGCGTAGTGGGTGGTTTTGGCGGAGATAGACGCGTGCACAGCTGAGAAAGAGGAGGCGGTTGCAAGAGATGACAGGTGGGGGCCAAAAGACTGCTACACCAGGCCGGCGGTGCTTGGTTGGGCGTTGCCCACACGCGCGTATATCGCTGGGGCGCATGGCGCGGGCGCCTGGAGTGTGCCGGTGCGGGGCACCGCGACCCAAGCCAGCTGGGCCGAATGGAAGCGGGAGGAGGGCTTGGGCCGGTGCGGGGCAGGCCGAATGGGTGAAGGCGTGTGGGCCGCGCTGGGCCGATGAGAAGGCCAGCCAAGGGGGGAGGGCGCGCTGGGCCTACAGGGAGGGATGTGCCACCTGGGCCAAGTCGGGCCTCGGGATGGGGGAAGAGAGGCCGCCACGGCTGGGCCACGTAAGCATGGGCCTTGGAAGGGGAAGAGGGGGAGGGTGGGCTGGCTAGAGGGTTTGGGCTCCTTCCTTTCTTTTCCATTTTCTTCTTTTTCTTACTCTTTTCTATTATTTCCAAATCAGCTTTATATGCGAGGAAGAGGTAGCAAAAGAAAAGTAGATGCATACCAAGGCAATACACCAAATAGGAGTAAGTGCATTCCAACATGATGCAACAACAATTTCAACTTAGATTTTGGTTACATGCGATATGAACACCAGTCTCTCTATTGCTTTAAAAATAGGAGGAAGGAGCGAAACTGGAAGAGAAAAGGAGAGTAACACCTGAATTTGGTGAATATTAGAAAAGAAATTTTATACCCCCAAATTCAAGGTGTTACAATCCTTCGTATCGTCTATGGAGAAGGCAGCTTCGGCCTGGGCTATAGCCTTAACGTGATCACATCCGGCCATCTCCAGAATAGCTGAGATTCCCCGCGCGCCGGAAAACGCACAAATATCCCCGCGATCATTTAAGATTTCCTCAAAGGCTTCGGCTTCTCCACTTATCCATTCAATAACGCCCTCGGGGTCGCCTCGGATAAAATTTTCTTCAGAAGAATAGGCACCCACTTTGGAGAAGCTAGTTTTTAATTTCTTCACGCAATCCAAGGATTTTTCAAAACACTTCTCCTTGGATTCGCGAAGTTCTTCAACATTTTTCTCTAGTTTATTCTTCCAATATTCACCGATCTCTTGGTTAGCCTGTGCGAGCGCGCAGTTCTCCTTAGCTTCGGCCAGTTGTCTCCGAAGGTCTTCAACCTCGGCTTTCTGGGCTTCGGCCTGAGCATTGTACTTAGCTTCGTCTTCTTTTATTTTGTTCACCAATGAAATCAAAATTTTGTCTTTCTCTAGACCTTTGTTTCTCAGTTCAATCACCTCTGAGCGAAAGTTGTTAAGAGCCATTGTATAGCCTTCGTCTTCGGCGCTCTTCTGTGCCCTCAAGGCATTACTAAGAATTAAGCCCTGCAAAGAAGAACAAAGAATTGAACATGTCAATAAAATACTTCATTTTCAACTTCAAAGTTAACTTCTATACCTTTATACTGTTGTACGCGAGGCTATCAGCAAGATCATCTTTCGACATAACCGAAAGGCCTTCTTCAAGCTTCGGAAATCCCATACTTTTGGCTATCTCCCAACAACCGGATATTTTTTTGTTCTCCGGGAGACAGTACAAGAAATCATCTTTGTTAGTGTTGTTAAACACTAAGGCTCCCTTCGGATATTTTAATTTTTGGGCATAGTGTCTGGCTTCCAGGATTTCTTCTTCAGATAATTTCTTCCCCGAAGCATGTCGATAAATGTAATCAACAACTTCGGCTGGAGCTTCGAGGGCAGGATAGTTTGCTTTTTCTGCCATACCTTGCCCTGCTGTCATGTCGATATCTGAAGTTTGCTGATTAGCTTTGTCTTTAGACGCGACAGCCTTCGTCTCAATGGGCACTGTAGGCTCAGCTTCAACTTCAGCCTGGCCCTCGGCAACTTCGGCAACTTTCTTAATAGGAGCAGGGGTCAAGGCCTTTGTAGTCTCCATAACAGCGTCTAGCACGCTGGCCATCCTCCTCCTCTTGGGAGTTGCGGTAGGAGCTTTTTGCATCTTCGACAAATTTGCCTCTGCCGGTGGGCTCAGGACTTCTGGCATTTTATCACTTTTTCCACCTGTGGCTCTTCGGCCTTATAATCCTTAGCTTCAGTTGGCCAGACTGTAGGCACCTTCGGCACTACAATCGGCTCTTCAACGCTTTGCACAATCGGAGCAACGTGTCTTGCTTCGGCAGTTGAAGAGGCCCCTTCGCCAAATTCAGGCACTACGACCGGTTCAATATATCGCGGCCGGTGGGTCAGAACCTTCACTTTTTTGCCCTTCGGCACAGCTGTGGTGGCTGAAGCGGCAGTCTTTCTCTTTTTTCCTTGCCCTCGTAACGGGTAGCGATAATCAGGGTATATGAAGCCAATCGCATCAAATACCCTGTTCAATCTTTTCTTCCCCCGGCCCCCGAAGGCTGTGGACAAGGCATCGTCTTCGGCCTTGGAATATGTCCCAAGCAGCTCGTCACTAGTAGCTTCAATATATTTCAACCAGTCATCATTTGGCTCATCAAACTTCTCCCTAAACCTGAAGGTATACTTCAATCGGACTAGGCCACCTTCATTGAATTCGGCAGTAGTCTCCTTCGACATATCCCAGCTCTCCACAAGTGGCCACACCCTGAAGGATATGTGTTCCTAAATTAAATCCCTCATGCTAATGAAGGCGCAAACAGTACTAAAGGCCTTCTGACATGCTTCAACATCGCTATCAATATCCACCTTCGGCCTTCGGAGGCCAAAGCAAGACCAGATGGGGCGCTGGATAATTTCCTTGATGTCTTCTCTTTTAATCAGATCACTTTTAACATAAAACCACTCCTCCATCCAGGCCCTGGGCCATCTTTTCCGGAATGTTGGCACCGGGTGGCTTGCATTAGAACGGGCAATGAACCCGTAACAACCGAAGTTGTTGTGGTATTGTTCTTTGTCGATAGCCTTCGTCTCGTATAAAAGCTCGTGCATGTTGCAGAAGCATTTCGCGCTTGGCTCCAGCCCCTGGCTCCTTACAGCCCAGACAAATATCCCCATCCTGATTATAGCCTCGGGGGTAATCTGATGAAGAAAGATTTGGAATATCTTTAATACCTTGACCACAAATTTACTCAGCGGGAACCGAAGGCTTGCTTTCAAGAAGCTTCGGTAAATAACAACTTCATTTTCCTCCAGAGCAGGGGCAGTACTGTCTCCTCCAACTCTGACAATAGACATGTCGCGAAAATATCTCCCCCTCATGGCGTCAATATGACTTTGCTTGATAGTCGATTTTTCGAAGATAGTTTGGCTTGGCCGCCACGGCCGATCCTCAGAATCTTCATCCCCACTTTCCACGTCATAACTATCAGTGTCATAGAATCTCGGACAAACCTTCCATGATCTCCTTAGTAATTTTCTCTGTATTCGTTTTTGCCATAGACTCATAAAACCCAGCGATGAAAGGATCTGTAACTTTCTTTTCTCCATACAACTTCTTCTCCTTGGTCATTTTCTTCTCTTCAGTCATCTTCTTCTCCTCACTCATCTTCTTCTCCTCAAATTTGGAGCAAACACACCTTTAAACTGAAGCTCTAAAAGCTCGAAAATCAGGCGAGAGCTATTGAGCAAGAGCTAGAAATTTGAGAAAATAACGCAAATAGCAGAGACAACGTATCAAATGTTGCCGCTATGGGTTCATATTTATACGCCTAGTGCTTTGCAACTTGGCGGGCCCCGTCTGTCATTGACTATCGCTATTCTAGCGAAGGGAAGGTGTTTTTTTCGGACCTTCCACTTAAGGCCTTCGTTCACGTCGCAGTCTAAATTTGTTGTTATAACAAATTAATACTGTGAGGGGCTACTGTTGGGGGCCTTCGTCTTCCGAAGGTCCTCAAAAACACGACTAACATGTTTCCCAAGTATAATATATGTACAGGAACCTTCGGGCATGTGATGAAGCTATACATAATATGAAGAGCGCGGTTCGAGAGAAGGATGAATCAGTGACGAAGCTACCCATGAAGAAGCTTTGGCTTAACGATGGAAAATGAAACTGACTTATAGGGGAAAAGGCTGTCTAGTCCTCGATAGATTTCCCTAAGTCAATAGTAAATGTCGAGGGCATGAATGTAATTCTACACAGGCTGCGTCCTGTGCCTATAAAAAGATGAACAGTGACACCGTACTATTCACGCTGACTTGTATTCACTCGCGCGTCACACTTGGACTTTCGCCTTCTGTCAAGCCGAAGGTATAAAT
Organism: Zea luxurians; assembly: GCA_029449295.1. Classification (NCBI taxonomy): domain Eukaryota; kingdom Viridiplantae; phylum Streptophyta; class Magnoliopsida; order Poales; family Poaceae; genus Zea; species Zea luxurians. The sequence continues at coordinate 8,088,816 of JAOPSE010000048.1, read as the reverse complement.
GTAATTCAACATTGTTCATGTTCATTCATGATGATATAATAAAGATATATTAATGATGTCATATGATTATTCATGTTATTTCTTATGTTTCATATGCTTCTACTTCCATTAATATACACTGTGATGATGAATTTACGTTCTTCATAACCTTCGTCTGAAGATCATTATATCCTAAGGGAGATAATGCTTCGAAGGACGAAGGACTTTAACCACTAACGTTTTGTGTTGCCTTGTTCTTAACTCATAGCATTTGAGAACAAGTCCCCAACACATACCATGCTCTTGGGGCTTGTTTGAGTGTAATATCCCAATTTTGATCCCAAAGGTTAGAAACCCTAAACTCCTAACCCCCCTAATTATCTCCTAAGACCCCATCTCATGAAGCATTATATTCGTCATATGCATACACCATGATTGCTAGTAGCACTTCACATAGAATATTTCATTTTGGACTCCTAGGAAATTTATATGAATTTTTGTTTAAAGGAAAAAGAGATTAAAGAAAAAAGAGAAAAAGAAAAAAAGAGAGAGAAAACCTTTCCCTCTCAGCTCGGCCAAATCTGGCCCAAGCTCCCCCTCTGTCCCGTGCGTCCGCGCTTCTTCCCCGCTCGTGGCCCAGGGTGGCCCATCCGTCACGCGCGCCCGCGCTCGCGTCTCGCTCTCCTTTCCCTCGTTGTCAGCCTGCCACACCCGTCAGCCGCGCCCGCCCCTTCTCCCTCGCATCCACCCTCTCTCTGGTAGGCAGGCTCCGCTCGTCAGCCCCTTCCCCTCGCCTGTGATCGGCCATCGACACGTTCATCGCCGGCCACCGCCCGCCCAGTCTCCTCGCCATTAACTCGCTCACCAGCATGAATTGGCGCCTTGCGTCCCCACACACTGTGACCGAGCCGTCCCGTCGCCACCGCCTGCCCCGAGCCATCCCGTCACCACCACTGTGCGCCATCATCGCCGCCGCAGCAATCCTCGCCGGTGCTTGCCACCTCTTCCTCCCCTCCTCGACCACCTATAAAAGGACCGCCCTGAGCCCCTTATTTCCTCGCACCGGCCTCGGCCACTCCATCTTCCTCCCCTGGACCCAATCGAGCTCGACGCCATCGTCCCTCCCCTCTCCAGTGAGCTTCTCCCTCCCCTCTCCGGTGGCTTAGGATCAAATTACTGTAGTCCACAAGCTTCACCACCTCGCCACAAGTAAGTGCGCCTTTCTCCCTCACCTATCACATCCAGTAGCCTCGCCGGCGACCTCGCCGCCGTGGGATCCGCCACCTCGCCGTGGACCGGCCATCCTGAGTGCCCACCGGTCAAATTGACCCCGCCGCGGAAGAAGGGCAGGAGCCCGACCTCTCAGAAATAGATCTTTTGTGCCAAGAGAACTTTGACGAAGGCAAGTCCATTCTTCCCGTGACACATAAATTACCTACTCTTTCTACCACTACCTAAGATGGGATATGGGTTGGGTTCTATGCATTGTGAGTCGAGTGATGGCCTGCATTAAAGAATATCTTTTGGGAACAAAATGTGGGTCAACGAAATGGTGGTTTTTCTAAAGAGGAAAATGTTTTCAAAGAAGTGTATGATGAAGGGTATTCACCCTTACCACCTTTTGAGTGGGATGTTCAGGGACTCCCTGGTTTAGGGGAGGGCCTCAGGTGTTGGCTCAGTCGGGTTAGGTGTGAGCGGGAAGGATTGTCCCCTCATATAAGGACCGGTTTGTCATCCTTCACTACCTGTACTCATGACAAGTACAACCACTCGAGACTGTATGGACAGTCACTGTTGGGGGCCTTCAGCTTACGAAGGTCCTCAAAAACATGATTTAACAATGTTTCTAGAGTACAATGTGTGAACAAGTATCTTCGGACCTGAGTTAAAACCACAACGTGAAGAAGCACAGAAGGGGTACGAAGGACGGCGCGGAGCCGAAGCTGTGTGTAGAAGAGCTTCGGCATGATAGCGAAAAGGGAAACCGACTTAAAAGATGAAAATGCTATTTAGACCTTGATGAATTATTATAGAGTTATTAGCAGATGTAAAGGGCATAGGTGTAATTTTACATGGGTTGCGTCCCGTGCCTATAAATAGATGAACAGTAACCCTGTACTGTTCACGCTGACTTGGCATTTGCTTTTGCATCACACTTGTACCTTTGCCTTCTTTCAAGTCAAAGGTATATTTGTAACCCGATGTCATTTCTATTTTTCCATAGCAATAAAATAGAAATGAGTTGATAATAATACATAATTATTTATGTTATCTTTTATATTCCATGTAATTCCTTCGTCATTATGATATGTAATGTTTATGGAGATACGTCCTTCATAACCTTCGTCCGAAAATCATTATATCTCAAGGGAAATAATGCTTCGAAGGACGAAGGACTTTAACGTTTAACATTTTCTGTGTTGCCTTGTTCTTAACTCTTAGCATTTGAGAACAAGTCCCCAACATTGGCGCCCACCTCCGGTGAACCCACTTCCACTTTTTGAGCTTCGAACACCTTCGGCAAACATCGACCTTCGTCATGCCGCCAAAGAAAGCTTCAGCGACAGGGGCTGCAGCTCTGCAGCCGCTGGACCCGAACCAGGAGACCCTTTCTCTTCGAGAGGCCCGAAGCCAGAAGAGGAAGGCCACCAGTCCAATGCCCCATGAGGACGACTTGGACCAAGAGATCAGGAATATGGAGATGCTCCATCAGCAAGTACAAAGGAAGAAGGAAAAGATGGCTCGGCTAGCTGATCTACAAAGGCAGATAGACGAAGCCTCTGAAGAAGTTCGTCATCTTGCTCAAGATGAGCGAAACCGAAGTCCTCAGCACAGAGAGCTTCATCAAGAGGGCTTCTTCAACGAGGATGACTGGTATGAGGATTTCCATCATGGAAATTTTGCTTTTGATGATGCTTCTCCTCTGTCAGCAGAACTGCAAGCTACACCTTGGCCTCCGTCTTACAAGCCACCCCAGCTCCCCATGTATGACAGACACTCAGATCCGAAGCAGTTTCTGATGAGTTACGAAGCAACAATATCTTCCTATGGCGGTAACACAGTGGTCATGGCGAAATCTTTCGTCATGGCAGTAAAAAATGTTGCAGAAACCTGGTACTCCTCTCTTCGGCCAGGAACAATCACATCATGGCAAAAGCTAAAGGACATGTTGGTCACCAGTTTTCAAGGGTTTCAGACGAAGCCAGTTACTGCTCAAGCTTTGTTCCAATGCACACAAGATCAAGAAGAATACCTCCAAGCGTATGTCCGAAGGTTCTTGCGCCTGAGGGCACAAGCACCAACAGTGCCCAATGAAATTGTCATTGAGGCCATGATTAAGGGGCTTCGGCCAGGACCTTCAGCCCAATACTTCGCCAGGAAGCCCCCTCAGACCCTAGAGAAACTGCTTTAGAAGATGGATGAATACATCGACGCCGACAATGACTTTCGACAGAGAAGGGAGGAAGCTTACAGGTTCTCCGAAATGGCCAGGGGCTTCGGAGGGAGAATCCATCCTAGGCATGTCAGATCCATTCATTCCACTCAGAATGACGACAGGGGAAGTCAGCAGCAGAGGCCGCAATATTCCTCCTAGGCTTCGGGGCAGCAATAGAGCTATCCTCGGTCCCCAGCTCCAAGGGGCAGAGGCGCCAGGGGCTTCAGAGGAAGGTTTGGGGATCAGCCCAGAAAAATTTATTGTTTATTCTGTGGTGAGGACAAGGGCCACACTACCAGGATGTGCCATGTCACCATCCAGAAACAGAAAGAGATAGCAGAAGCTGCATCCCAATAGAGCCAGCCGAAGCAAGTTATGCATACTGCTTCGTACCACTCACCGTATATTCCAGAGTATCTGGGTAACCACCCTGCAGCTTCTGTTGCTTCGGCAAGTCAACCTCAAGCATCTTGGCAACAACCTGCACCTCCACCACCAATGCAACGAGGCCAGCAGCCAGAAGGGAGTCAGCATACTCACCACCAACGAGACTTCAGAGAGGAGTCCGAAGCTCGCACAGTCAATAGTACTGTGCCAGAATCGAAGCACATCTACTAACAGATATCCTACCTCGACAACAGTTTTTGCATTCAGCATCATTTTCTTTTTAATAAGGAACAATTATTGAAAGCTTAAGTGTTTTTTGTCGTTTTCAATTTCTTGTAATAGCTTCGTTTTTGCCATAGTAAAAATATACCTTCTCCACAGAATAACGAAGTTCAAAAAAAAGTTGCCGAAGCATAAGAATTCATGGTTACAAGGAGAACCTCCAAAATAACAAAAAGTCGTTCCTAAGGTAGCGCAGCGTAAGTTTTCTGCTCAAAAGTCGTTCCAAAGGGAATGCAGAGCTTACAGCGAAAAATAAACGCTGATACCGCCGAAGTAGAAGGCGAAGAAGCTCCTAAGGGAGGCTTACAGCGAAAAATAAACGCTGATACAGCCGAAATAGAAGGCGAAGAAGCTCCTAAGGGAGGCTTGCAGCGAAAAGTCAGCACTGATCTTCGGCACAAATATCATTTTGCATAACATCGCATCATCACATCATTTGCATAACATAACATCATACATCATATTGCATCAATGACGCAAGAAGGGGGTTCAACGTTGATCTTTGGAGATTATTTCGAAGAAGCAGTGCCAAGGCACAAAATAATTATTGAAGAAGCATACCTTCGTCAAACTCTAAAATGAAAAGATCTATTGATTAATGATTTTACGAAGATTGGATGTTTTTACGAAATATGGATATTCTTCACGAAGCATGAAAAGAAGGGAAGGTGTTTTTTCGCCGAAGGCTCAAAAACGGTATGTATGTAAAGTTTCATGCATCATAAAGAATTAAGCTACAAGCAACTTATATATTACATTCAAAGTTATAAAAATATTACACACTTTGTTTAGCAAATATTACATTCCAAATGTTTTTACAATAACAACTATTCTTCTTTCAAAACTGCTTCCGCAGCTTCGTTCAACAGTCGAGAAACAACTTCATCTAAAATAGCTTCGGCCATTTTAGTAATTTCTTCCTCCCTCTTTGCTTCTGGGTCGGCCGTTGGCTCGAAGGGCTCTGGGGAAGAAGATAGCTCAGCTGCGATAGAAAACGTAAATAAGTTCGAAGTCGCAAAAATAAAACATAAAGTTAGAAGTCATTATATAATACCTATCCTCTTTTCTAGTTCCGCAGTTTTTTTCGGATGCCTTCATCACTTCTTTTGCATCATGATAATCTTTTTCACTCTTTTTTATTATCTCGTGTGCCATCTTTCGGTCGCCATTCTCCTAGATGTCAGTAAAGAATTTTCCACCCACTAAGCTGGCTTTGGCCGAAGGGTCTTTTGTATCTTCAATACTTAGAGTAGCTTCGGCTTGAGCTAAAGTTTTCACATGGTCGCAGCCTGATTTCTCCAAAATAGCCACGATCCCTCGGGCACCTGAGAAAGCGCAGATATCCCCGCGACCACTCAAAACTTCCTCAAAAGCTTCAGCTTCGTTGCTGATCCAGTCAATTGGGCCTTCAGGATCACCTCTTATGAAGTTGTCTTCGTTAGAGAGTGCGCCAACATTGGCGAAGCTAGTTTTTATTTTCTTAACACACTCTATAGACTTTTCATAACACCTTTCCTTGGATGCACGAAGTTCTTCAACATTTTTCTCTAAATGATTTGTCCATCGTTCTCTAATTTCTCGTTTAGCTTCTACAACTGCGCATTTTTCTTTATCTTCGGCTAGCTGTTTCCGAAGATCCTCAATTTCGCACCTCTGGGCCTCAGCTTGGGCTTTGGAAGCAGTCTCGTCTTCTTTTATTTTATTCACCAATGAATTTAATATTTTATCTTTCTCAAGACCTTCGTTCCTTAGCTCAATTACTTCGGAACGAAGGTTGTTTAAAGCCATGGTGCACCCTTCATCTTCGACACTTTTTTGAGCTCTAAGGGCATTGCTGAGAATAAGGCCCTGCAAAAGGAATGTGATATTAATAAATAAACACACGAATTTCTAACCACGCAAAAAGTGTATTTTCTCACCTTTAAGCTGTTATATGCTAAGCTGTCGGCCAATTCATCCTTTGACAAAACTGAAAGCCCATCTTCTAGAGTTGGGAATCCGAAGCTTCGTGCCATCTCCTGGCAGACAGAGATCTCCTTGCTGTCTGGGAGACAATACAAGAAGTCTTCTTCTCCGCTGCCATTGAATATCAACGCCCCTTTCGGATATTTTAATTTCTGGGCATAATGATGAGCTTCTCGTTTTCTTCTTCAGATAATATCTTGCCCGAAGCATGTCGCACAATATAATCAGGCAATTTGGAAGGTGCTTCGGGAGTTGAAGAAAGAATTTTTTCAGACAGAATTTGCTTTAAAGTTTCCTTTCTACTTTCTCCTTCGGTTTCCAAGGATTTTTCTTTGGTAGACTCTGAAGGTCCAGTTTTGATTTCAGCCTGGTGCTTTGTAGTTTCGCCTCCAGAGGTTGTTGTTTCAATTTGTGCTTTTTGAGCTTCGGCAACTTTTTTCGGCGTAGAGCTTGAAGACTTTATTGTCTCCAGTACATCCAAAACATTAACCATCCTTTTCCTTTTGGGGGTCACAGCCAGACCCTTCTGGGCTTGTGGCACTCCAACTTCTGCCGAAGGGCTTAAAATTTCTGATATTTTTGCCTCTTCAGCTTTCGACTCTTCAGTTCTTTCAACCTTCGGTGTTGCAGACAACTCTTCAGCTTTCTGCACAGGTACATGTTTTTTGGCTTCAGTAGCCAAAGAAGCTTCGCCGACAAACTCGGGCACTGTGGCTGGCTCAATATAGCGTGGCCGGTGCGTAAGAACTTTCATCTTCTTTCTCTTCGGTGTTGGCTCACTAGGAGCGGCCGAAGCAACTTCCTTCACAGAAGCTGTACCTTTTCTTTTTTGACCCCGTATTGGGTAACGGTAGTCAGGATAGACAAATCCGATAGCATCGAAAACTTGGTTTAACCTCTTCTTTTTCCGGCCTCCGAAGGCCGCTGATAACGCAGTATCTTCTGCCTTTGAGTACGGTCCAAGCAATTCATCACTCGTAGCTTCAACGCATTTCAACCAATCATCGTCTAGCTCGATAAATTGGTCTACGAACCTAAAGGTATATTTTAGTCGGATCAGACCACCTTCGTGTGGGTTGCTGATGGTTTCCTTCGGCATTTCCCAGTTAGCTACCAATGGCCATATCCTGTAGGCCACGTGCTCTTGAACTAAGTCCCTCGTCCCGATGAAAGAGCAAACTATGCCGAAGGCGCTCTGGCATTCTTCGGCTGCTTCATCCATTTCCACCTTCGGTTTCCGAAGTCCGAAACGCTGCCAGATAGGGCACATGATGATACCTTTAATATCTTCTCGTGCCTTCAAATTGTTTTTCACATAGAACCATTCCTTCATCCAGTCCCCGGGCCATCTCTTCCAAAAAGTTGGCACCAGACAGCTTGACCCAGAGCGGGCACCAAAGCTATAACAACCAAAATTGTTATGATATTGCTCTTTACCCCAGGGTTTCGTCTCATATACTAGCTCATGTAGATTACAAAAGCTTTTTGCATTTGGCTCCAAGCCCTGGCTCCTCACGGCCTAGACAAAGATTCCCATTCTTATGATTGCTTCAGGCATAATTTGATGAAGGTAGACTTGATAAATCCTTAAAACCTCAACCACAAATTTGCTTAATGGAAACCGAAGCCCAGCCTTAAAAAAGCTTCAGAAGATCACAACCTCATTCTCTTCGGGAGTAGGCACAGTCCTCTCTCCGTCATCAGCCCTTACAATAGACATGTCCCAAAAATATCTTCCCCTCATATTGTCAAGATGACTCTGTTTAATAGTTGATTTTCCAAAAACTGTATGACTTGGTCGCCAGGGTCGATCTTCGGAGTCTTCTCCACCACTTTCCATATCAAAACTGTCGCTATCACCAGTATCTTCAGACAAGCCTTCCAAAATCTCCATGGTAATCTTCTCTGTATTTGTCTTTGCCATTAATTCAAGAAAACCAAGATTATTCTCTTCAGGAAGGCTCAGTTTCGCTTCAGCAACAACTTTTTTTATCTTGAGACATCTTCGGAGGTGCTGAAAAACTGCTCTCGAATATGAAGCTTAAAAACTCAAAGCCAAGAAAGTGTTGGTGCGCAAGGGCTAAAAATTAGGCAAGCAAGAACAGATGGAAAGGGAGTGTGTCAAATGAATCCGCGATGTGCTCTTATTTATATGCCGAGTACGTCGAAAACTGAAGGGTCCCGCTTGTCAGTGGCTGTTGCTATTCTAGCAAAGGGAAGGTGTTTTTTCGGACCTTCGGCTCGGGGCCTTCGTCCATATCGCAATCTGAATTTATCATTCTAACAAATTAATATTGCGAGGGGCTACTGTTGGGGGCCTTCAGCTTCCGAAGGTCCTCAAAAACATGATTTAACAATGTTTCTGGAGTACAATGTGTGAACAGGTATCTTCGGACCTGAGATAAAACCACAACGTGAAGAAGCACAGAAGGGGTACGAAGGACGGCGCGGAGCCGAAGCTGTGTGTAGAAGAGCTTCGGCATGATAGCGGAAAGGGAAACCGACTTAAAAGATGAAAATGCTATTTAGACCTTGATGAATTATTATAGAGTTATTAGCAGATGTAAAGGGCATAGGTGTAATTTTACATGGGTTGCGTCCCGTGCCTATAAATAGATGAACAGTAACCCTGTACTATTCACGTTGACTTGGCATTTGCTTTTGCATCACGCTTGTACCTTTGCCTTCTTTCAAGTCAAAGGTATATTTGTAACCCGATGTCATTTCTATTTTTCCATAGCAATAAAATAGAAATGAGTTGATAATAATACATAATTATTTATGTTATCTTTTTATATTCCATGTAATTCCTTCGTCATTATGATATGTAATGTTTATGGAGATACGTCCTTCATAACCTTCGTCCGAAAATCATTATATCTCAAGGGAAATAATGCTTCGAAGGACGAAGGACTTTAACGTTTAACATTTTCTGTGTTGCCTTGTTCTTAACTCTTAGCATTTGAGAACAAGTCCCCAACAGTCACTCAATCTGAACTTGTACAGTCCAAACCCCAGGGTTATGATGGCTGGGGAGCACCGGGAGGATAAGAAAGGGGAATGTTTTGTCCGGTTTGGGCATGGAGGTGGCCTAACTCCTTCTAGTATAATCGTTAAGGTAAGGACGTGCAAGGAAGGAAAGAGATTCGAATTCGGGTCTCATTGGCCATGAGACCGCAGAGCCGGACTAGTGGGTAAAGTGTACCCCTCTGCGCAGAGTTTGAAACCTATTCGAATAGTCCGTGTCCACTGGTATGTATGAGTCTGGTGTGGTATGGCAATTAGTGTTTTTGATCTTCGTAAACAGGGAAGTGTGTGTGGGTGTTTTTCGAAATAAAAGTGATACCACGGGAGCGGGAAGCTCAGTGGTGGTTGAGTGTGAAAATGTGCTACTTCTCTCTGGGGTAAACCATCAAAGTATAGCCTTTCTCTGAAAAAGAAAAGAGTGACTTCAACGCCACCATACCAAGCATGTACTGTATAGGTCTCTGTCTCTTTACGGGTGGGATGGGCATGCGGAATACCTAGTGTATTCACCCAGATTTATTTATGTTTTTCAGCAGCTGAAGACTTCTTTTTTGCTATGTTCGACTAGAAGGGGCCTGTGTCTGCACCCAGTCTGCTTGTGGCTTGGGCTAGATGATCTTCCATTGTGCTATGTTCCAGGCTCGCTAGAGCTTGTATTTTGGTATTGTAATAACTGTCATTCGAAACTCTGTACTATTTGAAGACATGAATGTGATTACTAGCCTCCTGGGACTAGTAATTGTATCACATTTGGGTCCCAAAGGATCGGGACGCTTCATTGAGCCCATAAAGCGCCTTTGAGAGCTTATACACATGGTTAGGGTACTCACTATCTTCAAAGCCGGGAGGTTGCTCAACATAGACCTCTTCCTTGATAGGGCCATTGAGAAAGGCACTTTTCATGTCCATTTGCTAAAGCTTAAAGCCATGGTAAGTAGCATAGGCAAGTAATATATGAATTGACTCAAGCCTAGCTACAAGGGCATATGTTTCATCGAAATCCAAACCTTCGACTTGTGAATATCCCTTTGCCACAAGTCAGGCTTTGTTCCTTGTCACCACACCATGCTCATCTTGCTTGTTGCGGAATACCCACTTGGTACCTACAACACTTTGGTTAGGACGTGGAACCAAATGTCATACCTCATTCCTCGTGAAGTTGTTGAGCTCCTCTAGCATTGCCACCACCCAGTTTGGATCTCTTAATGCATCCTCTATCCTGTATGGCTCAATAGAAGACACAAAAGAGTAATGTTCACAGAAATGAGCAACTCGAGATCTCGTGGTTACCCCCTTATGAATGTCACCAAGTATGGAGTTGACGGGGTGATCTCTTTGAATCGCTTGGTGGATTCTTGGGTGTGGCGGTCTTTGATCCTGAATTTCTTGTTCATCTTCCTTATCTTATTTATCATTATCTCCCCCTTGATCAATGTCCTCCTCTTGAGGTGGCTCATCGTCTTGATCTTCATCCTCTTCTTCTTGAGCATCGTCCTCATCTTAAGTTGGTGGAGATGCTTGCATGGAAGATGATAGTTGATCTTGTGCTTGTGTGGGCTCCTTGGATTCTTTTGGACACACATCACCAATGGACATGTTCCTTAGCGCGACGCATGGAGCTTCTTCATCATCTAGTTCTTCAAGATCAACTTGCTCCACTTGGGAGCCGTTAGTCTCATCAAACACGATGTCACAAGAAACTTCAACCAGTCCAGTGGATTTGTTGAAGACTCTATATGCCCTTATGTTTGAGTCATAACCTAGTAAAAAGCCTTCTACTGCTTTAGGAGCAAATTTAGAACTTCTACCTCTCTTAATAAGAATAAAGCATTTGCTCCCAAATACTCTAAAATAAGAAACATTGGCCTTTTAACCAGTAAGGAGTTCATACGATGTTTTCTTGAGGATTCAGTGAAGATATAACCAGTTGATGGAGTAGCAGGCGGTGTTAATCGCCTCCGCCCAAAACCGGTCCGGTGTCTTGTACTCATCAAGCATGGTTCTTGCCATGTCTAGTAGCGTTCTATTCTTCCTCTCCACTACACAATTTTGTTGAGGTGTATAGGGAGAAGAGTACTCATGCTTGATGCCCTCCTTCTCAAGAAATCCTTCGATTTGAGAGTTTTTGAACTCTGTCCCATTATTGCTTCTAATTTTTTTTATTCTCAATCCGAACTCATTTTGAGCCCATCTTAAGAATCACTTTAAGGTCTCTTGGGTTTGAGATTTTTCCTTCAAGAAGAATACCCAAGTGAAGCTACAATAGTCGTCCACAATAACTAGACAATACTTACTCCCGCCGATGCTTATGTAAGCAATCGGGCCGAATAGGTCCATGTGGAGTAACTCAAGCGTCCTGTCCGTCGTCATGATGTTCTTGTGTGGATGATGGACTCCAACTTGCTTTCCTGCTTGGCATGCGCTACAAATCCTATCTTTTTCAAAGTGAACATTTGTCAGTCCTAAAATGTGCTCTCCCTTTAGAAGCTTGTGAAGATTCCTCATTCCAACATGAGCAAGTCGGTGATGCCAGAGCTAGCCCATATTAGTCTTACCAATTAAGCAAGTGTCTAGTTCAGCTTTGTTATCATTAAAATCAACTAAATATAGCTGACCATCTAACACTCCCTTAAATGCTATTAAATCATCACTTCTTCTAAAGACAATAACACATACATCAGTAAATAGACAGTTGTAGCCCATTTTGCGTAATTGAGAAACAGAAAGCAAATGTAATCTAAATAATCTACGAGAAAAACATTAGAAATGGAATGATCAGGGGATATAGCAATTTTACCCAAACCTTTGACCAAACCTTGATTTCCATCCCCGAATGTAATAGCTCTTTGGGGATTTTCATTTTTCTCATATGAGGAGAACATCCTTTTCTCCCCTGTCATGTGGTTTGTGCACCCGCTATCGATTATCCAACTTGATCCACCGGATGCATAAACCAACAAAACAAATTTAGGCCTTGTTCTTAGGTACCCAAACGGTCTTGAGTCCTTTCACATTAGAAACAAGCACCTTGGGTACCCAAACACAAGTCTTGGGACTCTTGTGTTTGCCCCCAACATATTTGGCAACTACTTTGCCTGATTTGTTAGTTAGAACATAAGAAGCATCAAAGGTCTTAAATGAAATATTATGTTCATTTGATGCATTAGGAATTTTCTTTTTAGGCATTTTGATATTAGTGGAATGCCTAGAACTAGAAGCCTCGTTCTTATACATAAAAGCATGATGAGAAATAGTGTGAGGTTTTCTAGCATGGATTTTTTCTAATCTTATGCTCAGGATAGTTTGCAGGATATAAAATGTAGCCCTCTCTATCCTAAACCATGGGAGCCTTTCCCTTTACAAAGTTAGACAATTTCTTAGGGGCATTAAGCTTGACATTGCTTTGGCTCCCTTGTTGGAACCCAATGCCATCCTTAATGCCAGGGCGTCTCCCATTATAGAGCATGCTTCTAGCAAATTTAAATTTTTCATTTTCTATCTCATGCTCAGCAATTTTAGCATTTAATTTAGCTATGTGATCATTTTGTTCTTTAATTATCGAAATGTGATCATCAATAGCTTCAACATTTATATCTCTACATCTAGTGCAAATGGAAACATGCTCGACAATAGATGTAGATGGTTTGCAAACATTCAATTCATCAAACTTAGCATCTAGACTAGCATTCTCATCTTTAAGACATGAAATTGAATCATTGCAAATGCTAAGCTCTCTAGACAAATTTTCACATTTTTCTACCTCAAGAGTATAGGCATTTTTCAATTTAACAAATTTTTTATTTTCCTTAACGAGCAAGTCCTCTTGGCATTCTAAGAGAGCATCCTTCTCGTTAATGGTTTCAATTAATTCATTCAATTTTTTCTTTTGGTCCATGGTGAGGTTGGCAAAGAGAGAAACTAAATCATCTTCATTATCACTAGAACTACCCTCATCATCAGATGTAGTATATTTGGGGGTACTTCTAAAATGTACCTTCTTTTTCTTGCCATCCTTTGCCATGAGACATTGTGGCCGATGTTGGGGAAGAGAAGTCCCTTGTTGACGGTGATGTTGGCGGCGTCCTCATCGGAGGAGTCGGTGGAGCTCTCGTCGGAGTCCCATTCCCGCCCCATGTGTGCCTCGCCGCCCTTCTTCTTGTAGTACTTCTTCTTTTCTATCTTCTTCTTCCCCTTCTTGTCTTCGTCCCTGTCACTTTCACTAGAATATGGACATTTAGCTATAAAGTGACCGGACTTACCACACCGGTAGCACACCCTTTTGGAGCGGGGCTTGTAGTCCTTCCCCTTCCTTTGCTTGAGGATTTGACAGAAGCTCTTAATGACAAGAGTCATCTCCTCGTTGTCGAGCTTGGAGGCGTCGATTGGAAGCCTACTTGGTGTAGACTCCTCCTTCTTTTCTTTCGTTGCTTTGAATGCAATGGGTTGCACCTCGGGTGTGGAGGTGGCGCCTTGCTCCAAGTTGACAATATGTTTGGAGTCTTTGATCATAAGTTCAAAGCTCACAAACTTGCCAATCACCTCCTCGGGAGACATCTTCTTATATCTAGGATCCCCACAAATTAATTGTACTTGAGTGGGATTATGAAAAACAAGGGATCCTAGAATAACCTTGACCATTTCATGGTCATCCCATTTTGTGCTCCCGAGGTTGCGCGCTTGATTGACCATCGTCTTGAGCCGATTGTACATCGCTTGCGGCTCTTCTCCTTTATTGAGGACGAATCGACCGAGCTCTCCCTCGATCGTCTCCCGCTTGGTGATCTTGGTCACCTCGTCCCCTTCGTGCGCCGTTTTGAGGACATCCCAAATTTCTTTGGCATTATTTAACCCTTGCACCTTATTATACTCCTCTCGACATAAAGAGGCGAGGAGTATAGAAGTTGCTTGGGAGTTAAAGTGTCTAATTTGGACGGCCTCGTCCGAGTCGTAATCCCCGTCCCCCACCTGAGGTGCCTGCACTCCAAACTCAACAATATCCCAAATACTTTCGTGGAATGAGGTTAGATGTTGTCTCATTTTATCACTCCACATGCAATAATCTTCACCATCAAAATATGGTGGTTTGCCTAGGGGTACGGAAAGTAATGGAGTGCACTTTGAAATACGGGGATAGCGTAGGGGCATCTTGAAAGGGAATTAGGATTACACCTAGTCCCTAAATAATTTTGGTGGTTGAATTGCCCAACACAAATATTGGACTAACTAGTTTGCTCTAGTGTATAAGTTATACAGGTGCAAAAGGTTCACACTCAGCCAATAAAAAGATCAAGTTTTGGATTCAACGAAAGAGCATAGAGGCAACCGAGGGCACCTCTGGCTGGAGGCACCGGACTGTCCGGTGTGCACCGGACAGTGTCCGGTGCGCCCAGAGGACTCCAACTTAAACTCTTCGCCCTCGGGAATTCTCGGAAGCCGGCACGCTATAATTCACCGGACTGTCCGGTGTGCACCGGACATGTCCGGTGCTCCAAGGAAGCGCGGTCTCCGGAACTCGCCAGCCTCGGGTTCGCGCGGCAGCCGCTCCGCTAAAATTCACCGGACTGTCCGGTGTGCACCGGACTGTCCGGTGTGCCAGCGGAGCAACGACTATTTCGGCGCCAACGGCTCCCTGGGGCGCATTTAATGCGCGTTCTGCGCGCGCAGTCGTCAGGCGTGCCCATACCGGCGCACCGGACAATGAATAGTTGTTGTCCGGTGTGCACCGGACATCCAGGCGGGCCCAGAAGTCAGAAGCTCCAACGGTCAGAATCCAACGGCAGTGATGACGTGGCAGGGGCACCGGACTGTCCGGTGTGCACCGGACTGTCCGGTGCGCCATCGAACAGAAGCCTCCAGCCAATGGTCATGTTTGGTGGTTGGGGCTATAAATACCCCAACCACCCCACCATTCATTGCATCCAAGTTTTCCACTTCTCAACTACTACAAGAGCTCTAGCATTCAATTCTAGACACACCAAATAGATCAAGTCCTCTCCAAATTCCACACAACACCATAGTGACTAGAGAGAGTGATTTGCTTGTGTTCTTTCGAGCTCTTGCGCTTGGATCGCATTCTTTTCTTCCTCACTTGTTCTTGTGATCAAACTCAATTGTAACCAAGGCAAGAGGCACCAATTGCGTGGTGACCCTTGCGGGGAAGCTTTGTTTCCGTTTGATTGAGAAGAAGAGAAAGCTCACTCGATCCGTGGGATCGTTTGAGAGAGGGAAGGGTTGAAAGAGACCCGGCCTTTGTGGCCTCCTCAACGGGGAGTAGGTTTGCGAGAACCGAACCTCGGTAAAACAAATCCGCGTGTCACACTTTTATTTGCTTGCGATTTGTTTTGCGCCCTCTCTCGCGGACTCGTTTATATTTCTAACACTAACCCGGCTTGTAGTTGTGTTTATATTTGTAAATTTCAGTTTCGCCCTATTCACCCCCCCTCTAGGCGACTATCAATTGGTATCAAAGCTCGGTGCTTCATTAGAGCCTAACCGCTCGAAGTGATGTCGGGAGATCACACCAAGAGGGAGATGGAGACCGGCGATAACAAGCCCACTACAAGCCAAGGGAGCACTTCATCGGAAGAGTCCCGCACCAAGAGAAGGGAGAAGAAGAAGAACTCCTCCAAGCGGAAGGAGAAAAGATCTTCCTCTTCTCACCACAAGGAGAAGAAGGAAAAATCTTCTTCTCACAAGCCGCATCGGAGTGGGGACAAGCACAAGAGGATGAGGAAGGTGGTCTACTACGAGACCGACACTTCATCGACATCCACCTCCGGCTCCGACGCGGCATCCGTCACTTCTAAACGCCAAGAGCGTAAGAAGTATAGTAAGATTCCCCTACGCTACCCTCGCATTCCTAAACATACACCTTTACTTTCCGTCCCATTAGGCAAACCACCAACTTTTAATGGTGAAGATTATGCTATGTGGAGTAATTTAATGCGATTTCATCTAACCTCTCTCCACAAAAGTATATGGGATGTTGTTGAGTATGGTGTACAGGTACCATCTGTTGGGGATGAGGACTATGACACGGACGAAGTGGCCCAAATCGAGCACTTCAACTCCCAAGCCGCAACCATTCTCCTTGCCTCTCTAAGCAAGGAGGAATACAACAAAGTGCAAGGGTTGAAGAACGCAAAGGAGATTTGGGACCTACTCAAGACGGCGCACGAGGGTGATGAACTCACAAAGATCACCAAGCGGGAAACGATCGAGGGGGAGCTCGGTCGCTTCCGTCTTCGCCAAGGGGAGGAGCCACAAGATATGTACAACCGGCTCAAGACCTTGGTAAACCAAGTGCGTAACCTCGGGAGCAAAAAGTGGGATGACCACGAGGTGGTTAAGGTTATTTTAAGAGCACTTATTTTCCTTAACCCCACTCAAGTACAATTAATTCGTGGTAATCCTAGATATCCACTAATGACCCCCGAGGAAGTTATCGGGAATTTTGTAAGCTTTGAATGCATGATTAAGGGCTCAAAGAAGATCAACGAGCTTGACGAGCCTTCCACATCCGAGGCGCAACCGGTGGCCTTCAAGGCAACGGAGGAGAAGAAGGAGGAGTCTACACCAAGTAGACAACCAATTGACGCCTCCAAGCTCGACAACGAGGAGATGGCCCTAATCATCAAAAGCTTTCGGCAAATCCTCAAGCAACGGAAGGGGAAGGATTACAAATCCCGTTCCAAGAAGGTTTGCTACAAGTGTGGTAAGCCCGGTCATTTTATTGCAAAATGTCCTATGTCTAGTGACAGTGACAGGGGTGATGACAAGAAGGGAAAGAGGAAAGAAAAGAAGAAGTACTACAAGAAGAAGGGCGGCGATGCCCATGTTTGTCGGGAGTGGGACTCCGACGAAAGCTCAAGCGACTCCTCCGACGACGAGGACGCCGCCAACATCGCCGTCACCAAGGGCCTCCTCTTCTTCAACGTCGGCCACAAGTGTCTCATGGCCATGGACGGCAAAAAGAAGGTAAAATCAAGGTCTTCCACTAAATATGAAACATCTAGTGATGAGGATGATAATAAAAATGAGGAGGACAACTTGCGCATTCTTTTTGCTAACCTTAACATGGAACAAAAGGAAAAATTAAATGAGCTAATTAGTGCCATCCATGAAAAGGATGATCTCTTGGACTCTCAAGAGGACTTCCTAATCAAGGAAAATAAGAAACATGTTAAGGTTAAAAATGCTTATGCTCTAGAGGTAGAAAAATGTAACAAATTATCTAGTGAGCTAAGCACTTGCCATGAGACTATAGACAACCTTAGAAATGAAAATGCTAATTTGTTAGCTAAGGTTGATTCTCATATTTGCAATGTTTCAATTCCAAATCCTAGAAATGATAATGATGATTTGCTTGCTAGGATTGAAGAATTAAACATTACTCTTGCTAGCCTTAGAAATAAGAATGAGAAATTAATTGCTAAGGCTAAGGATTTTGATGTTTGCAATGCTACTATTTCTGACCTTAGAAGTAAGAATGAAATATTGCATGCTAAGGTTGTAGAATTAAAAACTTGCAAACCTTCTACATCTACTGAGCATATTTCCATTTGTACTAGATGTAGAGATATTAATGTTGATGCTATTCATGATCACCTAGCCTTAATTAAAAAACAAAATGATCACATAGCACAACTTAATGCTAAGATTAGTGAGCATGACTTAGGAAATGAAAAATTTAAATTTGCTAGAAGCATGCTCTATAATGGGAGACGCCCTGGCATTAAGGACGGCATTGGCTTCCAAAAGGGAGACAATGTCAAAATTAATGCCCCTCCAAAGAACTTATCTAATTTTGTTAAGGGCAAGGCTCCCATGCCTCAGGATAACGAGGGTTACATTTTGTACCCTGCCGGCTATCCTGAGAGCAAGATTAAAAAAATTCATTCTAGGAAGTCTCACTCTGGCCCTAATCATGCTTTCATGTATAAGGGTGAGACATCTAGTTCTAGGCAACCAACCCGTGCCAAGTTGCCTAGAAAGAAAACCCCTAATGCATCAAATGATCATGCTATTTCATTTAAAACTTTTGATGCATCATATGTTTTAACTAACAAATCCGGCAAGGTAGTTGCCAAGATTGTTGGGGGCAAACACAAGGGATCCAAGACCTGTGTTTGGGTACCCAAGGTTCTTGTTTCTAATGCTAAAGGACCCAAAACCGTTTGGGTACCTAAAATCAAGAACTAAATTTGTTTTGTAGGTTTATGCATCCGGGGGCTCAAGTTGGATACTCGACAGCGGGTGCACAAACCATATGACAGGGGAGAAAAAGATGTTCTCCTCATATGAGAAAAACCAAGATCCCCAACGAGCTATCACATTCGGGGATGGAAATCAAGGTTTGGTCAAAGGTTTGGGTAAAATTGCTATATCTCCTGACCATACTATTTCCAATGTTTTTCTTGTAGACTCTTTAGATTACAATTTGCTTTCCGTATCCCAATTGTGTCAAATGGGCTACAACTGTCTATTTACTGATATTGGTGTTACTGTCTTTAGAAGAAGTGATGATTCAATAGCATTTAAGGGAGTGTTAGAGGGTCAGCTATACTTGGTTGATTTTGATAGAGCTGAACTCGACACTTGCTTGATTGCTAAGACTAACTTGGGTTGGCTTTGGCACCGCCGACTAGCCCATGTTGGAATGAAGAATCTTCATAAGCTTCTAAAGGGAGAACACATTTTAGGACTAACCAATGTTCATTTTGAGAAAGACAGGATTTGTAGCGCATGCCAAGCCGGGAAGCAAGTTGGCATCCATCATCCACACAAAAACATCATGACTACCGACAGGCCACTGGAGCTCCTACACATGGATTTATTCGGCCCGATCGCTTACATAAGCATCGGCGGTAGTAAGTATTGTCTTGTAATTGTGGATGATTATTCTCGCTTCACTTGGGTATTGTTTTTGCAGGACAAATCTCATACCCAAGAGACCTTAAAGGGATTCTTAAGACGAGCTCAAAATGAGTTCGGCTTAAGGATAAAGAAAATTAGAAGCGACAATGGGACGGAGTTCAAGAACTCTCAAATTGAAGGCTTCATTGAGGAGGAGGGCATCAAGCATGAGTTCTCTTCTCCCTACACTCCACAACAAAATGGTGTAGTGGAGAGGAAGAATCGAACTCTATTGGACATGGCAAGAACCATGCTTGATGAGTACAAGACACCGGACCGGTTTTGGGCCGAGGCGGTCAACACCGCCTGCTACGCCATCAACCGGTTATATCTTCACCGAATCCTCAAGAAGACATCCTATGAACTCCTAACCGGTAAAAAGCCAAATATTTCATATTTTAGAGTTTTTGGTAGCAAATGTTTTATTCTTGTCAAAAGAGGTAGAAAATCTAAATTTGCTCCTAAAACTGTAGAAGGCTTTTTACTAGGATATGACTCAAACACAAGGGCATATAGAGTCTTTAACAAGTCCTCAGGACTTGTTGAAGTTTCTTGTGACGTTGTGTTTGATGAGACTAACGGCTCTCAAGTAGAGCAAGTTGATCTTGATGAGATAGGTGAAGAACAGGCTCCGTGCATAGCGCTAAGGAACATGTCCATTGGGGATGTGTGTCCTAAGGAATCCGAAGAGTCTTCAAGTGCACAAGATCAACCATCCTCCTCCATGCAAGCATCTCCACCGACTCAAATTGAGGATGAGGCTCAAGATGTTGAACAAGAAGATCAAGAAGATGAGCCACCTCTAAATGACGGCAACGATCAAGGGGGAGATTCAAATGATGAAGACAAGGAGGATGAACCACCAAGGCCGCCACACCCAAGAGTCCACCAAGCAATACAACGAGATCACCCCGTCGACACCATCCTCGGCGACATTCATAAGGGGGTAACTACTCGATCTCGTGTTGCACATTTTTGTGAACATTACTCTTTTGTTTCCTCTATTGAGCCACACAGGGTAGAGGAAGCACTTCAAGATTCGGATTGGGTGATGGCGATGCAAGAGGAGCTCAACAATTTCACAAGGAATGAGGTATGGCACTTAGTTCAACGTCCTAATCAAAATGTTGTAGGAACCAAGTGGGTCTTCTGCAACAAGCAAGACGAGCATGGTGTGGTGACAAGGAACAAAGCTCGACTCGTGGCCAAGGGGTATTCACAAGTCGAAGGTTTGGATTTTGGTGAAACCTATGTGTTGGGGACTTGTTCTCAAATGCTAAGAGTTAAGAACAAGGCAACATAAAAAGTGTTAAACACTAAGGTCCTTCGTCCTTCGAAACATTATGCCCCTTCGGGAAATAATGATTTTAGGACGAAGGTCATAAGAGACATACCTTCGTAAATATAATAAGTAATGCTGAAGGATTCATATAAAGCGTGAAACATAAACATCAACATAGAATCATTTCTATTTTATTAACATGTAGAAATAGAAATGATTTCAAATTACAAATGTACCTTCGGTCCTGAGAGAAGGTAAAAAGTACAAGCGTGACGCAAAAGCCAATGCCAAGTCAGCGTGAACAGTACAGGAGTACTGTTCATCTATTTATAGACGCGGGACGCAGCCCACGTAGAATTACATCCATGTCCATTACATTTGTTAATGACTTATGGAAATCTGTCGAGGCCCACGTAGTCTTTTCATCTTTAAGTCGGTTCCCCTTTCCGCTATCGTGACGAAGCTTCCTTGCACACAGCTTCGGCAGCGCACCTTCGTAGAGCTTGGTAATCAGCTCGCCCTTCGTCTGGCTCAAGCTTCGTCCTGACCGTGCTTTATAATTCTGAGACCGAAGATACCTGTTCACATAATCCACTTGGAAAACATTGTCAAATCATGTTTTTGAGGACCTTCGGAGGACGAAGGCCCCCAACAGTAGCCCCTCGCAATATTAATTTGTTAATAATAAATTCAGATTGCGATATGGACGAAGGCCTTGAGCCGAAGGTCCGAAAAAACACCTTCCCTTTGCTAGAATAGCAACATTCACTGACAAGCGGGGCCTTTCAATTTTTAACGCCCTGGGCGTATAAATAAGATCGCACCGCAAACTCATTTGGTACGCACACTTGCCTTCTGCTTCGGCCCACTAAAATTTTTAGCTCTTGTGCACTAAGATTTGCTGGTCTTTTTGATTTTGGAGCTTCGGCCTCGGGAACAATTTTTTAGCGTTTCCGAAGATGTCTGAAGGCAAGAAGATCCCTGCTGAGACGAAGCTGAGTCTCGAGGAGGAGAAAAATCTGGGGTTCCTTTGCTAAAATACACATTCAAGTATGCAGATAAATTTGTTGAACCTGATGATGACTGGTTGAAAAGTATTGAGACATTAAGTGACGAACTGCTTGGCACATATTCGAAGGCTGAGAACACTGCATTATCAGCAGCCTTCGGAGGCCGAAAGAAGAAAAGGCTCAACCGTGTGTTTGACGCGGTCGGGTTTATGTACCCTGACTATCACTATCCGGTATTGGGTCGCAAAAGGAAAAATTCTTCTCCTGCGATAGAAGCTACCACGAGTGCTCCTAGTGAGCCAGCGCCTCAAAGAAAAAAGATGAAGGTGCTCACCCATCGGACACGCTTTATTGAGCCGGCCACAGTGCCAGAATTCATTGGTGAAGTCTCTTTGGCTTCTGAAGCTACCGAACCAGCTTCAGTGCCGAAGATGGAAGAAAAGATTGAAGCGCCTTCAGTGGAAAAATCAGAGAAACCGAAGGTTGACGAGCCAAAAATGTCTGAAATCTTAAGTCCTTCGGTAAATGTCGAAGCAATAAAAAACCAAAAGGGGCCATCGGTGACCCCAAAAAGGAAAAGAATGGTAAACGTACTAGATGTCTTGGAGACAATCAAGTCTTCAAGCACAACTCCAAAAAAGAGTGTTGAAGTTGCTGAAGCTTCTACTGAAGCTTCGATGCAACAAGCTGAAGCTGAAGCTGGGCCTTCAGAGCCCTACAAGGAGCAACTTTTGGAAACTGAAGCAATAAAAATATCAGAACCAGTTGTAGTTGAAGAAATTGACACTGCCATCCCCGAAGCTCCTGCCAGCATATGCGATTACATTATACGACACGCTTCGGGGAAGAAACTATCTGCAGAGGAAACTTATGAAGCCAACCATTATGCGAAAGAGCTAAAATATCCGAAGGGGGCAGTAATATTCAATGGGACAAACGAAGATGACTTCCTATACTGCCTACCTGATAATAAAGAACTATCTGTCTGCCGAGAGATGGCCAGGAGTATAGGCTTCCCGAAGCTCGAAGCTGGGTTATGCGCTATGACGAAGGAAGATCTTGCGGATAGTCTTGCATATAATAGCCTGAAGGTTTGGGAATTAGACTTTTTGAATTTTTTTTTTTTCAATACGTAATTCATTCCTTTATTCTTATATAGACTCTCTTTTTTTATAGGGTTTAATCCTGAGCAACGCATTGAGAGCACAAAAGAGTGCCGAAGATGAGAGTTATGAGATTGCGTTCAACAATCTACGATCAGAAGTTATAAAGCTGAGGAACGAAGCTCTAGAAAAAGACAAAATTCTGGTTACTCTAGTAGACAAGATAAAGAAGGACGAAGCTGCTGCAAAGATTCAGGCCGAAGCTCAGAAATACGAGATCAAAGATCTTCAGAAACAACTAGCCCGGGCGAAAGAAGAACGTGTGCTTGAGGAAACAAAACGAGAACTTAGTGATCATATGGTGGATAAGTTGGAGTTAAGGGTTAAGGAGCTTCGTGCCTCTCAAGGAAAATGCTATGTTAAATCTGTAGAATGCGTGAATAAAATTAAAAACAGCTTCGCCAGCGTGGGCGCCTTTTCCAGCGAAGAGAATTTCTCTCGAGGTAATCCCGAAGGTCCACTGGAATGGATTAGTCACGAAGCAGAGGCCTTCGAGGAGATCCTGAGCAGTCGTGGCGACATCTGCGCTTTTTCGGGCGCCAGAGGAATTGCTTCTGTCTTAGAGAAGAAAGGTTGCGGGCATGTAAAATTTTTAGCTCAGTCCGAAGCTGCCTTATCTTCCGAAGACATCAAGGACCCCTCGGCCGAAGCAAGCGTTGTTGGTGGCAAATTTTTTACTGATATCTGGAACGACGGCGGCCGAGGAATGGCGCAAGAAATCATTCAAAGGAGCGAAAAAGGCATCCATGATGCTAGGAAAGTGGCAGAAGCTGCCGAAAAAAGTACAGAGCCCGAAAGGCAATTAGGTATTAATTAGTCGCTCTTATTGTGTTGTAATTTTTGTTTCAAACTTTGCTCACGGTTTGTAATAGTAATGAAGAAATATTCTTTTGCCTCAGAAGCTGCTGAATCGACTGCCGACCCGCACACAAAAGGTGATGATGAAATTAAACAAATGGCCGAAGCTATCATGGACAAAGTGGTTGATCAGCTTCTAAATGAAGCCGCCGAAGCAGTATTAAGAGAAGACTAGATGCTATTTAGAAAAAACATTTAAATTGTGATCTATGTAACATTTTGTACATTCGAATGTAATATACAAGTTTCTTTTCATTATTCAATTCTTTACGATGCATGAAACTCTACATACATACCATTTTTGAGCCTTCGGCGAAAAAACACCTTCCCTTCTTTTCATGCTTCGTGAAGAAAATATTCTCCGTGAAAACTGCTCTGATAAGTCACATCCATGCTTCGTGAAAGCATTCTCCGAAGCTATACAATTTCGATATTGCTCTGACGAAGCTTGTCCATGCTTCGTAAAAATGTTCTCCGAAGCTGTATTCCGAATTTATACAATTTCGATATTGCTTTCTCAAAGCATTCTTCCGAAGGTCGATACTGTGCACCCTTCTCTTGCAAAATGCAATATGATGTATGATGCTTATGCTATGCAAGATGATGTGATGATGTTATGTTATGCAAATGACCTTTGTTCCGAAGATACACACAAAATTTATTCGTAAGCTCTGCATTCCCTTAGGAACGTCTTTGGAGCTTCTTCGTCTTTTACTTAGACGGTATCAGCGTTGACTTTTCGCTGTAAGCCTCCCTTAGGAGCTTCTTCGTCTTTTACTTAGACGGTATCAGCGTTGACTTTTCGCTGTAAGCTCTGCATTCCTTTTGGAACGACTTTTGAGCAGAAAACTTACACTGCGCTCCCTTTGGAACGGCTTTTTGTGACTTCATGAACTTACTCTGCGTTCCTTAGAACGACTTTCTGTTAATCCGAAGGATTTTTAATATTTCGAAGGTCCTCCTTGTTAACACAAAAACTTCATCAACTTAATCCTGTGGAGAAAATAGATTTTCCTCGTGGGAAACAGCGAAATTATTACATGGAAACGATCAATGTTTTTTGCTACAGAGAATAGAACTGAATGGAAAAGGCTGCTATCAAAGGTAGGATATGTGTCAATAAATGTGCTTCGATTCTGGCACAGTGCTGTTGACTGTGCGAGCTTCGGATTGTTCTCTGAAGTCCCTTTGATGTGGAGCATATTGACTCCCTTCTGGCTGTTGACCCTGTTGCAATGGAGGTGGAGGCGGGGGCTGTTGCCAGGAAGCTTGAGGTTGACTTGCCGAAGCTACAGAAGCTGCAGGGTGGTTGTCTATGTACTGTGGGATGTAAGGCGGATGATACGAAGCGGTATGCATGACCTGCTTCGGCTGAACTTGTTGAGATGTAGCTTCGGCTATCTCCTTTTGCTTCTGGATTGTAATATGGCACGTCCTGGTGGTATGGCCCTTGCCTTCTCCACAGAACAAGCAAAACAATTTCCTTGGTTGATCTCCGAATCTTCCGCCGAAGCCCCTGGCGCCTCTGCCTCTCGGAGCTGGTGGCCGGAAGAAAGCTTGTTGTTGCCCCGAAGCCTGTGAGGAGCACTGCGGTCTGCTCTGCTGACTCCCCTTATCATCATTCTGAGTGGAGCTGTGGATGGACCGGACATGCCTCGGGTAGTATCTTCCTCCGAAGCCCCTGGTCATCTCAGAAAATCTGAAGGCCTCCTCCCTTCTTTGGCGAAAGTCGTTATCTGCACGAATGTACTCGTCCATCTTCTAGAGTAGCTTCTCCAGAGTCTGAGGAGGCTTCCTAGCAAAGTATTGGGCTGCAGGTCCAGGACGAAGCCCCTTGATCATAGCTTCGATAACAATTTCATTGGGCACCGTTGGTGCCTGTGCCCTCAAACGCAAGAACCTTCTGACATATGCCTGAAGGTATTCTTCATGATCCTGAGTGCACTGAAACAAAGCTTGTGCAGTGACCGGCTTCGTCTGAAATCCTTGAAAGCTGGTTAACAGCATATCCTTCAGCTTCTGCCATGAGGTGATTGTCCCTGGTCGAAGGGAGGAATACCAGGTCTGAGCAACATTCCTAACGGCCATGACGAAAGACTTCGCCATGACTGCAGCATTGCCCCCATACGAAGACACTGTTGCTTCGTAGCTCATCAGGAACTGCTTCGGGTCTGAGTGGCCGTCGAACATGGGAAGCTGAGGTGGCTTATAGGATGGAGGCCAAGGTGTAGCCTGCAGCTCAGCGGACAAAGGAGAAGCATCATCGAAAACAAAATTTCCCTGATGGAAATTGTCATACCAGTCATCTTCGTTGACGAAGCCCTCCTGATGGAGGTCTTTCTGCTGAGGCCTTCTGTTTTGCTCATCATGGGTGAGGTGGCGGACTTCCTCAGAGGCTTCGTCTATCTGCCGTTGCAACTCAGCTAGCCGGGCCATCTTCTCCTTCTTCCTTTGCACCTGTTGATGTAGGATCTCCATATCCCTGATTTCTTGGTCTAGCTCTTCCTCCTGAAGCGTCGGGCTGACAGCCTTTCTCTTCTGGCTTCGGGCCTCCCGAAGAGAGACGGTCTCCTGGTTGTGGTCCAGCGGTTGCAGTGCTGAAGCCCCAGTCGCTGAAGCTTTCTTCGGCGCCATAGCGAAGGTCTATAGCTTCCGAAGGTGTTCAAAAAAGCTCGAAGTGGAAGTGAGTTCACCGGAGGTGGGCGCCAATGTTGGGGACTTGTTCTCAAATGCTAAGAGTTAAGAACAAGGCAACATAAAAAGTGTTAAACACTAAGGTCCTTCGTCCTTCGAAACATTATGCCCCTTCGGGAAATAATGATTTTAGGACGAAGGTCATAAGAGACATACCTTCGTAAATATAATAAGTAATGCTGAAGGATTCATATAAAGCGTGAAACATAAACATCAACATAGAATCATTTCTATTTTATTAACATGTAGAAATAGAAATGATTTCAAATTACAAATGTACCTTCGGTCCTGAGAGAAGGTAAAAAGTACAAGCGTGACGCAAAAGCCAATGCCAAGTCAGCGTGAACAGTACGGGAGTACTGTTCATCTATTTATAGACGCGGGACGCAGCCCACGTAGAATTACATCCATGTCCATTACATTTGTTAATGACTTATGGAAATCTGTCGAGGCCCACGTAGTCTTTTCATCTTTAAGTCGATTCCCCTTTCCGCTATCGTGACGAAGCTTCCTTGCACACAGCTTCGGCAGCGCACCTTCGTAGAGCTTGGTAATCAGCTCGCCCTTCGTCTGGCTCAAGCTTCGTCCTGACCGTGCTTTATAATTCTGAGACCGAAGATACCTGTTCACATAATCCACTTGGAAAACATTGTCAAATCATGTTTTTGAGGACCTTCGGAGGACGAAGGCCCCCAACACTATGCACCCGTAGCTAGGCTTGAGTCAATTCGTATATTATTAGCCTATGCTACTTACCATGGCTTCAAGCTTTATCAAATGGACGTAAAGAGTGCCTTCCTCAATGGACCAATTAAGGAGGAGGTCTATGTTGAGCAACCTCCCGGCTTTGAAGACAGTGAGTACCCTAACCATGTTTATAGGCTCTCTAAGGCGCTTTATGGGCTCAAGCAAGCCCCAAGAGCATGGTATGAATGCCTTAGAGATTTCCTTATTGCAAATGGCTTCAAAGTCGGCAAAGCCGATCCTACTTTATTCACTAAAACTCTTGACAATGATTTGTTTGTATGCCAAATTTATGTTGATGATATCATATTTGGGTCTACTAACGAATCTACATGTGAAGAATTTAGTAGGATCATGACAAAGAAATTCGAGATGTCAATGATGGGGGAGTTGAAGTATTTTCTAGGATTCCAAGTCAAGCAACTCCATGAGGGCACCTTCATTATCCAAACGAAGTATACTCAAGATATCCTAAGCAAGTTCGGAATGAAGGATGCCAAGCCCATCAAGACACCCATGGGAACAAATGGGCATCTCGACCTCGACACGGGAGGTAAGTCCGTGGATCAAAAGGTATACCGGTCGATGATTGGTTCATTGCTTTATTTATGTGCATCTCGACCGGACATTATGCTTTCCGTATGCATGTGTGCAAGATTCCAAGCCGACCCTAAGGAATCACACCTTACGGCCGTAAAACGAATCTTGAGATATTTGGCTTACACTCCTAAGTTTGGGCTTTGGTACCCTCGGGGATCCACTTTTGATTTGATTGGTTATTCGGATGCCGATTGGGCGGGGTGTAAGATTAATAGGAAGAGCACATCGGGGACTTGCCAGTTCTTGGGAAGATCCTTGGTGTCATGGGCTTCAAAGAAGCAAAATTCGGTCGCTCTTTCTACCGCCGAAGCCGAGTATATTGCCGCAGGCCACTGTTGCGCGCAATTGCTTTGGATGAGGCAAACCCTGCGGGACTACGGTTACAAATTAACCAAAGTTCCTCTTCTATGTGATAATGAGAGTGCAATCCGCATGGCGGATAATCCCGTTGAGCATAGCCGCACTAAGCACATAGCCATTCGGTATCATTTTCTTCGGGATCACCAACAAAAGGGGGATATCGAGATTTCATACATTAACACTAAAGATCAATTAGCCGATATCTTTACCAAGCCACTTGATGAGCAATCTTTTACCAGACTTAGGCATGAGCTCAATATTCTTGATTCTAGGAATTTCTTTTGCTAGTCTTGCACACATAGCTCATAAATATACCTTTGATCATGTCTCTTATATATATGCTATGACTAATGTGTTTTCAAGTATATTTCAAACCAAGTCATAGGTATATTGAAAGGGAATTGGAGTCTTCGGCGAAGACAAAGGCTTCCACTCCACTCGACTACTCATCTTTCGCCGTCACTCCGAGCATCTCTCCAACTTTGGTATAATCTTCACTCATTCATTTTATGACCAAAGGGGGAGAAAGTACTTCATTGGGCTCTAATGATTCCGTTTTTGGCGATTCATGCCAAAGGGGGAGAAAATATGAGCCCAAAGCAAAAGGACCGCACCACCACCTAATTTTATAAATTTGATGATTTTAAATTGGTAAATTTCAAAATTGGTATCTCTTTGTGTTCTAAAGGGGGAGCAACTAGTATTTTCAAAATTGATGTCTTAAAACCCTCTTGAACACTAAGAGGAGACCTTATTTGAGGGGGAGTTTTGTTTAGTCAAAGGAAAAGCATTTGAACAAAGGAAGAAAATTTCAAATCTTGAAAATTCTTTGCAAAATCTTATTCATTTACCTTTGACTATCTTGCAAAATGACTTTGAAAAGAATTTACAAAAGAGTTTGCAAAAACAAAACTTATGGTGCAAATGAGGTCCAATATGTCAAAAACAAAGAAAATAATCCATGCGCATCATGTAAGTATTTATTGGCTCAAATCCAAGCAACCTTTGCACTTACATTATGCAAACTAGTTCAATTATGCACTTCTATATTTGCTTTGGTTTGTGTTGGCATCAATCACCAAAAAGGGGGAGATTGAAAGGGAATTAGGATTACACCTAGTCCCTAAATAATTTTGGTGGTTGAATTGCCCAACACAAATATTGGACTAACTAGTTTGCTCTAGTGTATAAGTTATACAGGTGCAAAAGGTTCACACTCAGCCAATAAAAAGATCAAGTTTTGGATTCAACGAAAGAGCATAGAGGCAACCGAGGGCACCTCTGGCTGGAGGCACCGGACTGTCCGGTGTGCACCGGACAGTGTCCGGTGCGCCCAGAGGACTCCAACTTAAACTCTTCGCCCTCGGGAATTCTCGGAAGCCGGCACGCTATAATTTACCGGACTGTCCGGTGTGCACCGGACATGTCCGGTGCTCCAAGGAAGCGCGGTCTCCGGAACTCGCCAGCCTCGGGTTCGCGCGGCAGCCGCTCCGCTAAAATTCACCGGACTGTCCGGTGTGCACCGGACTGTCCGGTGTGCCAGTGGAGCAACGGCTATTTCGGCGCCAACGGCTCCCTGGGGCGCATTTAATGCGCGTTCTGCGCGCGCAGTCGTCAGGCATGCCCATACCGGCGCACCGGACAATGAATAGTTGTTGTCCGGTGTGCACCGGACATCCAGGCGGGCCCAGAAGTCAGAAGCTCCAACGGTCAGAATCCAACGGCAGTGATGACGTGGCAGGGGCACCGGACTGTCCGGTGTGCACCGGACTGTCCGGTGCGCCATCGAACAGAAGCCTCCAGCCAACGGTCATGTTTGGTGGTTGGGGCTATAAATACCCCAACCACCCCACCATTCATTGCATCCAAGTTTTCCACTTCTCAACTACTACAAGAGCTCTAGCATTCAATTCTAGACACACCAAATAGATCAAGTCCTCTCCAAATTCCACACAACACCATAGTGACTAGAGAGAGTGATTTGCTTGTGTTCTTTCGAGCTCTTGCGCTTGGATCGCATTCTTTTCTTCCTCACTTGTTCTTGTGATCAAACTCAATTGTAACCAAGGCAAGAGGCACCAATTGTGTGGTGACCCTTGCGGGGAAGCTTTGTTTCCGTTTGATTGAGAAGAAGAGAAAGCTCACTCGATCCGTGGGATCGTTTGAGAGAGGGAAGGGTTGAAAGAGACCCGGCCTTTGTGGCCTCCTCAACGGGGAGTAGGTTTGCGAGAACCGAACCTCGGTAAAACAAATCCGCGTGTCACACTTTTATTTGCTTGCGATTTGTTTTGCGCCCTCTCTCGCGGACTCGTTTATATTTCTAACACTAACCCGGCTTGTAGTTGTGTTTATATTTGTAAATTTCAGTTTCGCCCTATTCACCCCCCCTCTAGGCGACTATCACATCTTACTATACTTCTTGCGTTCATGGCGCTTAGAAGTAGTGGACGACTCAGTGCCGGATGTGGAGGGTGTTGAAGAGTCGGTCTCGTAGTAGACCACCTTCTTCATCTTCTTTTTCTTCTTGTCACCCCTCCGACGTGACTTGATGGAGGAAGACGATTCCTCCTTGTACTTGTTGCCGGACTCCCTTGATGGAGTCTTCGTCGAGCCCGTGGGCTTGTCGCCGGTCACAATCTCCCTCTTGGCATGATCTCTAGACATCACTTCGAGTTGGTTAGACTCTTAATGAAGCACTGGCTCTGATACCAATTGAAAGTCGCCTAGAGGGGGGGTGAATAGGCGTAACCTGAAATTTATAAACTCAAACACACACTAAGGCCGGGGTTAGCGTTAGAATTAAATCCGAGGCAGAAGATTGTTTCTCTGGCCACGAGTTGTCCAAATGATGCGGATGACGTTTTGGAGCAAACTCAAATCTATATTGGCAAGGAAACTTTAGAGAGAGGTAAGAGTGCAAACAAATGAAAGGAAATCAACACAAGTGGACATGGTGATTTGTTTTACCGAGGTTCGGTTCCAAAGAACCTAATCCCCGTTGAGGAGGCCACAAAGGCCAGGTCTATTTCAATCCTTTCCCTCTCTTTCAAACGGTCACTTAAACCGAGTGAGCCTTCTCTTAATCACACGGGTCACTAAGACCATGCAAGGACCACCACACACTTGGTGTCTCTTGCTTAGCTTTACAAAGAACTTAATAATTGGAATGAGAAAGGAAGAAGGCAATCCAAGCAACAAGAGCGCTGTTGACCATTGGAGCCGTTTGTCTTTTTGCTGCACCGGACAGTCCGGTGACCTCTGACATATGTCGCGGCACTGTTCATCTGAGCAGTCGGCCGTTGGCGCGCAGGGAGCCGTTGCTTCGTTGGCTCACCGGACAGTCCGGTGGCACACTAGACAGTCCACTGAATTATAGTGGAGCGCGCCTAGAAGAAAGCCAAGAGTGGCTAGTTCGCTGGTTGCCTGGCCTGGTGCACCGGACAGTGTCCGGTGCGCCATTTTTCAGCACACTCTAAGTCATTTGCTCCAATTTTTTATTGTGTCCCTAACTGAATTTCTTTCTTGTTTTGTGTTGAACCTTATGCACCTAAGATAAATGACATCTAAACAAACTAGTTAGTCCACGTGGTTTGTGTTGGACGTAAACCACCAAAATCGATTATTGGAAATGATTAAGTCCATTTCCCTTTCAAAAACTAACTTAGGTTCGCTTTAGCATCGCCATCTAGCACATGTTGGAATGAAAAACCTTCATAAGCTTCTAAAGGAAGAACATATGTTAAGACTCACAGTTGTCTGTTTTGAGAAAGCAGACCTTTTGCAGCATGCCAAGCAGGTAAATAGGTAGAAACGGGTCATCCAAGAAAGAATGTGATGACAATATCAAGACCGCTGGAGCTACTCCACACGAATCTCTTCGAGCCCATTGAAAGGGAAATAGGGTTAACCATTTCCTATAAATATATTTTGGTGTTGATGACCAACACAAACCATATTGTCGGCGTTTCGGACCCGGGGGACCCTCAACCGAGCCGACCAGTGAATTTATCGCTACGTGCCCCTTCCTAGATGGGTTGGCGCAAGATGGAACACAAGGGGGAGTGCGGCTTGTATTATCTCGCACCAGGGGTGCTCGTAGTAGGGGTTACAAGCGTCACGCGCGCGCGCGAGAGAGAGAGCCTGTTCGTTTGCTCATCCCCGCGCGACCCCCCCCCCCCGCAGGAAGGCCCTGGACCTCCCTTTTATAGATACAAGGAGAGGGTCCAGATGTACAATGGGGGGTGTAGCTATGTGCTAACGTGTCAGGCAGAGAAGTGCCTGAGCCCTGTGTACATGCCAACGTGGCTGTCAGAGAAGTGCTTGAGCCCTGTGTACGCGATAACATGGCCATCGGAGAAGTGCCTGAGCCCTGTAGAAGCACAGCTGGCGGTGCGGCTGGGATCCTGCTGACATCTCCTTGCTTCCGTAAGGGGCTGAGAACCACCGACGTCATGGACGCACGCGGGGAACCATCATTACCTGTTACCGGGGTGAGCCAGATGGGACGCCGGTCTTGTTCCCTCGTAGCCTGAGCTAGCTAGGGGTAGGGTAATGATGTATCCCCTGTGGCGCGGTCGGTCCAAGCCCAAGGTCGGGCGAGGCGGAGACTTCTCCTGAGGCCGAGGTCGGGGTCGGTGAAGGGGTGAAGTGACTGCGGTCACTTCGACCTTGCCGACTGCGGTGCGCGTGTCAGGATAAGGTGTCAGGCGATCTTCGCATTGAATGCGCCTGCGATACGGTCGGTTGGTGAGGCGATTTGGCCAAGGTTGCTTCACAACGAAGCCTGCCCGAGCTGGGCTTCGGGCGAGCCGAGGGTGCACCCACTGCCTGAGGAGGCCCTCGGGCGAGGCACGAATTTGTCTGGTACTACGGTTCCTGCCCGAGGCTAGGCTCGGGCGAGATCGCGTCCCTTGAGTAGATGAAGCCTTGACTTAAACCGCGCCCATCAGTTTTTGTGGTTTTGTTCTGAGAGTGTTTACCAGCCGTGTTTAGGAGTGTTGGGGGTACCCCTAATTACGGTACCCGACAGTAGCCCCCGAGCCTCGAAGGGAGTGTTGGTACTCATTTGGAGGCTTTGCCACATTTTTTGTGAGGGGACCGACCTTTCTCGGTTATACTTTGTTCCGATGGGTGCGCGCGAGCGCACCCGTCGGGTGTAGCCCCCGAGGCCTCGGAGGAGTGGTTTGACTCCTCTGAGGTCTTAATGCTTTTCGTGATGCCTTGGCAGGCGTAGTTGTTCCCTCATGCGGCCTGGCCGTAGCCCGGGTGCATGGTAAGGTTCTGAGTTTTTAGGCTGGTTTGTTGACGTTGTCAACAATTTGGCCGTAGCCGGGTTGCGAGAGCAGCCTCCGAGCCTCTGCACGGAGCGAGAGGACGATCAAGGACCGTCTCGACTTTTGTTATACGCCCCTTCGTCGCCTTTCCGCAAGGAGGAAGGGGGGAAAGCGCCATGTTGCCCTCAGAGGGCGCCGAACATGGTGTTTCCAGTGAGTTGCTAACGGGTGACCCGAGTGAACGCTTGTGCCCCATTCATTAAGGGTCGGCTAGTGGCCCAGAGGTGCGCTCCAAAAGTACCTGCAGGTGATTTGTTGGACCCGGACCCTTTCGACAGGGTCCGAGGGCTCGATGCCTCCCTCCGGTGGGATTCCATTACAAATCGTTCCCGCTGGTCTCGGAAATGTCCTAGGGTACCTCGGGAGCGTAGCCCGAGCCTCGGCCATGTAACGGACATACCCAGGGTCATCCCTCACTCTACGTGCTCTGGGGCGGCTGTCGAACCCTTCCGAGAGGCCAACCTTCAAACCCCTGATCAGTAAAGGGCGCGGAGCCCGAGTGCTCTAGGGCGGCTGTCGAACCCTTTCGAGGGGCCAGCCTTCGAACCCCTGATCAGTAATGGGCTCGGAGCCCGAGTGCTCTAAGGCGGCTGTCGAACCCTTCCGAGGGGCCAGCCTTCGAACCCCTGATCAGTAGGAGGGCTCAGGGGCCCGTTTCCTTTGCTGAGAAGGATCCCTTTTGAAATATCCCCTTACCCGATCCCTGTAGCAAGAGAGAGAAAGAGGAAGAGGAAAAGGATATGAATTTAAATAGTGTGGCACACCTTTTTTGACGCGGTCATCATGGCGGAGGTGAAACGACGTGCGCTTCGCCTGCCAAGGGTGTCGCTTGCCCTGCCGACGAGTTAATGCGATGGGACGGGCGATTCGCGGGGCGACCGTTGTGCGTGCGCGAGTCGTTCGAGGAACGGGCGTTTCACCTTCGAGTTTGAATTTCGCGGCGAGTTTGGGCGAAGTTTTCAATGGATCTCGCCCGAGCCTTTATATTCCCGAAAGAGGGGCTGGCGGTGGTTCTTTACTCTGCCATTTGCGCTTGCCTTCTGCTTTGGTTTCCGCAACCTAAGAGAATAGCCAGAGAAAAGAAAACCGCACACCTTATCCCCTTTGCCCCCACCTCCTTCGTTCAGCGATGGCTTACAAGGTGATCGTCGTTCAGCCGCGCGACCCATGGCCTTTCTCTCGTCGCTGTGGAGGATCTGGAGGCTCTTGTTGCCGATGGTTTGCTCCGTCCCCTCTCCGGTGGGCCGCAGCCAGAGTGGATGGCCCCCGCGAGCGAGGCCGACCCGACTCCGCCACCAGGGTATGTGGTTAGTTTCATCCCCTTCCACGAGCAGGGGTTTGGAGTGCCAGCGAGCCGTTTCATGCGGGCGCTCCAGCACTACTACAGGGTAGAGCTGCACAACTACAACCCCAACTCCATTGCGCAAGCGGCCATCTTCGTGGCGGTTTGCGAG
This sequence comes from Zea luxurians, assembly GCA_029449295.1. Lineage (NCBI taxonomy): Eukaryota > Viridiplantae > Streptophyta > Magnoliopsida > Poales > Poaceae > Zea > Zea luxurians. Next base: position 8,054,327 of record JAOPSE010000048.1, on the reverse strand, counting down.
GGTTTTTTGGGGATTGATCCCCACTGGGATCTGTGGATCCATCTCTTCTCCATGGAGCTCTTTGCCTCGACGATGGAGGCAAAGAAGGTCCGTATGGCGTTGCGGGCCGATGGCTGCACCCTCCAGCTGAGGCCGGGGCGCACGCAGCAGTACATTCCTGCCATCCTTGTGTCTTCGAACAAGGGGTGGCAGCGCCAGTGGTTTTATCTCCGGAACGACGACGGAAGGCTTCCGTCGTTTTCTCAACGAGTGGTGACCACCGCCGGCGTTAACTGGCGCTGGGGGGCCATGCGCGAGAAACATGAGATGCTCCAGCCTCTTCTGCTTGCCTTGCAGAAGTTAAGAGATGAGGGGCTCACCGCTGTGGGGGTTGTTGCCACCATCCATCGTCGGAGGGTGCTCCCTTTGGTAGAGCGGCGGTTGCAGCTCTCGGAGATGAAGCCGGGGGTTGATTTGGAGGGCTCGCAGATGTCCTCGGCTTCCCTCTCCGCCGACAACCTCCGCAGGCGGGTAGCGGGTACGGTAGGGAGGCTGGATGCCGGCGCCCTTACCCAGCCCGCGATGCGTCCCGACCGTGGGTATGTGTCCCTGGTGAGTGTCCGTTCCTTCTTCTATTTTGTGCCGAGGTTTTTCGCGCCTTTGATTCTTGTTGGGATTTTTGTTCGCCCCTAGGGGTTGAGGGGTTTTAAACTCTCCCTGCCACCGGTCCCGGAGGACGCAGTGGGCCGAGCCGCGCGGAGGATCGCCGTGGAGAAGAAAAAGGAGAAAAAGGACGCGGAAAAGGCCCGGGCCCGTGAGCGGATGCGGGCTCGGGAAGCCTTGGAGAAATGTCGTCAGAGGCAGGAGAGGGACGGGCTCCCGAGGGAGCCGTCGCCGGAGACGCCTGACAATGACGATGATGATGATGATGACGAGGACGATGACATGGCGGCCCGTCTTGGCCTCAGCCCGGATCTGAGGCTGGGCCAGGGGTCGCCGAGCCAGGCTCCAAGTGGGCTGGCGCCATCAGTATCTGGGGCCGGGACATCAAGGTCCTGGTCCAAGGAGCGGAGGCAGGCCATGGGGGTACTTGACCCCTTGGCCGAGGTAATTGAGGTGACTCCGGGGAGTCAGGCCGATCCGCCTGTTCCCCAAGAGCAAGCGCCCGTGCCGGCTATACAGGAGGTTGATTCTCCGGTCGTCGTGACGACGCCTGGGCAGGCCGCCCCTTCGGCACCTCGGGCGCCCGAGGCGGAGGCGGCATCGGAGTCGGCAGCGGGGCATCCCTCGGCAGCGCCTGCGGGGACCGAGGCCCGAGGGGCCTCCTCGCAGGCACGATTGGCCTTGGTCCGGAGCGGGTAAGTATCCGAGGATACCTCTATTTTGGTTTTTCTCTGTGTGTCTTGATCTCGCTCTTTCTCTTTCTTTCAGCAAGCGGAGGCAGGGCTTGGCCGGCTTGGCCCCTAGGAAGGCCCTTAAGACGGGACCGGCTTCTGCAGCCGGTGCCACGGCGCGCCATGCCGGTTGGCTGGCCTCCGCAGAGGGCGCCCTCGAGCGGGGGGCCCAGGCGGCGCGACTTTCCATGAGGCAAGCCTCCCAGGCTGACCCCTCTGTCGGGGCGGCCATCATGCCGGGGGAGGCCGCTGACACGGCCGCAGCCTCGAGCCCGTCTGACTTGTTGTTGGTGTCGGCATCGACTCCTGCCGGGGCCATTGCTGATTCATCCGTGGAGCCGCCCGTTGCCGCTGATGTCGGGATGGCCGAGGCGCCGCTGCCCGTGGTTCCTGCCGACCTCCCCGTTCTTGGCCATGAGGAGTGGGCGGCCGTCGTTGCCGAGGTCGGCGATCGGAGGCCTGCTACCTTAGCTGAGGAGAGGCCCAGTACGTCGACGACGATGGTACCCGATGCATCGACTGTAGGGGGACCCAACGCCTTGGTGGAGGGGTGCGTAGAACCGCGGCCTGTCCCGGGGGGCAGCGGCCTTATCCCCGCGCAGCTCAACCCCAATGAGTGGTGTGGGCAGCCGATCCGGTTCTGGAGCCGCGGCGCCTCGGAGCTCCTCCTCTTCCTCAACGATGAGCAGGAGCAGCAGTCTCGGAATGAGTTCCGTGAGTATACCGTGGCGGCGATGAGGTCGCTTCGGTCGACCATGGAGATCCTTTCCAGGGACGTTCCCAGGGTCTTCCAGGTAAGGATTTAGGCATACACCTCGTGTGACCAGGGCATTCTTTGTAATATCCTATCTTCCTTCCTCAGGAGCTTGCAGATGTGAGCACCGCCAAGTCGCTGTTCATCCGTCGTGAGAGTGGCGTCTGGGCCTCGCTATGGTCCCAGAAGGCCGCGCTTATCGAGGCTAATGCATGCCTCGCCCAATGGAGCACCGAGGTGGCGGACCTTCGGCTGCTTTATGATGAGCTAAAGTCGGAGGCGGCGGTGGCGCGGACAGAGGCGGCGCTAGCACGGACGGAGATGCAACAGCGGTAGCTGAAGCTTGGCCAAGTGATCGGCGAGCGGGACCAATCTCGGAGCCAGGCTGCCGAGGCCGCGGGCCAGGCTGAGGCCCTTAGGGGTTAGCTGACTGAGGCTACGGAGCGGCTAGCCGAGGCATCCGCTCGGGCCGGGACCCTTGCTGAGGACCTGGCCGTGGCCGTCGGGTCTGCCCAGTCCGCCCAAGCCGTGGCCTCGTAGGAGCGTGCCCGGGCCGAAGGTATGTTTCGACCGCTTTGTGACCTCGATTCAGCTTCATTCTTCAACTTGTGTCTGAAGAATTTTGTTCGGCTGTCTGCAGAGTTCGAGATGGCTCTTAACGAGTCTGTCAAGGCGCTTGCCCAGGCGGCTGAGCAGAAGGAGGCCGACCGCGTGGCTATGTTCGAGGCTATCTCAGCCTTTTGCCGGGCCTTTGACCTCGACGACGTCCCCTCGGGTAGCTCCCCCCAGAGTCGCCTGCGGGCCTTGGGCGGCCATGTGCGCAGCAGACTCCGCGGGGCGCTGCACCATGGCGTTAGGCGGGCCTTCGCTGTGCTCGCTTCCCACTACGACGTGGATCTGGAGCGGGTCAGCGAGGGGTACTGCCTACCCAACGAAGATGAGGCTGCCTTAGCCGAGATCCAGAGGCTTGACGCGGCCGTCGAGGGCCCAAGCGCGGTGTTAGCGTCCTGCTTCGAGGTGGAGATCCTTCCACTCGCGTCGCCGTTTGGGGCCGGGCCAGATCTTGCCGAGGGTGGAGACGACGCCGAGGGTGCCGCTCCTCCCTCTGCCGATGTCTGATCCTGCCGGAACAGTTTGTCTGAAGCACGCATATGTTTTTCGCGGCCGCTGAGGCCTAAACATTTTTATCGTCGTATTATAAAGCTGCGTTTTCTTTCCTCTTGTTTCGAGCATTAGGACTTGTTCGTCGGTAACAAAATTGCTTATCCGAGCGAGAGTTACTTTTCGCGAAAGGTGATGAGTGAGGTATCCGTATCCCGGAGGCGTAGGAGTCCCTCGGCTCGGTCGGCCTTACCGCTTATGTGTACTCTCGTCGTTTTTAGGGTTCCGTTATCGATATAGTCGAAAGTCGTTTTGGTAGAAAACTTTTCCAAGGAAAATTTTGACGCAGAGGGGGTTCCCCCCTTCTAGCCCCCGAGGGAGGGTCGGGCTTTGCCGAGGCAAGGCTGATCCTTCCTTGACGGTTAGACTCTATTTATGTATGTAAAGAAAACGAGGTATATGAACGACTTGAAACATCTTAAGGGTAGAAGCGACGTAGCTGTTGGATGTTCCAAGCGTTGCTGTAGTTCTCGCCTTGATCGTTGGCCAGCTTGTATGTTCCAGGCTTCAAAATCTTGGCGATGATGAACGGCCCTTCCCAGGGAGGAGTAAGCTTGTGGCTCCCTCGGGCGTCTTGTCGCAGCCGAAGTACCAAGTCTCCCACCTGGTAGCCTCGGGGCCGAACCCTTCGGGCGTGGTAGCGTCGCAGAGACTGCTGATACCGCACCGAGTGTAATAAGGCCACGTCCCGAGCCTCTTCCAGCTGGTCCATTGAGTCTTCTCGACTGGTCTGGTTGCTTTGGTCGACGTAAGCCTTTGTCCTCGGGGAACCGTATTCTAAGTCTGTGGGTAAGATAGCCTCGGCCCCATAGACTAGAAAGAACGGCGAGAAACCCGTGGACCGGCTCGGCGTCATCCTCAGACTCTAGACCACCGAGGGTAGCTCTTTCATCCACCGCTTGCCAAACTTGTTGAGGTTGTTGTAGATCCTTGGTTTTAGTCCCTGCAAAATCATACCGTTGGCACGCTCCACCTATCCATTCGTCATGGGGTGAGCTATGGTGGCCCAGTCCACATGGATGTGGTGGTCCTCGCAGAAGTCCAGGAACTTCTTCTTAGTGAACTGTGTGCCATTGTCAGTGATGATGGAGTTCGGGACCCCAAAGCGATGGATGATGTTTGTGAAGAACGCCACCGCCTGCTCGGACCTGATGCTGGTTAAGGGTCGGACCTCGATCCACTTGGAGAATTTGTCGATGGCGACCAGCAGGTGCGAGAAGCCCCCGGGTGCCTTCTGCAAGGGACCGACGAGGTCCAGACCCCACACAGTAAACGACCAGGTGATGGGTATTGTCTGCAGGGCCTGAGCGGGCAGGTGCGTCTATCTCGCGTAGAATTGACACCCTTGGCAGTAGCGTACAATCCTAGTGGCGTCGGCGACCGCGGTCGGCCAGTAGAAACCTTGTCGGAAGGCGTTCCCCACGAGGGCTCGAGGTGTTGCATGGTGACCGCAAGCCCCCGAGTGTATCTCTTGCAACAGCTCTTGTCCTTCGGCGACAGATATGCATCGTTGGAGAATGCCCGAGGGTCTGCGATGGTAGAGCTCCTTTTCATCACCAAGTAAAACGAACGACTTGGCACGCCGAGCCAGTTGCCGAGCTTCGGCCTTGTCGAGGGGCAGCTCTCCTCGGAGGAGATATTGCAGGTACGGGGTCTGCCAGTCTGGGTCTGGCGCAACCCCATTCCGCTCACCCTCGACGCGCAAGGCCTCACCCTCGGTGGCCGAGGGTACCTCGGGCTCGGCCAAGGTCTCGTCGGGCTCGGGCGCGTCGTCGAGTTTGACAGATGGTTGATATATGTCTCTGGAGAAGATGTTCGGGGGAACCGTCGTCCGCCCCGAGGCTATTTTAGCCAGCTCATCCATAGTCTCGTTGTACCGTCGAGCAACATGGTTGAGTTCCAGCCCGTGGAACTTGTCCTCCAAGCGCCGAACTTCGTCGCAATAGGCCTCCATTTTTTGATCGCTGCAGTGGGAGCTCTTCATGACTTGGTCAATGACGAGCTACGAGTCGCCCCGAGCGTCGAGGTGCCAAACCCCTAGCTCGACGGCGATGCATAGCCCATTAACCAAGGCCTCGTACTCGGCCACGTTGTTTGATGCCGGAAAATGGAGGCGAATCACGTAGCGCATATGTTTCCCGAGGGGTGAGATGAAGAGCAAGCCAGCACCTGCTCTGGTTTTCATCAGCGACCCATTGAAGTACATGGTCCAAAGTTCGGCCTAGATTGGAGCTGTCGACAATTGGGTGTCGACCCATTCAGCCAGGAAGTCCGCCAAGGCTTGAGATTTTATGGCCTTCCGAGGAGCGAATGAAATTGTTTCACCCATGAGTTCCACTACCCACTTTGCTATCCTACCCGAGGCCTCTCGGCACTGGATGATCTCTCCCAGGGGAAGGATGACACCACAGTCACCGGATGAGACTTGAAGTAGTGTCGCAATTTTCGCCGCGTTAGAATTACTGCGTACAGTAGCTTCTGGATTTGTGGGTAGCGGATCTTGGTCTCGGATAGCACCTCGCTGATGAAGTAGACTGGCCTCTGGACGAGCAGTGCATGCCCTTCTTCTCATCTCTCGACTATGATCGCGGCGCTGACCACCTAAGTGGTTGCGGCTACGTAGATCAAGAGGGCTTCTCCCGCAGCGGGGGGCACCAAGATGGGCGCATTAGTAAGGAGCGCCTTTAAGTTTCCGAGGGCTTCTTTGGCCTTGGGGGTCCAAGTGAAGCGATCAGCCTTCCTTAAGAGGCGGTACAAGGGTAATCCTTTCTCACCGAGGCGCGAGATGAAGCGGCTCAGAGCCGCAAGGCATCCCATGACCCTTTGTACTCCTTTCAAATCTTTGATAGGCCCCATGTTGGTGATGACCGCGATTTTCTCTGGGTTGGCCTCTATGCCCCGCTCGGAGACGATGAACCCTAGGAGCATGCCTCGGGGGACTCCAAAGACACACTTCTCGGGATTGAGTTTCACGCCTTTCGCTCTCAGACACTTGAATGTTGTCTCAAGGTCAGAGAGGAGGTCGGAGGCTTTCCTGGTCTTGACAACGATGTCATCGACGTAAGCCTCGACCGTTATGCCGATGTGCTCCCCGAACACGTGGTTCATGCACCTTTGGTATGTTGCACCTGCATTCCTCAAGCCAAATGGCATAGTAGTATAATAATACATGTCAAAAGGTGTGATGAAAGAAGTCGCGAGCTGGTCGGACTCTTTCATCTTGATTTGGTGATAACCTGAATAGGCGTCGAGGAATGACAGGGTTTCGCACCCAGCAGTGGAGTCCACAATTTAATTGATGCGAGGCAGAGGGTAGGGAACCTTCGGACATGCTTTGTTTAGACCAGTGTAGTCTACGCACATCCTCCATTTCCCACATTTTTTCTTTACAAGCACAGGGTTAGCTAACCATTCGGGATGGAATACCTCTTTGATGAACCCTACAGCCATCAGCTTGTGGACCTCCTTGCCTATGGCCCTGCGCTTTTCTTCGTCGAAACGACGCAGGTGCTGCTTCACGGGTCGGGCTCCAGCTCGGATATCCAGTGAGTGCTCGGCGACATCCCTCGGTATGCCGGGCATGTCCGAGGGACTCCACGCAAAAATTTTGGCGTTTGCGCGGAGAAAGTCGACGAGCACTGCTTCCTATTTGGGGTCGAGCTTAGAGCCGATCCTGACTTGCTTGCAGGCGTCGTTGCTGGGGTCGAGGGCGACGGACTTAACCGCCTCAGCCGGTTCGAAGTTGCCGGCGTGGCGCTTCGCATCAGGCACCTCCTTGGAGAGGCACTCTAGGTCAGCGATGAGGGACTCAGACTCGATGATGGCCTCAGCGTACTCCACGCAATCCACGTCGCATTCGTACGCGTGTCGGTACGTGGATCCAACGGTGATGACCCCGTTGGGGCCTGGCATCTTGAGCTTGAGGTATGTGTAGTTGGGGACGACCATGAACTTGGCGAAGCACGGTCTCCCGAGCACCGCGTGGTAGGTCCCTCGGAACCCGACCACCTCGAACGTGAGGGTTTCCCTGCGGAAGTTGGAGGGAGTTCCGAAGCAGATAGGAAAATCAAGTTGCCCAAGGGGCAGGACGCGCTTACTGGGGACGATCCCGTGGAAGGGTGCTGCACCGGCCCGGATCGTGGACAGATCTATCCCCAAGAGCCCTAGGGTCTCGGTGTAGATGATGTTGAGGCTGCTGCCTCTGTCCATGAGGACCTTGGTGAGCCTAGCGTTGCCGATGACCGGGTCGACAACGAGCGGGTACCTTCCTGGGCTCGGTACGCAGTCGGGGTGGTCGTCTTGGTCGAAGGTGATGGGCTTGTCGGACCAGTCTAGGTAGACTGGCGCCGCTACCTTCACCGAGAAGACTTCCCGGCGCTCCTGCTTGCGGTGCCGAGCTGAGGCGTTCACCACTTGCCCACCGTAGATCATGAAGCAGCCGTGGACCTCCGGGAACTCCTCTTCCTTGTCGCCCTCCTTGTTGTTGTTGCCTTGGTCCTTGCCACCTTCCGCCGGGGGCCCGACCCTATGGAAGTAGCGCCAGAGCATGATGCATTCTTCGAGGGTGCGCTTGACGGGACCCTGGTGGTAGGGGCATGACTCCTTGAGCATCTTGTCGAACAAATTGGCCCCTCCGGGAGGCTTCCGTGGGTTCCTGTGCTCGGCAGCAGCGACGAGATCCGCGTCAGCGGCGTCACGCTTTGCTTGTGCCTTCTTCTTGGCCTTCTTCTTCGTGCCACGCTGGGCGGACGCCTCGAGGATGTCTTCCTTCTGCCTTCCCTGAGGCTGCTTGTCCTTCCGTAAGATGGCTTCGACCGCCTCCTGACCAGAGGCGAACTTGGTGGCTGTGTCCATCAATTCGCTCGCCTTGGTGGGAGTCTTGCGCCCTAGTTTGCTCACCAGGTCACGGCAAGTGGTGTCGGCGAGGAACGCCCCGATGACGTCCGAGTCGGTGATGTTGGGCAGCTCGGTGCGCTGCTTCGAAAACCGCTGGATGTATTCTCGCAGGGATTCCCCTGGCTGCTGGCGGTAGCTTCGGAGATCCCAGGAGTTCCCAGGGCGTACGTACGTACCCTGAAAGTTTCCAGCGAAGGCCTTGACCAGGTCATCCCAGTTGGAGATCTGTGCGGGAGGCAGATGCTCCAGCCAGGCCCAGGCAGCGTTGGAGAGGAACAGGGGGAGGTTGCGGATGATGAGGTTGTCGTCGTCCATTCCTCCCAGCTAGCATGCCAGCCGATAGTCTGCAAGCCACAAATCCGGCCTTGTTTCCCCTGAGTACTTGGTGATGGTAGTTGGGGCCCGGAACCGGGCCAGGAACGACGCCCGTCGTATGGCCCGGCTGAAGGCTCGTGGACCTGGTGGTTCGGGCGAGGGACTTCGATCCTCCTCACTGTCGTAGCGTCCTCCACGCCTGGGGTGGTAGCCTCGGCGCACCTTCTCTTCGAGGCGGGCTCGACGGTCGCGATGGTGTTGCTCGTCGCCGAGGCGATCCGGGGCTGCAGGCGTCCCGTCCCGCGTGCGCCCGGTGCGGACCGAGGCCTCCCACATGAGTCGGGAAGTCGTCGCGCGATGCTCCGGGGGGCACCCTTGCCTTCAGGAGGCAGAGATTTCGGCCCGTCGGACCGCGACATCCTCCAGGAGATTCTTGAGTTCTCCCTGGATACGCCGCCCCTCAGGGGTGGATGGCTCCGACATTGCTCGGAGTAGCATTACTGCTGCAGCTAGATTCTGGCCGACCCCGCTGGAGGCCGGGGGCAGCCTTGCCCTGGCATCGTCAATGATACGGCGTTGGACGTCCCGGGCCCGATGACGCGCTTCTCCGGCGAGTGCTCGGCCTGCCCACTCCTGTTTGATGTTTTGCCGGAGCTGCACAAGTTGCCCTGCTTCCTCGTCGAGCTTGGCCTGCATCTCGCGGATTTGCTCGAGCTGTGTGTCCTGACCCCCCGCAGGAACTAGGACCACAACTAGGTCCCGCGGGATGTCAACGCGAGGCGCAGGCCTAGGGGGATCGTCATGCTCCGGCATACCGAGGTGGTTGCCTTCGTCGCGATCCCCCAGATCAAAGTGGAAAGATTCACGACTTGGACCACAACCCTCGTCGTCAAGGCTGTGGCCATCGTCGGAGCAACCAGAGAGGCAGTAGTCACATGCGGTCATGAAGTCTCGCATGGCACTGGGATCATGGAGCCCGGAGAAATCCCAACCGGAGTCGGGGTCGTCTTCTTCCTCAGAACCCGGGGGCTCGTAGGTTGAGACGGCCGTCAGTCGGTCCCAGGATGACCACATATGGTACCCCGGAAGGTTAGGATATGCCTTTACGAAAGCGCTTACCGAAGCGGGGTCGCCTAGTGGATCGAAGCTGAATCTAAAAGGGACAGGGTGGAAAACGGACGGTACCTCTTGATCGATGGATGGTGGTGAAGTCACGTCGGGGACGAAATGCACCATCATCTCAGGTACGAGGCTAACGCCCAGCAAGTCCTTCGCGAGAGTGCTGGCGTCATCAGTCCGCTTGGGGTTGGCACGTTGCGGGGAAACGACATCCGTCGTTGTCTCAGGTGCGAGGACAACGCCCGACATGTCCCCCGCTGGGGTGCCGGCGTCGTCGACTCACTCTGGACCGATAGCCGATGAGGTGCCGCCTCCTGCCTAGCCACGGTTGCCCCGTCTCCTCCTCTTGCGGCAAGGAGGGTGGCGGGGCAAACCCGAATGCTGCTCTTCCGCCACGGGGGGAAGACGTCGTCGAGTTCGCCGCCGCCGGGCGAGCTGACGACCATCGTTGTTGTCGTGCTGCAAGGGGAGGAGTACCATGTCGTAGCTGCCGTCGCAGGACATGAACTCGAGACTCCCGAAGCGGAGCACCGTCCCGGGCTGAAGAGGTTGCTGAGGACTACCCATCTAGAACTCAACGGGAAGATGTTCGTTAACACGCAGCATGCCCCTACCTGGCGCGCCAACTGTCGGCGTTTCGGACCCGGGGGACCCTCAACCGAGCCGACCAGTGAATTTATCTCAATGCCCAAAACCACATATAACACTAGCAAGTACTACCCAAAAAGTTCAGTGGTAAACAAGGCATAAAGATAGACAAACTAGGGTAACCTATTAGGTCCCATCAAAATTAACCTATGCAGATCATTATGATTAATTAGAACATGAGTGGGTAAAAGAAGTGATCAAGGGCACAACTTGCCTGGGACTTGAGATACCAGGTACCAGGATGATCTTCAGGTGACTCGTGACCTCGCTCTAAACGTAGTAATACAAACAAACATTGTATAGGCAAAATTAACATTACACCAAACATATATGCAAAATACATATTAATAATCTACATATTGAAATAAGATCACAGGAATAGGAATTATAAATTTTGGAGTTATAGATTTGAAGGTATGGATTTCTAAAGATTCTATGTGCTTTGTACAAGATTAATTAGGATAACAATTTTATTGTGGCTCTCATGTCAAAACAGTGACACTAAATGATAAACAATAATATTATAAAATTATAGAAATTGGAATGGACTTATTTGGACTTAATATGAATTTTATATGAATTAAACAAGTTCCCATAATTAATTTTGTGTTAAAAATCATTTCTTAAATGAGTTTCTCTGTTTTCCTAGAGGCCTGGACTGCGCATCAATTTCTGGAAAATACAGGGTTCCTGGGGTAAGATTGCCTAAGACACAGAGCTATCCCGCGGGGGATGGTGGGTTCAATTAAAAGAAGTCCGAGGGCTCTTAAGTAAAACTTCCCGGCCGAAAGGGTACGCGACGATATCCACCGTCCGATCAGGCTCCCACGCTCCAGATTAAATTAGGGCACACGGGAACCGGTACGGAATGTCCCCCGCAGGATCACCCGTCAACGGTGGCGATTTAAAATCCTACTATCAAATTCTATCCGCACATCTCCTGATCTAGGGTCCCCAATTTACTCCCGCCACATCTGATCGCGCACCATCCATCAGCAAACGGACGGCCCACATACGATCCGGTCGAATCGTTATCGCCCGCCTAATCTCCACCCTTCATCCTGGATCCGATGGCACTCCAGCTTCTCCTTCCTCCCGGTGTTCTTCCATGGCGGGGCATCCCTACCCCACGGCGGCGCACAAAACCGGCGACCAGAACGACACCCTGGAGCCCCAACAGCTACCCCGGATGGTGCTACGTGTATTCGAGACATAGACGAGACTGTGGAAGCAGTTCTTACCAAGCTTGGCGGCGCGGAATTCCCTGGCCACGGTGAAGGCGGATCTGCGGCGGAGCGTAGGTCGATGGCGAGAAATTGCAGCGCCGCAGAGAACTCCCACTCACTTCCTCCACTATGAGACGTCTTAGCTTGATCACATGAAGCTCCGATCTTGCCCTGAGGGCCGCCGACGGCTGTGAACCGCGGAATCGACCGCCGACGTGCACGGCGGCGTCGTGCGGCAAACTGCGGCGTGGGAGCTGAGCCAATCGCTCGGTGGAGAAGTAAGGGAAGGCGTCAATGGGTCCGGCTTTTATCCTCCCGTTCCCAGCAACAAACCTGACGCAAGGTGCCCGCCATTATCGCGCTCGGTTGAGATCGTGCAGGAATCGGTCGTGTTTGTTGTGTGGCGTGGATAGGGGATAGGAACGAGCCTGATGCATGCGGTCCATGCAGCAGAGACACACGCGGCGCGCAGGACGACCGAGGGACTGGACACGCGGGCCCACCGGTCAGTATTTGTTCACGCGCGAGCAGAGATTGACTGGGTGGTCCCACATGTAAGTGAAATGGTGGAACATGGAGGAAAGCCGGCACGCGCGAATGAGTGGCTGACGGGGATGGCCCACACGTCAGCGCCACAGCAGGGATGGGCCGAGTGCGCGTTTTAGTGATTGTTGGGCCAAAAGTGTAGTTAGGGGCCCAATTAAGTTTCCTTCTCCTTTTCTTTATATTTTCTTTTCTTCTCTCTTCCATTTCAAATTTAAATCTCAAATTTGAATTCCACTCAATCTGTCACTTTCAACTCATCTTTATCAGTACCAGTTGATCCTACTATTATGGCGGAATTTTATTTATTTATTTATTCTATTTAGTATTTTCTCCTCTTTTCTTTGTAAATTCCCATTTCTAAATATTCAAGTTAGTCATTTAATCCACAATTTGGATTATTAATTTATTTCCATTAATGTGACTACTATTATTATTAAATACAAATAAAAGCCAACATGGTGCTCAAATTAGTGATGTGTCATTTGTTAATTATTTACTTTTAAATGTGGTGTTCGCATGTGTTAATGAGTGGTAGCCACACTTAAAGGGATAAATCACTATTTTCATTATTTACCATTTGGGTACTACAAATCCTACCCCCCTTAACAAAAATCTCATCCTCGAGATTTGTAAGAGAAGGGAAATAGAATGATCGGTTTGTAATTCAACTTTTAGTCTATAATTGTTTCTAAAATCCAGAGTCTCATCATTTTTATAGTCAATAGTGGATGATTAGGAAAGCACAGATATCCATCTACTTATTGTTATAAGCTGGACAAGTTTGAGGTAAGAAAGATTATGGCAAGGAAAAGACTTCATTCGAAAGGTTTAAATCTTGATTCATCTCGAGATTCGCTTTGACTGTTATATCCTTCCTTGTCGAGGTTGATCTCCTCCTTCTTGCTCTTTGGTGTCTCTATCCGAGTTTGGGCCAGGAGGTGAAGATAGATCTGTATGTAACACGTAGGTAGAGCAGCTGGTTTAGTAGATGGCTATGAGTTTAATGAGGTTAGTCAGAATCTGGTTTGGTCGTTTGCTTCTAGACGGGTCGGATAGGTTATGTAACCTATCATGTAGGTCAAGTTGTTGGGTATGGCCGAGTTGATCTAAGTCACCAATTTAGGCGTAAGTGAATTAGAAGTATGGCCTTATCCTTTCTACCAGCATTAAGTAACTCACACTAGATTAGACCATATTAAATTAGATATGATCTAGATTAGGCTAGTTTAAGTTAGATAGATTTATCAGGGTAGGATATATCTTGTTAGGATATGTTAGAATCTTTTGAGGTAAATTAGATCTATTAGTATGACAAAATCTTTTCAAGGTAAGATGAATTTATTAAGGCAAGAGAGTATCTTTTAAGATAAGATGAATCTATTAAGATAAGAGAGAATCTTGTAAGATAAGATGGATCTATTAAGATAAGAGAGTGTCTTTTAAGATAAGAGGGACTTCTATGAAATAGATACCTTTTAGTGGGGGATAATCTAAGTTGTTTAGTTATCTTATGAAGTCTATTTATGCCTATACGTATATGCAGATGTAATTGTGGACATTACTCCACAACTAATCACACTCAATCAAAGATGCAAATCAAACAAGTATCATAAGAACAAACACTCAAGCGTATAGATACCTATAAAAATAGTTTGTTTTTGTTCCTAGGAGTAGGTCTCCTATTTCTAAAGGTCTCTTTAGGCACAGGATTTCAAAGTGTGAAATCCACATTTGTCTTTAGAAGGGAAAAGATAAGAATAATTAGAGTACAGCGGAAATAGATGAGAAAAGATTAAGATAAGTTTAGAAAAGAATCTGAGTAGCAAAGGCAAGAAAGTATTGGTTGTCCAGTTCTATCTAGGTTTCGTCCTACAGTCAACATTCCTCTGATACCACTTCTGTCACACCCGGATTTTAGGGGTCCAAAACCCGGGTGCGAACATAAACACCAGGTGTGCTGGGACCAAGTCTCACACATATGATGCATAGTGGCACAGGATCGAATGTCACATCTTTACTATAAAACAGGAGTTCTATACAAAATAAATAATTACATTATAAGGAGACAACGGTCCAGCAACCCAAAGTTGACTGGGAGACGACGACCTAGATCTCTCACGAACTCGCCACAGCATCCTCCATGCGCCTCATCCTGCGGTACCTGTTCTTGACCTGTGGGGGGGTGTGAGACAGCAAGAGTGAGCTCACATACGTTCATCGCTCAACAAGTTGTGGGGAATAATGTGCATGAACTCGCCAAAGGTGGGAGCTCACATGAAGTGTAAGACTTACCAAAGAGGATGGTTAGAGCTGAGCATTGCTTTTAAAGTTGGTCAAAATTTTATTAGCAGTTACTAAGTATAAGTAAATACCAACCCAATTAAGTAGTAGAACAAAAGTAACATCACCACCTGCGATGCAATGCATATAACAAATTGAATTTAGTTCCATAAATTAATCATCAGAGAGTCCTGAGCTGCTCATGACCGTGAGCTCGGCTAGTATACCAGTTTTACACTCTACAGAGGTTGTACCCTTTACCCACAAGTCATGTTACCCATCTGCCAAGGGATCGCGACTTCCCATACACCTCTACCGAGGAGGCGAGGCAGGGTAACACTACGAGGCCTTTACAAAGTTCCACTAGCTTCAGAAAACCCGCTACAGTTTATAGGAAGCTCCAATGCAGGGTTCTTGCCTGACCGCCATCGCAGCAAAATCAACCAAGGACCTCCCTACACTGACCACTCCCCTACTGCCCTTGCCCCTTTCGGGTAAGGTAGTCCTCCACTAGCTTTCCTAATTAATCAGCCAAGGGCGTCCATAAACCCTTGTGGTGGCACGTGTTTCTCAAGTTAAGCTCTATGTTCCAATTAACATTAATGATCTTTGACATGAACAGTAAATAACAACGGATAACAAAAGTATAATCATGAATAATGTGTATCTCAATGCCCAAAACCACATATAACACTAGCAAGTACTACCCAAAAAGTTCAGTGGTAAACAAGGCATAAAGATAGACAAACTAGGGTAACCTATTAGGTCCCATCAAAATTAACCTATGCAGATCATTATGATTAATTAGAACATGAGTGGGTAAAAGAAGTGATCAAGGGCACAACTTGCCTGGGACTTGAGATACCAGGTACCAGGATGATCTTCAGGTGACTCGTGACCTCGCTCTAAACGTAGTAATACAAACAAACATTGTATAGGCAAAATTAACATTACACCAAACATATATGCAAAATACATATTAATAATCTACATATTGAAATAAGATCACAGGAACAGGAATTATAAATTTTGGAGTTATAGATTTTAAGTTATGGATTTATAAAGATTCTATGTGCTTTGTACAAGATTAATTAGGATAACAATTTTATTGTGGCTCTCATGTCAAAACAGTGACACTAAATGATAAACAATAATATTATAAAATTATAGAAATTGGAATGGACTTATTTGGACTTAATATGAATTTTATATGAATTAAACAAGTTCCCATAATTAATTTTGTGTTAAAAATCATTTCTTAAATGAGTTTCTCTGTTTTCCTAGAGGCCTGGACTGCGCATCAATTTCAGGAAAATACAGGGTTCCTGGGGTAAGATTGCCTAAGACACAGAGCTATCCCGCGGGGGATGGCGGGTTCAATTAAAAGAAGTCCGAGGGCTCTTAAGTAAAACTTCCCGGCCGAAAGGGTACGCGACGATATCCACCGTCCGATCAGGCTCTCACGCTCCAGATTAAATTAGGGCACACGGGAACCGGTACAGAATGTCCCCCGCAGGATCACCCGTCAACGGTGGCGATTTAAAATCCTACTATCAAATTCTATCCACACATCTCCTGATCTAGGGTCCCCAATTTACTCCCGCCACATCTGATCGCGCACCATCCATCAGCAAACGGACGGCCCACATACGATCCGGTCGAATCGTTATCGCCCGCCTAATCTCCACCCTTCATCCTGGATCCGATGGCACTCCAGCTTCTCCTTCCTCCCGGTGTTCTTCCATGGCGGGGCATCCCTACCCCACGGCGGCGCACAAAACCGGCGACCAGAACGACGCCCTGGAGCCCCAACAGCTACCCCGGATGGTGCTACGTGTATTCGAGACATAGACGAGACTGTGGAAGCAGTTCTTACCAAGCTTGGCGGCGCGGAATTCCCTGGCCACGGTGAAGGCGGATCTGCGGCGGAGCGTAGGTCGATGGCGAGAAATTGCAGCGCCGCAGAGAACTCCCACTCACTTCCTCCACTATGAGACGTCTTAGCTTGATCACATGAAGCTCCGATCTTGCCCTGAGGGCCGCCGACGGCTGTGAACCGCGGAATCGACCCCCGACGTGCACGGCGGCGTCGTGCGGCAAACTGCGGCGTGGGAGCTGAGCCAATCGCTCGGTGGAGAAGTAAGGGAAGGCGTCAACAGGTCCGACTTTTATCCTCCCGTTCCCAGCAACAAACCTGACGCAAGGTGCCCGCCATTATCGCGCTCGGTTGAGATCGCGCAGGAATCGGTCGTGTTTGTTGTGTGGCGTGGATAGGGGATAGGAACGAGCCTGATGCATGCGGTCCATGCAGCAGAGACACACGCAGCGTGCAGGACGACCGAGGGACTGGACACGCGGGCCCACCGGTCAGTATTTGTTCACGCGCGAGCAGAGATTGACTGGGTGGTCCCACATGTAAGTGAAATGGTGGAACATGGAGGAAAGCCGGCACACGCGAATGAGTGGCTGACGGGGATGGCCCACACGTCAGCGCCACAGCAGGGATGGGCCGAGTGCGCGTTTTAGTGATTGTTGGGCCAAAAGTGTATTCAGGGGCCCAATTAAGTTTCCTTCTCCTTTTCTTTATATTTTCTTTTCTTCTCTCTTCCATTTCAAATTTAAATCTCAAATTTGAATTCCACTCAATCTGTCACTTTCAACTCATCTTTAACAGTACCAGTTGATCCTACTATTATGGCGGAATTTTATTTATTTATTTATTCTGTTTAGTATTTTCTCCTCTTTTCTTTGTAAATTCCCATTTCTAAATATTCAAGTTAGTCATTTAATCCACAATTTGGATTATTAATTTATTTCCATTAATGTGACTACTATTATTATTAAATACAAATAAAAGCCAACATGGTGCTCAAATTAGTGATGTGTCATTTGTTAATTATTTACTTTTAAATGTGGTGTTCGCATGTGTTAATGAGTGGTAGCCACACTTAAAGGGATAAATCACTATTTTCATTATTTACCATTTGGGTACTACATGACGTCTCCTTGCTTCCGTAGGGGCTAAGAACCACCAACGTCATGGACGCACACGGGGAACCATCATTACCTGTTACCGGGGTGAGCCAGATGGGACGCTGGTCTTGTTCCCTCGTAGCCTGAGCTAGCTAGGGGTAGGGTAATGATGTATCCCCTGTGGCGCGGTCGGTCCGAGCCCAAGGTCGGGCGAGGCGTAGACTTCTCCTGAGGCCGAGGCTAGGGTCGGGCGAGGACGTGATTCCTCCCGAGGCTGAGGCTGAGGCAGAGTCTTGGGGTCGGGCGAGGCAGAGACCTCCTCCCGAGGACGAGGCCAAAGGTCGGGCGAGGCGGAGCTCTCTATTGCGCCAGAGGCTGAACTCGGCTGTTGTCAGCCTTACCCGGGTGGTTGGCACAGCAGTCGGAGCGAGGCGAGTGGTGCTGTTTTCCTATCAGATCGGTCAGTGAAGGGGTGAAGTGACTGCGGTCACTTCAACCTTGCCGACTACGGCGCGTGTGTCAGGATAAGGTGTCAGGCGATCTTCACATTGAATGCGCCTGCGATACGGTCGGTTGGTGAGGTGATTTGGCCAAGGTTGCTTCACAACGAAGCCTGCCCGAGCTAGGCTTCGAGCGAGCCGAGGGTGCACCCACTGCCTGAGGAGGCCCTCGGGCGAGGCGTGAATTTGTCTGGGACTACGGTTCCTGCCCGAGGCTGGGCTCGGGTGAGATCGCGTCCCTTGGGTAGACGAAGCCTTGACTTAAACCGCGCCCATCAGTTTTTGTGGTTTTGTTCTGAGGGTGTTTACCAGCCGTGTTTAGGAGTGTTGGGGGTACCCCTAATTACGGTACCCGACACATATGGACTAACTAGTTTGGCTAGATATGATTTATCTCAGGTGCATACGGTTCAACACAAACCAAGAAAAAGTTCAGTTAGGGGACACAATTTATTTGGAGCAAAAGGACTTGAGTGTGCTAAAATTTAGCGCACCAGACACTGTTCGGTGCACCAGGGCTGTACAACTCCGAACCAGCCACTCTGGCGAATTCCAGGGCAGCCTCCGCTATAATTCACCGGACTGTCCGGTGAGCCAGCAGAGTAACGGCTCCCTGCACACCAACGGTCGACTACAGAAGCTACAGTGCACTATAGTGCCACGACAGAAATCAGAGCGTAGAAATTAGAGGGCACGGACTGTCCAATGCAGCAAGACGACAAGCGTCTCCAACGGTCAACTACTCCAAACTCTAACCGTTGCGCTGACGTGGCGCGCACCGGACAGTGCACAATGACTGTCTGGTGATGCACCGAACTGTCCGGTGCGCCCATCGCCAGCAGCCTTTACCAACGGCTAAGAAGTGGTTGGGGGCTATAAATACCCCCAACCAGCTCATCCATTGGCATCCAAGTTTTCTGAAGATCACATTCAATACAAGAGCTATAGCATTCACTCCAAGACACAATCGCAAAGATCAAATCCTTTCCAAGTCCCAGATTCATCTCAACCACTTAGTGACTTGAGAGAGAGAGAGAGTTTTTGTGTTCATTTGCACTCTTGTTGCTTGGATTGCCTTTCTTCCTTCCTCACTCTTTTTCTAAGTGATTGTAAAGCAAAGCAAGAGACACCAAGTGTGTGGTGGTCCTTGCGGGGTCTTAGTGACTCGTGTGATTAAGGAGAAGGCTCACTCGGTCTAAGTAACCATTTGAGAGAGAGGGAAAGGCTTGAAATAGACCCGGCCTTTGTGGCCTCCTCAACGGGGACTAGGTTCTTTGGAACCAAACCTTGGTAAAACAAATCACCGTGTCTACTCGCTTTTATTCTCGCTTGATTTGTTTGCCCTCTTTTCTCTCTCTAATGTTTCCTTTCTAGTATTGATTTGAGTTCGCTCACATATGTCATCTGCATCCTTTGAGCAACTCTTAGCAAGAGAAACAATCTTTCGGACTTGGATTTAATTCTAACGCTAACACTGGCCTTTAGTGTGTGTTTAAGTTTATAAATTTCAGGTTTCGCCTATTCACCCTCCTCTAGGCGACTTTCAATTGGTATCAGAGCCATTGTTTCATTAAGAGCCTAACCAACTCGAAGTGATGTCTGGAGATCACACCAAGAGGGAGATCATGACCGGCGAAAAGCCCACAGGCTTGGGGAGGACTCTCTCAAGGGAATATGGCAATAAGTATGAGGACTCCTCTTCCTCCATCAAGTCACATCGAAGAGGTGACAAGAAGAAGATGAAGAAGGTGGTCTACTACGAGACCGACTCTTCGTCACCCTCCACCTCCAGCACCGAATCATCCACCACTTCTAAGCGCCATGAGCGCAAGAAGTATAGTAAGATGCCCCTACTCTATCCCCGTATTTCAAAGCGCGCTTCATTACTTTTCGTACCCATAGGCAAACCACCATATTTTGATGGCGAAGATTATTGCATGTGGAGTGATAAAATGAGGCATCATCTAACCTCACTCCACGAAAGTATTTGGGATATTGTTGAGTTTGGAACGCAGGTACTAAAGGTGGGGGACGAGGACTACGACTCGGATGAGGCCGCCCAAATTAGGCACTTCAACTCCCAAGCAACTTCTATACTCCTTGCCTCCTTGTGTCGAGAGGAGTATAATAAGGTGCAAGGGTTGAAGAACACCAAAGAAATTTGGGACGTCCTCAAAACCGCGCATGAAGGGGACGAGGTGACCAAGATCACCTAGCGCGAAACGATCGAGGGAGAGCTCGATCGATTCGTCCTCAACAAAAAGGAAGAGCCGCAAGCTATGTACAACCGGCTCAAGACGATGGTCAACCAAGTGCGCAACCTCGGGAGCACAAAATGGGATGACCATGAAATGGTCAAGGTTATTCTTAGATCCCTCGTATTTCGTAATCCTACTCAAGTTCAATTAATATGTGGGGATCCTAGATATAAACAGATGTCTTCCGAGGAGGTAATTGGCAAGTTTGTGAGCTTTGAACTTAAGATCAAAGACTCCATAACATATTGTCAACTTGGAGCAAGGTGCCACCTCTACACCCGAGATGCAACCTGTTGCATTCAAAGCAACAGAAGAAAAGAATGAGGAGTCTACACCAAGTAGGCTTCCAATCGATGCCTCCAAGCTCGACAATGAGGAGATGGCGCTCATCATCAAGAGCTTTCGCCAAATCCTCAAGCAAAGGAGGGGGAAGGACCACAAGCCCCGCTCCAAAAGGGTGTGGTACCAGTGTGGTAAGTCCGATCATTTCATTGCAAAATGTCCATATACAAGTGAAACTGACAGGGACGACGACAAGAAGGGGAAGAAGAAAATGGAAAAGAAGTACTACAAGAAGAAGGGCGGCGAGGCACACATGGGGCGTGAATGGGACTTCGACGAGAGCTTCACTGATTCCTCCTCCGACGAGGACGCTGCCATCATCGCCGTCAACAAGGGCATCCTCTTCCCCAACGTCGGCCACAAGTGTCTCATGGCTATGGACGACAAAAAGAAGAAGGTACACTCTAGAGCCACACCCAAATATACTACATCTAGTGATGATGAAGATGATTTAATTTCTCTCTTTGCCAACCTTAACATGGAACAAAATAAATAAATTAAATGAATTGATTGAGACCATTAACGAGAAGGATGATCTCTTGGAATACCAAGAGGACTTGCTCATTAAGGAAAAATAAAAAGTTTGTTAAGTTGAAAAATGCTTATGCTTTAGAAGTAGAAAAATGTGAAAATCTGTCTAAGGAGCTTAGCATGTGCCATGATCCAATCTCAAGTCTTAGAACTGAAAATGATAATTTAGTTTCTAAGATTGAAAAATTGAATGCTTGCAGTGATTCAATTTCCTATCTTAGAGATGAGAATATTAGATTAAATGCTAAGATAGAAGAATTGAATGTCTGCAAACCATCTACATCTACTGTTCATCATGTTACTTTTTGTACTAGATGTAGAAATGTTACTATTGAAGCTATGGATGATCACCTTGCCATAATTAAACAACAAAATGATCACATAACTAAATTAACTGCTAAAATTGCTGAGCATGAACTTGAAAATGAAAATTTTAAATTTTCTAGAAGCATGCTCTATAATGGGAGATGCCCTGGCATTAAGGATGGCATTGTGTTCCAATAAGGGAGCCAAAGCAATGTCAAGCTTAATGCCCCCAAAAGATTGTCTAATTTTGTTAAGGGTAAGGCTACCATAGTTCAGGATAGTGAGGGCTGCATTTTATATCCTGCAAACTATCATGAGCACAAAATTAGGAAAATTCATGCTAGGAAACCTCATCATATTTCTCATCATACATTTATGTATAAAAATGAGGCCTCTAGTTCTAGGCATACCACTAATGTTAAAATGCCTAAGAAGAAAATTCCTAATGCATCAATGAGCATAATGTTTCATTTAAGACTTTTGATGCTTCTTATGTGCTAACAAACAAATCAGGCGAAGTAGTTGCCAAATATGTTGGGGGTAAACACAAGAGTCCAAAGACTTGTGTTTGGGTACCCAAGGTGCTTGTTTCTAATGTGAAAGGACCCAAGATCATTTGGGTACCTAAGAACAAGGCCTAAACTTGTTTTGTAGGTTTATGCATGTGACAGAACCTCCCAAGTCATTAGGCCCACCTACAGTTATCCTTGTCCAACGGACCTCATACAACCCTGTAGGTGCCCCTGAATCACTTGACAAGTTCGGTATCTGCTTTTCTTACCTTTCCCAAGAGCGTTTCACCCGTCACGCAGACATTACAAATCATCGGAGATACGAAAATGCGGAAGCGATTACATGAACTTACCTTTATTTTAAAAGTAAGACTAAGTTATATATTACAGACCAGAATATAACCTACGAGTGCATAGTATTATTATTACACACCAAGGGAGACAAAAACTCCTCCCGATAAGTATCAAACAAAAAGTTCTTATGGAGGATCCTTTCCTCCCGCAGCTTTACTCCTGGGGTTCTTCCTTCGGTACCACCTTAGAACAGAAGCAACAAAAGTTGGTTGCTTCCTCACCTAAAAACAACGGGGAATAAAACCCTGAGTATGGAATTACTCAGCAAGTCTTACCCGACTAAAGAAAAGACTCTCAAGGGTATGCTGGTTATAAGGGAGTCAAGGTAAGGTTTCTCAATGATCAAAGACTCTGTTTTGCAGAAATGCTTACTAAAAGTGGATCCTTAAAAATCCAGTTTTATTTGTCAAGTTAAGTAAAATTACCTATAACTAGAGTTCTTTCTACCCTAGTTCAATCACTTGACCTGCACTAGCCAATTTCTTAACAATCCCTTCATCTTTACTGGACTTCTACGTATAGGTCAGTGACCAAGTCTTCATAACCACGAAGGTATGGCAATCCGAATCGATTATACTCAGCTGAGGATCTCCAATCACACGACATATGTAGCACTTAACCCTTGCATATGTCAACCCGCCACCAGGGTTCTTAAGACCAGATCAGGTTCACGCCAACCGAGAGCACAAATACACCACCGTCCAGCCTCTTGCCACGGAGGGTACACGCTACTCTCGCCATCTCTCCACTCCAATTGCGTGGTATCTTATTCTGGCCTTAGTCTGCCCGAGGCAAAGCTTACCCATGACGAGGCATGTGACCAGTTAAAGGGTCCTCGGTCAGCAAACCTACATCGAGATGGTCCTTAATCGACTCAGACGGAGACACTACACCGAGACTCCTTTCTCGTGCAAGTCACCCGCTCAGTCTTAGCTTAATTATTTTAAACCCAAAGTTTGGTACCTGGTAGAGGTACATCTTTTCCGATGTTGAACCCATCACGACCATGATGGATCCACCATCAAGTTTTATTTTCAAAAACATCCCACCCACCTTTGCCACATCATCTTTTGTAAAAACAAAACATTTTGTTTTTCTAAAGCAGGGCTAAGCATCAAAAATCTTTTGTAAAACGGGTGATCAAGGAAGGTAATCAAATTCAAGGAAGGTAATGCAGGAATTGTTTTAGCAATCAACTCCTATCACCTAATGCATCAAGCAAGTGAAAAAGATTTTTAAAACACAAGGAGGTGGCAAATGCACCGGGGCTTGCCTTCATTTATAGGTGAGTCAGGCTCGGATCCGCAGATGTCAAAATAAAAACAATTTCCTGCCTGATGTTCCGCAGGTGGTGGTGGTGAGGTCTTCCCTTCTTCTACTTCAACTTCTTTCTCGTTTTCTAAATATAACCATATATATAAGAATGAATGCCAGGCAAGAATAGTAGAAGTTTATTTCTAATGTCTTGAATACAACTTTCCTTCACGGTTTTCCGGAAACTAGGGTTTCCGGAGTTAGTAAAGGAATTCAAAGGGCAGGGGGTAGGGTTTTGGGCTCTAAGTATCAAACAAGGTCCAAATCATACCAAATTCTACCCAAGGCTTCTAAATAATGTTTTGAGCTCATATAAAAAGTTTGGGGATTTTAGGAATTATTATCTATTTTCTAAAAATCCAGAACCAATGTTTTAAGCTATTTTAAATGCTCCAAAATTTCCTATTTGACCTAAAATTCCTAAAACTATTTTTATTAAATACTATGGAAAATTAGGAGTCTAGGAAAATTGGTTTGACATTTTTAGGATTTTCCTACAATTTTCTACAAATTTCCAAAGTTTCACTAAAAAAGAAAAGGGAAAAGCTTAAACAGTGCTGGGCCGAATTCAATCCAGGCGGCCCAAGTCCAGGGAAAATTGCGCACGCCCGCGCCCGCGCTGCGGTCTTTGCAGAAAGGCCCTCGGCGTTCTGGATAACCCGAAGTGGGTGCTTTCACTGTTACTTTGAGTCACTGCCAGTTTGCAAAAAGAACCTCCACGTTCTATTCCTTTACACGTTGAGGTCCCCGACGCCGACGAGCGCGGCAGAGCTCCGACGAGGTCGTAGACCGGCCGAATGGGGCAAGGACTGGCGCTCCCGAGTGGCAGACACCGAATTGAACCTCGCCCTCACATTTTCCCCAACCTAATTTCAAGAATGTCGACCTAGTTTGCTCTGGCCGCAGTGACCGTGGACCATGCAGACAGATGCACACGTTCCCGGCGATTGGTGGCGGTCTAGTTCAATCAAAGGGGTCGAAGAGTTTGAGGAGGATCTAATAATGCTAGAACAAGCGATCAAGGCGCTGGAACTGACCTGGAATAGGCCGACCGCGGTGAGGTGTTCTTGCGGCGTGTTCGAACCGATTTGGGGGAAGTTAGAAATTGGAGCTCACTGGTGATCAACCGAGGACAATACTTGGTGGCTGGGTGCGTGATGACCCTACGGAGCTCTGGGAGGCTTCAATTTATAGAGCGCAACAGCGGTGGCACTCAATTTGGCTGAGAAGTGCTGGCGGCCGGAGAGGGGGAGGATTACTGGCGCAGTGGATTCGTGGCAACAACCATGGCAGTCATTCCGGCGATCAACGGAGAGTCACAATGGTTCACGGCGATGCGGTGGAGGTACTCAGGCATGTGGCACAAGGCTGGAAGGTGGCGGTCACCGGCGTGCTTATCGGGTTCCACCGCGACGAGCTCTGTACTGTGGTCGGATTTGTTTACTGGCCAGACTTATCCACGGCGAGGACCCTTACTCAATCCCAAGCGCTATCCACATGTCCCGAGCATGAATCGCTGCGACGACGGCACGAATCGCGCGCAGCCCATAGGCGGCGAGGGCTGAGATGTTGATCTGATCTTATTCAGATCACTGTACCATGGGAACCCGGACAGAGCGCCTGACAGACGAAGTTTAGAGCAGATTTTCTCCTAATTCTTTGTGACAACATACCCAAGGCTCTGTATCAAAGTTGTAGACTTATAAACCATCTTCATCTTTGTCATAGTGTTCCTAGTCAGATTCTCACTGGATTATGCTTAATTCCTAGCCCAAAGATGGTTCGGTTACACTGTTAGTCTGATTTTCAGACCCCAATGGCCTAACAGCTCGACTTTGAGTGTGTTTTTCTTCCATTTCTTCATAACAACTATGCTTACACTCTTAAGCAAAGTTATTCTCCTTTGATAGGTCTACAAAATTGATGTGGTGACTTAGGGCAAAATCCCTTTTGTTTGAAAGTTACAAGGTCACAAAGATGAGCACATTACACTGAAATTCAGACTTAGTCAAAAGAGTTCAAATGTGGCTCTTTTGCAATTAAGTCCAAAACTCAGGGTTCAAGTTGCAAATCTTCATAAATGTGAACCAAATGACTTTATATGCCTTAACATCATAGTTTTCACACTTTAGTCCAAAAGTGCACTAATTTTGCACTTAACCCCTTAGGGTTTAGGTTTAGGGTTTTCCAGGGTTCCAATTAGGGTTTCTGGTATCTCAGGGGTGTAAATGTAATGCAGGTCCATTCTTAGGAACATTTTATGACCATTTCACTGAAGCTTTAGGGTTTTCTGCATTTGGGTGTTGTTTTACCCCTCAGAACCATATTTAGGGTTAAGTACCCTACACCAGGGTTCTATTTGCAAAATGTCATAACAATACAACTTTTTTTTGAATTTTTTGCCTAGTGAATGCATTCTAGGTGTATCAAATATATGAAATGCTAATGCTTATGATGTTATGCTCAAGTTTTAGTAACAGTAACACCAGGGGTGTTACATCCTTCCCCCCATAAAAGAATCTCGTCCTGAGATTAAAAGTCCTAGGGTAAGTAATGGAAAAGGAAACACGACATGTATTTATTTCCTTATTCTTGGTACAAGGCAGGGGTGGTTTGGGGCTCACTCCTTTATTACAATGATTGTATACACTTTACAAATTACATGAGGCTAAAAAGCCTGGGAAATTCTTGTCTAAAAAGTCTTGAGTTTCCCATGTAGCCTCATCTTCGGAATGTTGGTTCCACTGTATCTTGTAAAATTTGAGAGATTTCCTTCGGGTAATTCTGTCCTTTTGATCCAAGACTCGAATATGGTGCTCAAAATATGTCAAGTCTGGTTCTAGGGCAATATCCGTTACTTCAATGGTTCGATCGGGAACCCGAAGACACTTTTTCAACTGAGACACGTGGAACACATTATGTACGGCAGACAAGGTTTCGGGTAGTTGAAGTCAGTATGCCACTGGACCACATTGCTCAAGTATAGGGAAAGGACCAATGTACCGAGGTGCAAGCTTCCCTTTAACCCCGAAATGCGATACACCCTTCATTGGTGAAACTTTCAGGTAGACATAATCTCCTACTAGAAAGTACAAGGGTTGTCGTCGCTTGTCTGCATAACTCTTCTGACGAGCTTGAGCTTTCTTCAAATTATGAATTATTTTCTGAACCTTTTCTTCGGTCTCTTTCACCATATCAGGCCTGAAGAAGTACCTTTCACCAGGTTCAGACCAATTTAGCGGAGTACGACATCGTCGTCCATATAAAGCTTTGAAGGGTGCCATCTTGATACTTTCTTGATAGCTATTATTATATGAGAACTCTGCTAATGGTAAACAATCATCCCATTTCTGGGGGAACTCCAAAGCACAAGCCCGTAACATATCTTCAAGTATCTGATTGACTCTCTCAGTCTGTCTACTGGTCTGAGGATGATGTAACACCCCAGGTGTTACCAGGGTGCTGGCTTCCTAATGGCACATATACCTATTATCACATGTGGTTAAAACTTGGAGGAGAGGGAGCACTTAAGACCTTGGAAGCATGAGTGAGTTAAGAAATGCCAAGGACCAAAGCATTACCCAAGCTTTTAGGCAATAATCACCTTGGGCAAGGAAGGATTGAACCTTGGGCCCCCTCTCTTGAAGCCTTTAGTTGAGAGAAAGATTAGGCAAATGCACATTTCATAATTTAAACCCTTAACCAAAGTTTAAGAGTACCAAAATGTTTACAAAAGATAGTAAAGGAACTTCACAAAAAGACCCCTATAAGACCCCTAAATCAGCCCCCAAGTGGAGAACACTATGGAATCACCCCCCCATTCCTTCTAAGTCCAAAATCAACCCTAATCTAGAGATCAGGGGTGTTCACCTAGCTAATGGCACCAAAACCCCAGGGTCTAAATAACAAAAAGGAGCCAAATTATCTAAGGAACCCCCTGGAAGAGTTTGAACCGAAGCCAAGACCGTTTGACACGAGTTGGCACCTATTTTGTCTCGGGTTGAACAGTGCAGACAGACAAGACTTGGCGCCACCATATCTTCTAAACCAGACCCGATCTTCCCTTGGAACTCACATGAACTAGGTAGCCCTAGGCGCAGGGAAGAAATCTTACACAAGCCCTATGGCAAGATTCGCACGTTTGGCTGCTCAGCAGGCGCAAGAACAAGGGCAGAAAGCAACGACCACATGTTCGACGCGCTCTGGGCTCGCCAGAGCACGCCCGACGCGCGCCCCGCGTGCCCCGCGTCGTGCCAAAGCCTAGCCGGTGCCATGGCCCTCGCCTGCGCCTATAAAGCACCTAGGGACTTCGACCGTACCCCTCCGCACGCGCTCGACCTCACCGGAGCCCAAAACCACCGGCGTTTGCCCATGCACGGCGTGCCCGCGGCCGCCCGAACCCCCGCCACCGTAGACCGGCCAATAGGACCCTTCCCAACCCCGTCCAACCCTTGGAGAAGACTGTGCACACCTCGGTGAAGCTCCCCGAGCGAGGAATCGGAGTTTGCTTCGCCGGAGAGGCCAGTCCACGGTCACCGGACTCCACCCGACCACCGGCGAGTGTAGACCGGGTAATCCTCTGCTCCATTCTTCGATTCCTTGTGCACACAGCCTCTACGTCACCCCGTGAAGCTCACCATGCCATTGGATTGAACTAGATCACCGTGGTTTGGCTGGAGCACCCGCCTGCGCACGTGGACCGAACGATTCCGGCCACCCCCGCCGTCGAGCAGTACACCGTTGTGACCGCCAGGACCTCCCGGAGCCAACCCCGCCGCTCGCCGGACCTCTCTCACCGCCGGTAAGCCGCGCCGCCCTTTTCTTTCTTGCGGGTACTGTTTAAACCTAGGGAGGGACCGCAGGGGAGAAGAAGAGAAGGCTAGGGGGTTTTGCGCATTGTCAGTGACTCGGAGGAATAGTAGCGCGAGGGTATAACTGAGAGAGTTAGTTTGGAAATAACCCGAGGACTTCGGTGCAAAGTGGTTTTTCCAGGAAACCTTTTAATAAATCTGATTTAAATTCAAACAGAACTTGAAGAATTCATATCTTCTGTTTTATTCACCCAAATCAAGTCAAACCAATTTTGCCAGATCTTAAATAATGTAAACTACTTAAGAAAAATATAAAACCCCTAAGTGCTACAGAAAACTTTAGGGTTCTGATTTAATTATTGTTTTGGCCAAAAGCTAAATAATAGGAAGAAAAATAGTTGCACTATTTAACTGAGGTTAAGAAAATTTGGAGAAGTACATGACCACCTACTGACCTAATTAAAAATGATAAACCCCTTTGTACACCCCATTAAGGTAGAGTTTGCCATTTATTTTGCATTGTGCTTAAAGTTAAAGAAAATAGGAAAGGTAAATTAAACAAAGAACCAGGGAGCCCCCATATTTTTGTTAGTCTACTTATTCAGTATAGTTCACTAGAAAAATCTATTATACTCTGGTTTAGTACAAACAAATTGGGATACGTTTTATTTTAAGAAAACAAGGAAAACTTAGAAAAACCCTAGAAAAATAACCTCAAGGTGAAAACACCCCAAACCTTGGTAAAATTAATGCTTTGTTTCTAAACACATAGGAAAAATATGAAATCTGCTGTTTGACATTTTTCAAATAACAAGACAGTAGAAAGTGCCTTTTGGGCATTAAAGTTTAGAAAATCACAACTAAATAACCATCAATTAACTTTCTGTGATTTTTGGCACAGAAGCTTGTTATTACTGTTAGATGCCAACAAAAATGACCCTTAGGATAGAACCCACCCCTAGTTAAGAGTTGTAGTGCAAAGTGACCCCCTTTGCCCAACTTTTGTTATTTTTGTCCAAGGCATAGTCTTTTTATTCTGAACCTCAAATTCCTAGAACAGACTATAGTGACCAATGGCAACCCACTGTAATTTTTACAGAATTGTTGAAAAAGGTTAAACCACTGTTGTAGTTCAAACCCACACTAGAATTCATAAATAGAAAATAAAGAAGGGGAAAATGAATGATGGAAATTAGTGTCACCCTAAAACCCTTTGTGAATTGTCCAATGAATTATATAAGGGAAATACAAATCCACTATGCTTATCCTTACCAAAACCTAAACCTCGAATGATAAGCCTAAACTACTAAAAGCCACGTATGACCAAGAAAAACCCTAAGTTACTAACTAACTTAGTTTTTCTTCCTTTGGCACAATGTTATTAAATCCTGCATAATCATGACATACATATTCATTGCAATTCGATAGACTGTAACCTCGCTGATGGAGAATAGGTCCTCGTGCCGGAGCAAGGAGCTGCTCAGGAGGTAGCCCCGGATCCGGCACCAGAGCCTGCACCAGAGGATCTGCCTGCCACTGCTTTGGAAGGCAAGCCCCAGTTTATGCATAACCTGTTATTTATGCTATTTTACTATACTTAATGATTGTAGGATTGATTGTGCACTTAGGTGTAGGAGTTGTTTGAAACCCTAGTTGCACGATCTCAGGAATCCTGTTGAGATGAATACTAGTATGCTAGGTCGAGGTAGCTGCTTTATTAATTAGGATCTCGGTAGAAGTCGAGTGATTTTTCTAGCACTCGCGCGAGGTCAGGAAATTGGTTGTATCCACTTTCTTATCATAATGATGCTGGTTGTGGACAACAATCCATGGGGATTGGTTGTCCACGGGATAAAAATTTGAATAAGGATTAATGTGTGGTACCGTGAGTCAAGCGTTTGAACGTACTAAACACATACCGAGAAATATGGTAAATCGGTAAGCCTAGTACCTGAGTGAACCTGCCCGCAGACATATCCCCTCACGCGACCTGAGACGTGGTCTCCCATTCCGGTTATGGTGGGTACAAGTGCGGTCACTGCACGACGGCAGTCGGGGTCAGTGAGGCATTGTACGCCAAGGCGGTGAGCCCTGATCTGTTGCCAGGGAATCGATGGGGACGGTTGATGTGTGTGGGGACGGAGTGCCCCTACATGTCGTGTGTTTAGGTTTACCTTGCAAGGATAAAAACTTGATTTGAATCGTCTGCTTCTCGCAGCTAATGAGACTGCTTGATCCATGCTGCTACATTGGGTAACAAGTGGAAATATGATGAGTTGATACAAGATGTTGATTGCTAAAAATGCTTTCTACTATGTATGAGTAGATAGTACATATTTAGCCTTAAGAGAGTCACACTTAAATTTGACAAAGCTAAAACTTGATTTAGAAACTCAGCTAGTGCTTTTGGCAAACAAACCCCACAGCCAAACAGCTGCATGTCTAGAGGTAGAGGAGTAGACTCCTCACACCGGGTATGTCTAGATGAGTATTAGTATACTCAGCCTTGCTTGTGGCATAATTTTATAGGTTCTTTGGAGGACATGGTTGCTGGAGTGACTTGGCCGTACATCTTGCCACCGGGTTGGACTGTTGAGTGGGACCCCGCCTCGGCTGAGGAGGAGCATGAGGAGTGATGGGACAGGCTTCCCCATCCCTCCATTTATCTATCGTTAGTTTTATTCCGCTGCACTTCGAACAATGATGACTATTTTCGCAAAAACTCCGATGATGATGTAATAAATTTAATACTCCTTTATGTATGGTTTTATGCTTTATTGTATTTTCTCTATGACTCACCATCGAGTGAGATTGTGGTACTTGATCCTGTCAGTGGCCTCGTCGGACTAGATCCGAGGGATTGATGGGTTGTTCCCATTTAAGTGTGGTCTAGCCTTTGAGGTGGGACTTAGGCACTTAAGTTGGAATAATTCGGGCAGTTCCGCCACAGATGATAGGCCGAACTGTGGAGCAATTTGGTACCCAGGGATTTATGAAGTTCTTCCTAGAATTTGGATATGAATTGAGGTCCACGATCCGACACTATAGTCTTCGGAATACCGTGCAAACTGAG
The DNA here is from genome assembly GCA_029449295.1 of Zea luxurians. NCBI lineage: Eukaryota > Viridiplantae > Streptophyta > Magnoliopsida > Poales > Poaceae > Zea > Zea luxurians. Next base: position 8,023,035 of record JAOPSE010000048.1, on the reverse strand, counting down.
AATATGAGTAATGTACAATTGGGCATAAACAGTAACAGGGTGAATTGTCTTGACTGGCAGAAAATGAGCAATTTTCGTAAGCCGATCAACAATAACCCAGATAGAATCATACCCTTTGGAAGTTCTGGGCAATCCCACAGTAAAGTCCATACTAATATCTTCCATTTCCATGTTGGAATAGGTAACAATTGCAATGGCCCAACAGCCTTCATGTGTATGGCCTTGACACATCTACAAGTGTCACATCTCGCCACATAGCGTGCGATTTCAATCTTCATCTTTGTCCACCAATAGAGACGATGTCTGCAAGAAGAACACATAAGGTTCCATTTGTGCAATTTGCTTCTTCTGATGACACTGTACTATCTGAGTCTGTTGGGCGAGCGGCAATTACACAATTTTACCCAAACAGAATCAGATGCACCATCTTGGGTAAAACACAAAGAAAGAGGTTTACCAGCAAGTGGTTACAGTGAGTTCGTAGCACATGAGATGGATGTGGATGTCGAACAACATCACGATCAACTCGTGTTAGCCAGGGAATCCAAGTCCACGAAAGGTGATATAGATTCAAGAAAATTACCAGCGGAGGGATCTGTAGATGCGGACTTTGCAACCAGTCCATTTTATCCAGCACTAGTCATGGATCGGCATGATCACACACGCAGGAAAAGCACGTGTGAGGCGGTCGAGGCGCGACTAGAGCGATAGTTAGGTGGTTGCTGGTCGACTTAATTTGATTTTGGTAAGTACTTTCTTTAGGGTGGGTTGAACCAAAGTGAGTTTAGACAACTCGATAAAACGATCTCTAAACTCAGCCTTCGTTCATTGGGCAGTTACAAGTTAGTCAAAACCAACTTGTTGAACTACTTTTGACATTAAGCAAATCCTCTCAGTACCATTGGTAAGCCAAGGGTTGAGAGTTCACTCTTTGTTAATAAGAGAGTATGTATGTGGGTAAAAATCTATTTGGTCAAGTTGTTCATCCGTTTCCTCATGCGAGATGAATTATCCACTTGGTTAGGGAATACATGGGTTAAATAAGAGAGCGAATGTACAAACTCCTGCATTTCAGTAGTAGGGGAAGCAAATCTCTATTTTGAGAGCTAATTAGTTGTTTTCCAACACTAAAAAGCTCCAAGGCTTCACCTTTACACAAAGGATGTAAAGGGAACTTGTACGAGTAGTCACTACCAAGATCAAAAGAAATAAGACCACACATGAAAGTGGTATGCCCTTTTGATCCAACGGAAATGACAGATGTTGCTTGATCTCTTCACAAACAACATTGTTTCAAGGAAAGGTCAATGGAAGATAACACATAAGTGTAATTCCATAATGGATCATGACTAAAGACCTCGATACCGGCATGCGCCAAGCAGCAAAATCCTATGTGCACATTCACAGGAGGCTCTCAGTTTTGCCGCGGTACCATAAGTCCTTAACCATGACACCATTACAAAACTGACACCAATAATGAATCTCATGTGGTAAGAACAATTTGCGCAAGGATAACATATCGATATAGTCTAATAATGGATTATGACTATTAACGGTGATACCAGCGGGTGCCAAGTAGCGCAACTATGTGTGTGCATCCACAGGAGGCCCTCGGTTTCATCGCAGTGCCATCGGTTTTAGTCATAACACCATTGCCAGACGTAACCAATAAGAAATCTTGCGTGACACTAATGGATTGGGCAAGGGTGACAATATACAAAGAGATACTCCACCAGTAAAGATGGTTACAAGTAGAGAGCCAAATAGATCATGGCCCGATGAAATGAACAAGGCATGGCCATAACCTAAACTTGATGAAAGAAGTATGATGGGAGACTGTTAATTCAGCCTCAAGCATATTTCTATGCCCATTATAGAGATCACAAGGTCAAGGATTAGTATCTGATTAGATACGTAGGGAAAACAATCACAAGGTTAAGATGATATGCCTTAGATAGGTATGGGGAATTCAAAGGCATCAAAAGAAGATGATCAGGCATAACTTTCTTAGGTTGGGTTGATAAAGCAACATGACGATCCGCAAGGAGAGGCCAAATACACTAGAGACCTCAACCTGCATCAACTGAACAAGAGAATGGTTCTAGAAGGAGACATGACTTGAGATCCTTGTTTTAAGTCCAGGCACACTTTAGGTTCAACAAAGAAATTATCTAGGCATTTATTTGTATGTGTTTGGTCATGGAGTGATAACGGAAAATTCAACTTTGGGTCAGGTCATGGTTCACTAAATACGAATATAGCCTAATTTTGGGTTTAGGCAATCAAGTCACCAACTATCTATTGGTCATAACTCAACCTGATGGTCCTCAGATCAGGGTTGAGGATTGCTTTATGTTGGGCTAACAAATTCATGCCCAAAATTACATCTATGTCTTGGCCTTTTAGAACAATCATGTTTGTAAGAAAGTCCCGTTCAGCCAATGTTACGGGCACTTGGTAAGCCACTTTTTATCACTTTTGGCAGCCTCGCTATCGGGCGTAGGAGACCATTCGTCAACCAACTTTATAGAGGGAGGGGGCCTGAAAAGGTCCAGTTCACGTGATTCTCCCGCTACTCAGGAAGGTCCGGCTTCCATCCCGACAGGATCCGCAGGGACGTTCGGGTGCAATTGTGAATACAATACATGAACTTCTTCATGTAGTGTATTACAATAGACCTGCGGGTTATCCACGGCTGAGCTAAGCTCTTCCACGCGGGCTCGAGCTTTGGCTTCCTTAGCCCAAGCGAGTGAATGAGAGTTAACCGCCCAGTCGAGCGCTAAATCTCGATCCGCGAGCTGATCTTGCAGGCGGCAGATGTCGCTTCTCAATTCATTGATTCTGTCGCCATCCGCGACCCATATGCCAGTCCTGTGTCGGAGTTCTGTTTGAAGCTGATTAACTTGCACTTCAAGATCCCTGATCAGATCATTACTCCCACTACTGCTATCCCCTCGTGTCTTGGGGCGAGTTGATGGCGGGGTACGCCAATGGGTCCAGTAGATTGCACGCAGTCTTTCTGGTGCGCGACAGCATTTCTATAAGGGGGAAATCTTATTAGTATAGTTTTTAGCATGATGCATGTGTAATTACAGAATCAACCTTAGTTGATTCACACCTTCTATACGTTGCACTCTTACTATCTGGTCTTTAAGATAAACTCTTTAGAAATACTTTAGGTAAGAAGGGAAGAGATTTTCTAGATAAGTCTTTAGAAAATTCTTTTGAAGATGCCTCATAATATCTGCAGAGAAGGGCTTCGCTCCGTTACCAGCTGTGACGGAACCTCCCAAGTCATTAGGCGCACCTACAGTTGTCCTTGTCCATCGGACCTCAGACAACCCTGTAGGTGCCCTTGAATCACTTGACAAGTTTGGTATCTGCTTTTCTTACCTTTCCCAAGAGCGTTTCACCCGTCACGCAGACATTACAAGCATCGGAGATACGAGAATGCGGAAGCAATTACATGAGCTTACCTTTATTTTAAAGTAAGATAGAGTTGAATATTTACAGACCAGGATATAACCTACGAGTGCATAGTATTATTATTACACACCAAGGGAGGCAAAAACTCCTCCCGATAAGTATGAAACACAAAGTTCTTATGGAGGATCCTTTCCTCCCGCAACTTTACTCCTGGTGTTCTTCCTTCGGTACCACCTTAGAACAGAAGCAACAAAAGTTTGTCGCTTCCTCACCTAAAAACAACGAGGAATAAAACCCTGAGTATGGAATTACTCAGCAAGTCTTACCCGACAAAAGAAAAGACTCTCAAGGGTATGCTGGCTTAAAGGGAGTCAAGGTAAGGCTTATCAATAATCAATGACTCTGTTTGCAGAAATGCTTACTAAAGTGGATCCTTAAAAATCCAATTTTAATTTGTTAGGTTAAGTAAGATTACCTGCAACAAGAGTTTTTTTCTACCCTAGTTCAAACACTTGACCTGCACTAGCTAATTTCTTAACAACCCTTAATCTTTACTGGAGTTCTACGTATAGATTAGTGACCAAGTCTTCATAACCGCAAAGGTACGGCGATCCGAATCGATTATACTCAGCTGAGGATCTCCAATCACACGACATATGTAGCACTTAACCCTTGCATATGTCAACCCGCCACCGGGGTTCTTAAGACCAGATCAGGTTCACGCCAACTGAGGGCACAGATACACCACCGTCCAGCCTCTTGCCACGGAGGGTACACGCTACTCTCGCCATCTCTCCACTCCCATTGCGTGGTATCTTATTCTGGCCTTAGTCTGCCTGAGGCAAAGCTTACCCATGATGAGGCATGTGACCAGTTAAAGGGTCCTCGGTCAGCAAACCTACATCAAGACGGTCCTTAATCGACTCAGACGGAGACACTACACCGAGACTCCTTTCTCGTGCAAGTCACTCGCCCGGTCTTAGCTTAATTATTTTAAACCCAAAGTTTGGTACCTGGCAGAGGTACATCTTTTCCGATGTTGAACCCATCACGGCCATGATGGATCCACCATCAAGTTTTATTTTCAAAAACATCCCACCCACCTTTGCCACATCATCTTTTGTAAAAACAAAACATTTTGTTTTTCTAAAGCAAGGCTAAGCATCAAAAATCTTTTGTAAAATGGGTGATCAAGGAAGGTAATCAAATTCAAGGAAGGTAATGCAGGAATTGTTTTAGCAATCAACTCCTATCACCTAATGCATCAAGTAAGTGAAAAAGATTTTTAAAACACAAGGAGGTGGCAAATGCACCGGGGCTTGCCTTCGTTTATAGGTGAGTCAGGCTCGGATCTGCAGATGTCAAAATAAAAACAATTTCCTGCATGATGTTCCGCAGGTGGTGGCGGTGAGGTCTTCTCTTCTTCTACTTCAACTTCTTCCTAGTTTTCTAAATATAACCATATATATAAGAATGAATGTCATGTAATGCTCATGAAAGTGCAAGAATAGTAGAAGTTTATTTCTAAGGTCTTGAATACAACTTTCCTTCACGGTTTTCCGGAAACTAGGGTTTCCGGAGTTAGTAAAGGAATTCAAAGGGCAGGGGTAGGGTTTTGGGCTCTAAGTATCAAACTAGGTCCAAATCATACCAAATTCTTCCCAAGGCTTCTAAATAATGTTTTGAGCTCATATAAAAAGTTTGGGGATTTTTGGAATTATTATCTATTTTCTAAAAATCCAGAACCAATGTTTTAAGCTATTTTAAATGCTCCAAAATTCCCTATTTGACCTAAAAATCCTAAAATTATTTTTATTAAATACTATGGAAAATTAGGAATCTAGGAAAATTGGTTTGACTTTTTTAGGATTTTTCTACAATTTTCTAAAGATTTCCAAAGTTTCACTAAAAAAGAAAAGGGAAAAGCTTAAACAGTGCTGGGCCGAATTCAATCCAGGCGGCCCAAGTCCAGGGAAAATTGAGCACGCCCGCGCCCGCGCTGCGGTCTTTGCAGAAAGGCCCTCGGCGTTCTGGATAACCCGAGGTGGGTGTTTTCACTGTTACTTTGAGTCACTGCCAGTTTGCAAAAAGAACCTCCACGTTCTATTCCTTTACACGTTGAGGTCCCCGACGACGACGAGCGCGGCAGAGCTCCGGCGAGCTCGTAGACCGGCCAATTGGGGCAAGGACTGGCACTCTCGAGTGGTAGACACCAAATTGAACCTCGCCCGCACATTTTCCCCAACCTAATTTCAAGAATGGCGACCAAGTTTGCTCTGGCCGCAGTGACAATGGACCATGCGGACAGATGCACACGTTCCCGGCGATTGGTGGCGGTCTAGTTCAATCAAATGGGTCGAGGATTTTGAGGAGGATCTAAGAATGCTAGAACAAGCGATCAAGGCGTTGGAACTGACCTGGAATAGGCCGGTTGCGGTGAGGTGTTCTTGCGGCGTGTTTGAACCGATTTGGGGGAAGTTAGAAATTGGAGCTCACTGGTGATCAACCGAGGACAATACTTGGTGGCTGGGTGTGTGATGATCCTACAGAGCTCTGGGAGGCTTCAATTTATAGAGCGCAACAACGGTGGCGCTCAATTTGGCCATGAAGTGCTGGCGACCGGAGAGGGGGAGGATTACTGGCGCCGTGGATTCGTGGCAACAACCGTGGCAGTCATTCCGGCGATCAACGGAGAGTCACAATGGTTCACGGCGATGCGGTGGAGGTACTCAGGCACGTGGCACAAGGCCGGAAGGCGGCGGTCACCGGCGTGCTTATCGGGTTCCACCGTGACGAGCTCTGTACGGTGGTCAGATTTGTTTACTGGCCGGACTTATCCATGGCGAGGACCCTTACTCAATCCCAAGCGCTATCCACATGTTCCGAGCACGAATCGCTGCAACGACGGCACGAATCGCGCGCAGCCCGTCGGCGGCGAGGGCTGAGCTGTTGATCTGATCTTATTCAGATCACTGTACCATGGGAACCCGGACAGAGAGCCTGACAGACGAAGTTTAGAGCATATTTTCTCCTAATTCTTTGTGACAACATACCCAAGGCTCTATATCAAAGTTGTAGACCTATAAACCATCTTCATCTTTGTCATAGTGTTCCTTGTCAGATTCTCACTGGATTACGCTTAATTCCTAGCCCAAAGATGGCTCGGTTACACTGTTAGTCTGATTTTCAGACCCCAAGGGCCTAACAGCTCGACTTTGAGTGTGTTTTTCTTTCATTTCTTCATAACAACTATGCTTACACTCTTAAGCAAAGTTATTCTCCTTTGATAGGTCTACAAAATTGATGTGGTGACTTAGGGCAAAATCCCTTTTGTTTGAAAGTTACAAGGTCACAAAGATGAGCACATTACACTGAAATTCAGACTTAGTCAAAAGAGTTCAAATGTGGCTCTTTTGCAATTAAGTCCAAAACTCAGGGTTCAAGTTGCAAATCTTCATAAATGTGAACCAAATGACTTTATATGCCTTAACATCATAGTTTTCACACTTTAGTCCAAAAGTGCACTAATTTTGCACTTAACCCCCTAAGGTTTAGGTTTAGGGTTTTCCAGGGTTCCAATTAGGGTTTCTGGTATCTCAGGGGTGTAAATGTAATGTAGGTCCATTCTTAGGAACATTTTATGACCATTTCACTTAAGTTTAGGATTTTCTCCATTTGGGTGTTGTTTTACCCCTCAGAACCATATTTAGGGTTAAGTACCCTACACCAGGGTTCTATTTGCAAAATGTCATAACAATACAACTTTTTTTTGAAATTTTTGCCTAGTGAATGCATTCTAGGTGTATCAAACATATGAAATGCTAATGCTTATGATGTTATGCTCAAGTTTTAGTAACAGTAACACCAGGGGTGTTACAATGCATCCGGTGGATCAAGTTAGATAATCGATAGCGGGTGCACAAACCACATGACAGGGGAGAAAAGAATGTTCTCCTCCTATGAGAAAAACGAAGATCCCTAAAGAGCAATTACATTCGGGGATGGAAATCAAGGTTTGGTCAAAGGTTTGGGTAAAATAGCTATATCTCCTGACCATTCTATTTCAAATGTTTTTCTTGTAAATTCATTAGACTACAATTTGCTTTCTGTCTCTCAATTATGCAAAATGGGCTACAACTGTCTATTTACTGATATAGGTGTTACTGTCTTCAGAAGAATTGATGATTCAATAGCATTTAAGGGAGTGCTAGATGGTCAGCTATACTTAGTTGATTTTAATAATAACCAAGCTGAACTAGACACTTGTTTAATTGCTAAGACTAACATGGGTTGGCTCTGGCATCGCCGACTTGCCCATGTTGGGATGAAGAATCTTCACAAACTTCTAAAGGGAGAACACATTTTAGGACTAACCAATGTTCATTTTGAGAAAGACAGGATTTGTAGCGCATGTCAAGCAGGAAAGCAAGTTGGAGCTCATCATCCACATAAGAATATCATGACGACGGACAGGCCGCCTGAGCTACTCCACATGGACCTATTCGGCCCGATCGCTTATATAAGCATCGACGGGAGTAAGTACTGTCTACTTATTATGGATGATTATTCTCGCTTCACTTGGGTGTTCTTTTTGCGGGAAAAATCTCAGACCCAAGAAACCTTAAAGAGATTCTTAAGACGGGCTCAAAATGATTTTGGATTAAGAATCAAAAAGATTAGAAGCGATAATGGGACGAAGTTCAAAAATTCATAAATCAAAGGATTTCTTGAGGAGGAGGGCATCAACCATTTAAAAATTCATAAATGGTGTAGTGGAGAGGAAGAATAGAACTCTATTGGACATGGCAAGAACCATGCTTGATGAGTACAAGACACCGAACCGGTTTTGGGCCGAGGCGATTAACACCGCCTGCTACTCCATCAACCGGTTATATCTTCACCGAATCCTCAAGAAGACATCATATGAACTCCTCACTGGTAAAAAGCCCAATGTTTCATACTTTAGAGTCTTTGGAAGCAAATGTTTCATTCTTATTAAAAGAGGTAGAAGTTCTAAATTTGCTCCTAAAGCAGTAGAAGGCTTTTTATTAGGTTATGACTCAAACACAAGGGCATATAGAGTCTTCAACAAATCCACTGGATTAGTTCTTGTGACATTATGTTTGATGAGACTAATGGCTCCCAAGTGGAGCAAGTTGATCTTGATGAATTAGATGATGAAGAGGCTCCATGCGTCGCACTAAGGATCATGTCCATTGGGGATGTGTGTCCTAAGGAATTTGAAGAGCCCACACAAGCACAAGATCAACCATCATCTTCCATGCAAGTATCTCTACCTACCCAAGATGAGGATCAGGCTTAAATTGACGAAGATGAAGACCATGAAGATGAGCCACCTCAAGAGGAGGACGTTGATCAATGGGGAGATGAAGATAATGAAGACAAGGAAGATGATCAAGAAATTAGGGATCAAAGACCACCACACCCAAGAGTCCACCAAGCAATTCAAAGGGATCACCCCATCAACTCCATACTTGGTGACATTCATAAGGGGGTAACCACTAGATCTCGAGTTGCACATTTCTGTGAGCATTACTCTTTTGTGTCTTCTATTGAGCCATACAAGACAGAGGATGCATTAAGAGATCCGGATTGGGTGGTGGCAATGCAGGAGGAGATCAACAACTTCACAAGGAATGAGGTTTGACATTTAGTTCCACGTCCTAATCAAAATGTTGTAGGTACCAAATGGGTATTCCGCAACAAGCAAGATGAGCATGGTGTGGTGACAAGGAACAAAGCTCGACTTGTGGCAAAGGGATATTCACAAGTCGAAGGTTTGGATTTCGATGAAACCTATGCACCCGTAGCTAGGCTTGAGTCAATTCGTATATTACTTGCCTATGCTACTTACCATGGCTTTAAGCTTTACCAAATGGACGTGAAAAGTGCCTTCCTAAATGGCCCTATCAAGGAAGAGGTCTATGTTGAGCAACCTCTCGGCTTTGAAGACAGTGAGTACCCTAACCATGTGTATAAACTCTCAAAGGCATTTTATGGGCTCAAGCAAGCCCCAAGAACATGGTATGAATGCCTGCGAGATTTCCTTACCATGAATGACTTCAAAGTCGAAAAGGCATATTCTACTCTCTTCACTAAAACTGTTGCAAAAGACTTGTTTATATGCCAAATTTATGTTGATGATATTATATTTGGGTCTACTAACAAGTCAACTTGTGAAGAGTTTAGTAGGATCATGATACAGAAATTTGAGATGTCTATGATGGGGGAGTTGAAGTATTTCCTTGGATTTCAAATCAAGCAACTTCAAGAGGGTACCTTCCTTAGCCAAACTAAGTACATTCAAGATATACTTAAGAAGTTTGGAATGAAAAATGGCAAACCCATCAAGACACCCATGGGAACCAATGGGCATCTCGACCTCGACACAGGAGGTAAATCCGTAGATCAAAAGGTATACCGGTCGATGATAGGTTCCTTACGTTATATATGTGCATCTCGACCGGATATTATGCTTTTAGTATGCATGTGTGCAAGGTTCCAGGCAAATCCTAAGGAAGTTCACCTTAGGGACGTGAAAAGAATCATGAGATATTTAGTCTACACTCCTAAGTTTGGGCTTTGCTACCCCAAGGGATCTACCTTTGATCTAATTGGGTATTCCGATGCCGATTATGCCGGATGTAATATTGATAGAAAGAGCACATCATGGACTTGTCAGTTTTTAGGAAGATCCCTGGTGTCTTGGGCTTCAAAGAAACAAAATTCCGTAGCTCTTTCCACCACCGAGGCCGAGTACATTGTTGCAGTCATTGTTGTGCGCAATTACTTTGGATGAGGCAAACTCTTAGGGACTATGGCTACAAATTGAGCAAAGTCCCGCTCCTATGTGATAATGAGAGTGCAATCCGCATGGCGGATAATCCCGTTGAACACAGCCGCACTAAACACATAGACATCCGGTATCACTTTCTGAAAGATCACCAACAAAAGGGGGATATCAAAATAGCTTATGTGAGCACACACAACCAATTAGTCGATATCTTTACCAAGCCACTAGATGAGAAAACCTTTAGCAAACTTAGGAATGAGCTAAATATACTTGATTCTCGAAACTTTGATTGAAACATTGCACACATAGCTCATATATATACCTTTGATCATGTATCTTTCATTTGGTACAAATGCATATTTCTTATTCTTCTTGTGACAAGGCTAAGACTAATGTGATTTCAAGTGTATTTCTATACTTAGTCTTAGATTGAAAAGGAAATGGAGTATTCGGCAAAGACAAGGCTTCCACTCCAACTCTGATGGTATTAGTTACCCTTTGCCGTTACTCAATTAACTCTCAATTGGTATACCCCTTCACTCATATTTCATTTACCAATGGGGAGAAAGTATAAAGGGCTCTCAAGTTCTCCGTTTTTGGCGATTAATGCCAAAGGGGGAGAAAGTATTAGCCCAAAGCAAAAGGACCGCACCACCACCATTTCAAATTTCAAATTTTCACAAATAAGTATTTCAATTGATATTTGATCAAAATGAATTTTCAATTGGTATGTGAAGTGAATTTCTCAATTGGTCTCTCATTTGATATTTCAAAACTGTTTTTCAAATCTTCAAAACCCTCTTGAAAGCTAAGGGGATAATTTATTCAGGGGGAGCTTTTATTTAGTCAAAGGAAAAGCATTTGAAACAGGGGAGAAATTTCAAATCTTAAAAATGCTTCTTGCAATCTTATTCCTATACCTTTGACTATTTGCAAAAAGTTTTTTGAAAGGATTTCTCCAAAAGATTTGCAAAAATAAACAAGTGGTGAAAATGTGGTCCAAAATGTTAAATAAGGAAAAAGCAATCCATTCACTCTTAGTCATATGATTAAAGTCTTTCATTGGTTTAATTCCAAGTAACCTATGCACATCTATCTCAATTGCAAACTAGTTACATTTCTACACTTCATATTTGCTTTGGTTAGTGTTGGCATCAATCACCAAAAAGGGGGAGATTGAAAGGGAAATAGGGTTAACCATTTCCTATAAATAGATTTTGGTGGTTGATGACCAACACAAACCATATGGACTAACTAGTTTGGCTAGATATGATTTATCTCAGGTGTATACGGTTCAACACAAACTAAGAAAAAATTCAGTTAGGGGACACAATTTATTTGGAGCAAAAGGAATTGAGTGTGCTGAAATTTGGCGCACCGGACACTTTCCGGTGCAGCAGGGCCATACAACTCCGAACCAGCTACTCTCGGGAATTCCAGGGCAGCCTTCACTATAATTCACCTGACTGTCTGGTGAGCCAGGGGAGTAACGACTCCCTGCACACCAACGATCGACTGCAGAAGCTACATTGCGCTACAGTGCCGCGACAGAAGTCAGAGCGCAGAAGTCAGAGGGCACCGCACTGTCTGGTGCAGCAAGACGACAAGCGTCTCCAACGGTCAACTACTCCGAACCCTAACGGTTGCGCTGACATGGCACGCACCAGACAGTGCACAGTGACTGTCCGGTGGCGCACCGGACTGTCCGGTGCGCCCATCGCCAGCAGCCTTTACCAACAACTAGGAAGTGGTTGTGGGCTATAAATACCCCCAACCACCTCATTCATTGGCATCCATGTTTTCTGAAGATCACATTCAATACAAGAGCTATAACATTCACTCCAAGACACAACTGCAAAGATCAAATCCTCTCCAAGTCCCAGATTCATCTCAACCACTTAGTGACTTGAGAGAGAGAGAGTTTTGTGTTCATTTGCGCTCTTGTTGCTTGGATTGCCTTTCTTCCTTCCTCACTCTTTTTCTAAGTGATTGTAAAGCAAAGCAAGAGACACCAAGTGTGTGGTGGTCCTTGCGGGGTCTTAGTGACCCGTGTGATTAAAGAGAATGCTCACTCGGGCTAAGTAACCGTTTGAGAGAGAGGGAAATGGTTGAAATAGACCCGACCTTTATGGCCTCCTCAACGGGGACTAGGTTCTTTGGAACCGAACCTCGGTAAAACAAATCACCGTGTCTACTTCCTTTGATTCTCACTTGATTTGTTTGCCCTCTTTCTTCTCTCTCTAACGTTTCCTTGCTAGTATTGATTTGAGTTCGCTCTCATACGTCATACGCATCCTTTGAACAACTCTTAATAAGAGAAACAATCTTTCGGACTTGAATTTAATTCTAATGCTAACCCCTACCTTTAGTGTGTGTTTAAGTTTATAAATTTCAGGTTTCACCTATTCACCCCCCTCTAGGCGACTTTCACCCATTGCTTATCTTAGCATCGGCAGATGTAAGTATGGTCTTGTAATTGTTGATGACTATTCCCGCTTCACTTGGGTTTTCTTTTTGCAGGATAAATTAAAAATCCAAAGTACAATGAAACGCTTTGTAAGGAGAGCCCAAAATGAGTTTGAGTTCAAGGTGAAGAAAATCAGGAGCGACAATGGATCGAATTCAAGAATCTTCAAGTGGAAGTGTATCTTGAGGAAGAAGGCATCAAGCATGAGTTCTCCGCTCCCTACACACCACAACAAAATGGTGTAGTGGAAAGGAAGAACATGATGCTTATTGACATGGTAAGGATGATGCTGGGAGAATATAAGACAAAAGAGCGGTTTTGGTAGGAAGCCATGAATACAACTTGCTGAAAGGGAAATGGCTTAATCATTTCCTATAATCTATTTTGGTGTTTAACATCCATCACAAACTGTTGGGGGCCTTCATCTTCCGAAGGTCCTCAAAAACATGATTTAACAATGTTTCCAGAGTGTAATACATGAACAGGTACCTTCGAATTCGGATCAGAACCACAGTGTGAGAAGCACAAACAATACGAAGGTTGACGCAGCGCCGAAGCTACGCGCAAGGGAGCTTCAGCATGACAGCTGGAAAGGGAACCGACTTAAAAGGGGAAAAGACTATTTAGACCTCGGTGGATTACCTTAGAGTCATTAGCAAATGTAAAGGGCATGGATGTAATTTCACATGGGCTGCGTCCCGTGCCTATAAATAGATGAACAGTACTCCCGTACTGTTCATGCTGACTTGGCATTTGCTTTTGCGTCACGCTCGTACCTTTGCTTTCTGTCAAGCCGAAGGTACCAAATGTAATCTAATATTGTTCTTATGATAATTTATGATTATATATTGAGAAATATATATGATAATGTTATTGTTCACATTGTTTCTTATGCTTTACATGCTCCATTCGTTGTTAATAATTATACATATATGTATGTGGAGATGATGAAGATATGTCCTTCATGACCTTCATCCGAAGATCATTATATCCTTGAGGAAATAATGCTTCGAAGGACGAAGGACATTAACAAGTAACCTGTTTTGGTGTTGCCTTGTTCTCAATTTATAGCATTTGAGAGCAAGTCCCCAACACAAACCACGTGGACTAATTAGTTTGCCAAGCTGACATTTATCTCAGGTGCATAAAGTTCAACAAAAACCAATAAATAAATTGAGTTGGGGAACTCTATAAAGTTTGGAGCAAAGACAAGAAGAGGTGCTGATAGTGGCGCACCAAACAGTGTCCGGTGTGCACCGGACACTATCCGGTGCCCAGGCTAAGCCACTCGCGAACTGGTCGCTCTCAGGAATCTCTGGAGACACTCCGCTATAATTCATCGGACTGTCCGGTGTGCACCGGACATGTCCGGTGAGCCAACGGAGCAACGGTCAGATGTGCCAACGGTCGACTGCTGTGAATAGTGCGCAAGTCAGAAGTCAGAGCAGCAAAGTCAGGATGCACCGGACATGTCCGGTGTGCCACCAGACTGTCCAGTGCAGCAAGAAGACAAAAGACTTCAACGGTCAACTACTCCAAACCCTAATGGTCTGCTGACGTGGCAGGCACCTAACAGTGAACAGTGCCCTATCCGGTGCACCACCAGACTGTCCGGTGTGCCATCGACAGCAACACCTGGAGTAGTTGTTGGGGCTATAAATACCCCAACCACCTCTATTCAAGCCATCCAAGCATCCTACACTTCTCATTCAATACAAGAGCAAAAGGCAAACACTCCAAAGGCACAATCAAAGCATTCAATCCACTCCAAGCTCCAAAATCAACTCAATTACTTAGAGACTTGAGAGAGGATAATTTGTGTTCTTTTGTTGCTCTTGTTGCTTGGATTGCTTTCTCCTTCTCATTCTTATTCTTCTAAGTGCTTTGTAAAGCTAGCAAGAGACACCTAAGTGTGTGGTGATCCTTGCGGGGTCTTAGTGACCCAAGTGATTAAGGAGAAGCACTCGACCGGTTTGTGTGACCAATTGAGAGAGGGAAAGGGTTGGAATAGACTCGGCCTTTGTGGCCTCCTCAACGGGGACTAGGTTCTTTAGAACTGAACCTTGGTAAACAAATCATCGTGTTCATTTGTGTTGATCTCCACTCGATTTATTTCCCCTCCCTTCCTCTCTCTAAAAGTTCCCTTGCTCATATTGATTTTAGTTGGCTCCCAAAGTTATCCACATTGATTGAGCAACTCTTGGCAAGGAGAACTATCTTCCGCACTCCGGATTATTTCTAACACTAACCCTGAGCATAGTGCATGTTTAAAGTTTGTAAATTTCAGGTTTTGCCTATTCACCCCCTCTAGGCGACTTTCACTTGCCATGCCATAAACCGCCTCTACCTTCATCGCCTCCTCAAGAAGACAACATATGAGCTCCTAACCTGTAACAAACCAAATGTTTCATACTTTCGTGTATTTGGGAGCAAATGTTATATCTTGGTTAAGAGAGGTAGACATTCAAAGTTTTCTCCCAAAGATGTAGAAGAGTTTTTACTAGGTTATGATTCAAATACAAAAGCATATAGGGTCTTCAACAAATCTTCGGGTTTAGTTGAAGTCACTATGGCGATAGGTGATCTTGATTCAAATACAAAAGCATATAAGAACTATGGCATATAGGGTCTCCCAAAGCAAGTTGATCTTGATGATGTAGATGAAGATGAAATTCCAATGACCGCAATAAGAACTATGGTGATAGGTGATGTGCGACCATAGGAACAAGATCAACCCTCTTTCTCAACAATGGTGCAACCCCCAACTCAACATGAGGAACATGTACCTCAAGAAGAAGGCATGGATCAAGAGGGAGCCCATGAAGAAAACGACAAGTAGGAAGAAGTACCACATACACTTCCAACTCAAGTTCGAGCCACCATTCAAAGGAATCATCCGGTGGATCAAATCCTTGGTGACATCAGCAAGGGAGTAATTAGTCATTCCTGATTGGCCAATTTTTGTGAGCATTACTCCTTTGTTTCTTCTATTGAGCCTTTCAGGGTACAAGAAGCCTTGTAGGATCTGGACTGGGTGTTGGCCATACAGGAAGAGCTCAACAACTTTAAGAGAAATGAAGTGTGGAGCCTGGTGCCACGTCCGAAGCAAAACGTTATGGGAACCAAGTGGGTGTTCTGCAATAAGCAAGACGAGTACAGGGTGGTGACAAGAAACAAGGCTCGACTTGTGGCAAAAGAATATGCCCAAGTCACAGGTTTGGATTTTGAGGAGACTTTTGCTCCTGTAGATAAGCTTGAGTCGATCCGCATTTTATTGGCCTATGGTGCTCACCATTCTTTTAAGTTGTTTCAAATGGACGTGAAGAGCGCTTTCCTCAACGGGCCAATCAAGGAGGAAGTGTATGTGGAGTAACCCCCTAGCTTCGAGGATGACAGGTATCCCGATCATGTCTATAAGCTCTCTAAGGCGCTCTATGGGCTTAAGCAAGCTCCAAGAGCGTGATATGAATGCCTTATAGATTTTTTATATCTAATTCAAGGTCGGGAAAGCTGATCCTCATTTTTTACTAAGACTTGCAATGGTGATTTGTTTGTATGCCAAATTTATGTCGATGACATAATATTTGGTTATACTAATCAAAAGTTGTGTGAGGAGTTTAGCAGGGTAATGATGCTGAAATTCAAGATGTCAATGATGGGCGAGTTGACTTATTTCCTTAGATTTCAAGTAAAACAACTCAAGGAAGGGACGTTCATCTCCCAAACAAAGTACGCACAAGACTTGCTCAAGAAGTTTGGGATGAAGGATGCAAAGCTCGCTAAGACGCCAATGGGAACCGACGGACACTTGGATCTTGACAAAGGAGGTAAGTCTGTTGATCAAAAGGCATACCAGTCTATGATAGGTTCATTACTTTATATTTGTGCTAGTAGACCGAATATAATGCTTAGCGTATGTATTTGTGCTATATTTTAATCCAGCCCCAAGGAATGTCACCTTGTGGCTGTGAAGCGAATTCTTCAATATTTAGTTCATACGCCTTGCCTCGGGATCTGGTATCCAAAAGGGTCCACCTTTGACTTAATTGGATATTCATACTCTGACTATGTTGGGTGCAAGGTTGATAGGAAGAGCACATAAGGGACTTGTCTGTTTCTGGGAAGGTCACTGGTGGCCTGGAGCTCAAAGAAACAAACATCTGTTACCCTATCCACCGTCGAGGTTGAGTATGTTGCTGCAGGTCAGTGTTGTGCGCAACTACTTTGGATGAGGCAAACCCTCCGGGACTTTGGCTACAATCTAAGCAAAGTCCAACTCCTATGCGATAATGAGAGTGCAATCCGCTTGGCGGATAATCCTGTTGAACACAGTTGCACTAAACACATAGACATCCGACATCACTTTTTGAGAGACCACCAGCAAAGGGGAGATGTCGATGTTTGTCATATTAGCACTGAGAACCGGCTAGCCGATATCTTCACCAAGCCTTTAGATGAGAAAATGTTTTGTAGGCTACGTAGTGAGATAAAAGTCTTAGATTCGCGGAACTTGGATTGATCTGTATCATACATGTGTCTTTATGCCTTTGATCATGTTCCTTTAAGCATTATTGTCTTTACTTGCTTATTTTGGTGCTCAAGTTATAAAATGTCATCCTCGGACCTCACAAGTCCTTGTGCAAATGATGCATATATTTAGGGTGAGGATATGCTACAACTTGACCCTCTAGGACTAATATGTTTGCTTGAGTGATTTTGATATAGTCTCAAAGGTGAATTGAAAGGGAAACAATGGACTTGGACAAAGAAAACGTCTGCATTACGGTATCAATGTCTCTTGTTCCAAGTCATTATTGTGTTTTCTCATTGCCCTGATTTTTATTTGCAATTTTTTGGCAATGGGGTTTAAGGCCACTAGTTCTTCCATTTAAGTGCTTAATGCCAAAGGGAGAGAAATTAAGGTTAAAGCAACTGGATCAGCTACCACTTGTGAAATTTTTGAAAAAAATAAGTGCAAGTATACTTGGTTTTTTGATCAAAACCCTCTTATTGCAAAAACTACTCTCTTGTGGGGGAGAAATTTGATTATGGGAATAAGGGGGAGTTTTGGCTTTTTGATCAAAACTAGTCTTAAAAGATATTTTGATTTGCCAAAACAAAATGTTTTGACATAGAGATAGGAAAATGAATTTGCTTTGTAAAAACAAACCAAGTGGTGACAAAATGATCAAAATATGCCAAATCTTGTAACAATTAAATTGGTTTTGAGTTGGACATCATTTTGCACATTTTTGGCTCACATTTGGAGATGTTATTGCATTTTGAGTTTCTTTTGATGTGTTGGTATTAATCACCAAAAATGGGGAGGTTAAAAGGGAAATGTGCCCTTAGGCCATTTCTATATTGTTTTGGTGATTAAATGCTCAACACATTACATTTAGACTAACATCATCTTACATAAGCAAATAAACATAGGTATGCAAAACAAATTGAGCTTAGAAGAGGGCAAAGTACAAATCTATATGGTACCAAGTGAAAAAGGTAACCTCTGGACACTTAGTCAATTGTGTAGAAAATGGTGACGCCTAAGAGGGGGCAGTGAATTAGGACTTCTAAAACTTTCTCTAAACTAGGCCAAAAATGAATCCCTAGCACAAAACCTATGCAAATAATCAAACTAGAATATGCAAACTAGGTTTTGTCTAAGTGTTGCTATCTCTACCGCAAAGCCTAAGTTTCAATCCTAAATGATCTAATTAGAAAGACAAGATTGAAACTTAAATACTTAATATAAATGTATAAGGTAAATAGCAAGGTAGAGATGCAAACTCTCGTGGATGACGCTAATATTTTTACCGAGGTATCCGAAACCACACAAGGTTCCGACTAATCCTCGTTGGTGCCTCTACGCAAAGCGTAGCCCACGCGAGGGCCAAGCACCACAGTTGAGTAACTCCGTAGAGAGCCGCGGGCCTTCTCCACGCGCAAGTGGTGCTCCGCTTCCGGCTACTCTCGGACGCTCCCCGCCGTCTCCACTATCGAGCTTCCGACCGAAATGTCGCGGGCCTCGTTCCCTCCGATACACGATGGCGGCCGTGACACAAACACAGTTGTCACAGTCTTGCAAGACTGTCGTCCCACTCGGTACAATTACAACGGCTCATGCAAGAGCCGAGGGGTTGTGTGATTTTTCTAAACTCACTCAACTGACTATGATTCACCTAGAGCAAGCGCTAATGCGATCTAACTAACCTAAGCACTTCGCAAAGCACCTACGCTAATCACTGAGTGATTCTATTAAAAAATTGGGCGTATGAACACTTGGAAATGTCTATAATATGCCTTGGTATGTTGCTTGGGCTCCCACACGTTGAAATGGCCGGTTGGGGGGTATTTATAGCCTCCCCCACAATTATAGCTGTTGGACAGAAAGCAGCAGCTTTCTGTCGACGAGCGCACCGGACAGTCCGGTGCCCACCGGACATGCACTGTTAACTGTTCGGTGTCCTGCCACGTCCGCCGACCATTGGGGTCTGTAGCAGTCGACAGTTGGATCCGACCATTGCTAAACTGTTCGGTGCACACCGGATAGTCTGGTGTTACAGCCCAAGAGCACCTAGTTGTAGGCCTCTCTGCGCAGACTGCCCGGTGTCCCACTAGATAGTCCGGTGCACACCAGATAGTCCGCCGACCGTTGGGGTCTGTAGCAGTCGACCATTGGATCCGACTGTTGATAGACTGTCTGGTGCACACCGGATAGTCCGGTGCTACAGCCCGAGAGTGTCTAGTTGTAGGCCTCTCGCGCAGACTGCTCGGTGTCCCACCGGACATGCACTGTTCACTGTCCGGTGCACCACAAGTGCGCTGGCTGACTGCCCTCTTCATGGATTTCTTTGCTAATTCCTTGGGCTTCTTTTGTTCTCGAGTTTTGGACTTCTACACTTCTTTTTATGTTTTCTTTTGAGGTGTTTCATCCTCAGTGTCTTAGTCCAATCCTCTTCGCATCATGTGAACTATAAATACAGACACTAGCAAACACATTAGTCCACATGTTATGTTGATCATCAAACACCAAAATCTCTTTAGCCAAATGGTCTGGGGTCCATTTTCCTTACAAATTGTTTTGTGTACTAATCATACTTTACGAAGTCATAGCCAAATGCACCCATCCCGATGTAAATGAATGGCACCAACAGGTCTATGGTGTCTCTTTTATGTCAACTGCTGATGATGAAGTTGAGGAAGATTGTCTTGCTGGTGATGTGGATCAGTCTGCCCCTCCTCCTTACCAAGGTGATCAGGGCCCCTCTTTTTCTTATCCTCCTCCATAGGATCCATCTGTTAGCACTCCTCCTGCTAACCCTGGGGAGGAAAACTTCACTGTAAATATGGCTGCCCGTTTCTTTGATCCTTCTCCTCCGTGGTAATTTGTGGTCATCCCTCCTCCTGTTTTTGGTCACCCCATGAAGTTTGTGTTACCCGCTCGTTGAGCTAAGTTAAGAAGAGATTTCCTTGAGCTTGGTGGTTGGCTTGTTGAGGATTAGGGTTGGAAAAGACCCAACCCTTTGTGGGCTCCTCAACGAGGAGTATGACACCTTTGTGGTGGAAGCCAAACCTCGGGTTAAAGCATGTGTTCTTGTGTTCTTGTTGTATTCTTAAAAAGTGATTTAAATTGTTGGTTAGTGCATCTTTGTTTTTATCTTATGTGTGAATCTTGTGGACTCGGTTCACATTGATTTGACACCCATTCGAGTGGATCTTCTTTAGGGCAAGATATAAGAAAGAATCTCTCATTATGACGTGCATTCTCCGGCAACCGCTCGCGCACTCGGCCTGTATTCCCCCGCCCACGCTCTCTCCCCTGCTCGGCCACCTCATTTGCAGACCGTGCCTAGCTCACCCCATCTCACCCACCAGTGTTGTGCTGATCACCGTGCCAGTGCCCCATTCCTGCCTCGTCTGGTGTCGCCGTTGGCGCCTCATCGTGCCCAGCACGCCGTTCACCGGAGGCCGTGTCGAGCCCAGGACGTTCATCTCCGTCCGCCCGTGGTGAGCCCCTCCTCCTTCCTCTCTCCATCCCCTCTTCCTCTCCCCTCGTTGCGCTCGACATGGCGACCGCCCGCCATGGCCAGGGGTCGGCTGAGCCGGCCCGGCCGCCCCTCTCTCCCTTCTCCCTTGCCGCAGGTGTGGTCCAACCGTGCCAGTGTGCCCGCCTAGTGCGCCTGCCTCGCCCACTGGAGCCGCTACCCCGACTGCCACCGCGCCGAGCGCCTTCGCCGAAGCTCACATGAACCCCCCCATCTCTAGTGCTATGGCCGACGAGGTCCTATGGCCGACTCGGTCGCCCTTTCTCCTCTCCCCAGCATCCCATGGCGCTCTCGAGCCGCCGACCTCGTCCGCGCCTCGCCCGAGTTCCCGCGCTCGTGGCCCGCTCTCGCCATGAGATTAACAAATGTTTAATAGGTTCACATTATCATAGACCTCATCTATATAATTAGTTTTATAATTGGACTATATTTAATATTTGTAACTAGCATTCAAACATCCAATGTGACAGGACAAAAATTCAGTGCTCTTGCATCCAAACACCCCTAAGGCTAACTCCAAATGTCCTCCCTCCCAAAATCCCCTATTCGTATTTTTTATTTTCCTCTACAACCATTCTTCTATTCAGCTTCTCATTTATTCTTAACTGAGCTATTTAACTTTTCTATATCAGTTTCTAAAGTTTCTTTTGAAAAATATATAAAATCATATAATATTTCAAGTATCATAATCTTAAAAGCGTTAATTTTATAGTTAAAAACATTTGTTAACAAAAGAGGGAGATTACTCTCTCCCCATGTTGCGAGTGAAGCAGAGGCGTCGTTGGAACATCTTGGGGTGGCCGTACACTGATTTACGGGGAGGGAAACACTCATGAGCATTTTGGACTATTCATTATGGACTAGGTGGGTGCACGTGCGTTGCAACGGAAACATATCGTCAGCATAGGGAAAGCAGCTCCTACCAATCTGGTATCAAAGGTCTCAACGATCATGAGCTCTGCCGCTGCCCCCTAGGCAGCAGCCCTCGCCAGCATCAGGCGGCCCCCAGCAACGTCCAGCACGTTGATCGCAGCCCCTGCTTCGTCGGGAGCCATGATGCTTCGCCGATACTCCCCCAAATACTCAGCCTCCTTGCCGGGCAGCACCACTGGGAGCATGGCGGCCCCGCAGCCAATGGTACATTGTACGGCGTGGTAGACGGGCTGCTCTCCCAAGAGTGTAGCAGCCTGATGCCCCATGTAAATGGACAAACAAAAAAATTATTGCTACAAACTTATGATCAGCTAGACAAACAAAAAAACAATGTAAATGATATATAAAGTTGTTATTATGAGTAAGTTAGAAAGCGCTACAACAATACGACAACCCCATGAGACCATGATGCACAATAACAAAGATCCACTATGCATAAAACTCCCAAGTGAACAACACCTGTGATGAATCTGCTACTGACGCTAGAGTTGTCAATGCTCCCCCGTGCACCATTTGCTTGCCATTCTAGAATATGAACATGAGCAGTTAGCATTGTTTACTAACCATGATAACAAATATAATTGAAGCAACGTGAAACCTAACTCAACACAAGTAATTGCGTACCTGAAGAAGAACAAGTAATTTATTCACGATTCCATCTAGTTAAGGCGTCAAAAATTCTAGTGTACAATTCTCACTAAAATTCAAAATCGTTGAAACAGCATGTGCCTATAAACAAGAAGAGCAATACAGGTCAAAATAGATTGCGAGGTCCTAAGATGTATGACATGAACATGTAATCTGGTATACTAGAATATAGGCATACAAATTGTATAAACTTAATATCTCAATGCACACAAAAGACTTAAACAACATTCAGTTTAGAGGTCTGGCATACATAAAGTTAGTAGTTGCTTGGTAATTAAATTACTTTTTTATCAAAGAAACTTGTAAGCTCAAAGATCAAAAGGGATTTGTTTGACATTTAGATGTGTTAGCTGCCCACATATATTTATATTTAAAACATGTAAACCACACACAAACCATATTGGTCTACATCAACTGCCCACATATATTTATATTTAAAACCTGTAAACCACACACAAACCATATTGGTCTACATCAACCTATTTATTGATGCAACCTCAATTAAAAAATGTGATGTCTTACAATTTTTAATAATAGGCAAATATGTCGACAACCGTATATTAATCTAATCCTTTTTAGCGATATTGATAAGTCTTTATTGTATGTTTGCAGGGATAGCATAGCGGCATGAATTGTCCTCGTAACTTAACAGATCAATTACAAAGTTTCTTCGATGAATCTTTGCATCCTACACACAAAGACATAAGAGAACAAAACGTCAAATTTATATTATGTAACTGAAATGTATGTTTGAACATGAAACAAATGTACTCCACTCACCCTATCAAATTCCATTCGTCTAGCACTCCCTCACATGACCATAGCTTGTAGAACAAAGTAGCTGGTATTAACCCTATAGAATAATGTTCGGCCAACTATATCATATACAATGGTTATTATAGAAAAAATTTAAATTGTTGAGAACATGGTATTGAGAAAATACCCTTTTAAGTCAATTGGAACACCAGACCGAATTGTATGTTCCCACTTAAAAATATCCTCTGCCCATCCAAAACGTTTCTTATTGTAGGCAATCTTATATTTCTTTGAGGCCATGATAATTGCTTCCGCAAACCTCCTGTATGGAATGTGTTTACACCAATCTTGAGTGGGTGTAAAGTCTATAAAAGTTACGTGCTTTTTACCATGATCGATTATGAAAAGTGTGTAGCATCCGTTGAATTTCCATGGCATAAGAACCTACAAAATATCAGTCATTAGGATTGCAACAAAGTGCCTTTTATAAATACATTCGAAATGAACACATACTTACATATTTACGACCAGTGATATAATAGTTCAATGAAGGCCAACAGTCGAGTGTTTTGACTAACTCTTCTGCTGTAGAATCCTGATGGTACTTTGGAAGTTTACCAAAACCAACCATTCTCTGGATAAATATATATACATGTCCACATGAGGATTATATGTATAGATACAATATATTACTACATTATTGATTGGAAACAAACTTACCCAGAAGCGCATGTCCATATAATATTTTTTATCCTTTATCATTTCATCTTTCGACATATGTGACTCTTTAATGGCCAACAATCGAACAGCCATGTCAAAACATTTTAGAGTCATATCTAGATTTACCCTTAATACGTTTTACAAGTCTTTGACAGATATTTCTATCTTAAAAGGGTTGAAACTTCGCACCCATGTCATCCTGTAATGCAGCATGTCAAAAGTATATATCAAAACTCTACGTAGTTGGTACCTATAAAATAGATAAAACAATGAGCACTTACTCTAATGTCGTATCATCTTGGATTTTCATGATGTAATCACATAGAACATCTATTAAATCGGCTTTGGTCACTGGCATGTCCTTTGTGGAAAGGCCACTCAGTAAAAATTCATTAGTGCACTCATCGGTCGGGATTTTTATAGGAGTTCTTTTATCCCAATCATTAACAAACCACCTTTCTAAGTCTGCTTGAGTGATGGGGCCATCATCATCTTCCATCAATACTTCGTTATCTTTAGATACACAAAGTAGTTTCCTCTTCTTAGGATTTGTGGGACTATCTAATATCTGAACATCAGAGGAGCTTCCAGCATCGACTTGTTTGTCATACTTATATAATGGACACCCCTTTCTCTTGTTTATATCTGAACATAGTAACATAGCAGCCAATTTTTTCCTAAAGTGTGACATGTCATCCTACAAATAAGAAACAATTTATTTAGCAATTATATGTATCAATTGGTTTGGCATAATAACAGAAGACAACAAACAGATATTCATGTTCTAGCCGCATCTAATTTATTGTTCAGGAAAGAGACCCATCAGAAAATGCAAACTGCCAACAAGAAATTCTATGCATGTGATAAATATGCAGATTGCAGTTATGTCCACAGTGTATGCAAAGCAAAACGACTGAACCAATCATAAAAAATCGTAGGTCGGACTGTCCATGTAGCATCCCAAAAATTCAAATCTTGAAAATTTCTCAAACTCGCTCTAAATTCAAAATGAATTTCAAATTTCATTTCAAAATGTTTGTTTGCAAATTGATATCAGCAAATAAAATATAGTGGTCTATATTCTCTCTAAAATCCTCCTCAAAATATCCTACAAATATTTCCCCAGTGATCACCCTCAAATTCTTTTCAAAAATACTGCCCAGATATTTCTCGAGTGATCCCCTCAAATTCTTCTAGAAATACCGCCCAGATATTTCCCGAGTAATCCCCTTCAAGTTCTTTCCAGAAATACTGTCCAAATATTCCACCAATATATCTCCAAGTATTTTCCTCCTAAGAAATACCTTTAGAATCATTTTTCATGTCCCTACAAATATTTTCTTCATAACTTTCCTCATGCTCACACGTATACGTATGCCTCCGATGTCATACGTTGAGCTCTACAAGCTAATTACACTCATATAAGACAAATCCATGCTAATCTCCCACTAATCCTTTCATCCTCCAACTAATCCTCTCATCCCTCCCCCTAATCCTCCCACCATGGCTATAAATAGAGGGGCAAGGGCCTCCCCTCAAGCCACCCCAAGCCATTTCATGGCAACTCTCTCCACTCCCCCCCCACACGCCCACTCCACGTCCCACACAAGCACACACTAGCACAAGGATCGTTCGGTCGTTCTTCGATCGTTCGTCCCCCTGTTCTTAGTTTGTTCGTTCGTTCGTTCGATCGTTCGTCCGATCGTTCATGGTTTGTTCGTCCGTTCGTCCGATCGTTCGTTCGTCCAAATAATCTTTTTCCTGTCGTTATGCTGCCAAAATTCCGATCGTTCGTTCGTTCGATCATTCGATCGTTCATCGTTCGTTCATAGTCCCTATTCATCATTCATCGTTCGTTCATAGTCCCTATTCATCGTTCTTCTAGATAATCTTTGTCCTGTCGTTATGCTGCCGAAATTCTGATCGTTCGTTCGTCCGATCATTCGATCGTTCGTCCATAGTTCCTATTCATCGTTCATCGTTCGTTCATCGTTCGTTCATACAAACTATTCACCATCACTATTCACCATTACTATTCATCGACACTATTCATCATTGTTACTATTCATAGTTACTGTTGGGAACTTGTTCTCAAATGCTATGAATTAAGAACAAGGCAACATAGAATGTTAAATGTTAAAATCCTTCGTCCGCTGAAGCATTATTTCCCTGAGGATTTAATGAGCTTTGGACGAAGGTCATGGATGGTAAATCACGAAGATCCTATCTTTGTGTTCAGAGATAAGACAATGCGAAATGAAATATAAAATATAAAACGTTAAAGAATACCAAGAATAAATAACATTATTTATTTATTTTATAATATAAATTGAAATATTAAAACATGATATTTAGTTACATTTATACCTTCGCCTTGGCAGAAAACAATAATTCCAGAGTAATGCGTTAGCGATTACAGGAGTGCGTGAACAGTAAAGGAGTAATGTTCACTATTTATAGGCACAGGACGCAGCCTATAAGAAATTACAATCATACCCCTTACAAATATTACAATTATGACCCATACCCTTATGGACTAAAAAGTCATTCCATCTTTAAGTCGGTTCGATCCTTCATCTTCGGATACGCTATAATATCGAAGCTTCATGAGCGGTAGCTTCGGTATCATGTATAAACAGGTTTTGTCGAAGGTGTTTCTTCATGCAGGACCTTCGGCGACGAAGCATGGTCCCAACAGAAGCCCCTTCGTGGTGCTAGATCGTTTTTCGTAACGAGCTTGATCCGTGAAAAAAGTCTCTTAGGCTTCGGGAAGCCGAAGGTCCGAAAAACACCTTCCCTGAGCTCGTTGCCGGGAAACGATACAATTTCCGAGCGCGAAGCGGTCCCACCATGCAGGTTCACCTTCTTGGGTTTTGTGGCCCACCGTTCAGTGGGTGCGAGCGACTGTTTGCCCGGTGTAAAAGACTTGACGATTCACCTTCTTACCTGCAGCACTATATAAACAGACGGGTAGGTGTGAAGTTACCACAGCATTCATTGCTATTGCACTGTTTTGCTGCCAAAAATTTAACCATAGCCAAAGCTTGACTTTTGCATTCAAACGAAGCACCTCTTTGGATTCTGCTTCATCACAAGAAGAGCTTCGGAAAAAAGGTTATTAATTTCCAAAAAAATTTATAATCAAATGGCCAGAGTACGTTCCACTGCCAGGGTTGAGCGTGATGGAGATGAGACCGAAGCCATTGAAATTGTTCCGATTTCCGAAGCAATGAGGCGTTCTGGGCTGGTTTCATCAGAGGACACACCTGCTGCCGAAGCAACACAAGATGATGTTGAAGAAGTTGGTTCCGAAGATGAGTACAGCTGTGGGGTGCCAAGTAAACCTAGTCATCTGGACTTTGGAAAGTCCACCATCTCTGAAGCTGATCTTCCTAAAATGGTGAAGGTGGGTTATTTTAGTGAGGCCAAGAAGGAATTAATTCGTTTTGGTGGAGAAGAAACTATCCCAAAGCCAGGAAAGGATGAGGTAGTAGTCTTCAAAAGTTTTCTTAAAGCTGGTTTAAGATTCCCCCTAAACAAGATGATTGCTATTGTACTGAAGAAGTTTGGGATTTACCTTCATCAGCTGACCGCTAATGCTATCGTTAGGTTAAGTGTTTATATTTGGGCCCTTCGTAGCCAGGGAGTGGAACCGTTCGGTGAGGGTTTCTGCCGAGTTCATGAATTACACTACCAGACTAAAGCCAGAGGAGATGGTATGCACGAGAATTTTGGCTGCTACAATTTTGCTTATCGCAAGACTACGAAGTTTCCAGTGATAAGCTACCGAAGCAAATGGCCAGCCAGATGGAAGTCTGAATGGTTTTATGTTAAAGTTGATGAAGATGAAGATAAATTGGTCCAGAGTCCACTAGAACTAACCTTCGGAGATACGAGGCCCCGATGCAACATGATAATGGGGAGCCCGAGTCAGATTGCTTTGGCTGAATTTCGAGTGATTTCAGATCATATTGGCACTAGAGACTTAGTGTAGGAATTTTTGGCTTTTAAAGTGTTCCCAACACTGAAGGAGTGGGAGATGCCGAAGCTAGAGGGAGAAAAGAAGAAGGGAGAACTTGTTCGATTGCCTTATCACTACAAGTTTAAGAAACATTTTAAAGCACCCTGCCAAGAGTGGTTGGACACAATTGAGATTATGTGCAACGATATCCTCGGCAACTACTCTAAGAAAGAAGATCAGTTAATGACTGCGGCCTTCGGCACTCGTCCGAAACGAAGAT
This sequence comes from Zea luxurians, assembly GCA_029449295.1. Classification (NCBI taxonomy): domain Eukaryota; kingdom Viridiplantae; phylum Streptophyta; class Magnoliopsida; order Poales; family Poaceae; genus Zea; species Zea luxurians. The sequence continues at coordinate 7,994,982 of JAOPSE010000048.1, read as the reverse complement.
TGAATCGGGTGCTGGATGCCTTGAATTTTGATTACCCTGACTATGAGCAACTGGACGGAGATGCCGAAGGCCAGAAAAGAAAAAGGATTGCCAGCGTCCTTGACAAAGAAGGCACCAAATTGGCTAAAAAGGAGAAAGAAATTTCTGAGAAAAGAAAACCGAGCCCTGAGCCGAAGATAGCTGCTCCAAAGAAAAGAAAAGTTGCATCCCCAAAACCAAAGACGTCGGCCCAAGAGGAGGAAGCTCCTGCAACACCTTCTGCTGCCGAAGTGGAAGAGATTCTAAAGGTAATGACTGAACCTTTGCCTATCAAGCTAAGTCCACTGGCGCCAGAACTGACGAAGTTTTTTCAGAAGGAAAAAGAACCTTCGGCAACAGAAAGTCCCGCTAAGCCGAAAAAACAGAGAATTATCCAAGCGGCCGATGTCATTCATCAGACATCGCCACCGACATCGGTGTCAAAAATACCGTTTATTGAAAGCGCTGTCACTGCCGAAACCACAGCCACCGGAGCCGAAACTACCGGAGCCGAAGCCATCGGAGCAGCCACCGAAGCCGAAGCCACCGGAGCCGAAACCGAGACCACCGAAGATCCTAATCTAGAAACTACACTTGGTGATATTGATAACATGCTTCTGAAAATGGCTGAAGAAGAAGCTGCTGCGACCGCGGTGGACACGACAATTGAGAAAGGAAAAAAAACAAATTGAAGACACTTTGGAAGAAGAAAACTTTAATTTTCAAGATATACTTGGACAAGAGTTATCAGAAACTGAGAAAGAAGAGCTAAAGAAATATGCTATATCCTGTGGATACAAACCAGGGTCTCTGCTGTTTGGCGGAGTCAATGAAGGGAAACTAAGATGCCTTTGGAATCGAAACGAGGCCAAGTTTGTTAGGACTTTCTCAAAGAGCGTTGGCCTGCCGAAGATTGAAGCGAACCTCTGCAGGTACCAGCGACAGCATATCGCCGGTAGCTTGCTCTATGCTAATTTCAAGGTACAAACTCAATTGCCGAAGATTGTTAGGACTTTTGAATTAAGATGTTTTCTGACGAAGGTTGTTTTGGCAGAGTATATTACTAAGTAAAGTGTTGAGGATGCAACAAGATCTTGAAGACGAGAAAAACGAATCTACCATCAAAGATCTAGAAGACAAAGTCGAAAGTTACGAAGCTGCTTTGAAGAAAAAGGACTTCGTCGTTCAAGACCTTGAAAACAAAATTAAAGATCACGAAGCTGCCTTGGAAAAGAAAGACTTCATCATTCACTCTATGGAAGGTTCACTGGTTGAAGCTCAAGCCGAAATTGAGAAATTAAACAGCGAATTACTCATAAAATCAGAAAGATCTGAGCAAGAAAAGAAGAATCTCGAAACAAGTCTCAAGACCGAAATTGAGAAGAATTCAAATTTGCAGAAATCATTGAAGGAGCTTCAGGAAAAATGCTTAGATTTCGGTAACCGATGCGTGCAGCGGCTGAAGGATGTGTTTTACTCAATTAGAGCCAGCTCTGATAAGTTTACACCTTCAGCTGAAAACCTGCCAAGCACCTTTGAATACATTGAGGGCGAAGTTGATGCACTTGACGAAGTTATCGCTGGGCATGTCGATTTCTGCGCCCTGTTAGCTTCTCGAGGCACGGCTACTGCTTTCCTGAAGGCTGGCTGTACACACGGGAAAATTGTTAATAGGACAAACTTCAGTTTGTCGCAGCAGATTTGGTTGACATCCCCAGCCTAGCTCGAAGCATAGGAAACAGGTTTATGACCCAGATTTGGATAAACGACGGGCGAAAAATGGCTGGTGACGAAGCTCGGAGCCACCTTAAGCCAGTGAGAAAATTATACTTGTTACTTTTACCTTCTCCTTGAACTCGGCGCCTTTCTCATTCCGTTTTAATATGTACAGGATGATGAAGCTGAAGAATGACGAGCTGAAGCCTTAACAAATGCTCCGAAAGACTTTGCTGCATAAGATTCTAGAGAAAATTTTGTAATATGATTGTAAAGAAACTTATGTAAATTTGTGCGTACCTTGTAATATATCTTTTCCCCTTTGTCCGTGTACAACCTGCTTTGTTGTGGACGAAATTTTCTTTTTGAGCCGAAGGCGAAAAACACCTTCCCTTCTTTTCGTACACAACGAAGCATGAAAATTTCTTCTTTCTCCGAAGCTTTGTCCTTATAGCCGAAGCATCTGTCTTTTTTGTATGATATGATGATAATGATCCTATGTATGTCTAAATGAATGTTTATGAATGCAAATGTCATGATGTAATGTATCGTGCAAATGAATATCCGAATATATATTCGAAGCCATAATCATAGCCTTCATTCCCTTAGGAATGACTCAAATCTTTTTGCCGCTTATTTTTCGGCTTCACCGTTTATTTTTCGGTGTATCAGCGCTGACTTTTCGCTGTAAGCCTCCCTTAGGAGCTTCTTCGCCTTTTACTTCGGCGGAATCAGCGTTTATTTTTCGCTGTAAGCCTCCCTTAGGAGCTTCTTCGCCTTTTACTTCGGTGGAATCAGCGTTTATTTTTCGCTGTAAGCTCTGCATTCCCTTAGGAACGACTTTTGAGCTTCTCCCTGTTTTCTTTTCTTTTTCCTTTGCACTCGATGGTGCGTTCTCAGCTTTTACATTTACATCTTTGGGGGATATTGCTCTTATAGAATTGAAATAAGAAAAAGAAAATTACATGTTGTGGCCCCATTAAAAACCTTTCTCCCCCTTTGGAAAGGAAAAGGGTGCCACAAGAAAGAATAGAAAAAATTACATCAAGCTAAACATAATATCGCCGAAGCTCATCCACATTCCATGATCTAGGAATGTCGTTGCCGTCCATATCCTTCAATCTGTAGGAACCGGGTCTTGACAAAGATACTACCAGAAAAGGTCCTTCCCACTTCAGCTGTAACTTGCCTACTGTCTCTGGGTTGGCTACTCTTCGAAGCACCAAATGTCCTGGTTCAATATTCTTTAGCCGAACCTTTCTATCATGCCATTTTATTGTTTCAGCTTGGTATTTATTGATGTTTTCCACAGCTTGGAGCCTGATCCCTTCTATAGCATCTTTTTCCACAGAGTAATCAGCTTCAGCTTCGTCTTCTACCGAAGCTACTATTCTTATTGATCCTGCTTTTGCTTCTTCCGGAGTTATTGCTTCGTCACCAAACAATAATTTGAATGGTGTAAAACCTGTTGATCTTGATATTGTTGTGTTGTGGCTCCACAACACTTTGATTAATTTGTCTGGCCACTTTCCCCTGGGCTGATTGAAGATTAACTTCATTATTCCTGTCATTATGATGTCATTAGCCCTTTCAACAAGTCCATTTGACTCCGGATGCCGAACTGATGCAAAATGGATCTTCGTGCCAATTTGTTCACAAAATTCTCTGAAAGCTTCGGAATCAAACTGCGTTCCATTATCCACAGTAATAGCCTTCGGCACTCCGAAGACAGACAATATTTTGCCAGAAAAACTTTTGAATAGTGACCGAAGTTATTGTGGCTAAAGGCTTTGCCTCAATCCATTTAGAAAAATATTCCACTGCCACTACAACATATCTTAAGTTCCCCTGTGCTGGTGGTAACGGACCTAACAAATCAAGACCCCACCTTTGCAATGGCCAAGTGGGTTGTATTAACTGGGTTAGAGACGAAGGCTGTTTTTTATCTTTTGCACATTTCTGACAGCCTTCGCACTTTTGGACTAATTCCACTGCATCCGAAGCTGCCTTTGGCCAATAAAATCCTTGACGAAAAACTTTTCCAAGCAAAGGCCTAGATCCAATGTGAGATCCACACAGGTCTGCGTGTATTTCCTTCATCAATTCTATACCTTCGGCTCTGGATAAACACTTGAGTAGTGGAGAACAGACCCCATGCTTGTACAGCTCCCCTTCTATTATAACATATGGACGAGCTCTTGCCTCTATCCTCTTGTTATAAGCTTCATCATCTGAAAGAAAGTTACCCTGAAGGAAAGAGATGATCTCAGTTCTCCAGTCTTCACTATAAACAGGAGATATATTGAGGACTGCTCTTTCAAGAAGTTCAACCGAAGGTGCTTTTATTGTTTCAAAAAATACTTTCGAAAGTAAGGGCAGCTTCTGTGTTGCTGACTTGGCTAGCAAATCAGCATGTTCATTTTCTCCTCGAGGAATATTTTTGACAGAAAACCCTTCAAAGGAAGCCTCAATCCTTCGGACCGTGTCTAAATATTTCTCAAGCTTCGGGTCTCTTGCTTTACAACTCTTGTCAATATGACCAGAAATAACCTGGGAATCAGTTTTAAGAGTCGCCCTTCTAATTCCCATTGCCTTTAACTTCCGAAGACCCAAGAGCAAAGCTTCGTACTCAGCAATGTTATTTGTGCAAATGAAATCAAGTCTTGCTGCGTAGCAAGTTTTAACTTTGGAGGGTGCGACCAACACAGCGGCTGCTCCTGCCCTGAAGGTTCCCCAAGAACCATCGCAGAATACTGTCCAAACTTCGGCATCTTTACTCGCTTCTTCTTCCTGAGCCCCTGGCGTCCAGTCAGCAATGAAGTCTGCTAACGCTTGGGACTGAATCGAAGATCTATGCACATAATCAATGCAGAACTCATTGAGTTCCGCAGCCCATTTTCCAACCCTTCCAGTAGCTTCTCTATTTCTCATAATATCCTTCAATGGTTGTGAAGAAGGGACAATTATATTGTATGCTTGAAAATAGTGCCGAAGCTTCCTGGAAGCCATCAAAACAGCATACAGCACCTTCTCCAATTCTGTATAATTTTTCTTTGATAAACTAAGAACTTCGGATACAAAGTATATTGGGGCTTGCTTTTTGACTTGCCCTTCAAGCCTCTCTTGGACAAGTGTCGCAATTACCGCTGAGTGCGAAGCTGCCACATATAACAACAGAGGAGCCCCTGGCGTTGGTGGAGTTAGCGTCGTTAGGTCTATCAAATATTGCTTCAGCTCTTCGAAGGCTCTCTGCTGAACTGGTCCCCATTGAAAAACTTCGGCTGACTTCAGCACTTCGAAGAATGGTAAATTTCTCTCTGTTGATCTAGATATGAATCTGTTGAGAGATGCTAGTCTTCCTGTCAATCGTTGAGCCCCCTTCTTTGTGCTTGGTGGTTCCATTCGAAGGATAGCTTTGATTTTATTTGGATTAGCCTCAATCCCTTTTGTTGAAACTAGGCAGCCAAGGAATTTCCCCTTCTTTACTCCGAAAACACACTTTTCTAGATTCAGTTTTAGACCAGCATGTCTAAAATTAGCGAAAGTCTCCTGTAGATCAGCAATGTGATTTTCTTGCTTCGTGCTTTTTACAATGATATCATCAACATAAGTTAGCACATTTCTACCTATCAGAGAATGAAGAACCTTTGTTGTCATTCTGCTGAAGCTTCCTCCAGCATTCTTGAGCCCCTAAGGCATCCGAAGGTAACAATATGTTCCGCTAGGGGTTATGAAGCTGGTTTTTGGCTCATCCTCCTTCATCCAAATTTGATGATAGCCTAAATAACAATCCAACAGACTCATAAGTTCTAATGAAGCTGCTGCATCAACTAGAGAATCTATCCTTGGCAATGGAAACTCATGCTTCGGACAGGCCTTGTTGAGATCAGTAAAATCAATACACATCCTCCATTTGCCATTGGCCTTTTTTACCATAACAGTGTTAGCCAGCCATTCTAGATACTTCACTTCTCTAATGACTCCGGCGCTGAGGAGTCTTTTTACTTCATTTCGAGCACCTTCGGCCTTGTCATCAGACATCTTCTGAAGCCTCTGCTTTCTGGGTCTGAAAGATGGATCAACATTGAGCGAGTGTTCAATAACATCCCTGTTGACGCCACAGAGATCGTTAGCCGACCATGCAAAGACATCTTTGTTGTTGAAGAGGAACCTTATCAGGGTTTTCTCTTGTTGCTCAAACAATTGAGATCCTAGCAGCACCTTCTGCTCTGCGATATCTTCGCATAAAAGCATGGTTTCGGCTGATCGGCTGAAGCAGCCTTCTCCCTTCTGTACTTGTACTGCTCACAAGCTTCAGCTTCATCTATATTGTGAATTGCTTTTGAATCAGTCCAATTCCCCTCGGCCTTTCTGGCAGCTTCCTGACTCCCATGAATAGCAATAGGTCCCTGATCTGAAGGTATCTTCATGCAAAGATATGCTGGATGAATAATTGCTTCGAAAGCAATGAGTGTTCCGCGACCAATGATAGCATTGTAAGGATACTCCATGTCGACAATGTCAAACACAACTTGCTCTGTCCTTGTATTGTTGACGAATCCGAAGGTCACTGGCATGGTAATCTAACCAAGTGCTACAATCTGTCTTCCTCCGAAGCCACAAAGAGGGTGTGTAGCATCATGAATCTTGTCTTCGGGCTCTTGCATTTGTCTGAAGGCCTTAGCAAATATAATATCCGCTGCACTGCCTGTATCAACCAAAACATTGTGGACCAGAAATCCTTTGATCACACAAGAGATAACCATAGCATCATTGTGTGGGTAATCCTTGAGCTGAAGATCCTCTTGAGAGAAGGTAATTGGAATGTGAGACCATCTTGACTTGATGAAGGGTCCTTGTACCCCTACATGTTGTACTCTTCTCTGTGCCTCCTTCTTCTGTTTCTTGTTAGCCGGCTCTGAGCATGAACCACCTGTTATCGGGAGGATCAGCTTCGGAGCCGAAGCAGTTCCAGCTTGGTTCTTGAACGAAGCCATCGTCTCAAAAAAGTGGAAGTGAGTTCACCGGAGGTGGGCGCCAATGTTGGGAACTTGTTCTTAAATGCTATGAATTAAGAACAAGACAACATAGAATGTTAAATGTTAAAATCCTTCGTCCGCTGAAGCATTATTTCCCTGAGGATTTAATGAGCTTCGGACGAAGGTCAAGGATGGTAAATCACGAAGATCCTATCTTCGTGTCATGGATGGTAAATCACGAAGATCATATCTTCGTGTTCAGAGATAAGACAATGCGAAATGAAATATAAAATATAAAACGTTAAAGAATACCAAGAATAAATAACATTATTTATTTATTTTATAATATAAATTGAAATATTAAAACATGATATTTTGTTACATTTATACCTTCGCCTTGGCAGAAAACAATAATTCCAGAGTAATGCGTTAGCGATTACAGGAGTGCGTGAACAGTAAAGGAGTATTGTTCACTATTTATAGGCACAGGACGCAGCCTGTAAGAAATTACAATCATACCCCTTACAAAAGATTACAATTATGACTCAGACCCTTATGGACTAAAAAGTCATTCCATCTTTAAGTCGGTTCGATCCTTCATCTTCGGAAACGCTATAATATCGAAGCTTCATGAGCGGTAGCTTCGGTATCACGTATAAACAGGTTTTGCCGAAGGTGTTTCTTCATGCAGGACCTTCGGCGATGAAGCATGGTCCCAACAGTTACTTTTTCGTCGTCACTATTCACCGTTACTATTCATCGATCATCCGATCACCCCACATTTCAACTACTCATCCATCATGCTGTCCGGTCCACCTAAGACCAGCCAGACCCATATTCCAGTCATACGAACTCCGGTGACTGTGATTTTCCTTCCAGTAGGAAACTTCTCATCTGGTCACCCATCCCAGGTTTCTCCAAGTTGAGCACGCTTAACTTTGAGATTCCTTCGAACCAGGCTTCCAAACTCAGATTCCAATAATTCTTGTTTCTAAATTCTTATCAAACTATTCCCTATCCAACCATGTCATCCCTTAAGCATGGTTCATATTCCAGAAAACTCCCAAAATACTCTTGTCCCATATTCTGCCTATAACTCTCCTGTTCATACTAAGTCAGACAATTCACTCGTCACTATTCTCACCAACAGTGAACTTTACTGTGCTACACCACATACACCCAGCTATAAATACACCCAGCTACCCTCTCCCTCTCCACACACACACTCAACACCCTCAGCCAAGGCAAACACCCCACCCACTCAGTTACTCCGCTCTGCCGGCTACACGCATAGTGTCGCTTCGCCTCCAGTCCACCCTCCTGGTAAGCACCTCCGCTCCACCACTAGTAGTATCTCAACACCATATGACACAGATTCTACTCAAGACTCTACCCATCCATATATCGCTATTCTGACCACTATACTAAGTATTTGTTGATATACTTGTCGGTTTGTATATTTGCTTATTCATGTTGCATAGTTATCAGAGCGTTTGTGTCGTCTCGTGGAGGCCAGATCTGCAAGTCTATGCCAGGCAGTGGAGCTAGAAGCCAGTTCCGCGAGCTCCCCTTCCCCCTTCACCGGATAAGCACGGCAAGCTCACTGGATCCCTTTGATGCATAAATTACCTATGATTTTTCAACCACAACCCTCAGCCTGTTATTTTATGCATGATATGATTTTGAGACAAGTTATTATGGCCACCCAGCCGCTTGCCGCAATCAATCCTTGATATATTTGTTCCAAATGATTTGAGAAAAGGTGTGAGTTTTCAAAACAAAATGCTTTTCAAAATGTGTATGATGAAGGGTTTTCACCCTTATCACCTTTGAGTAGGGATGATCAGGGACTCCCTGGTTTAGGGGAGGGCCTAAGGTGATGGCTCAGCTGGTTTAGGCGTGAGCAGAAGGATTGTCCCCTCATATAAGGACCGGTTTGTCATCCTTCACTACCTGTACCCATGATAAGTACAACCACTCGAGACTGTGTGGGTAGTCACTCAATCTGAACTCGTACGGTTCAAACCCAGGGTTATGAAGGCTGGGGAGCACCGGGAGGATAAGGAGGGGGAATGTTTTGTCCGGTTTGGGTAGGACAGTGGCCTGACTCCTTCCGGTATAACCGTTAAGGTAGGGATGTGCGAGGAAAGAAAGAGATTCGGATTCGGGTCTCACTAGCTACGAGATCGCAGAGCCGGACTAGTGGGTAAAGTGTACACCTCTGCGCAGAGTTTGAAAACCTATTCGAATAGTCTGTGTCCACAGGAATGGACGAGTCTGGTGTGGTATGGCAATTAGTGTTTTGTTTTCAAAAAAAGAAGTGCGTTTGAGAAAAGTGATTTTTAAAAGGTCCGGCGGTTGAGCCGTGAGCTATGGTGGACGGGAAGTCCAGTAGCTGTTTTTGAAAATGAAAACCAGTAGGAAACCGCCCCTCTCCCCCTTCTCCCTGGCCGCAGGTGTGGCCCAACCGCGCCAGCGTGCCCGCCTAGTGCACCCGCCTCGCCCACTGGAGCCGCTACCGCGACCGCCACCGCGCCGAGCGCCTTCGCCGAAGCTCAGGTGAACCCCTCCATCCCCAGTGCTATGGCTGACGAGGTCCTATGGCCGACTCGGTCGCCCTTTCTCCTCTCCCCAGCATCCCATGGCACTCTCGAGCCGCCGACCCCGTCTGCGCCTCGCCCGAGCTCCCGCGCTCGCGGCCCGCTCTCGCCATAGGATTAACAAATGTTTAATAGGTTCACATTACCATAGACCTTATCTATATAATTAGTTTTATAATTGGACTATATTTAATATTTGTAACTAGCATTCAAACATCCAATGTGACAGGATAAAAAATTCAGTCCTCTTGCTTCCAAACACCCCTAAGGCTAGCTCTAAATGTCCTCCCTCCCAAAATCCCCTATTCGTACTTTTTATTTTCCTCTACAACCATTCTCCTATTCAGCTTCTCATTTACTCTTAACTGAGCTATTTAACTTTTCTATATCAGTTTCTAAAGTTTTTTAAAAAAATATATAAAATCATATAATATTTAAAGTATCAAAATCTTAAAAGCATTAATTTTACAGTTAAAAACACTTGTTAACAAAAGAGGGAGATTACTTTCTGTCCCCATGTTAGGGGTGAAGCAGAGGCGTCGTTGGAGCATCTTGAGATGGTCGTACACTAATTTACGGGGAGGGAAATATTCATGAACTTTTTGGACTTTTCATTATGGATTAAAATTTACTTATAAGACACTCTTTTTTGGCTTGAAATTTGATATTTCACCACTCTTCCAAAGTTTATATATAAACCTATGCCAAATTCATCAAGACAGGATAGAGGATATCACTGAAATATGTTTCTAAAACTTATAAGACACTCTTAGGCTCACTCCTATGTAGTAAATTTGTAGCACATAAATGTTTCCCAAATATTGCTAATAATAGTATAATATATTACATATAAAACTATAGTAGCTTAATTAAACTTTGCACAAATTACTATTATTAGAATAGAATAATCAAAGGGGGCGTCAGTGAAATTATCTGGATAGAGGGTGGGTTATCGAGTGACTCTAGAATAATAATGGCAATGCCAATGGATAGCACGATTCAGCATTCAAAGATCGTAATCTAGCCCTGCAATGTGTTCATCGATCATCTAAACAAAGAGGTCCAGATTCCTTTATATATGACAAAGCATTCATCGGGAAAAGACTATATACATACAACAATTGCCCGGCGATAGCATGTATACCTTCGCGGGAGAAGAGAAGCCCGCGAAGAGACTAGCTAGACGGCAGAAACCACGCACCTAAACGTGGTTTCTCTCGAACCAGTTGACCCAAAAAAAAAGCCCTATGCCCCTATCAAAGAGGGCTTTAATTTATTATATATAGCTCTAAACACAACTCGAATCCTGCATCTCTCTCATTGTACAGTCCCAGCATCTGTCATACTTCGGTTAACTTCAAGCGTGGAACTACATTCATTGCATGCAACTCCTGAAACGGAAAATCAAACACAATCAATTCTAAGTGCACATATGGTAACTTGCTTTACGAACAGTCAAGCATGAAGTAACTAAAATACCCTACATGTACTGCCAGGATTATTAGCTAAGACGAAATTCCTCATAGTATTGACTTTACTTTTCCCCTACCAAGAAATGAGATCTATCATTTACAGAGAAGGCTAAAACAACCTACATTTTCATTTTGGGAAGAGAAATTAGCAATTTCAACAAAAAATCAATCACAAATGGTCCGAGGCATAGCACGTATACTACTGTTCCTAAATTTTGTCGCAGCAGCTAAAGGAGTCTTAGAAAAACAATTAAATAAATCAGGTTCTATGATTGAAGCAACAGTACATTTCACTCTTTTGCAGTTACCTGGAACAGAAGCTTGCAAGCGTATGGCAGCCTCATCTTGGCCATGTTTTCCCCATTCTTGCACATTGAACAATATGAAGTCTTCAGTTTGTGATTGTAGTAGCCTAACAAGCCACATTTTCTGCAAACCTGAAAAAATATTCGCACAAGTCACCAAACTACCTTCTGGTACCACATTTTCTGCAAACCTGAGAAATATCCACGCAAGTCACGGACTACTTCTGGTACCCACCTGGACTTGATAAGGATCACTTGATAACAGTAGACGTTCAAATATTAGCATGCTCGCGCCATATGCAATTAGACAATCACGTTCCATCTCACCAAGACGCAACCCTGTAAACAATATCATAGAATGAGAATAAGATAACCAACAAGTACTAGTAAACATAGTCGTATGGCTACTACAGCACATGAAGATATTGCCAACCTCCATCATGGCTTCGCCCCTCAGTCGGTTGCCTAGTCAGTAATACCCGCGGTCCACTAGCTCGAGCATGCATCTTATCAAGAACCTATGCAAACCATGTTTTAAGAAAATTAGAATGGCACACCAAAAAGAAACTATCCATTTTTAGACATCCAAATCTTTCCAAAGTCTGGCACTGGTGTAGCAAAGATAGCCAGCCATCATGCTGCTTGGCCGGGCATTGTTGGAGCAGACTAGTGTTCCATTCGCATAGCAAACACATCGATATGTGCTACCACTTCATTATGTGGAGTGCTTGGAGATGATACAAGGATAGTGTTGATTTTAGCAAATTAGTTGGTGGACAAGAACATTAGCGTGAGGCGTGTTGAATCTATCCTTGATAGTTGATAACAATGTTTTCCAGATCGTGGATTAGATCTTTTGCTAGAGTTTTGGACTGAGATCTTGCTATATGTGGATTCATATTACTTAACATGTCATCACCTATCACACTGAGGTTGCTCATTGAACACTTAATACTCATTCAACACTATTTCTTCTTAATGAACAATGTGTCCAGCATGTTAAAAAAACTCTTTGGAGGTTTGACTGGTAAATTTTTTGCTGCATTGATGAATATAGTCAATTCGAGGGAAAAAACATTATTCTTCCATACTTTGGCCTTCTACAAACAGTTGGTAGAGAAAAGCTTGTTCATGATACACAACTGACCACAAATTTATATGTAATGTATGCATTTATAAACCTTGCGATGTGATGTCCCCATGTTATAGAGCAAGGTTTTAAAGTCGACAAGTGGACTCTAGTCGCCTGAGCACTGGTAAGGTGACTAATCGCGGCACCGGTAAGTCGACAAGTGACTAGTCGCCTGAGCATTTATAACTATAGCAGCATGTTTCCACTAAAAGTCAAAAGAATGGCCGCGGCTGTAGAAGGCCGCCGCACGCTGGAGGCTGCAGCAAAGGTGCCGCACACTAGAGGCTCGAGCAGAGGGCCTCTGCAGCAACCACACGATGGAGGGGGCAGCCACCCGATGGAGCAACGGAGGCACAGCAGGGTGGAGGGAGAGGAGGGTGAGAGCGCTGGAGTAGGGGGCAATGGAGCAAGGGCAGTGGCACTAAGCAGGGCGCACGCCACGTACAGGTGGCGGCGGCTACAGTGCTGTGTATCCAGGACTCCAGGTAGGGTAAAACAGTGTATTTAGACCTTTAGAGATGGTGGGCCAGCCCATAGAAAAGAGACTGGATACTGGTCCAAAACGAACAAAATTAGTCAGTATAACACTAGTCAGACGACTAATCGCGATTAGTCGGCGACTAGGAGACTAATCGCTTCCTAGTCGCCCTAGTCGAGTCGAAGACCCTGGTCAAGCTTGCTCCAGCGATAAGGCCAACTAATCACGATTAGTCGAACGACTTTAAAACCTAGTTATAGAGAGAGCCCAACAGAAAAATAAGGACCCAGAAGCAATAGAAAATGAAGCCTAACAAAGCTAAAAAGAACAAAAGAAGGGAACCATCATTACCATATGCTTTAGTTTCTGATAGTAGATTGGTCCCATGAAGATGTATGCCTCAAGAGGCTGACCAAGAATGCCTGAGGAGAAACATTAAGAGTAGAAAATTATGCAGGAACATGAGTCGAGAACACATGTCAATAACCAAGAATATCATATTCGTGCTTCCCTAATTTACAAGATATGTACAACTAGAAATTTACATGACTAGAATAGTGTAATACACTTGAAGCCATTAGAACAACAGAAGATTGTCCCCTTCTCCCAATGTAGCTTCAAGTATAAAGTAATTTGATATTAAGTATTACCTGAGTACAAGAAATCTTTTCCATTATAGCTGAAACCATGCTTGATTAGAGTAGAGCTGCTATGCAAGAAAAGGGTGTTAAAATTCATATTAATAAACAAACCTACAGTGCTAAGATGACCAAACACCAAAGTATACCTTATGTCTGCAACCTTGTCAGCATTACCACTTGGCTCACCAAATGCACTGCCATAGTGAAACCGTCCACAAGAAACACCAGCCTTTCCACCAAGAAGTTCAATCATTTTACCTATTGTCATACGACTAGCGAGCAAAATAATAGTAAGCCAGCCTTCAAATAAGCACAAACACAGAAAAATATAATAATACCAGCAAAACCAATTAGCTACATAATCAAGCCTTGTAGCATTGATTATTCTGTGTTTCCCTGATCAATTGATTCTTTAGGGCAAATATACCTCTTGAAGATCCCTCTCTATAGCGGCATATTGTGGGCAGCCTCGTTTATCATACTGTTACCAGACCTTATTGTTTTTGAAGTCTACATGTTGGGTCTATTTGTCAGTGCTCCTACTTCAGGCCAGTTTGGGCATTGCTTCATGTGCTACGATCACTGTTTTTAAGGCGTCGCCTAGGCGACGCCTAGGCGTCCGGGCAGTGGTCTGACGCCTAGGCGCCTTGCCCGCCTACCTCGCCTAGGCGTCGCCTAGGCGCCGCCTAGGCGTCTAGGCGGTGGTCCAACGCCTTGGAGCGCCTTACCGCTTTAAAAACCATGGCTACGATCATATCAGTGCTTGTTCTATGCTCATGCCAGTCTGCTTCACCTTCATGCTTACTCAACAGATCATTTTGTTACAAATCATTTTTTTGGGCTCCTGACCTCTTGTATGGAAGTCCAACAAACATGAACTTCAACCATTACCAGTTCATTGATTGTATTGCTTTGTTAGTTGTTAGCTGATTTTGGCATTTCCTAACTCTTAATGTGACAATTCTAGAGCCATACATATATTTCCTAACTTTATTCCAATTTGCTTGGGACTAAAAGACTTTGTTGCTGTTGTTGTAGTAGTATCCCGTGAAACATGAACTTACAAAACACATCAGTGTCTGTCACTTTTGCCCAGTCTCATTTTCACCAGAAAGCAATTTCTCTAGTACGCGCCCTCGAAATTGCAAGTGGCAATCTTATTCAATTATAAGCACAAACTTGAGAGCAACAATGGCTTCACTTGCCCAAAGTCTGCTTCAGATGCTCCACTTCGGAGATGGCTCCCTCCCCGACTCCCTCTCCCTGGTGTCCCTACCTCCACCAACCTCAAGCTGATACTTACACCAAGGCCGGCAACCACAGAACACCTCCCCCTTGCACCAGGGACCTCCCCTTCGACTTCCTCCTCGGCTCACCGGACTGCTGGACGCTCTAAGGTTCAGCGCTGTGACGATTTGATGCCTACTCTTTCTCCCCTCCAGCCTCGCCGCTTGTTCAAGGAGGTGCTCGTATCCTCTTCTCCTGCTGTGAAGGATGATGGGGGCTGGGTGAAGGTTGTGAGTCGACGATCTCTTCGGCAATGCCAACTCCCTTCAGCTCCTCCTTCCAGTGCGTACCCTATCAATTTGCAGGGGAACTGCTTCAAGTGTTTATCTCCTTCTCATCACGTGGCCTCGCGTCGCTGCTCGGTGCGGTGCTTTCTATGCCAGTTGCCTGGGCACCGTTCTTACGTGTGCCTGCAACGGCGGAAGGCGCCATCAAGTTCGCGGCACTCCCTGGTGTGGCAGCCTATCGGTCATTCGCCCTGCCCTGTGCGGTGCTTTCTATGCCAGTTGCCTGGGCACCGTGCTTACGTGTGCCTGCAACGGCGGAAGGCGCCATCAAGTTCGCGGCACAACCTGGTGTGGCAGCCTATCGGTCATTCGCCCTGCCCTGTGGCGTCGTCGGCTTGCAGCATGGATGCTTCCTCAACTGGGATCAGTGTCATCTCTGGTGGAGGTGAGAAGAAGCGCACGCGCCGCAGTCGGAGGAAGAAGCATGGCACAGTTCACCTATTTATAGAGAAGGTGAACCGCCTTTGTACAGAATTGCAATCATACCCCTCAAGGTTTTACACACATTGTTTACAAATGACATCTGGGCAATAGTGTATTTTTCCATCCTCGGCTGCGCGGGTTTTGGCCTTCGTTGTTTGGTAGCTTCTCTAACTTATGTCCGAAGTTATCGACTTCGGCTATCATCTTTGTTACTCGTACGCACAGGCGAAGCTTCTTTATATGTTGCCTCGGCCGAAGGTCAACTTCGTCTGTCAGTAGAAGTATACCTGAAATACACTTATTTGTTCCAAAGCAGAAAGGTTGAATGAGAATCTTCGACATAGAAGGCCCCCAACACACCCTGATACTATGGATGCTTTGGACATGTTTGTCTTCAAGTTAAGAGCTTGGTGTTTTGAGCCGGATATTCTTCATGTTTCGCTGAACCTCCATGCCTGTTGCTGTCAAAGATGGTGCCTTGTTCCCACCGTCGCTGTTTCGGTCCATCGGTTGGATTTGCCGTCAGTGGACGCTCCTCCGCAGTCGCCGGCCGCGGACACGTCAAATGAGGACCCTGATCAGGACTGCTGCAGGCAACTTCCTCGGCCGGATCTATTCTCAGTCATTTGCTCGGGCGTCGGTCCACACTCGCCTAGGACCACAAGCTGGGCTAGGCACATCTTCTGGGGGACCAATGGATACCCTCGCTCTCACGTGCCCTAAAGTTGCAGAGTTGGCGGCACATGGCTCCTCACCTCCCGCTGGCTCGGTTGCACGCGCCTCGGCTCTTGTGCTAGGTTCTGGAGCGGTTGATAGTGGGCCAATTGATGCCCCTTCTCTCCCGAATGCTCTTGTGATGGGTTCTCGTCTCCCTCAAGCCCAGTGGAATGCGCCTTGCTTCCCGTGTTGGCAACACCTTCAGAGATTTCAATTCAATTGTATCGGGTGGACGATTTAGCTCTCGCCTCCTTGGGTTTCTCTCGTTTGGTTGACCCCAAGACAGTTGCTCCGCCTTTGCTTGTGGAGCCTGATGCTCCCTCTTTCCATGTGGGACTTGTTAATGATACAGACCAAGTTCCCCTGGTTTCGCCAGTAATTGGCACAGGACCTTGCTTGGACTTGAAGATGGCCTCTGATATGAATGTTACTGTGAACGGGACCTCCTTGCTTTCAGTCGATCAAATCCTCTTTGATGACAAATTCAAGGTTAAACCTCATTGCTTTAAGGTTTACTCCCGGAAAAAGGTGGTTCTCCCGGACCCAATTCCGGCTAAATACTCTGGTCTATCTTCACCTCTTCAATTGATCAGGCACAGTGTTGTCAAACCGGTTGAGAGAATTCTATTCCCTGCTCCACAGTCCTCCAGGCGCAGGAAATAGGTCGTGCCAAGCAACTTCAAACCTAGGCACAGTCAGAGAGTGGCCAAGATTCCCCCTGAGCTGGGCTCCGTGTCTGCAGCTCAGGTCTGCAGGCACTGGCTTTTGTGATGAGCATGAGAACATATTTTTCAGGGATGCCAGTAACTATGCAAAGTTGTTTGATCTGCTTTGTCCAGAGATCATATTATTGCTTTGGCGGCCCTCTTTGGCTGGGATGTACCTGACTCCTGCCAGGTATAAGGTTCCTAATTCTGGAACCTTGTTGTAACATCTTTGCTTATGGATTCTTGTGTGCCTTTGGTCTGGTACATGAGGGGGCTGAATGATCGTGCCAAGAGAGATTTTGTCAAGTCTTTGGTTTTGGATCTCAAACCTTCGTTGGTGTGTCTACAGGAAACTAAATTGAATTCCATTTCAGCTAATGATGTGCTCTCTATTCTGGGTGCTGGTTTCAGTGGTTTTATTTTCTGTCCTGCTTCTAGGACCAAGGGAGGTACTCTTGTGGCTTAGCGCGATGGTTGTTTTTATTTTCTTTTTCTCGAACGCGCAGGAGAGCTACACATCATTATATTAAGAAAGGAGACCCAAAATAGGTCAGCACAAACCACTTTTAAGGGGCAAAAGGTTATAAACCTCAATTACAAGACATCAAACAAAACCTGACCTACTAACAGATTAAGGCCAAATCCTTCTAAGCCCTAAGGCCCCAGCTAAGCACCACAACCCCACATCCTGCTTGATGCACGTGAGGATGTTGTGGTCGCGAGGTGAGGCCCCCTCGAATACAAGGGCATTGTGATGCTTCCACAACCACCAGGCAAGTAGTACAACCACCAGGCGCGATGGTTGTTTTTCTTGCAGTGGTTCCACTACCAAAGAGCACTCGGTCTCTGTGCGTCTGCATCGAGAAGATGGACCACATTGGTGGTTTACTGGTGTCTATGGTCCACATCTGGACACTCTTAGGTATGTTTTTCCCAGGAGCTTAGGGAAGTCAAAGCAATTTGTGATGATTCATGGATCGTGGCTAGGGATTTTAATCTGATTTATAGTTTAGAATACAAGAACTCCAGTATCAACAAGTGATTGCTTCGGGACTTCAGAGGTTTAATCAATGATTTGGATCTCGAACTTGTTCCACTTCTTGGTAGGAAGTTTACTTGGTCCCAGAGAGATTCTCCCACTCTTATTAAATTAGATCATGTCTTCTGCACTTCTACATGGGAGGACTTGTTTCCTGATCATGCCCTGGTTAGTTTTGCTTCTATTACCTCAAACCATTGCCCCCTCATTCTGAAGTTGCATGAAGAGTTTAAGGGAAAGTGTAGATTCCACTATGAAATTTTCTGGGAGACGCTACAGTTCGGGCTTGTTGTCCCCTGGCACGACTATCTTGGAAGCTTAGACATTTGGCTAGGAACTTACAATCTTGGGAGCAAAATAATGTTGGAAATATCAAGGCTCAACTCGGTTGGGCTACAGAGATTCTTCATAGGCTAGAAATAGCCTAGGACAGAAGGCTGTTATCTTGGGACGAGTCTTGATTAATGCGAAAGCTTAAGCAACATTGCTTGGTCCTTGCTTCGATGGAAAGAACTATTGCTCGTTTGCGATCGCGGATTCTCTATTTGAAGGAGGGTGATGCCAACACATCCTTCTTTCATGTGCAGGCCCGCTACCACAATAACAAAAATTATATCCATAGTCTGTTTGATGGTGACAGGCTAGACACCTGTCAGGTGCAAATGTCAGGTGCAAATGGAAGAAGTGCTAGATACTTATTATCTTAATCTGTTGGGCTCGGACTCCTAGAGGCAGTTCACTCTTAATATGCCATGTTGTCATAGGGCAACCCTTGATCTATCTGCCCTGGACCTTCCTTTCACTGAAAAAGAGGTTAGCGACACTATTTTGAGCCTCCCTTCGGATAAAGCACCTGGGCCTGATGGTTTCACAAGTAGATTCTATAAGACCTGTTGGCTGCCCAATTGACACTTCATCATGGAAATGCACAGCAGTTGGGACAACTAAATTCAGCTTATCTCACTCTTATCCCTAAAAAGGTGGATGCTACAACAGCTAATGATTACAGGTCAATTAGCCTTATCCACAGTTTTGCCAAATTGATTACCAAGATCCTTGCAAATCGCCTGGCTCCCCATTTACATCGCCTGGTTGCAGCCAACCAGAGTGCGTTTGTGAGGGGTAGGTGTGAGGTGTCTTCCATTCAGCAAGGCTGCAGCATTCTGGACTGTCCTTCAGCTGCTTTTCCCTACACTTATTTGGGGCTTCCAATTTCAGATAAAAAGCTAAGAAGATGTGATTTCATGCTTTGGGTGGATGAGATTGCAGAGAGGCTACCAAATTGGAAAACACACCTTCTTCACCTTGCTGGGGGACAGCTCTTGTGCGGTTTGTTCTTTCAACAATTCCTACTATCTACCTTCTCATTGCAATGAATACTCCCAAGTCAGCCTTGCTGCAGATGGTAAATACACAGCGAAAGCAGCTTATAAAGGTCTGTTCTTAGGATCTGCTACTTTTGATCACTACAAAAGAATCTGGAGATCTTGGGCCCCCTCAAAGTGTCATTTTTTCATTTGGTTGGTGGCACACAACAGATGCTGGACTGCTGATCGTTTGGCCAAAAAGGGCCTGAATCACCCGCACAGGTGTCCTCTTTGTGACCAGGAAGATGAAACCATGAACCACCTCCTTATTTCCTGCGTCTTCACAAAAATTTTCTGGTATATGCTCCTAAGGAAATTTGGATTACATGCCCTGGCCCCACAGCCTGGCCTCACATCCTTCTTAGAGTGGTGGAAGGGGGCTGCTGAGGCAGTGCAGGGAATGGTCAAGAAAGGGCTGGATTCTCTCATCATATTGGGTGCTTGGAAGACATGGAACCTCCGCAATAGATGTGTGTTTGATGGAGAGACCCCCAGCCTCTCTCGAATCCTGCAGCAGGCTGATGAGGAGAGAAACCTTTGGGAGCTAGCAGGAGCCAAGGGTCTCTCCTTTTTGGCTGCTCCTTTGTCGGTAGCCTGAATTCCTAATGGATTTGTTTCTTTATGCTTGTTTCTGGCCTCCGTAAGGAGAGCTATTGTACTATGTATTATGTTTTCTCCTCTTCTTAATATAATTTAAGGCGCAGTTCCCCTGCGCTTTCGAGAAAAAAAATACTCCCAAGTGAGTGATAAAGGCAATTGATAAAATTAGAAGGGGATTTATTTGGAAAACGAAGCTAATCGAGGTAGTTGTCTGGTTTCTTGGGAAACGATTACAAAGCCCATCTCCATCGGGGGTCTTGGGATCCCTAACCTGCAGTTTAAGAGCTGGGCACTACAAGCAAAGTGGTTGTGGCTTGAAAAAACTGACCCAAATAGACCATGGCAGGGTCTAACTATCTCCGTGCAGCAGCAGGTCAAAGATTTTTTTGCAAAATCTGTGATATCTATCATTGGGAATGGGGCTAACACGCTGTTCTGGACTGATAATTGAATGCATGGGGCTGCAGTTAGGGACATTGCACCAGAGGTGGCTGCCAAGGTGGACAAAAGAGCTCTATACTCTACAACCGTAGCTCAGGCCCTTGCTGATTTCCAGTGGGTCAATGACATTAGGGCTCCTCTTTCTCTGTTGGGCCTTCAACAATATTTGCTGCATTGGGACTCTCTGGGGGAGGTTCATTTATCACAGGAACCGGATCAGCATAGATGGAGACATAATGCTCAGGAATATTTTCTTCAAAATCTTGTTATCAAAGCTTGTTTGCTGGTTCAACTCCCTTTGAACCATGGAAAAGGCTTTGGACAACCTAGGCTCCTTCTAAATGCAAATTTTTTCTTTGGTTGGCTATGAAGAATAGATGTTGGACTGCTGACAGATTAGAGAAGAGAGGCCTTCCGCACCCGGTGGTTTGCCCCCTATGCGATCAAGAGCAGGAAACAATCTAGCACCTTCTCACCTCTTGTATCTTCGGCCGTCAGTTCTGGCACAGTTTATTACCCATTTTGGGCTGGATCATCTCACGCCGACTGATGATACTCCTTCACAGAATGGCCGATAGTTTGTTGGGTTATGGCTGGTGCTAAAAACTTGACCTGCCGGGGTTAAGACAGCCCCCGGGCATTGTATTAAGAAGAAGACCTTCTCACACAGGTCAAGAAAACCCCCGAACCCCTGCCCTACCCATACACAGCGGCATCGAAGCCCATGTGAGAACGACCACGACTGGGGCTGAGCCTTAGACCTGTGCTTTGGCGTGGGACAGACGAGGGGATTTTTTTAACCACAGCCTGAAATTCGCTCCCACGGGGAGTCGAACCCAGGACCTGAGGAGTGCTACTCAGACCACCTAACCAACTCAGCTAGAGGCCCTTTCGCATGGCTGGTGCTAAGGGCCTAGGTTCCTTAGACCTAGCTAGGGCTTTGAATGTGGCCGGTTCCTTGGCCATCTAGCTCCTTGATTGGTATCTTCTGTTTTTTCTTAGCAGGTCATCATATGCTTTGTACCCCCCCCCTCCCTGGGTTTATTCTCTTTCCCTCTTATTTATAAAGATGTGCAGTTCTCCTGCGCGTTCGAGAGGAAAAAAAAGATGCTCCACTTCTACCTTGAGTTTGAAGAGACTGTTAAGTCTATTAAGGTCGATATACTATATAGACCCATATGGCCCATGAGGTTCTTTATATAATGTCATATCCACTACTTGGAACATCTTTTAATACTCCCATAGTTTCGGGCGAGGTAGAATGAACTAGAGAACCAAAATTATATATTAATTTAGAGCTAAGCTAAATACCTCAGATGGTACACGGTTACAAATAAAACTATAACATTCATATTAATGATCATGTGAGAAGAAACATTATCAGATAGAACGAGATATGCGAGGACTGAGGAATATAACAAAAATAAAAAAATAAAAATAACAAACAAAATAAAACCTTGGGAAACCATGTGGATTCATGATTAAATCAGGACAGATTCCTCTCTCGGAGAAGGGGAAGTCTTCTTGCTGAACAATCGTACCACAAACACCTTTCTGCCCGTGTCTGCTACTGAATTTGTCACCAACCTGAAATACAAACATGAAAGAGAATTTTTATATCCATCCGTGCCAAAAAAAAAATCAAGGTCATGGAGCATACAAACCATACCTCTGGCCTTCTAGTGTGACGAATAATACACTTAATGGACAACTTATCATTTGTATCTGAGCACAGCATTACACGATCTACCACAGTAGTCTCACCATCAACACCTTTGTACAAGGCAGGTGAGTCCTTGTAGTCACTAGATGGGAAAATACAGGAAAGGGAATCATATATAGCGTTGATCAAGACCAAAACTTAATAACCCTAAAATTGAAGAGTAGACACATAAACAAAGAAAAGTAAACAAGGGGAAAGGATCCTTACCTTTCTCTCAATGCCCTACCAATACCTTTTGAAGTGTTTTTGGGAGTTCGCTTGTTTACATAGATATCATGATTGCGAATAATTTGACCAGGTCCGGCAATTCCATCTTCATCCAATGCCTTTCAATAAGTAATCATATTGTTAGTGTCAACTAGAACATGCTTAGGTGAGAAAAAATGAAACAGCTATAAGAAAATAGTCAAAAAATATGGGCAGTGATGACTCCATATCCTTACTCTCATATTCTGTTTAATCAAAACACCATTATCTCTTTGGGGTTCAACAATCATATCGGATACACCATCTCCATAGTTATCCTTTAAAACTGTGTACCTGTAAGTGGAAAATAACACACACACACACACACACACACATATATATATATATATATATATGAGACCAGCAGAACTAGAGACATGATAGCAAGCACTTCAATCAATCAATCAAAACAAACTAAATGGCACTGTTTGGAAGTAAAATTTTACTTTTTCAATGCTATGCAACGGCCAAATCCTCGATCAAGGGATGACTTGTTCATCACAATTGCATCTTCAATATCATAACCACTATATCCCATGACAGCAACAGTGGCGTTCTGCCCAGCGCCAAGTTTATCATACCCCACCTGAAAACAAATTGCAGTAAAATATCCACCATACTGAATCAAAGAACGACTGTGGGTGAGACTTCAGAGACAAACCAACTCAATAGTTTTCGTCGTTAGCAGTGGGCGTTGTGCATACACCAGTAAGTACAGTAGTGAATCTGCTCTGAACAACTGCAGTGCATTACAAAAGAAAATAAAACATTACTTTTGCCACAAAAGGTAAATAACATGAGAAACAAGATAGAACCAGATATCACAGCATCAGAAGATCAAACAAGTTATTACAACAACAACAAAGCCTTTTAATCCCAAACAAGTTCTTACATTTTTTTTGAACAAACGCAGGAGAGCTGCGTGTCATTTCATTAAGGAGAAAAAATAGGTAGGAGAGACAAGACTTGCCAACCCCTATTACAAGGCCAATAAGGCCAAACATCCATAACTAGATAGTCCGCGCCACACACACTATAAGAGCGACCAGACTCCCCATTGGAACGACCACACTAAGCCCCACTAGGAGCCGACGCAAGAGGGGGTCCTGCAGGGCTGAAGCACCAGCCAAGCACCACATGTTACCCTCCTCTACCACTGCTAAAATCTTATTGTGTTGTTGTCGGATCCGCTGCCTTGTGAAATTAAACTAGTTCTTACATACAATATAAAAATTAATTTTAAGTTTCTGAATAGTCTGAATACATGCAATAGTTACAGCCAAACCAACCAATGTAGCAATTAAATCAAGTTGTTTTTTTAAAAAAAAAGAATGCAGCAATTAACTGGTACAAAAATTATGTGGTTCCTTACCTGATTATATGCAATATTTCCCATCGCTTGCTTACCCATTGCACACTGAAATAAGAGAAATGTCAATAGAAAAATAAAGCAAGAAACAATGAGATATATAATGATAATCTACATCCTTGCCTGGTAAGTATTACGTGGAGATTGGTTATGGTGTGGATATGGAATAAGTCCAGATACAACCCCTAAGATACTCAATGGCTCTATTTCAATGTGTGTGATGCTGCTTCTTTCAACATCATCTTGATCCATGTGCTCATACAATGCAATCTGTTTGAAAATATTAGTATACACCACCATAATTTGGATAATAAAACATAAAAAAAGCAAAAGAATCATGATGTACCAGTGCATTGTTTTCTTCATTAACATCAAGATATTCAATCAACCCATCACGCAGGAAATCATCAAAACCACAAGTTCCATGCTGATGGCAAACCAACTTATGAGAAAGAGAATAAAGGATAACAAGTCAAGAAATTATGGAGCTCAAAATGCTGACCCTCAGTTTTTCCATGTGAGTCTCATCGATCCTTGATATCCCCATATCAGCAATAATAAGTGGGCGACAAACACGGCCACCATCAGAGGCAATGTGAACGCAATGCTATAAAAGCAGGTACAAGGTTAGTATCTTGCAACATATTAGTTGATGAAAAACATGCAAAGCATTGCAGATACAACAACAACAAAGTCTTTGTCTGAAGCAACCTGGTGTAGGCTAGAGTTGAAATCCATAAAAAACGTAAGGGTGTGTTTGGTTAGGGAGTCAACTAGAATAGAGCGACTCCATTTCAGTTTCTGTGAATGGAGTCGTTCCATTCTGTGTTTAGCAAGCAGAATGAAGTCGTTCCATTTTTTGTTTGGTTGAAGAGTACAATAGAGCGGAGCCGCTCCGTTCTTTGTTTGGTTGGAGAGCCATATGAGTGTGGAGGGGAGGAGAGCGCTAGTGTCCGGTCGTTTTAGTGGAGCGAGGGTATCCCAACTATTTATGGTATATTCCCATATGGAGACACTAGGAGCCACTCCTCTCCTCTTTCACTAGAAACCAAACATCCAGAAAATGAGAAAATAGGAATGGAGCCGCTCCATTCTCCTCCGCTCCTCAACCAAATGCACCCTAAGCTAGGGTTCAGTCATATGAATAGTTGTTTTCCGATGCACTCCAATATAAGATTAAATCTTTGGGTATATTTCATCTTACCAAGTCTCCTTTTACTATCTCTTTCCATGTCAACTTTGGCCTTCCCCGGTCTCTCTTCTCATTGCTATGATGTCTTAGGATGGCACTACGCATTGGTGCCTCTGGAGGTCCCCGTTGAACATGTCCAAACCATTTCAACTAAAGTTGGACAAGCTTTTCTTTATTTGGTGTTATCCCTAGCCTATCACGTATATCGTCGTTCCGAACTTGATCCCTTATTGTATGCCCACAAATCTAATGCAACATACACATTTCCACAATACTTATCTGCTCAACATGTCGCCTTTACATGCAACAAGTAAAATAAATCACATGTTTGACGTGGAAAAGACACATTCAAGAAGTGTCTCCCTAGACCTTCCTTGATACAGAGATTACTTTGGGTTAAGTTGTTATGACCTCAATAGTGATCTATATAGATATCGCCCTAGACCTCCCTCCTTGGGCCATCAAGGTAAACGCTATAGAAAAAATTGTCGAACTTTTCTTTGAAGGGAAAGAAAGTAGACAAATGTTGGACATTGTTTGGATGGGCATTGCATGATCTTAAATCCTTTACCTTGATATTTCATGATCTTAAATACTTGGTATTTCATGATCTTACATCCTTTGGATGGGCATTGCGGATGTAATGGCTTGGCTTGCCAAAACACAACCTAACAAACAGTTGGCTACTTTTCATATCCAAGTTCATGCCTCAGTTAGGGTTTTTTGTCAATTGACATGGTTACAAAAGGGGGTAATGGGAATACCACCTTATTTTTTACTGATAATTGGCTCGAAGGAATATCAATTGCTGGTTTAGCCCCTAATCCTTTTGCTTTAATCCTAAAGAGGAGAGAATCAGATTACTGAGAGAGAACCCCTAATGGGTCCCCAAAACACAACTCTGCCTTGAAAATCTCAAAAAAAGTAATTTCGTATTAGTATGTTCTTGTTATATATTTTTTTAAAAAAAAATTGTAGCCAGAGTTATGTTTTGGGGACAAAGGGAGAACAACTGAAATTAATTTCCAGGTTCCATTTTAGGGTAATATCAGCTAATAGACACAGCTTTTTTCCATATTTGCATGATGATCAGATTCGTTATAACCTTACAGTTACAAACAGAAAGGCCATACCTGTTTCTCATTAATAAAAATGCTTACAAACTCTCCAATTACATTAGATCGACGTAAATTCCTCAAATCAATAACAAGCCTCTGAAAGCATGAGACAAAACTTTATAATGGAAAGAAAGTCAAAATAAATAAACACGTATGTATGATCTGTAATGAATAAGACCTGAGGATCTTTGTGTTTCCCCAGTATTAATCCATTGAACATGACCAGAAATGAACCCGGCGTATGAATTTCTTCAGATGAGAGAGACAATAAATCCTCCACGCCTAGACTATAACACTACAGTAAAGAATGAACACAAATAAGAATAATAGTTAATAGATAAAGAATTATATATAAACTAATGTACCTGATTATAGTAGAAGTAGAGAAATCGAGTGAAAAGAGAGGAAGAAAATTTGAATCAGCTTACCAAGTTATAGGTATTAAAGCAAAAAGACAAGTACCTTATGTAACTAGGGATCAGTTTGTGGTTGATTTACTGCTCTGTAAGGTCCAGCTAGTTACAGGAACTTTATATTCAGGTACCATTTTGTTGTGGTGATGTCTAAAAGGATGCTTTTGTGTAGTTATTACTATATTCTATACTGATTGTACTTATATGCATTTTAAACACTTCCAAAATAAATTCAAGGGCACACCCAAAAAGATTGAGAAAGCTTGTAGCTGAAAACATTTAGAAAATACAATGCAGTTCAAAATCTAGTGCAATACCTAGAAGAGCCTGAAGATGAAAATATTAGTTGATAGACTTCTGCACTTAAGGTATTGCAGGATCTACTGCTGTATGCAAACTGGTTCAAGATGGTAAACAACAAAGCACACTTGATAGCAATTTGGATATTAAAGATTTCGATGCTAGAGTTGTTAGAGTATGAAACTGCTGTAGGAAGTTAACTATCTAACCGTGGTCTTGAGGGCCTATCAGATCATTAATGCACTCATATAGGCACAAAGCATCAACACCAAAAAGTACAATTAAATGAACCAAAATATAACAAACCAGATCTATCAGTGGGCCTTCCTCTTGGTCAGTTGTGACATGAGAAAGCAAAGCTAAATTTTTTGTCAATCCACAAGCTTCACCTTCAGGAGTATCACATGGGCAGAGCATACCCCACTGTTACAGATAAAATTAGTACATTATTACACAGTATAGAAAGAGCATATGGGTTTTAACATTCTTGGTTTACACGATATTTTTTTCTCCATATGATGTAGCAACATTGTAAGATTTCTCTTCACCTGACTAGGCTGCAAAGCACGTGGACCACTTGTTTTACGAGTCTTCTCAAATTGGGGTGTTATCCGCGTCATATAGCCTAAAGATGCCATGTAGGATAGCCTCGAAAGAACCTTTCATCAGAAGAATAAGAGGTTATATTAAAAAACAACTGGGGGATAAATAAAAATCAAAGGTATGGAGAACTTGGTACCTGAGATACACCTTTCCTATGCATCCTAAAACGTTTAATATCCCAATTTCCTGTGGAAATAGCCCTTTCCAAACCAAAGGTAATGGAATCTTGCATTATCAACTGCAAAAAAGGGAACATATTTCTGAGCATCCAAAGTGGTTTAACAAATATAGTTAATGAGACAGCATCATGAGATATGTTTCGAAAGAGGGGGGATTTGATTATGAATATAATATTTGAGAGGGATTCGAAGAAAGAAGAAAAGAAAAAGGAGTGGCTGCACCTAGGCTAGCTATCTCTAACTGTGAAAAGGAGGGGATGGCACACACGGCAAGATCGCTACCAGCGTAGTGGTGTGTGAACGGCAGCAGCATGAAAGACGGGACAGGGGTTGGCTTAATTCTTACTCTATCCAAAAGAAGGTATGGATCCCCGTATCTTTATCGAGGATCCTGCATAATATTTAGATAGGAATAGGATCCCATGATTTGGCAACACCTAGTATCTAAAGTAACTCTACCAAAATTAATGTGCAAATAACCACACTTTAGAAGAGTGGGTCATTGTCAGTTGCTACTATCCACACATGCTACCGACCTGTCGTGCACACTGCAATGAACAGTCAGCTTTTTTAACATGAAATAATCAAGAAATTGTTTTAAAAGCTCTGATATCTACTTGTCAAACATGGTGTCGGTTTGGAAGAGTAACCAGTAATAAAACAGATTAAGCTTTGGTTTTGAAGTCAGCAAATAGATCTTCCAAAAAGTATGTTACCCAAACAAGCATATACTAATACGAATATATTAAAACCCCAGCAAGGTCCTTAGATCTTTCATACAAATTGACAACCAAAGATAACAAGGTTATTTTTTTTTTTTTTCGAATACGCAGGAGGGCTGCGTATCATTAAATTAAAGTAGAGGGAAAAAGGGCCTGTGGCCCGGGACAAACAGAACACACACAACACAAACACACACTCTAAACACAAACACACACTCACCCTTACAAAGCACACACCACACAGACACATACGACACCCCAACACCCCCGTCTTTTAGTAGGCTATAAGACTTTCCTTTCTCTATCCAGGGTCAAAAAGAGAGCGCAAGTTCTTGGCTCCAGCAGAAACCCACAATCTCATCTCATCTTTAAATCCATCCTCTAAGGTATTAAGGCAGGGTCGAGCTCCTTCAAAAACACACCTGTTTCGCTGCTTCCAAATACTCCAAGCCCCAAGGATTATCATACTATTAAACCCCTTTTTTTTGCTCTTAGGAATCTTGGCTGAAGCCTTTCTCCACCATTCAGCAAAAACTGAATCTCTTCTCTTAGGACCCACAGAAGAGAGACCAATGGGGGTTAAAATATTATGCCAAAACTGTCTTGTGAAGACGCAATTAGATAGAATATGCTGCACAGTTTCGTCTTCCTGGTCACATAGAACACAAAATTCAGGATGCTGAAGTCCCCTTTTTTTAAGTCTGTCCGCTGTCCAACACTTGTTATTTATGGCCAGCCAAACAAAGGTCTTACACTTAGGCGCTGCCCAGCTCTTCCAAATTCTTTTCCAGGGCTCAAAAGATTCTGCTCCAATGAATAAAGCTTTATAGGCAGATTTGGAGGTGTACAGACCATCGTTGCTAAATATCCACACATGCTGATCATTTGAATTTTGAAGCTGAAAAGATTCAATTACCTCCCATAATTGTAGATATTGCTCAATCTCAGCTAGAGAGAGATTCCTATGGATATCTTGAACCCAGAAATGAGAGGTGAGGGCCTGCTGCACAGTCCTTACTTTTTTAAACTTCATCGGGACTGCAGCAGCAATAAGGGGAGCTATATCCACAATAGAATACCCATGAATCCACTTATCTTTCCAAAATAAAGTTGAAATACCATTACCAATGGTGGTAGTCACTGCTATCTGAAATAAAGCACGGGCCTGGGAAGAAATTTTAAGATCCAGGCCACTCCAAGGCTTCGAAGGAGCAGTTTTTTGTAGCCAAAGCCATCGCAATTGTAGGGCCCAGTTCATCTTTTGGAGATTAGGAATTCCAAGGCCCCCTAAATCAAGAGGCCGAGAGATTTTATCCCAAGCTACAAGGCAATTACCTCCTCTAGCCTCCTTTCTTCCTTTCCACAAGAAGTTCCGTTGAATTTTATCAATGGCTTTGATAACCCATTTAGGAGCATTAAGAGCAATAAATAAGTAAACTGGGATGGCAGAGAGGACAGATTTGATAAGAGTGATTCTTCCCGCAAGATTTAAAAGTTCAGCCTTCCATCCTGGAAGCTTGGCAGCAATTTTATCTATCCAGTGAGCGAGATCCCCAGCACAAAGTTTTTTGCAGCTTAGAGGGAGACCAAGATAGGTTGTGGGAAAATTTTTTGAGTCACATCCCAAGGTCTGAACAGCCAGCGCAGCCCTTTCAGTATTGCACTGAATTGGGTAGGAGAAACTTTTTTGCAAGTTAGTATGAAGACCTGAGGCAACACCAAAACACCTCAAAATTTCTCTGACTACCACAAAGTCCCCAGAAACTGGTTTTACAAACACAGCAACATCATCTGCAAACATTGAAACCCTTTGTCTGATGTTTCTGCCAGCAAGGGGGTGTAATAAACCACACTCATCTGCCCTGATGAATAGGCTATTAAGAACATCCATGACTAGGATGAATAAAAGGGGAGATAAAGGATCCCCTTGTCTCAACCCACGCTTGAGATTTATAGGCTGTCCAGGCACTCCATTGACAAGAACTTGAGTGGAAGATGTCCATAGCAGGTTCAAAATCAGATTGCACCAACCCTGCCCAAAACCTAAGTGTCGAAGAATTTCCAGCAGAAATGCCCAGTGCACAGAGTCAAAGGCCTTTTTAATGTCCAGCTTCAAGAAAATTGCAGGGATTTTTTTCTTGTGCAACATCTTGGCAGTTTGACTAACCATAATAAAGTTATCATGAATACATCTTCCCCGAATGAAGGCACTTTGATTTGTGCTAACCATTTTATCCAGCTCAGGAGCTAACCTGTTAGCTAGAATTTTAGTGAGAAGTTTCGCAAAACTGTGAACTAGGCTGATTGGTCTAAAATCACCCGGAAGAATAGCCTCAACATGCTTTGGGATGAGAGTAATATATGCTGAATTCAACAAATCGAGCCTTCCAAGAGATCCTTGTTGGAGGAATAAGACTGCAGCCAGTAGGTCCCATTTGATTATGTCCCAACAACATTTATAAAAACGCCCTGTGTATCCGTCAGGTCCAGGGGCTTTATCATTAGGAAGACTTAAGACAGCAGAATTGATTTCCTCCAAAGAAATGGGATTATCAAAATGTGAGAGCTCCAAATTGCCTTTGTGAAAATTAGCAAGGTTAAGACTAAAATTTCGCTCAGACGCTTTACCAATCAGATCCTTATAAAACTGAAACATAGCCTGCTGTTTAGCCTCTTGAGAAGTAACAAGATTCTCGTCGACCATCAGTTTATGAATAAAGTTCTTCTTTTTCCTGAACCTGGCGTGCGCATGAAAGAAAGCCGTATTGGCATCTCCAGATTTGATAAATTTCACTCTAGACCTTAATCTAGCAATGGTTCTTTCCAAAGAAGAAAGATGCAGACATAATAATTTTAGTTTTTTCCGCAACCACTCTTCAGCCGTCCACAAGGATCTGCTGTCCTGGGCAATTTCCAGAAGATGTAGAGTCATCTTGGCCAAAGCAAGTTGAGTAGAAACATTACCCACAGATTTTTGGCACCAGGATTGCAGGTCCTTTGCAAGTCTCTTAAATTTAAGGGATAATCTCTGCATGGGACAAGCAGCCAAAATAGAAGCATTCCAGGAACCAGCCACCACCTCCTGAAAACCTTGCATCTTGGGCCAAAAACTCTCAAAATGAAAACGCTTCTTTCCCTTAAAGGTCTCATTAAGCCTTAGGATCAGAGGACAGTGATCAGACATATTAGAGGCAGAACTCTGCAGAGAACAATCAGGAAATAAGTCCTCCCAATCAGAAGTGTAGAATACTCTGTCCAGCTTGACTAATGTAGGAACATCTCTTTGATTTGACCAGGTGAATCTTCTTCCAGTGAGAGGCAACTCCTTGAGGGAGTGATTATTAATCCAAATATTTAAACTGTCCATAAGAGTTCTATTTATATTTGAATTACTCTTGTCATCAGCGCATCTGATCATATTGAAGTCCCCTGCGATCACCCAGGGGCCAGGACAACTGGATCTGACCAGAGAAAGCTCCTCTAAAAAAGCCAATTTCTCCTCATCTCTATGGGGTCCGTAGACACCCGAGAACCACCAAGTGGTGCTGTTTTCATTCATAAAACAGACTGACACTGAAATTAAAATGATAAAACTGGATATATACTAGCTAGAAATGTGCCCTGTCACATTGGGTTATTACAGTTACAGCAATATTAGGTATTCAGAACTTTCAGGTGAACCTTTTAGGTGATTACAACATTGCAAGAGTAACAGGAGACAAAATAAAAACAAATGAATATCCATAAATGTGCACTTGCATGCTATTACCTGGCTAAAATCCAAAGGACTAGAGTGAGTCTTGTCACTATTTTTATTCATGCGCTCAACAGCTTGGGAATTCATTGTTTTGAATAGGTCCTTCAAAAGAAACACCATAAGGAACAAAGAATGTAACATATAATAGAACTATGAGAAAAATAAACACCTCAAAAAGAAGGGATATTAGTTGGCCAGACAACTCAAATCTCTTGTTTCCAACATAATCCTGGAAAAAGTTCAAGAAAATATATCTCAACTAGATGATAAACATGTGGTAAAAAAACTTCACCCTTCTTTTCTAAGTAATATGCAAGGACAAATGTTGTAGTAAATCAGCATCCCATCACTCCACTCACATCCAACATATATTTCATTTCATTGTCAAAAAACATAAGGCACATTTTGCTTCTTTGCAAGAAAGAATAGACCATAAAGAAAAAAGGAGGTAGACCCAGTGTTGGAGGCTCCCACATGAGTGGGGTCTAGAGAAGGGATAAACCAAGGGAAGCCTTCACCCAATGCAGAGAGGCTGCTTTGAACCTGTGACTCAGTGAGACAGATCTATACCAGGACTGTAGACCATAAAGAACAGGACAACTTTTTTTGAAAGCTGATGGGAGGAACAAAGAGCCCCTACCTGATATACTTCGTGTCCAGTGGTGGAGGGCATGGAGCCCCAAAGGTTAGGCATTGTAGCCTTTAGTCATAGAGGTGTCAGCAAAACGGAGCCACAACGACATGGGCTTCTTTTGATATCCATGTACCCAAGAAAGTAAAGGATCTCTTCTCGGTGGCTATGCAATCTGAAATAGGAAATGGTGCCACTACCTTATTCTGGTCTGATTGATGGTTGCAGGGACACAGAATATTGGACCTTGCCCCTCGATTATACAAGATCGTTCCAAAAAGAAGAGTGAATAAGAGGACAGTGGTGGAAGCTCTCACTAATCAAAGTTGGATCTCGGACATACAAGGAGGCCTTACTGTTGGAATTATCTCTGAATTTCTTTGTTTGTGGGACTTGGTTGCTTCGGTTAAGGACTAAGTAGAAGACACATTTCTTCCGTTTAGCTGCTAATGGGATGTACTCAGCAAAGGCAGTATATGATGCTCTCTTCATCGGAGCCACTTGGTTTGAGCCATTTCATAGAATATGGAAATCTTGGGCACCCCCGAAGAGGCAAAGACTAAGTTCTTTATGTGGCTGGTTGCCCAAGAAAGGGTTTGGACAGCTGACAGGTTACGAAAAAGGGGAATGGAACATCCTGATAGATGCCCTTTATGTGATCAGAAGCAAGAAACTCTAGATCGTATGCTCATTGGGTGTGTTTTTGCACAGGAATTTTAGTTTAAATTGTTGTCTCAAGTGGACATCCAAAGTAAGGACCCACAGATTGGTCGAGAAGCTTTCATGAATTGGTGGAGAATGATCTGTACACATGTCCATGGAGAGGCACAAGCTATGAATTCTTTTGTGATCCTTGGGGCATGGACTTTGTGGAAGCACCGTAATGGATGTGTCTTTGACAAGAATAGGCCTAACATTGATGTTGCTCTCAAAACAGCCGACCAGGAGAGAGAGAGAGAGAGAGAGAGAGAGAGAGAGAGAGATGTGGGAAATGGCCAGAGCAAGGAAGTTATCCATGCTGACCAGTCCTGTTCCTGATTTACATGCTCTTATCTAGTTGTTCTGGATGCTGCTGGTAGTAGTTGTTTTTGGTTAGTCGACATGGGTGTTTACATGTATGGATGTTGGTGACGACCGTAAGGAGGCCCTTTGTTGTACTGGTCCTCTAGGACCTTTTGTTTCTTCTTCTTAATATAATGACACGCAGTTCTCCTGCGTTTTCGAGGAAAAAAAAAGATCATATTTGAAACATGAGCCTCCAATATGAAACTAAGATGGTGTTTGGGATGGCTCCAGGTTACAGCTCCAATGTGGATCTATAGTTTATAATATCAATTTAAATAGTTTTGAAAATATTTTTAATCTAAATAATAAACAAATTGACTTATATAAATGACTTCTAAATGCTTACCGCTCTAGCTCCACGATTTTCTGGAGCACCTAATGACCTGCTCCATCAACTCTACCAATTTTCCTGGAACTGGAGTTATCCCAAACAAGGCCTAAACAGGTTTTTTTGTATGGGTAGGAAGCACATCCATAGCTCCACTATCTCTCTGCAGGCTGCAAGCAAGTGCTCAACATTTGGTGCTTGGGACCTGAACACCACGTCACCGTGTTTCCACAGTTTCCACACAGTTCCCAGCAGAAGAGTGGTAGGTTGTCGCTCTGGTTCACACCTAACAGCATGGACTCCAGTTCGATTGTCACCTGCCTGCTCAAGTGTGGTTTCAATTGTGTTGCAAGTCTGGAAGACATAACTTCAATTGAAACTCCAGTTCGATTGTAACCTGCCTGCTCAATTGTGTTGCAATTTTTCGAAAGACTGCCTTAAAAAACCCGTGCTTGGCTTAAAGCAATTTTGGGATGGGTAACCGACCGGGAAGTTTTCTCAGGTGCGCATAAGTGAGGACAAAATGTGTACAAAAGACTCGTGTTGGTCCGTGGGGGTGGTTTATGCTCCTAGAGGGCTGTTAGGAGTAAGTACCGCTGGTCCAAGAGTGGATGGAGTGTTACAGCAATGTCAACTTGCTCTTTTGTCCATGCCACCCACGATGATTCTATAGGGTGGTCAACCGATGCAGCAGTTTCATCTAGACATACTTTCTCTCACGTCACTAAGCACTTGGCGCTAGAGTACAAGACAAATTTAGAACTCCATATTAAGTCATTGATTGTTATGAATGTAATTTTCCTATTCTTTGGGTCACTAGGTCAACCCAAAACACAAAACGAACTAATCAGTGACCCAGAACCACCCATCGCATACCAATTGCATTATAAACTATCCTAATTCTACCATATGGACACAAAAGATTTTACATGAATTTTTTCAGAAAGAGTTGGTAAAGGAAAAAATAGCTTTAGTCGACAGAAAAATATTTTGAGTCCATCATTGAAGTGATATATGGGTTATCTTTGAACTTGCCTTATCATCAAAGGTGTCAGAATTTACGATTGCGTCCATCATGCGCCTTAACATTAAGGCAGTGTATATACACTTTGGTCGTAGGTTCCCATTTTTAACCTAACATAGAGATTTGCAAGTGTATGAGCTAAGACATTAATTTCAATTTTGGCTGCAATAAGTAAAAAACATTTATCTCACCGGCACATGGGCAATAAACACATCACGGAGGATTGAGTTTGACCGGCCTTCCTGAAAATGAGAAATCAAGAAAATCATCATCCTTAGCAATCAATTTCAGAATGGAAGAGCCAAGGAAAGAGGTATGGTTGACAATTACCTTCTGATTTGTGGCACCAGGATACGTCACCTAAACAAAATGCATACAGTAAACCAGTTTGTTAATTCAAACGATATGAATGGCTAAACAGCATAACCGATCAATGAAATTAAGTCAATGATTTTTATTTTGGTGTTTCACCTTCTCGTCCATGTACTGCAAGGCTCGCTGGCGTGTATATATTCTCTCTGAAGCACATTCCTAAGCAATAATGGAACATTTAATTAGCCAGAGATATAAAAGATATAAACTAGAGAAAAATGAAAAAAAGTAAATGAAGAAAAAATATTAAACACTTAGCACAGGTTTAAAAGATCGAATTCACAATTATTGAGGTAATACCCATTTTATCATGGTTATTTAAAATAGAGTTACCTGAATAGATGGAAATAAGAGATCTCCGTATCTTGGGTCCCTGCCAACCATTTGTACAGTCTCCTGATCACTTTCCATTCCCATCGCTTTCATCACCACTATAATAGGAATCTGCAAAATTCAAAGCTCAGAAATAGAGTGATAGCTCACAAACTTAGGCACTCGATATTATATTAGGATCCAAAGATCTCACACACATTTATTACCGGGGCATCAAGTGTTAATCAAAAGATAGATAAGGCAACTAAGGTCAACTTGCCATATGAAATGAAATGGCCAATCATTTAAATTTGAGGAGGTCAGCTCAAGCATTACAGGAATTTATAAAATGTAAAAATAAACCGAAATTCATCACTAACAACTGGGCATGTGGCCATTGAACAGTGACACACTGATGCCATTGTCCAACTCAGGCAGAGCATGTAATATCATTGTGATCTATGACCCCTTAAATTTCTCTCAGATTTAGGAGGGTCAAAAATATTTAAAGTAGGAATGGAATAGGTTGAACCGTTGAAGCATGACATTATGATTAGCATTAGGAGAGCGTACTTTTAGAAATTTAAGGCTCTCAGCTAGTTGCTAACATAGGGTTTATAGCATAATCATGGAGGTCCTCGGCTAGTTACTAAGATAGGATTTATAGCTTAATCATGGAGGACAGTTTAGTTCCTATTCTGTCAAAGCAAAGCAATTAAGAAAACAAAGAAAATTTCATTGCTCATAGGTCAACAGGTCCCCCTATCAAACAGCCATCCCATAGCTATTACTTCCATTTCGAGAGAATCAAATGAACCCAAGGTTGTAAAATAATGGAACCACAAGGCATGCACAAACTGATGCTTTGTGCATTTGAGAATTGAGATTTAGTGATTTACGTGCAGCTCTGCACTTAGCTAGCCTTTCTTTTAGAGTCGAGTGAGCTTGTGCATATAGGAACATGTTAGTATGGCTTTTGTTTCTGATAGGAATACGATCGCTACCACGGATTGGCCTTAGGTTGTATGAGTGTGAGGGGACTGGGCGAGAGAGGAAACGCCCACGGCTGTGTTTGGGCGCCGTGGATGCTGGGCGCAGGGAAAGAGGGAGATGGGCTGCTGAACGGAAGAACGCACTGATGAACAGTAGCGCGGTGAACAGTAGCGCGATGAGCAGTGTCACCAAGCAACCCAGTATTTGAAAATGAATTAACACAATGAAGTATTCCAAAATGAATTGATACATAAAGTGGAAAAACTCATTAACAGGATAATGAAGTACATAAACCATACTGGCTTGTTGAACTGATTCAGCTGTAGATAAATCTTCCCCTTATCCATAAAAATCACCGTCTTGCTTTTTATTGCATGTGTGCTACTGGTAACAGATGCGATCACCCTAATTTGATGTGAGACAGTTAAGGAAAACAATAAATGTCTAATGTTACAGTTGCCAAAAAAAAGTATATTCTGAAGTAATCAAATAACTTAACCAAATCTTCCTTTGCTATCAGTGTCAACAATAATACGATTCTTTGCTAGCTGTTCTTGAATTAGAATGACCTGAAAATAAACATGTCACAAGATCATTAATACACACGAGGAACAACTACAAGAGCATTGAGCATTTAATGGCCATAACTATGGTTTCCAATCAGTTGCAACACACAGAACGTGAACCACATCAATCCAGCAAGAAAAGAAGAAAATTACAGCACTGTTTTGTGTTACCTTCTCTGTTCCTTTGACAACAAAGTAGCCGCCAGGATCAAGAGGGCACTCACCTGGCATAACATATTAATGAGACCATTAAAACAGAAAGTAAGACAAAAGGGTACAGAGTTTTAGTAATGAAAATATGTTTTAGAGAAAAGAATTTAATATACCATATTTTGCTAGTTCAGCTTCATCCTTTTCATACAGAATACAGGCATGGCTTCTTAGCATAATAGGCATGTAGCCAATGATAAAGTTATTCTGAAGAAAAAAGGAAAACAGAAGGCCAACTTAGTTACCAGATCAAGAAAACATAAGAGTTTTCAATCAGATGGATAGGTACCTTTCTTCTCACTTCATGCTGCTTTCCGACAGTGTATTCGATATGAACTTTTATGGGAGCAGAGTAACTGAAACAATAAAGAAAATTTGAGCAAGCACGACAAATGATAGGACAAACAGAATTTGAACACGCAGAAGCATGCACTGGGAATATAAACCACCACTGTACCACCAAAATAGTCAAGCTATTGTTGTGCAACAGATCTACAAATGCCACCATTGATCAGCATGTCAAGCTTTCAGGTTGCAAACCAAGAGCAATCCTCCCTTGGTGCTTCATGAAACATCTCCCACCACTATGCACTATCATGCATAATGAAAAATTAATTTCCTACCTCTACCCATTTAACAATTCCATCAAGTCAGATTGATAGAGTTTCCCATATCAGTCTATCTTCAACAACCATCCTGGCACTCCACATGCCCCCTGGCATGACTAAGGTTTGTCCGTTTGGTGCTTGTACCATCCTGGAACTTGGGTGTAGAAGCGACCACTCCAAGAGCAAGAAGTTGATAGTTCATACATAGGTCTAAAACATCTTGAACTTTGACTACAAAACCTGAGAGGCAAGAGCATATCACAGGAGGTAGATGAATCAAGCGGTTGAATGAGTAACATGCCTTGACCCACATATTGACTGGCAACTTTTGTCCCTTTTTTCCATGGAACAAAATAATTATTCCTATTTCCATACCATCCACGCTTGGTCCAAAGTTCGCTTGCATCCGTGCTCGGACCACAGTCCCTAGCTGTGCATATTCATGACGGCCATGCTCTTCCTGCAGCAATCACCGTCTCTCCTGTGTCCTCATCCAGCACCACCAGATTCAGTACACATGCTGCCTGCCTGACGTGAGCATCTGGCAGGTTGTGGACAGGATCAGAGACGAACTCAGCTTCAGATTAGTGTGTGCACCTACTGAGAATAACCACAATATGTGTTGCCCGTCCTGATTGTTGTTTTCACCTATCCTGATAATAGTAAGAGTTTGCAAAAATGCAAAGGAAATGGTGGAGTAGCCATCACTTGTGCCCATGTAATACTTCAAGATCAGCGGAGTCAAGAGTTAACCAGAGACCAGGACTGGGCTAATCACACACGCATTGGGAAACCATGAAAGGGCACATTGCACGCTAAAGTAATATAGCCACGAGATCTAGGCTAGGCGCAGGCGTCGCAAGTTGAAGCAGCAGCTTTGCAGGCACTCAATTCCACAACTTTAGCCAGTATCAGACACGCTGCTTTCTCGTTTGAGCCAGCAGCCAAGCAGGTGCAAACTTTTGCTGGTGGTAGACAAATTTGGTTACAAAAATCAACAGTGGCAGTCCTCTGATTTGGGATGGTGACACTGGGAAACAAAGGGCCTGCTAGGTACAACTTAATAGTTTATAATGTGCTTATGACTAAAGAATGATTGGTCACGCTTTTCGCCACTTGCCCCATTAGTACTAAAACACATAAGGTAGGTCAAACCTGCTTTTTCTAACTGTAGAAATGTGAAGCGGTTGTATTGATAGGAGATGGGGTACATATATATAGAGACTCAACCCTAACCCTAATGGGCCGGCAGCCCAACAGTGGTGCCGGCCCATACACACTCACACACACACTGTCTAACATCCCCCCGCAGTCGCAACGGGGGCACCACACACGATGAGACTGGAGTAGAGGCCGAAGGTAGGAGCCGACGGGTTGAAATCCCCCCGCAGTCGCAGCGTCGTGATGGTGCGAATGTTGCGGCTGGAGTAGAGACCGGTGTGTGCTCCAAGAAGACGATAGCCCCTAGATGCCGAGGTAGCCGAAGTCGAGGTGGTCGCGGTCGGAAGACGCGCAGCAAAAGCCTGATCTTCGGGAGGGTCGACGTTCGAGCGTCAACGATCGGCAGGGCGACACAACAAAAGGGCACCGACAGGCCGACCTTCCTGCTTCTTCGGTCGTCCGGGCGTCAAGAAGGCCCGCCAGGGAGGTCGACGGCAGCGCACGCGTCTGCGCCAGTCATGGTGTCCGCGCCCGCGGCAGAATAGAAGGGGAAACGACAGATTCGGCCGGGAAGGCCACGGCAGCGACGGATCCAGTCGGGAAGACACGATCCAGCCAAAGGGACGGCGGATCGAGCCGGAAAGATCGCAACAACGTGGATCCGGCCGGGAAGGCCGCGGCAGCGACGGATCCAGCGAAGGCGAAGAAAGGGGTGGGCGGCGGGGCGTGTCCAGCCGGGCAGGGGCCTGCGCCGGACCTAGCAGGGGGTGTTGACGGCGCCGGCGCCGGCGACGGAAGAAGCTCGAAAGGTTGGTGCTACTTGGTGCTGTTGGTCGAGGTGATCGACACTAGGGAGAGAACGCCGGCGCGCGCCTGCATGCTCGCGGATCTAGCGACGCAGACACAGGGGCGCGCGGATCCGGTGGCGGCGGCTTGGTAGGCCGGGGAAGGGGAGGGCCGCGCCCACGGCCAGTGAGGCGGCATGCGTGCAGCCAGGGAAGGGGAGGGCCTGGCCGGCATGAGGGGAGGGGCGTCCACGACGCCGGGCTGCAGGAACCAGGGAGCGGCGTGGTGGGAAAGGGAGAGGGCGCCGGAACCAGGGAGCTGCCGGCTGCTGAAGGTGGTGGTCGGCGGCTGGGAACTTGGAGCCGGCGGCTGGGCAGGCAGGGCGATTGGAGCCCAGCCACGCGCGCTGGCCGCAGCGGCTGCAGTAGCGGCGGCGAGAGGGGAGGAGGGAGGAGAGGAGGCTCGGCGGCCGGCTGGAGAGAGAGAGGGAGGGGAGGAGGCTCGTCGGCCGTGGCAGAGGGCCACCGGCGCGGGCACCTGCACCGGGCGCGCGCTCCAAGGCGACCGCGGACCAGTGGCTGGCGCGGCGCTCTGAAGCCAGGTGTCGGCGGCCGCAGCAACCTGCAGGCCCTGGCGGCGCGCAAGCACAGCCGGCACGCAGAGGCGGCGGTCATGGCGCGGCCAGGGTCGGC
The DNA here is from genome assembly GCA_029449295.1 of Zea luxurians. Lineage (NCBI taxonomy): Eukaryota > Viridiplantae > Streptophyta > Magnoliopsida > Poales > Poaceae > Zea > Zea luxurians. The sequence goes on along the minus strand of JAOPSE010000048.1, from coordinate 7,954,403 downwards.
CACCACCGCGCTTGACCGGCGCTCGGCCCCGGCGGCTGGGGCGCGTGCCTGGCGGTCGGATCTCGCCGCGCTCCTCCAATGGGGGCGTGGTCCCTGCGTGTGAAGCCGGAGAAGAAACTGGCGGCGCCCGTGGCGGCTGGCAGCCTGCTCCCTGGCGGCTGTCCTTGGGAGGTGATGGGGAGCGCCGGCGGCGCAGGGAGGGGAGGAGGGCTCCGGCGGCTGGGCGGCGGCGCAGGGAAGGGAAGCAAGCTTCAAGGTTGTCGGGTGCGCGCCTGGGGAGCCGCCCCGGGAGGGAAGGATGAGCCTCCCGGGGCGGCGGCTGGACCTGGGTAGCTGGCGGGCGGCTGTGGGGTGAGGGAGTCGCTGCCGGCTGCGGGATGAGGGAGGAACAAAACCCTAATCTGATACCATGTAGAAATGTGAAGCGGTTGTATTGATAGGAGATGGGGTACATATATATAGAGACTCAACCCTAACCCTAATGGGCCGGCAGCCCAACAGTGGTGCCGGCCCACACACACTCACACACACACTGTCTAACACTAACCACATTTTTCCTCCATTTGTGCAACTTTCCAGGGAAGAGTTTATTAGAGAAGCTGCACCCTTTGGGTCTGTTCGTTTGGGATTATAATCTGTCCAGGTTATATAATCTAACTTATTTTGAACTAACACGCAGTTCAAAATATATTCAGTTGGGATTTCAGCAGCCTCCTGCAATGGAGCGTGTGCAACACCGTATCCCTTTGTATGCAGACAATGTCATTATGTCTTTATGGCCAAACACTAACATATTAATGAGCAGGCTGTTTTGTTACAGTAAAGGTGGTTCTGACCGCTATACCCATTTACTATGATTGATTTAGATCTTCCTAAATGGGTGATTAAAGCAATTGATAAGAGGAGGGGGGTTCTTGGGGAAACTGTCTGGTTTCCGGGAATCGAGTCATAATGCCACAACAATAAGGAGGGCTTGGTGTTCATCATATGGTGTACTTAGGATGGTCTCTGCGCATTAGGTGGCTTTGGCTTGACAAGACAGAGAGTTCTCGGCCTTGGGCAGGATTGCCTATTCAAATCCCTCAAAATGCCCAGGGCTCTTTACAAGGGTGCGATGGAATCCATAGTTGGTAATAGGGAAACCGTCATGTTCTGGTTTGGTAGGTGGCTGGGAGGAAATACAGTTGCTGAACTGGCAACTAATCTTTTCGAAACAATCCTAAGAGTCATAAAACAACGCACAGTGGCGGTGCCGCAGGCTTTGGAGAGCTTCCATTGGGTCTCAGATACTAAAGGTACACTCTCTGTTACGGACTTACGGTCCTGAGAGAGTAACTCCTGCTATGGAATTTGGTTAATAACATGTTGCTGCAAGAGGGGGTTGAAGGTCAGCACCGATGGAAGCTCACCAGGTCTGGTATTTATAGCGAATCAGCCTATAATGCTTAGTTTCTTGGCTCCATTCGTTTTGCTCCATGGAAAAGAATTTGGAAGAGTTGGGCTCTCAACACTGCAAGTTATTTATTTGTCTTGAAATCAACAATAGATGCTGGACTGGTGATCATCTAGCAAAGAGGGGACTCCCTCATCCAGCAGTCTGTCCAGAGAGTCCATCCAGCAATTGATGATCTCTTGCGTCTTCGCTAAGGTCTGGTTTATCATTCTTCGGAGATTGGTGTTGAGCTCCATTTGTCCGGTATCTGCTAGCAAATTATCAAGTTGGTGGTACCGTGCAATCAAGGATGTACCTAAGGAGATTAAAAGACGGGTTTAATTCACTCATTGCCCTGGTGGCCTGGGAGTGCAAGTCCGGGCATCATAACTTCACTGCAGACATTCACAAATGAATGCATACTGTGGTGCTCTGCTGAGGCAAATGGACTCCAGGAGCTACTGGCTGTGTCACTTGTGGTGGGTTAATTTTCCATAAGTTTCTGTTGGGTGCTCTTTGTCGCCTAGCCTACACTAGACTAGTTTATTTGGCCTTGTGTCTCACATTCACAGATGACGTTAGCTGTCAAAGGCTAGTTGCTCTTGTCTAGTAGTTCCATGTGGATTCATGTGTGACTTTTTATCCCTCCTCTCTCTCTTAATGAAATGGTGCACAATTCTCTTATGTGCTTGAGAAAAAAAAAAAGAAGCTGCACAAAACAGCAAGGTTATTAACAACAAAATGTTAAAACGCTCATGGGTGGAGTTTTGACTTTAAAACGTTTTAAACAAAGTTTAAACGTAGTTTTAAAAATTTAAATAACATAGGACAATAACATGAAGTCAAATGGAATGCATATGTTCAGAACTTCAAATGGTTTAGCAAGTGAGCAACAGAGCGTGTGGTGTTTGCATATAGGCACATACCAGCAAGCGAGCAACAACCAACAGACAGGCGTGTTGTCCACTGTCAACAGATGCAGAGGGCTATGGTTCTGATGAGCACCAGACGCTGTTGGCCATCCTCCATAGCACCAGACGCTGCGGATACTAGAGCAGCGGCGGCCTGGAGGACGGGAGGACGGCCGGGACCTGGAGTGGCGGAGCGGCGCACGTGAGGACAGGGCACTGGAGGACCGGGGTGTGATACACGCCCGTGGCCAACGGCGGTGAGAACCGCGGCGTGAGGGTGCTCGGCGGTGCTCACCCTCCGACCAACTTGGAACACAAGTTTGTGGAGCAGGTATTTCTATTTTTCTTTTTCTGTCTGTCTCTCTCCACGAGGTTCACCTTATACAAGTCTTAACAGAAAGCCCTACGGCCTGACAGTGGACCAACCTTATTACAAAATACGTAAACGACAATGAAACACGTATTACACTTATGCCGTAACTCCGGTGATGGTTGGCGCCGGTGTTACATCACCCCCTCCTGGAATGGAAGCTTGGCCCCAAGCGCTTGAATCAGGGAAACGAGCTTGCATCACCGTCCAGTCTTCCCATGTAGCGGAATTAACTGGAAGTCCTTGCCATTGCACCAGCACTTGTACAATAGCCGCGCCACCTTTCTTGACCAGTCGGCGTTGGAGAATGCATTGAGGCTGCAGGTCCCTTTGAGTAAGATCAGGTATCTTGGGAAGGTCAGCATATACTGGAGAGTAGTCAGCAGTATAGGGCTTCAATTGGGAAACATGAAAAACAGGGTGCACCAAACTCCCAGCCGGTAACTCCAGTTTATAAGCTGCCACGCCAATCTTCTGAAGTATTTTATAAGGACCAAAGTATTTGAAGGCCAATTTAGGAAAGGGTCGACTGGCCACAGAGGATTGGGTGTAAGGTTGCAGTTTCAGAAGTACCATCTCCCCTTCTGCAAACTGCCGATCAATACGCTTCTTATCAGCTTGAAGTTTGATACGAGTTTGTGCAGCCAGCAAGTTGTGTTTCAATAATTCCAGATGAAGATCCCTTTCCTTGATCAGTGAGGGAAGATCAGTAGTGGAAACATCAGCCAGCACAGGAAAAGAAGGTAATTTCGGTTCATATCCATACAATGCCTTGAATGGGGAGCATTGCAAGGATGAGTGATACGAAGAGTTGTACCACAGCTCGGCCAGAGGCAGCCATGCCTTCCACTTGGCTGGAGAGTTGTAGATAGTGCAACGCAAATACATCTCCAGACATTGATTAACGCGTTCGGTTTGGCCATCCGTCTGTGGGTGATATGCTGTACTGACTAACAGCTTTGTGTCCAACAGTTTGAACAGCCCTTTCCAAAAGGCACTAGTGAAAATCCGGTCACGATCCGAGACAATAGAAGCAGGCACACCATGGAGTTTAACCACATGAGTGAGCACGGCTGAAGCAACTTGATTGGCAGTGAAAGGGTGACGTAGAGGAATAAAATGGGCGTACTTAGTGAGACGATCCACCACCACCAAAATGCAATTGAAGCCATCAGAGCGAGGAAGACCTTCAATAAAATCGAGAGAGATGTCTTGCCACACACCTTCAGGAATAGGAAGCGGCTGCAATAATCCAGCTGGATGAGACTTTTCATGTTTGGCATGTTGGCAAGTAGGACACTGCTTAACAAAAGAATCAACATCCTGTTTGAGCCCTTTCCAGACAAACATACGTTTGATTCGGTGGTAAGTCGCATCAATACCAGAGTGACCCCCAAGAGCACTAGTGTGACAAGCAGCAATGAGTTTGGTCTTCAAAGCAGAGTTATGACCGATCCAAATCAGTGTACCAAGCCGGATCACACCATCAACCAAGGAATAACCATCAGCATTTGGACTGTGCACAGCAAGCTGCTGCAATAAATGTTGGGCTGCAGAATCCGTAGCATAGGAGTTAATAACCTCTTGAAGCCACAAGGGTTGTACAGAAGAAATGGCATGCACCGACATGTGGTGATTGACGCGGGATAGAGCATCTGCAGCAATATTTTCAGAACCCTTCTTAAACACAATCTTGAAATGGAGACCCAACAGTTTACTCATGGCTTTCTTTTGGAGCTCGGAATGTAAGTGTTGAGCATCCAGATAACACAAACTCTGATGGTCTGTTCGAATGATGAACTCTTGGCGTTGTAAATACTGCCTCCAGCGATCCACTGCCATAATGAGGGCCAAGAATTCTTTGTCATAGATAGACAAATACTTATGTCTGTCGCCCAAAGCCTTGCTCCATAAAGGCTACTGGCTGGCCCTTTTGCATAAGAACAGCACCAATACCGACAGCACAAGCATCAGTCTCTAACACAAAAACCTCATTGAAATCAGGTAATGCCAACACTGGGGTACAAGACATAGCCTGTTTAAGAGCCATAAAAGCCTGTTGTGCCGCAGTATCCCACTGAAATTGCTGTTTTCTCAGAAGATTAGTCAATGGTTTAGCCAACAATCCGTAATTCTTGACAAATTTGCGATAGTAGCCAGTAAGACCCAAAAACCCACGTAACTCAGTCACATTAGAAGGTGGCGGCCAATCCTGCATGGCTGAGATTTTAGCTGGGTCAGTAGCAACCCCATTTTCTGAAATGATGTGACCCAAATAATGAAGCTGGTGTTGAGCGAAGGTACACTTGGAGGGCTTGACAAAAAATTTGTGGTGTCGAAGCACATCGAATACCTGCTGCAGATGGTGCACATGCAAGTCAAGAGCGGGGCTATATACCAGAATATCGTCCAAGAAAACCATAACAAATTTGCGGAGAAAGGGTTCCAGAATATGATTCATCACACACTGAAAGGTGGCTGGTGCATTCGTGAGACCGAAGGGCATTACACGGAACTGATAGTGTCCGTGATGTGTCTTGAATGCTGTCTTATGTTCATCTGCTGGTAACATACGAATCTGATGGAACCCAGCCCGGAAATCAATACTAGAAAAGTAACGAGTACCAGCAAGTTCATCCAAAATTTCATCAATGATGGGCATAGGAAATGTGTTCTTAACCGTCAGGCTGTTCAATTTCCTGTAGTCGACACAAAAGCGCCAACTACCATCTTTCTTTTGCACTAAGAGCACCGGGGAGGCAAACGGACTTGTACTGGGTACAATTAAGCCAGCTGCCAACAATTCCTTGACCTGTCATTCAATCTCGTCTTTATGTAACGGTGAATACCGATAAGGTCTTGAGTTGACAGGTCGAGAATCTGGAAATAAGGAAATAGCATGATCGTACTCTCGCTGAGGTGGTAACTCAAGTGATTCCCCAAAACAGTGGACCAACCTTATTACAAAATACGTAAACGACAATGAAACACGTATTACACTTATGCCGTAACTCCGGTGATGGTTGGCGCTGGTGTTACACGGGGCCTGGAGGACGGGAGTGCACGGCGGCTGGCAGAGTGGAGTGGCGAGCAGGAGACAGAGTGCGCGGCGCTGCAGGGGCTTGAGAGAAGGCTGCGTTAGGCGTGGGTTCTTAATGGGCTGGGTCCAAATCGATGGCTGGGCAGGAGTAAAATGTGAAAAACGCGACGATTAATGTATCCAGCGTTTAAACTACAAAGCATGGCATTTAAACGCCAGAAAACGACGTTTTACATCAAGTTGTAAAATATTACATCGTTTTAACACCCTTAGAGCATTTTGTCATTTAAACTATTTTTAACGTCGTTTTAATAACATTGCAAAACAGGGCCAAAGAACTCACCACATCGTCAGCGAAGGAGGAAAAGGAAAGAGGATAGAAGGAAAAAAGAGCTAATCAGGGCAACGAGCTGCTCACTATAGGCAACAAACAAGAGGAAAAGAATCTAGGGCAACAATGAAGCTCTGGTACCATGTTAACAATAGCACATCTCTGTTCAATATGCCTTAAGGTTAATATACAACTACAAAACAGCGCATCTCTCTTCAATATGCCCTTAAGGCTAGTATACTATGACAAGAGGTGCATGCATACACACATGGAAAGAAACACATAAAGGAAATGTAAATAAGTATATTTACATCTAACATCATCAACATCTACAATAAGAAATATGATGTGGACATCCTGAATTATGCTAGGAAACAAAACAATACCAGAGCCATAATAATGCCACATAAATCTTATTGCTTATTCCATCTAGCTCAAATGATGTGTAACATAATGTCTCTTCTGTTTTCTTAGTTGCAAGTACAAACTACAAACTGATGCAAATGAGGAAATGGATTTACTTCAAAAATATATGAGGAAATGAAAGGCTTACGTGCGGTCAGTAAGGCGGCAAAAATGTGGTGTGATATTTTCAACGTTATACTCTACATGTACCGAGGGCATGCCAACATGCACACCAAGGTACCTGCAATGTGGCAACAAAATACATATTTAACAATAGTTAGAATACATATTACACAAATTGACAAGCATACCTAAGGTAAATGGATGGATTGTTGCGCGCTTCAATTCGGTTGTTTGCCTCAACGATCTTCTTGATTCCTTTGTTGACAAAGTAGTTAAATGAGTCGATCTGCTCCTTCACAAGCCCTCTAACCTGTTGTTTACATCCATCGAAGAAAAAAAAGCTAAATCAAGGCAAGAGCTTAAAACTGAAAATCCATTGGCGCATAAAAACAAGTGCATGAGTTGATAGGAGTGACCAATGAACAAAATGAGTCGTAAATTAGAAATAGATACAAGATAACCCAAGCAAGTATAGAACAAGCAAGGAGCTAATCTGCGGCAAACAGTTTATAAATCATGCACTAAGGTGAGATGTGCACGCGACTGTAACAAACCACATGGTAATAATCGGGTTAGCACACGAAAACTACTAGATAGGCCCGTGAATGCAGGGAGCATTAAAAGTGAGTGTGACAAAATTGTTGGATAATAAATCAACAGGCAGCAGCTTCTGCTGAATGAAAACGTCATGCTGACCTTGAGGAAGGCCGGGAGGAGCGCGAACTTGTCGACAGGCTTCCTCACCGGCGCTGCTAACGAACGGTATGTCGGTAATGGCACTGTGTCTTCCACCTTGCCCCTGCGCGAAGCGAAAAAAAAAGGAAGAAGAGGTGAGGGTTTGGAGATGTCGGGGCGGTTCGTGGTGGAGGAGGCGAGCTACCTTTGGCTGTCGTCTTTGGTGGGCACGGTCATGGCAGAGGGGCTTGAAAGCAGAGTGCGGAAGAGAAGCCAGGCGACGCGGAAATTTAACGGCAAGAGAGGCGCCGCTTTCACGGGTGCGCTGCCCTCCTGCTGTTGTCGTCTTTGGGGTCCGAGGCCGACGATGGCAAAGAAAAGAGGCGGCGCCGGCGGGCAAGAGGAGAGTGGAATACAGCAGACGCGCCGGAGGTGGTGGGCACAACGGCGCTCAAGGCCGGCGAGCCTGTGGCCGTGGACGAGAGGGAAGAATAGAGGAGGGCCGAGAAGGCGAGAACCGAGAGAGAAGAAGGGAAGAGCACTTGCGTTGCGTGTTGCGCGAACCGGCAAAGGAACTGGCGGCGGGTGAGGAAGGAGCAGACAAATATATAGGGTTTAAATGGCCCAATTTAATATTGGGCCGGGCTGCTTAACAAGCCAAACAGACTCTCACGCTCTTATCCATCCGAACAATTTCAACGGGTAACAAAACTGAATACCCGAACTAAGTTTGGGCCTAATTGTGTATTCACCCGCGGTACCCGAAGTACACATTCTACCCGAACTGGTCCTAGCTGTGGGCTGTTGCTATTGAGCTGCGCTGTTGGCCGTGGGCTGTGCCGCTGCTTCTGCCTACTCCCTGTCCGGCTGTCCTTGATCCCATCCCAGCCGTCCTAGCAAGGCAGGAAGCCAGCAACCCTAGCTCAGTAGCTCCCACTCTCCCAGGCGGCCGACGGGCCGACCGCGGACGGCGTCCTCCTCCAGGCTCCATTCCGGCTCCATTCCGGCTCTCCTCTCCCAGTGCGCGCACCGCGGCACCGCGCAGTCGGCCACGACCAGTGAGCTCCCAGCCTCCTAGTGCGCACACTGCCGCACTCCTCTGTCCCAGGCTCTGTCCCAGGCTCAGGCCTCGGCCAGTCCCAGCAGTCGGCCAACTCCCAGGCCTCGGCCACGACCAGGCACCGTCCAAACCTTTCGATTTGTTTTGGTTAAAAAATTTTCTATGTACAAGCAGAGCTTCACGTTCACCCCCCAAACTTGGTACTTGAGATGCAGTTAAAATTTATGTAACAATAGTACTTTGTCTCAGTTTTATTGTGTGCGTTGTGGACTTGTGCAAGTTATTAAACTCTAGTATTTTGTGATTCCATTGTCATATATATGTCTTGTATTCTTGTGTATGATTTATAGTAACGGGTACCCGAATTTTACCCAAACCCAAACCCGAAATTGCGGGTACCCGAAAGTTTGGGTACGAGTACGGGTTCTACTATTGGAAACCCGAAATATAAAAAACCCAAAAAACCCGACCCGAAATTTCGGGTAAACCCGAACGCCCAGTCCTAGGCTCAATTTAACACTAGGCTGAGCTGCTTGACGAGCCAAGCACGGCCCTCACGCTCTCCTCCAACCTCAGGTCGCAACTTGATGGGCGACCGGTTATCGACGTCCGGTGCCACCCACCGGACAGTCCGCCGCACGGTTTGCTGAACAGCCTACTCTCATGAATTTCAATCTATGTCGACTATAATTTATCAGACTGTACACGAGATACTCTTAAGTACACTTCTTCTAGCAATGACGATTCCGATGATGAGTTAGATTACAACGATCACTTTAAAGGCTTAGGTAGATTCGAAGCTGACAAAATTAATGAATTAATTGATGCCCTTAATGATAAAGATAGATTGTTAAAAAAGCAAGAAGATATTCTTTATGAAGAACATGATAAATATATTAATACTGAAAAATCTCTTGCTTTGGAAATTAAGAAAAATGAAATACTTTCTTTTGAATTGTCTTCTTACCATGATTCTATTGCTAGCCTTAAAAGTTTAAATGTTGATTTAAATTCTACAATAGAAAAATTAAATGTTGCTAGTTCATCATTAGAGCATGTTTCTATTTGTAATAGATGCAAAGATATTGATATTGTTAATCATGCCTCTATTATTTCTAAGTTGAATGATGAAATTGTCAATCTTCATGCTCAACTTAAAATTTACAAAAATGAATGTGAAAAGATAAGATTTGCCCGGGATGTCTACACCATTGGTAGACATCCCTCCATTAAAGATGGACTTGGTTTCCAAAAGGGAACCAAGGACTTAAAGAGCCAAAGGGCCTCCAACCTCATTAAAGAGAAAATGAAGGCACCCTTGACTAATAGTTCGCATTCTTTTCATGACAAGAAGAAACACACTTATTTATATGCTCATGTTAAGAATGCTTCTAATGTTTCACATGTTGCTCATCATGATGTTTGTTATGGTCGTGTTGTTTTACCTGTACGTCATGATGTTGCCTTTGATTCTCATGCCATGATTGCATCATATAGCTCTTCATATGTTCATGGTAGGAGTAGATCTAGGCGTCGTGTTCAACATGTTGTTTCTCATACGTTTAGGAATGCATCTAATGGCCCAACTATGCTTTATCGTACCTATGATGCTTCATGTGTGCTACATTGTAAAAATGATAAAGTTGTTGCTAAAAAATATGGGGACTAAATGCAAAGGAGGCAAAACTTGCATTTGGATTCCAAAATCTTATGTGACTAACCTTGTAGGATCCAACAAGAGTTGGATACTTAAATCCCAAGCTTAAATTATCTTGCAGGTTTATGCATTTGGGGGCACAAGTTGGATTATTGATAGCGGATGCACAAACCATATGACGGGGGAGAAGAAGATGTTCACTTCCTACGTTAAGAACAAAGATTCCCAAGACACGATTATCTTTGGAGATGGGAACCAAGGCAAGGTCAAAGGTTTGGATAAAATAGCCATCACCACCGAGCATTCAATCTCTAATGTATTCTTAGTGGAATCGCTTGGTTATAATTTGCTTTCTATAAGTCAATTATGTCATATGGGTTATAATTGCTTAGTTACAAATATTGATGTATCTATCTTTAGAAGAAGTGATGGTTCATTAGCTTTTAAAGGTGTATTAGACGGCAAGCTTTATTTAGTTGATTTTACCAAAGAGAATGTCGATCTAAATGCATGTTTAATTGCTAAAACTGAAAGTCGCCTAGAGGGGTGAATAGGCGAAACCTAAAATTTATAAACTTAAGCACACACTAAGTCCGGGGTTAGCGTTAGAATTAAATCTGAGGCAGAAGATTGTTTCTCTTGCCACGAGTTGCTCAAATAATGCGGATGGCGTTTGGGAGCAAACTCAAATCTATATTGGCATGGAAACTTTAGAGAGAGGAAAGAGTGCAAACAAATCAATGGAAATCAACACAAGTGGACACGGTGATTTGTTTTTACCGAGGTTCGGTTCTAAAGAACCTAATCCCCGTTGAGGAGGCCACAAAGACCGGGTCTATTTCAATCCTTTCCCTCTCTCTCAAACGGTCACTTAGAGTGAGTGAGCCTTCTCTTAATCACACGGGTCACTAAGACCCCGCAATGACCACCACACACTTGGTGTCTCTTGCTTAGCTTTACAAAACACTTAAGAATTGGAAGGAGAAAGGAAGAAGGCAATCAAAGCAACAAGAGCGCAAATGAACACAAAAACTCTCTCTCTCAAGTCACTAGGTGGTGGAGTTGATCTTGGGACTTGGAGAGGATTTTGATCTATTGAATGTGTCTTGGAGTGGAGTCTTTTGCTCTTGTATTGAATGTTGAATTCAGAAAACTTGGATGATGTTGAATGAGGTGGTTGAGGGGTATTTATAGCCCCCAACCACTTCTTAGTCGTTGGTTGTTTCTGCTGTCGATGGGCGCACCGGACAGTCCGGTGGCGCACCGGACAGTCACTGTTCACTGTTCGATGTGCGCCACATCAGTGCGTCCGTTAGGGTTAGGAGCTGTTGACCATTGGAGTCGTTTGTCTTTTTGCTGCACCGGACAGTCCGGTGCCACATCGGACAGTCCGGTGCCACATCGGACAGTCCGGTGACCTCTGACTTCTGCGCTCTGACTTTTGTCGCGGCACTGTTCATCACTGTTTATCTGAGCAGTCGACCGTTGGCGTGCAGCGAGTCGTTGCTTCGCTGGCTCACCGAATAGTTCGGTGGCACATCAGACAGTCCGATGAATTATAGTGGAGCGCGCCCAGAAGAAACCCGAGAGTGTCTGGTTTGTTGGTTGCCTGGCCTGGTGCACCGAGCAGTGTCCGGTGCGCCATTTTTTAGCACACTCTAAGTCCTTTGCTCCAATTTTTTATTGTGTCCCTAACTGAATTTCTTTCTTGATTTGTGTTGAACCTTATGCACCTGAGATAAATGACATCTAGAAAAACTAGTTAGTCCACGGGGTTTGTGTTGGACATCAACCACCAAAATCGATTATAGGAAATGATTAAGTCAATTTCCCTTTCAATCTCCCCCTTTTTGGTGATTGATGCCAACACTAACCAAAGCAAATATGAAGTGTAGAAATGTAACTAGTTTGCAATTGAGATAGATGTGCATAGGTTACTTAGAATTTAAACCAATGAAAGGCTTTATGCATATAAATGAATTGCTTTTCTCTTATTTAACATTTTGGACCACATTTGCACCACTTATTCGTTTTTGTAAATCTTTTGAAAAATCCTTTCAATATATTTTGCAAATAGTCAAAACTATAGGAATATGATTGCAAGAAGCATTTTTTAAGATTTGAAATTTCTTCCCCTATTTCAAATGCTTTTTCCTTTGACTAAATGAAAGATCCCCCTGAAATAATTCTCCTCTTAGCTTTCAAGAGGGTTTTTGAAATGGATACCACATATTGACATTCTTCCTACTAACTTGTTATTTGAAATAAGATACCAATTGAAAGTTAACTTTAAATATCAATTGAAATAAACATTTTTGACAATTTTGAAATGGTGGTGCGGTCCTGCGGTTCTTTTGCTTTGGGCTTAATACTTTCTCCCCCTTTGGCATTAATCGCCAAAAACGGAGAACTTGAGAGCCCTTTTCACACTTTTCTCCCCCTTTGGGGCCTAATATGTTCTCCCAAATGGTAAAATAAATATGAGTGAAGGGTCATACCAATAGAGAGTTATATGAGTAACGACAAAGGGTAGATGATACCGTCAGAGTTGGAGTGTAAGCCTTGTCTTTGCCGTATATTCCATTTCCCTTTCAATATAAGACTAAGGATAGAAATACACTTGAAAGCACATTAGTCTTAGCCTTGGCAACAAGAAGAATAAAAAATATGCATTTGTACCAAATGAGAGAGACATGATCAAAGGCATATACATGAGCTATGTGTGCAATGTTTCAATCAAAGTTCCGAGAATCAAGTATATTTAGCTCATTCTTAAGTTTGCTAAAAGTTTTCTCATCTAGTGGCTTGGTAAAGATATCGGCTAATTGGTTGTGGGTGCTCACATAAGCAATTTCGATATCCCCCTTTTGTTGGTGATCTCTCAGAAAGTGATACAGGATGTCTATGTGCTTAGTGCGGCTGTGTTCAATGGGATTATCCGCCATATGGATTGCACTATCATTATCACATAGGAGAGGGACTTTGTTCAACTTGTAGCCATAGTCCCTAAGGGTTTGCCTCATCCAAAGTAATTGCGCACAACAATGACCTGTGGCAATGTACTCGACTTCGGCGGTGGAAAGAGCTACTGAATTTTGTTTCTTTGAAGCCCATGACACCAGGGACCTTCCCAGAAACCGACAAGTCCTTGATTTGCTCTTTCTATCTATTTTACATCCGGCATAATTGACATCAGAATACCCAATTAAATCAAAGGTAAATCCCTTGGGGTATCAAAGCCCAAACTTAGGAGTGTAAACTAAATATCTCATGATTCTTTTCACGGCCCTAAGGTGAACTTCCTAAGGATTTGCCTGGAATCTAGCACACATGCATACTGAAAGCATAATATCTGGTCGAGATACAAATAAGTAAAGTAAAGAACCTATCATCGACATGTATACCTTTTGATCTACGGATTTACCTCCCGTGTCGAGGTCGAGATGCCCATTTGTTCCCATGGGTGTCTTGATGGGTTTGCCATTCTTCATCCCAAACTTCTTAAGTATGACTTGAATGTACTTAGTTTGGCTGATGAAGGTGCCCTCTTGGAGTTGCTTGATTTGAAATCCAAGGAAATATTTCAACTCCCCATCATAGACATCTCGAATTTTCGTATCATGATCCTACTAAACTCTTCACAAGATGACTTGTTAGTTGACCCAAATATAATATCATCAACATAAATTTGGCATATAAACAAGTCTTTTGCAATAGTTTTAGTGAAGAGAGTAGGATCGGCTTTACCGACTTTGAAGCCATTAGTGATAAGAAAGTCTTGCAGGCATTCATACTGTTGGGGGCCTTCATCTTCCAAAGGTCCTAAAAACACGACTAACATGTTTCCCAAGTATAATATATGTACAGGAACCTTCGGACATGGGATGAAGCTATACATAATATGAAGAGCGCGATTCGAGAGAAGGATGAATCAGTGCTGAAGCTACCCATGAAGAAGCTTCGGCTTAACGATGGAAAATGAAACGACTTAAAGGGGAAAAGGCTGTCTAGTCCTCGATAGATTTCCCTAAGTCAATAGTAAATGTCGAGGGCATGAATGTAATTCTACACAGGCTGCGTCATGTGCCTATAAATAGATGAACAGTGATACCGTACTGTTCACGCTGACTTGTATTCACTCGCACGTCACACTTGGACTTTCGCCTTCTGTCAAGCCGAAGGTATAAATGTAATTCAACATTGTTCATGTTCATTCATGATGATATAATAAAGATATATTAATGATGTCATATGATTATTCATGTTATTTTTCATGTTTCATATGCTTCTACTTCCATTAATATACACTGTGATGATGAAGGTACGTTCTTCATAACCTTCGTCTGAAGATCATTATATCCTAAGGGAGATAATGCTTCGAAGGACGAAGGACTTTAACCACTAACGTTTTGTGTTGCCTTGTTCTTAACTCATAGCATTTGAGAACAAGTCCCCAACATTGGCGCCCACCTCTGGTGAACTCATTTGACCACCTTCGACAAGCCGTGACCTTCGTCATGCCATCGAAGAAATCTTCGTCAGGACTAGAGGTTGCACTTCAGCCACTAGACGTCAACCAGGACACACTGTGCGAAGCCAGAACTCATAAAAGGAAGGCTACTAGTCCGACACCTTAGGAGGAAGAGTTGGACCGAGGGATCAGGGACCTCGAAGCCATTCATCAATAGGTCAAGAGGAAAAAGGATAAGATGTTTCGTCTTGCCGATCTTTAGAAGAAGATCGATGAGACCGCTAAAGAAATGCGTCATCTCACTCAAGATGACTAGACCAAAGGCCTCAGCACATGGAGCTTCATCAAGATAGCTCATTCAACGAAGATGAATGGTACGATGACTTTCATCATGGTAACTTTACTTTTGATGATGCTTCTCCCCTGGCAGCAGAATTGCAGGCTATTCCATGGCCACAATCCTACAAGCCACCCCAGTTGCCCATGTACGATGGGCACTCGGACCCAAAGCAATTCTTGATGAGCTATGAGGCAACAATATCCTCATATGGAGGTAATGCTGCTGTCATGGCAAAGTCCTTCGTCATGGGAGTCCGAAGTGTGGCCCAGACATGGTACTCTTCTCTCCGGCCAGGGACAATCACGTCATGGCAGAAGCTTAAGGACATGTTGGTCACCAGTTTTCAAGGGTTTCAGACGAAGCCAGTTACCGCTCAGGCCTTGTTCCAGTGCACACAAGACCATGAGGAGTACCTTCAGGCGTATGTTCGAAGGTTCTTGCGTCTAAGAGCACAAGCGCCAACGGTGCCCAATGAAATCGTCATTGAGGCAATGATCAAGGGTCTTCGGCCAGGACCTACGGCTCAATACTTCACTAGGAAACCCCCTCAGACTCTAGAGAAGCTGCTTCAAAAAATGGATGAGTACATCTGGGCTGATAATGATTTCTGCCAAAGAAGGGAGGAAGCTTATAGGTTTTCTGAGATGACTAGGGGCTTCGGAAGAAGAATCCACCCTAGGCATGTCAGATCAATTCACAGCTCCAGTCAGAATGATGACAAAGGAAGCCAGTTCCAGAGGCCGCAGCACAGCTCACAGTCTTTAGGTCAACAGCAAAGCTCCTTCAGGCCACTAGCTCCAAGGGGCAGAGGCGGCAGGGGCTTCGGAGGAAGATATGGGGATCAGCCTAGGAAAATATATTGCTCATTCTGTGGTGAATACAAGGGCCACATTACAAGAACGTGCCAGATTACCATTCAGAAGCAAAAGAAGATTGCCGAAGCAGAAGCCCGGCAGAACCAGCCGAAGCAGGTTTTACGTACTGCTTCGTGCTACTCTCCCTACATACCAGAATATATGGGCAATCAACCTGCAGCTTCTGTTGCTTCGACAAGCCATTCACAAGCTTCCTGGCCTCAGCTTCCACCGCCACCACCATTGCCACCTACTCATACCCAAAGCCAGCAGCTAGAAGGGCGCCAGTACCCCCAACAGCAACACGACTTCAGGGAGGAGTACGAAGCTCGTACAGTCAACAACACTGTACCAGAATCGAAGCACATATACTGAGGAATATCCTACTTCTGAAGTACTTTTATCTTTTGTGCCATTTTAACTTTTTGTATGAGAAACAAGTAATGAAAAACTTAGTTTCAATTTCTTGTAATAATTCTACCTACACCAGAATGAAATATATCTTCTTCATAGATTTACGAAGCTTGAAAGACGACTCTCAAAGGAACGAAATAGTTTTCGAAGCTCAAAAGTCGTTCCTAAGGGAATGCAGAGCCGAATTTGATGAAACTACAAAAAGTCGTTCCTAATGGAGCGCAGCGTAAGTTTTCTACTCAAAAGTCGTTCCTAAGGGAATGCAGAGCCGAAATTGACGAAGCTACAAAAGGTTGTTCCTAAGAGAGCGCAGTGTAAGTTTTCTGCTCAAAAGTCGTTCCAAAGGGAATGTAGAGCCAAATACCGCCGAAATATAAGGTGAAGAAGTTCAAAAGTCGTTCCTAAGGGGATGCAGAACTTATACCGCCGAAATATAAGGCGAAGAAGTTCAAAAGTCGTTCATAAGGGGATGCAGAACTTATACCACCGAAATAGAAGGTGAAGAAGCTCAAAAGTCGTTCCTAAGGGGATGCAAGGCTTAGACTCAAAATACGTTCCTAAGGGGATGCAGTCTTCCGTGTACTAGTGTGGGCGTGTGTGTGGGTGTTAAAGCATCATCATATTGCATCATATCATCGCATCATCTAGCATAGCATCACATCATACATCATATCGCATCAACAGAAAGACTGGATACGAAGCAAACCCTTGGAAATACTTCGATTGAATGAAAATGTGCTAAGGCACGAAGCAAGCTTCGGGTGACAGTTTTATCAGATCTGCTCTAGAAGGGGTTTCTTTCTTTACGAAGCATGAAAAGAAGGGAAGGTGTTTTTTCGCCGAAGGCTCAAAAACTGGTATGTGTGTATGTTTCATGCTTCACAAAGAAATAAATTACAACAATTTACATATTCGACTCAATGTTACATACATCAAATGTTACATAGTTTTGTTACAATAGAAGCCTAATCTTCATTCAATTGTTCCATACATCAAGCATTTCAAAATATTATTACAATAAAATCTATTCTTCTCTAAGGACTTTTTCTGCAACTTCGTTCAAAAGTTTATCGACGACTTCGTCGATAACGGAGTCCGCCATGCTTATAATATCCAGTGCTTCCTTCATTTCTGGATCAGGTAGGGGATCATACGGCTCCGGTGGCGGGGATAGTTCAGGTGAAGTAGGTAAATTGATTAGTTCGAAGCCACAAAGCAAGTACCAAAGTTAAATAATCAAAAAACAATACCTATACGCCTTTCGCGTTCAGCAGCCTCTTCAGCTCGCTTTGCTTCTGCCCGGGCGTCGTGGGTGTCTTTTTCATTCTTTTTTATAATCTCGTGGGCCAGCTCTCGGCCACCGTTCACCCAGACATCGTTATAAAACTTCCCGCCCATTAAAGTTGCTTCGGCTGAAGGATCCTTGTCACACCCGGTTTTGGAAGGTAAACCGAATGTGAACCATGTACGTGCCAGGATCAGAAATTCACGTACACAGCGATTACATAAATGACTCATCATAGCACAATGCTTTGAATTACAATAAAGAGTAAGTAATAATATTACATACTAGAGCCATTTACATAATATAAATCAAAGTACACAAAATCGAAACATAGCCAACGCAAACAACCCACCACAGGCAGCTGACTCGGGGAGGTCGCTAGCCTAATCCTCGAACTCGTCAAAGTCCTGGAACTCCTGTAGATCCGCCTCGACACCGTTCTCCTTCTTCTTTACCTGAGCATAGATTGCACTAAAGGCAACCTGGTGTTTTGTGAAAGCAAGGGTGAGTACACATCAACGTACTCAACAAATGTCCCGTTTGGCTGTAGTGGACTAGCTTTATGTGGAGTTAAGGTCAAGAAGTTGTTTTTAGTTGATCAGGTAATTATTACTAGTAGAGAGCCAGGTTTTAACATTAACCCAAGTTGTTAACCCAAAAGTACTATTTCCAAATGGAAAGAATACCAGAAACCATAGTCATAATCATAATAGAAACCAACATTATCCTCATCATCATCTATAAACAAAGTATCTCTGATCAATGTGTCTCTAATCAATGGAGCTCCCTTGGCCGCTCATAACCGCGAGCACGACTGATATATCAGTTTCATAACACTCTGTAGAGGTTGCGCACTTTACCCATGAGTCGTGATTCCCTCTCTAGCCCGGGCTTGCAAGACCCTTGTTCACTCCCGAGGTGAATGGCCAGTGATTCACTACGAAGCCTTTACAAAGATTCCCTCAAGCTGTAGCCGCCCGTTAGGTTTCTTAAATGCATCGCACTCCTCCCTAAGGGGCGAACCAACCTTGGAAGAGCGAGCCGCATACATCGAGCCCCATTAATGGCACGACAGCGAAGCGAACTACACCCAAGTTCCTCTAATTATTCAGCTAAGGGCATCCCATTCCACCCTCATGGTTGCACTGTTTTCCCGGGTGGTCATCCAACGAATCAGTCCTTACGGAGAGGCACTCGAGAAACAGCTCGAGTCCCCTAAAGTATCACCAGTCCAACATCATAATCATAATGACAACATCGTATCATAAGTGTTCACATCATGTTCATTGATTAAAGTAAAGCAATAGCATGAAGCTAACCATAGTAACCCAAAAGGTATTCAAGGATAAGGTAAATACAAAGCTAGTCAATCCTTAGGTTGATCATGGTATGCTGGTTGATAAATTATAAAGTAAATGGGACATAATAGGTCAGAGGACACTTGCCTTCACCAAACAGATGCTCATGATCTTCAGCCTCGTAGAACTCGAAGAGTTTGATCTCTTGGTTGTCGAAGCTTGGCCGTCGATTCCTCGAAGCTCGGAAACAAACCATGATCTAATTGCAACGCGAAGCGAAGACAAACAGGCACAAGCAAACAAACATATATATGCATAAGAACATTACACCATTCAAAGAAAACATAATAAAACATGTAAAATGAAATAGAGCGCGTTACTACGGTCACGCGAGGAAAAAGAAACGTAGAACTCGAAGCAACGGTCGAGAAGATACCGCGTTTACGCTAAACAAGTATTAACTATAACATTTAGTTCAACATGATTACATTAATCTACCTTTATTAAATGTTGTCGGAGAGTAGATCTCCGGCCGGGTGGCGGAGTGCACCCGCCCTAAGTCCTAAGAGAAGGAGGGGCTTAGGCGTTTCGCTTGATTGATGGAGAGAAGGCGCAATACACAAGAACACACGAGGATTTAGAGTGGTTCGGGCCGCCGGAGCGTAATACCCTACTCCACTGTGAGATGTATTGCTTGAGGGCTTGTATGGGCTAGCGAGTCTGAGACTGCGTGTGTGTGTAACGTCGCATGCCTCCCCTTTTATAGCTGAAGGGGGCATGCACAAAGGGACTGGGCCCCGACATGTGGGCCCAGGGACATAAAGAATATAGTGCTTGGATCCTTTAATATCTGTTGTTGAGTCCATCCTCTTGTGCCCTGACGCCCAAGATCTGCGTATCCTTAGTGTATAGGGGAAGCTTCTAACGGAAGAGTAGATGAGTATAGCGCGCCGCTCAACATAGGTATACTGTTCACCAGCAGACCCAGCAGGCGGGCTGTCTGCTGTATGACCTTGACGCCGCCTGCCAGCGGATGGGACGGGACGCATTTAATGCTGAGAGGGCACGTCGCCCGTCAGCGCAGTGGCAGGCGGCGCGTCTTTTCCTTAATAAATGCAGGGGTTGCACGACTTTTCGTCAGGGTCGACCCGGTAGCTTATGTCATGGGCCACAAGCAGCGGGTCTCTGCCTGAGCGGGAAGCGAAGGCGAGGCCCGCACACGTGTCAGCGCCGGACCCTTGCACACACCAGGGTCCTTCTCGCTCCAGGACCCTGCTGGAGTTTGGACTTACCAGAAGGCTCCAGACTCGTATATAGGGGCCCAGTGTCCTTTCGTGGGGGTCCGGCCTTACTGGGGTGTAGTGTCTTTTCCTGCCACGTGGCGTCCTTTGGCCTGCCCATCCGGCGGGGTCAGGCGCGGTCCTCCGCTCGGCTAAGGGACGTCGCATGGGTGTGATGCCTTAATGCTGCAGGAGAGGGTACCCCTGATTTAGGGTACCGAAAGTGGCCCCCGGTCCCGCCTCAGGGGAGGATGCGAGCTTGCAGGTGGGACCAGAGTCTGATTGGTGGTTAGACCGCTCCTTCTGTGCGCCTGCTGCTGCAATTACTGCCGGCCCGCCTATAACCACGCCAACTGCCGTGCCTATTCCCATGGCTGACTGACCCGTGACCGTCGTGCTTAACGGTACTGTTTGGCCATGCGCGGGGCTGCCTCGAGTTGTTGCACTGGTTTTGAAAAATTTACCTTTTCAGAATCTGTGACAGTCCCGAGAAGATAAGGCATTGGCGCAGGCGGCAGTGCGGCTTCTTTGCACACGGTAACCGGCGCACCGGTTACATGACGTGTGGGCCTGGGCCCCTGAGTTGGTGTGACACCCCAGTGTCACCTAGGGTTTTTCTCAAGTGCTAACCCAAGAACCATCATCTTATGTGAACCAAAATTAAGCATGAACATCAAGTTGATTTAAAGATAAAGAACCCACTAAGCTTATACTTAAAAGTATCATGATCAAAACAAATGGGTTTTTCAAAAAGGCAAAATGTGCAACCCCAACAAAAACCCTAATTGAGCCCTATAAACAAAATTCAATAAAATAGGGAAAAGAGTATGAAAAATTTAGAATCATGGCTTGGGCCAATTATAAACATTGAAGTATATTTAATAAGCAACAATAAAGATTGAGGAAGCTTGGCCAGAACAAATTAAATAAAACTCTAAAACAAGCCTCTCAAATGGGATTTCATTAGGGAATTCTGAAATTCAGAATTCTAAATTTCAGACCTTGAGCCGAAGATCAAGCGTGTTCACCTTGATCCCTAACTCAAAACCTAATGGCCCCATTAACAAAAATGTGCATAACTAACCTCTCTGTCTTGTGACAGAAGATGGCATTGGGACGCGTGCCTTGGACACGTCAAACCAGAGATCTTCTCCCTATGTGCGGCAGTGAGACAAACAGGATTTCTCCCCTCTCTATCTTTTAATCCAGTCAGCAAAACCTGCTAGCCTCCACACACAAACGACAAAGGGACCTGAGAGGAAGAGATCTCTCAACGGGATCATGGCCATGATCTCAAAGATTTGGGGCCAATCCGCGCTTGAACTCGACCTCTCTCTGCGCTGCCTCGTGCTCGACGATGTGCCAGACGCCAGAGCGCGCACTGGCGTTCGCCGCGCACGCCCCGAGCGCTTGTCAGAGCCCCGCCCTCGGCCGTGCTCGCCCGCGCCTATAAAGCCTCCCCGGGCGCGCCTCACTTCACCCCGCGCTCACCACCGCCGGCCAGACACCCCTCCTTAGCTCCGGCGAGCTCTTTTCCGCCCGCCATTGCCGCCAGAGCTTCGGCCACCGTGGCCAGCCCACTCCAGTCACCCCCAAGTCGCGCCAGCGCTTCGGTTAACTCCGCCATAGGCCCGTGAAGCTTTCCACGCCCTCGGACCTGGCAGAACTTCACCGAAAGGCGAAAATCACCCTCGCCGGACTTCGGTCACCCGCCCCCGCGCGTGGACTGAGCTATCCGTTGAGCCATTCTCCAATTCCTCGCACGCACCCCTTCCTTGATCCCTGGTGAAGCTCTCTGACCCGTTTGATTGGTCAATTTCGCCCTGGATAGGCCGGACTCCTCGCCGCCGACGAGCTCCCCCGCCTGCGCACGCGGACCGGCTGACTCCGACCATCCCCGACGGCGACCCGCACATCGTCGTGACCCTCAGGACCTCCCCTACACCCTCGGCCACCTCACCGGAGCAATCTCGCCGCCGGTAAGCCCCTCCGCCCTTTATTTTGCTGCGAGTACTGTTTAATTTGGGGAAAGGACCTCGGGTTATGATTAGAAGAATCCAGGGGTTTTCTGCGATGTCAGCGACTCATTTGAATAGTAGCCCAGGGACTAGTCAGTAAGAAAAACTTAAAACAACCGCCAAGGACCCTATTGCAAAGTAGTTTTCCATTTAATCAATTCTGTTTAATCTTTTTAATAAACAGAGAACTTAGAAAATTCATAACTTGATGAATTCTTAACCAAAGGTTGTCAAATTAATTTTGCTAGATCCTGAATAATATGAACTACCAATTAAAAATACTGAACC
Organism: Zea luxurians; assembly: GCA_029449295.1. NCBI lineage: Eukaryota > Viridiplantae > Streptophyta > Magnoliopsida > Poales > Poaceae > Zea > Zea luxurians. The sequence goes on along the minus strand of JAOPSE010000048.1, from coordinate 7,932,151 downwards.
CTATGCTTTCTGTTCTAATTTTTAGAGTTTAAAATTAAAAACAGAAACTGACCAAACCTTGTTTAATTAAGGAAAATTAGTTTTGCTTCTGTACTAAACCTAAGAAAATTTATAGATGTTCAAACCCTATTTAAGCACTGTTTAAAAATAGTAAGAACCCCAGTATTGAAAAATTTATTGTAGATATTAATTAAAAGCCATTTCTGCCCAAAACTTAAGAAAATCAGAAAGGCATTAGAAATTAATGAACAATGAGTGAAATTATTTTTCCTAGTTTGCTTAAGTGACAGAGAACCTAGGAAAAATAAAGGAACCTCTAGTCCAGATCAGTTTTAAAGTGAAATGTTTTATTTAGCATTATTTCAACTAGAAATCAATTATTAGAATTTTAAAACCAGACCTAAAATTGATAATAAAAATCCAGTGAACTTGTAACCACCAGAACCCCACTGCAAAAATAATGGACACCCTAGCCCATCATTTTAAGTAGGGTAAATAAATATAATATGATAATGAGTCATATTCCAAATAAATCATGAATAACCCATAATAATGCAATAATGGACAAATAAAATTTTGCTAGGTCAATTATGAGATAGGCGACCAGAGAAAAATGCAAACCCATTAGAAGAATGCAAAATAATACCTATTGCTAATATTTTATAAGAAAGACCATTTAATCCAATTAATGCATACCACCCCTTCCCTTAAGCAAAAAGATGCCAAACTTCAGAATGATTGTTCTTGCGCAAAATAGAAGCTAGGAAAAATCAGAAATCTGTTGTTTGATATTTTTCAAATATAGTGGTAGTAGAAAGCACCCCTTTGGCTAGAAACTTTAGAAAATCCTAGTAAAATAACTAATAAGTATTAAGGGCTAGAATTTTGTGCCAAGTCATGTTATAACACCTAAATGCCAGCAAAAATAAGTCTTAGAGAATTACCTACTATTATATGGTAGTTGTAGTTCAATTCACCCCCTCTACCCTAAAATTTGGTAATTTTGTCCAGAGAAAGATATTCACTTTCTGATCCCCAAATTTGGAGACAGAGATCTATACACCAGTAATAAGCCACTGTAATTTTTACATAATTTTTAGAAATTTATTAAGTCAACATGTAGTTCAAACCCACTCCAAAAACTTAAGGGGAATAAAGAAAAAGAAAGAAGAAATAAACCTCACTCCAATAAGTCCAACTTGAATTCTTGTCAATTCTCACTAAGACTTTAAAAAGAATTCAGTGGAACCCCAAAGATAAACCCACCACTTACCTTAGCTAACGTTTGATCCAATTTACCAAGTATACCACCCAAAAGTCTCACATAAGTAAGGTTTAACTCTATCTAACTCAAGTGGATCATACACCATCAAAAGTTGAAATTACTAAAGCACATATCATATCATGCATATATCTTACACATTGCATTCATTAGATTGTAATCTCGCCGACGGAGAGTACATGCTCATCCCCGAGCAAGGAGCTGTCCAAGAGGAGGACCAGGAGCAAGCTTCTGAGGCTGCTATCGAGGATCTCCCCGCAGCCCCAGCTATTGAAGGCAAGTCCCGATTTATATGCATAACCGTATTATTATATGCTACTTTACTACACTTAATGCTTGTAGGATTGTAATGTGCACTTAAGTGTAGGAGTTGCTTGAAACCTCTAGTTGCATGAACTTAGGATTCCTTTTTGAGATGAATACTAGTATGCTAGGTCGAGTAGCTGCTTGCTAATCAGGATCTCCGTAGAAGTCGAGTGATTTTTCTAGCACTCGCGCGAGGTCAGGAATTGATTGTATTCATCTTGATAACGGGATATATGTTTAGTCTATGGACTTGGATCCAGGGAGGATGCCTTGACCATGAGACGGGAAAAAAGAATTAAGGATTAATGTGTGGATACCTGAGTCAAGCGTTTGAACGTACTAAGCACATGTCGGGAAAAATGGTAACCGATAAACCTAGTAACTGAGTGAAGCCAGGCGCGGACTTTATCCCTCATGCGACCTGAGACTGGGTCTCCCATGCTAGCTATGGTGGGTATAAGTGCGGTCACTGCACGGCGGCAGCCGGGGTCAGTGGAGCATTGTATGCCAAGGCGGTGAGGCCTGGACGCGAATGGGGAATCGATGGGGACAGTTGACATGTGTGGGGTCGGAGTACCCTGACATGTCGTGTGTTTAGGTTTACCTTGCAAGGATAAAACTCGATTCGAATCGTCTGCTTCTCGCAGCTAATGAGACTGCTCGACCCTTGTACTGCATCAAGTAAGAAGTGAAATGAGGTTACATGAGACAATTTGTTGATTGAACTAAATGCTTGTCACCATGTATGCTTAGAAGGAGCAAACCTAGCTAAGATAATGATGTTAGAATTTGAAAAGCTAAAAGTAAATTTTAGAAACAGCTAGTGCTTTTGGCAAACCCAACCCCTCAGCCAAACAGCTGCATAGTCTAGAGGTAGAGGAGTAGACTCCTCACACCGGGTAAGTCTAACTGAGTATTAGTATACTCAGCCTTTCTTGTGGCATAATTTTTGCAGGTACGCTTTAGGATATGGTTGATGGTGTGACTTGGCCTACCACCCTGCCACCGGGTTGGACGGTCGAGTGGGATGCTGCTCCGGCAGGAGAGGAGCACGAGGAGTAGTGGGCTAGGCCTTGCCCATTTCCTCGATACCGACGACATTGATTATCTGCTGCATTTTATTTTGTGAACTCTTATTCGTTACTCAAAAACTCCGATTATGTAATAATTCAACACTTAATATGAGGTTTCCTGTTTTATTGTATTTCTCCTGTGACTCACCTTCGAGTGAGATTGTGAAATTTGATCCTGGTTAAGTGGCTCTATCAGACTAGATCTGAGGGACTGACGGGTTATTCCGATTTAAGTGTGTTATGGCCCCTGAGGCGTGACTTAGGCACTTAAGCTGGAATAATTCGGGTGGTTCTGCCACAGCTGGTATCGGAGCAAATTCCATCACAGAGAAGGACAATAAATCATGGATACCATTTTCAAAATTAAAACTTGTCGGGGACCATAATTAGGGGTACCCTCAAGGCTCCTAAATCTCAGCTGGTAACCCCCATCAGCACAAAGCTGCAAAGGCCTGATGGGTGCGACTAAGTCAAGGATCGGTCCATTCGAGGGACGCGATCACGCCTCGCCCGAGCCCAGCCTCGGGCAAGGGCAGCCGACCCCGGAGGATCTACGTCTCGCCCGAGGCCCCCCTCCAACAACGGACACACCTTCGGCTCGCCCAAGGCCCAGTCTTCACCAAGAAGCAACCTTGGCCAAATCGCCACGCCAACCGACCAAATCGCAGGGGCATTTAATGTAAAGGTGGCCTGACACCTTTATCCTGACGCACGCCCTCCAGTCGACAGAGCCGAAGTGACCACAGTCACTTCGCCGCTCCACTGACCGGTCTGACAAGAGGACAGCGCCGCCTGCGCCGCACCGACTGCTGAGCCACTCGACAGAGTAAGGCTGACAGCAGCCAAGTCCGGCCCTAGGCGCCATGGGAAACTCCGCTTCGCCCGACCCCAGGGCTCGGACTCGGGCTCAGCCCCGGAAGACGACGAACTCCGCTCCGCCCGACCCCAGGGCTCGGACTCGGGCTCAGCCCCGAAAGACGACGAACTCCGCTTCGCCCGACCCCAGGGCTCGGACTCGGGCTCAGCCCCGGAAGACGACGAACTCCGCTTCGCCCGACCCCAGGGCTCGGACTCGGGCTTAGCCCCGGAAGACGACGAACTCCGCTCCGCCCGACCCGAGGGCTCGGAGTCGGGCTCAGCACCGGAAGACGACGAACTCCGCTTCGCCCGACCCCAGGGCTCGGACTCGGGCTCAGCCCCGGAAGACGACGAACTCCGCTTCGCCCGACCCCAGGGCTCGGACTCAGCCCTGGCCTCAGCCGACGGTCTCCGCCTCGCCCGACCCGGGGGCTCGGACTCGACCTCGGCCTCGGAAGACAGACTCGACCTCGACCTCGGAGGAGCTTCCACATCGCCCAACCCAGGGCACGGACCGACCACGTCAACAGGAGGCGCCATCATTACCCTACCCCAAGCTGACTCAGGCTACGGGGAACAAGACCGGCGTCCCATCTGGCTCGCTCCGCCAGACAAGTAATGATGGCGCCCCACACGCTCTATGACGACGGCGGCTCTCAGCCCCCTTACGGAAGCAAGAGGACGTCAGCAAGGACTCGACAGCCCCGACGACTGTCCTTCCGCTAGGCTCCAGCGCTCCTCCGACGGCCACGACACCACACGAACTGGGTGCCAAAACCTCTCCGGCTGCCACGATGGCATGTACTTAGGGCGCTAGCTCTCCTCCGCTAGACACGTTAGCACACTGCTACACCCCCCATTCTACACCTGGATCCTCTCCTTGCGCCTATAAAAGGAAGGACCAGGGCCCTCTTACAGAGGGTGGGCCGCGCGGGGAAGGACGGGACGACGCTCGCGTGAGGCCGCTCGCTCCCTCCCGCGTGGACGCTTGTAACCCCCTACTGCAAGCGCACCCGACCTGGGCGCGGGACAAACACGAAGGCCGCGGGATTCCACCTCTCACGCCCGTCTCCCTCCGGCTGCCTCCCCCCTTCGCGCTCCATCTCGCGCCGACCCATCTGGGCTGGGGCACGCGACGACAATTTACTCGTCGATCCAGGGACCCCCGGGTTTCGAAACGCCGATAGTTAGCGCGCCAGGTAGGGGCCTGCTGCGTGTTGACGAACAGCTTCCCGTCAAGCTCCAGATGGGCAGTCTCCAGCAACCTTTCCAGCCCGGGACGGTGCTCCGTTTTGGGAGTCTTGAGTTCATGTCCCTCGACAACAGCTACGACATGATACTCCTTCCCCCGCCGTGCGGCGGCGACGATGGCGGCCGACAGCCCGCCCGCCGGCGGCGGAATCGACGACGTCTTCCCCGCGTGGTGGAAGAACAACATTCGAGCTCACCCCGTCCCCTCCCTCGCCGACGGAGGAGGAGGCGGGGCAACCAAGGCCAAGCAGGAGGCGGCACCTCGACGGCTGTCGAGCGAGTCGACGGCGCCGGCGCCCCAACGGGGGGCACGTCGGGCATCGACCTCGCGTCTGAGACGAAGACGAGCGCCGTCTCCCCGCAACACGCCAATCCCAAGCAAACGGACGACGCCAGCACGCTCGCGAAGGACTTGCTGGGCGTCACCCTCGTACCTGAGACGATGGTGCAGTCAGTCCCTGACGTGACTTCGTCACCGCCCGTCGACCAAGAGGTACCAACCGATTCCCATCTCACGCCTTTTGGATTCAGCCTCGACCCGCCAAGCGACTTCACTTTGGTGGGCACTCTCGTAGAGGCGAGTCCAAACCCTCTGGGGTATCGTATGCGGTCACCCTGGGACCGGCTGACGGACGTCTCGACCTACGGGCCCTCGGGGTCCGAGGAAGATGACGAGCCCGACTTCTGTTGGGATTTCTCCGGACTTGGTAACCCCAGTGCCATGCGGGACTTTATGACCGCATGTGACTACTGCCTTTCCGACTGTTCCGACGGTAGCCGCAGCCTCGGCGACGAGGACTGCGGCCCAAGTCGTGAATGTTTCCACGTCGATCTAGGGGGTCCCTCCGAAGGCAACCATCTTGGTATGCCGGAGAACGGTGATCTCCCTAGGCCTGTGCCTCGCGTTGACATCCTACGGGAGCTAGCTGTGGTCCCCGTTCCGGCGGGAGGTCATGACCCACAGCTCGAGCAAATCCGCGGGGTGCAGGCCAGGCTCGACGAGGGAGCAGGAACACTTGAGCTGATCCGCCGGGACGTCGGGCAGGAATGGGCAGGCCAACCTCCGACCGGAGAAGTGCGTCATCTACCCCAGGGTATCCAGCACCGCATCGCCGACGATGTCAGGGTAAGGCCGCCACCCACTTCCAGTGGAGTCGGCCAGAACCTGGCTGCAGCGGCAATGCTTCTCCGCGCGATGCCGGAGCCATCAACCACCGAGGGGCGGCGAATTCAGGGAGAGCTCAAGAATCTCCTGGAGGACGCCGCGGTCCGACGGGCTGAAAGCTCCGCCTCCCGAAGGCAGGGGTACCCCTCGGAACATCGCGCCGCGACTTCCCGATTCATGCGGGAAGCCTCGTTCCACACTGGGCGCACGCGCAACACGGCGCCTGCGGCCCCGGGTCGCCTCGGCAACGAGCACCATCACCGCAACCGTCGGGCCCACCTCGACGAGAGGGTACGCCGAGGCTACCACCCCAGGCGTGGGGGACGCTACGACAGCGGGGAGGATCAGAGTCCCTCGCCCGAACCGCCCGGTCCGCAGGCTTTCAGCCGCGCCATACGACGGGCGTCGTTCCCGACCCGGTTCCGAACCCTGACTACTATCACAAAGTACTCGGGGGAGATGAGACCGGAACTGTGGCTCGCGGACTACCGGCTGTCTTGCCAGCTGGGTGGAACGGACGATGACAACCTCATCATCCGCAACCTCCCCCTGTTCCTCTCCGACACCGCTCGTGCCTGGTTGGAGCACCTGCCTCCGGGGCAGATCTCCAACTGGGACGACCTGGTCCAAGCCTTCGCCGGCAATTTCCAGGGCACGTACGTGCGCCCTGGAAACTCCTGGGACCTCCAAAGCTGCCAACAGCAGCCGGGAGAGTCTCTCCAGGACTACATCCGGCGATTCTCGAAGCAGCGCACCGAGCTGCCCAACATCACCGATTCAGATGTCATCGGCACGTTCCTCGCCGGAACCACCTGCCACGACCTGGTGAGCAAGCTGGGTCGCAAGACCCCCACCAGGGCGAGCGAGCTGATGGACATCGCCACCAAGTTCGCCTCTGGCCAGGAGGCGGTTGAGGCTATCTTCCGGAAGGACAAGCAGCCCCAGGGCCGCCCACCGGAAGATGCCTCCGAGGCGTCAACTCAGCGCGACGCCAAGAAGAAAGGCAAGAAGAAGTCGCAAGCGAAACGCGACACCGCCGACGCGGACCTTGTCGCCGCCGCCGAGTACAAGAACCCTCGGAAACCCCCCGGAGGTGCCAACCTCTTCAACAAGATGCTCAAGGAGCCGTGCCCCTATCATCAGGGGCCCGTCAAGCACACCCTTGAGGAGTGCACCATGCTTCGGCGCCACTTTCACAAGGCCGGGCCACCCGCGGAGGGTGGCAGGGCTCGCGACGATGATAAGAAGGAAGATCACCAGGCAGGAGAGTTCCCCGAGGTCCACGACTGCTTCATGATCTACGGTGGGCAAGCGACGAACGCCTCGGCTCGGCACCGCAAGCAAGAGCGTCGGGAGGTCTGTTCGGTAAAGGTGGCGGCGCCAGTCTACCTAGACTGGTCCGACAAGTCCATCACCTTCGACCAAGCCGACCACCCCGACCGCGTGTCGAGCCCGGGGAAATACCCGCTCGTTGTCGACCCCGTCATCGGCGACGTCAGGCTCACCAAGGTCCTCATGGACGGAGGCAACAGCCTCAACATCATCTACGCCGAGACCCTCGGGCTCCTGCGTGTTGATCTGTCCTCGGTCCGGGCAGGCGCTGCGCCTTTCCACGGGATCATTCTCGGGAAGCGCGTCCAGCCCCTCGGACAACTCGATCTTCCCGTCTGCTTTGGGACGCCCTCCAACTTCCGAAGGGAGACCCTCACGTTCGAGGTGGTCGGGTTCCGAGGAACCTACCACGCAGTACTGGGGAGGCCATGCTACGCAAAGTTCATGGTCGTCCCCAACTACACCTACCTCAAGCTCAAGATGTCGGGCCCCAACAGGGTCATCACCGTCGGCCCTACGTACCGACACGCGTTCGAATGCGACGTGGAGTGCGTGGAGTACGCCGAGGCCCTCGCCAAATCCGAGGCCCTCATCGCCGACCTGGAGAGCCTCTCTAAGGAGGTGCCAGACGTGAAGCGCCACGCCGGCAACTTCGAGCCAGCGGAGACGGTTAAATCCGTCCCCCTCGACCCCAGCAGCGACGCCTCCAAGCAGATCCGGATCGGCTCCGAGCTCGATCCCAAATAGGAAGCAGTGCTCGTCGACTTTCTCCACGCGAACGCCGACGTTCTCGCGTGGAGTCCCTCGGACATGCCCGGCATACCGAGGGATGTCGCCGAGCCCTCGCTGGATATCCGAGCTGGAGCCCGACCCGTGAAGCAGCCTCTGCGCTGATTCGACGAAGAAAAGCGCAGAGCCATAGGCGAGGAAATCCACAAGCTAATGGCGGCAGGGTTCATCAAAGAGGTATTCCATCCCGAATGGCTTGCCAACCCTGTGCTTGTGAGAAAGAAAGGATGGAAATGGCGGATGTGTGTAGACTACACTGGTCTAAACAAAGCATGTTCGAAGGTTCCCTACCCTCTGCCTCGCATCGACCAAATCGTGGACTCCACTGCTGGGTGCGAAACTGAAAGCACCTAGAGGGGGGGGGGTGAATAGGTGATCCTGTAACACTTCAAAACTTAAGCCACAAAACATGGTTAATCATTAGCACAATAGTTGCCAAGTGGCTAGAGAGGAATCCTCAACAAAACACAATAACCACAAGAGATCAATCACAGAGATGGCACGGTGGTTATCCCGTGGTTCGGCCAAGTACAACACTTGCCTACTCCACGTTGTGGCATCCCAACGGACGAGAGTTGCACTCAACTCCTCTCAAGTGATCCAATGATCAACTTGAATACCACGGTGTTCTTCTTTACTTTAATCTTTTCCCGTTTGCGAGGAATCTCCACAACTTGGAGTCTCTCGCCCTTACAATTGAAGTTCACAAAGAAGTACGGAGTAAGAGAGGGAAGCAACACACACAAATCCACAGCAAAATACGCACACACACGGCCAAGAATCGAGCTCAAATGACTATCTCAAAGTTCTCACTAGAACGGAGCTCGAATCACTGAGAATGACAAATGAATGCGCAAAGACTGAGTGTGGATGATCAAGAATGCTCTTAGGTTGCTTGGTATTCTCCTCCATGCGCCTAGGGGTCCCTTTTATAGCCCCAAGGAAGCTAGGAGCCGTTGAGAGCAAACAGGGAAGACAATTCTTGCCTTCTGTCGCGTGGCGCACCGGACAGTCCGGTGCACACCGGACACTGTCCGGTGCCCGATTTCCTTCCTTAAATGGCGAAGCCGACCATTGGCTGACTTGGAGCCGTTGGCGCACCGGACATGTCCGGTGCCCCCTTCTAGCCGTTGGCTCGGCCACGTGTCCCGCGCTGATCGCGCGGCCGACCGTTGGCTCACCGGACAGTCCGGTGTGCACCGGACTGTCCGGTGAATTATAGCCGTACGTCGCCGGTGAATTCCCGAGAGCGGCCAGTTCGCACAAGCCAGCCTGGCGCACAGGACACTGTTCGGTGCACCACCGGACACTGTCCGGTGCTCCCAGACTGAGCAGATTCTTGGCTGCTCGAGCCAAGACATCTCCAATTGGATTTTTCCTGTTTCCAGCACTTAGACACAATACATTAGTCCATAAAATAATGTACTAAGTCTGAGAAACATACCTTTATCCTTGATTTGTACTTTGTTCACCATTTTACACTTAGGCACTTGTGTTGGACACCAAATCACCAAAATACTTAGAAATGGCCCAAGGGCACATTTCCCTTTCAATCTCCCCCTTTTTGGTGATTTATGCCAACACAATATAAAGCAAGTAGAACAAATACAAAAATCAATTCAAATGAGAACTCAAATGTTTTGATTCAAATTTGACATATATGGATCACTCTTTGCCACCACTTGGTTTGTTTTTGCAAATCAAACTCAACTTTCTATCTCTAAGTCAAACACACATGTTAAGACATAAAGAGAGGTATTCCAAAGAAGTTTGATCAAGAATTTCAAAAACTCCCCCTTTTTCCCATAATCAATACTTCTCCCCACAAGAAGCCAACTTTTGACAAAAGAGACAATAAAAGAGTTTTGACAAACCAAAAGCTCTATTATACTATTTTCAAAATCTCTCAAGTGGTAGCTGATCCATTTATCGCTTTGGCCTTTATTTTCTCCCCCTTTGGCATCAAGCACCAAAACGGGATCAATCTTGGCCCTAGAACCCCATTGCCTCACCAAAATCTTCAATAAGAATATAAAGGCAATAAGAGTACATGAGATGAACTTGGAATAAGTTACCCTCTCATCGGAGTGCAGTGGAAGTCTTTCATGGTCCAAGTCCACCTTTTCCCTTTCAAACCTCCTTTGAGACTAAAACAAGCAAACTCAAGCACGTGGTTAGTCTCAAAGGGTCAAGTTGTAACACATCTCCCCCTAAACATGTGCATCACTTTGCAACGGACTTGTGAGGTCCAGGGGGTGTTTGTACAACTTGAGCACCATCATTAAGCAACAAAATGCATAAGGAACATGATCAAAGGCATAAACACATGTATGCTATAAATCAATCCAAGTTCCGCGAATCGACATTTAGCTCACTACGCAACCTGCAAAAGGTCTTCTCATCTAGAGGCTTGGTAAAGATATCGGCTAGCTGGTTCTCGGTGCTAACATGAAACACTTCGATATCTCCCTTTTGCTGGTGGTCTCTCAAAAAGTGATGCCGGATGTCTATGTGCTTTGTGCGGCTGTGCTCAACAGGATTTTCCGCCATGCGGATAGCACTCTCATTATCACATAGGAGTGGGACTTTGCTCAGATTGTAGCCAAAGTCCCTGAGGGTTTGCCTCATCCAAAGTAGTTGCGCGCAACACTGTCCTGCGGCAACATACTCGGCCTCAGCGGTGGATAGGGCAACGGAGGTTTGTTTCTTAGAATTCCATGACACCAGGGACCTTCCTAAGAATTGGCACATCCCCGATGTACTCTTCCTATCGACCTTACATCCAGCATAATCGGAATCTGAATATCCAATCAAGTCAAAGGTAGACCCCTTTGGATACCAGAGCCCGAAGCAAGGCGTAGCAACTAAATATCTAAGGATTCGCTTCACCGCCACTAAGTGACACTCCTTAGGATCGGATTGAAATCTAGCACACATGCATACGCTAAGCATAATATCCGGTCTACTAGCACATAAGTAAAGTAACGACCCTATCATTGACCGGTATGCCTTTTGATCAACGGACTTACCTCCTTTGTTGAGGTCGGTGTGTCCGTCGGTCCCCATCGGAGTCTTTGCGGGCTTGGCGTCCTTCATCCCAAACCGCTTCAGCAAGTCTTGCGTGTAATTCGTTTGAGAGATGAAGGTGCCGTCCTTGAGTTGCTTCACTTGGAACCCAAGGAAGTAGTTCAACTCGCCCATCATTGACATCTCAAATTTCTGCGTCATTACCGTGCTAAACTCTTCACAAGACTTTTTATTAGTAGAACCAAATATTATGTCATCGACATAAATTTGGCACACAAAAAGATCACCGTCACAAGTCTTAGTGAAAAGAGTTGGATCGGCTTTCCCAACCTTGAAAGCATTAGCACTTAAGAAATCTCTAAGACATTCATACCATGCTCTTGGGGCTTGCTTAAGTCCATAGAGCGCCTTAGAGAGCTTACACACGTGGTCGGGGTACCGTTCATCCTCGAAGCCAGGGGGTTGCTCCACGTACACCTCCTCCTTTATTGGCCCGTTGAGGAAAGCGCTCTTCACATCCATTTGGAACAACCTGAAAGAATGGTGAGCGGCATATGCTAGCAAGATACGAATGGACTCTAGCCTAGCCACAGGAGCAAAAGTCTCCTCAAAGTCCAAACCTGCGACTTGGGCATAACCTTTAGCCACAAGTCGAGCCTTGTTCCTTGTCACCACTCCGTGCTCGTCTTGTTTGTTGCGGAACACCCACTTGGTTCCCACAACATTTTGCTTAGGACGAGGCACCAGCGTCCAAACTTCATTCCTCTTGAAGTTGTTGAGCTCCTCTTGCATGGCCAACACCCAGTCCGGATCTAGCAAGGCTTCTTCTACCCTGAAAGGCTCAATAGAAGAGACAAAAGAGTAATGCTCACAAAAATTAACTAATCGAGATCGAGTAGTTACTCCCTTGCTAATATCACCCAGAATTTGGTCGACGGGATGATCCCTTTGAATCATTGCTCGAACTTGGGTTGGAGGTTCCGGTTGCGCTTCTTCCTCCATCACATGATCATCTTGTGCTCCCCCTTGATCACACGCCTCCTGTTGATGAACCTGTTCATCGTCTTGAGTTGGGGGATGCACCATAGTTGAGGAAGAAGGTTGATCTTGCTCATCTTGTTCCTGTGGTCGCACATCACCAATCGCCATGGTTTGTATAGCGGCAGTCGGAACATCTTCTTCATCTACATCATCAAGATCAACAACTTGCTCTCTTGAAGAGCCATTAGTCTCATCAAATACAACGTCGCTAGAGACTTCAACCAAACCCGATGATTTGTTGAAGACTCTATACGCCTTTGTATTTGAGTCATAACCTAACAAAAACCCTTCTACAGCTTTGGGAGCAAACTTAGAATTTCTACCCTTCTTCACTAGAATGTAGCATTTACTCCCAAATACACGAAAGTACGATACATTGGGTTTGTTACCGGTTAGTAGCTCATACGACGTCTTCTTGAGGAGGCGATGAAGGTAGACCCTGTTGATGGCGTGGCAAGCCGTGTTCACGGCCTCCGACCAAAAGCACTCGGGGGTCTTGAATTCTCCTAGCATCGTCCTCGCCATATCAATGAGCGTCCTGTTCTTCCTCTCTACCACACCATTTTGTTGTGGTGTGTAGGGAGCGGAGAACTCGTGCTTGATCCCTTCCTCCTCAAGGAACTCCTCCACTTGAAGGTTCTTGAACTCGGACCCGTTGTCGCTTCTTATCTTCTTCACTTTGAGCTCAAACTCATTTTGTGCTCTCCTTAGGAAGCGCTTGAGGGTCCCTTGGGTTTCAGACTTATCCTGCAAAAAGAACACCCAAGTGAAGCGGGAAAAGTCATCAACAATAACTAGACCATACTTACTTCCTCCTATGCTTAGATAGGCGACGGGTCCGAAGAGGTCCATATGTAGCAGCTCCAAGGGTCTTGATGTGGTCATCACATTCTTGCTGTGATGTGCTCCTCCCACTTGTTTACCTGCCTGACAAGCTGCACAAGGTCTATCTTTTTCGAATTGCACATTAGTTAATCCTATCACGTGTTCTCCCTTTAGAAGCTTGTGAAGGTTCTTCATCCCCACATGTGCTAAGCGGCGATGCCACAGCCAGCCCATGCTAGTCTTAGCAATTAAGCATGCATCTAGACCAGCCTCTTCTTTTGCAAAATCAACTAAGTAAAGCTTGCCGTCTAATACACCCTTAAAAGCTAGTGAACCATCACTCCTCCTAAAGACAGACACATCTATGTTTGTGAATAAACAGTTATATCCCATATTGCATAATTGACTAACAGATAGTAAATTATATCCCAGAGACTCAACTAAAAACACATTAGAAATAGAGTGCTCATTTGAGATTGCAATTTTACCTAACCCTTTTACCTTGCCTTGGTTCCCATCACCGAATATTATTGAATCTTGGGAATCCTTATTCTTGACGTAGGAGGTGAACATCTTCTTCTCCCCCGTCATATGGTTTGTGCATCCGCTGTCGATAATCCAGCTTGAGCCCCCGGATGCATAAACCTTCAAGGCAAATTTAGGCTTGGGTCTTAGGTACCCAACTCTTGTTGGGTCCTACAAGGTTAGTCACAATTTCCTTAGGGACCCAAATGCAAGCTTTATCACCCTTGCATTTTGCCCCTAATTTCCTAGCAACTATCTTCCTATCCTTTCTACAAATAGCAAAGGAAGCATTTAAAGCATGATAAATTGTAGAAGGTTCATTAACTTTCCTAGGAACATTAACAACATTTCTCCTAGTCATATTATGAACAACATTTCTCCTACCAACATTTCTATCATGCACATAAGAGGAACTAGAAGCAAACATGTCATGAGAATCAAAAGCATCATATGCATTACAACTCCTATAAGCATTTCTAGATTGTCTCCTATCATGGTACATAAAAGCATGGTTCTTTTGCACACTACTAGCCATAGGGGCCTTCCCTTTCTCCTTGGCGGAGATGGGAGCCTTATGGCTTGTCAAGTTCTTGGCTTCCCTCTTGAAGCCAAGACCATCCTTAATTGAGGGATGTCTTCCAATTGTGTAGGCATCCCTTGCAAATTTTAACTTATCAAATTCACTTTTGCTAGTCTTAAGTTGGGCATTAAGACTGACCAATTCATCATTAAGTTTGGAAATTGAGACTAGGTGTTCACTACAAGCATCAATGTCAAAATCTTTACACCTAGTGCAAATCACAACATGTTCTACACAAGATGTTAATTTACTAGATTTTTCTAGCTTAGCATTTAAATCATCATTTATGCTTTTTAAACTAGAAATTGAATCATGACATGTAGACAACTCACAAGAAAGCATTTCATTTCTCTTAATCTCTAAAGCAAGTGATTTTTGTGCTTCTACAAACTTATCATGTTCTTCATATAAAAGGTCCTCTTGCTTTTCTAATAGCCTATTCTTATCATTCAAGGCATCAATGAGTTCATTTATCTTATCTATCTTAGATCTATCTAAGCCCTTGAATAAGCATGAATAGTCTATGTCATCATCATCACTAGACTCATCATCACTAGAAGAAGCATAAGTGGAGTCTCGAGTACTCACCTTCTTCTCCCTTGCCATAAGGCATGTGTGACGCTCGATGGGGAAGAGGGATGACTTGTTGAAGGCGGTGGCGGCGAGTCCTTCATTGTCGGAGTCGGAAGAGGAGCAGTCCGAGTCCCACTCCTTGCCCAGATGCGCCTCGCCCTTTGCCTTCTTATAGTTCTTCTTCTTCTCCCTCTTGTTCCCTTGATCCTGATCACTATCATTGTCGGGACAGTTAGCAATAAAATGACCAAGCTTACCACATTTGAAGCATGAGCGCTTCCCCTTTGTCTTGGTCTTGCTTGGCTGCCCCTTGCGGCCTTTTAGCGCCGTCTTGAATCTCTTGATGATGAGAGCCATCTCTTCATCATTAAGTCCGACCGCCTCAATTTGTGCCACCTTGCTAGGTAGCATCTCCTTGCTTCTTGTTGCCTTGAGAGCAAGAGGTTGAGGCTCATTGATTGGACCGTTTAGAGCGTCGTCGACGTATCTCGCCTCCTTGATCATCATCCGCCCGCTTACGAATTTTCCGAGTACCTCCTCGGGCGTCATCATCGTGTACCTGGGATTCTCACGAATATTGTTTACGAGATGAGGATCAAGAACGGTAAAGGACCTTAGCATTAGGCGGACGACGTCGTGGTCCGTCCATCGCGTGCTTCCGTAGCTCCTTATTTTGTTGATAAGGGTCTTGAGCCGGTTGTAAGTTTGGGTTGGCTCCTCTCCCCTTATCATTGCGAATCGTCCAAGCTCGCCCTCCACCAACTCCATTTTAGTAAGCATGGTGATGTCGTTCCCCTCGTGAGAGATCTTGAGGGTGTCCCATATCTGCTTGGCATTGTCCAAGCCGCTCACCTTATTGTACTCTTCCCTGCACAAAGATGCTAATAGAACAGTAGTAGCTTGTGCATTTCTATGGATTTGTTCATTTATAAGCATAGGGCTATCCGAGCTATCAAATTTCATTCCATTCTCTACAATCTCCCATATGCTTGGATGGAGAGAGAATAAGTGACTACGCATTTTGTGACTCCAAAATCCGTAGTCCTCCCCATCGAAGTGTGGAGGTTTGCCAAGAGGAATGGAAAGCAAATGCAAATTCGAACTATGTGGAATACGAGAATAATCAAATGAAAAGTTTGAATTGACCGTCTTCCTGTAGTCGTTGTCGTCGTCTTTTTGGGAAGAAGTAGACTCATCGCTATCGTCGTAGTAGACGATCTCCTTGATGCGCCTTGTCTTCTTCTTCTTCCCATCTTTGCGCTTGTGGCCCGAGCCCGAGTCAGTAGGCTTGTCATCCTTTGGCTCGTTGACGAAGGACTCCTTCTCCTTGTCATTGATCACGATTCCCTTCCCCTTAGGATCCATCTCTTCGGGCGATTAGTCCCTTCTTGAAGAGAACGACTCTAATACCAATTGAAAGCACCTAGAGGGGGGGTGAATAGGTGATCCTGTAACACTTCAAAACTTAAGCCACAAAACTTGGTTAATCGTTAGCACAATAGTTGCCAAGTGGCTAGAGAGGAATCCTCAACAAAACACAATAACCACAAGAGATCAATCACAGAGATGGCACAGTGGTTATCCCGTGGTTCGGCCAAGTACAACACTTGCCTACTCCACGTTGTGGCATCCCAACGGACGAGAGTTGCACTCAACTCCTCTCAAGTGATCCAATGATCAACTTGAATACCACGGTGTTCTTCTTTACTTTAATCTTTTCCCGTTTGCGAGGAATCTCCACAACTTGGAGTCTCTCGCCCTTACAATTGAAGTTCACAAAGAAGTATGGAGTAAGAGAGGGAAGCAACACACACAAATCCACAGCAAAATACGCACACACATGGCCAAGAATCGAGCTCAAATGACTATCTCAAAGTTCTCACTAGAACGGAGCTCGAATCACCGAGAATGACAAATGAATGCGCAAAGACTGAGTGTGAATGATCAAGAATGCTCTTAGGTTGCTTGGTATTCTCCTCCATGCGCCTAGGGGTCCCTTTTATAGCCCCAAGGAAGCTAGGAGCCGTTGAGAGCAAACAGGGAAGGCAATTCTTGCCTTCTGTCGCGTGGCGCACCGGACAGTCCGGTGCACACCGGACACTGTCCGGTGCCCGATTTCCTTCCTTAAATGGCGAAGCCGACCGTTGGCTGACTTGGAGCCGTTGGCGCACCGGACATGTCTGGTGCACACCGGACAGTCCGGTGCCCCCTTCTAGCCGTTGGCTCGGCCACGTGTCCCGCGCAGATCGCGCGGCCGACCGTTGGCCCGGCCGACCGTTGGCTCACCGGACAGTCCGGTGCACACCGGACAGTCCGGTGAATTATAGCCGTACGTCGCCGGTGAATTCCCGAGAGCGGCCAGTTCGCACAAGCCAGCCTGGCGCACCGGACACTGTCCGGTGCACCACCGGACAGTCCGGTGCTCCCAGACTGAGCAGATTCTTGGCTGCTCGAGCCAAGACATCTCCAATTGGATTTTTCCTGTTTCCAGCACTTAGACACAATACATTAGTCCATAAAACAATGTACTAAGTCTGAGAAACATACCTTTATCCTTGATTTGTACTTTGTTCACCATTTTACACTTAGGCACTTGTGTTGGACACCAAATCACCAAAATACTTAGAAATGGCCCAAGGGCACATTTCCCTTTCAGAAACCCTGTCTTTCCTCGATGCCTACTCGGGGTATCACCAAATCAGGATGAAAGAGTCCGACCAGCTCGCGACTTCTTTCATCACACCCTTTGGCATGTACTGCTATGTCACCATGCCGTTCGGCTTGAGGAATGCGGGTGCGACGTACCAACGGTGCATGAACCATGTGTTCGGTGAACACATTGGCCGGACGGTCGAGGCCTACATCGATGACATCGTAGTCAAGACGAGGAAAGCCTCCGACCTCCTTTCCGATCTTGAAGTGACATTTCAATGTCTCAAGGCGAAAGGCGTGAAGCTCAATCCCGAAAAGTGTGTCTTCGGGGTTCCCCGAGGCATGCTCTTGGGGTTCATTGTCTCCGAGCGGGGCATCGAGGCCAACCCAGAGAAGATCGCGACCATCACCAGCATGGGGCCCATCAAGGACTTGAAAGGCATATAGAGAGTCATGGGATGCCTTGCGGCTCTGAGCCGCTTCATCTCGCGCCTCGGCGAAAGAGGCCTGCCTCTGTACCGCCTCTTAAGGAAGGCCGAGTGCTTCACTTGGACCCCTGAGGCCGAGGAAGCCCTCGGGAACCTGAAGGCGCTCCTTACAAACGCGCCCATCTTGGTTCCCCCGCTGCCGGAGAAGCCCTCTTGATCTACGTCGCCGCGACCATCGAGTTGGTTAGCGCC
Organism: Zea luxurians; assembly: GCA_029449295.1. Taxonomy (NCBI): domain Eukaryota; kingdom Viridiplantae; phylum Streptophyta; class Magnoliopsida; order Poales; family Poaceae; genus Zea; species Zea luxurians. Next base: position 7,914,192 of record JAOPSE010000048.1, on the reverse strand, counting down.
GCGATTGTGGTTGAGAGACGAGAAGAGGGGCATGCATTGCCCGTCCAGAGGCCAGTCTACTTCATCAGCGAGGTACTGTCCGAGACCAAGATCCGCTACCCACAAATTCAGAAGCTGCTGTACGCGGTGATCCTAACGCGGCGGAAGTTGCGACACTACTTCGAGTCTCATCCGGTAACTGTGGTGTCATCCTTCCCCCTGGGGGAGATCATCCAGTGCCGAGAGACCTCGGGTAGAATTGCAAAGTGGGCGGTGGAAATCATGGGCGAAACGATCTCGTTCGCCCCTCGGAAGGCCATCAAGTCCCAGGTCTTGGCGGACTTCGTGGCTGAATGGGTCGACACCCAGCTCCCAACAGCTCCGATCCAACCGGAACTCTGGACCATGTTCTTCGATGGGTCGCTGATGAAGACAGGAGCAGGCGCATGCCTGCTCTTCATCTCGCCCCTCGGAAAGCACCTACGCTACGTGCTACACCTCCATTTCCCGGCGTCCAACAATGTGGCTGAGTATGAGGCTCTGGTCAACGGGTTGCGCATCGCCATCGAGCTAGGGGTCCGACGCCTCGACGCTCGCGGTGACTCGCAACTCTTCATCGACCAAGTCATGAAGAACTCCCACTGCCGCGACCCGAAGATGGAAGCCTACTGCGATGAGGTTCGGCGCCTAGAAGACAAGTTCTACGGGCTCGAGCTCAACCACATCGTCCGACGCTACAACGAGACTGCGGACGAGCTGGCCAAAATAGCCTCGGGGCGAACAACGGTTCCCCCGGACGTCTTCTCCCGAGACCTGCATCAACCCTCCGTCAAGACCGATGACACGCCCGAGCCTGAGAAGGCCTCGGCCGAGCCTGAGGCACCCTCGGCTCAGTCCGAGGTACCCTCGGCTCAGTCCGAGGCACCCTCGGCCCAACCCGAGGCACCCTCGGCTCAGCCCGAGGCACCCTCGGTTCGGCCCGAGGCACCATCGGTTCGGCCCGAGTTACCCTCGGCCCCTGAGGGTGAGACACTGCGCATCGAGGAGGAGCGAAGCGGGGTCACGCCTAATCAAAACTGGTAGACCCCGTACCTGCAATATCTCCACCGAAGAGAGCTACCCCTCGACTGAGCCGAAGCTCGGCGATTGGCATGGCGCACCAAGTCGTTTGTCTTGCTGGGGGACGGGAAGGAACTCTACCACCGCAGCCCCTCAGGCATCCTCCAGCGATGCATTTCCATCGCCGAAGGCCAGGAGCTCCTACAAGAGATACACTCGGGGGCTTGCGGCCATCACGCAGCACCTCGAGCCCTTGTTGGAAACGCTTTCCGACAAGGTTTCTACTGGCCGACGCCACTAGAATTGTCCGCACCTGCGAAGGGTGTCAGTTCTACGCAAGGCAGACCCACCTGCTCGCTCAGGCCCTGCAGACGATGCCCATCACCTGGCCTTTTGCTGTGTGGGGTCTGGACCTCGTCGGCCCCTTGCAGAAGGCACCCGGGGGCTACACGCACCTGTTGGTCGCCATCGACAAGTTCTCCAAGTGGATCGAGGTCCGACCCCTAAACAACATCAGGTCCGAACAGGCGGTGGCGTTCTTCACCAACATCATCCATCGCTTTGGGGTCCCGAACTCCATCATCACCGACAACGGCACCTAGTTCACCGGCAGAAAGTTCCTGGACTTCTGCGAGGATCACCACATCCGGGTGGACTGGGCCGCCGTGGCTCACCCCATGACGAATGGGCAAGTAGAGCGTGCCAACGGCATGATTCTACAAGGACTCAAGCCTCGGATCTACAACGACCTCAACAAGTTCGGCAAGCAATGGATGAAGAAACTCCCCTCGGTGGTCTGGAGTCTGAGGACAACGCCGAGCCGAGCCACGGGCTTCACGCCGTTCTTTCTAGTCTATGGGGCCGAGGCCATCTTGCCCATAGACTTAGAATACGGTTCCCCGAGGACGAGGGCCTACGCCGACCAAAGCAACCAAGCTAATCGAGAAGACTCGCTGGACCAGCTGGAAGAGGCTCGGGACATGGCCTCACTACACTCGGCGCGGTACCAGCAGTCCCTGCGACGCTTCCACGCCCGAGGGGTTCGGTCCCGAGACCTCCAGGTGGGCGACCTGGTGCTTCGGCTGCGACAAGACGCCCGAGGGCGGCACAATCTCACGCCTCCCTGGGAATGGCCATTCGTCATCGCCAAAGTTCTGAAGCCCGGAACATACAAGCTGGCCAACAGTCAAGGCGAGGTCTACAGCAACGCTTGGAACATCCAACAGCTACGTCGCTTCTAGCCTTAAGATGCTTTCAAGTTGTTCGTATGCCTCGTTCCCACGCAAAGTTTAGTCATCAAGGAAGGGTCAGCCTTGCCTCGGCAAAGCCCGACCCTCCCTCGGGGGCTAAAAGGGGGGAACCCCCTCGGCGTCGAAATTTTCCTCGAAAAAAGATCTTTTCTGCCAGAATATCTTTCGTGCTTTTCGACTACTTCGAAAGTGGATCCTGAAAACGACAGAGTACACGTAAGCAGCCAAGGCTGACCGAGCCGAGGGACTCCTACGCCTCCGGGATACGGATACCTCACTCATCACCTTCTGCGATAAGTAACTCGCGTTCGGATAGGTGATTCCGCGGATCGAACAAGTCTTCACGCTCGAGAGCTCCTCTGCCGAAACGATTCTTCAGGCCTTCTCGACTGCGTTGGTGACAGAACCCTATGGACGGGTAAGAGTGCGCGTAAGCGGCAAGGCCGACCTAGCCGAGGGATTCCTATGCCTCCGGGATACGGATACCTCACTCATCGCCTTCCGTGAAAAGCAACTCTCGCTCGCACAAACAATTCTGTTACCGACAAACAAGTCCAGATACTCGAAACAAGAGGAAAAGAAACACAACTTTACAACACGACGATGGTGTGTTTGGGCCTCGGCGGCCGCAGAAAACATACACACACTACAAGATAATCTGATCCTGCAGGCTTGGATCTTGACAGTTGAAGGGAGCAGCAGCACCCTCGGCATCAACTACACCTTCAGCGAGGTCCGACCTAGCCTCGGACGGTGAAGCAGTCGGAGAATCTCCACTTTGAAGGACGACATCATCACCACGCCCAGGCCATCGCCGCCAGGGTCTTCTCCAGGAATCCGGCTCGAGCAGACGGCTCGGCCGGTCACCCCGAGGCCTCAGCCAGCTGTCCCCCGAAGACATCAGCCCGGCCCGAGGCCTCGGCAACTCAATTCCGGCGTCGGTCCCGCCAGTGGACGACCCGGCTAGGCTCTGGCCGACCAAGTCTTCTTTTCGAGCCAACTCTGCCTCTGTTCGAGCTGACACCGCTACCCCCAGCTTCGGCTCATCGAAGAGTGGCCGAGGGGTTCCTTTAACTAAGCAAGAGAAGCCTCGGACAGCAAGGCCCATCGAGCCGAGGGACTCCTACGCCTCCGGGATACGGATACCTCACTCGTCACCTTTGCACGGGGCGACTCACGCTTGGTGAAGCGGTTCTGTTAGCCGACAGATGAGTCTTAGTGCTCGAAATGAGGAAAAAAACACGGCTCCGTGCCAAAAATACACACATGTTCAGGCCTCGACAGCCACAATGAACAAAAAGACCGGCATTCAAGGTGCCATTATAAACGGGACTCCAGTTCCGTCCCCGCGGGTATGAACAACCTCCACACCGGGGAGCCTGCGTGGCGACAAGTTCCGGGTGACTCGCCAGCGACCTCTGCAGTAGCAGCTATGGTCCCAGGACGGACGCGGCCACCGGAAGGCTCTCGTTCGCGTCCCCGCTCAAGGGACGCGAACCAGACATCAAAGCCAAAGAGCTGGAGGCCGGCCCGTAGGCGGCACTGACGGCCTCAACGGTGGGGAAGCTTCCCCCGGCTGCCACCACGTCAGCACCGACGACGGCGTCCGCCTCTCCACCAACGCCGCACCGGCGAACGCGTGCCACTCCAAAGCGCACCGGCAGGTCCTCGCTCCCGTCCTTGCCACGAAAACGAGGAAGAGGGCAGAATGTTGCATCCTAGCTGGGCAGCAACAGTTTGCCTTCCCCGGCATGGCTGGAGGACGCCTCCTCCGCAAAGCTGGGGGATGGTTTCCACCACCAGAAGCTGGAAGAGGAGGTGGCCAGCCGACCCGTGCAGGAGGTAGAGCCCCGGCTCGCCTCGCTCTCCGCCCCAGCAAGGATGGTAAGCATCCTTGAAGCTGAGGGAGGGGCGGGAGCCATAGCCCGGCTTGCTTCTCCCCATCCAGGGGCTGGTGGTCACCGTCTTAGGTGACCACCGGCGAGGGGGTGCAGCCGGGCCGCGTGATGAAAATCCTTGAAGCCAAACGATGGCTGAAAGGTACCAACTTCCACGGAGTTGCGTTCCTCCAACGACAAGGCGGAAGGATTGCGGGTGTCCCCCATCCGGGGGCTCGGAAGGTGGAAAGACACGATGCATAAGGGAGCGCGAAGACATGGTCGCCTTTCAAGGGGGTCACCCTCCTTTTAAAGGCGACTCTCCCTACTTGCGTCCCCAGCCATCGTGGGTTGAGTCTTCTCCAACACGCTCCAAGGTCCTCCACCTATGGCGCGGGGGCTGGGTCCCATGCGTCATGCAAGCTGGCCCAGAGCAGAAGAAGCCAAACCGCCGCGCGCGGTGCATGTAACTGCCCAGCGGTTACGAGCATTCCTCCACTTTCGCCCAGACCAGCGGATGAAAGGGCGGGCAGCCATGCAGGCGGCATGCAACCGCGCCAAGTGGGAGCACCCCTCCGACTTCCAACGCACCCAGCATGGAGGCCCAGGCCCACGCGTCATGCAACCGGCGTGCCAGTTGCTACGTGCGAGCAACTGCACCGCCGCTCGCACCACTACCACGCCTCCTCGACTGCGGAACCAGTACCGCGACTCGAGGCAACCCTGCGTACGACCTAGCAGTGCCAGCCAGGCGCGACGGTCAATACGGCCAAAAATGGGCCGGCAGTAACGGCGGTGGCAGGCGGGCAGGAGCAGCAGTCACGTCGTCAGCCAAGCTTATGTCCCATCCAGGGGCAGCGAGAGAGCCCTCTCTCACGGCGTGAAGATGGCGCGCCCGTGTTCCGTTCCTCGAACGGCTCGCGCACGCGCAACGGCCGCCTCGCGAACCACTCGCCCCGTCGCATTAACTCCGCGGCGGGACAGGCGACGCCTCAGGCAGGAGAAGCGAGCGACGCTTCGCCTTCGCCATAATGACCGCGTCAAAGAAGGTACGCCACGTCATTCGATTTCGTATCCTTTTCCTTTTCCTCTTTCTCTCTCTTACAACAGGGACCGGGAAAGGGGGATACCCCGAAAAGGATCCTTCTCTGTGAAGGAAACAGGCCCCGAGCCTCCCTACTGACCAGAGGTTCAAAGGCTGGCCCCTCGGAGGGGTTCAACAGCCGCCTCAGAGAGCTTGGGTTCCACGCCCACTACTGGTCAGAGGTTCGAAGGCCGGCCCCTCGGAAGGGTTCAACGGCCGCCTCAGGCCACTCGGGCTCCGCGCCCACTACTAATCAGGGGTTCATAGGCTGGCCCTCGAAGGGTTCACAGCCGCCTCAGACACAGAGCGAGGGATGACCCTAGGTACGTTCGATACATAACCAAGGCTCGGGCTACGCTCCTGAGGTACCCTAGGACATTTCCGAGACCAGCGGGAACGATCTTGTAACGGAATCCCATCAGAGGGAGGCATCGAGCCCTCGGACCCCGTCGAAAGGGGACCGGGTCCAGCAGATCACCCGCAGGTACTTTTGAGCGCGCCTCCGGGCCTCTAGCCGACCCCTAACAAATGGGGCACGGGCGTCCAATCGGATTACCCGCCAGCAGCTCACCGGAGACACCATGTTCGGCGCCCTCCGAGGGCAACATGGCGCTTTCCCCCCCTCCTCCTTGCGGAAAGGCGACGCAGGGGCGTATGTAAAAAAGTCGAGTCTGTCCTTGACCGTCCTCTCGCCCTGTGCAGAGGCTCGGGGGCTGCTCTCGCAAACCCGGCTCCGGCCAAACCGTTGACAGCGTAAACATACCAGCCCGAGAACTTGGGACCCGACCGTGCACCCGGGCTACGACCAGTTCGCATGAGGGAACGACCAGACCAGCCGAAGCATTGCGCGAGGCATTAAGACCTCGGAGGAGCCAAACCACTCCTCCAAGGCCTCGGGGGCTACACCCGGCGGGTGCGCTCGCGCGCACCCACCGGAACAAAACGCAACCGAGAAAGGCTGGTCCCCTTGCAAAAAAGTGCGACAAAAGCCTCCAAGCGAGTATTAACACTCCCTTCGAGGCTCGAGGGCTACTGTCGGGGACCATAATTAGGGGTACCCTCAAGGCTCCTAAATCTTAGCTGGTAACCCCCATCAGCACAAAGCTGCAAAGGCCTGATGGGTGCGACTAAGTCAAGGATCGGTCCATTCGAGGGACACGATCACGCCTCGCCCGAGCCCAGCCTCGGGCAAGGGCAGCCGACCCCGGAGGATCTACGTCTCGCCCGAGGCCCCCCTCCAGCAACGGACACACCTTCGGCTCGCCCAAGGCCCAGTCTTCACCAAGAAGCAACCTTGGCCAAATCGCCACGCCAACTGACCAAATCGCAGGGGCATTTAATGCAAAGGTGGCCTGACACCTTTATCCTGACGCTTGCCCTCCAGTCGACAGAGCCGAAGTGACCGCAGTCACTTCGCCGCTCCACTGACCGGTCTGACAAGAGGACAGCGCCGCCTGCGCCGCACCGACTGCTGAGCCACTCGACAGAGTAAGGCTGACAGCAGCCAAGTCCGGCCCTAGGCGCCATGGGAAACTCCGCTTCGCCCGACCCCAGGGTTCGGACTCGGGCTCAGCCCCGGAAGACGACGAACTCCGCTTCGCCTGACCCCAGGGCTCGGACTCGGGCTCAGCCCCGGAAGACGACGAACTCCGCTCCGCCCGACCCCAGAACTCGGACTCGGGCTCAGCCCCGGAAGACGACGAACTCTGCTTCGCCCGACCCCAGGGCTCGGACTCGGGCTCAGCCTCGGAAGACGACGAACTCCGCTTCACCTGACCCTAGGGCTCGGACTCGGGCTCAGCCCTGGAAGACGACGAACTCCGCTCCGCCCGACCCCAGGGCTCGGACTCGGGCTCAGCCCCGGAAGACGACGAACTCCGCTTCGCCCGACCCCAGGGCTCAGACTCGGGCTCAGCCCTGGAAGACGACGAACTCCGCTCCGCCCGACCCTAGGGCTCGGACTCGGGCTCAGCCCCGGAAGACGACGAACCCCGCTTCGCCCGACCCCAGGGCTCGGACTCGGGCTCAGCCCCGGAAGACGACGAACTCCGCTTCGCCCGACCCCAGGGCTCGGACTCAGCCCTGGCCTCAGCCGACGGTCTCCGCCTCGCCCGACCCGGGGGCTCAGACTCGACCTCGGCCTCGGAAGACAGACTCGACCTCGACCTCGGAGGAGCCTCCACATCGCCCAACCTAGGGCACGGACCGACCACGTCAATAGGAGGCGCCATCATTACCCTACCCCAAGCTGACTCAGGCTACGGGGAACAAGACCGGCGTCCCATCTGGCTCGCTCCACCAGACAAGTAATGATGGTTCCCCACACACTCTATGACGACGGCGGCTCTCAGCCCCCTTACGGAAGCAAGAGGACGTCAGCAAGGACTCGACAGCCCCGACGGCTGTCCTTCCGCCAGGCTCCAGCGCTCCTCCGACGGCCACGACACCACACGAACTGGGTGCCAAAACCTCTCCGGCTGCCACGATGGCATGTACTTAGGGCGCTAGCTCTCCTCCGCTAGACATGTTAGCACACTGCTACACCCCCCATTGTACACCTGGATCTTCTCCTTGCGCCTATAAAAGGAAGGACCAGGGCCCTCTTACAGAGGGTGGGCCGCGTGGGGAAGGACGGGACGGTGCTCGCGTGAGGCCGCTCGCTTCCTCCCGCGTGGACGCTTGTAACCCCCTACTGGAAGCGCACCCGACCTGGGCGCGGGACAAACACGAAGGCCGCGGGATTCCACCTCTCACGCCCGTCTCCCTCCGGCTGCCTCCCCCCTTCGCGCTCCGTCTCGCGCCGACCCATTTGGGCTGGGGCACGCGGCGACAATTTACTCGTCGGTCCAGGGACCCCCGGGTTTCGAAACGCCAACAAAACTTGCCTAGAAACTGCTACGGATCGTCAGGACTAGACCGCTAGACCTAGGACGAAAGGCCTTAGGCATAGAGGGAGAAATAGGTGGCTAATTAAGTAGGCCCCGTGGGCCAATACTTAGACTTTTTAAGGATGCCCTAAGAGCACCCTATTGTTTGGAGAGGAGACGTTACTTTCAGCATGCATGCATTATAAACACAAAGAGGAATTAAAACTTGAGCTAACCCACTTCCTTTAAAAACCATCCGGGCTCTCTTTTTCTTTTTCCTTCCACCATAATCTTTACCTTTGATTCCCTTCCGCAGATGAATTCACCCACCCCCGCCAGTGGAGGAGACACTCGTTTCAGTTCTGACTTCCTTTCTCGCGATGGCTTTCCTTCCATCTTGTGGGAAGTGCTTAACTTCGCTGGTTACCCTATGCCCCCTTTGTACACGGTGCAGTTGTATGAGGAGCATCGGGTACCTCGTTGTTGGGTCTGGCTGACTTTGGAGGCTCATCCCCTTCAGTCGGGTTGGCGTTCTCTTGATTCCGAGACAATTGGACTCAGGACAGACGACACCATTGAAGCAGCAGCCATGAAGACTCTGACAACTTTCTGTGGCTACCATCCCATGGAGATGGTGATGCACCCCTTGGGACTCTTCCCTGCTGAGAAGAAGGATGACCCCATGTGGTGTAACCGCGTGAGCCATGTGAAGGATGTGTGGGCAATGTATCCTAACTTGGTTGGGAGGGTCACCGTTCAGTGCATGAGTGCGCTGTACCACCTTCAGGCCCTTCAGAGCGACGCTATGGCACACCTTGCTAACATCGCTCAAACCGCCAAGCTCACTCTCGACAGTCGGGAAGATTTTGTGGTCGATTTATCCACCGAGTTGGTAGAGAAGGATCTGCAGGTGGAAAGGCTGAGCCAGCACATTACCACCTTGGAGCAGCAGGTGGAGATCCGAGACAACACTATTGATGTCTTGGAGAACCAGCTCCACGATGTGCAGAGGGAACTCGAAGAAGCAAATGACCACCTGGACATGCACCACTTGGAGATGGAGGCCAATGAAGCCGGAAGCGAGGGAGAAGAGGCTCCCGAGGAGCTAGGACCAGCCCCTAGTGCCAATGGGACTACCTCCGCGATGCCTCCTTCACCCGTATCCAGTGTCACTTCCACCACTCAGGGTTAATCAGTCACTTCGACACTTTTAGGCGGATAGAAACCTATGCGAGCTTAGTTAATGTCAGATTTTGGACTAGGCTTACGGGTACTTTCCCCTGATTGATGTAACCCTATGAACTTTTGAAATCTGTGGGATGTTTTTCACCATATTATCTTCATTTCGAACCTAATATTATGATTATGGCATTTTTCCTTCCATATGAGATAATATCTTGTCGTCCGGAATGGTGAATTGGGATAACAATGGCACCAATCTCTGTTTTCAGATGGCAGCTAGGCAGCGTCGCGGGCATAATGAGCAGGTTCCCCCGCCACCTCCTCCAGCTCCCACAGTGTAGGAGCTGATGGCCCAGCAGAACGAGATTCTACGATAGCTCTTGCAGTGCCAGCCCCACCCTCAGCAGCATGGTGGAGGCCAGCATCAGCGATCTCCGGCAGCGGCAACCTACCAGGAGTTCCTGAGTACGTAGCCACCCTTGTTCACCAAGGCAGAGGATCCGTTGGACGCCGATGTGTGGCTCCGCGTCATTGAGTCCAAGTTTCCCCTCCTCACGGGAGACTGCCCTGATGAAGCCAAGGCTCGCTTCGCCGCGCAGCTGTTTCGCGGCCCTGCTCGGACTTGGTGGGACCACTTCCGTGCTATGCTCCCCGCTGATCGTGAAGTGTCTTGGGAGGAATTCAAGACTGCTTTCAGAGGACACCACATCCCAGCTGGCATCCTTGACCGCAAGCTGGATGAGTTTCTGGCGCTTAATCAAGGAACCCGCACGGTACTGCAGTATGCACAAGCCTTCAACGACCTATGCCAGTATGCAGGGTACCATGCTAATTCTGATGAGAAGAAGAGAGACCGCTTTCGCAGGGGTCTTAACACCAAGCTGCGGGAACGACTCAACACTGTCCGGGCTGATAGCTTCAATGAGTTGGTAAACCTGGCCATCTCCCAGGAGGATTGCATTGTAGCTCACCGGGCAGAGAAGAAGAGAAAGGCACCAATGGCAGCACCATCCGCTCAGGCCCAGAGGTTCCGGATTGTTTCTCACAATCAGAGCAGGGGTTTCCAGCAGCAGGCAGGCAGATGGGTGATCAGGCCACCTCAGCAGCAGTAGCCGGCACCCAACCGCTTTCCAGCTCCCGCTCTAAGGAACAATCAGCCTCCGCAGCAGCAGCAGTTCTGCCAGGGCAATGGGAACAAGTGTTTCACTTGTGGCAATGTGGGCCACTATGCCAAGAATTGTCCCAGGAACCAGCAGAGGCAGATGCCAGCACCAAATCAAGACAAGGGAAGAAAGCAGAAGGTACAAGTCAGGCAAGGGAAGCTCAACTTCACTACTATGGAGGAAGTACCTGAGGGAGCTCCCATCATGACTGGTATCTTTTCAGTTTATAATCAACCTGCTTTAATTCTGTTTGATTCTGGTGCATCTCATAGTTTCATTAGCCAAAAGTTCAGTGCTAAGTGTGAACTGCCATTCTCCCACTCAAAAGGGTCATTTATGATAGTCACACCTGGGGGTAAAATTTCAACTAATCAATTAAACCAAAGTGTGCCTATTCAACTGGGAAGCCACATTGTCAAAACCACCCTTCTTGTTTTGGGTTTGGAAAATGTGGACATTATTTTGGGAGCTAATTGGATGACCTTGCACCAAGTTGTGCTTGATGTAGCCAGTCGTACCGTGGAAATTAATTCTCCGTTCTGCGGGAACTTCGCCTTAATTCTACCCAGTCAAGGTTCTACTCAGTCATGTGCTTTCTCTATGACGGAGTTACCTCTGAAGAAGATCCCAGTGGTCTGCGAGTATGCAGATGTCTTTCCTGATGAATTGCCAGGAATGCCACCAGACCGGGATATTGAATTTGCCATCGAGTTGCAACCGGGAACGGCACCAATTTCCAAGAGGCCCTACCGAATGCCACCTGCTGAGTTGGCAGAATTAAAGAAGCAATTGCAGGAGTTGCTGGATAAGGGATTTATTCGCCCAAGTACTTCGCCTTGGGGATGTCCAACACTGTTTGTGAAGAAGAAGGATGAAAGCTTGAGGTTGTGTATAGATTACCGCCCTCTTAATGTGGTAACTATCAAGAACAAGTATTCGTTGCCTCGTATTGATGTTCTTTTTGACCAGTTGGTCGGGGCCAAGGTGTTTTCCAAGATAGACCTTCGCTCCGGCTACCATCAGATTAAGATACGAGCAAGCGATATTCCGAAGACGGCATTCTCAACCAGATATGGGCTATATGAATTCTTGGTGATGTCATTCGGGCTGACAAATGCAGCAGCATATTTCATGTATCTGATGAATTTTGTTTTCATGCCTGAATTGGACAAATTCGTAGTGGTGTTCATCGATGATATCTTGGTGTACTCGAAAAACGAAGAAGAACATGCCGGGCATTTGCATGTAGTGCTTCAACGTCTGCGAGAGCACCACCTTTATGCCAAGTTGTCCAAGTGTGATTTTTGGCTAAAGGAAATCAAATTCTTGGGTCACACTATCTCTCAGGCAGGAATAGCTGTTGATCCTGATAAAGTGCAAGAGGTGATGAACTGGAAGCCACCAACGACTGTCCGTCAAATTCGGAGTTTTCTGGGATTAGCTGGTTATTATCGAAGATTTATTCCGGATTTCTCTCGAATTGCGAAGCTTATAACTGAGTTGCTGAAGAAGGAAGCCAAGTTTGTTTGGGGTCAGAAGTGCGAAGATGCCTTCCATGCATTAAGGCAGCATCTGACCACAACACCAGTATTAGCGCAACCTGACAACAGCAAGCCTTTTGATGTATATTGTGATGCCTCTGGTACTGGACTAGGTTGTGTCTTGATGCAAGACAACCGAGTCATTGCTTATGCCTCAAGAGCACTCAGGCCTCATGAGCAAAATTATCCCACTCATGACCTCGAGTTGGCAGCAGTGGTTCATGCATTAAAAATGTGGAGGCACTATTTAATGGGAACCCACTGCAACATCTTCACTGATCATAAGAGCCTTAAGTACATCTTTACTCAGGCTGATCTCAACATGAGGCAGAGAAGATGGCTAGAGCTGATCAAGGATTATGACCTGGAGGTACATTATCACCCAGGAAAAGCCAATGTGGTAGCAGATGCCTTGAGTCGGAAGTTGCAATGCAATTGTATTCTGATGGATTCTCGCACCAACACCTTGTGTGATGAGTTGAGCAAGATGCAAATAGAAGTGATTCCTTCTGGTGCTCTATCTCACATTTCTGTCGAGCCGGCTTTGCAAGACCAGATCATCATGGCCCAGCTCTGAGACAAAGGAGTGCAGATTATCAAGAAGAATCTCCATCAAAAGGTTGAGAAGTATAAATGTTTCCGCCAAGATGAAAAGGGTGTATTATGGTTCAAAAGCAGATTGGTGATTCCTAAAAGCAAGGACCTTAAGAGGAAAATCTTGGATGAGGCTCATCTCTCCAAATTCTCTATGCATCCGGGAAGCACCAAAATGTACCATGATCTGAAGCCTTTGTATTGGTGGACCAGAATAAAGAGGGAGATAGCCCAGTATGTATTGGAATGTGACACCTGTCAGAGGATAAAGGCAAGCCACTTGAAATCAGCTGGAGCTTTGCAACCCCTATCTATACCTTCGTGGAAATGGGATGACATCAGCATGGATTTCATTGTGGGTCTGCCAACACCTCTCGTCATAATGATTCGATTTGGGTTATTGTGGACCGACTGACAAAAGTGGCACATTTTCTCCCTGTGCACACCACTGATAAGGCTCAAAAGTATGCAGAATTGTACATTGACCAGATCGTGTGTTTGCACGGATTACCTCGGACCATTGTTTCTGACCGAGGAGCCCAATTTGTTGCCAGATTTTGGGAACAACTGCAGGAGTCTTTGGGACCAAGCTAATCAGAAGTTCAGCTTACCACCCACAGACTGATGGTCAGACGGAAAGGGTAAACCAAATTCTGGAGGATATGCTGAGAGCTTGTGCAATCGATTGTGGCAAGAACTGGGATAAGCACCTCTCCTTGGCAGAGTTTGCTTATAACAACAGTTATCAATCCAGCCTAAGGATGGCACCTTTCGAAGCTCTCTATGGAAGAATGTGTAGGACACCACTCAATTGGTCTCAACCTGGAGAGAGAGGAGTTTTCGGACCTGACTTAGTGACTGAAGCCGAAAGGAAGGTCAAACTAATCAGGAAAAATCTAGAAGCTGCTCAGGCCAGGCAGAAGAGTTACCATGATAAAAGAAGGAAACCTCTCCAGTTCAAGGTGGGAGATTTCATGTATCTCAAGGTATCACCCACCAAGGGAGTGCAGAGGTTTGGAATCAAAGGCAAGCTAGCCCCTCGTTACATTAGACCTTATGAGATCATAGAAACATGTGGACCCGTGGCATATAAGTTGAAGCTACCTTCAAAACTGTCTGCCATTTACAGTGTGTTCCATGTATCTCAGCTGAAGAAGTGTGTTCGATTGCCGACCGAGATCATAGCAGAGCCAGAATTGGAGATAGAACCAGATCTATCGTACCAAGAGTACCCTTCCAAGATTCTGGATTGCAAGGAAAGATCAACTCAGGCTAAATCGATCAAGATGTACAAGGTCCAGTGGAGTAATCACTCAGAGGAAGAAGCTACTTGGGAGACTGAGGAATTCTTGAGATCCAACTTCCCCGATTGCCTACCTAAGGAAGCTGGTACGTAATCACACCCAACCCCTCCTCCTGCCCTTCGAATCTAAATTTCAGAAATATAATCCTAAATCAGAATGAAGTAACTATGAAACAAAATTTAAAAAGGACTTCCTTCTAAAGTTGCAAAGAGAATGACATTCGAAGAGCACTTTGCTCTAATAATAACAATAATCACCCATTTCCTATAAGTCTCACCCTTCGCTTCACCCCGGGAGGACTCTGGCCCGAATCTTGGGACGAGATTCCTTTAAGGGGGGAAGGCTGTGACACCCCAGTGTCACCTAGGGTTTTTCTCAAGTGCTAACCCAAGAACCATCATCTTATGTGAACCAAAATTAAGCATGAACATCAAGTTGATTTAAGGATAAAGAACCCACTAAGCTTATACTTAAAAGTATCATGATCAAAACAAATGGGTTTTTCAAAAAGGCAAAATGTGCAACCCCAACAAAAACCCTAATTGAGCCCTATAAATAAAATTCAAGAAAATAGGGAAAAGAGTATGAAAAATTTAGAATCATGGCTTGGGCTAATTATAAACATTGAAGTATATTTAATAAGCAACAATAAAGATTGAGGAAGCCTGGCCAAAACAAATTAAATACAACTCTAAACAAGCCTCTCAAATGGGATTTCATTAGGGAATTCTGAAATTCAAACCTTGAGCCAAAGATCAAGCGTGTTCACCTTGATCCCTAACTCAAAACCTAATGGCCCCATTAACAAAAACGTGCGTAACTAACCTCTCTGTCTTGTGCCAGAAGATGGCATTGGGACGTGTGCCTTGGACACGTCAAACCAGAGATCTTCTCCCTGTGTGCGGTAGTGAGACAAACAAGATTTCTCCCCTCTCTATCTCTTAATCCAGTCAGCAAAACCTGCTAGCCTCCACACACAAACGACAAAGGGACCTGAGAGGAAGAGATCTCTCAACGGGATCATGGCCATAATCTCAAAGATTTGGGGCCAATCCGCGCTTGAACTCGACCTCTCTCTGCGCTGCCTCGTGCTTGACGCTGTGCCAGACTCTAGAGCGCGCACTGGCGTTCGCCGCGCACGCCCCGAGCGCTTGTCAGAGCCCCGCCCTCGGCCGTGCTTGCCCGCGCCTATAAAGCCTCCCCGGGCGCGCCTCACTTCACCCCGCACTCACCACCGCCGGCCAGACACCCCTCCTTAGCTCCGGCGAGCTCTTTTCCGCCCGCCATTGTCGCCAGAGCTTCGGCCACCGTGGCCAGCCCACTCCAGTCACCCCCAAGTCGCGCCAGCGCTTCGGTTAGCTCCGCCATAGGCCCGTGAAGCTTTCCAGGCCCTTGGACCTGGCAGAACTTCACAGAAAGGCGAAGATAACCCTCGCCGGACTTCGGTCGCCCACCCCCGCGCGTGGACCGAGCTCTCCGGTGAGCCATTCTTCAATTCCTCGCGCGCACCCCTTCCTTGATCCCTGGTGAAGCTCTCTGACCCGTTTGATTAGTCAATTTCGCCCTGGATAGGCCGGACTCCTCGCCGCCGACGAGCTCCCCCGCCTGCGCACGCGGACCGGCCGACTCCGACCATCCCCGACGGCGACCCGCACATTGTCGTGACCCTCAGGACCTCCCCTACACCCTCGGCCACCTCACCGGAGCAATCTCGCAGCCGGTAAGCCCCTCTGCCCTTTCTTCCGCCGCGGGTACTGTTTAATTTGGGGAAAGGACCTCGGGTTAGGATTACAAGAATCCAGGGGGTTTTCTGCGATGTCAGTGACTCATTTGAATAGTAGCCCAGGGACTAGTCTGTAAGGAAAACTTAAAACAACCGCCAGGGACCTCATTGCAAAGTAGTTTTCCATTTAATCAATTCTGTTTAATCTTTTTAATAAACAGAGAACTTAGAAAATTCATAACTTGATGAATTCTTAACCAAAAGTTGTCAAATTAATTTTGCTAGATCCTGAATAATATGAACTACCAATTAAAAATACTGAACCCTATGCTTTCTGTTCTAATTTTTAGAGTTTAAAATTAAAAACAGAAACTGACCAAACCTTGTTTAATTAAGGAAAATTAGTTTTGCTTCTGTACTAAACCTAAGAAAATTTGTAGATGTTCAAACCCTATTTAAGCACTGTTTAAAAATAGTAAGAACCTCAGTATTGAAAAATTTAGTGTAGATATCCATTAAAAGCCATTTCTGCCCAAAACTTAAGAAAATCAGAAAGGCATTAGAAATTAATGATCACTGAGTGAAATTATTTTTCCTAGTTTGCTTAAGTGACAGAGAACCTAGGAAAAATAAAGGAATCTCTAGTACTGATCAGTTTTAAAGTGAAATGTTTTATTTAGCATTAATTCAACTAGAAATCAATTATTAGAATTTTAAAACCAGACCCAAAATTGATAATAAAAATCCAGTGAACTTGTAACCACTAGAACCCCACTGCAAAAATAATGGACACCCCAGCCCATCATTTTAAGTAGGGTAAATAAATATAATATGATAATGAGTCATATTCCAAATAAATCATGAATAACCCATAATAATGCAATAACGGGCAAATAAAATTTTGCTAGGTCAATGATGAGATAGGCCACCAGAAAAAAATGCAAACCCATTAGAAGGATGCAAAATAATACCTATTGCTAATATTTTATAAGAAAGGCCATTTAATGCATACCACCCCTTCCCTTAAGCAAAAAGATGCCAAACTTCAGAATGATTTCTCTTGCACAAAATAGAAGCTAGGAAAAATCAGAAATCTGGTGTTTGATATTTTTCAAATATAGTGGTAGTAGAAAGCACCCCTTTTGCTAGAAACTTTAGAAAATCCTAGTAAAATAACTAATAAGTATTAAGGGCTAGAAATTTGTGCCAAGTCATGTTATAACACCTAAATGCCATAAAAAAAGTCTTAGAGAATTACCTACTGTTATATGGTAGTTGTAGTTCAAATCACCCCCTCTGCCCTAAAATTTGGTAATTTTGTCCAAAGAAAGCTATTCACTTTCTGATCCCCAAATTTGGAGACAGAGAGCTATACACCAGTAATAAGCCATTGTATTTTTTACAGAATTTTTGGAAATTTATTAAGGCAACATGTAGTTCAAACCCACTCCAAAAACTTAAGGGGAATAAAGAAAAAGAAAGAAGAAATAAACCTCACTCCAATAAGTCCAACTTGAATTCTTGTCAATTCTCACTAAGACTTTAAAAAAATTGTGAACCCCAAAAATAAACCCACCACTTACCTTAGCTAAAGTTTGATCCAATTTACCAAGTATACCACCCAAAAGTCTCACATAAGTAAGGTTTAACTCTATCTAACTCAACTGGATCATACACCATCAAAAGTTGAAATTACTAAAGCACATATCATATCATGCATATATCTTATGCATTGCATTCATTAGATTGTAATCTCGCCGACGGAGAGCGCGAGGCTGCTATCAAGGATCTCCCCGCAGCCCTAGCTATTGAAGGCAAGCCCCGGTTTATATGCATAACCGTATTATTATATGCTACTTTACTACACTTAATGCGAGGTCAGGAATTAATTGTATTCATCTTGATAACGGGATATATGTTTAGTCTATGGACTTGGATCCAGGGAGGATGCCTTGACCATGAGACGGGAAAAAGGAATTAAGGATTAATGTGTGGATACCTGAGTCAAGCGTTTGAACGTACTAAGCACATGTCGGGAAAAATGGTAACCGATAAACCTAGTACCTAAGTGAAGCCGGGCGCGGACTTTATCCCTCATGCGACCTGAGACTGGGTCTCCCATGCTAGCTATGGTGGGTACAAGTGCGGTCACTGCACGGCGGCAGCCGGGGTCAGTGGAGCATTGTATGCCAAGGCGGTGAGGCCTGGACGCGAATGGGGAATCAATGGGGACGGTTGACATGTGTGGGTTCGGAGTACCCTGATGGCCTGACATGTCGTGTGTTTAGGTTTACCTTGCAAGGATAAAACTCGATTCGAATCATCTGCTTCTCGCAGCTAATGAGACTGCTTGACCCCTTGTACTGCATCGAGTAAGAAGTGAAATGAGGTTACATGAGACAATTTGTTGCTTGAACTAAATGCTTGTCACCATGTATGCTTAGAAGGAGCAAACCTAGCTGAGATAATGATGTTAGAATTTGAAAAGCTAAAAGTAAATTTTAGAAACAGCTAGTGCTTTTGGCAAACCCAACCCCTCAGCCAAACAGCTGCATAGTCTAGAGGTAGAGGAGTAGACTCCTCACACCGGGTAAGTCTAGCTGAGTATTAGTATACTCAGCCTTGCTTGTGGCATAATTTTTGCAGGTACGCTTCAGGATATGGTTGATGGTGTGACTTGGCCTACCACCCTGCCACCGGGTTGGACGGTCGAGTGGGATGCTGCTCCGGCAGGAGAGGAGCACGAGGAGTAGTGGGCTAGGCCTTGCCCATTTCCTCAATACCGACGACATCGATTATCCGCTGCATTTTATTCTCTGAACTCTTATTCGCTACTCAAAAACTCCGATTATGTAATAATTCAGCACTTAATTTGAGGTTTCCTGTTTTATTGTATTTCTCCTGTGACTCACCTTCGAGTGAGATTATGGAATTTGATCCTGGTTAAGTGGCTCTATCAGACTAGATCTGAGGGACTGACGGGTTATTCCGATTTAAGTGTGTTACGGCCCCTGAGGCGTGACTTAGGCTCTTAAGCTGGAATAATTCGGGTGGTTCTGCCACAGTTGGACCGCCAGTTGTGGCGGAGCTAAGGGGGAGCTCAGTCGTGGGGCTTGCATGCTTCTCGCGCGACAGTTTGCCTCTGACCGCTGGTTACGACGAAGATGAAGGGGCGCTTGATCGTGGGGCGGTTGCATGCCCCTTGCGCGGCAGTTCACCTTCCTGATCGCTGGTTGCCCCAGAGAAGGAGGGGTGCGTAACCGTGGGGCAGTCGCACGCTCCTCCTTTGGGTTGGTTTTTATGACATGCGGGGCCTGGCCCTCGTGTCATAAGGTGAGATCCCTGGTGCACGCCGGGGGGAGACTTCACTCGTGACGCTTCAGGGGCGCGAGTGGGGGGGATCTGCCTTTAAAAAGGGGTCGATCCCCCGGCCAGTAGACATGCCTCGCTCTCCTTGTGACCACCACGCCCTTTCGCCTTTCGAGCCTCTAGATGGGGTGCGCCTGTGTTCTCTAGAGGGATCCACGTCAAGGTCGTCTCTTCCGGCGACTTCACCGTTGGAGTGCGTGTGCTTGTGGTGGTGTCGCCGATCTTGTCTTCTTCCTGCCGCCATTGGAGGAGTGCAACCCCATGGGGGTTGGCATCCTTTCGCCACTATTCGGCTTCAAGGATTTTCATCATGTAGCCCGACTGCAGTCCCCCGCCGGTGGTCATCCAGAAGGATGACTGCCAGCCTTGTGGTGGGGAGAAGCAAACCGGGCTGCGGCCTCCCTCCTGCTCTCAACTTTAAGGATGTTCATCATCCATGCTGGGGAGGGGGGTGTGCCGAGTTGAGGCTCCACCTCCACGTGGGTAGCGACCCGCTTCTTCCCTCAGTGTCCGGGGGAGAAGGGCGTTCGCCGTCTGTGGCGCTGTCAGCTGCCGTGTGCCTGGCTTCTCGGCCTGGGTGGCTCTGCATCCTGCCGCTGGGGCAGAGCGTGGCTGCCTGTCCACCGCACGGGCGATGGTGGCGCTGTGCGTGGGTCAGCCACATCCACGGCTTCTCCCGCTCCTCCGATTGCACTGGGAGGCTGTACAAGACGTCGTACGCCGCGGGGGCGGCGGCGGCGTTCTTGATGGTCTTGCCTTCACTCCCGCAGCGAGGACGGGAGCAGAGACCTCTTCGTGCACATTGGCTGCATCCGCGACCCATAGATCATTCCTGTGACAGAGTTCTGATTGAAGCAGTTCGACTTGTGCTTCCAGATCCCCGATAAGATCGTTGCTACCACTGCTACTTTCTTTATGTCTTGGGGCAAGTTAATGGCGGGGTATGCCAATGGGTCTAGTAGATTTGCACGCGGTCTTTCTGGTGTGCGACGACATTTTTCTAAGGGGAAAATTTGATTAGTATGGTTCTTAGCATGATGCATGTGTAAGTACAGAATCAACCTTAGTTGATTCACACCTTCTATACATTGCACTCTTACTATCTGGTCTTTAAGATAAACTCTTCAGAATACTTATGTAAGAAGGGAAGATAGTTTCTAGATAAGTCTTTTAGGAAATCCTTTTGAAGATGCCTCATAATATCTGCAAAGAAGGGCTTCGCTCCGATACTAGCTGTGACGGAACCTCCCAAGTCATTAGGCCCACCTACAGTTGTCCTTGTCCAACAGACATCAGACAACCCTGTAGATGTTCCTAAATCACTTGACAAGTTCGGTATCTTCTTTCTTACCTTTCCAGGAACGTTTCACCCGTCTTGCAGACATTACAGAACATCAGAGATATAGAAATGCGGAAGCGATTACATAATCTTACATTTATTTAGAAAGTAAGATCAAGTTACTTATTACAGACCAGAGTTATCCTAGGAGTGCAGAGTAATATTATTACAATACCAAGGGAGGTAAAAACTCCTCCTGATAAGTTCTTTCATAAAAGTTCTATATGGAGGACCAAGTCCTCCCACAGCTTTACTCTTGTTTTTCTTCATTTGGAACCACCTTGGAGCAAAAGCAACAAAAATTTGTTGCTTCCTCACCTAAAAACAACGGGGGAATAAACCCTGAGTATGGAATTACTCAGCAAGACTTACCCGACTAAAGAAAAGACTCTCAAGGGTATGCTGGTTATAAGAGAGTCAAGGTAAGGCTTCTCAATAATCAAAGACTCTGTTTTGCAGAAATGCTTACTAAAAGTGGATCCTTAAAAATCCAGTTTTATTTGTCAAGTTAAGTAAAATTACCTGCAACTAGAGTTCTTTCTACCCTAGTTCAATCACTTGACCTGCACTAGCCAATTTCTTAACAAACCTTTCATCTTTACTGGAGTTCTACGTATAGGGCAGTGACCAAGTCTTCATAACCGCGAAGGTACGGCGATCCGAATCGATTATACTCAGCTGAGGATCTCCAATCATACGACATATGTAGCACTTAACCCTTGCATATGTCAACCCGCCACCGGGGTTCTTAAGACCAGATCAGGTTCACGCAAACCGAGAGCACAGATACACCACCGTCCAGCCTCTTGCTACGGAGGGTACACGCTACTCTCGCCACCGCTCCACGCCCATTTCGTGTTATCTTATTCTGGCCTTAGTCTGCCCGAGGCAAGGCTTACCCATGACGAGGCATGTGACTAGCTAAAGGGTCCTCGGTCATCAAGCCTACATCGAGACGGTCCTTAATCGACTCAGACGGAGACACTACACCGAGACTCCTTTCTCATGCAAGTCACCCGCCCGGTCTCAGCTTAATCATTTAAACCCAAATCTTGGTACCTGGCAGAGGTACATCTTTTCCGATGTTGAACCCATCACGGCCATGATGGATCCACCATCAAGTTTTATTTTTGAAAACAACCCTCCCACTTTGCCAATCATCTTTTGTAAAACAAATCCTTTTGTTTTTCTAAAGCAATACTAAGCATAGAAAAAACCTTTTTGTAAAAATAGGGTTTCAAGGAAGGTAATCAAGTTCAAGGAAGGTAATGCAGGAATTGTTTAAGCATTCAACTCCTATCACCTAATGCAGCAATCAAGTGAGAAAGATTTTAAAAACATCAAGGAAGGTGGAAAATGCACCGGGGCTTGCCTTCGTTAGTAGGTGAGTTAGGCTCGGTCCCGCAGATATCGAAGTAGAAACAATTTCCGGCCTGAGATTCCGAAGGTGGTGGTGTCTTCTCTTCGGTCACTTCGATCTCTTCTTCGTTTTCTAAATATAACCATATAGGTATATATAAGGATGAATGCCATGTAATGCTCATGAGAGTGCAAAGATAATAAAGATTTATTATCTAAGTCTTGAATACAACTTTCCTTCACGGAACTCCGAGAACTTAGGGTTTCCGGAGTCAGTAAAGGAGTTCAAAGGGCAGGGGGGTTTTGGGTTCTAAGTATCAAACAAGGTCCAAATCAACCCAAACTCTACCCAAGGCTTCTAAATAATGTGTAGAGCTTATATAAAAAGTTTGGGCATTTTTGGGACAACCATTTATTTTCTAAAAATCCAGGACTAATACTTTAAACTACTTTAAATGCCTTAAAATTCCTTATTTAACCTAAAAATCATGAAACTATTTTTATTAAATACTATGGAAAATAAGAAGTCTAGGAAAATTGGTTTCACAATTTTAAGATTTTTCTACAATTTTCTATAGGTTTTCAAATTTCTTCTGAAAAAGAAAAGGAAAAAGATTGAATAGTGTTGGGCTGGTTTTAGCCCAAGCGGACCAGTTCCACGCGGAATCGCGCGCGCGTCCGCGCCCGCGCTGGCTGCTTTGCGAAAAGGACCCTAGGTTCTTGGCTAACTAGAGACAGGTTCTTCCACTGTTTCAGTGAGTCGCTGACACATTACAGAAAACTCCTCCAGGTTCTAATTCTTCGCAGGGTGAAGTCCACAACGGCGTCGAGCGCGGGGAAGCTCCAGCGAGCACCGGTACCGGCCGAATGGGGCAATTACTAGGGTCTCTGAGCGGCTGATACGCAATTGGATCCATCCCGACCATTTCCCCCAACCCAATTTCATCTAAGGCCTATTGGTTTGCTCGGGCCACGGTGGCCGTGAGCATCGCGGCAAGACCGTCGCGTTCCTGGCGACCAGGGGGTTCCTAACCCAATTGCGTGGGTCGGCAAGCATCGTAGTCGTAAGAGAAATCTTAAACGAGGGAGAGAGGAGTATGAACTGACCGGGAAAGGGCTGGCCGCAGTGAAGTGGATTTCGGGGTGGCGGAGAACTGTTTTGGGGAGAATTCGAAATTGGTGAACTCTGGAGAACGATTGAGGGTGGGAGTGGGGGCTCTGGTTTCGCGATGATGTAGCGCAGCTGCCCGGGCCATCAATTTATAGAGGGCTTCGACGGTGGCGCTCAATTTGGCCGGGCAGAGCTGGCGGCCGGAGATAAAGGAGAACCTTGGTGCAGTGAATTCGTGTCCACCGTCGTGGTGACCTCACCAGCGTTGATGAGACAGCGGTAGGGAGTCACGACGACGCGGTGGAAAGGCAGAGCCACGCGGCATAAGGTCGAGAGGCGGCGGTTCACCGGCGAGCCTATCGCTCCAGCCGCAAAGCAGAAAGGGAGGCCACGGTGAGTCACCTGAGTGACTTCCAGCTCACCGGCGGCGAGGATCCTTAACCCCGCGACGTTATCCATCCACCACGAGCGTGAATCTTGACGCCGGTGACACGAATCACGGCGGGGAGTCACCGACGGTGAGATTTTTCTGGCGCTGGCGATCTGATCCTCAACAGTCACTGTACCATGGGCTGCATCATTCAGTCAACCTGACAGCCATAGTTTAGGCTCAATTTTCTCACAATTCTATATGGTAACATACTCCATGCTCTGCAGCAAAATTGTAGAGCTATGAACCAGCAATAATTCGACTATAGGGATTGAACTCATTTGAGCACTAGATCAAGGTTGAATTCACACTCAAAGCTAGCTCTGTTACACTGAATATCTGAATTTCAGAATGGTACCAGCCTGACAGCCAAGCTTTAGGCTTAATTATTTCCAAATTCTTCTTAACAAGTATGCTTATGCTCTTAAGCAAAGTTGTTCTTCTATGTTAGGTCTACAATTTTGATGTGGTGACCTAGGGCAAAAACCCTAGAATCTGATAGTTGCAAAGCTCCAAAGTTGAGCCTTCAACACTGAATTTCAGACTTAGGTTATTTAGGACTTAAGAGGTGATTTTTTTTGCAAATAAGCCCAAAACTTAGGGTTTGGCTTGTAAATCTTCCCAAATGTGAACCATGTGACTTTATATGCTTTAACATAGTAGTTTTTACACTTTAGTCCAAATGTGCACTATCTTTGCACATAGGCCCCTAGGGTTTGGATTTAGGGTTTTCCAGGGTTCCAATGGGGGTTTTTGGTATCTCAGGGGTATAAATGAGATTCAAGTCTATTCTTGGGAACATTTTATGACTATTCCCCTAAAGCCTTTTGTTGGGGACTTGTTCTCAAATGCTATGAATTAAGAACAAGGCAACATAAAATGTTAAATGTTAATGCCCTTCGTCCGCTGAAGCATTATTTCCTCAAGGATTTAATGAACTTCGGACGAAGGTTAGAAACGGTACAATTACGAAGGTTGAATCTTCATAATTGAACTTTCAGAGATTATATAAAACAATGCGAGATATGAAGCATTAAAGACAAATAAATTATAAATGAACAACATCATTTTCATATTATATAAACTTGATGTATTCAAATATTAGATACATTTATACCTCTGCCTTGGCAAAGAATAATTTCCGAGTGATGCGATTGCAATTACAGGAATGCGTGAACAGTAAAGGAATACTGTTCACTATTTATAGGCACAGGACACAGCCTGTGAAGAATTACAATCATGCCCCTCATAAAAGTTTACAACATTGACTCAGACCTTTATGGACTAAAAGGTCATTCTATCTTTAAGTCGGTTCGACCCTTCACCTTCGGATATGTTGTAATACCGAAGCTTCATGAATGATACCTTCGGCGTCACGTACGAGCAGCTTCAGCCGAAGCTGTCTCTTTCTGCAGGACCTTCGGCGATGAAGCATGGTCCCAACAGTAGCCCCTTCGCGGTGCTAGATCGTTTTTCGTAACGAGCTTGATCCGTGAAAAAAGTCTCTTAGGCTTCAGGAAGCCGAAGGTCCGAAAAACACCTTCCCTGAGCTCGTTGTCGAGAAACGATACAGTTTCCGAGCGCGTAGCAGTCCCACCCTGCAGGTTTACTATTTGGTCTTTGCGGCCCACCGCGCAGCGGGTGTAAGCAGCTGTTTGCCTGGTGTAGAAATCCTGACGATTCACCTTCTTACCTGCAGTACTATATAAACAGACGGGTAGGTGTGAAGTTACCACAGCATTCATTGCTATTGCACTGTTTTGGTGCCAAAATTTTTAACCATAGCCGAAGCTTGAGTCTCGCAATCAGACAAGCTCCAGTTTAGAGCCTACTTCGTCAGAAGAGAAGCTTCGGGAGAAGATGTTATTTAGTTCCGAAGAAATCTTTCAAGAAATTCAGAATTAAATGGCCAGAGTGCGCTCTACCGCTAGAGTTGAGCATGAGGGAGGCGAAGCCGAAGGAGCGGAGACTGTTCCTATCTCCGAAGCAATGCAACGATCTAGACTGGTGACCTCGGAAGGAATCCCCACTGCCGAGACAGAACAGACTGTTGCCGATACAGAACAAGTTGCTGCCGAAGCGGAGGAAGGAGATATTGAGGAAGCTGATTCCGATGATGATTACCATATTGCCGTACCGAGCAAGCCCAACCATTTGGACTTCGGAAAGTCGACTGTCTCCAAGGCTGATTTCTCCAAAATGGTGAAGTCGGGCTATTTCAATGAAAATGAGAAGAAGCTGCTTCGCTTCGGAGGGGAGGAAACTACCCCGAAGCCAGAAAAGGATGAAATAGTTATTTTCAAGAGTTTTCTGAAAGCTGGGTTGAGATTTCCTTTGAATAGAATGATTTCTGATGTGCTGCAAAGGTTTGGGATCTATTTTCATCAGCTGACTCCTAACGCCATTGTCAGGCTTAGCGTTTATATCTGGGCTCTCCGAGGCCAGGCGGTGGAGCCATTTGCCGACAGCTTCTGTCGAGTTCATGAGCTGCATTACCAGACTAAGGCCAGAAAAGATGGATTGCATGAAAATTTTGGTTGCTATAATTTTGCTTATCGGAAAACCACAAAGTTTTCTGTGATCAGCTACCGAAGCAAATGGCCGGCAGGCTGGAAGTCAGAATGGTTTTATGTCAAAGTTGACGAAGACAAAGAGAAGCTGGTACAGAGCCCTCTTGAACTGATCTTCGGAGAAACAAGACCCCGATGCAAAATGGCAGTAGAAGGTCCAACTTGGGCTGCACTGGCTGAATTCAAAATTATTGCAGAACACATTGACACTAGAGATTTAGTGCAGGAATTCCTGGCCTTCAGGGTTTTTCCAACTATGAAAGAGTGGACCATGCCGAAGCTTAAAGGGGAAAAGAAAGAGGGGGAACTTGTTCGACTACCCTATTATTATAAGTTTAAGAAATATTTTAAAGCTCCCTGCCAAGAATGGCTCGATACGATTGAAATAATGAGTAATGAAATTCTTGGAAATTACTCCAAGAAAGAGGACCAGCTGATGACAGCAGCCTTCGGCACTCGACCGAAGCGAAGGCTGAACAGGGTGCTTGACGCTATAGGATTTGAATATGCTGATTATGGTCGACTGAGCGGGGATGCTGGAGGCCCGAAGCAAAAAAGAATTGCCAGCGCTACTGACGAAGAGGTCGCCAAGGTAGCCAAAAAGAAAAAGAAAGATTCTGGAAAACTTAGCCTTGAAGAGTTAAACCCTGAGCCGAAGGTGGCCACTACAAGAAAGAGAAAAAGTGCATCTCCAGAGCCGGAAACGCTGGTTCGAGAAGAAGATACTCCTGTTACTCCCTCTGCTGCTGAAATAGAAGAGATTATGAAGGTAATGACTGAACCCTTGCCTATCAGGCTAAGTCCGCTGGCACTGGAACTGACGAAGTTTTTTCAGAAGGACAAGGCAGCTTCGGCAGACGAAGGCCCTGCACTGCCGAAAAAACGAAGGATTATTCAAATAGCAGATGTAATTCATGGGACACCGTCTCCAACACCGGCATCAAAAATTGCCATTGATCAAACTGCCGAAGCTGAAGGCGCCGCAGCCGAAGCCACTAGAGCGGAAATTTTTGAAGCTGATACTGGCGCAGCTGAAGCTACCGAGGCTGAAATCGGGACCACAGAAGATCCGAACCTAGAAGAGACACTTGAAGTTATCGATAACATACTCCTAAAAATGACTGAGGAGGAATTTGTTGTGGCTGCGGCAAGCACAACTACTGAAAAGGGGAAAGAACAAGCTGAGGACATTTTGGAGGAAGAAGATTTTGAATTTCAAGATTTACTTGGGCAAGGACTGACAGACTCTGAAAAAGCAGAGCTTAAAAAATGTGCTATAGCCTGCGGATATAAGCCAGGGGCTACACTGTTCGGCGGTGTTAACGAAGGAAAACTGAGGTGC
Source organism: Zea luxurians (assembly GCA_029449295.1). NCBI lineage: Eukaryota > Viridiplantae > Streptophyta > Magnoliopsida > Poales > Poaceae > Zea > Zea luxurians. The sequence goes on along the minus strand of JAOPSE010000048.1, from coordinate 7,887,049 downwards.
CTTCGAAACCGCAGCGAAGCTAAAATTGTTAGAACTCTCTGCAAAAACATTGGCTTGCCGAAGCTAGAAGCAGACCTGTGCCGTTATCAACGACACCATATTGCCGGAAGCTTGCTTTATGCTAACTTCAAGGTAACAAATATTTTTGTTATTTTATTACTATTGTTATTATCTTTTAGGTCGTGTTCTAACGAAGATCGTTTCGACAGAGCATATTATTAAGCAAGGTTCTAAAAATGCAACAAGATCTAGAAGAAGAGAAAAACAAAGCCGTCATTCAAGATTTGGCTGAAAAAGTTGAAAATTACGAAGCTAATCTGAAAAAGAAAGACTTCACAATCCAAGACCTTGAAATTATGGTCAAAGAGCACGAAGGTGCATTAGAAAAGAAAGATTTTGTTATTCAGACCATGGAGGGTTCTTTGGCTGAAGTCCAAACTGAGAATGACAAATTAAAGAATGAATTGCTCCGACAGTCAGAAAAATTCGAGCAAGAAAAGAAATATCTTGAAGCAAGCCTGAAAACTGAAGTGGATAAATACTCAAGTTTGCAGAAATCCTTTAAAGAACTTCAGGAGAAATGCTTAAGCTTCGGCAGCCGATGCGTGCAGCGGCTGAAGGATGTGTTTCACTCTGTTGGAGCTAGCTCTGCGAAATTTACACCTTCAGCTGAAAATCTGCCGAGAACATTAGAATATATTGAAGGCGAAGTTGATGCCCTTGACGAAGTTATTGGTGGGCACGCCGACTTCTGCACCCTGGTAGCTTCTCGGGGCACAGCTACTGCTTTTTTGAAGGCTGGCTGCACGCATGGAAACATTGTGAACAGACCAAACTTCAGCTTGTCAGCTTCAGATTTGATAGATATCCCAAGCCTAGCCAGAAGCATCGGAAATAGATTCATGACCCAGATCTGGGTAAGTGGCGGGCGAAAAATGGCAGGCGACGAAGCTCGAAGCCATCTTAAGCCGGTAAGAAACTTATGTTTGTTACTTTTACCTTCTCCTTTGAAATTTGCACCTTTCTTACTCTGCTGTTTGGTATACACAGGATGACGAAGCTGAAGAATGACGATGCTGAAGTTTAACGAAGCTGAAGACGAAGCCTTAGCTGAAGCTTAAAGTTGTTTACAATATGCTTTCCTGCAAAAATTCTGGAGAAACTCTTGTAATATAGCTATGAAACAACTTATGTAAATTTGTACATACCTTGTAATATATTTTGTCTCCCTTATCCGCATACAGTCTGCTTTGCTGTGGACGAAACTTCTCTTTTGAGCCGAAGGCGAAAAACACCTTCCCTTCTTTTCGTACACAACGAAGCATAAAATTTTTTTCCTTCGAATCTTTTCCTCATTTCTGAAGCACCTGTCTTCTTTGTGTAGTATGATGAAGATTCTATATATGTCTAAATGAATGCTTATGAATGCAAATGACATGATGAAATGTACTGTGCAAATGAATATTGGGACACATATTCAAAAACCATAAGCACAACCCTTCATCTCCTCAAGAATGATACAAATCTTTTTGCCGTTTACTTTTCGGCTTCACCGTTTACTTTTCGGTGTATCAGCGTTGACTTTTCGCTGTAAGCCTCCCTTGGGAGCTTCTTCGCCTTTTACTTTCAGCGGAATCAGCGTTTATTTTTCGCTGTAAGCCTCCCTTAGGAGCTTCTTCGCCTTTTACTTTCAGTGGAATCAGCGTTTATTTTTCGCTGTAGGCTCTGCATTCCCTTAGGAACGACTTTTGAGCTTCTCCCTGTTTCCTTTTCTTTTTACCTTTGCGTTTACATTTACATTTTTGGGGGATGTCATTCTCATAGAATTGAAATAAGGAAAATTACATATTGTGGCCCCATTAAAAACCTTTCTCCCCCTTTGGAAAGGAAAAGGGTGCCACAAAAAGAAGATAAAAAATTACATCGAACTAAACATAATATCGCCGAAGCTCATCCGCATTCCACGATCTAGGAATGTCGTTGCCGTCCATATCCTTCAATCTGTAGGAACCGGGTCTTGATGAAGATACTACTAAAAAGGGGCCTTCCCACTTCAGCTGTAGTTTGCCTACTGTCTCAGGATTGGCTACTCTTCGAAGCACCAAGTGTCCTAGTTCAATGTTCTTCAGCTTAACCTTTCTGTCACGCCATTTTATTGTTTCAGCTTGATATTTATTGATGTTTTCCATAGCTTGAAGTCTGATCCCTTCAATAGCATCTTTTTCTACAGAGCAATCAGCTTCGTTTTCGCCTTCTGCCGAAGCTACTGTCCTTATTGATCCTGTTTTGGCCTCTTCTGGGGTTATTGCTTCGTCACCGAACAATAATTTAAAGGGTGTAAAGCCTGTTGATCTTGACATGGTTGTGTTATGACTCCACACCACTTTGATTAACTTGTCTGGCCACTTTCCCTTGGGCTGATTGAAGATTGACTTCATTATTCCAGTCATTATGATCCCATTGGCTCTTTCGACAAGTCCATTTGACTCTGGGTGACGGACTGATGCAAAATGGATCTTCGTGCCGATTTGATCACAAAATTCTCTGAAGGCTTCAGAATCAAACTGTGTCCCATTATCCACAGTAATAGCCTTCGGCACTCCGAAGCGACAAACAATGTTTTGCCAGAAAAACTGAATGGTAAATGAAGTTATTGTAGCTAAGGGCTTTGCCTCAATCCATTTGGAAAAATATTCCACTGCCACTACTACATATCTTAGGTTCCCCTGTGGTGGTGGTAATGGGCCTAGTAAATCGAGGCCCCACCTTTGCAACGGCCAAGTGGGTTGTATTAATTGAGTTAAAGACGAAGGTTGTTTTTGGTCTTTTGCACATTTCTGACAACCTTCGCACTTTTGGACCAGATCCGCTGCATCCGAAGCTGCCTTTGGCCAATAAAATCCTTGGCGAAAAACTTTCCCAAGCAAGGGCCTAGATCCAATGTGAGATCCACACAGGCCTGCATGTATTTCCTTCATCAATTCTATACCTTCGGATCTGGATAAACATTTGAGCAATGGGGAACAGACCCCACGCTTGTATAACTCCCCTTCTATTATGACATATGGTCGAGCTCTTGCTTATATTCTCCTGTTATAAGCTTCGTCGTCTGAAAGAAAGTTACCCTGAAGAAAAGAGATGATCTCAGTTCTCCAATCTTCACTAAAAACAGGGGATATGTTAAGGATTGCTCTTTCAAGAAGCTCGATCGAAGGTGATTTTATTGTTTTAAAAAATACTTCCGAAGGTATAGGCAGCCCCTGGGCTGCTGACTTAGCCAATAGATCAGCGTATTCATTTTCTCCACGAGGAATATTTTTGACAGAGAAACCTTCGAAGGAAGCCTCAATCCTTCGGACTGTATCTAGATATTTTTCAAGCTTCGGATCTCTTGCTTTATAGCTCTTGTCGACATGCCCAAAAATAACTTGAGAATCAGTTTTAAGAATGGTCCTTCTGATTCCCATTGCCTTTAATTTCCGAAGACCCAAGAGCAGAGCTTCGTACTCAGCGATGTTATTTGTGCAACTAAAATCAAGTCTTGCCGCATAACACGTTTTAACTTTGGAAGGTGAAACCAACACAGCAGCCGCTCCTGCTCCGAAGGTTCCCCAAGACCCATCGCAAAACACTGTCCATGCTTCGGCATCTTTATTTGTTTCTTCCTCCTGAGCCCCTGGCGTCCAGTCAGCAATGAAGTCTGCTAACGCCTGGGACTGAATCGAAGATCTATGAACATAATCGATACAAAATTCATTGAGCTCTGCAGCCCATTTTCCAATCCTTCCAGTAGCTTCTCGGTTTCTCATAATATCCTTCAGAGGTTGTGAAGAAGGAACAATTATGTTGTAAGCTTGAAAATAGTGCCGAAGCTTCCTGGAAGCCATCAAAACAGCATACAGTACCTTCTCCAATTCTGTATAATTTTTCTTTGATAAACTAAGAACCTCAGATACAAAATATATTGGGGCCTGCTTCTTAGCTTGACCTTCAAGCTTCTCCTGGACAAGCGCTGCACTTACCGCTGAGTGCGAAGCTGCCACATATAATAACAAAGGAGCCCCTGGCGTAGGTGGAGTTAATGTTGTTAGATCTATCAAATACTGCTTTAGCTCTTCAAAGGCCTTCTGCTGGATTGGTCCCCATTGAAAGACTTCGGCTGACTTCAGCACTTCGAAGAATGGTAAGTTTCTCTCTGCTGATCTAGATATGAATCTGTTGAGAGATGCCAGCCTTCCTGTCAATCTTTGAGCCCCCTTTTTTGTACTTGGTGGTTCCATTCGAAGTATAGCTTCGATTTTGCTTGGGTTAGCCTCGATTCCCTTTGTTGAGACTAGGCAACCAAGAAATTTCCCCTTCTTTACTCCGAAAACACATTTTTCTGGATTCAATTTTAGACCAGCTCGTCTAAAATTAGCGAAGGTCTCTTGTAAATCAGCAATGTGGTTATCTTGCTTCGTGCTTTTTACTATGATATCATCAACATAAGTTAGCACATTCCTGCCTATCTGAGATTGAAGGACCTTCGCTGTCATCCTGCTGAAACTTCCTCCGGCATTCTTAAGCCCCTCAGGCATCCGAAGGTAACAATATGTCCCACTAGGGGTTATGAAGCTGGTTTTCGGTTCATCCTCCTTCTTCATCCATATTTGATGATAGCCTGAATAGCAATCCAGCAAACTCATAAGCTCTGATGAAGCTGCTCATATCCTTAGCAATCCAGCAAACTCATATCCTTGGCAATGGAAATTCGTCCATCGGACAGGCTTTATTGAGGTCAGTAAAATCGATACACATTCTCCATTTACCATTGGCCTTCTTCACCATAACAGTGTTAGCCAACCATTCTGGGTACTTTACTTCTCTAATAACTCCAACACTGAGGAGTCTTTTCACTTTATTCTAAGCACCTTCGGCCTTGTCATCAGACATTTTCCGAAGCCTCTGCTTTCTAGGTCTGAAGGATGGATCGACATTGAGCGAATGCTCAATAACATCCCTGTTAACTCCACAAAGATCATTAACTGACCAAGCAAAAACATCTTTATTGTTGAACAAAAACCTTATCAAGGTTTTCTCCTGCTCTTCGGACAATTGAGATCCCAATAGCACCTTCTGCTCTGCTATATCCTTACATAAGAGCATGGGTTTCGGCTGGTCAGCCGAAGCAGCTTTTTCCCTTCTGAACTTGTATTGCTCACAAGCTTCAGTTCCATCTATATTATGGATTGCTTTTGAGTCTATCCAATTTCCTTCGGCCCTTCTGGCAGCTTCTTGACTTCCATGAATAGCAATGGGCCCTTGGTCCGAAGGTATCTTCATGCAAAGATAAGCTGGATGCAGAATTGCTTCGAAGGCATTAAGAGTACCACGACCAATGATTGCATTGTAAGGGTATTCCATGTCAACAATATCAAACATAACTTGTTCAGTCCTTGTGTTGTCGATAAATCCGAAAGCCACTGACATTGAGATTTTGCTGAGTGCTACAATCTGCCTTCCTCCGAAGCCGCAAAGGGGATGTGTGGCATCAAGAATTTTATCTTCGGGCTCTTGCATCTGTCTGAAGGCTTTAGCAAATATGATATCAGCTGCACTGCCTGTATCAACCAAAACATTGTGGACCAGAAATCCTTTGATAACACAAGAGATAACCATGGCATCGTTGTGTGGGTAATCCTTGAGTTGAAGGTCCTCTTGGGAGAAGGTAATAAGAATGTGAGACCATCTTGACTTGATGAAGGGTCCTTGCACCCCGACATGCTGTACCCTTCTTTGTGCCTCCTTCTTCTGCTTCTTGTTGGCTGGCTCTGAACATGAACCGCCTGTTATCGGGAGTACCAGCTTCAGAACCGAAGCAGCTCCAACTTGAATGTTGAACGAAGCCATCAGCTCAGAAAAGTGGAAGTGAGTTCACCGGAGGTGGGCGCCAATGTTGGGGACTTATTCTCAAATGCTATGAATTAAGAACAAGGCAACATAAAATGTTAAATGTTAATGCCCTTCGTCCGCTGAAGCATTATTTCCTCAAGGATTTAATGAACTTCGGACGAAGGTTAGAAACGGTACAATTACGAAGGTTGAATCTTCGTAATTGAACTTTCAGAGATTATATAAAACAATGCGAGATATGAAGCATTAAAGACAAATAAATTATAAATGAACAACATCATTTTCATATTATATAAACTTGATGTATTCAAATATTAGATACATTTATACCTCTGCCTTGGCAAAGAATAATTTCCGAGTGATGCGATTGCAATTACAGGAATGCGTGAACAGTAAAGGAATAATGTTCACTATTTATAGGCACATGACACAGCCTGTGAAGAATTACAATCATGCCCCTCATAAAAGTTTACAACATTGACTCGGACCTTTATGGACTAAAAGGTCATTCTATCTTTAAGTCGGTTCGACCCTTCACCTTCGGATATGTTGTAATACCGAAGCTTCATGAATGATACCTTCGGCGTCATGTACGAGCAGCTTCAACCGAAGCTGTCTCTTTCTGCAGGACCTTCGGCGATGAAGCATGGTCCCAACACCTTTAGGTTTTCTCAACTTGGGTTATGTTCTACCCCTTTAATCCCTATTTAGGGTTAAGTTCCTTATCCAGGGTTCTATTTGCAAAATGCTATAACAATACAACTTGTTTGAAATTTTTACCTAGTGAATGCACTCTAGGTGTGTCAAACATATGCAATGCCAATGCTTATGATGTTATGCTCAAGTTTTAGTTACAGTAACACCAGGGGTGTTACACTATTCACAGCAGCGCTTGCCCTGAGGCGATCGCTGCTGCTGTCTAGCCCCCCCGGGGCAGAGGTCGTTGTCGCTGCTGGTGCAGAGGTGGTCGACGTCGTTGGTGGGGTTGTCCGGAGCCAGCTTCCAGCGCAGCTCTTGCTGGTGTGGAGGTAGTTCATTCCTGCAGAAATGGAGCTGGGGTCCTGCTTGTAAGGGAATGTAATGACATCTGCTTGAAAGCAAAATGTAATAACGTATGTACGCAGGATTTTAGCCTGGGAAGCCCAGTTATGTGCCCGAACCCCCTAGATGGTGGCTTCAAGTACTAAGACACCCGCCGCAGGGCGGTGGAGTATGTAGGCCCACGGTACAGGACCTGGCTGAGCGGCTACATGGCTTCCGGACTGTAACACCCCGGGATCCTCAAACACCCAGAATGCTACTAAACTACACATCTAACATTCATATATAAAATTTCGACAGCATCCCCTTTGAAAATTACATAAACGGGGAAGCAACAAAATATAAATAGATATCATGATAAGAGAACATAATAGACATTAATAATCTGCTAGAAATGGAAAGACAACCATAACGGCATGAACTAAATCAACCAGTGCGCACAACTAGTTAGAAACAACATCCTTTGACAAGAAGTTTCTAATTAAATCCTGACTGCGCCTAAGCAGCGTTATTATGAGAGTGAAGGTGGATGTGCTGCTACTTCCCACTTCCCTTGATGAGCAACAAGCACCTGCATTGAGTAATGCAAGAGTGAGATGAAACATCTCAGCAAGCGAATTGTTTTGACAAGATATTTAAACCACAAATTGAATTAATCAACATTTTAAAAGAATCACAATTAAGATCAGAAATTCTTGTAGATATAGAACTCAGTAGTCTCAATATAACCAATACCATCTCATTTCCTTAAACAACCACAATAGTTTGTATAACACTTCCCTGCGTCAACAATATCTGCAAATATCACTTCAATGTATGCATAGGAACACAAAGTGTAGGTACTCTGTCTTCATACCTCTGAGGGTATAAAACCACATCATATGCAAATATCACTTCAATGAATGCATATGAATGCAATGCATATGTCCTCTGCCTTCATACCTCTAAGGGTATGAAGCCGCATCGTACCCCTCCTTGGGCAACGTACGATGCTAAGTTGTACCAGTACGGTCGGACCATAGGTCACGACCCAACTTCAGATGCAAGTGAATCATGCAATGTATATGGCATGCTGCATTTATCAATATACTTCACTTCCTTCACATACAATACAACCTCAAATAATACTTCATTTACCTTCAGATACAATACCAACCTCAAATAATACTTCATTTACCTTCAGGGGTGTGAATTAATCTCATGAGTCATACTCGAATCATAATCATCAATATATGATTGAGCATTAGTATAATGCAAGCAAGTAAAGCATCACCATAGAGTCCAATTATGAAAGAATCCAATACTTCTGAATATTAGAGTGTAGGCAATAGAAATAACAGGTCAGAACGGAAGCAACCACCGCTACATTCACTTGCCTTCATCGAAGAAGAAAAATGTACTAGGCATGATCTGGAGTGTAGCCACCTGCTAGCGGGCATAAAACTTAGTACAAATATTTCACAAACATTTGCCAACAATCAACAAATCGATCCTACACCTAAAACCAAGACCTGGTGGAAAACCTCCCACTCTGAACCACATGCCATACAACAGCAATGTTGTTTGTTAATTTTGTATCTTTAAAATTATAACAGTGGTGATATCAAACAAATACTCTATGAGTATCTACACAAAATATTCTACAACTTCGGTATTCGATGGATAATTAAATTCTGCCATCTATAAGTTCTAAAACATCTAACAAGATAACTGACTGAATCTATTTTAGATAGCAGCATAGTTAACTTTCAAAATTCGATATCTCACAAACTACTCAACCAAAAATCATGAAATTCTGCTGAAAGTAAGAACTTTTATACCTCTACAAAAGTCGCCATAGCTGGGAGAGCCAATTTGGCCATTTACTTGATGAAACCTACCAGTGAACAGACCCGCTCATTTCTGTCAGGCTAACAGAAACAGCCGCAGTAAAACAAACATAACTGGAGTTTCATAATTCATATGAATGCACTATTTAACAATCTGGAAAGCTTATGAAATTATCTACATCTTTTCTTACAAACCTAAGGTTTAATTCTGTTGATGAAATTGCCTAAATCTTAAGAGAACAGATTCTGTACAGAATTAAGAGACTGAAAAACTGCTATAATCAAACTGCAATAACTATCTGATCTGATGTCCGATTGAGGTGTTCTTCGCGGCCACGGAAAGATCTACAAATTATCTACGACTTATATATAGACGTTTTATTTTTTTGAGGCCTCTAAGACCACGGAAAACTGGGATTAACAGAAACTGTCGAATCTGCCATTCTGCAGAAAACTAAATTCGAGATCAAAACCTAACCCCACATCTAATCCAACCTCTAATCCTTTAATTCCCATGATCCACAACCTCCAAAAGCACATAATTACAGGGAGGAACAAGGATCTCATCCATACCTAGGGTTTCCCCAAGAAATTCTGCAAGAAGAGATGGGGAAGAACATCTCCTTGATCCTCTCTTCCCCTTCAACTCAATGTGCTCCTCCTCTTCTCGATCCTTGCTGCGCGGGGGGAGATCTAGAGGGAGGAGGAAGCCGTGGAGAGGGGCTGCCATGGGAGGAGAGGGCAGCCAGCCCAAGGGAAAAGGAGAGAGGGGCGGCCAAGTGTTGGAGGGGGGGAAAGGGTTGGCGGCCAAGCAGGGGCAAAAAGGGGGAAAAGGCCACCACTAGGGTTTTCTTTGCGGGAGAAAAGAAGCGACGCCACAGATGACTCTGACTTAGCATCCAACGGCCCACAACCCTTTTCCCACATCCACGCACCGAAGATCAACCTTTGGCAACATTTTTTTGGGATATTACACTCTACCCCCCTTAAAAAGAATTCGTCCTCGAATTCGTCCACTCCAAACAAAACATCCATGGTACCCCGTATAACACCACCATTCCAAAACATGGGTCCATTATTGGTCTTAATTAACACAAGAACTTCGACCTCAGACTAAATGTCTAAGGAAACTACACCACCTGACATCAAGCATGAACCAACATGTAATGAAGCTCAAACCAAGTCATAGATGCAATCAACACTACGATTTCACAACATTGAATTTGGATGCAGCCATACATCCGCATCAATGTCTTAAAACGACACTCTTTGATGAAGGGGTAATATGCACTAAGAACAACCTTTACCAACTTCAACAATTCATTTTAATTTAATGGTGAAACATCCACACCAGATGAATGTATAAGAAGATCAAACACCTCACCTCACAGCACCACGAAACAATTAGTTCTATTGAAACAAAACTCCTAATCTTCCTAAACCTTGTTCTTGCCATAATGAAAAGATAATCATGTAATCTAACATTCTTTGCATCCCACCGAAAGGGAGAAAATCTACAGAACTAATGGAGCAATAAAACCGACAAGAAGCCAATAACATTATGCACGACACAGTTCATCGAAGAAATGCCAAAAACTCCACATAGAGCACTAACAGCCCAACGACAACACAATACTTGCTTAACCCATGTCACTATACTTCATCCAACAACTTAACTAAGAAAAATATCCAAACTAGTAAGGTTAATCTACACATAATATAAGTCTTCATCTACTGTAGTTCAGAAACTTACATTTCATTCTATCATATGATGCACCCCGAGTACCAGACATAAAAGGTCAATACTAGCCCCGTAATCCTTCACACATTTGGAAAACATCCCAAGCTGATGTTAAAACCACATCATCTAGGAATAGGTGACTAACCACACACAACCAACTCTAGGCTAGGCAATGACTTCATTCAAACCAATAGATAAGTGGTCCGATAATGGCTCCACAAACATGCATCGGGAAGAGAACCATCAAATCCTCAACGTATTAATACATAATCAATGGATCAAGAAAAATCAAAGATTTATTCTACAATTAGCATGACTAACATGCAACCACTTTAAACCACATCTAGGCTTTGTGGCTACTAAAACACACGATAGAAGAGAGAGACATGTAAGCCATTCTGGCTATGTAAAGACTTCCCCCAAAAATCCATATAAAAGTACCAATATTCATTTCTTTGAGAACTGGTTTCTCAACATAAACAATCATACTTTGCAAAGATAGTTGGAGCTATCCACCAACCGCTCAACAACTTAAATTCAAATTGATGATTACCTTGTACCCCAAAACACGCAATTCACACTCCTCTTAGAAACATCCTCAATAAGGCATATATAACAATATTATTGTAATAAAACTCAACCATGAAAAACATGGTGAAAACAAGATAGGCATACTTGTATATCACAAGCATAATAACAACTTCATTCTCACAAATGACCAGCGATATCTACAGCATTAAACAAACAATATTAAAATTTCAGAAATAAATTATATCAAGCATTAAGCCATAAACAACTTACCACATCACCATAAAGGAATAGGGAGGGGTGAGGTTATTGTCATCTGCACTTTAAAGACACTAACATATATCGAAGATATTTAAACCCATACCCTTTCTATATGTGCGAGTGTGTCAAATTTATCTTCAAATTGCCAAGAATCTAAAGCCTATGCTTTGATACCAACTGTAACACCCCGGGATCCTCAAACACCCAGAATTCTACTAAACTACACATCTAACATTCATATATAAAATTTCGACAGCATCCCCTTTGAAAATTACATAAACGGGGAAACAACAAAATATAAATAGATATCATGATAAGAGAACATAATAGACATTAATAATCTGCTAGCAATGGAAAGACAACCATAACGGCATGAACTAAATCAACCAGTGCGCACAACTAGTTAGAAACAACATCCTTTGACAAGAAGTTTCTAATTAAATCCTGACTGCGCCTAAGCAGCGTTATTATGAGAGTGAAGGTGGATGTGCTGCTACTTCCCACTTCCCTTGATGAGCAACAAGCACCTGCATTGAGTAATGCAAGAGTGAGATGAAACATCTCAGCAAGCGAATTGTTTTGACAAGATATTTAAACCACAAATTGAATTAATCAACATTTTAAAAGAATCACAATTAAGATCAGAAATTCTTGTAGATATAGAACTCAGTAGTCTCAATATAACCAATACCATCTCATTTCCTTAAACAACCACAATAGTTTGTATAACACTTCCCTGCGTCAACAATACCTGCAAATATCACTTCAATGTATGCATAGGAACACAAAGTGTAGGTACTCTGTCTTCATACCTGTGAGGGTATAAAACCACATCATATGCAAATATCACTTCAATGAATGCATATGAATGCAATGCATATGTCCTCTGCCTTCATACCTCTAAGGGTATGAAGCCGCATCGTACCCCTCCTCGGGCAACGTACGATGCTAAGTTGTACCGGTACGGTCGGACCATAGGTCACGACCCAACTTCAGATGCAAGTGAATCATGCAATGTATATGGCATGCTGCATTTATCAATATACTTCACTTCCTTCACATACAATACAACCTCAAATAATACTTCATTTACCTTCAGATACAATACCAACCTCAAATAATACTTCATTTACCTTCAGGGGTGTGAATTAATCTCATGAGTCATACTCGAATCATAATCATCAATATATGATTGAGCATTAGTATAATGCAAGCAAGTAAAGCATCACCATAGAGTCCAATTATGAAAGAATCCAATACTTCTGAATATTAGAGTGTAGGCAATAGAAATAACAGGTCAGAACGGAAGCAACCACCGCTACATTCACTTGCCTTCATCGAAGAAGAAAAATGTACTAGGCATGATCTGGAGTGTAGCCACCTGCTAGCGGGCATAAAACTTAGTACAAATATTTCACAAACATTTGCCAACAATCAACAAATCGATCCTACACCTAAAACCAAGACCTGGTGGAAAACCTCCCACTCTGAACCACATGCCATACAACAGCAATGTTGTTTGTTAATTTTGTATCTTTAAAATTATAACAGTGGTGATATCAAACAAATACTCCATGAGTATCTACACAAAATATTCTACAACTTAGGTATTCGATGGATAATTAAATTCTGGCATCTATAAGTTCTAAAACATCTAACAAGATAACTGACTGAATCTGTTTTAGATAGCAGCATAGTTAACTTTCAAAATTCGATATCTCACAAACTACTCAACCAAAAATAATGAAATTCTGCTGAAAGTAAGAACTTTTATCCCTCTACAAAAGTCTCCATAGCTGGGAGAGCCGATTCGGCCATTTACTTGATGAAACCTACCAGTGAACAGACCCGCTCATTTCTGTCAGGCTAACAGAAACAGCCACAGTAAAACAAACATAACTGGAGTTTCATAATTCATATGAATGCACTATTTAACAATATGGAAAGCTTATGAAATTATCTACATCTTTTCTTACAAACCTAAGGTTTAATTCTGTTGATGAAATTGCCTAAATCTTAAGAGAATAGATTCTGTACAGAATTAAGAGACTGAAAAACTAATATAATCAAACTGCAATAACTCTCTGATCTGATGTCCGATTGAGGTGTTCTTCGCGGCCACGGAAAGATCTACAAATTATCTACGACTTATATATAGACGTTTTATTTTTTTGAGGCCTCTAAGACCACGGAAAACTGGGATTAACAAAAACTGTCGAATCTGCCATTCTGCAGAAAACTAAATTCGAGATCAAAACCTAACCCCACATCTAATCCAACCTCTAATCCTTTAATTCCCATGATCCACAACCTCCAAAAGCACATAATTACAGGGAGGAACAAGGATCTCATCCATACCTAGGGTTTCCCCAAGAAATTCTGCAAGAAGAGATGGGGAAGAACATCTCCTTGATCCTCTCTTCCCCTTCAACTCAATGTGCTCCTCCTCTTCTCGATCCTTGCTGCGCGGGGGGGGAGATCTAGAGGGAGGAGGAAGCCGTGGAGAGGGGCTGCCATGGGAGGAGAGGGCAGCCAGCCCAAGGGAAAAGGAGAGAGGGGCGGCCAAGTGTTGGAGGGGGGGAAAGGGTTGGCGGCCAAGCAGGGGCAAAAGGGGGAAAAGGCCACCACTAGGGTTTTCTTTGCGGGAGAAAAGAAGCGACGCCACAGATGACTCCGACTTAGCATCCAACAGCCCACAACCCTTTTCCCACATCCACGCACCGAAGATCAACCTTTGGCAACATTTTTTTGGGATATTACACGGATCCCCCAGGAGACGAGTGCCTGTTCTTCAAAGCCGGACCTCTAGGTTGTTGGATGCACAGAACTTTAGTTTTAAATACTAGGACACTCACTACGGGGTGGTGGAGTGTGCAGGACTTTGGGTACGAAACCAGGCTAACCGACCACACAGGCTCCGGACCACCCTATGGAGCGGGCGTCCGTTCTTTAGAACTAGCCCCCAGGCCTTCCCCTATTTTTGTAAATAAATAAATATCGTCTTTTGAGCTGCATTTAACACTTATCTGTGCAACGCCTGTTCCTGTTGTGTGCGATGTTGTTGACTCCTCCATAGTACCTGCCCCCCGCATGGGATGCAGGCTTGATGTGTTGAGGTTGGATGCCAGCGTTCCTGAAAAGGTCGTCAACAATCCTCGGGAGGCAGACTCGCCGGGATCTGGATCTGTACACAACTTTTAGCTAGGAAGCATTAGTAGTACACCTCATAGGGTTCTCCGTCTGACATTAGTCGCCCTTTGATACATGCTCGGGACCTGCAGGTTTTAGTCCGGGTGGCCAAGTTGCGTGTCCGGACCCCCTTGGGTCACGGTTCCAGATACTAGGACACTTGTCACGGGGTGGCGGAGCATGCAGGCCCACGGTACAGGACCTGGCTGAGCGGCTACATGGGCTCCGGACCACCCTATGGAACGGGGTCCCGTTCTCCAGAGCCAGCCCCCAGGCTGTCGGACCTCCCTACTTTCGCATCAGGGGTCCTAAACTGCAAGCCTGGCTGTTCAATTCGGACGCCGCCATGTCGACAGATGGAAACCGTACGAGTGGGTTAGCTAACAAGTATTATCTGAAAAACTGCGAGGCAGGACCATGGAGCAGCAAGATGGAACTATCACAAGAGCGCAGCTGAGGGGGTAGTTTCTCTTTATAACTTGTCATGCATGTGTGTAGACCAATAGTCCGGGTTCATGGGGGCAGACCCCACTGGGTTGTCATAGACATATGCGTTATCTAGTCACAAGAAAAGGAAACGGACTCAACCCCTTAGTCTTGCTCTATGGATAGAACTTACAGAGATACTTGGTCTCGGGGTAAGGTGCTCCTCCAATCGTAGCTAGATGGTTCCCCTTGGGTCAGTGCACTCCCGTTACCTTGAAGGGTCCTTCCCAGCTGGGGGAGAGTTGCAGAACCCCTCTTGGTATGGTATCTATCGTGGGGCTAAGCCCCGACCCAGGGTTCCCATTTGTATTTGACACAGGAGCCCTTGTCTCTGACAGTGATCACTTCTGCATATACC
The DNA here is from genome assembly GCA_029449295.1 of Zea luxurians. Taxonomy (NCBI): domain Eukaryota; kingdom Viridiplantae; phylum Streptophyta; class Magnoliopsida; order Poales; family Poaceae; genus Zea; species Zea luxurians. The sequence continues at coordinate 7,871,724 of JAOPSE010000048.1, read as the reverse complement.
TGTCTGTAGCTCGGACCCGTGGGGGGTCTGGAAGGGCCTCCGGAGGGAAGGCGTGCTCCAGCTCCATAGACCGGGGAACACGGGGTCCCTCTGGGGTTTGTCTAATTGTCTTCACCGGAGTAGGAGCCTCCAGTGAAGATATCTTTCAGGTCCCCCTCGGGCGACTAGTACCCGAGGTCCCGCTCAGCCGCGGCTACCTCGTCGTCGTCCTCCTTCTCTTTGTCGGGCCGACGGCGAGGCGAGGAGCCGTCTTTGGAAGACTGCTCGCGCCGCTCGCTGACGCGTTTTGCAAGGTCAATGATCTCGCGACACACCGCTGCACTGTGGCGACCATACGGGTGCATAGGGCATGGACCGCTGCCACTCTTCTGCGGTCGTGGGTGCTTGTTGCGGTCGCCCTGGCCTCTGGTCACTGCTGTGGCCACCAGAGCAGTGGACTGTGGCCTCTGGTAGTCGCGGTCCTTCTTCTTTTTCTTCTTTCCGTCCCGGAGGGCAGCCCCCGAGCCACCTGACTGGGCAGCCCCAGTTTGCGGGGCCGAGTGCCATGCACGGCCCTCGGTGGCTCTGGCGCATTTGTCGGCCAGGGCGAAGAGCGTAGGGACAGTTTCCACGTCATGCGTGGCCAACTTCTCCAACATTTTCTCATCACGTACTCCCTGTCGAAAAGTCGTGATGATAGAAGCATCAGAAATATGAGGTATCGTACCTCGTACCTTGGTGAAGCGGGAGATGAACTTCCGGAGGGTTTCCCCGGGCCCCTGCCTCACTGCATGAAGGTGGGCTTCCACACCGTACTGCTGGAAAGCACTGGCGAAGTTCGCTACGAACCGCGCACAGAGTTCTTCCCAGGAATAGACTGATCCTGGGGTGAGATTCATGAGCCAGGTCCGGGCAGGTCCAGACAAGGCCACATGAAAGTATGTTGCCATCATAGTGGTGTTTCCACCTGCCGCTGTGATGGCGGTAACGTACACCTGCAGGAACTCCAACGGGTTTGATGTTCCGTCATATTTTTCCGGTAGGTGTGGCCAGAACTTGGGTGGCTAGGATGCCGCACGGAGGTGATCCGCCAGAGTGGCGCAGCCTACTCCGGCCAAGGGGACACCCGTCTGGGACCGGGTGCCATTGGCGTCTGCGGTGCAACCGCGGCGAAGTCTTGATCGAGGTCGCGCCCAATGATGTTTTGGCAGCGCTCGCGCGCCCTTTCCAAAGATACCCGGGCATCCTCTCTCGCACGCCTGTGGTTGAGTTCTGCCCGGAGATCATTGGCCTGCGTGCCCCTCACTGAGGGAGAGCGCACCGATGCTGATGCCTCGTGTTGGTGCCGTGATGACCGCGCCTTTGACCGGGTCGAGGTAGAATGCGCCATACTGAGCAGCCGGCCGACGTTGTCCCGCCACTGCTTCATGGCTCCTGGTGATGTCGTGGAGCTCGGAGGGTGTCGCAATAACTCCCTGGCTGCTGACAATGCCCCCGGAGACGCCCTTGATGGAGTCCGGGATGTTTGCACCACCGTGTGCTGCCGTGCGGCGTGCACGGCAGGAGTGACTGGTGCCGGGCGACTGGGAGCCTGTGGTGTGGAGGAAGCAGCTTCTCCCTCCACCGCAAAATCTACCGAAGTCTCAGTGCGGTGCTCTACGATCTGCACCATCATGATTGGGCAAGAAATCAATCGAAAACCTAATGCCTAGGCCCCCTACCCGGCGCGCCAAATGTCGGAGAGTAGATCTCCGGCCGGGTGGCGGAGTGCACCCGCCCTAAGTCTTGAGAGGAGGAGGGGCTTAGGCGTTTCGCTTGATTGATGGAGAGAAGGGGCAGTACAGAAGAACACATGAGGATTTAGAGTGGTTCGGGCCGCCGGAGCGTAATACCCTACTCCATTGTGAGATGTATTGCTTGAGGGCTTGTATGGGCTAGCGAGTCTGAGATTGCGTGTGTGTGTAACGTCGCATGCCTCCCCTTTTATAGCTGAAGGGGGGCATGCACAAAGGGACTGGGCCCCGACATGTGGGCCCAGGGACATAAAGAATATAATGCTTGGATCCTTTAATAGCTGTTGTCGAGTCCATCCTCTTGCGCCCTGACGCCCAAGATCTGCGTATCCTTAGTGTACAGGGGAAGCTTCTGGCGGAAGAGTAGATGAGTATAGCGCGCCGCTCAGCACAGGCATACTGTTCACCAGCAGACCCAGCAGGCGGGCTGTCTGCTGGATGACCTTGACGCCGTCTGCCAGCGGATGGGACGGGACACATTTAATGCTGAGAGGGCACGTCGCCCGTCAACGCAGTGGCAGGCGGCGCGTCTTTTCCTCAATAAATGCAGGGGCTGCACGGCTTTTTGTCAGGGTCGGCCCGGTAGCTTATGTCATGGGCCACAAGCAGCGGGTCTCCGCCTGAGCGGGAAGCGGAGGCGAGGCCCGCACACGTGTCAGCGCCGGACCCCTGCACACACCAGGGTCCTTCTCGCTCCGGGACCCTGCTGGAGTTCGGACTTACCCGAAGGCTCCAGACTCGTATATAGGGGTCCAGTGTCCTTTCGTGGGGGTCCGACCTTACTGGGGTGTGGTGTCTTTCCCTGTCACGTGGTGTCCTTTGGCCTGCCCATCCGGTGGGGTCAGGCGCGGTTCTCCGCGCGGCTAAGGGACGTCGCATGGGTGCGATGTCTTCATGCTGCAGGAGAGGGTACCCCTGATTTAGGGTACCGACAAATGTAAATTAAAACTACTATTTAGTTTCGATTAATCCTCTATTCTAATAGTTGTCGGGCTAAACAAGTAATTAATTAATTAACACGAACGATTATAAGCGACACAGTTTAATTACGCGCACGGACAGTGCGCGACGTATGTCACACCCGGATTTAAGGAACAAAGTCGGGTGCATCTCATACATGCGCCAAAGAAGACAACATATATAATAACAGAGTGTATAGAGATAAATGTCATAAAACATCAGAGTATTTATTACATAGCGGAAGACTTAATACAAAATAAAAGAGTAAACATAAAACGAACTAAGGATCATCGGCGCCAATGTCAACTGAGAAACGCCACCTAGATCAGATCATACTCCTCGCCTTGTGGCTCCTCCTGAACCACCTTCTCCTCTCCTGTGGGGGGGGGTGAGACAGCAAGGGTGAGCTCACACATGATCATCGCTCAACAAGTTGTGGGGAATAATGTGACATGAACTCACCAAAGGTGGGAGTTCATGAAGTGTAAGGCTGATCAATGATATAAGGCTGAAGCTGAGCATTGCTTTTAAGTTGGTCAAAATTTTATTAGCAATTACTAAGTGTAAGTAAATACCAAACCTTAGAAATAATAAGTAAAAGTAATAATAAAATAATCCCAAATGCAATGATATGACAAATTGAGTTTAAGTTCCATAAATTAATCATGTGAGGGTCAGAGCCGCTCATGACCGTGAGCACGACTAGTATACCAGTTTTACACTCTGCAGAGGTTGCACATCTTTACCCACAAGTCATGTTACCCATCTGCCAAGGGATCGCGACTTCCCATACACCTCTACCGAGGAGGCGAGGCAGGGTAACACTACGAGGCCTTTACAAAGTTCCACTAGCTTCAGAAAACCCGCTACAGTTTATAGGAAGCTCCAATGCAGGGTTCTTGCCTGACCGCCATCGCAGCAAAATCAACCCAAGGACCTCCCTACACTGACCACTCCCCTACTGCCCTTGCCCCTTTCGGGTAAGGTAGTCATCCACTAGCTTTCCTAGTTAATCAACCAAGGGCGTCCCATTATACCCTTGTGGTAGCACTGTTTTCCCGGGTGGTTCTCCATGTTCCCATTAACATAATGATCTTATCATGAATAATAATAATAAACAGATAATAAAAAGTATAACAATGAGTGATGAATATCTTTATACCCAAAGCCACATAAAGCAATAGCATATACTACCCAAAAAGTTTGTAGTAAAACCAGTGGTGAAACAAGGTGTAAAGATAGTCAAAATCTAGGGTAACCTATTGGGTCCCATCAAAATTAACCTATGCAGATCACTATGATTAATAAGAACATGAATAGGTAAAAGAAGTGATCAAGGGCACAACTTGCCTTCAATGAGCTCCTGCTCAGCTACTTCAACCTGCTGCTCACCAGGATCCTCGGTCACGGGCTCTTTTACTCGCCACAATACAAACAAGCACAGTGCATATATGTCACACCCGGGTTTTAGGGGCACCAAGACCCGGGCGCGAACATAAACACCAGGTATGCTGGGACCAAGTCTCACACATATGATGTATAGTGGCACAGGATCGAATGTCACATCTTTATATATAACAGGAGTTCTATACAAAATAAATAATTACATTATAAGGAGACAACGGTCCAGCAACCCAAAGTTGACTGGGAGACGACGACCTAGACCTCTCACGAACACTTCACAACATCCTCCAAGCGCTTCATCCTGCGGTACCTGTTCTTGACCTGTGGGGGGGGTGTGAGACAGCAAGAGTGAGCTCACATACGTTCATCGCTCAACAAGTTGTGGGGAATAATGTGCATGAACTCGCCAAAGGTGGGAGCTCACGTGAAGTGTAAGGCTTACCAAAGAAGATGGTTAGAGCTGAGCATTGCTTTTAAAGTTGGTCAAAATTTTATTAGCAGTTACTAAGTATAAGTAAATACCAACCCAGTTAAATAGTAGAACAAAAGTAACAACATCACCTGCGATGCAATGCATATGACAAATTGAATTTAGTTCCATAAATTAATCATGTGAGTGTCCGAGCCGCTCATGACCGTGAGCACGGCTAGTATACTAGTTTTACACTCTGCAGAGGTTGCGCATCTTTACCCACAAGTCGTGTATCCCATGTCGCCAGGGTTTGCAAGGCCCTTAGACACTACCGAGGTGAATGGCTAGGGATCCACTACGAGGCCTTTACAAAGTTCCACTAGCTTCCGAAAACCCGCTACAGTTTATAGGAAGTTCCAATGCAGGAATCCCTTGCAGGACCGCCATCGCAGCAAAATCCTCCCGAGGGCCTCCCTACACTGACCACTCCCCTACTGCCCTTGCCCCTTTCGGGTAAGGTAGTCTTCCACTAGCTTTCCTAATTAATCAGCCAAGGGGTCCCATTCCTCCCTTGTGGTAGCACTGTTTTCCCGGGTGGTTCTCCATGTTCCAATTAACATAATGATCTTATCATGAACAGTAAATAACAACTGATAACAAAAAGTGTAATCATGAATAATGTATCTCCATACCCAAAACCACATATAGCACTAGCAAGTACTACCCAAAAAGTTCAGTGGTAAACAAGGTATAAAGATAGACAAACTAGGGTAACCTATTGGGTCCCCTCAAATTAACCTATGCAGATCATTATGATTAATCAGAACATGAGTGGGTAAAAAGAAGTGATCAAGGGCACAACTTGCCTGGGCCTTGAGAATCCAGGTACCAACTTGCTCTTCTGATGACACGTGACCTCGCTCTAGTCGTAGCAATACAAACAAACATTGTATAGGCAAAATTTAACATTACACCAAACATAAGAACAAAATACACATTAATAATATACATATTAAAATAAGATCATAGGAACAGGAATCATTAATTTTGGAGTTATAGATTTTAAGTTATGAATTTTCAAAGGTTTTATGTGTTTAAAATGGATTAAGTGGGAGATTAAATTTCTAATTGTTTTCATGACAAAACAGAGGCTCTAAGTGATAGAGAATTAAATTATAAAAATTTAGAAAGTGGAATGGACTAATTTGGAGCAAGTATGAATTTTCTATGAATTTATCAAGTTCTAGTAATTATTTTCATATTAAAAATCCATTTTCTATTTCATTTATTCAAATTAAATGAGTTCTGGACTGGGCCTCAAATAATGGAAAGCGCAGGGGCTGGCGCGTAAAAATTCCTAAGACTCAGAAAATCCCAGACAAGGACGGCGGGTTGTTTCTAGATAAACAGGGGGACTCTTTAGTAAATTGGCCATCGCGAAGGGGTATCGAGGGCTGCCAGCCATCCGATCATAAACCAGTGGCTACGATTAAATCTACATCAATCGAACGGATACGCAACGTGGACCGCCCGATCCAACATCAACGTCATGGATTTTATTAGGCGCGATCTAATCTACTCCCTCCGATCCGATTACAACGGTCCAGATCCCATCGAGTGAAGAGGTATCGCGGTCTAATCGTGACCACCCATTCACGATCCAATGGCCCACACTGCCTGGTATCGTCTTCTCCCCCAACTGAGCCGAGCTGGGGAGCGCCCCTGCCCATGGCGGCCACCACGCCGGAGCGCCATCAAATTCTACCACCCCGGCCACCGGATTCAGTTAACTTCGTGCGCAAAACGGAATTGAGGACGGGGTGATCCGATAGAAGGTACCTCAGGACAGATAGCGACGGCGGGGAAAGTCAACCACGGCACGGGGCGGAATCTGCCCAAATTTGGCACGGCGGCGAGCAATTCGTCGCAAAGCAGTCGCCAATAGGGTTAGCCAATGGGATCACACGTATTAGCGTTCCACTGCGAAGATCCGCGACCGCTACCCGAGGCCGAATCGACGACCAGGCCGCGAATCCCCCGGTGGCGGCGGCACTCAGCACTCTCTCTCTCTCTCGGTTCACGAGAATAGCTAGGAGACGGAGGAATACGCAGCGGTTGAGACCCTGGAAGGCATTTATACTCCACGCGGACGAGTCGGGGAAGAGGTTGTGGTCGCCGGACCCGCGATTTTGGCGGGCGCGAACCACCGAGCTCGGCGGGGCTGTTGCGCCAGGTTGCTCGGGGAAGACGGAGTCGGATTCGATGGACCCACCTGGCGGCGAGTTAACGCGAATAGAGGCAATGCGCGCGCGTGTGGAAGCCAGCGGCTGACATGTGGGCCCCACCGGTTAGTGAAAGGAGGAGTCGGGTGCGGGATTGAGCTGGGCCGCACAGGATGATTGTCCTGGTGGGCCAAATGGGGGGGGGGTCAGCAGCCCAGTAAGCGTTCTAACCTTTTCCTTTTTATTTTTCTTATTTTTCCTTATTCCCAAATTCAGTTTGAATTCAAATTTGAATTCAAAGTTTGTTATGAGCTTCACCTTTGAGTAAATTATACCAATTCAAACCCTAGTGTAGGAATCATATATCTTTGTTTACTTATTTTTCTCTACATAATATTTATTTCTTTCTCTTTTCTAATTTCTATTTTCAAAAACCAAACTCAAGTTTACATTCCACATTTTTTTTACTTTTAGTTGCACAAATAAAACATCATCATGAGTGAAAAACTTTATATTGTTATTATTATTTATATACAGTTGTTTTAGTTATTTTATACATGATTCCAATCATAAAATAGGGACTAGTTCACATTTTAGTGACATATAAATTATATTGTAGATTATATATTAAGGAATAGTTTAATCATAATTCTTATATATAATTGCAATCCAAGAATACTTTAATTTATATAAAATATTAGAGTAGTAACTTTTGAAATTATGAATATTATTTTAAAGAAAGGTGTTTTGATTAAAAACCCTTGGGAAATTGTTCCTTAATTTCACAAGATCGAACTTTAGGGTGTTACAAATCCTACCCCCCTTAAAAATAATCTCGTCCTCGAGATTTGTAAGAAAAGGATGTATACTCATATTGTTCTCGGAACATGTGCACAAACAAAGAAATCTCGGCATGATGCATAATCCTTTAACAAAACATAGGTTTAATAGACTTTACCATTATCACTAAAATAGTAATAATACTAACTAATAGCTAAACTAATATTTAGGTCTTACAAATAGTAAAAATATATATATATATGTATCTATATCTATGTTTATCTCTCTATTCTGGTTGCTCGTTGACTTCTTCACCGACTACTTCATCTTCAACTGGCTCTTCTTCTTGAATTTCAAGTTCACCGGGTTCAGCTTCTACTTCTGTATGATGGGCATATCCCTGGTTGATAGATAGGGGCTGACTCTTTCCTACCGAGGCTTGTCCTTGCTTCATCGGAGCCGGTGTAGTGTAGGCAGCTCTGTTGGGACAGTAGTTGGCGTAGTGTCCTGGTTGTCCACACTTGAAGCATGTCCTGATGGCGGTTGTGTTGGGAGCAACGGTTCCTACTGGAGTGCTTGCTTTTGGAGGAGCATTTGGTGCCTGTTGAGTTTGTTGTCCGGAACTGCCACTAGCTGGTGTACTTGGAGTGGTAGTATAGCGAGGACGGGAACTACTCCCAGCCTGCCCTTGGTTAGCAGCCTTTCTTTTCTCTCCAAATATACTCCTCTTGTTTTCTACAGCAATAGCTTTGTCAAGTAGCCTTTGAAAGGATGGGAATGTGTGCGATACCAGTTGATATTGCAAGGGTCCAATCAAACCGTCCAGAAAAAGCTCCTGCTTTTGCTCATCATCCTCAACATCTCTAGGAGCATATCGGGATAACTGGATGAATTTGTCCCTGTATTCACTCACAGACATACTTCCTTGCTTAAGGGATAGAAACTCCTTTCTCTTAATCTTCATGAGCCCAGCAGGAATATGGTAATTCCTGAATTGAGTGGAGAATTCTGCCCAGGTAATTGTATCGGCAGCAGCATGAGCTGCACAGTACGCATCCCACCAATCCGCAGCGGGACCAGCAAGACGACCTGATGCATAGAGTACTTTCTCTCTATCCGAGCACTGAGCTATGTTGAGCATCTTCTCTATGGACTTTAACCAGTCATCTGCTTGCAACGGATCTGCGGAGTTGGAGAAGGTTGGTGGTTTGTGGCTCATGAATTCCCGGTGCTTATCTCGGGGTGGAACTGGTGGTGGAGGTGGAGGCAATGGCACTTGTTGTTGTTGCTGCTGTTGTTGAAGTTGTTGTTGCAGCTGCTGTTGTTGTACCCTTCTCTCCTGGCGTATCTCTTCCCGCTCTTGGCGCATTTCCCGACGTGCATCCTCTCTTTCCTGGTGCATTTCTTGGCGTTCTTGCTGCATTTGGGTGCGCATATCTGCCATAGTGTCCGCCATTTGCTGCATCATTCTCATTTGAGCTGCGACTAGTGGATCAACTCCGCCTGGTGGGGGATTAGGAGGATTCATCTCTGCTGGCTGTGGTTGGGGTTGTCGATATATCCACCGAGTGTGTCGATTAGCAGGTAAATCAATTCCACCACCCCGCCTGGTATTGACCATCTAAGTTAGAAGCATATGGTAATAGTTTTGCAAAGGAAATTATTCAATAAGCGGATAAAATAAGCTAGTAGCTGGTTATATTCTGAAGATTCTTTAGTAGGGCTTAATCTTTGTTTTATGTCCAGATTGGGGTAACCAATCGTATAAGGTGAATATCCAAGGGTAAGATAGAATCTGTCAAGATGAGAGATATATATGGGTGAGATAGACTACATGATGTAGGTCAAAATCTGGTTTGATGTCAGGTGGTGGTTGATAGATTATGCAATCCATTAAGACTCTATTGATTGGGTAAGTTATGTAACTTGTTATATAGGTCGAGTTGTTGTGTATGGCCAAGTTGATATAAGTCTCCAAATTAGGCTTAAGTGATTTAAGAGTATGGCCTTATCCTTTCTACCAGCATTAAGTAACTCACACTAGATTAGACCATATTAAATTAGATATGATCTAGATTAGACTAGTTTAAGTTAGATAGATTTATCAGGGTAAGATATATCTTGTTAGGATATGTTAGAATTTTTTTTTTGAGATAGGATGGGGTATACGGTGTAGGTAGGTCAGAAGCTCTATTAGGTTAATACAGAGGGATTATGCAACTATCGGATGGGTAAGGTAGTTGCATATGTATATGGTCAAGTTAATCTAGGGCATCAATTTAGCTTAAATCATTTTTATAGGAGTGAGGTCTAATCCATTTCACTAGTACTAACTAATTTATTAAATAACTCACTTTAGATTGGATCATATTAGATTAGATGGGATCTAGATTGGTATCACCGGATTAGTCTAGACAATATCTAATTACTTTGAATTAGATCATAATAGATTAAATAAAATCTAGTTTAGGTTGGATATCACTAGATTAGACCGGTTAAGATCTAAGTAAATTTTGGATTATCACATGGTTGTTATTCTAGAGTGGGATCAATATGCTAATTAGGGCAATGTGAATCCATAAGGATAAGGTAAAATCTTTTGAGGTCAGTTAGATCTGGTACGAAAAGTTAGAATCTTTTTTTCGAGATAAGATGGATCTATTAAGATAAGGGAGGGTCTTTTAAGATAAGATGAATTGGTTAGAATGAGAGCTTTTAGGATAAGATAAATCTCTTAAGCTAGATATGTTCCAATGGGGACAATCTAGGTTGTCTAGTTATTTTATAAATATATTTTTATACCTATGTGTATATGCAGATGCAATTATGGACATTATTCCACAACTCATCACACTCAATCAAAGATCCAAATCAGGCAAGTATCATAAGAACAAACATTCAAATACATAGACACTTATAAAAATAGTTTTGTTTTTGTTCCTATGATTAGATCTCCTATTCCTAAAAGTCACTTTAGGTACGGGATTTCAAAATGTGAAATCCACATTTGTCTTTAGAATGAAAAGGTAAGAATAATCAGAGTAGAGCGGAAATAGATGAGAAAGATTAAGAGAAGTTTAGAAAAGAATCAGAGTAGCAAAGGTAAGTAAGTAATGGTTGTCCAGTTCTATCTAGGTTTCGTCCTACAGTCAACATTCCTCTGATACCACTTCTGTCACACCCGGGTTTTAGGGGCACCAAGACCCGGGCGCGAACATAAACACCAGGTATGCTGGGACCAAGTCTCACACATATGATGTATAGTGGCACAGGATCGAATGTCACATCTTTATATATAACAGGAGTTCTATACAAAATAAATAATTACATTATAAGGAGACAACGGTCCAGCAACCCAAAGTTGACTGGGAGACGACGACCTAGACCTCTCACGAACACTTCACAGCATCCTCCAAGCGCTTCATCCTGCGGTACCTGTTCTTGACCTGTGGGGGGGGGGGTGTGAGACAGCAAGAGTGAGCTCACATACGTTCATCGCTCAACAAGTTGTGGGGAATAATGTGCATGAACTCGCCAAAGGTGGGAGCTCACGTGAAGTGTAAGGCTTACCAAAGAAGATGGTTAGAGCTGAGCATTGCTTTTAAAGTTGGTCAAAATTTTATTAGCAGTTACTAAGTATAAGTAAATACCAACCCAGTTAAATAGTAGAACAAAAGTAACAACATCACCTGCGATGCAATGCATATGACAAATTGAATTTAGTTCCATAAATTAATCATGTGAGTGTCCGAGCCGCTCATGACCGTGAGCACGGCTAGTATACTAGTTTTACACTCTGCAGAGGTTGCGCATCTTTACCCACAAGTCGTGTATCCCATGTCGCCAGGGTTTGCAAGGCCCTTAGACACTACCGAGGTGAATGGCTAGGGATCCACTACGAGGCCTTTACAAAGTTCCACTAGCTTCCGAAAACCCGCTACAGTTTATAGGAAGTTCCAATGCAGGAATCCCTTGCAGGACCGCCATCGCAGCAAAATCCTCCCGAGGGCCTCCCTACACTGACCACTCCCCTACTGCCCTTGCCCCTTTCGGGTAAGGTAGTCTTCCACTAGCTTTCCTAATTAATCAGCCAAGGGGTCCCATTCCTCCCTTGTGGTAGCACTGTTTTCCCGGGTGGTTCTCCATGTTCCAATTAACATAATGATCTCATCATGAACAGTAAATAACAACTGATAACAAAAAGTGTAATCATGAATAATGTATCTCCATACCCAAAACCACATATAGCACTAGCAAGTACTACCCAAAAAGTTCAGTGGTAAACAAGGTATAAAGATAGACAAACTAGGGTAACCTATTGGGTCCCCTCAAATTAACCTATGCAGATCATTATGATTAATCAGAACATGAGTGGGTAAAAAGAAGTGATCAAGGGCACAACTTGCCTGGGCCTTGAGAATCCAGGTACCAACTTGCTCTTCTGATGACACGTGACCTCGCTCTAGTCGTAGCAATACAAACAAACATTGTATAGGCAAAATTTAACATTACACCAAACATAAGAACAAAATACACATTAATAATATACATATTAAAATAAGATCATAGGAACAGGAATCATTAATTTTGGAGTTATAGATTTTAAGTTATGAATTTTCAAAGGTTTTATGTGTTTAAAATGGATTAAGTGGGAGATTAAATTTCTAATTGTTTTCATGACAAAACAGAGGCTCTAAGTGATAGAGAATTAAATTATAAAAATTTAGAAAGTGGAATGGACTAATTTGGAGCAAGTATGAATTTTCTATGAATTTATCAAGTTCTAGTAATTATTTTCATATTAAAAATCCATTTTCTATTTCATTTATTCAAATTAAATGAGTTCTGGACTGGGCCTCAAATAATGGAAAGCGCAGGGGCTGGCGCGTAAAAATTCCTAAGACTCAGAAAATCCCAGACAAGGACGGCGGGTTGTTTCTAGATAAACAGGGGGACTCTTTAGTAAATTGGCCATCGCGAAGGGGTATCGAGGGCTGCCAGCCATCCGATCATAAACCAGTGGCTACGATTAAATCTACATCAATCGAACGGATACGCAACGTGGACCGCCCGATCCAACATCAACGTCATGGATTTTATTAGGCGCGATCTAATCTACTCCCTCCGATCCGATTACAACGGTCCAGATCCCATCGAGTGAAGAGGTATCGCGGTCTAATCGTGACCACCCATTCACGATCCAATGGCCCACACTGCCTGGTATCGTCTTCTCCCCCAACTGAGCCGAGCTGGGGAGCGCCCCTGCCCATGGCGGCCACCACGCCGGAGCGCCATCAAATTCTACCACCCCGGCCACCGGATTCAGTTAACTTCGTGCGCAAAACGGAATTGAGGACGGGGTGATCCGATAGAAGGTACCTCAGGACAGATAGCGACGGCGGGGAAAGTCAACCACGGCACGGGGCGGAATCTGCCCAAATTTGGCACGGCGGCGAGCAATTCGTCGCAAAGCAGTCGCCAATAGGGTCAGCCAATGGGATCACACGTATTAGCGTTCCACTGCGAAGATCCGCGACCGCTACCCGAGGCCGAATCGACGACCAGGCCGCGAATCCCCCGGTGGCGGCGGCACTCAGCACTCTCTCTCTCTCTCGGTTCACGGGAATAGCTAGGAGACGGAGGAATACGCAGCGGTTGAGACCCTGGAAGGCATTTATACTCCACGCGGACGAGTCGGGGAAGAGGTTGTGGTCGCCGGACCCGCGATTTTGGCGGGCGCGAACCACCGAGCTCGGCGGGGCTGTTGCGCCAGGTTGCTCGGGGAAGACGGAGTCGGATTCGACGGACCCACCTGGCGGCGAGTTAACGCGAATAGAGGCAATGCGCGCGCGTGTGGAAGCCAGCGGCTGACATGTGGGCCCCACCGGTTAGTGAAAGGAGGAGTCGGGTGCGGGATTGAGCTGGGCCGCACAGGATGATTGTCCTGGTGGGCCAAATGGGGGGGGGGTCAGCAGCCCAGTAAGCGTTCTAACCTTTTCCTTTTTATTTTTCTTATTTTTCCTTATTCCCAAATTCAGTTTGAATTCAAATTTGAATTCAAAGTTTGTTATGAGCTTCACCTTTGAGTAAATTATACCAATTCAAACCCTAGTGTAGGAATCATATATCTTTGTTTACTTATTTTTCTCTACATAATATTTATTTCTTTCTCTTTTCTAATTTCTATTTTCAAAAACCAAACTCAAGTTTACATTCCACATTTTTTTTACTTTTAGTTGCACAAATAAAACATCAGCATGAGTGAAAAACTTTATATTGTTATTATTATTTATATACAGTTGTTTTAGTTATTTTATACATGATTCCAATCATAAAATAGGGACTAGTTCACATTTTAGTGACATATAAATTATATTGTAGATTATATATTAAGGAATAGTTTAATCATAATTCTTATATATAATTGCAATCCAAGAATACTTTAATTTATATAAAATATTAGAGTAGTAACTTTTGAAATTATGAATATTATTTTAAAGAAAGGTGTTTTGATTAAAAACCCTTGGGAAATTGTTCCTTAATTTCACAAGATCGAACTTTAGGGTGTTACAATATAGAGAAATTAACATCACACCAAACATGTAAACAAAATACACAGAAATATTCTACACATTAAAATAAAATCCTAGGAACAGGAATCATAATTTTTGGAGTTATAGAATTTAAGTTATGAATTTTCAAAGGTTTTATGTGTTTAAAATAGGATTAAGTGAGGAATTATTTTTCTTACTGTTTTCATGACAAAACAGAGGCTCTAAGTGTTAGATAATAAAATTACAAAATTTTAGGAACTGGAATGGAGTGATTTGGAGTTCATGTGAATTTTCTATGAATTAACTAAGTTCTAGGAATTATTTTTGTATTAAAAATACATTTACTAATTCATTTATACATTTTAAACGGGCTCTGGACTGGGCATCAATTCCTGGAAAACACAGGGTTCTCGGTGCAAGTTTACCGAGACACATAGCACAGTACTCTGAGGACTGCGGGTTGTTTCCTATAAACAATAGGGGTTCTTTAAGGAAAGCGCACGACGAAGGGGGTATTCTTGGATCTCGGCCGTCCGATCGGGAATGAGGCGCCCAGATTAGATTGGCCACCCAATGAAGCGATACACGCTGACCACCGCTGGATCTAGATCTATGGTTCAGCTTCGTCCACGCGCAACTTGTACTCCAGCCGATCGATCGGAATACGACGGTCACGATTTCCAAACCCAAATCGATACGTGGCTCCTAATCGCAGTCGCCCACTAGCATATCGACGGCCCACCGCCTTCGTCCTCCTTCATGCCCAGGTCGCGACGGCGCCCAGACCGCGGCGGAGGCAACACCGGTGAACTGCAAACCGGTGCCCCAGCGCTCCATACACCGATTGACTAATCCTGCACATCGCGCTAAACGAGACGGACGAGACTGAGGTTTCCGTACCTAGAATTGAAGACCCGACGAGGCCGGACACGATGCGAGGCGGATCCGCGGCGGCGACGTGAGCATGGTGAGCAATTCACCCGCACCCAGTGCACGGACGCCCCCACCGAGGAATCAAACGCACACCCCGTCGTCCAATGCGGCTCCGTGGCACTTCTCCGAAGTCCAATTGACGGCGCCGAGCACTACCCGACGACACCCGAGCTCCGCGACTTCCGCCACCCACGGCAATTCGCCTCAGCCGAGGTGCAACGATTTGGCGGCTGGAGTAGAATGGGTGTTTGGTCTAGGGTTCAATGCGAGAATCCCGAAGGCCCACAATTTATACCCCGGCGCGCGCGGAAGGCTCCAACCTTAGCTCCCCGGCCGATTCGCACAGAGTCGTTTCAACGACACGGCCGCGAGGAGGGGATGATCCTGACCAGCGGGGCCCATGCGTCGGTGGCGATCACAGAGGAGCTACGCGCGCGGAGTCTGGCTGGCCCGTGGGTCCGTCGACACAGAGAGATGCACGCGGAGCGGCCCAAGCAACTGACCTACGCGGCTGACGGGTGGGCCCTTGATGTCGGCGTGATCTGGGACGTGCAGGTTGGGCTGGCGCGCGCGAGGGAGGTTTTGGTGGGCTGAAATGGAGGTGGGCGACCCATTTAGATCGGTTTTGCTTTATTCTTTTCCCTTCTATTTCCTTTCTTCTTTATTTCTAAGTTTAATTTGAATCCGAATTTTAAATTCAAAGTTGTTCCAAATTTATTCTCTACCAACTTTGGAAATATAACTATATTATTTTTATCACTCCTCCTCTTCTCATTTTCAAAAATCCTAATTTCCAATTTAGGGTTTAATTCAACTTCTAGTATTTATTTTCTTATTATGCTTATTATTATTATTATTTAATGCACAAACATATAAACTCCAACATGATGCGTCTTTTTATCATTTGTTTGAATTAATTTGTGAATTTTGTGTATGCTCTTTTCATGATGCAAATAAGGCACATAAAGTTGAGGAGATCTCTCTATTATTCTTGGTATAAAATTTTGAGTATTACAAATCCTACCCCCCCTTAAAAATAATCTCGTCCTTGAGATTTAGGAAGATCTAGGGAAAAGGTGGGGAAAATCTATGCGAAGCTCTTCTTCTCTTTCCCAAATTGCTTCATCTTCACCGTGGTGGCTCCATTGCACTTTGCACATCTTTATAACCTTATTCCTCGTGACACGAGTCAGTGTATCAAGAATCTTGATGGGGTACTCAGCATAAGTTAGATCCTCTTGAACACTAAGGTCCTCCATTGGTAATTGTTCCTCAGGTACTCTAAGACATTTCTTCAGCTGAGATACATGAAAGACGTCATGAACATCCGCAAGATGACCCGGTAACTCCAATTGATATGCAACCTCTCCCACTCGCTTTAAGATTAAAAAGGGTCCAATAAAGCGAGGGGACAACTTTCCTTTGACTTTGAATCTTCTCATACCCCGGAGTGGTGACACCTTCAAATAGACATAATCTCCCTCCTTAAACTCTAGCAGTCTTCTCCGGGTATCAGCATAGCTTTTCTGCCTGGACTGTGCAGTTCTCAAATTCTCCCTTATTTGCTAAACTTGTTCTTCTGCTTCCTATATAATCTCAGGCCCAAACAACTGCCTTTCTCCAGTTTGATCCCAATACAGTGGAGTCCTGCATTTTCTGCCATATAGAGCCTCAAATGGTGACATCTTCAAACTGGCCTGGTAGCTATTATTATAAGAAAACTTAGCATATGGTAAGCTCTTATCCCAACTTCCACCATGTTTAAGAGCACAAGCTCTTAACATATCCTCCAGTACTTGGTTAGTCCTCTCTGTCTGTCCATCAGTCTGGGGATGGTAGGCTGAGCTAAAATTCAACTTTGTATCCAAGCTCTCATGCAACTTCTTCCAAAATCGAGAAGTAAACTGCGATCCTCGATCAGACACGATCTTCTTAGGCACTCCATGTAGACAAACTATCCGAGTCATATACAATTCTGCTAGCTTGGCTCCCATGTAATTAGTCCTCACAGGTATGAAATGAGCCACTTTTGTCAATCTGTCCACAATTACCCAAATAGAGTCATACCCAGCAGGGGTGCGGGGTAGTCCAACAATGAAATCCATACCAATTTCTTCCCATTTCCACTCAGGTATCTTCAATGGGTGCAATAGTCCATCTGGTCGTTGATGTTCGGCCTTGACTCTTTGACACACATCACACATAGCCACATGCGCAGCCACATCTCTCTTCAATCCATACCACCAATATTTTTGCTTCAAATCCTGATACATCTTAGTACTCCCAGGATGAATAGAATAAACTGAATCATGTGCCTCCTTCAAGATGGTTTCCCGAAGACTATCGATATCAGGAACGTAGATCCGATTCTTGAACCATATAGTGCCTTGCTCACCCTCCGTGAACTCCGGGCCTCTACCCTCTGTTATCAGATCCTTTATCTCCTGAATTTTAGCATCACCAACCTGACCTTTACGAATTTCTTGCTCCAAGGTAGGTTCCAATTCAATAGTAACTCCTTCTGTATGTGTAATAATTCCCAGGTTGAGTCTCTCAAAATCTTTTGCTAATTCATCAGGTAACTGGACAACGAAAGCGGAGTGAACATGCTCCTTCCGACTGAAGGCATCTGCAACCAAATTTGCCTTGCCTGGGTGGTAATGAATCTCCAAATCATAATCCTTAATGAGCTCCAACCAACGGCGTTGCCTAAGGTTGAGATCCTTCTGAGTGAATATGTACTTCAAGCTCTTATGATCCGTGTATACTTGGCACTTAGTTCCCATGATGTAGTGTCTCCAAATCTTAAGTGCATGCACAACGGCAGCCAACTCCAAGTCATGAGTGGGGTAGTTCAATTCATGCTTCCTCAACTGACGAGATGCATAGGCAATCACATGTCCTTCTAGCATGAGCACACATCCAAGTCCTTGGCCACATGCATCACAGTAAATGTCAAATCCCTTCTGTAGATCTGGCATAATCAATACTGGTGGTGACATCAATCTCTCCTTGAATTGATCAAAGCTTTCTTGGCATTTCTCATCCCACTTGAATTCTCTTCCTTTCTCCAAAAGCGAAGTCATAGGCTTGGCAATTTTAGAGAACCCTTCAATAAATCTCCGATAATATCCTGCGAGTCCCAAGAAACTCCGAATCTCAGTAACCGTAGTGGGCACTCTCCACTCCATTATCTCCTTCACTTTAGCAGGATCCACTGCTATTCCTCCATTAGAAATAATATGACCAAGGAATGGCACCTTGTCAATCCAAAACTCACACTTGCTGAACTTAGCGTAGAGTTGATTATCTCGTAGCTTCTGTAGCACCAACCTCAGATGTTCCTCATGATCGCTATCACTCTGGGAATAAATAAGAATGTCGTCGATGAACACCATGACGAATCTATCCAAGTACTCCATAAACACCTTATTCATCAAGTTCATAAAATAAGCTGGTGCATTGGTTAATCCAAACGACATAACAGTAAACTCATATAATCCATATCGAGTCGAGAAAGCCGTCTTGGGAATATCCGATGGTCTAATCCTCATCTGATGGTAACCCGATCGGAGATCAATCTTCGAGAATACTCTAGCACCTCTCATCTGATCAAATAAATCCTCAATACGGGGTAACAAATACTTGTTCTTCACAGTAACATCATTGAGAGATCTATAATCCACACACATTCTTTGTGATCCATCCTTCTTCTGTACAAACAGAACCGGTGCTCCCCATGGTGAGGAACTCGGACAAATGTAACCAGCCTCCTGTAACTCCGTCAACTGCTTCTTCAGCTCCTTTAACTCTTCTACCGACATCCTGTATGGTCGCTTAGATATAGGGGCAGTTCCAGGTAGAAGATCAATCACAAACTCAACTTCTCTATCTGGTGGCATCCCTGGTAACTCCTCTGGAAAGACATCCGGAAAATCTCTAACCACCCGGATGTTGTCACCAACGAACTCCTCGGGTATAAAGAACATTGCACGCTTGGATGAGGTGGTTACTGCAATATTAACTTGAAATGTTTCTCCTTTAGGGCTAGTGAGTCCTATAGTACCTCTACCACATGCTATAATGGCCTTTGCCTTCCTTAACCAGGACATACCAAGGATCAGATCTATACTGCTGGCCTCTAATATTATAGCAGTAGCTCCAAATTCTCTCCCCATAATGGTTAATATCAATCTACGTGTCATTTGATTTGCCTCAATAGGCCCTTTAGGTGTAATTACTATCATTGGTTTTCTCATATTTAGCAGTGGTATTTCATTTGTGTTGGCATAACGAGCAGACATGAATGAATGTGTAGCACCAGAATCAAATAATATGGTTGCAGGAATTGCATTAACATAAAACATACCAAGTACGATGTCCGCACCATCAGGAGTATCATCAACACTGACTTGATTCACCCTGGCTATAGAATATCCCTTGCCAGATCCTGGAGTTTGTTGCCTATTCTGAACTGGAGTAGTAGCAATCCTCTGTGGGCAGACATTTGCATAATGACCAGTCTTCCCACACTTGACACAAGTAGTGCCTGGACTCTGTCCTAAAAACTTTGTCGGGGTGCCAGTAGGGGTAGCCTGTCGAGGAGGTGGAGTCCTCAGTGGTGATTGCTGAACTGGGTGCTGACCTCCGCTAGTGCGAACTGGTGTTCCCTGGGGTGAACTATAGCGAGGACGAATACTGCTGCTTCCTTGTCCTTGAGATATAGCCTTTCTCTTCAAATCTCCAAGCTGAACACGCTTGTGTTCAATGGCTAGCGCCTTATCGAGTAGCCTCTGAAATGATGGAAATGTGTGTGCCACTAGAGCATACTGCAGGGGTCCATTAAGTCCTTCAATAAAATGCTCTTGCTTCCTCTCATCCTCAGCAACTTCATCAGGGGCATATCTGGATAACTGGATAAACTTGTCGCGGTACTCGCTGACTGACATACTTCCTTGCTTCAGTGACAGAAATTCCTTCTTCTTAATCTTCATTAATCCAGCTGGTATATGATAATTCCGGAACTGTGTACTGAACTCTGCCCATGTGATAGTGTCAGCAGCATCGTGGGCAGCAGTGTATGAATCCCACCAATCAGCAGCAGGACCTGTCAGACGTCTAGAAGCATATAAAACCTTCTCCCGGTCCGTGCACTGAGCAATGTTCAACATCTTCTCTACGGACTTCAACCAATCATCCGCGTCCAGTGGATCAGGAGAACTAGCAAATGTCGGTGGCTTATGACTCATGAACTCCCGGTGCTTATCTCGGGGTGGAACTGGTGGTGGTGGTGGAGGCAGTGGTACTTGTTGCTGTTGCTGTTGTTGTTGCAGCAGCTGTTGCGCCCTCCTTTCCTGACGTATCTCTTCTCGTTCTTGGCGCAGCTCTCGACGTATATCCTCCCACTCTTGGCGCATCTCCTGGCGTTCCTGCTGCATCTGAGCTCGCATATCTGCCATAGTGTCCGCCATCTGTTGCATCATCCTCATCTAAGCTGCAACCAGTGGGTCAACTCCTGCTGGTGGAGGCGGTGGTGGAGGATCCATCTCTACTGGTTGTGGCTGGGGTTGTCTAAATATCCTCCGAGTGTGTCGATTGGGAGGTAAATCAATTCCACCACCCCGCCTGGCATTGACCATCTGAGTTAGATACATATGGTAAGAGAATAGTAGACAAGGCAGATATTTACAAATCAGGTTACTTTGGGGGATTTTATTAGCTAAGCAGATTAATATCTTCCCTACCATAGCTAATTCAATACCTTATGGTGGTACATGCTAAGATGTCCATCTATAATAATTCAATCAATCAAAGAAGCAAATCAGACATTTATCATCAACACAATCAACCAATCATTTTTTTAAATAAAGAAAATAGTTTTAAATTTTGTCTTGGGTTCCCTATCTCTTAAAAGATCATAGTGGTAGGATTCCAAGGTGTGAAATCCATCTTGTCTTAGAGTAGAAAAGATAAGATTAACCAGAGTAGAGTAGCAGAAGGTGAGACAAGATCAAGATGAGATAAGTATAGAATGAGTCAGAGTAAGGTAAGTAGGAGAGGGTTTGTCCATTTCTATCTAGGTTTCGTCCTACAGTCAACATTTCCTCTGATACCACTTCTGTCACACCTGGATTTAAGGAACAAAGTCGGGTGCATCTCATACATGCGCCAAAGAAGACAACATATATAATAACAGAGTGTATAGAGATAAATGTCATAAAACATCAGAGTATTTATTACATAGCGGAAGACTTAATACAAAATAAAAGAGTCAACATAAAACGAACTAAGGATCGCCGGCGCCAATGTCAACTGAGAAACGCCACCTAGATCAGATCATACTCCTCGCCTTGTGGCTCCTCCTGAACCACATGCTCCTCTCCTGTGGGGGGGTGTGAGACAGCAAGGGTGAGCTCACACATGATCATCGCTCAACAAGTTGTGGGGAATAATGTGACATGAACTCACCAAAGGTGGGAGTTCATGAAGTGTAAGGCTGATCAATGATATAAGGCTGAAGCTGAGCATTGCTTTTAAGTTGGTCAAAATTTTATTAGCAATTACTAAGTGTAAGTAAATACCAAACCTTAGAAATAATAAGTAAAAGTAATAATAAAATAATCCCAAATGCAATGATATGACAAATTGAGTTTAAGTTCCATAAATTAATCATGTGAGGGTCCGAGCCGCTCATGACCGTGAGCACGACTAGTATACCAGTTTTACACCCTGCAGAGGTTGCACATCTTTACCCACAAGTCATGTTACCCATCTGCCAAGGGATCGCGACTTCCCATACACCTCTACCGAGGAGGCGAGGCAGGGTAACACTATGAGGCCTTTACAAAGTTCCACTAGCTTCAGAAAACCCGCTACAGTTTATAGGAAGCTCCAATGCAGGGTTCTTGCCTGACCGCCATCGCAGCAAAATCAACCCAAGGACCTCCCTACACTGACCACTCCCCTACTGCCCTTGCCCCTTTCGGGTAAGGTAGTCATCCACTAGCTTTCCTAGTTAATCAGCCAAGGGCGTCCCATTATACCCTTGTGGTAGCACTGTTTTCCCGGGTGGTTCTCCATGTTCCCATTAACATAATGATCTTATCATGAATAATAATAATAAACAGATAATAAAAAGTATAACAATGAGTGATGAATATCTTTATACCCAAAGCCACATAAAGCAATAGCATATACTACCCAAAAAGTTTGTAGTAAAACCAGTGGTGAAACAAGGTGTAAAGATAGTCAAAATCTAGGATAACCTATTGGGTCCCATCAAAATTAACCTATGCAGATCACTATGATTAATAAGAACATGAATAGGTAAAAGAAGTGATCAAGGGCACAACTTGCCTTCAATGAGCTCCTGCTCAACTACTTCAACCTGCTGCTCACCAGGATCCTCGGTCACGGGCTCTTCTACTCGCCACAATACAAACAAGCACAGTGCATATAGAGAAATTAACATCACACCAAACATGTAAACAAAATACACAGAAATATTCTACACATTAAAATAAAATCCTAGGAACAGGAATCATAATTTTTGGAGTTATAGAATTTAAGTTATGAATTTTCAAAGGTTTTATGTGTTTAAAATAGGATTAAGTGAGGAATTATTTTTCTTACTGTTTTCATGACAAAACAGAGGCTCTAAGTGTTAGATAATAAAATTACAAAATTTTAGGAACTGGAATGGAGTGATTTGGAGTTCATGTGAATTTTCTATGAATTAACTAAGTTCTAGGAATTATTTTTGTATTAAAAATACATTTACTAATTCATTTATACATTTTAAACGATCTCTGGACTGGGCATCAATTCCTGGAAAACACAGGGTTCTCGGTGCAAGTTTACCGAGACACAGAGCACAGTACTCTGAGGACTGGGGGTTGTTTCCTATAAACAATAGGGGTTCTTTAAGGAAAGCGCACGACGAAGGGGGTATTCTTGGATCTCGGCCGTCCGATCGGGAATGAGGCGCCCAAATTAGATTGGCCACCCAATGAAGCGATACACGCTGACCACCGCTGGATCCTAGATCTATGGTTCAGCTTCGTCCACGCGCAACTTGTACTCCAGCCGATCGATCGGAATACGACGGTCACAATTTCCAAACCCAAATCGATACGCGGCTCCTAATCGCAGTCGCCCACTAGCATATCAACGGCCCACCGCCTTCGTCCTCCTTCATGCCCAGGTCACGACGGCGCCCAGACCGCGGCGGAGGCAACACCGGTGAACTGCAAACCGGTGCCCCAGTGCTCCATACACCGATTGACTAATCCTACACATCGCGCTAAACGAGACGGACGAGATTGAGGTTTCCGTACCTAGAATTGAAGACCCGACGAGGCCGGACACGATGCGAGGCGGATCCGCGGCGGCGACGTGAGCACGGTGAGCAATTCACCCGCACCCAGTGCACGGATGCCCCCACCGAGGAATCAAACGCACACCCCGTCGTCCAATGCGGCTGCGTGGCACTTCTCCGAAGTCCAATTGACGGCGCCGAGCACTACCCGACGACACCCGAGCTCCGCGACTTCCGCCACCCACGGCAATTCGCCTCAGCCGAGGTGCAACGATTTGGTGGCTGGAGTAGAATGGGTGTTTGGTCTAGGGTTCAATGCGAGAATCCCGAAGGCCCACAATTTATACCCCGGCGCGCGCGGAAGGCTCCGACCTTAGCTCCCCGGTCGATTCACGTGGAGTCGTTGATACGACACGGCCGCGAGGAGGGGATGATCCTGACCAGTGGGGCCCATGCGTCAGTGGCGATCACAGAGGAGCTACGCGCGCGGAGTCTGGCTGGCCCGTGGGTCCGTCGACGCAGAGAGATGCACGCGGAGCGGCCCAAGCAACTGACCTACGCGGCTGACGGGTGGGCCCTTGATGTCGGCGTGAGCGGGGACGTGCAAGTTGGGCTGGCGCGCACGAGGGAGGTTTTGGTGGGCTGAAATGGAGGTGGGCGGCCCATTTAGATCAGTTTTGCTTTATTCTTTTCCCTTCTATTTCCTTTCTTCTTTATTTCTAAGTTTAATTTGAATCCGAATTTTAAATTCAAAGTTGTTCCAAATTTATTCTCAATCATATTGTGAAATTAAGAATACCAACTTTGGAAATATAACTATATTATTTTTATCACTCCTCCTCTTCTCATTTTCAAAAATCCTAATTTCCAATTTAGGGTTTAATTCAACTTCTAGTATTTATTTTCTTATTATGCTTATTATTATTATTTAATGCACAAACATATAAACTCCAACATGATGCGTCTTTTTATCATTTGTTTGACTTAATCTGTGAATTTTGTGTATGCTCTTTTCATGATGCAAATAAGGCACATAAAGTTGAGGAGATCTCTCTATTATTCTTGGTATAAAATTTTGAGTATTACAACGTAAGTGAGCGACGCGTGACACACGAAACAGCACGCGCGACATGCGAAACAACATGAACAACACGCGAACAACACGACAACGACGAGCGCCACACGTGTGAACAACGCGACATACGAGTACTGCTAAATTATGTCGTTCTTATATTAGCCAAATATTAAATATAACATTTAAGTAATCATAATCACGCTAGCAGGTATCTACAAATGCCTAATTAAAATCATTAATTATATTCGATTAAATTGTTATTTTAATAATACACAACTAAATAAGTAATCAATTATTTAACGTGGACGATATAGCGAAATGATTTTACTAAAGCGTGCAAATAGTGATTTACGTGAACGACGACGCGTGCGGACAACATGTGAATTTGCACACGTGAAACAACATACAAACACGGTGCGAATCGGACGCACGACGCGCGCACGAACCTGCAAATGAACGACGACTATATGCACGATAAGTATGCACGACCAACACGCATGAACATCGTGCTGATGGCGCGCGAACAACGACGACGACACATGGGAGTAGCATGAGCAGCACGTGAGACAACTCGTGAGTAGAGCGCGGGCCACCACGCAAGACGCGAACGATGCGCGACAAAGCGGGTGAGCAGCTCACGCGACATACGCGAACGATGCGCGGGAAACACGATAAAACTAAATAGTCATCGCCTTTATATTTAAACAAATATTAGAGCAAAAAATTTGAGTTTCTATTAATTACGTCGACATGTATTTATAAAGCGTAAGTTAACTACTATAAATTAGTTTAATTGAAAAGTCTAATTAATTAACGTTAGTTAGACAAAAATATAATTAATTATTTAGAACGTGCGACATGGTGAAACAAGGTTACTAACGCGTAGACGATGCTCACCTCGCAACGACGTAGGATGGCTAGACGAGCTCGCGGCGAGGCTGCTGCTGTGCCAGGGCTGCGCAAAAACCGAGCCGAGGCTGCGTAGGCCACGCCGGACGCGAGCGTGAGGCCGCGCCGGGGGCACGCGCACGGGCCGCGCCGGAGCACGGCCTGGCCGTGTCATGGCCGAACTAACCACGCCAGCCACGGACAGCGGGTCGCGTGACGCGCGCGAGGCGCACCAGGCGAGCCGCGCAGGGACTGCGTGAGCTGGCCGCCGCAGACCGCGCCGAAGGCCCTGCCGGGCGCACGCCGAGCGCTGGCCACGCTGGCAGGCCGCGCCAAGGCACCAATTCGTCGAGCCACCGCACCCAGGACATGCTGCCTCCACGCACGGCAGAGATCATCACGGGAAAGACTTGGCGCGGTTGTGGGCGAGGACGGGCGATAGGAGCGCGTAGTGGGTGGTTTTGGCGGAGATAGAAGCGTGCACAGCTGAGAAAGAGGAGGCGGTTGCAAGAGATGACAGGCGGGGGCCAAAAAACTGCTGCACCAGGCCGGCGGTGCTTGGTTGGGCGTTGCCACGCGCGCGCAGATCGCTGGGGCGCATGGCGCGGGCGCCTGGAGTGTGCCGGTGCGGGGCACCGCGACCCAAGCCAGCTGGGCCAAATGGAAGCGGGAGGAGGGCTTGGGCTGGTGCGGGGCAGGCCGAATGGGTGAAGGCGTGTGGGCCGCGCTGGGCCGATGAGAAGGCCAGCCAAGGGGGGAGGGCGCGCTAGGCCTGCAGGGAGGGATGTGCCACCTGGGCCGAGTCGGGCCTCGGGATGGGGGAAGAGAGGCCGCCACGGCTGGGCCACGTGAGCACGGGCCTTGGAAGGGGAAGAGGGGGAGGGTGGGCTGGCTAGAGGGTTTGGGCTCCTTCCTTTCTTTTCCATTTTCTTCTTTTTCTTACTCTTTTCTATTACTTCCAAATCAGCTTTATATGCGAGGAAGAGGTAGCAAAAGAAAAGTAGATGCATAGCAAGGCAATACACCAAATAGGAGTAAGTGCATTCCAACATGATGCAACAACAATTTCAACTTAGATTTTGGTTACACGCGATACGAACACCAGTCTCTCTATAGCTTTAAAAATAGGAGGAAGGAGCGAAACTGGAAGAGAAAAGGAGTGTAACACCTGAATTTGGTGAATATTAGAAAAAAATTTTATACCCCCAAATTCAAGGTGTTACAATCCTTCGTATCGTCTATGGAGAAGGCAGCTTCGGCCTGGGCTATAGCCTTAACGTGATCACATCCGGCCTTCTCCAGAATAGCTGAGATTCCCCGTGCACCGGAAAACGCACAAATATCCCCGTGATCATTCACGATTTCCTCAAAGGCTTCGGCTTCTCCACTTATCCATTCAATAACGCCCTCGGGGTCGCCTCAGATAAAATTTTCTTCAGAAGAATAGGCACCCACTTTGGAGAAGCTAGTTTTTAATTTCTTCACACAATCCAAGGATTTTTCAAAACACTTCTCCTTGGATTCGCGAAGTTCTTCAACATTTTTCTCTAGTTTATTCTTCCAATATTCACTGATCTCTTGGTTAGCTTGTGCGAGCGCGCAGTTCTCCTTAGCTTCGGCCAGTTGTCTCCGAAGGTTTTCAACCTCGGCTTTCTGGGCTTCGGCCTGAGCATTGTACTTAGCTTCGACTTCTTTTATTTTGTTCACCAATGAAATCAAAATTTTGTCTTTCTCTAGACCTTCGTTTCTCAGTTCAATCACCTCTGAGCGAAGGTTGTTAAGAGCCATTGTACAGCCTTCGTCTTCGGCGCTCTTCTGTGCCCTCAAGGCATTACTAAGAATTAAGCCCTGCAAAGAAGAACAAAGAATTGAACATGTCAATAAAATACTTCATTTTTCAACTTCAAAGTTAACTTTTATACCTTTATACTGTTGTACGCGAGGCTATCAGCAAGATCATCTTTCAACATAACCGAAAGGCCTTCTTCAAGCTTCGGAAATCCCATACTTTTGGCTATTGAGAGCACCTAGAGGGGGGGTGAATAGGTGATCCTGTAAAAACTTGAAACTTAATCCACAAAATTTGATTAGGAGTTAGCACAATAAAGCCAAGTGGCTAGAAGGAGTTCTTGCAAGACACGATAACCACAAGAAAATCAACACAGATAGACACAATGGTTTATCCCATGGTTCGGCCAAGTTCAACACTTGCCTACTCCACGTTGTGGCGTCCTAACGGACGAGGGTTGCAATCAACCCCTCTCAAGCGGTCCAAAGACCCATTTGAATACCACGTTGTTTTGCTTTGTTTACTATATCCCGCTTACGAGGAATCTCCACAACTTGGAGCCTCTCGCCCTTACAATTTGATGTTCACAAAGAAGCACAGAAGTAAGGCTGGGATGAGCAACGCACACAAGTCACAACTCGAGCTCACAACACAACCCAAAGAGTTCTCTACTCAAATGGAGCTCTAGTTGCTATCACAAAGAATCGAATGCGCGGAATTTAAGTCTTAGTGCTTAGGAATGCTTAGAGAATGCTTGGTGTCCTCCTCCATGCGCCTAGGGGTCCCTTTTATAGCCCCAAGGCAGCTAGGAGCCGTTGAGAGCATTCCAGGAAGGCAATTCTTGCCTTCTGTCGCCTGGTGCACCGGACAGTCCGGTGCACCACCGGACACAGTCCGGTGCGGATTTCTTTCTTTCTTTGGCGAAGCCGACCGTTGGAGATTCAGAGCCATTGGCGCACCGGACACTGTCCAGTGCACACCGGACAGTCCGGTGCCCCCTTCTGACCGTTGGCTCTGCCACGCGCCGCGCGCGGATTACGCGGCCGACCGTTGGCCCGGCCAACTGTTGGCTCACCGGACAGTCCGGTGCACCACCGGACAGTCCGGTGATTTATAGTCGTACACCGTCGTCGAAGTACCGAGAGCAGCCAGTTGACAGACGCCCGCCTGGCGCACCGGACACTGTCCGGTGCACCACCGGACAGTCCGGTGCACCCAGACCGAGCAGTCTTTTGGCTGCTTCGAGCCAAATTTTTCCAATTGTATTTTCTCTGATTCTAGCACTTAGACAAACATGTTAGTACACAAAAACCAATGTACTAAGTCTAGAATCATACCTTTGTATTGATTTGCACCTTATCCACCATTTGGCATAGTTTATCACTTAAGCACTTGTGTTGGACACTAAATCACCAAAATACTTAGAAATGGCCCAAGGGCACATTTCCCTTTCAATCTCCCCCTTTTTGGTGATTTATGCCAACACAACATAAAGCAACTGAAAGAAGTGCAACATCAATTCAAATGAGAACACAAATTTGTTTTGAATCAAATTTGGCATATTTGGATCATTCTTTGCCACCACTTGGTTTGTTTTTGAAAATCAAACTCAATTTACTATCTCTAAGTCAAATTCACTTGTTGAAGCATAGAGAAAAGTATTCCAAGAGAATTTGATTAACAATTTCAAAAACTCCCCCTTTTTCCCATAATCAACCATTCTCCCCACAAGAGGCCAACTTTTGACAAAAGAGACAATAAGAGATTTTTGACAAACCAAAAGCTCTATTCTACTATTTTCAAAATTCTCAAGTGGTAGCTGATCCATTGATTGCTTTGGCCTTATTTTCTCCCCCTTTGGCATCAAGCACCAAAACGGGATCAACCTTGGCCCTAGAACCCCATTGCCTCACCAAAATCTTCAATTACGGATAAAAAGGCAATAAGAGCATGGAGATGAACTTGGAATAAGTTACCCTCTCATCGGAGTGCAGTGGAAGTCTTGCATGGTCCAAGTCCACCTTTTCCCTTTCATTTCACCTTTGAGACTAAATCAAGCAAACTCAAGCACACGGTTAGTCTCAAAGGGTCAAGTTGTAGCACATCTCCCCCTAAATATGTGCATCACTCACACATGGACTTTTGAGGTCCGGGGAGTGTTTGTACAACTTGAACACCATAAAACAACAAAATGCTTAAGGAACATGATCAAGGCATAAAAACACATGTATGCTATAAATCAATCCATGTTCCACGAATCTAAGACATTTAGCTCACTACGCAGCCTGCAAAAGGTCGACTCATCTAGAGGCTTGGTAAAGTTATCGGCTAGCTGGTTCTCGGTGCTAACATAAAACACTTCGATATCTCCCTTTTGCTGATGGTCTCTCAAAAAGTGATGCCGGATGTCTATGTGCTTTGTGCGGCTGTGTGCAACAGGATTGTCCGCCATGCGGATAGCACTCTCATTATCACATAGGAGTGGGACTTTGCTCAGATTGTAGCCAAATTCCCTGAGGGTTTGCCTCATCCAAAGTAGTTGCGCGCAACACTGTCCTGCGGCAACATACTCGGCCTCAACGGTGGATAGGGCAACAAAAGTTTGTTTCTTAGAATTCCACGACACCAGGGACCTTCCTAAGAATTGGCACGTCCCCGATGTACTCTTCCTATCTACCTTACATCCAGCATAATCGGAGTCTGAATATCCAATCAAGTCAAAGGTAGACCCCTTTGGATACCAGATCCCGAAGCAAGGCGTAGCGACTAAATATCTAAGAATTCGCTTAACGGCCACTAAGTGACACTCCCTTGGATCGGATTGAAATCTAGCACACATGCATACACTAAGCATAATATCCGGTCTACTAGCACATAAATAAAGTAAAGACCCTATCATAGACCGGTATGCCTTTTGATCTACGGACTTACCTCCTTTGTTGAGGTCGACATGTCCGTCGGTTCCCATTGGAGTCTTTGCGGGCTTGGCGTCCTTCATCCCAAACCTCTTTAGAAGGTCTTGTGTATACTTCGTTTGTGAGATGAAGGTGCCATCCTTGAGTTGCTTCACTTGGAACCCAAGGAAGTAGTTCAACTCGCCCATCATCGACATCTCGAATTTCTGAGTCATCACCCTACTAAACTCTTCACAAGACTTTTGGTTAGTAGAACCAAATATTATGTCATCGACATAAATTTGGCACACAAATAAGTCACCATCACAAGTCTTAGTAAATAGAGTTGGATCGGCTTTCCCAACCTTGAAAGCATTAGCAATTAAAAAGTCTCTAAGGCATTCATACCATGCTCTTGGGGCTTGCTTAAGTCCATAGAGCGCCTTAGAGAGCTTACACACGTGGTCGGGGTACCGTTCATCCTCGAAGCCAGGGGGTTGCTCCACGTACACCTCCTCCTTGATTGCCCCGTTGAGGAAAGCACTCTTTACATCCATTTGGAACAACCTGAAAGAATGGTGAGTAGCATAGGCTAACAATATGCGAATTGACTCTAGCCTAGCCACAGGAGCAAAAGTCTCCTCAAAGTCCAAACCTGCGACTTGGGCATAACCTTTTGCCACAAGTCTAGCCTTGTTCCTTGTCACCACCCCGTGCTCGTCTTGTTTGTTGCGGAACACCCACTTGGTTCCCACAACGTTTTGCTTGGGACGAGGCACCAGTGTCCAACCTTCATTTCTCTGGAAGTTGTTGAGCTCTTCCTGCATGGCCAACACCCAGTCCGGATCTAGCAAGGCCTCTTCTACCCTGAAAGGCTCAATAGAAGAGACAAAAGAGTAATTCTCACAAAAATTAACTAATCTAGAGCGAGTAGTTACTCCCTTGCTAATATCACCCAAAATTTGGTCGACGGGATGATTCCTTTGAATCGTCGCTCGAACTAGAGTTGGAGGTGCCGGTTGTGCTTCTTCCTCCATAACATGATCATCTTGTGCTCCCCTTGATCACAAGTCTCCTCTTGATGAACCTGTTCATCGTCTTGAGTTGGGGAATGCACCATTGTTGAGGAAGAAGGTTGATCTTGCTCCTTTTGTTCCTCTGGCCGCACATCTCCAACCGCCATGGTGCGTATTGCGGCCGTTGGAATATCTTCTTCATCTACATCATCAAGATCAACAACTTGCTCTCTTAGAGAGTCATTAGTCTCATCAAATACAACGTCGCTAGAGACTTCAACCAAACCTGATGATTTGTTGAAGACCCTATAGGCCTTTGTATTTGAGTCATAACCTAACAAAAACCCTTCTACAGCTTTGGGAGCAAACTTAGAATTTCTACCTTTCTTCACTAGAATATAACATTTGCTCCCAAATACACGAAAGTAAGACACATTGGGTTTGCTACCGGTTAGAAGCTCATAAGAAGTCTTCTTGAGGAGGCGATGAAGGTACACCCGGTTTATGGCGTGGCAAGCCGTGTTCACGGCTTCCGACCAAAACCGCTCGGGCGTCTTGAACTCTCCAAGCATCGTCCTTGCCATGTCAATGAGTGTCCTGTTCTTCCTCTCTACCACACCATTTTGTTGTGGTGTGTAGGGAGCGGAGAACTCGTTCTTGATTCCTTCCTCCTCAAGGTACTCCTCCACTTGAAGGTTCTTGAACTCGGACCCGTTGTCGCTCCTTATCTTCTTCACCTTGAGCTCAAACTCATTTTGAGCTCTCCTTAGGAAGCGCTTGAGGGTCCCTTGGGTTTCAGATTTATCCTGCAAAAAGAATACCCAAGTGAAGCGGGAAAAATCATCAACTATAACAAGACCATACTTACTTCCTCCTATGCTTAGATAGGCGACGGGTCCGAAGAGGTCCATATGAAGCAACTCCAAAGGTCTTGATGTGGTCATCACATTTTTGGCATGATGAGAGCTTCCCACCTGTTTACCTGCTTGACAAGCTGCACAAGGTCTATCTTTTTTGAAGGTTACGTTTGTTAGACCTATCACGTGTTCTCCCTTTAGAAGTTTGTGGAGGTTCTTCATCCCCACATGTGCTAAGCGGCGATGCCACAACCAGCCCATGCTAGTCTTAGCAATTAAGCATGCATCTAGACTGGCCTCCTCTTTTGCAAAATCAACTAAGTAGAGTTTGCCGTCTAATACACCCTTAAAAGCTAATGAACCATCACTCCTTCTAAAGACGGATACATCTACATTTGTGAATAAGCAATTATATCCCATGTTACAAAGTTGACTCACAGACAACAAGTTATATCCAAGCGACTCAACTAAGAATACATTAGAAATAGAGTGCTCGGATGAAATAGCAATTTTTCCTAGTCCTTTCACCTTGCCTTGGTTCGAATCACCGAATATGATTGAATCTTGGGAATCCTTGTTCTTGACGTAGGAAGAGAACATCTTCTTCTCCCCCGTCATGTGGTTTGTGCATCCGCTGTCGATAATCCAGCTTGAGCCCCCGGATGCATAAACCCGCAAAGCAATTTAGGCTTGGGTCTTAGGTACCCAACTCTTGTTGGGTCCTACAAGGTTAGTACAAATAGCCTTAGGGACCCAAATGCAAGTTTTATCTCCCTTGCATTTTGCCCCTAATTTTCTAGCAACCACCTTCTTATCATTTCTACAAATAGCAAAGGAAGCATTTAAAGCATGATAAATTGTAGAAGGTTCATTACTTGTTTTCCTAGGTACATGAGCATTTCTCCTAGGCACATGATGAATGACATTTTTCCTAGCCAAACTTCTATCATGCATAATAGAAGAACTTGAAGCAAACATTGCATTTGAATCATAAGCATGTGAAACAACATCATTGCAACTTCTATCATGATGAACATTCCTAGAATATCTCCTATCATGGTATAAGAAAGCATGGTTCTTTTGAATATTGTTTGCCATAGGGGCCTTCCCTTTCTCCTTGATGGAGATGGGAGCCTTATGACTTGTCAAGTTCTTGGCTTCCCTCTTGAAGCCAAGCCCATCCTTAATTGAGGGGTGTCTACCAACCGTGTAGGCATCCCTTGCAAATTTTAGTTTATCAAAATCATTTTTGCTAGTCTTAAGTTGAGCATTAAGACTAGCCACTTCATCATTTAGTTTAGAAAGGCAAACTAGGTGTTCACTACAAGCATCAACATTAAAATCTTTGCACCTATTGCAAATCATAACATGTTCTTCGCGAGATGTTGATTTACTAGCTATTTCTAACTTAGCATTCAAATCATCATTAACACTTTTTAGGCTAGAGATAGATTCATGACATGTAGACAATTCACATGAAAGCATTTCATTTCTTTTAACTTCGAAAGCAAGAGATTTTTGTGCCTCTACAAATTTATCATGTTCTTCATACAAAAGATCCTCTTGCTTTTCTAACAATCTATTCTTATCATTTAAAGCATCAATCAATTCATTGATCTTATCGATTTTAGTTCTATCTAGGCCTTTGAATAAACATGCATAGTCTATTTCATCATCACTAGATTCATCATCACTAGAAGCATAGGTAGACTTTTGAGTGTTTACCTTCTTCTCCTTTGCCATTAGGCATGTGTGATGCTCGTTGGGGAAGAGGGACGATTTCTTGAAGGCCGAGGCGGCGAGTCCTTCATTGTCGGAGTCGGATGACGAACAATCCGAGTCCCACTCCTTGCCAAGGTGTCCCTCGCCCTTAGCCTTCTTGTAGGCCTTCTTCTTTTCCCTCTTCTTCTCTTGTTCCTAGTCACTATCATTATCGGGACAATTAGCGATAAAATGACCAATCTTACCACATTTGAAGCATGAGCGCTTTCCCTTCGTCTTGTTCTTGTTGGGATGCTCCTTGCGACCCCTTAGCGTCGTCTTGAAACGCTTGATGATGAGGGCCATCTCTTCCTCATTGAGCCCCGCCGCCTCTACTTGTGCCACCTTGCTAGGTAGCACTTCCTTGCTCCTCGTTGCTTTGATAGCAACGGTTTGAGGCTCGTGGATTGGGCCATTCAACGCATCATCAACATATCTTGCTTCCTTGATCATCATCCGCCCACTTACAAACTTCCCAAGTATTTCCTCGAGCGTCATCTTGATGTACCTAGGATTCTCACGAATATTGTTTACAAGATGTGGATCAAGGACAGTGAAAGACCTTAGCATTAGGCGGACGACGTCGTGGTCCGTCCATCGTGTGCTCCCATAGCTCCTTATTTTGTTGACGAGGGTCTTCAGCCGGTTGTACGTTTGGGTTGGCTCCTCGCCCCTGATCATTGCGAATCTCTCGAGTTCGCCCTCCACCAACTCCATCTTGGTGAGCATGGTGACGTCGTTCCCCTCATGCGATATCTTGAGGGTGTCCCAGATCTGCTTGGCGTTATCCAAGCCACTCACCTTATGGTATTCATCCCTGCACAATGATGCTAGAAGAACAGTAGTAGCTTGTGCATTTTTGTGAATTTGCTCATTGATAAATATGGGACTATCAGTACTATCAAATTGCATTCCACTCTCTACTATCTCCCATATGCTTGGATGGAGAGAGAACAAGTGACTACGCATTTTGTGACTCCAAAATCCATAGTCCTCTCCATCAAAGTGAGGAGGTTTACCAAGTGGAATGGAGAGTAAATGAGCATTTGTACTTTGCGGAATACGAGAATAATCAAAAGAGAAGTTTGAATTGACCGTTTTCTTTTTCTCGTAGTTGTCGTCGTCCTTTTGGGAAGAAGAGGACTCATCGCTGTCGTTGTAGTAGACGATCTCCTTGATGCGCCTTGTTTTCTTCTTCTTCCCGTCTTTTATTTTGTGGCTCGAGCCCGAGTCAGTAGGCTTGTCATCTTTTGGATCATTGACGAAAGACTCCTTCTCCTTATCATTGACCACCATCCCCTTGCCCTTAGGATCCATCTCTTCGGGCGATCAGTCCCTTACGTGAAGAGAATGGCTTCGATACCAATTGAGAGCACCTAGAGGGGGGTGAATAGGTGATCCTGTAAAAACTTGAAACTTAATCCACAAAACTTGATTAGGAGTTAGCACAATAAAGCCAAGTGGCTCGAAGGAGTTCTTGCAAGACACGATAACCACAAGAAAATCAACACAGATAGACACAATGGTTTATCCCGTGGTTCGGCCAAGTTCAACACTTGCCTACTCCACGTTGTAGCATCCCAACGGACGAGGGTTGCAATCAACCCCTCTCAAGCGGTCCAAAGACCCACTTGAATACCACGGTGTTTTGCTTTGTTTACTATATCCCGCTTGTGAGGAATCTCCACAACTTGGAGCCTCTCGCCCTTACAATTTGATGTTCACAAAGAAGCACGGAAGTAAGGCTGGGATGAGCAACGCACACAAGACACAAAATCAGAGCACAAACATGCACATAAGTCACAACTCGAGCTCACAACACAACCCAAAGAGTTCTCTACTCAAATGGAGCTCTAGTTGCTATCACAAAGAATCGAAAGCGCGGAATTTAAGTCTTGGTGCTTAGGAATGCTTAGAGAATGCTTGGTGTCCTCCTCCATGCGCCTAGGGGTCCCTTTTATAGCCCCAAGGCAGCTAGGAGCCGTTGAGAGCATTCCAGGAAGGCAATTCTTGCCTTCTGTCGCCTGGCGCACCAGACAGTCCGGTGCACCACCGGACACTGTCCGGTGCGGATTTCTTTCCTTCTTTAGCGAAGCCGACCGTTGGAGATTCAGAGCCGTTGGCGCACCGAACACTGTCCGGTGCACACCGGACAGTCCGGTGCCCCTTCTGACCGTTGGCTCTGCCACGCGTCGCGCGCGGATTACGCGGCCGACCGTTGGCCCGGCCGACTGTTGGCTCACCGGACAGTCCGGTGCACCACCGGACAGTCCGGTGATTTATAGCCGTACACCGCCGTCGAAGTCCCGAGAGCAGCCAGTTGACAGACGCCCGCCTGGCGCACCGGACACTGTCCGGTGCACCACTGGACAGTCCGGTGCACCCAGACCGAGCAGTCTTTTGGCTGCTTCGAGCCAAGTTTTTCCAATTGTATTTTCTCTGATTCTAGCACTTAGACAAACATGTTAGTACACAAAAACCAATGTACTAAGTCTAGAATCATACCTTTGTATTGATTTGCACCTTATCCACCATTTGGCATAGTTTATCACTTAAGCACTTGTGTTGGACACTAAATCACCAAAATACTTAGAAATGGCCCAAGGGCACATTTCCCTTTCAGCTATCTCCCAGCAACCGGATATTTTTTTGTTCTCCGGGAGACAGTACAAGAAATCATCTTCGTTAGTGCCGTTAAACACTAAGGCTCCCTTCAGATATTTTAATTTTTGGGCATAGTGTCTGGCTTCCAGGATTTCTTCTTCAGATAATTTCTTCCCCGAAGCATGTCGATAAATGTAATCAACAACTTCGGCTGGAGCTTCGAGGGCAGGATATTTTGCTTTTTCTGCCATACCTTGCCCTGCTGTCATGTCGATATCTGAAGTTTGCTGATCAGCTTTGTCTTTAGACGCGACAGCCTTCGTCTCAATGGGCGCTGTAGGCTCAGCTTCAGCTTCAGCATGGCCCTTGGCAACTTTGGCAACTTTCTTAATAGGAGCAGGGGTCAAGGCCTTTGTAGTCTCCATAACAGCGTCTAGCACGCTGGCCATCCTCCTCCTCTTGGGAGTTGCGGTAGGAGCTTTTTGCATGTTCGGCAAATTTGCCTCTGCCGGTGGGCTCAGGACTTCTGGCATTTTATCACTTTTTCCACTTGTGGCTCTTCGGCCTTATAATCCTTAGCTTCGGTTGGCCGGACTGTAGGCACCTTCAGCACTACAATCGGCTCTTCAACGCTCTGCACAATCGGAGCAATGTGTCTTGCTTCGGCAGTTGAAGAGGCCCCTTCGCCAAATTCAGGCACTACGACCGGTTCAATATATCGCGGCCGGTGGGTCAGAACCTTCACTTTTTGCCCTTCGGCACAGCTGTGGTGGCTGAAGCGGCAGTCTTTCTCTTTTTTCCTTGCCCTCGTAACGGGTAGCGATAATCAGGGTATATGAAGCCAATCGCATCAAATACCCTGTTCAATCTTTTCTTCCCCCGGCCCCCGAAGGCTGTGGACAAGGCATTGTCTTCGGCCTTGGAATATGTCCCGAGCAGCTCGTCACTGGTAGCTTCAATACATTTCAACCAGTCATCATTTGGCTCATCAAACTTCTCCCTAAACCTGAAGGTATACTTCAATCGGACTAGGCCACCTTCATTGAATTCGGCAGTAGTCTCCTTCGACATATCCCAGCTCCCCACAAGTGGCCACACCCTGAAGGATATGTGTTCCTAAATTAAATCACTTGTGCCAATGAAGGCGCAAACAGTACTAAAGGCCTTCTGACATGCTTCAACATCGCTATCAATATCCACCTTCGGCCTTCAGAGGCCAAAGCAAGACCAGATGGGGCGCTGGATAATTTCCTTGATGTCTTCTCTTTTAATCAGATCACTTTTAACATAAAACCACTCCTCCATCCAGGCCCCGGGCCATCTTTTCCGGAATGTTGGCACCGGGTGGCTTGCATTAGAACGAACAATGAACCCGTAACAACCGAAGTTGTTGTGGTATTGTTCTTTGCCGATAGCATTCGTCTCGTATAAAAGCTCGTGCATGTTGCTGAAGCATTTCGCGCTCGGCTCTAGCCCCTGGCTCCTTACAGCCCAGACAAATATCCCCATCCTGATTATAGCCTTGGGGGTAATCTGATGAAGAAAGATTTGGAATATCTTTAATACCTCGACCACAAATTTACTCAGCGGGAACCGAAGGCTTGCTTTCAAGAAGCTTCGGTAAATAACAACTTTGTTTTCATCCGGAGCAGGGGCAGTACTGTCTCCTCCAACTCTGACAATAGACATGTCGCGAAAATATCTCCCCCTCATGGCGTCAATATGACTTTGCTTGATAGTCGATTTTTCGAAGATAGTTTGGCTTGGCCGCCACGGCCGATCCTCAGAATCTTCATCCCCACTTTCCACGTCATAACTATCAATGTCATAGAATCTTCGGACAAACCTTCCATGATCTCCTTAGTAATTTTCTCTGTATTCGTTTTTGCCATAGACTCATAAAACCCAGCAATGAAAGGATCTGCAACTTTCTTTTCTCCATACAGCTTCTTCTCCTTGGTCATTTTCTTCTCTTCAGTCATCATCTTCTCCTCACTCATCTTCTTCTCCTCAAA
Organism: Zea luxurians; assembly: GCA_029449295.1. Taxonomy (NCBI): domain Eukaryota; kingdom Viridiplantae; phylum Streptophyta; class Magnoliopsida; order Poales; family Poaceae; genus Zea; species Zea luxurians. The sequence goes on along the minus strand of JAOPSE010000048.1, from coordinate 7,833,471 downwards.
TTTGGAGCAAACACGCCTCTAACCGAAGCTCTAAAAGCTCGAAAATCAGGCAAGAGCTATTGAGCAAGAGCTAGAAATTTGAGAAAATAACGCAAATAGCAGAGACATCGTATCAAATGTTGCCGCTGTGGGTTCATATTTATACGCCTAGTGCTTTGCAACTTGGCGGGCCCCGTCTGTCATTGACTGTCGCTATTCTAGCGAAGGGAAGGTGTTTTTTCGAACCTTCCGCTTAAGGCCTTCGTTCACGTCGCAGTCTAAATTTGTTGTTATAACAAATTAATACTGCGAGGGGCTACTGTTGGGGGCCTTCGTCTTCCGAAGGTCCTCAAAAACACGACTAACATGTTTCCCAAGTATAATATATGTACAGGAACCTTCGGGCATGTGATGAAGCTATACATAATATGAAGAGCGCGGTTCGAGAGAAGGATGAATCAGTGACGAAGCTACCCATGAAGAAGCTTTGGCTTAACGATGCAAAATGAAACTGACTTATAGGGGAAAAGGCTGTCTAGTCCTCGATAGATTTCCCTAAGTCAATATTAAATGTCGAGGGCATGAATGTAATTCTACACAGGCTGCGTCCTGTGCCTATAAATAGATGATTAGTGACACCGTACTATTCACGCTGACTTGTATTCACTCGTGCGTCACACTTGGACTTTCGCCTTCTGTCAAGCCGAAGGTATAAATGTAATTCAACATTGTTCATGTTCATTCATGATGATATAATAAAGATATATTAATGATGTCATATGATTATTCATGTTATTTCTCATGTTTCATATGCTTCTACTTCCATTAATATACACTGTGATGATGAAGGTACGTTCTTCATAACCTTCGTCTGAAGATCATTATATCCTAAGGGAGATAATGCTTCGAAGGACGAAGGACTTTAACCACTAACGTTTTGTGTTGCCTTGTTCTTAACTCATAGCATTTGAGAACAAGTCCCCAACACATACCATGCTCTTGGGGCTTGTTTGAGTGTAACATCCCAATTTTGATCCCAAAGGTTAGAAACCCTAAACTCCTAACCCCCCTAATTATCTCCTAAGACCCCATCTCATGAAGCATTATATTCGTCATATGCATACACCATGATTGCTAGTAGCACTTCACATAGAATATTTCATTTTGGACTCCTAGGAAATTTATATGAATTTTTGTTTAAAGGAAAAAGAGATTAAAGAAAAAAAGAGAAAAAGAAAAAAAGAGAGAGAAAACCTTTCCCTCTCAGCTCGGCCAAATCTGGCCCAAGCTCCCCCCTCTGTCCCGCACGTCCGCGCTTCTTCCCCGCTCGTGGCCCAGGGCGGCCCATCCGTCGCGCGCGCCCGCGCTCGCGTCTTGCTCTCCTCTCCCTCGTTGTCAGCCTGGCCCCACCCGTCAACCGCGCCCGCCCCTTCTCCCTCGCATCCACCCTCTCTCTGGTAGGCAGGCTCCGCTCGTCAGCCCCTTCCCCTCGTCTGTGATCGGCCATCGACTCATTTGTTGCCGGCCATCGCCCGCCCAATCTCCTTACCATTAACTCGCTCACCAGCACGAATTGGCGCCTTGCGTCCCCTCGCACTGTGACCGAGCCGTCCCGTCGCCACCGCTTGCCCCGAGCCATCCCGTCACCACCACTGTGCGCCATCATCGCCGCCGCAGCAAGCCTCGCTGGTGCTTGCCACCTCTTCCTCCCCCTCCTCGACCACCTATAAAAGGACCGCCCTGAGCCCCTTATTTCCTCGCACCGGCCTCGGCCACTCCATCTTCCTCCCCTGGACCCAATCGAGCTCGGCGCCATCGTCCCTCCCCTCTCCGGTGAGCTTCTCCCTCCCCTCTCCGGTGGCTTAGGATCAAATTACTGTAGTCCACAAGCTTCACCACCTCGCCACAAGATAAGTGCGCCTTTCTCCCTCACCTATCACATCCAGTAGCCTCGCTGGCAACCTCGCCGCTGCGGGAGCCGCCACCTCACCGTGGACCGGCCATCCTGAGTGCCCACAGGTCAAATTGACCCCGCCGTGGAAGAAGGGCAGGAGCCCGACCTCTCGGAAATAGATCTTTCGTGCCAAGAGAACTTTGATGAAGGCAAGTCCATTCTTCCTGTGACGCATAAATTACCTACTCTTTCTACCACTACCTAAGCCGGGATATGGGTTGGGTTCTATGCATTGTGAGTCGAGTGATGGCCTACATTAAAGAATATCTTTTGGGAACAAAATGTGGGTCGACGAAATGGTGGTTTTTCTAAAGAGGAAAATGTTTTCAAAGAAGTGTATGATGAAGGGTATTCACTCTTATCACCTTTTGAGTGGGATGTTCAGGGACTCCCTGGTTTAGGGGAGGGCCTCAGGTGTTGGCTCAGTTAGGTTAGGTGTGAGTAGGAAGGATTGTCCCCTCATATAAGGACCGATTTGTCATCCTTCACTACCTGTACTCATGACAAGTACAACCACTCGAGACTGTATGGGTAGTCACTCAATCTGAACTTGTACAGTCCACCAAACCCCAGGGTTATGATGGCTGGGGAGCACCGGGAGGATAAGAAAGGGGAATGTTTTGTCCGGTTTGGGCATGGTGGTGGCCTGACTCCTTCTAGTATAATCATTAAGGTAAGGACGTGCAAGGAAGGAAAGAGATTCGGATTCGGGTCTCATTGGCCATGAGAACGCAAAGCCGAACTAGTGGGTAAAGTGTACCCCTCTGCGTAGAGTTTGAAACCTATTCGAATAGTTCGTGTCCACTGGTATGGACGAGTCTGGTGTGGTATGGCAATTAGTGTTTTTGATCTTCGTAAACAGGGAAGTGTGTGTGGGTGTTTTTGGAAATAAAAGTGATACCACGGGAGCAGGAAGCTCAGTGGTGGTTGAGTGTGAAAATGTGCTACTTCTCTCTGGGGTAAACCATCAAAGTATAGCCTTTCTCTGAAAAAGAAAAGAGTGACTTCAACGCCACCATACCAAGCATGTACTGTATAGGTCTCTATCTCTTTACGGGTGGGATGGGCTTGCGGAATACCTAGTGTATTCACCCAGATTTATTTATGTTTTTCAGCAGCTGAAGACTTCTTTTTTGCTATGTTCGACTAGAAGGGGCCTGTGTCTGCACCCAGTCTGCTTGTGGCTTGGGCTAGATGATCTTCCATTGTGCTATGTTCCAGGCTCGCTAGAGCTTGTATTTTGGTATTGTAATAACTGTCATTCGAAACTCTGTACTATTTGAAGACATGAATGTGATTACTAGCCTCCTGGGACAAGTAATTGTATCACATTTGGGTCCCAAAGGATCGGGACGCTTCATTGAGCCCATAAAGCGCCTTTGAGAGCTTATACACATGGTTAGGGTACTCACTATCTTCAAAGCCGGGAGGTTGCTCAACATAGACCTCTTCCTTGATAGGGCCATTGAGGAAGGCACTTTTCATGTCCATTTGCTAAAGCTTAAAGCCATGGTAAGTAGCATAGGCACGTAATATACGAATTGACTCAAGCCTAGCTACAAGGGCATAGGTTTCATCAAAATCCAAGCCTTCGACTTGTGAATATCCCTTTGCCACAAGTCAGGCTTTGTTCCTTGTCACCACACCATGCTCATCTTGCTTGTTGCGGAATACCCACTTGGTACCTACAACATTTTGGTTAGGACATGGAACCAAATGTCATACCTCATTCCTCGTGAAGTTGTTGAGCTCCTCTAGCATTGTCACCACCTAGTTTGGATCTCTTAATGCATCCTCTATCCTGTATGGCTCAATAGAAGACACAAAAGAGAATGTTCACAGAAATGAGCAACTCGAGATCTCGTGGTTACCCCCTTATGAATGTCACCAAGTATGGAGTTGACGGGGTGATCTCTTTGAATCGCTTGGTGGATTCTTGTGTGTGGCGGTTTTTGATCCTGAATTTCTTGTTCATCTTCCTTATCTTCATTATCATTATCTCCCCCTTGATCAATGTCCTCCTCTTGAGGTGGCTCATCGTCTTGATCTTCATCCTCTTCTTCTTGAGCATCGTCCTCATCTTGAGTTCGTGGAGATGCTTGCATGGAAGATGATAGTTGATCTTGTGCTTGTGTGGGCTCCTTGGATTCTTTTGGACACACGTCACCAATGGACATGTTCCTTAGCGCGACGCATGGAGCCTCTTCATCATCTAGTTCTTCAAGATCAACTTGCTCCACTTGGGAGCCGTTAGTTTCATCAAACACGATGTCACAAGAAACTTCAACCAGTCCAGTGGATTTGTTGAAGACTCTATATGCCCTTATGTTTGAGTCATAACCTAGTAAAAAGCCTTCTACTGCTTTAGGAGCAAATTTAGAACTTCTACCTCTCTTAATAAGAATAAAGCATTTGCTCCCAAAGACTCTAAAATAAGAAACATTGGGCTTTTAACCAGTAAGGAGTTCATACGATGTTTTCTTGAGGATTCGGTGAAGATATAACCGGTTGATGGAGTAGCAGGCGGTGTTAATCGCCTCCGCCCAAAACCGGTCCGGTGTCTTGTACTCATCAAGCATGGTTCTTGCCATGTCTAGTAGCGTTCTATTCTTCCTCTCCACTACACAATTTTGTTGAGGTGTATAGGGAGAAGAGTACTCATGCTTGATGCCCTCCTTCTCAAGAAATCCTTCGATTTGAGAGTTTTTGAACTCTGTCCCATTATCGCTTCTAAATTTTTTTATTCTCAATCCGAACTCATTTTGAGCCCGTCTTAAGAATCACTTTAAGGTCTCTTGGGTTTGAGATTTTTCCTGCAAGAAGAATACCCAAGTGAAGCGAGAATAGTCATCCACAATAACTAGACAATACTTACTCCCGCCGATGCTTATGTAAGCAATCGGGTCGAATAGGTCCATGTGGAGTAACTCAAGCGGCCTGTCTGTCGTCATGATGTTCTTGTGTGGATGATGGACTCCAACTTGCTTTCCTGCTTGGCATGCGCTACAAATCCTATCTTTCTCAAAGTGAACATTTGTCAGTCCTAAAATGTGCTCTCCCTTTAGAAGCTTGTGAAGATTGCTCATTCCAACATGAGCAAGTCGGCGATGCCAGAGCCAGCCCATATTAGTCTTACCAATTAAGCAAGTGTCTAGTTCAGCTTTATTATCATTAAAATCAACTAAATATAGCTGACCATCTAACACTCCCTTAAATGCTATTAAATCATCACTTCTTCTAAAGACAATAACACCTACATCAGTAAATAGACAGTTGTAGCCCATTTTGCATAATTGAGAAACAGAAAGCAAATGTAATCTAAATAATCTACGAGAAAAACATTAGAAATGGAATGGTCAGGGGATATAGCAATTTTACCCAAACCTTTGACCAAACCTTGATTTCCATCCCCGAATGTAATAGCTCTTTGGGGATTTTCATTTTTCTCATATGAGGAGAACATCCTTTTCTCCCCTGTCATGTGGTTTGTGCACCCGCTATCGATTATCCAACTTGATCCACCGGATGCATAAACCAACAAAACAAATTTAGGCCTTGTTCTTAGGTACCCAAACGGTCTTGGATCCTTTCACATTAGAAACAACCACCTTGGGTACCCAAACACAAGTCTTGGGACTCTTGTGTTTGCCCCCAACATATTTGGCAACTACTTTGCCTGATTTGTTAGTTAGAACATAAGAAGCATCAAAGGTCTTAAATGAAATATTATGTTCATTTGATGCACTAGGAATTTTCTTTTTAGGCATTTTGATATTAGTGGAATGCCTAGAACTAGAAGCCTCGTTCTTATACATAAAAGCATGATGAGAAATAGTGTGAGGTTTTCTAGCATGGATTTTTCTAATCTTATGCTCAGGATAGTTTGCAGGATATAAAATGTAGCCCTCTCTATCCTAAACCATGGGAGCCTTTCCCTTTACAAAGTTAGACAATTTCTTAGGGGCATTAAGCTTGACATTGCTTTGGCTCCCTTGTTGGAACCCAATGCCATCCTTAATGCCAGGGCGTCTCCCATTATAGAGCATGCTTCTAGCAAATTTAAAATTTTCATTTTAAATCTCATGCTCAGCAATTTTAGCATTTAATTTAGCTATGTGATCATTTTGTTCTTTAATTATCGAAATGTGATCATCAATAGCTTCAACATTTATATCTCTACATCTAGTGCAAATGGAAACATGCTCGACAGTAGATGTAGATGGTTTGCAAACATTCAATTCATCAAACTTAGCATTTAGACTAGCATTCTCATCTTTTAGACATGAAATTGAATCATTGCAAATGCTAAGCTCTCTAGACAAATTTTCACATTTTTCTACCTCAAGAGTATAAGCATTTTTTAATTTAACAAAATTTTTATTTTCCTTAACGAGCAAGTCCTCTTGGCATTCCAAGAGAGCATCCTTCTCGTTAATGGTTTCAATTAATTCATTCAATTTTTTCTTTTGGTACATGGTGAGGTTGGAAAAGAGAGAAACTAAATCATCTTCATTATCACTAGAACTACCCTCATCATCAGATGTAGTATATTTGGGGGTACTTCTAAAATGTACCTTCTTTTTCTTGCCATCCTTTGCCATGAGACATTTGTGGCCGATGTTGGGGAAGAGAAGTCCCTTGTTGACGGTGATGTTGGCGGCGTCCTCGTTGGAGGAGTCGGTGGAGCTCTCGTCGGAGTCCCATTCCCGCCCCATGTGCGCCTCGCCGCCCTTCTTCTTGTAGTACTTCTTCTTTTCTATCTTCTTCTTCCCCTTCTTGTCTTCGTCCCTGTCACTTTCACTAGAATATGGACATTTAGCTATAAAGTGACCGGACTTACCACACCGGTAGCACACCCTTTTGGAGCGGGGCTTGTAGTCCTTCCCCTTCCTTTGCTTGAGGATTTGACGGAAGCTCTTAATGACAAGAGCCATCTCCTCGTTGTCGAGCTTGGAGGCGTCGATTGGAAGCCTACTTGGTGTAGACTCCTCCTTCTTTTCTTTCGTTGCTTTGAATGCAATGGGTTGCACCTCGGGTGTGGAGGTGGCGCCTTGCTCCAAGTTGACAATATGTTTAGAGTCTTTGATCATAAGTTCAAAGCTCACAAACTTGCCAATCACCTCCTCGGGAGACATCTTCTTATATCTAGGATCCCCACAAATTAATTGTACTTGAGTGGGATTATGAAAAACAAGGGATCCTAGAATAACCTTGACCATTTCATGGTCATCCCATTTTGTGCTCCCGAGGTTGCGCGCTTGATTGACCATCGTCTTGAGCCGATTGTACATCGCTTGTGGCTCTTCTCCTTTGTTGAGGACGAATCAACCGAGCTCTCCCTCGATCGTCTCCCGCTTGGTGATCTTGGTCACCTCGTCCCCTTCGTGCGCCGTTTTGAGGACATCCCAAATTTCTTTGGCATTATTCAACCCTTGCACCTTATTATACTCCTCTCGACATAAAGAGGCGATGAGTATAGAAGTTGCTTGGGAGTTAAAGTGTCTAATTTGGACGGCCTTGTCCGAGTCATAATCCTCGTCCCCCACCTGAGGTGCATGCGCTCCAAACTCAACAATATCCCAAATACTTTCGTGGAATGAGGTTAGATGGTGCCTCATTTTATCACTCCACATGCAATAATCTTCACCATCAAAATATGGTGGTTTGCCTAGGGGTACAGAAAGTAATGGAGTGCGCTTTGAAATACGGGGATAGCGTAGGGGCATCTTACTATACTTCTTACGTTCATGGCGCTTAGAAGTAGTGGACGACTCAGTGCCGGATGTGGAGGGTGTTGAAGAGTCGGTCTCGTAGTAGACCACCTTCTTCATCTTCTTTTTCTTCTTGTCACCCCTCCGATGTGACTTGATGGAGGAAGACGATTCCTCCTTGTACTTGTTGCCGGACTCCCTTGATGGAGTCTTCGTTGAGCCCGTGGGCTTGTTGCCGGTCACAATCTCCCTCTTGGCATGATCTCCAGACATCACTTCGAGTTGGTTAGACTCTTAATGAAGCACTTTCGCTGATACCAATTGAAAGTCGCCTAGGGGGGTGAATATGCGTAACCTGAAATTTATAAACTGTCACACCCGGGTTTCGGGGCACCAAGACCCGGGCGCGAACATAATCACCAGATGTGCTGGGACCAAGTCTCACACATATGATGAATCATGGCACAGGATCGAATGTCACAACTTTACTATATAATAGGAGTTCTATACAAAATAAATAAATAATTACATTATAAGGAGACAACGGTCCAGCAACCCAAAGTTGACTGGGAGACGACGGCCTAGCCTCTCACGAACACATCGCAGCATCCTCCATGCGCCTCATCCTGCGGTACCTGTTCTTGACCTGTGGGGGGTGTGAGACAGCAAGAGTGAGCTCACATACGTTCATCGCTCAACAAGTTGTGGGAAATAATGTGCATGAACTCGCCAAAGGTGGGAGCTCACGTGAAGTGTAAGGCTTACCAAAGAGGATGGTTGAAGTTGAGCATTGCTTTTAAAGTTGGTCAAAATTTTATTAGCAATTACTAAGTATAAGTAAATATCAACCCAATTAAGTAGTAGAACAAAAGTAACAACCTCACCTGCAATGCAATGCATATGACAAATTGAGTTTAAGTTCCATAATTTAATCATGTGAGTGTCCGAGCTGCTCATGACCGTGAGCACGGCTAGTATACCAGTTTTACACTCTACAGAGGTGGCGCATCTTTACCCACAAGTCATGTAACCCATCTGCCAAGAGACGGCCAATCCCATACACCTCTACCGAGGAGGCGAGGCAGGGTAACACTATGAGGCCTTTACAAAGTTCCACTAGCTTCAGAAAACCTGCTACAGTTTATAGGAAGCTCCAGTGCAGGAGTCCCTCGACTGACCGCCATCGCAGCAAAATCAACCAAGGACCTCCCTACACTGACCACTCCCCTACTGCCCTTGCCCCTTTCGGGTAAGGTAATCATCCACTAGCTTTCCTAGTTAATCAGCCAAGGGCGTCCATAAACCCTTGTGGTAGCACTATTTTCCCGGGTGGTTCTCCATGTTCCAATTAACATAATGATCTTAACATGAACAATAAATAATAAACAGATAATAAAAAGTGTAATCATGAATAGTGTATCTCCATACCCAAAACCACATAAGGCAATAGCAAGTACTACCCAAAAAGTCCAGTGGTAATCAAGGTATAAAGATAGTCAAACTGGGGTAACCTACTGGGTCCCATCAAAATTAACCTATGCAGATCATTATGATTAATTAGAACATGAGTGGGTAAAAAGAAGTGATCAAGGGCACAACTTGCCTGAGACTTGAGATTCCAGGTACCAACTTGCTCTTTAGATGACACATGTCCTCACTGCTAAACGTAGCAATACAGACAAACATGGTATAGGCAAAACTTAACATTACACCAAACATAAGAATAACTGCGTAATAATAATCTACGCGAAGCTACGAGGTCGTAGGAACAAGAAACACTAAATTCGGAGCTACGGTTGTTAAGTTAGGAATTTCTGAAGTTATTTAATACCTGGAATAGAGTTATTCATGTGAATAATTTTAAATCAAGTTTCATGGTTAGACAAAGGTACTAGATAATAAACAATACTTAAACAAAATTAATGCCACTGGAATGAATCAATTTGGAGTTAGAATGAATTAAATATGAATTAAATAGATTTCTAACATTATTTTTATACCCAAAAACCCATTTTATATATTGATTTTCTTCCTTTATTCGATGTATGGACTGGGGGCATTAATTCTTTGAACTAAAGGGTGCTCTGTGTAAAAATCTAGGGTTATGCGCGTTATTCCTAGCCACAGTATGGATGGCGGGTTGATTACTAAATTCTCAAGGGGCTCTTTTGCAAAACCGACCCACCGAAAGGGTATCCGTGATTTCTGGCTGTTGGATCTGTTTTCAAGGGACCAGATTAGATCTCACCATTAATGAACCGGCATACAACGTTGACCATCAGATCTAGGATCGATGGCCAGCGACTTGTCCACACCCATGCTCGAATCATGCCCATCCGAGACCAGATCAACGGTTGTGATTTTAACTCTCCTTCCTTAACCATGCACGCACATTTACGGATCTGTGGTTTGGATCACCCCCACCGAACTACCACGCGGTTCAATCTACATCGTTGGATTCCGAAACAATGTGTCAGATCCAACGGGGCGAACAGGTAATGATCTATCTAAATCCATCCGTCCTTCCCTAGATGAGCGGCGGCCACCCCTCTTCTAGCTCAGTCCGAGCTAGCGCCGGTGCCCATCCCTCCACCGCGGTGGTGCCATGGCTGGGATCTCGCTCCTGCCACACGCCAAGGCCCCCAACACCGAACCGAATGCCCCAAACGCGAAGAGGACAACACATCGAATGTGTGGGAGTAGATCTTACCAGGGATTGTGAAGCCAACACGGCGGCCCATGACGACGCGCAGAACTATGGTGATGCGGGCGTTCCAGTGAGCGATTCAGCCACACCCAATGGCTCGCACGACCCGCAACCGCAGTGACCACAATCAGTGCCCCCAAGCAAAGCACCATGGCCACAACAGAACATCCCGCAGCGGCGCACCCATATTCCTTCCGGCGGCGCATTTTTCTCACCTCCCCTTCACCATCCCAGCCATTTCGCGGAAACCATCCGGTGGTTCGCGCGACACACCAGGTTACCCTGTAGGCACCGTATGGCCATTCAAGCGAGATACTCACGAGGCGGAACCTGACCCCAATCTCCCTCTTTCCTGCCTGTTCGATGGCGCTCTGCTCCTTCCGATGGTTTTGATGCTCAATATATAGATCACAGGGCTAGGGGCGAGTCCGGGAATGGGGATTTAGGGCCGATCGATGAGCCTCCCCAATATCCAGGGCGAGTTTGTTGCGCGTCCACCCAGTCTGTTCCGTGGATTCCGTTTTGGCGGCTGCGTCGGCTTCGTTTGGTTACCATGGAGGGGAAGGAGCTGACAAGCATGGCCCACCAGCAGTGGAACAACGGCGTGGGCAAGGAGAGCGCTGTCTGAGGGCCTGTGGCGTGGGACCCGCACGTCAGTGACGTGGATAGGCGCCCGCGGCTTAGGCTGGAGAATGGGCCGAGTAGAGGGGAAAACGGCCCATGTAGGTAAGTCAGTCCTTTTCTTTTTTTATTTCATTTAAACCTCTAATTTCAAATGGTCTTCAAATAAAGTTTAAATTCTAAACTTAATTATAATGAACAGGATACCAGTATGAGATGCAACTTTATTTATATTATTTATTTTATTCAATTATTGGTGCAAATGATTCAAGTGTGAAATGCTCCATTACACAATACATAGAATCTTTATTACTCTTGTAGGTTAATTTAAAATTATGTTCCTATTTATTTAAGAGAGAGGACTTTCTAGTGTGTAATGTTTATTAAATTATTTTTTTAACTTAGTTCTTTTTGAGGACATTTCTAATCATATTATATAACAAAGGTTGGTTTAGGTTATATGAGGGTATTTTAATCTCTGATTATAAAAGACTTTTGTTTAAATCTTGGAATAATATCATAAGTATTTTTTTCCTTTATTTTTTTATTCTACCAATTTTGGGCTTTACAAATCCTACCCCCTTAACAGAAATCTCGCCCTTGAGATTTGTAAGAAAAGGGATACGAACGAATTGGTTTGTAATTCAGTTTTTTTAATGTATAATTGGTTCCAAAAATTCAGAGTCTCATTTTTTTGGTCAATAGTGGGTGATTAGGAGAGCATGGGTATCCAACTACCTATTATGTAGGATATAAGAGATTGATAGGTTAGGGCAAGAATAGCCAGGGGTAAGAAGGTTTATGGTGAGGAAGAATTCCGTGTTGGGTGGTAATGCATCTAAAGATCGAGTTTGACTTCTCTCCTCCCTTGACGAGGTTGATCTTTTCTCCTCCGGTCTTGGTCTCATTGATTCGCGGTGAGTGCATATCATCGGGGTTGGGGAATATGGTTAGGATAGATATGGATGAGATAGACTACATGATGTTGGTCAAAAGTTTGGATAGTCCGGTTATGTAATTCATCATGACTCTACTGGTTGAGTTAGATCTTTTTGCTCATGGTTGAGTTGGTTAAGTTAATACCTAGTAGTAGGGTCTAATCTCTTCTACCAGTATCGCTAATTTGTTTAAGTAGACCACATTAGATTAGATCATATTAGATTAGATGGGATCTAGATTAGATTGGTATGACTAGTTTGACTAGATAAGATCTAATTAATTTGCATTAGATCATGGTTGTTAAACTAGGGTGGATAAGTATGCTTATTAGGATAAGATGGATCCATAAAGATAAGATAGAATCTTTTGAGGTCAGTTAGATCTATTAGCATGACATAAAATCTTTTCAAGAGAAGATGAGTTTCTTTTTAAGATAAGATGGATCTATGAGTGTAGGATAGAATCTTTTAAGATGAGATGTATATTGTTAGGCTAGATCCTTTAATGAGGGATAATCTAGTTTGTTTGAGTATATTTTTTTTATATATGCATATGTAGATGTAATTGTGGACATTACTCCACAACTAATCACACTCAATCAAAGATCCAAATCAAACAAGTATCATAAGAACAAGCACTCAAGCGTATAAATACCAAAAAAATAGTTTTGTTTTTTTGTTCCTAAGATTAGGTCTCCTATTCCTAAAGTCACTTTAGGCACAAGATTTCAAAGTGTGAATTCCACATTTGTCTTTAGAAAGAAAAGATAAGAGTAATCAGAGTAAAGCGGAAATAGATGAGAAAAGATTTAAGGAAAGTTTAGAAAGAATCAGAGTGGCAAAGGTAAGTAGAGAATGGTTGTCCAGTTCTATCTAGGTTTTGTCCTACAGTCAACATTCCTTTGATACCACTTCTGTCACACCCGGGTTTCGGGGCACCAAGACCCAGGCGCAAACATAATCACCAGGTGTGCTGGGACCAAGTCTCACACATATGATGAATCATGGCACAGGATCGAATGTCACAAATTTACTATATAATAGGAGTTCTATACAAAATAAATAAATAATTACATTATAAGGAGACAACGGTCCAGCAACCCAAAGTTGACTGGGAGACGACGGCCTAGACTCTCACGAACACATCGCAGCATCCTCCATGCGCCTCATCCTGCGGTACCTGTTCTTGACCTGTGGGGGGGGGGGGTGTGAGACAGCAAGAGTGAGCTCACATACGTTCATCGCTCAACAAGTTGTGGGGAATAATGTGCATGAACTTGCCAAAGGTGGGAGCTCACGTGAAGTGTAAGGCTTACCAAAGAGGATGGTTGAAGTTGAGCATTGCTTTTAAAGTTGGTCAAAATTTTATTAGCAATTACTAAGTATAAGTAAATACCAACCCAATTAAGTAGTAGAACAAAAGTAACAACCTCACCTGCAATGCAATGCATATGACAAATTGAGTTTAAGTTCCATAATTTAATCATGTGAGTGTCCGAGCTGCTCATGACCGTGAGCACGGCTAGTATACCAGTTTTACACTCTGCAGAGGTTGTAACACCCTAGGGGTTAGTCAGGGTGTCCACCCAGGGCCACCCCATTTAACCTATTATCACATGTGGATTGGTTTGGGCAAAGTACATCAAACTTGGAATTCAAGGTCCTAAGCAAGTGCAAACCATCTTGGATATCATGCCCTAGCTTGTCATGCACATCTAAGGGGGGAATTTCCCAAAACCCTAAAGCAAACCCCTCTTGGGCAATAGGAACCCTAGATGTAGGTATGATCAAAAGGTCATGTAAACCTTATGATCATGGCTTGGGCCAAATGTAAAAGTTGTAATATACTTCATAACCTACAAATGATAGTAAGGAAGTAACCCCAAAAAGATTTCAGAAAAGCCCCAAAAAGTTCACCCAAGGTTGAGCACAAGAGAAAATTCAAAATTTGCCTAAGTCTAAAAACTAACCCTTGAACAAAGATCCCACATGTTCACCTTAATCCAAAATTCAAAACACTTCGACCCAATTGACAAAGTGGCGCCAAATTAACCCTAGAATGCCCTGGAAAGAGGTGACACCTACCCTAGGGCGTTTGACACGACTTGGCACCATTTTTGTCTCGGCTTGGACCTAGCTGACACAGCCAACTTCTCACCCCTCTATCTCCCTACCCCGACCATATCTTGACTTGGAACTCACAGCAAAATGGTAGGATATGGAGCAGGGAAGAGACCGTACACAGTGACTTTGCGAAGATACGCACGCTATGGTGCTCAAATCTGCCGTTGAACCATGGCAGAAGCGAGCTCCCACGTGTTCGACGCAGGCTGACACCCAGGGGCGCGCTCAGAGCACGCCCGTGCGCGAACCCCCGCGCGCCCGCGGCCGCCTGTGACCACGCCCACGCCACGGCTATAAAGCCCGTCCCAGTGCTCGGCTGCCTTCCCCGTTGCCTCCTCCGTACCACGCCTGACTTCCCCGAGCCCGCCATTAGCTCCGGCGACCTCCCCGCGACCCGCCAGAACCTCCCCGAGCTAACCATACCCCTCGCCGGACTTCTCTCATCGCCGGTAAGCCGCGCCGCCCCTTTCTTCTCTGTGGATACTGTTTACACCTGGGAGGGACCGCAGGTGAGAGGAAGAGAAAGTCAGGGGGCTTTTTGAACTGTCAGTCACACAGAGGAATAGTGGCGCAAGGGTAGAACTGCGAAGGTTTATTAGGAAAGACCCTGGGGACCTCGGTGTAAACTTCTTTTTAGAAAACCTTATTAAACCTGATTTTAAATTTGAACAGAAACTTTGAAAATCCATAACTTCTGTTTAGTTCATCCAAATTTGGTCAAACCAATTTTGTCAGACTCTAAATAATGTAACCTACTTAAGAAAAATATAAAACCCCCTATGTACTATGGAAAACTTTAAGGTTCTGATTTAATTATAGTTTTGGCCAAAAGCTCAATAATAGAAAGAAAAATAGTTGTACTGTTTGGCTAGGGTTAGAAAAATTTGGAGAAGCTTATGTCCACCTACTGACCTAATTAAAAATGCTAAACCTCTCTGTCGACCCCATTAAGTTAATTTTTACCACTTATTTTACCATATGCTTAAGGTTAAGAAAAATAGAAAATGTGATTTAAATAAGGAACCAGAGGGCACCCCTATTTTTGTTAGGGTACTTATTCAATGTAGTTCACTGGAAAAATCTATCATGCCCTGGTTTAGTATAAAATAAGTAGGATACCTTTTATTCTAATAAAATAAGGAAAGCTTAGAAAAACCCTACAAAAATAACCCCAAGGTGAAAACACCCCAACCCTTGGGATGACTAATGTTTTGTTAATAAGAACTTAGGAAAAATATGAAATCTGCTGTTTGACATTTTTCAAATAACAATGTAGTAGAAAGTGCCTTTTTGGTATTTAACTTTAGAAAATCATAACTAAATGACCATCCCTTAGCTTTCTGTGCTTTTTGGCACAGAAGCCTATTATTGCTATTAGATGCCAGCAAAAATAACCTTTAGGACAGAACCCACCCCTAATTAAGAGATGTAGTGTGAAGTGGCCCATTTTACACAACTCTTGCTATTTTTTTCTAAAGCATAGCCTTTATATTTTAAGTCTCAAATTCTTAAAACAGGCTAGAATAGCAAATGGAAACCCACTGTAATTTTTACAGAATTTTTTGGAAAATATTAAACCACTGTCGTAGTTCAAACCTACACTAGAAACCATAAGTAGAAAATAAAGAAAGGGAAAAATGAGTAATAGGAAATTAGTGTCATCCTAAAAACCCTTTATAACTTGTCCACTGAAGTATATAAAGGCAATACCAATTCCCTATGTTTATCCTCAACAAAAACCTAAACTTAAAAGTAATAAGCATAAACTACTAAAAGCCACCTATGACCCGGAAACCCTAAGTTACTCTTTAACTTAGTCTTTCTTCTCCTAACATAGTGTTATTAAATCCTGCATAATCATGACATACATATTCATTTCATTTCGATAGACTGCAACCTTGCTGACGGAGAGTACGTCCTCGTGACAGAGCAAGGAGCAGCTCAGGAGGTAGTCCCAGATCCAGCACCAGAGCCTGCACCAGAGGACCTGCCTACCACTGCTTTGGAAGGCAAGCCCCGGTTTATGCATAACCTGTTATTTATGCTATTTTACTTCACTTAATGATTGTAGGATTGATTGTGCACTTAGGTGTAGGAATTGTTTGAAACCCTAGTTGCATGATCTCAGGAATCCTGTTGACATGAATACTAGTAGGCTAGGTCGAGTAGCTGCTTTATTAATTAGGATCTCGGTAGAAGACGAGTGATTTTTCTAGCACTCGCGCGAGGTCAGGAAATTGGTTGTATCCACTTTCTTATCATAATGATGTTGGTTGGTGGACAACAATCCATGGGGATTGGTTGTCCACGGGATAAAAATTGGAATAAGGATTTAGGTGTGGTACCGTGTGTCAAGCGTTTGAACGTACTAAACACATACCGAGAAATATGGTAAATCGGTAAGCCTAGTACCTGAGTGAACCTGCCCGCAGACTTTACCCCTCACGCGACCTGAGACGTGGTCTGCCATTCCGGTTATGGTGGGTACAAGTGCGGTCACTGCACGACGGCAGTCGGGGTCAGTGAGGCATTGTACGCCAAGGCGGTGAGCCCTGATCTGTTGCCAGGGAATCGATGGGGACGGTTGATGTGTGTGGGGACGGAGTGCCTCGCCACGTCGTATGTTTAGGTTTACCTTGCAAGGATGAAAACTCGATTCGAATCGTCTGCTTCTCGCAGCTAATGAGACTGCTTGATCCATGCTGCTACATTGAGTAACAAGTGAAATTGTGCTGAGATGGTACAAGATGTTGATTGCTAAAAATGTTTGCTACTATGTATGAATAGATAGTACATCTTTAGCCTTAAGAGAGTCACACTTAATTTGACAAAGTTAAAAACTTGATTTAGAAACTCAGCTAGTGCTTTTGGCAACCAAACCCCACAGCCAAACAGCTGCATGTCTAGAGGTAGAGGAGTAGACTCCTCACACCGGGTAAGTCTAGCTGAGTATTAGTATACTCAGCCTTGCTTGTGGCACAATTTTACAGGTTCTCTGGAGGACATGGTTGCTGGAGTGACTTGGCCGTCCATCTTGCCACTGGGTTGGACTGTCGAGTGGGACCCTACCTCGGCTGAGGAGGAGCATGAGGAGTGATGGGACAGGCTTCCCCATCTCTCTGTTTATTTACCGTTAGTTTTATTCCGCTGCACTTCGAACAATGATGACCACTTTTGCAAAACTCCGATGATGATGTAATAATTTAATACTCTTTAATGCATGGTTTTATGCTTTATTGTATTTGCTCTGTGACTCACCATCGGGTGAGATTGTGGTACTTGATCCTGTCAGTGGCCGTGTCGGACTAGATCCGAGGGATTGACGGGTTATTCCCATTTAAGTGTGGTCTAGCCGCTAAGGCGGGACTTAGGCACTTAAGCTGGAATAATTCGGGCAGTTCCGCCACAGCTGGTATCGGAGCTTGTACCACCACAGAGGAAATCAAAAAAATATAAATACCATCTTTTTCCAAAGTAAAACTTGATAGAAACAATGTTGGATAGACGAGCAGGATAGACCTAGGACGTGAAGCCTTAGGATGATAGAAGGGTAGCTAGGTGGCTAAGTGATTAGGCCCTACAGGCCACCTTAAAGGATGGGAGTTCTTCCCTATCCCCTTTACATTGGTGAGATCGTTCAGGACGAGCATGCATGCATTCTTAAGTTAAACAAATGGATATTTGAGTAAAGACTTAAAAACAAGATGATAACCAACTAAGTCCCCAGTACCATTTTATTTAACTAGAGAAAGGCTGAGTCTTATTTTTCTTGTTCTTTTTATAATTCTTTTCCTTTTACTTACGCTTAACCGTACACAGATGACTTCCCACGGATCCTCAGACGACGGAAATGCACTGTCCCACACTGACGGGCTTGCACGAGAGGGCTTTCCCCGCATTTTGTGGGTGGTACTTCAGGGGGCCGGATACACGACACCCCCTCAGTACGCGGTGCAGCAGTTCGAGAAGCACCGAGTGCCCCGCTGTAGGGTGAGGATGACCTTGGAGCCTCATCCCCTGCAGCCAGGCTGGCGCTCATTGGACTCCGAGTCATTTGGATACCGGGTTGAGGACACGATAGAGGCGATTGCTCTGCACGGGTTGACCACTTTCTGCGGGTTCCATCCTTTGGAGCTGTCTACCCACCCCATTGGCTTGTTCCCCACGGAGAAGGAGGACGACCCAATGTGGAAGGATCGGGTGGAGCATGCCAAGGATATCTGGGCCATCTACCCAGGACAGACTGCGCACTTGACCGTACGGTGCATGAATGCCCTGTACCGTCTGCAAGTGATGCGCGGTGAGGTGATGTCCCATCTGATGGCATTGTTGGAGGCCACAAAGATCACCCTGGACAACAGAGAGGAGCTCGTGGTTGATTTGTCCACTGAAATGGTGGAAAAGGACTTGCAGGTGGAGCAGCTATCCACTGATATCCAAGAGTTGGAAGAATTGGTGGGCACCAGGGAGAACACCATCGAGGTTCTCGAGGATCAGCTCATTAACACTCAGCAGCAGCTTGCTGAGGCTAACGAGCACTTGGATATGCATCACCAGGAGATCCAGGATATTGAGGCCAACGAGGACATCGTCATCGAGGGAGGAGATGAGCCTGCCTCTAGTTTGGACACTGCTGGCTCAGGGAGACCACCTTCCCCCGAGTCGAGTGTTGCCTCGTTCGCTCACTAGGTGTCCGGGATAGAGTTAGACATCGGTGAAGGTAGGACTCCTCGCAGCTAGCTTAGCTTTTGCACCCTTGGGGTACTAGGCTAGATAGAGTTGAGTCTTTTTGGGACCAATGATGTAATCGTGCTAAACTCTTTTGGAAGCATGGCTGATGGATGTTGTCAGTTTTAAATTTGGAAGGAAAAATTTATGCCTTTTTAAATCCTTTTTGTTTAAATTGGAATCTATCATTTTGCTTTTGACTCTTTTCGCCGCAAGTAAACCTTGAACTTGGAAATATGGTGTTAAGTATATATGTGGTTTTTCAGATGGCCGGGAGGCAGCGTCGTGGCCAGAATGAGCGCGTTCCTCCACCGGCGCCACCGCCTCCCACTCTGCATGAGCTAATGGCTCAGCAGAATGAGATCTTGAGGCAGCTAGCTCAGCGTCAGCCACCACCTCAGCACTATGGTGGTGGAGACCATCAGCGTCACCCCACGGCAGCTACCTACCAGGAGTTCCTCAGTACCCAGCCACCATTGTTCACAAGGGCAGAGGACCCACTTGATGCAGATGTGTGGTTGCGAGTAGTGGAATCTAAATTCCCGCTACTCCATGGAGCTTGTTCAGAGGTCACTAAAGTCAGGTTCGCCACCCAGCAGCTTCGCGGACCCGCAAGGACTTGGTGGGACCATTTTCTTGCCATGCAGCCAGAGGATCGAGAGGTGGAATGGAGAGAGTTCAAGGCAGCTTTCCGGGGACACCACATACCAGCCGGGATTATGGATCGAAAGCTCAACGCGTTTCTGGCACTCACTCAGGGCAACAGGACAGTGTTGCAATATGCCCAGGCTTTTAATGACTTATGCCAGTATGCTGGATATCACGCAGATACGGATGAGAAGAAGAGAGACAGGTTCAGGAGGGGGCTCAGCACTAAGCTCCGTGACCGTCTTAACACCGTCAGGGCCAACAGCTACAATGAGTTGGTCAACATGGCTATCTCCCAGGAGGACTGCATTACAGCTCGACAGGCAGAAAAGAAGAGGAAGACCCCTGTGGCAGGACCTTCAGCTCAGCCACAGCGCTTCAGGATTGTGTCCGACACTCAGAACAGGGAACCACAACAGCAGCAAGGGAGATGGGTGATCCGACCACAGCAGCAGCAGCAGGCACCCAACCGCGCCCAATTTCCAGCTCAGAGGAACAATCAGCAACAGCAGCAGTACCGCCAGGCAAATGACAACAGGTGTTTCACATGTGGCAACACCGGACATTATGCCAAGAATTGCCCCAGGAACCAGCAGAGGCAGGGGAAGAATGTTAATCCGAATCAAGGCAAGAGACAAAAGGTGCAAGTGAGGCAAGGCAGGCTGAACTTCACCACCATGGCTGATATTCCAGAGGGAGCACCCGTCATGACTGGTATCTTTACAGTTTTGAATTATCCTGCCATTATTCTTTTTGATTCTGGTGCATCGCATAGTTTTATCAGTGCCAAATTTAGTGCCAAGTGCCACCTGCCCTTTCACCACACCGATGGGGGCATTACAATTTCAACACCAGGAGGCAGGGTTGCCACCTATCAAATCAACAGACATGTGCCCATAAAGTTTGGTAGTCTAATAATTAAAACCACCCTCCTCATTTTGGGTTTGGATAGCGTGGATATTATATTGGGAACTGACTAGTTAACTAGGCATCAAGCAGTTATTGATATTGCAGCCAGGGCCATTGAGGTGCACTCACCAACCTGTGGTGAAACTACATTATATTTGCCCGACCAGGGATGTACCCGTTCCTGTGCATTCGTTATGATAGAGTCCCCAGTGGAAAAGATCCCAGTGGTCTGTGACTACCCGGATGTGTTTCCGGATGAATTGCCAGGGATGCCACCTGACCGAGATATTGAGTTCGCCATCGAATTGCAACCCGGGACTGCTCCTATCTCTAAGAGACCCTATAGGATGCCTCCCGCGGAATTGGCAGAACTGAAAAAGCAACTGCAAGAGTTGTTGGACAAGGGGTTTATTCGCCCAAGTACTTCGCCTTGGGGATGTCCCGCCTTGTTCGTGAAGAAAAAGGATGAGAGTTTGAGGATGTGTGTTGACTACCGCCCTCTCAATGCGGTGACTATCAAGAACAAATACCCACTGCCCCGCATTGATGTTATGTTCGATCAGTTGGTAGGAGCCAAGGTATTCTCCAAGATAGACCTTCGCTCAGGTTACCATCAGATCAAGATCTGTGCCAGCGATATTCCCAAGACGGCCTTCTCAACCAGATATGGGCTTTATGAGTTTTTGGTGATGTCTTTTGGGCTGACCAATGCCCTGGCTTATTTCATGTACCTGATGAACTCAGTATTCATGCCAGAGTTGGATAAATTCGTGGTCGTTTTCATTGATGATATTCTGGTTTATTCCAATAATGAAGCCGAGCACACCAAACATTTGCATATTGTACTTCAGAGACTGCGTGACCATCGGTTGTATGCCAAGTTGTCTAAATGTGAATTCTAGCTGAAGGAGATTAAATTCTTGGGTCACACAATTTCTCAGGATGGGATATCAGTTGATCCTGAGAAGGTACAAGAGGTGATGAATTGGAAACCCCCGACTACAGTGAGGCAGATTCGGAGTTTTCTGGGATTGGCAGGGTATTATCGACGATTTATTCCGGATTTCTCCAGAATTGCCAAACCAATGACTGAACTGTTGAAGAAGGGAGTCAAGTATGATTGGAGCCAAAAGTGCGAGGATGCCTTTCACACTTTGAGGCAGCATTTGACAACAGCCCCAGTGCTGGCTCAACCTGACAACACCAAGCCATTTGAAGTTTATTGTGATGCTTCTGGTACAGGATTGGGTTGTGTATTGATGCAAGATAACAAAGTCATTGCTTATGCTTCCCGAGCACTCAGACCCCATGAGCAGAACTACCTCACGCATGATCTGGAATTGGCAGCTGTGGTTCATGCTCTTAAGATATGGAGACACTACTTGATGGGAGCTCACTGTAACATCTACACCGACCACAAGAGTCTCAAATACATCTTCACTCAGGCATATCTGAACATGAGGCAGAGAAGATGGTTGGAGTTAATCAAGGATTATGATTTAGAGGTGCATTACCATCCTGGTAAAGCCAATGTTGTGGCAGATGCCTTGAGCAGAAAGGCCCAGTGCAATTGTATGAGCATGGATGCAAGAATAACCACCCTGTGAGATGAATTGTGCAAGCTGAACCTGGAAGTTGTTTCTTCAGGTGACTTAAGTTATATCTCGGTAGAGCCCACATTGCAAGAGCAGATAATCAGGGCACAGATTGAAGATAAGGGTGTTCAGGTTATCAAGGAAATGATCAAGCAAAAGGCCGAAAAATACAGGTGCTTCCGGCAGGACAACAAGGGTATTCTATGGTTTGGAGATCGATTGGTTGTTCCCAAGGACCCAGAGCTCAGAAGGAAGATACTGGACGAAGCTCATCTTTCAAAATTCTCCATGCACCCTGGTAGCAATAAGATGTACCATGATCTCAGATCTTTAAATTGGTGGACCAGAATGAAGAGGGAGATTGCCAAGTACATATCTGAGTGTGACACTTGCCAGAGGATAAAAGCTAGTCACTTGAAGGCAGCAGGCCCTTTGCAACCCCTTCCCATACCATCTTGGAAATGGGAGGACATTTGCATGGACTTTATCGTGGGATTGCCCAATACCACCAGGCACCATGATTCCATTTGGGTCATTGTGGACAGATTGACCAAGTCAGCTCATTTCTTGCCAGTACACACCACCCACAGGACAGAGAAGTATGCAGAGATCTACATTGACCAGATAGTTCGTCTGCATGGGATACCAAGAACTATAGTATCAGACAGAGGAGCACCATTTGTGGCACGATTTTGGGAACAATTGCAGGAATCACTTGGGACCCATGTAATACGAAGCTCAGCATACCATCCCCAAACAGATGGCCAGACAGAAAGGGTAAACCAGATTTTTGAAGACATGTTGCGAGCATGTGCACTACACTACGGAAAGGATTGGGATAAGTGTCTATCTTTGGCTGAGTTTTCCTGTAATAACAGCTACCAGTCCAGTCTAAAGATGGCACCTTTTGAGGCTTTATATGGGAGAAGATGCAGAACCCCGCTGAATTGGTCTCAAGCAGGAGAAAGTGAAATATTTGGGCCAGATTTGGTACTTGAAGCAGAGGCAAAGGTTAGGATCATCAAGAAGAACTTAGAAGCTGCTCAGGCCAGGCAAAAGAGCTATCATGACAAGAGGCGGAAGCCTCTACAGTTTGAGGTGGGAGATCATGTTTATCTTAAGGTATCACCCACCAAGGGTGTCCAGAGATTCGGGATCAAGGGAAAGTTAGCTCCTCGCTACATTGGACCCTACGAGATCAAGGAAGCTTGTGGACCAGTAGCCTACCAATTGGAGTTGCCACCTCACTTGTCAGCCATTCACAATGTATTTCACGTATCTCAGCTGCGGAAATGTGTCCGCCTACCCACTGAAATGCTACCTGAGCCAGACATTGAGATAGAGCCAGACTTGTCCTACCAAGAGTACCCCGTCAAGGTATTAGATCAGAAGGAGAGATCAACTCGGGCAAGGTCAGTCAGAATGTATAAAGTTCAGTGGAGTCACCATTCAGCAGAAGAAGCTACATGGGAGACGGAGGATTTTCTACGCTCTCGCTTCCCCGACTTTCTGCCCAAAGGAGTCGGTACGTAACCCAAAGACCCCACCCCCACCTGCCCTTTGAATTCAATTATAAGAAAAACTTAGATAACAAGGATAGTCTAAGTTGTGGATTTAACTTAAAAAGGGCTTCCTTCTGAAGTTGCAAAGAGAATGACATTCGAAGAGCAGTTAACAAGAGAAACTTGAGTATAAAGAAAAAGGTAGCACACCAGCACACCTTCAAGCACCCCTCCAAGGGACTCTACCTCGAATCTCGAGAAGAGATTCCCTTAAGGGGGAGGGCTGTAACACCCCAGGGGTTACTCAGGGTGTCCACCCAGGGCCACCCCATTTAACCTATTATCACATGTGGATTGGTTTGGGCAAAGTACATCAAACTTGGAATTCAAGGTCCTAAGCAAGTGCAAACCATCTTGGATATCATGCCCTAGCTTGTCATTCACATCTAAGGGGGGAATTTCCCAAAACCCTAAAGCAAACCCCTCTTGGGCAATAGGAACCCTAGATGTAGGTATGATCAAAAGGTCATGTAAACCTTATGATCATGGCTTGAGCCAAATGTAAAAGTTGTAATATACTTCATAACCTACAAATGATAGTAAGGAAGTAACCCCAAAAAGATTTCAGAAAAGCCCCAAAAAGTTCACCCAAGGTTGAGCACAAGAGAAAATTCAGAATTTGCCTAAGTCTAAAAACTAACCCTTGAACAAAGATCCCACATGTTCACCTTAATCCAAAATTCAAAACACTTTGACCCAATTGACAAAGTGGCGCCAAATTAACCCTAGAATGCCCTGGAAAGAGGTGACACCTACCCTAGGGCGTTTGACATGACTTGGCACCATTTTTGTCTCGGCTTGGACCTAGCTGACACAGCCAACTTCTCACCCCTCTATCTCCCTACCCCGACCATATCTTGACTTGGAACTCATAGCAAAAAGGTAGGATATGGAGCAGGGAAGAGACCGTACACAGTGACTTTGCCAAGATACGCACTCTATGGTGCTCAAATCTGCCGTTGAACCATGGCAGAAGCGAGCTCCCACGTGTTCGACGCGGGCTGACACCCGGGGGCGCTCTCAGAGCACGCCCGTGCGCGAACCCCCGCGCGCCCGCGGCCGCCCGTGACCACGCCCACGCCACGGCTATAAAGCCCGTCCCAGTGCTCGGCTGCCTTCCCCGTTGCCTCCTCCGTACCACGCCTGACTTCCCCGAGCCCGCCATTAGCTCCGGCGACCTCCCCGCGACCCGCCAGAACCTCCCCGAGCTAACCCTACCCCTCGTCGGACTTCTCTCATTGCCGGTAAGCCGCGCCGCCCCTTTCTTCTCTGCGGATATTGTTTACACCTGGGAGGGACCGCGGGTGAGAGGAAGAGGAAGAGAAAGTCAGGGGGCTTTTTGAACTGTCAGTCACACAGAGGAATAGTGGCGCAAGGGTAGAACTGCGAAGGTTTATTACGAAAGACCCTGGGGACCTCGGTGTAAACTGCTTTTTCAGAAAACCTTATTAAACCTGATTTTAAATTTGAACAGAAACTTTGAAAATCCATAACTTCTGTTTAATTCATTCAAATTTGGTCAAACCAATTTTGTCAGACTCTAAATAATGTAACCTACTTAAGAAAAATATAAAACCCCCTATGTACTATGGAAAACTTTAAGGTTCTGATTTAATTATAGTTTTGGCCAAAAGCTCAATAATAGAAAGAAAAATAGTTGTACTATTTGGCTAGGGTTAGAAAACTTTGGATAAGCTTATGTCCACCTACTGACCTAATTAAAAATGCTAAACCTCTCTGTCCACCCCATTAAGTTAATTTTTACCACTTATTTTACCATATGCTTAAGGTTAAGAAAACTAGAAAATGTGATTTAAATAAGGAACTAGAGGGCACTCCTATTTTTGTTAGGGTACTTATTCAATGTAGTTCACTAGAAAAATCTATCATGCCCTGGTTTAGTATAAAATAAGTAGGATACCTTTTATTCTAATAAAACAAGGAAAGCTTAGAAAAACCCTACAAAAATAACCCCAAGGTGAAAACACCCCAACCCTTGGGATGACTAATGTTTTGTTAATAAGAACTTAGGAAAAATATGAAATCTGCTGTCTGACATTTTTCAAATAACAATGTAGTAGAAAGTGCTTTTTTGGTATTTAACTTTAGAAAATCATAACTAAATGACCATCCCTTAGCTTTCTGTGCTTTTTGGTACAGAAGCCTATTATTGCTATTAGATGCCAGCAAAAATAACCTTTAGGACAGAACCCACCCCTAATTAAGAGATATAGTGTAAAGTGGCCCATTTTACACAACTCTTGCTATTTTTGTCTAAAGCATAGCCTTTATATTTTAAGCCTCAAATTCTTAAAACAGGCTAGAATAGCAAATGACAACTCACTGTAATTTTTACAGAATTTTTGGAAAATATTAAACCACTGTTGTAGTTCAAACCTACACTAGAAACCATAAGTAGAAAATAAAGAAAGGGAAAAATGAGTAATAGGAAATTAGTGTCATCCTAAAAACCCTTTATAACTTGTCCACTGAAGTATATAAAGGCAATACCAATTCCCTATGTTTATCCTCAACAAAAACCTAAACTTAAAAGTAATAAGCATAAACTACTAAAAGCCACCTATGACCCGAAAACCCTAAGTTACTCTTTAACTTAGTCTTTCTTCTCCTAACATAGTGTTATTAAATCCTGCATAATCATGACATACATATTCATTTCATTTCGATAGACTGCAACCTTGCTGACGGAGAGTACGTCCTCGTGCCGGAGCAAGGAGCTGCTCAGGAGGTAGTCCCAGATCCAGCACCAGAGCCTGCACCAGAGGACCTGCCTACCACTGCTTTGGAAGGCAAGCCCCGGTTTATGCATAACCTGTTATTTATGCTATTTTACTTCACTTAATGATTGTAGGATTGATTGTGCACTTAGGTGTAGGAATTGTTTGAAACCCTAGTTGCATGATCTCAGGAATCCTGTTGAGATGAATACTAGTAGGCTAGGTCGAGTAGCTGCTTTATTAATTAGGATCTCGGTAGAAGACGAGTGATTTTTCTAGCACTCGCGCGAGGTCAGGAAATTGGTTGTATCCACTTTCTTATCATAATGATGTTGGTTGGTGGACAACAATCCATGGGGATTGGTTGTCCACGGGATAAAAATTGGAATAAGGATTAAGGTGTGGTACCGTGTGTCAAGCGTTTGAACGTACTAAACACATACCGAGAAATATGGTAAATCGGTAAGCCTAGTACCTGAGTGAACCTGCCCGCAGACTTTACCCCTCACGCGACCTGAGACGTGGTCTCCCATTCCGGTTATGGTGGGTACAAGAGCGGTCACTGCATGACGGCAGTCGGGGTCAGTGAGGCATTGTACGCCAAGGCGGTGAGCCCTGATCTGTTGCCAGGAAATCAATGGGGACGGTTGATGTGTATGGGGACGGAGTGCCTCGCCACGTCGTGTGTTTAGGTTTACCTTGCAAGGATGAAAACTCGATTCGAATCGTCTGCTTCTCGCAACTAATGAGACTGCTTGATCCATGCTGCTACATTGAGTAACAAGTGAAATTGTGCTGAGATGGTACAAGATGTTGATTGCTAAAAATGTTTGCTACTATGTATGAATAGATAGTACATCTTTAGCCTTAAGAGAGTCACCCTTAATTTGACAAAGTTAAAAACTTGATTTAGAAACTCAGCTAGTGCTTTTGGCAACCAAACCCCACAGCCAAACAGTTGCATGTCTAGAAGTAGAGGAGTAGACTCCTCACACCGGGTAAGTCTAGCTGAGTATTAGTATACTCAGCCTTGCTTGTGGCACAATTTTACAGGTTCTCTGGAGGACATGGTTGCTGGAGTGACTTGGCCGTCCATCTTGCCACCGGGTTGGACTATCGAGTGGGACCCTACCTCGGCTGAGGAGGAGCATGAGGAGTGATGGGACAGGCTTCCCCATCTCTCTGTTTATTTACCGTTAGTTTTATTCCGCTGCACTTCGAACAATGATGACCACTTTTGCAAAACTCCGATGATGATGTAATAATTTAATACTCTTTAATGCATGGTTTTATGCTTTATTGTATTTGCTCTGTGAATCACCATCGAGTGAGATTGTGGTACTTGATCCTGTTAGTGGCCGTGTCGGACTAGATCCGAGGGATTGACGGGTTATTCCCATTTAAGTGTGGTCTAGCCGCTAAGGCGGGACTTAAGCACTTAAGCTGGAATAATTCGGGCAGTTCCGCCACAGAGGTGGCACATCTTTACCCACAAGTCATGTTACCCATCTGCCAAGAGACGGCCAATCCCATACACCTCTACCGAGGAGGCGAGGCAGGGTAACACTACGAGGCCTTTACAAAGTTCCACTAGCTTCAGAAAACCTACTACAGTTTATAGGAAGCTCTAGTGCAGGAGTCCCTCGACTAACCGCCATCGCAGCAAAATCAACCAAGGACCTCCCTACACTAACCACTCCCCTACTGCCCTTGCCCCTTTCGGGTAAGGTAATCATCCACTAGCTTTCCTAGTTAATCAGCCAAGGGCGTCCATAAACCCTTGTGGTAGCACTGTTTTCCCGGGTGGTTCTCCATGTTCCAATTAATATAATGATCTTAACATGAACAATAAATAATAAACAGATAATAAAAAGTGTAATCATGAATAGTGTATCTCCATACCCAAAACCACATAAGGCAATAGCAAGTACTACCCAAAAAGTCCAGTGGTAATCAAGGTATAAAGATAGTCAAACTGGGGTAACCTACTGGGTCCCATCAAAATTAACCTATGCAGATCATTATGATTAATTAGAACATGAGTGGGTAAAAAGAAGTGATCAAGGGCACAACTTGCCTGGGACTTGAGATTCCAGGTACCAACTTGCTCTTTAGATGACACGTGTCCTCACTGCTATACGTAGCAATACAGACAAACATGGTATAGGCAAAACTTAACATTACACCAACATAAGAATAACTGCGTAATAATAATCTACGCGAAGCTACGAGGTCGTAGGAACAAGAAACACTAAATTCGGAGCTACGGTTGTTAAGTTAGGAATTTCTGAAGTTATTTAATACCTGGAATAGAGTTATTCATGTGAATAATTTTAAATCAAGTTTCATGGTTAGACAAAGGTACTAGATAATAAACAATACTTAAACAAAATTAATGCCACTGGAATGAATCAATTTGGAGTTAGAATGAATTAAATATGAATTAAATAGATTTCTAACATTATTTTTATACCCAAAAACCCATTTTATATATTGATTTTCTTCCTTTATTCGATGTATGGACTGGAGGCATTAATTCTTTGAACTACAGGGTGCTTTGTGTAAAAATCTACGGTTATGCGCGTTATTCCCAGCCACAGTATGGATGGCGGGTTGATTACTAAATTCTCAAGGGGCTCTTTTGCAAAACCGACCCACCGAAAGGGTATCCGTGATTTCTGGCTGTTGGATCTGTTTTCAAGGGACCAGATTAGATCTCACCATTAATGAACCGGCATACAACGTTGACCATCAGATCTAGGATCGATGGCCAGCGACTTGTCCACACCCATGCTCGAATCATGCCCATCCGAGACCAGATCAACGGTTGTGATTTTAACTCTCCTTCCTTAACCATGTGCGCACATTTACGGATCTGTGGTTTGTTTCACCCCCACCGAACTGCCACGCGGTTCAATCTACATCGTTGGATTCCGAAACAATGTGTCAGATCCAACGGGGCGAACATGTAATGATCTATCTAAATCCAACCATCCTTCCCCAGATGAGCGGCGGCCACCCCTCTTCCAGCTCAGTCCGAGCTGGCGCCGGTGCCCAGCCCTCCACCGCGGTGGTGCCATGGCTGGGATCTCGCTCCTGCCACACGCCAAGGCCCCCAACACCGAACCGAATGCCCCAAACACGAAGAGGACAACACATCGAATGTGTGGGAGTAGATCTTACCAAGGATTGTGAAGCCAGCACGGCGGCCCATGACGACGCGCGGAACCATGGTGATGCGGGCGTTCCAGTGAGCAGTTCAGCCACACCCAATGGCTCGCACGACCCGCAACCGCAGTGACCACAATCAGTGCCCCCAAGCGAAGCACCATGGCCACAGCAGAACCCCCCGCAGCGGCGCACCCATATTCCTTCCGGCGGCGCATTTTTCTCACCTGCCCTTCACCATCCTGGCCATGCAGCGGAAACCATCCGGTGGTTCGCGCGACACACCAGGTTACCCCGCAGGCACCGTATGGCCATTCAAGCGAGATACTCGCGAGGCGGAACCTCACCCCAATCTCCCTCTTTCCTGCCTGTTCGATGGCGCTCTGCTCCTTCCGATGGCTTTGATGCTCAATATATAGATCACAGGGCTAGGGGCGAGTCCGGGAACGGGGATTTAGGGCCGATCGATGAGCCTCCCCAATATCCAGGGCGAGTTTGTTGCGCGTCCGCCCAGTCTGTTCCGTGGATTCCGTTTTGGCAGCTGTGTCGGCTTCGTTTGGTTACCATGGAGGGGAAGGAGCTGACAAGCATGGCCCGCCAGCAGTGGAACAACGGCGTGGGCAAGGAGAGCGCTGTCTGAGGGCCTGTGGCGTGGGACCCGCACGTCAGTGATGTGGATAGGCGCCCGCGACTTAGTCTGGAGAATTGGCCGAGTAGAGGGGAAAACGGCCCATGTAGGTAAGTCAGTCCTTTTCTTTTTTTTATTTCATTTAAACCTCTAATTTCAAATGGTCTTCAAATAAAGTTTAAATTCTAAACTTAATTATAATGAACAGGATACCAGTATGAGATGCAACTTTATTTATATTATTTATTTTATTCAATTATTGGTGCAAATGATTCAAGTGTGAAATGCTCCATTACACAATACATAGAATCTTTATTACTCTTGTAGGTTAATTTAAAATTATGTTCCTATTTATTTAAGAGAGATGACTTTCTAGTGTGTAATGTTTATTAAATTATTTTTTTAACTTAGTTCTTTTTGGAGGACATTTCTAATCATATTATATAACAAAGGTTGGTTTAGGTTATATGAGGGTATTTTAATCTCTGATTATAAAAGACTTTTGTTTAAATCTTGGAATAATATCATAAGTATTTTTTTCCTTTATTTTTTTATTCTACCAATTTTGGGCTTTACATAAACTTAAACACACACTAAGGCCGGGGTTAGCGTTAGAATTAAATCCGAGGCGGAAGATTGTTTCTCTTGCCACGAGTTGTTCAAATGATGCGGATGACGTTTTGGAGCAAACTCAAATCTATATTGGCAAGGAAATTTTAGAGAGAGGTAAGAGTGCAAAGAAATGAAAGGAAATCAACACAAGTGGACATGGTGATTTGTTTTACCGAGGTTCGGTTCCAAAGAACCTAATCCCCGTTGAGGAGGCCACAAAGGCCGGGTCTATTTCAATCCTTTCCCTCTCTTTCAAACGGTCACTTAAACCGAGTGAGCCTTCTCTTAATCACACGGGTCACTAAGACCCTGCAAGGACCACCACACACATGGTGTCTCTTGCTTAGCTTTACAAAGCACTTAATAATTGGAATGAGAAAGGAAGAAGG
This sequence comes from Zea luxurians, assembly GCA_029449295.1. Lineage (NCBI taxonomy): Eukaryota > Viridiplantae > Streptophyta > Magnoliopsida > Poales > Poaceae > Zea > Zea luxurians. The sequence goes on along the minus strand of JAOPSE010000048.1, from coordinate 7,802,460 downwards.
CAATCCAAGCAACAAGAGCGCTGTTGACCATTAGAGCCGTTTGTCTTTTTGCTGCACCGGACAGTCCGGTGACCTCTGACATATGTCACGGCACTGTTCATCTGAGCAGTCGGCCGTTGGCGCGCAGGGATCCGTTGCTTCGTTGGCTCACCAGACAGTCCGGTGGCACACCAGACAGTCCAGTGAATTATAGTGGAGCGCGCCTAGAAGAAATCCAAGAGTGGCTAGTTCGCTGGTTGCCTGGCCTGGTGCACCGGACAGTGTCTGGTGCGCCATTTTTTAGCACACTCTAAGTCATTTGCTCCAATTTTTTATTGTGTCCCTAACTGAATTTCTTTCTTGGTTTGTGTTGAACCTTATGCACCTAAGATAAATGACATCTAGACAAACTAGTTAGTCCACGTGGTTTGTGTTGGACGTAAACCACCAAAATCGATTATTGGAAATGATTAAGTCCATTTCCCTTTCAAAAACTAACTTAGGCTGGCTTTAGCATCACCATCTAGCACATGTTGGAATGAAAAACCTTCATAAGCTTCTAAAGGAAGAACATGTGTTAAGACTAACAACTGTCTGTTTTGAGAAAGCAGACCTTTAAGGTAGAAACGAGTCATCCAAGAAAGAATGTGATGACAATATCAAGACCGCTGGAGCTACTCCACATGGATCTTCTCGAGCCCATTGAAAGGGAAATAGGGTTAACCATTTCCTATAAATATATTTTGGTGTTGATGACCAACACAAACCATATTATCGGTGTTTCGGACCCGGGGGACCCTCAACCGAGCTGACTAGTGAATTTATCGCTGCGTGCCCCTGCCCAGATGGGTTGGCGCAAGATGGAACACAAGGGGGAGTGTGGCTTGTATTATCTCGCACCAGGGGTGCTCGTAGTAGGGGTTACAAGCGTCGCGCACGCGAGAGAGAGAGAGAGAGCCTGTTCATTTGCTCGTCCCCGCGCGACACCCCCCGCAGGAAGGCCCTGGACCTCCCTTTTATAGATGCAAGGAGAGGGTCCAGATGTACAATGGGGGGTGTAGCTATGTGCTAACGTGTCTGGCAGAGAAGTGCCTGAGCCCTGTGTACATGCCAACATGGCTGTCCGAGAAGTGCTTGAGCCCTGTGTACGCGATAACATGGCCATCGGAGAAGTGCCTGAGCCCTGTAGAAGCATAGCTGGCGGTGCGGCTGGGATCCTGCTGACGTCTCCTTGCTTCTGTAAGGGGCTGAGAACCACCGACGTCATGGACGCACGCAGGGAACCATCATTACCTGTTACCGAGTTGAGCTAGATGGGACGCTGGTCTTGTTCCCTCGTAGCCTGAGCTAGCTAGGGGTAGGGTAATGATGTATCCCCTGTGGCACGGTCGGTCCGAGCCCAAGGTCGGGCGAGGCGGAGACTTCTCCTGAGGCCGAGGCCGGGGTCGGGCGAGGACATGATTCCTCCCGAGGCCAAGGCTAAGGCCGAGTCCTGGGGTCGGGCGAGGCGGAGACCTCCTCCCGAGGCCGAGGCCAAAGGTCGGTCGAGGTGGAGCTCCCTGTTGCGCCCGAGGCTGAACTCGGCTGTTGTCAGCCTTACCCGGGTGGTTGGCACAACAGTCGGAGCGGAGCGAGCGGCATTGTTTTCCTGTCAGATCGGTCAGTGAAGGGGTGAAGTGACTGCGGTCACTTCGACCTTGCCGACTGCGGCGCGCGTGTCAGGATAAGGTGTCAGGCGATCTTCGCATTGAATGCGCCTGCGATACGGTCGGTTGGTGAGGCGATTTGGCCAAGGTAGCTTCACAACGAAGCCTGCCCGAGCTAGGCTTTGGGCGAGCCGAGGGTGCACCCACTGTCTGAGGAGGCCCTCAGGCGAGGCGTGAATTTGTCTGGGACTACGGTTCCTGCCCGAGGCTGGGCTCGGGCGAGATCGCGTCCCTTGGGTAGACGAAGCCTTGACTTAAACCGCGCCCATCAGTTTTTGTGGTTTTGTTCTGAGAGTGTTTACCAGCCGTGTTTAGGAGTGTTGGGGGTACCCCTAATTACGGTACCCGACAGTAGCCCCCGAGCCTCGAAGGGAGTGTTGGTACTCGCCTGGAGGCTTTGCCACATTTTTTGTGAGGGGACCGGCCTTTCTCGGTTATACTTTGTTTCGATGGGTGCGCGCGAGCGCACCCATCGGGTCTAGCCCCCGAGGCCTCGGAGGAGTGGTTTGACTCCTCTGAGGTCTTAATGCTTTTCGTGATGCCTTGGCCGGCCTGGTTGTTCCCTCATGCGGCCTGGCCGTAGCCCGGGTGCATGGTCAGGTTCCGAGTTTTTAGGCTGGTTTGTTGACGCTGTCAACAGTTTGGCCGTAGCCGGGTTGCGAGAGCAGCCCCCGAGCCTCTGCACGGAGCGAGAGGACGATCAAGGACCGTCTCAACTTTTGTTATACGCCCCTTCGTCGCCTTTCCGCAAGGAGGAAGGGGGAAGCTCCATGTTGCCCTCGGAGGGCGCCGAACATGGTGTTTCCAGTGAGTTGCTAATGGGTGATCCGAGTGGACGCCCGTGCCCCATTCATTAAGGGTCGGCTAGTGGCCCAGAGGCGCGCTCCAAAAGTACCTGCAGGTGATTTGCTGGACCCGGACCCTTTCGATAGGGTCCAAGGGCTCGATGCCTCCCTCCGGTGGGATTCCATTACAAATCATTCCCATTGGTCTCGAAAATGTCCTAGGGTACCTCGGGAGCGTAGCCCGAGCCTCGGCCATGTAACGGACGTACCCAGGGTCATCCCTCACTCTGCGTGCTCTGGGGCGGCTGTCGAACCCTTCCGAGAGGCCAGCCTTCGAACCCCTGATCAGTAAAGGGCATGAAGCCCGAGTGCTCTGGGGCGGCTGTCGAACCCTTTCGAGGGGCCAGCCTTCGAACCCCTGACCAGTAATGGGCTCAGAGCCCGAGTGCTCTGGGGCGGCTGTCGAACCCTTCCGAGGGGCCAGCCTTCGAACCCCTGATCAGTAGGAGGGCTCAGGGGCCCGTTTCCTTCGCTGAGAAGGATCCCTTTCGAAATATCCCCTTACCCGGTCCCTGTAGCAAGAGAGAGAAAGAGGAAGAGGAAAAGGATATGAATTTAAATAGTGTGGCACACCTTTTTTGACGCGGTCATCATGGCGGAGGTGAAACGACGCGCGCTTCGCCTGCCAAGGGTGTCGCTTTCCCTGCCGAAGAGTTAATGCGACGGGACGGGCGATTCGCGGGGTGGCCATTGCGCGTGCGCGAGTCGTTCGAGGAACGGGCGTTTCACCTTTGAGTTTGAATTTCGCGGCGAGTTCAGGCGAAGTTTTGAATGGATCTCGCCCGGGCCTTTATATTCCCGAAAGAGGGGCTGGCGGTGGTTCTTTACTCTGCCATTTGCGCTTGCCTTCTACTTTGGTTTCCGCAACCTAAGAGAATAGCCAGAGAAAAGAAAACCTCGCACCTTATCCCCTTCGCCCCCACCTCCTTCGTTCAGCGATGGCTGACAAGGTGACCGTCGTTCCGCCGCGCGACCCGTGGCCTTTCTCCCGTCGCTGTGGAGGATCTGGAGGCTCTTGTTGTCGATGGTTTGCTCTGTCCCCTCTCCGGTGGGCCACAGCCGGAGTGGATGGCCCTCGCGAGCGAGACCGACCCGACTCCGCCGCCGGGGTATGTGGTTAGTTTCATCCCCTTCCACGAGCGGGGGTTTGGAGTGCCAGCGAGCCGTTTCATGCGGGCGCTCCTGAACTACTACGGGGTAGAGCTGCACAACTTCAACCCCAACTCCATTGCGCAAGCGGCCATCTTTGTGGCAGTTTGCGAGGGTTTTTTGGGGATTGACCCCCACTGGGATCTGTGGATCCATCTCTTCTCCACGGAGCTCTTTGCCTCGACGATGGAGGCAAAGAAGGTCCGTATGGCGGTGCGGGCCGGTGGCTGCACCCTCCAGCTGAGGCCGGGGCGCGCGCAGCAGTACATCCCTGCCATCCTTGTGTCTTCGAACAAGGGGTGGCAGCGTCGGTGGTTTTATCTCCGGAACGACGACGGGAGGCTTCCGTCGTTTTCTCAACGAGTGGTGACCGCCGCCGGCGTTAACTGGCGCTGGGGGGCCACGCGCGAGAAACAGGAGATGCTCCAGCCTCTTCTGCATGCCTTGCAGAAGTTAAGAGATGAGGGGCTCACCGCTGCGGGGGTTGTTGCCGCCATCCATCACCGGAGGGTGCTCCCTTTGGCAGAGCTGCGGTTGCAGCTCTCGGAGATGAAGCCGGGGGTTGATTTGGAGGGCTCGCAGATGTCCTCGGCTTCCCTCTCCGCCGACGACCTCCGCAGGCAGGTAGCGGGTACGGTAGGGAGGCTGGATGCCGGCGCCCTTACCCAGCCCGCAATGCGTCCCGACCGTGGGTACGTGTCCCTGGTGAGTGTCCGTTCCTTCTTCTATTTTGTGTCGAGCTTTTTCGCGCCTTTGATTCTTGTTGGGATTTTTGTTCACCCTAGGGGTTGAGGGGTTTTAAACTCTCCCTGCCACCGGTCCCGGAGGACGCAGTGGGCCGAGCCGCGCGGAGGATCGCCGCGGAGAAGAAAAAGGAGAAGAAGGACACGGAAAAGGCTCGGGCCCGCGAGCGGATGTGGGCTCAGGAAGCCTTGGAGAAGCGTCGTCGGAGGCAGGAGAGGGACGGGCTCCCGAGGGAGCCATCGCCGGAGACGCCTGACGACGACGATGATGATGATGACGACGAGGACGACGACATGGCGGCCCATCTTGGCCTCAGCCCGGATCTGAGGCTGGGCCAGGGGTCGCCGAGCCAGCATCCAAGTGGGCTGGCGCCATCAGTATCTGGGGCCGGGACATCAAGGTCCCGGTCCGAGGAGCGGAGGCAGGCCGAGGGGGTACTTGACCCCTTGGCCGAGGTAATTGAGGTGACTCCGGGGAGTCAGGCCGATCCGCCTGTTCCCCAAGAACAAGCGCCCGTGCCGGCTATACAGGAGGTTGATTCTCCGGTTGTTGTGACGACGCCTAGGCAGGCCACCCCTTCGACACCTCGGGCGCCCGAGGCGGAAGCGGCATCGGAGTCGGCAGCGGGACATCCCTCGGCAGCGCCTGCGGGGACCGAGGCCCGAGGGGCCTCCCCGCAGGCACGATTGGCCTTGGTTCGGAGCGGGTAAGTATCCGAGGATACCTCTGTTTTGGTTTTTTCTCTGTGTGTCTTGATCTCGCTCTTTCTCTTTCTTTCAGCAAGCGGAGGCAGGGCTTGGCCGGTCTGGCCCCCAGGAAGGCCCTTAAGACGGGACCGGCTTCTGCAGCCGGTGCCACGGCGCGCCATGCCGGTTGGCTGGCCTCCGCATAGGGCGCCCTCGAGCGGGGGGCCCAGGCGGCGCGACTTGCCATGGGGCAAGCCTCCCAGGCTGACCCCTCTGTCGGGGCGGCCATCATGCCATGGGAGGCCGCTGACGCGGCCGCGGCCTCGAGCCCGGCTGACTTGTTGTCGGTGTCGGCATCGACTCCTGCCGGGGCCGTTGCTGATTCATCCGCGGAGCCGCCCGTTGCCGCTGATGTTAGGATGGCCGAGGCGCCGCTGCCCGTGGTTCCTACCGACCTCCCCGTTCTTGGCCATGAGGAGTGGGCGGCCGTCGTTGCCGAGGTCGGCGATCGGAGGCCTGCTACCTTAGCCGAGGAGAGGCCCAGTACGTCGACGACGATGGTACCCGACACATCGACTGTAGGGGGACCCGACGCCTTGGTGGAGGGGTGCGCAGAACCGCGGCCTGTCCCGGGGGGCAGCGGCCTTATCCCCGCGCAGCTCAACCCCAATGAGTGGTGCAGGCAGCCGATCCGATTCTGGAGCCGCGGCGCCTCGGAGCTCCTCCTCTTCCTCAACGATGAGCAGGAGGAGCAGTCTCGGAATGAGTTCCATGAGTATACCGAGGCAGCGATGAGGTCGCTTCGGTCGACCATGGAGATCCTTTCCAGGGACGTTCCCAGGGTCTTCCAGGTAAGGATTTAGGCGTACACCTCGCGTGACCAGGGCATTCTTTGTAATATCCTGTCTTCCTTCCTCAGGAGCTTGCGGATGTGAGCACCGCCAAGTCGCTGTTCATCCGCCGTGAGAGTGACGTCTGGGCCTCGCTGCGGTCCGAGAAGGCCACGCTTGTCGACGCTAATGCACGCCTCGCCCAATGGAGCACCGAGGTGGCGGACCTTCGGCTGCTTTATGATGAGCTGAAGTCGGAGGCAGCGGCGGCGTGGACAGAGGCGGCGCTGGCACAGACGGAGATGCAGTAGCGGTAGCTAGAGCTTAACGAGGTGATCGGCGAGCGGGACCAATCTCGGAGCTAGGCTGCCGAGGCCGCGGGCCAGGCTGAGGCCCTTAGGGGTCAGCTGACTGAGGATACGGAGCGGCTAGCCGAGGCGTCCGCTCGGGCCGGGACCCTTGCTGAGGACCTGGCCGTGGCCGTCGGGTCTGCCCAGTCCGCCCAAGTCGTGGCCTCGCAGGAGCATGCCCAGGCCGAAGGTATGTTTCGACCGCTTTGTGACCTCGATTCAGCTTCATTCTTCAACTCGTGTCTGAAGAATTTTGTTCGGTTGTCTGCAGAGTTCGAGACGGCTCTTAACGAGTTCGTCAAGGCGCTTGCCCAGGCGGCTGAGCAGAAGGAGGTCGACCGCGTGGCTATGTTCGAGGCTATCTCGGCCTTTTGCCGGGCCTTTGACCTCGACGACGTCCCCTCGGGTAGCTCCCCCCTAGAGTAGCCTGCGGGCCTTGGGCAGCCATGTGCGCAGCAGAATCCGCGGGGCGCTGCACCACGACGTTAGGCGGGCCTTCGCCGTGCTCGCTTCCCACTATGACGTGGATCTGGAGCGGGTCAGCGAGGGGTACTGCCTACCCGACGAAGATGAGGCTGCCTTAGCCGAGATCCAGAGGCTTGACGCGGCCGTCGAGGGCCCAAGCGCGGTGTTAGCGTCCTCCTTCGAGGTGGAGATCCTTCCGCTCGCGTCGCCGTCAGGGGCCGGGCCAGATCTTGCTGAGGGTGGAGACAACGCCGAGGGTGTCGCTCCTCCCTCTGCCGATGTCTGATCCTGCCGGAACAGTTTGTCTAAAGCACGTGTATGTTTTTCACGGCCGCTGAGGCCTAAACATTTTTATCGTCGTATTATAAAGCTGCGTTTTCTTTCCTCTTGTTTCGAGCATTAGGACTTGTTCGTCGGTAACAAAATCGCTTATCCGAGCGAGAGTTACTTTTCGCGGAAGGTGATGAGTGAGGTATCCGTATCCCGGAGGCGTAGGAGTCCCTTGGCTCGGTCGGCTTACCGCTTATGTGTACTCTCGTCGTTTTTAGGGTTCCGTTATCGATATAGTCGAAAGTCGTTTTGGTAGAAAACTTTTCCGAGGAAAATTTTGACGCAGAGGGGGTTCCCCCCTTCTAGCCCCCGAGGGAGGGTCGGGCTTTGCCGAGGCAAGGCTGATCCTTCCTTGACGGTTAGACTCTATTTATGTATGTAAAGAAAACGAGGTATATGAACGACTTGAAACATCTTAAGGGTAGAAGCGACGTAGCTGTTGGATGTTCCAAGCGTTGCTATAGATCTCTCCTTGATCGTTGGCCAGCTTGTATGTTCCGGGCTTCAAAATCTTGGCGATGATGAACGGTCCTTCCCAGGGAGGAGTAAGCTTGTGGCGCCCTCGGGCGTCTTGTCACAGCCGAAGTACCAAGTCTCCCACCTGGAAGCCTCGGGGCCGAACCCTTCGGGCGTGGTAGCGTCACAGAGACTGCTGATACCGCGCCGAGTGTAATAAGGCCACGTCCCAAGCCTCTTCCAGCTGGTCCAATGAGTCTTCTCGGCTAGTCTAGTTGCTTTGGTCGACGTAAGCCTTTGTCCTCGGGGAACCGCATTCTAAGTCTGTGGGTAAGATAGCCTCGGCCCCATAGACTAGAAAGAACGGCGAGAAACCCGTGGACCGGCTCGGCGTCGTCCTCAGACTCCAGACCACCGAGGGTAGCTCTTTCATACACTGCTTGCCAAACTTGTTGAGGTCGTTGTAGATCCTTGGTTTTAGTCCCTGCAAAATCATATCGTTGGCACGCTCCACCTGTCCATTCGTCATGGGGTGAGCTATGGCGGCCTAGTCCACACGGATGTGGTGGTCCTCGCAGAAGTCCAGGAACTTCTTCCCAGTGAACTGCGTGCCATTGTCGGTGATGATGGAGTTCGGGACCCCAAAGCGATGGATGATGTTTGTGAAGAATGCCACCGTCTGCTCGGACCTGATGCTGGTTAAGGGTCGGACCTCGATCCACTTGGAGAATTTGTCGATGGTGACCAGCAGGTGCGAGAAGCCCCTGGGTGCCTTCTGCAAGGGACCGACGAGGTCCAGACCCCACACGGTAAACGACCAGGTGATGGGTATTGTCTGCAGGGCCTGAGCGGGCAGGTGCGTCTGTCTCGCGTAGAATTGACACCCTTGGCAGGAGCGTACAATCCTAGTGGCGTCGGCGACCGCGGTCGGCCAGTAGAAACCTTGTCGGAAGGCGTTCCCCATGAGGGCTCGAGGTGCTGCATGGTGACCGCAAGCCCCCGAGTGTATCTTTTGCAACAGCTCTTGTTCTTCGGCGACGGATATGCATCGTTGGAGAATGCCCGAGGGGCTGCGGTGGTAGAGCTCCTTTTCATCACCCAGTAAAACGAACGACTTGGCACGCCGAGCCAGTTGCCGAGCTTCGTCCTTGTCAAGGGGCAGCTCTCCTCGGAGGAGATATTGCAGGTACGGGGTCTGCCAGTCTAGGTCTGGCGCAACCCCATTCCGCTCACCCTCGACGCGCAAGACCTCACCCTCGGTGGCCGAGGGTACCTCGGGCTCGGCCAAGGTCTCGTCGGGCTCGGGCGCGCCATCGAGTTTGACAGATGGTTGATATATGTCTCTGGAGAAGACGTTCGGGGGAACCGTCGTCCGCCCCGAGGCTATTTTAGCCAGCTCATCCACAGTCTCGTTGTACCGTCGAGCAACATGGTTGAGTTCCAGTCCGTGGAACTTATCCTCCAAGCGCCGAACTTCGTCGCAATAGGCCTCCATTTTTTGATCACTGCAGTGGGAGCTCTTCATGACTTGGTCAATGATGAGCTGCGAGTCGCCCCGAGCATCGAGGCGCCAAACCCCTAGCTCGACGTCGATGCACAGCCCATTAACCAAGGCCTCGTACTCGGCCACGTTGTTTGATGTCGGAAAATGGAGGCGAATCAAGTAGCGCATATGTTTCCCGAGGGATGAGATGAAGAGCAAGCCAGCACCTGCTCCGGTTTTCATCAGCGACCCATCGAAGTACATGGTCCAAAGTTCGGCCTAGATTGGAGCTGTCGAAATTGGGTGTCGACCCATTCAGCCAGTAAGTCCGCCAAGGCTTGAGATTTTATGGCCTTCCGAGGAGCGAATGAAATTGTTTCGCCCATGAGTTTCACTACCCACTTTGCTATCCTACCCGAGGCCTCTCGGCACTGGATGATCTCTCCTAGGGGGAAGGATGACACCACAGTCACTGGATGAGACTCGAAGTAGTGTCACAATTTTCGCCGCGTCAGAATTACTGCGTACAGTAGCTTCTGGATTTGTGGGTAGCGGATCTTGGTCTCGGATAGCAACTCGCTGATGAAGTAGACTGGCCTCTGGACGAGCAGTGCATGCCCTTCTTATCATCTCTCGACTACGATCGCGACGCTGACCACCTTAGTGGTTGCGGCTACGTAGATCAAGAGGGCTTCTCCCGCAGCGGGGGGCACCAAGATGGGCGCATTAGTAAGGAGCGCCTTTATGTTTCCGAGGGCTTCCTCGGCCTCGGGGGTCCAAGTGAAGCGCTCGGCCTTCCTTAAGAGGTGGTACAAGGGTAATCCTTTCTCACCGAGGCGCGAGATGAAGCGGCTCAGAGCCGCAAGGCATCCCATGACCCTTTGTACTCCTTTCAAATCTTTGATAGGCCCCATGTTGGTGATGGCCGTGATTTTCTCTGGGTTGGCCTCTATGCCCCGCTCGGAGACGATGAACCCCAGGAGCATGCCTCGGGGGACTCCGAAGACACACTTCTCGGGATTGAGTTTCACACCTTTCGCTCTCAGACACTTGAATGTTGTCTCAAGGTCGGAGAGGAGGTCAGAGGCTTTCCTGGTCTTGACAACGATGTCATCGACGTAAGCCTCGACCGTTATGCCGATGTGCTCCCCGAACATGTGGTTCATGCACCTTTGGTATGTTGCACCTGCATTCTTCAAGCCAAATGGCATAGTAGTATAACAATACATGCCAAAAGATGTGATGAAACAAGTCGCGAGCTGGTCGGACTCTTTCATCTTGATTTGGTGATAACCTGAATAGGCGTCGAGGAATGACAGGGTTTCGCACCCAGCAGTGGAGTCCACAATTTGATTGATGCGAGGCAGAGGGTAGGGAACCTTCGGACATGCTTTGTTTAGACCAGTGTAGTCTACGCACATCCTCCATTTCCCACCTTTTTTCTTTACAAGCACAGGGTTAGCTAACCATTCGGGATGGAATACCTCTTTGATGAACCCTGCAGCCATCAGCTTGTGGACCTCCTTGCCTATGGCCCTGCGCTTTTCTTCGTCGAAACGGCGCATGTGCTGCTTCACGGGTCGGGCTCCAGCTCGGATATCCAGCGAGTGCTCGGTGACATCCCTCGGTATGCCGGGCATGTCCGAGGGACTCCACGCAAAATTTTGGCGTTTGCGCGGAGAAAGTCGACGAGCACTGCTTTCTATTTGGGGTGGAGCTCAGAGCCGATCCTGACTTGCTTGCAGGCGTCGTTGCTGGGGTCGAGGGCGACGGACTTAACCGCCTCAGCCGGTTCGAAGTTGCCGGCGTGGTGCTTCGCATCAGGCACCTCCTTGGAGAGGCACTCTAGGTCGGCGATGAGGGCCTCGGACTCGGCGAGGGCCTCAGCGTTGTGACACCCCAGTGTCACCTAGGGTTTTTCTCAAGTGCTAACTCAAGAACCATCATCTTATGTGAACCAAAATTAAGCATGAACATCAAGTTGATTTAAGGATAAAGAACCCACTAAGCTTATACTTAAAAGTATCATGATCAAAACAAATGGGTTTTTCAAAAAGGCAAAATGTGCAACCCCAACAAAAACCCTAATTGAGTCCTATAAACAAAATTCAAGAAAATAGGGAAAAGAGTATGAAAAATTTATAATCATGGCTTGGGTCAATTATAAACATTGAAGTATATTTAATAAGCAACAATAAAGATTGAGGAAGCTTGGCCAAAACAAATTAAATAAAACTCTAAACAAGCCTCTCAAATGGGATTTCATTAGGGAATTCTGAAATTCAGAATTCTGAATTTCAGACCTTGAGCCAAAGATCAAGCGTGTTCACCTTAATCCCTAACTCAAAACCTAATGGCCCCATTAACAAAAACGTGCAAAACTAACCTCTCTGTCTTGTGCCAGAAGATGGCATTGGGACGCGTGCCTTGGACACATCAAACCAGAGATCTTCTCCCTGTGTGCGGCAGTGAGACAAACAGGATTTCTCCCCTCTCTATCTCTTAATCCAGTCAGCAAAACCTGTTAGCCTCCACACACAAACGACAAAGGGACCTGAGAGGAAGAGATCTCTCAACGGGATCATGGCCATAATCTCAAAGATTTGGGGCCAATCCGCGCTTGAACTCGACCTCTCTCTGCGCTGCCTCGTGCTCGACGCTATGCCAGACGCCAGAGCGCGCACTGGCGTTCGCCGCGCACGCCCCGAGCGCTTGTTAGAGCCCCGCCCCCGGCCGTGCTCGCCCGCGCCTATAAAGCCTCCCCGGGCGCGCCTCACTTCACCCCGCGCTCACCACCGCTGGCCAGACACCCCTCCTTAGCTCCGGCGAGCTCTTTTCTGCCCGCCATTGTCGCCAGAGCTTCGGCCATCATGGCCAGCCCACTCTAGTCACCCCCAAGTCACGCTAGCGCTTCGGTTAGCTCTGCCATAGGCCTGTGAAGCTTTCCAAGCCCTCGGACCTAGTAGAACTTCACCGAAAGGCGAAGATCACCCTCGCCGGACTTCGGTCGCCCGCCCCCGCGCGTGGACCGAGCACTCCGGTGAGCCATTCTTCAATTCCTCGCGCACACCCCTTCCTTGATCCCTGGTGAAGCTCTCTGACCCGTTTGATTGGTCAATTTCCCCCTGGATAGGCCGGACTCCTCGCCGCCGACGAGCTCCCCCGCCTGCGCACGCGGACCGGCCGACTCCGACCATCCCCGACGGCGACCCGCACATCGTCGTGACCCTCAGGACCTCCCCTACACCCTCGGCCACCTCACCCGGAGCAATCTCGCCGCCGGTAAGCCCCTCCGCCCTTTCTTCTGCCGCGGGTACTGTTTAATTTGGGGAAAGGACCTCGGGTTAGGATTAGAAGAATCTAGGGGGTTTTCTGCGAAGTCAGCGACTCATTTGAATAGTAGCCCAGGGACTAGTCTATAAGGAAAACTTAAAACAACCGCCAGGGACCCCATTGCAAAGTAGTTTTCCATTTAATCAATTCTGTTTAATTTTTTAATAAACAGAGAACTTAGAAAATTCATAACTTGATGAATTCTTAACCAAAAGTTGTCAAATTAATTTTGCTAGATCCTGAATAATATGAACTACCAATTAAAAATACTGAACTCTATGCTTTCCGTTCTAATTTTTAGAGTTTAAAATTAAAAACGAAAACTGACCAAACCTTGTTTAATTAAGGAAAATTAGTTTTGCTTCTGTACTAAACCTAAGAAAATTTGTAGATGTTCAAACCCCATTTAAGCACTGTTTAAAAATAGTAAGAACCCCAGTATTGAAAAATTTAGTGTATATATCCATTAAAAGCCATTTCTGCCCAAAACTTAAGAAAATCAGAAAGGCATTAGAAATTAATGAACAGTGAGTGAAATTATTTTTCCTAGTTTGCTTAAGTGACAGAGAACCTAGGAAAAATAAAGGAACCTCTAGTCCAGATCAGTTTTAATGTGAAATGTTTTATTTAGCATTATTTCAACTAGAAATCAATTATTAGAATTTTAAAACCAGACCCAAAATTGATATTAAAAATCCAGTGAACTTGTAACCACTAGAACCCCACTACAAAAATAATGAACACCCCAGCCCATCATTTTAAGTAGGGTAAATAAATATAATATGATAATGAGTCATATTCCAAATAAATCATGAATAACCCATAATAATGCAATAATGGGCAAATAAAATTTTACTAGGTCAATGATGAGATAGGCCACCAGAGAAAAATGCAAACCCATTAGAAGGATGCAAAATAATACCTATTGTTAATATTTTATAAGAAAGGCCATTTAATCCAATTAATGCATACCACCCCTTCCCTTAAGCAAAAAGATGCCAAACTTCAGAATGATTGCTCTTGCGCAAAATAGAAGCTAGGAAAAAATCAGAAATCTGGTGTTTGATATTTTTCAAATATAGTGGTAGTAGAAAGCACCCCTTTGGCTAGAAACTTTAGAAAATCCTAGTAAAATAACTAATAAGTATTAAGGGCTAGAATTTTGTGCCAAGTCATGTTATAACACCTAAATGCCAGCAAAAATAAGTCTTAGAGACTTACCTACTATTATATGGTAGTTGTAGTTCAAATCACCTCCTCTGCCCTAAAATTTGGTAATTTTGTCCAGAGAAAGCTATTCACTTTCTGATCCCCAAATTTGGAGACAGAGAGCTATACACCAGTAATAAGCCACTGTAATGTTTACAGAATTTTCAGAAATTTATTAAGGCCACATGTAGTTCAAACCCACTCCAAACACTTAAGGGGAATAAAGAAAAAGAAAGAAGAAATAAACCTCACTCCAATAAGTCCAACTTGAATTCTTGTCAATTCTCACTAAGACTTTAAAAAGAATTCAGTGGAACCCCAAAGATAAACCCACCACTTACCTTAGCTAAAGTTTGATCCAATTTACCAAGTATACCACCCAAAAGTCTCCCATAAGTAGGGTTTAACTCTATCTAACTCAAGTGGATCATACACCATCAAAAGTTGAAATTACTAAAGCACATATCATATCATGCATATATCTTACGCATTGCATTCATTAGATTGTAATCTCGCCGACTGAGAGTACATGCTCATCCCCGAGCAAGGAGCTGTCCAAGAGGAGGACCAGGAGCAACCTTCCGAGGCTGCTATCGAGGATCTCCCCGCAGCCCCAGCTATTGAAGGCAAGCCCCGGTTTATATGCATAACCATATTATTATATGCTACTTTACTACACTTAATGCTTGTAGGATTGTAATGTGCACTTAAGTGTAGGAGTTGCTTGAAACCTCTAGTTGCATGAACTTAGGATTCCTTTTTGAGATGAATACTGGTATGCTAGGTCGAGTAGCTGCTTGCTAATCAGGATCTCGATAGAAGTCGAGTGATTTTTCTAGCACTCGCGCGAGGTCAGGAATTGATTGTATTCATCTTGATAACAGGATATATGTTTAGTCTATGGACTTGGATCCAGGGAGGATGCCTTGACCATGAGACGGGAAAAAGGAATTAAGGATTAATGTGTGGATACCTGAGTCAAGCATTTGAACGTACTAAGCACATGTCGGGAAAAATGGTAACCGATAAACCTAGTACCTAAGTGAAGCCGGGCGTGGACTTTATCCCTCATGCGACCTGAGACTGGGTCTCCCATGCTAGCTATGGTGGGTACAAGTGCGGTCACTGCACGGCGGCAGCCGGGGTCAGTGGAGCATTGTATGCCAAGGCGGTGAGGCCTGGACGCGAACGGGGAATCGATGGGGATGGTTGACATGTGTGGGGTCGGAGTACCCTGACATGTCATGTGTTTAGGTTTACCTTGCAAGGATAAAACTCGATTCGAATCGTCTGCTTCTCGCAGCTAATGAGACTGCTTGACCCCTTGTACTGCATCGAGTAAGAAGTGAAATGAGGTTACATGAGACAATTTGTTGATTGAACTAAATGCTTGTCACCATGTATGCTTAGAAGGAGAAAACCTAGCTGAGATAATGATGTTAGAATTTGAAAAGCTAAAAGTAAATTTTAGAAACAGCTAGTGCTTTTGGCAAACCCAACCCCTCAGCCAAACAGCTGCATAGTCTAGAGGTAGAGGAGTAGACTCCTCACACCGGGTAAGGCCTTGCCCATTTCCTCGATACCGACGACATCGATTATCCGCTGCATTTTATTTTGTGAACTCTTATTCGCTATTCAAACTCCGATTATGTAATAATTCAGCACTTAATTTGAGGTTTCCTGTTTTATTGTATTTCTCCTGTGACTCACCTTCGAGTGAGATTGTGGAATTTGATCCTGGTTAAGTGGCTCTATCAGACTAGATCTGAGGGACTGACGGGTTATTCCGATTTAAGTGTGTTACGGCCCCTGAGGCGTGACATAGGCACTTAAGCTAGAATAATTCGGGTGGTTCTGCCACAGCTGGTATCGGAGCAAATTCCACCACAGAGAAGGACAATAAATCATGGATACGATTTTCAAAATTAAAACTTGCCTAGAAACTGCTACGGATCGTCCGGACTAGACCGCTAGACCTAGGACGAAAGGCCTTAGGCATAGAGGGAGAAATAGGTGGCTAATTAAGTAGGCCCCGTGGGCCAATACTTAGACTTTTTAAGGATGCCCTAAGAGCACCCTATTGTTTGGAGAGGAGACGTTACTTTCAGCATGCATGCATTATAAACACAAAGAGGAATTAAAACTTGAGCTAACCCACTTCCTTTAAAAACCATCCGGGCTCTCTTTTTCTTTTTCCTTCCACCATAATCTTTACCTTTGGTTCCCTTCCGCAGATGAATTCACCCACCCCCGCCAGTGGAGGAGACACTCGTTTCAGTTCTGACTTCCTTTCTCGCGATGGCTTTCCTTCCATCATGTGGGAAGTGCTTAACTCCGCTGGTTACCCTACGCCCCCTTTGTACATGGTGCAGTTGTATGAGGAGCATCGGGTACCTCGTTGTCGGGTCTGGCTGACTTTGGAGGCTCATCCCCTTCAGCCGGGTTGGCGTTCTCTTGATTCCGAGACAATTGGACTCAGGACGGACGACACCATTGAAGTAGCAGCCATGAAGACTCTGACGACTTTCTGTGGCTACCATCCCCTGGAGATGGTGATGCACCCCTTGGGACTCTTCCCTGCTGAGAAGAAGGATGACCCCATGTGGTGTAACCGCGTGAGCCATGTGAAGGATGTGTGGGCAATGTATCCTGACTTGGTTGGGAGGGTCACCGTTCAGTGCATGAGTGCGCTATACCGCCTTCAGGCCCTTTAGAGCGACGCTATGGCACACCTTGCTAACATCGCTCAAACCGCCAAGCTCACTCTCGACAGTCGGGAAGATTTTGTGGTCGATTTATCCACCGAGTTGGTAGAGAAGGATCTGCAGGTGGAAAGGCTGAGCCAGTGCATTACCACCTTGGAGCAGCAGGTGGAGATCCGAGACAACACTATTGATGTCTTGGAGAACCAGCTCCACGATGTGCAGAGGGAACTCAAAGAAGCGAATGACCACCTGGACATGCACCACTTAGAGATGGAGGCCAATGAAGCCGAAAGCGAGGGAGAAGAGGCTCCCGAGGAGCTAGGACCAGCCCCTGGTGCCAATAGGACTACCTCCGCGATGCCTCCTTCACCCGTATCCAGTGTCGCTTCCACCGCTCAGGGTTATTCAGTCACTTTGACACTTTTAGGCGGATAGAAACCTATGCGAGCTTAGTTAATGTCAGATTTTGGACTAGGATTACGGGTACTTTCCCCTGATTGATGTAACCCTGTGAACTTTTGAAATTTGTGGGATGTTTGTCACCATGTTATCTTCATTTCGAACCTAATATTATGATTATGGCATTTTTCCTTCCATATGAGATAATATCTTGTCGTCCGGAATGGTGAATTGGGATAACAATGGCGCCAATCTCTGTTTTCAGATGGCAGCTAGGCAGCGTCGCGGGCATAACGAGTAGGTTCCCCCGCCACCTCCTCCACCTCCCATAGTGCAGGAGCTGATGGCCCAGCAGAACGAGATTCTGCGACAGCTCTTGCAGCGCCAGCTCACCCTCAGCAGCATGGTGGAGGCCAGCATCAGCGACCTCCGGCAGCGGCAACCTACCAGGAGTTCCTAAGTACGCAGCCACCATTGTTCACCAAGGCCGAGGATCCATTGGACGCCGACGTGTGGCTCCGCGTCGTTGAGTCCAAGTTTTCCCTCCTCACGGGAGACTGCCCTGATGAAGCCAAGGCTCGCTTCGCCGCGCAGCAGCTTCGCGGCCCTGCTCGGACTTGGTGGGACCACTTCCGTGCTATGCTCCCCGCTGATCGTGAAGTGTCTTGGGAGGAATTCAAGACTGCTTTCAGAGTACACCACATCCTAGCTGGCATCCTTGACCGCAAGCTAAATGAGTTTCTGGCGCTTAATCAAGGAACCCGCACGGTACTGCAGTATGCGCAAGCCTTCAACGACCTATGCCAGTATGCAAGGTACCATGCTGATTCTGATGAGAAGAAGAGAGACCGCTTTCGCAGGGGTCTTAACACCAAGCTGCAGGAACGACTCAACACTGTCCAGGATGATAGCTTCAATGAGTTGGTCAACCTGGCCATCTCCCAGGAGGATTGCATTGTAGCTCACCGGGCAGAGAAGAAGAGAAAGGCACCAATGGCAGCACCATCCGCTCAGGCCCAGAGGTTCCGGATTGTTTCTCACAATCAGAGCAGGGGTTTCCAGTAGCAGGCAGGCAGATGAGTGATCAGGCCACCTCAGCAGCAGCAGCCGGCACCCAACTGCTTTCCAGCTCCCGCTCCAAGGAACAATCAGCCTCCGCAGCAACAGCAGTTCCGCTAGGGCAATGGGAACAAGTGTTTCACTTGTGGCAATGTGGGCCACTATGCCAAGAATTGTCCCAGGAACCAGCAGAGGCAGATGCCAGCACCAAATCAAGACAAGGGAAGAAAGCAGAAGGTACAAGTCAGGCAAGGGAAGCTCAACTTCACTACTCTGGAGGAAGTACCTGAGGGAGCTCCCATCATGACTGGTATCTTTTCAGTTTATAATCAACCTGCTTTAACTCTGTTTGATTCTGGTGCATCTCATAGTTTCATTAGCCAAAAGTTCAGGGCTAAGTGTGAACTGCCATTCTCCCACTCAAAAGGGTCATTTATGATAGTCACACCCGGGGGTAAAATTTCAACTAATCAATTAAACCAAAGTGTGCCTATTCAACTGGGAAGCCACATTGTCAAAACCACCCTTCTTGTTTTGGGTTTGGAAAATATGGACATTATTCTGGGAGCTAATTGGATGACCTTGCACCAAGTTGCGCTTGATGTAGCCAGCCGTACCGTGGAAATTAATTCTCCGTTCTGCGGGAACTTCGCCTTAATTCTGCCCAGTCAAGGTTCTACTCAGTCATGTGCTTTCTCTATGACGGAGTTACCTCTGAAGAAGATCCCAGTGGTCTGCGAGTATGCAGATGTCTTTCCTGATGAATTGCCAGGAATGCCACCATACCGGGATATTGAATTTGCCATCGAGTTGCAACCGGGAACAACACCAATTTCCAAGAGGCCCTACCGAATGCCACCCGCTGAGTTGGCAGAATTAAAGAAGCAATTGCAGGAGTTGCTGGATAAGGGATTTATTCGCCCAAGTACTTCACCTTGGGGATGTCCAGCACTGTTTGTGAAGAAGAAGGATGAAAGCTTGAGGCTGTGTATAGATTATCGCCCTCTTAATGCGGTAACTATCAAGAACATGTATTCGTTGCCTCGTATTGATGTTCTTTTTGACCAGTTGGTCAGGGCCAAGGTGTTTTCCAAGATAGACCTTCGCTCCGGCTACCATCAGATCAAGATACGAGCAAGCGATATTCCGAAGACGGCATTCTCAACCAGATATGGGCTATATGAATTCTTGGTGATGTCATTCGGGCTGACAAATGCACCAGCATATTTCATGTATCTGATGAATTCTATTTTCATGCCTGAATTGGACAAATTCGTAGTGGTGTTCATCGATGATATCTTGGTGTACTCGAAAAACGAAGAAGAACATGTCGGGCATTTGCATGTAGTGCTTCAACGTCTGCGAGAGCACCACCTTTATGCCAAGTTGTCCAAGTGTGATTTTTGGCTAAAGGAAATCAAATTCTTGGGTCACACTATCTCTCAGGAAGGAATAGCTGTTGATCCTGATAAAGTGCAAGAGGTGATGAACTGGAAGCCACCAACGACTGTCCGTCAAATTCGAAGTTTTCTGGGATTAGCTGGTTATTACCGAAGATTTATTCCGGATTTCTCTCGAATTGCGAAGCCTATAATTGAGTTGCTGAAGAAAGAAGCCAAGTTTGTTTGGGGTCAGAAGTGCGAAGATGCCTTCCATGCATTAAGGCAGCATCTGACCACAGCACCAGTATTAGCGCAACCCGACAACAGCAAGCCTTTTGATGTATATTGTGATGCCTCTGGTACTGGACTAGGTTGTGTCTTGATGCAAGACAACCGAGTCATTGCTTATGCCTCAAGAGCACTCAGGACTCATGAGCAAAATTATCCCACTCATGACCTCGAGTTGGCAGCAGTGGTTCATGCATTAAAAATGTGGAGGCACTATTTAATGGGAACCCACTGCAACATCTTCACTGATCATAAGAGCCTTAAGTACATCTTTACTCAGGCTGATCTCAACATGAGGCAGAGAAGATGGCTAGAGCTGATCAAGGATTATGACCTGGAGGTACATTATCACCCAGGAAAAGCCAATGTGGTAGCAGATGCCTTGAGTCGGAAGTTGCAATGCAATTGTATTCTGATGGATTCTCGCATCAACACCTTGTGTGATGAGTTGAGCAAGATGCAAATAGAAGTGATTCCTTCTGGTGCTCTGTCTCACATTTCTGTCGAGCCGGCTTTGCAAGACCAGATCATCATGGCCCAGCTTAGTGATAAGGGAGTGCAGATTATCAAGAAGAATCTCCATCAGAAGGTTGAGAAGTATAAATGTTTCCGCCAAGATGAAAAGGGTGTATTATGGTTCAAAAGCAGATTGGTGATTCCTAAAAGCAAGGACCTTAAGAGGAAAATCTTGGATGAGGCTCATCTCTCCAAATTCTCTATGCATCCGGGAAGCACCAAAATGTACCATGATCAGAAGCCTTTGTATTGGTGGACCAGAATGAAGAGGGAGATAGCCCAGTATGTATCGGAATGTGACACCTGTCAGAGGATAAAGGCAAGCCACTTGAAATCAGCTGGAGCTTTGCAACCCCTATCTATACCTTCGTGGAAATGGGATGACATCAGCATGGATTTCATTGTGGGTCTGCCCAACACCTCTCGTCATCATGATTCGATTTGGGTTATTGTGGACCGACTGACAAAAGTGGCACATTTTCTCCCTGTGCACACCACTGATAAGGCTCAAAAGTATGCAGAATTGTACATTGACCGGATCCTGTGTTTGCACGGATTACCTCGGACCATTGTTTCTGACCGAGGAGCCCAATTTGTTGCCAGATTTTGGGAACAACTGCAGGAGTCTTTGGGAACCAAGCTAATCAGAAGTTCAGCTTACCACCCACAGACTGATGGTCAGACGGAAAGGGTAAACCAAATTCTGGAGGATATGCTGAGAGCTTGTGCAATCGATTGTGGCAAGAACTGGGATAAGCACCTCTCCTTGGCAGAGTTTGCTTATACAACAGTTATCAATCCAGCCTAAGGATGGCACCTTTCGAAGCTCTCTATGGAAGAAGGTGTAGGACACCACTCAATTGGTCTCAACCTGGAGAGAGAGGAGTTTTCGGACCTGACTTAGTGACTGAAGCCGAAAGGAAGGTCAAACTAATCAGGAAAAATCTAGAAGCTGCTCAGGCCAGGCAGAAGAGTTACCATGATAAAAGAAGGAAACCTCTCCAGTTCAAGGTGGGAGATTTCGTGTATCTCAAGGTATCACCCACCAAGGGAGTGCAGAGGTTTGGAATCAAAGGCAAGCTAGCCCCTCGTTACATTGGACCTTATGAGATCATAGAAACATGTGGACCCGTGGCATATAAGCTGAAGCTACCTTCAAAACTGTCTGCCATTCGCAGTGTGTTCCATGTATCTCAGCTGAAGAAGTGTGTTCGATTGCCGACTGTAACACCCTGAATTTGGGGTATAAAATTTCTTTTCTAATATCCACCAAATTCAGGTGTTACACTCTCATTTCTTTGTTTCCCTTCTCTTTTTCCTAAAAGTGGAGAATTATTTTATTTTATATCTAGGTCTAAGCTTAGTAAAATAAAACCCCAGAGGTGCTTGAGTGTTGCATTCATGCCGAAGCATATATTTTGTTTGAATTGATTTGAAAATCCAATTTATGAATTCGATCTTGTGAAGAAAATCTCATTTTACAAAAATAACTAATTGCTAAAATAAGGTTTTAATAATTCTAGTTTATAATGGTAATCATGGTAATAAACCTTTCATTGAAGTGTTTGTTCATTTGGAATGATTTTTGGAATGCTCATTTTGAATATTGAATATCATCTCTTCTTAAATGAAAATTCACATAAATAATATAATTAGTCCAAGATCTAATATGTTATTTATAAATAATTTTGGTTTGATTCTTAGGGATTTTATGATTATTTAAATATGTATTTCAAAATTTGAAAAAAAAGGAAATAGAAAAAAAGAAAAGAAAACACAAAACCCTAACTAAACTGGCCCATTAGGCCCAGCCGACCGCCCCCTCGCCTCCCACTCCTGCCGCCTCTCACTAGCAAGCAGGCCCCACCCGCGCCTCCTTCTCCCTTCTCCCCTTGTTCTTCCCAGCCGCCGCCACGCCTAGCTCGCACGCGCGCGCAGCCGCTCGTCCAGCCGTCGGCGCACTGCTCTCCCTCCGCGCACTCCTCGCCGCACCCTAGCGCGCGCAGTAGGAGCGCCGCCACCTCGCCCATGGGCACAGCCGCGTGCTCGCCCAGCCCCGGCGCGTGCGTGCCCTAGCTCCTCCGTTGGTGCTGCGCGCGCGCGCGACGGCAGGGATTGCGTCCCTTCCTCGCTGTCACCCCTTCTCCAACCCCGTCGTCCCGCGCGAGATCGAGGTCCCGTTCCCAGCCGCTGGTGCCATATGATGTCCAATCGTTCCTGCTGGCTAGCACCGCGTGACCGGCGGCCAGCTCTGGCACTCGTCTCCAAGTTTGTAGCAGTGCACAAGCTACTTTCGTAGTTTGTTGTTCTCCTACACGAAGGAGCAGGGACAAATCCTGGATCGACGCTGAGGCTATTAGGCATACCAAGGATTCATCGTCGACATTGGGTGTTCGATTCCAGTTTGGTTGCGTGGAGGCACGTTGTATGACTACCTCCAGATCTGTGTTGCCGATGTGTTGCTCCATCACAGCAATAGGAAGATCGCAATCTGTTTCCGAGCTTCGAGGGATCGAAGATCAAGTGTTGGTGACCAAGTGATCTGATTCTTCGAGTTCTGCAAAGTTGAAGACTCTGAGCATCTGGTTGGTGAAGGCAAGTGTCTTCTGACCCATTATGTCCCATTTACTTTATAATACACTGTCCCGCATACTATGAACAACCTAAGGATTTACTAGCTTTCTATTTACCTGGTCCTTGATTTACCTTTTGGGTTACTATGGTCAGCTACATGCTAGCGCTTTATTTTAATCAATGAACATGATGAGATACAATGATGATACTATGATTTTATTCTGGATATGATGATATACTTGTGGCATTTAAGGGGACTCGGGCTGTTTCCCGAGTACCTCTCCGTAAGGACCTGTTCGTTGAGAGACCACCCGGGATAACAGTGCAACCATGAGGGTGAAATGGGATGCCCTTAGCTAATTAATTAGAGGAACTAGAGGTGTAGTTGCTTCGCCGTCGTGCCGTCAATGGGGTCCAGGCACAGTGCTTGCTCTGCCGAGGCTGAGTGCCGAGGTTCTTTCGTTTTGCTTTTGTTAGTCACCCTCCTGCGGGGAGAGGTACTGTGTTTATCAAACTGGAGAAACCTAACGGGCGGCTATGACCTCTAGAGAATCTTTGTAAAGGCTACGTAGTGATACCTGGCCGGACCACCTAGGAAGTGATCAATGGGGAGTCATGATCCCCAGGCAAAACGGGAATCACGGCTCATGGGTAAAGTGTGCGACCTCTGCAGAGGGTAATGAAACTGATATATCAGCCGTGCTCACGGTTAAGAGCAACCTTGGGATCCTCTTTGATTAGAGATACATATGATCTGAGATACAATAATTATGTTTATGGTTTTGGTTCGACTATGATGATGATGTTCCTCGATGAGGAAATGGTTCATGGGTTGGTTATTGCTAAAACTTGGCTTCCACTAATAATAAATACTTGACCAACTAAAAGCAACTGCTTTGACCTTAACCCCACATAAAGCTAGTCCACTACAGCCAAACGGGACATTTGCTAAGTACGTTGGTGTGTACTCACCCTTGCTTTCACAAAACACCAGGTTGCCTTTGGTGCAATCTATGCTCAGGTAAAGAAGGTGTCGAGGCGGATCTCCAGGAGTTCCAGGACTTCGACGAGTCCGAGGATTAGGCTAGCGACCTCCCCCAGTCAGCTGCCTGTGGTGGGTTGTTTACGTTGGCTACGTTTCGATTCTGTGTACTTTGATTTATATTATGTAAATGGCTCTAGTCTGTAATATTATTACTTACTCTTTATTGTAATTCAAAGCATTGTGCTACGATGAGTCATTTATGTAATCGCTGTGTACGTGAATAACTGATCCTGGCACGTACATGGTTCGCATTCGGTTTACCTTCTAAAACCGGATGTGACATAAGTGGTGTCAAAGCCATGCTGACTGTAGGACCGCTATTCTAGAGTAGCATTGGCCGTTTTAAGGACTTATTGATTATTACTTCACCTCATCCTTGATTCTGCTTCAGAATATTAGTCACCTCGACTAATTCTATGTTGTGCTTCTATATGCCCCGTTGCCAAAAGTATTTTATTCTAATATGGTCTATACTTCTCTCAATCTATTAGATCTGATCTCACCTTTGTGCTTGCGACATCTTTGTAGATGCCCCCTGACCATAACCTTTTTGTCTGTTGGGGTTCTTCCCTCCTCCGTCATTAAATTGCTACCTTTTGACTATCTTTATTCCTTTAGTATTGACATGCTCATACCATTAGATTCGTCAATACTCTTGTTCAAATACTTACATCTGAATTTCTACTGCCCACTTAAACACTTCAGTTTATATGTCCATGAATTTCTTGTCTTCTGAAATCCCTTATTATTCCGTGGTTAAGTCGTTATCCTTTGGCTTTTCTATTCCCTTGTCTTGGTATGCCCGTATCCTTGGGATATTGCGTACTCTTATTTTTTTTATATTTTTGCTTATCTTTATGCCCTAATGTTTGTCTATAAACATTTTAGTTACATGCCCTTGACCACCCTTGTTTCTTGATGATCCATGAGCAATCATTTCATTTTGCACATCCTTGGTGATCTCGTTGTTTTCTTATAACTTCCCACGGTAATGATTTTTTTTACTTGAACGCTTCTGTTGGAACCCTACCTATCTTACCCTTGGTTGTTTTCTCCACTTCGCCACTTGCGAATCTGGCCTTAACTCTATCCTTGGTTATGCTTTTCACTATTTTCATCCTTACCCTTGTCACATCTATATCTTACCCTGAAGCTTATATTATACATGTCCTCTAAAACCTTCTCTCTTCCATCTCAATTGTTGAGTTGTATTTTACCTATTTTCTCTTGGTCATATCCTCTTCCTTGTCGCTTGCGGGTCTTCAACTCCATCCTTTGTTATACTTTTGTTTAGTGTTGCCTTTACCTTTCCCATCTCTCGACCATACCTTGGTGATTACGTGATGTCTGTTATCTAAAATCTCCAATCTCCTATCCCAATTTGAGAGTGGTGTTTTACTTACCTCACCCTTGGCTATATCCTCTTCTTTACCACGTGTAAGCTTGGGTGCAACTCCATTCTTTGTTGTACTCATGCCACTGGCTCTTCAGTTGCCCTCATCTTTTCTCTCATACCCTTGTCTGTCATCGCCTATGACCCTTGCGGCATCTATGACTTCTACCTAAATGCTTACCTCGAGCTTATCCTTTAAAAGCCTCCCCTTTTCTTCAACCCA
This sequence comes from Zea luxurians, assembly GCA_029449295.1. Classification (NCBI taxonomy): domain Eukaryota; kingdom Viridiplantae; phylum Streptophyta; class Magnoliopsida; order Poales; family Poaceae; genus Zea; species Zea luxurians. The sequence continues at coordinate 7,777,311 of JAOPSE010000048.1, read as the reverse complement.
GTTTGAGGCTGTGAGTTACCTATCTCTCCCTTAATTTCTTTTCACTTCTTGTCGCCTTAAAAGTTTTGTGTTAATTCCATCCCTTGTTGTATTTCTATTTGTTGTCACCCTCACCTTGTCGTCCTTCAATCTTGCCTCGATACTCATCCTTATTCGTATTCTTTAAAAATCCCCTCTTTTCCACCTCAATTTGAGAGTGACAGTTTACCTATCTCGCCCTTGGATGTACCCTCTCCTTTTCCATTTGCAAGTCCGGTCTTAACTCCATCCTTTATGGTACTCATATCTTTTGTTCTTATGCCCATTTACCTCCTTCCCTACATCCTTGCCTATTGTTACCTTAAAAACCCTCATGATATCTATGCCCTTGCGTTCCTGCTTACCTTGAACTTACCCTTTGAAGCCTCCTCTTTTCCATCCGTGTTCGGGGATAATGCCTCATCTATTTCATCATCAATTGCTCCCCCTTCTTCAATGCCTTGCAAGTTTTGTCTAAAATACATCCTTTATTGTGTGTTTGTTCGTTATCACCTTAATCCTTGTCATCCCTCGATCTTTACCTTGATGCTTACCTGCATTTTAAAGCCGCCTCTCCCATTTCATTCCAAGAGTGATGTCTTGCCCATCTCGCTCTTGTCCGTTCCCTTTTCCTCTGTCACGTTGCAAGTCTTAACTTTTGCTCGATATCACCCTTACCTTCCTAATATCTAGATCTTTCCATGATGCTTATCCTATGCCTACCTTTTGAAATATCATCTTTCCCATCTCGATTTGAGAATGGTGTTTTACCTATCCTGACCTTGGTTGCATTTTCTCCCTTGCCGGTTACAATTCTTGCCTTATCTTCATCCTTTATTATGCTCATGCCCCTATCCTACATTTCTTATTATTCCCCTTGCCTTTCGATGGCCTTAGAATAGTTTCCCCTTGGTAAGGAAAGACCACCATTTAATTAAAAGTTATGTATAGCAACGAGATGTTTGTTGTTGTATGCTTGTGTTGTTTGTCTTTGTGTTATGACTGATTTGCTTCTTCGTGATGAGTGTTGGTGTGTTGTGGCCCTTGGTCCACAATGGAATCTGTTTACTAGGTGAATGTCATAGAGTTAAGTATTTGGGTTCTCCCCCTGCTCTCTCTAACCCGTCTATACCTACCTTTTCTCGCTATTCTTTCCTCTTGCACCTGTCCATTTGGCAACCTCCAACTCCTCCAAATCAGTCAAGATCAGAGTCGGCAGCATCTTCACCAAGTGCATATCAACGCTCCTATTAAGGGGGTTAGCCGCTAACCCCAATGAAGACAATGCGATCAACATCAGCCAGCAAGATCAAAGTGGCGCAGCGGAAGCGTGTGTGTGGTCCTAATCCACAGGTCCAAGAGATCCTCAAGAATTGCATCGATCAGTCTCAAGCATCTGAAAGTCAAAGCAAACAAGTCCCCAAGTTAAGCTTGCAGAGTCAAAGTCAACTCAAGAAAGTCGTGGACAACCGATGAACCAGACTTGTTTTTCTTGCTAGCTTCTTCTTGAATCTCGGGGGCGAGATTCTGTTAAGGGGGTTAGATTTGTAACACCCTGAATTTGGGGTATAAAATTTCTTTTCTAATATCCACCAAATTCAGGTGTTACACTCTCATTTCTTTGTTTCCCTTCTCTTTTTCCTAAAAGTGGAGAATTATTTTATTTTATATCTAGGTGTAAGCTTAGTAAAATAAAACCCCAGAGGTGCTTGAGTGTTGCATTCATGCCGAAGCATATATTTTGTTTGAATTGATTTGAAAATCCAATTTATGAATTCGATCTCGTGAAGAAAATCTCATTTTACAAAAATAACTAATTGCTAAAATAAGGTTTTAATAATTCTAGTTTATAATGGTAATCATGGTAATAAACCTTTCATTGAAGTGTTTGTTCATTTGGAATGATTTTTGGAATGCTCATTTTGAATATTGAATATCATCTCTTCTTAAATGAAAATTGACATAAATAATATAATTAGTCCAAGATCTAATATGTTATTTATAAATAATTTTGGTTTGATTCTTAGGGATTTTATGATTATTTAAATATGTATTTCAAAATTTGAAAAAAAGGAAATAGAAAAAAAAGAAAAGAAAACACAAAACCCTAACTAAACTGGCCCATTAGGCCCAGCCGACCGCCCCCTCGCCTCCCACTCCTGCCGCCTCTCACTAGCAAGCGGGCCGCACCCGCGCCTCCTTCTCCCTTCTCCCCTTGTTCTTCCCAGCCGCTGCCACGCCCAGCTCGCACGCGCGCGCAGCCGCTCGTCCAGCCGCCGGCGCACTGCTCTCCCTCCGCGCACTCCTCGCCGCACCCTAGCGCGCGCAGTAGGAGCGCCGCCACCTCGCCCATGGGCGCAGCCGCGTGCTCGCCCAGCCCCGGCGCGTGCGTGCCCTAGCTCCTCCGTTGGTGCTGCGCGCGTGCGACGGCAGGGATTGCGTCCCTTCCTCGCTGTCACCCCTTCTCCAACCCCGTCGTCCCGCGCGAGATCGAGGTCTCGTTCCCGGCCGCTGGTGCCATATGACGTCCAATCGTTCCTGCTGGCTAGCACCGCGTGACCGGCGGCCGGCTCTGGCACTCGTCTCCAAGTTTGTAGCAGTGCACAAGCTACTTTCGTAGTTTGTTGTTCTCCTACACGAAGGAGCAGGGATAAATCCTGGATCGACGCTGAGGCTATTAGGCATACCAAGGATTCATCGTCGACATTGGGTGTTCGATTCCAGTTTGGTTGCGTGGAGGCACATTGTATGACTACCTCCAGATCTGTGTTGCCGATGTGTTGCTCCATCACAGCAATAGGAAGATCGCTATCTGTTTCCGAGCTTCGAGGGATCGAAGATCAAGTGTTGGTGACCAAGTGATCTGATTCTTCGAGTTCTGCAAAGTTGAAGACTCTGAGCATCTGGTTGGTGAAGGCAAGTGTCCTATGACCCATTATGTCCCATTTACTTTATAATACACTGTCCCGCATACTATGAACAACCTAAGGATTTACTAGCTTTCTATTTACCTGGTCCTTGATTTACCTTTTGGGTTACTATGGTCAGCTACATGCTAGCGCTTTATTTTAATCAATGAACATGATGAGATACAATGATGATACTATGATTTTATTCTGGATATGATGATATACTTGTGGCATTTAAGGGGACTCGGGCTGTTTCCCGAGTACCTCTCCGTAAGGACCTGTTCGTTGAGAGACCACCCGGGAAAACAGTGCAACCATGTGGGTGAAATGGGATGCCCTTAGCTAATTAATTAGAGGAACTAGAGGTGTAGTTGCTTCGCTGTCGTGCCGTCAATGGGGTCCAGGCACAGTGCTTGCTCTGCCGAGGCTGAGTGCCGAGGTTCTTTCGTTTTGCTTTTGTTAGTCACCCTCCTGCGGGGAGAGGTATTGTGTTTATCAAACTGGAGAAACCTAACGGGCGGCTATGACCTCTAGAGAATCTTTGTAAAGGCTACGTAATGATACCCGGCCGGACCACCTAGGAAGTGATCAATGGGGAGTCATGATCCCCGGGCAAAACGGGAATCATGGCTCATGGGTAAAGTGTGCGACCTCTGCAGAGGGTAATGAAACTGATATATCAGTCGTGCTCACGGTTAAGAGCAGCCTTGGGATCCTCTTTTATTAGAGATACATATGATCTGAGATACAATGATTATGTTTATGGTTTTGGTTCGACTATGATGATGATGTTCCTCGATGAGGAAATGGTTCACGGGTTGGTTATTGCTAAAACTTGGCTTCCACTAATAATAAATATTTGACCAACTAAAAGCAACTGCTTTGACCCAAACGGGACATTTGCTGAGTACGTTGATGTGTACTCACCCTTGCTTTCACAAAACACCAGGTTGCCTTTGGTGCAATCTATGCTCAGGTGAAGAAGGTGTCGAGGCGGATCTCCAGGAGTTCCAGGACTTCGACGAGTCCGAGGATTAGGCTAGCGACCTCCCCTAGTCAGCTGCCTGTGGTGGGTTGTTTACGTTGGCTACATTTCGATTCTATGTACTTTGATTTATATTATGTAAATGGCTCTAGTCTGTAATATTATTACTTACTCTTTATTGTAATTCGAAGCATTGTGCTATGATGAGTCATTTATGTAATCGCTGTGTACGTGAATAACTGATCCTGGCACGTACATGGTTCGCATTCGGTTTACCTTCTAAAACCGGGTGTGACACCGACCGAGATCATAGCAGAGCCAGAATTGGAGATAGAACCAGATCTATCATACCAAGAGTACCCTTCCAAGATTCTGGATTGCAAGGAAAGATCAACTCAGGCTAAATCGATCAAGATGTACAAGGTCCAGTGGAGTAATCACTCAGAGGAAGAAGCTACTTGGGAGACTGAGGAATTCTTGAGATCCAACTTCCCCGATTGCCTACCTAAGGAAGCTAGTACGTAATCACACCCATCCCCTCCTCTTGCCCTTCGAATCTAAATTTCAGAAATATAATCCTAAATCAGAATGAAGTAACTATGAAACAAAATTTAAAAAGGACTTCCTTCTGAAGTTGCAAAGAGAATGACATTCGAAGAGCAGTTTGCTCTAATAATAACAATAATCACCCATTTCCTATAAGTCTCACCCTTCGCTTCACCCCGGGAGGACTCTGGCCCGAATCTCGGGACAAGATTCCTTTAAGGGGGGAAGGCTGTGACACCCCAGTGTCACCTAGGGTTTTTCTCAAGTGCTAACCCAAGAACCATCATGTTATGTGAACCAAAATTAAGCATGAACATCAAGTTGATTTAAGGATAAAGAACCCACTAAGCTTATACTTAAAAGTATCATGATCAAAACAAATGGGTTTTTCAAAAAGGCAAAATGTGCAACCCCAACAAAAACCCTAATTGAGTCCTATAAACAAAATTCAAGAAAATAGGGAAAAGAGTATGAAAAATTTAGAATCATGGCTTGGGTCAATTATAAACATTGAAGTATATTTAATAAGCAACAATAAAGATTGAGGAAGCTTGGCCAAAACAAATTAAATAAAACTCTAAACAAGCCTCTCAAATGGGATTTCATTAGGGAATTCTGAAATTCAGAATTCTGAATTTCAGACCTTGAGCCAAAGATCAAGCGTGTTCACCTTGATCCCTAACTCAAAACCTAATGGCCCCATTAACAAAAACGTGCATAACTAACCTCTTTGTCTTGTGCCAGAAGATGGCATTGGGACGCGTGCCTTGGACACGTCAAACCAGAGATCTTCTCCCTGTGTGCGGCAGTGAGACAAACATGATTTCTCCCCTCTCTATCTCTTAATCCAGTCAGCAAAACCTGCTAGCCTCCACACACAAACGACAAAGGGACCTGAGAGGAAGAGATCTCTCAACGGGATCATGGCCATAATCTCAAAGATTTGGGGCCAATCCGCGCTTGAACTCGACCTCTCTCTGCGCTGCCTCGTGCTCGACGCTGTGCCAGACGCCAGAGCGCGCACTGGCGTTCGTCGCGCACGCCCCGAGCACTTGTCAGAGCCCCGCCCTCGGCCGTGCTCGCCCGCACCTATAAAGCCTCCCCAGGCGCGCCTCACTTCACCCCACGCTCACCACCGCCGGCCAGACACCCCTCCTTAGCTCCGGCGAGCTCTTTTCCGCCCGCCATTGCCGCCAGAGCTTCGGCCACCGTGGCCAGCCCACTCTAGTCACCCCCAAGTCGTGCCAGCGCTTCGGTTAGCTCCGCCATAGGCCCGTGAAGCTTTCCAAGCCCTCGGACCTGGCAGAACTTCACCGAAAGGTGAAGATCACCCTCGCCGGACTTTGGTCGCCCGCCCCCGCGCGTGGACCGAGCTCTCCGGTGAGCCATTCTTCAATTCCTTGCGCGCACCCCTTCCTTGATCCCTGGTGAAGCTCTCTGACCCGTTTGATTGGTCAATTTCGCCCTGGATAGGCCAGACTCCTCGCCGCCAACGAGCTCCCCCGCCTGCGCACGCGAACCGGCCGACTCCGACCATCCCCGACGGCGACCCGCACATCGTCGTGACCCTCAGGACCTCCCCTACACCCTCGGCCACCTCACCGGAGTAATCTCGCCGCCGGTAAGCCCTTCCGCACTTTCTTCCGCCGCGGGTACTGTTTAATTTGGGGAAAGGACCTCGGGTTAGGATTAGAGGAATCCAGGGGGTTTTCTGCGATGTCAGCGACTCATTTGAATAGTAGCCCAGGGACTAGTCTGTAAGGAAAACTTAAAACAACCGCCAGGGACCCCATTGCAAAGTAGTTTTCCATTTAATCAATTCTGTTTAATCTTTTTAATAAACAGAGAACTTAGAAAATTCATAACTTGATGAATTCTTAACCAAAAGTTGTCAAATTAATTTTGCTAGATCCTGAATAATATGAACTACCAATTAAAAATACTGAACCCTATGCTTTCCGTTCTAATTTTTAGAGTTTAAAATTAAAAACAGAAACTGACCAAACCTTGTTTAATTAAGGAAAATTAGTTTTGCTTCTGTACTAAACCTAAGAAAATTTGTAGATGTTCAAACCCCATTTAAGCACTGTTTAAAAATAGTAAGAACCCCAGTATTGAAAAATTTAGTGTAGATATCCATTAAAAGCCATTTCTGCCCAAAACTTAAGAAAATCAGAAAGGCATTAGAAATTAATGAACAGTGAGTAAAATTATTTTTCCTAGATTGCTTAAGTGACAGAGAACCTAGGAAAAATAAAGGAACTTCTAGTCCAGATCAGTTTTAAAGTGAAATGTTTTATTTAGCATTATTTCAACTAGAAATCAATTATTAGAATTTTAAAACCAGAACCAAAATTTATAATAAAAATCCAGTAAACTTGTAACCACCAGAACCTTACTGCAAAAATAATGGACACCCCAGTCCATCATTTTAAGTAGGGTAAATAAATATAATATGATAATGAGTCATATTCCAAATAAATCATGAATAACCCATAATAATGCAATAATGGGCAAATAAAATTTTGCTAGGTCAATGATGAGATAGGCCACCAGAGAAAAATGCAAACCCATTAGAAGGATGCAAAATAATACCTATTGCTAATATTTTATAAGAAAGGCCATTTAATCCAATTAATGCATACCACCCCTTCCCTTAAGCAAAAAGATGCCAAACTTCAGAATGATTGCTCTTGCGCAAAATAGAAGCTAGAAAAAATCAGAAATCTGTTGTTTGATATTTTTCAAATATAGTGGTAGTAGAAAGCACCCCTTTGGCTAGAACCTTTAGAAAATCCTAGTAAAATAACTAATAGGTATTAAGGGCTAGAATTTTGTGCCAAGTCATGTTATAACACCTAAATGCCAGCAAAAATAAGTCTTAGAGAATTACCTACTATTATATGGTAGTTGTAGTTCAAATCACCCCCTCTGCCCTAAAATTTGGTAATTTTGTCCATAGAAAGCTATTCACTTTCTGATCCCCAAATTTGGAGACAGAGAGCTATACACCAGTAATAAGCCACTGTAATTTTTACAGAATTTTTGGAAATTTATTAAGGCAACATGTAGTTCAAACCCACTCCAAAAACTTAAGGGGAATAAAGAAAAAGAAAGAAGAAATAAACCTCACTCCAATAAGTCCAACTTGAATTCTTGTCAATTCTCACTAAGACTTTAAAAAGAATTTAGTGGAACCCGAAAGATAAACCCACCACTTACCTTAGCTAAAGTTTGATCCAATTTACCAAGTATACCACCCAAAAGTCTCACATAAGTAAGGTTTAACTCTATCTAACTCAAGTGGATCATACACCATCAAAAGTTGAAATTACTAAAGCACATATCATATCATGCATATATCTTACGCATTGCATTCATTAGATTGTAATCTCGCCGACGGAGAGTACATGCTCATCCCCGAGCAAGGAGCTGTCCAAGAGGAGGACCAGGAGCAAGCTTCCGAGGCTGCTATCGAGGATCTCCCCGCAGCCCCAGCTATTGAAGGCAAGCCCCGATTTATATGCATAACCGTATTATTATATGCTACTTTACTACACTTAATGCTTGTAGGATTGTAATGTGCACTTAAGTGTAGGAGTTGCTTGAAACCTCTAGTTGCATGAACTTAGGATTCCCTTTTGAGATGAATACTAGTATGCTAGGTCGAGTAGCTGCTTGCTAATCAGGATCTCGGTAGAAGTCGAGTGATTTTTCTAGCACTCGCGCGAGGTCAGGAATTGATTGTATTCATCTTGATAACGGGATATATGTTTAGTCTATGGACTTGGATCCAGGGAGGATGCCTTGACCATGAGACGGGAAAATGGAATTAAGGATTAATGTGTGGATACCTAAGTCAAGCGTTTGAACGTACTAAGCACATGTCGGGAAAAATGGTAACAGATAAACCTAGTACCTGAGTGAAGCCGGGCATGGACTTTATCCCTCATGCGACCTGAGATTGGGTCTCCCATGCTAGCTATGGTGGGTACAAGTGCGGTCACTGCACAGCGGCAGCCGGGGTCAGTGGAGCATTGTATGCCAAGGCGGTGAGGCCTAGACACGAATGGGGAATCGATGGGGACGGTTGACATGTGTGGGGTCAGAGTACCCTGACATGTCGTGTGTTTAGGTTTACCTTGCAAGGATAAAACTCGATTCGAATCGTCTGCTTCTCGCAGCTAATGAAACTGCTTGACCCCTTGTACTGCATCGAGTAAGAAGTGAAATGAGGTTACATGAGACAATTTGTTGATTGAACTAAATGCTTGTCACCATGTATGCTTAGAAGGAGCAAACCTAGCTGAGATAATGATGTTAGAATTTGAAAAGCTAAAAGTAAATTTTAGAAACAGCTAGTGCTTTTGGCAAACCCAACCCCTCAGCCAAACAACTGCATAGTCTAGAGGTAGAGGAGTAGACTCCTCACACCGGGTAAGTCTAGCTGAGTATTAGTATACTCAGCCTTGCTTGTGGCATAATTTTTGCAGGTACGCTTCAGGATATGGTTGATGGTGTGACTTGGCCTACCACCCTGCCACCGGGTTGGACGGTCGAGTGGGATGCTGCTCCGGCAGGAGAGGAGCACGAGGAGTAGTGGGCTAGGCCTTGCCCATTTCCTCAATACCGACGACATCGATTATCCGCTGCATTTTATTTTGTGAACTCTTATTCGCTACTCAAAAACTCCGATTATGTAATAATTCAGCACTTAATTTAAGGTTTCCTGTTTTATTGTATTTCTCCTGTGACTCACCTTCGAGTGAGATTGTGGAATTTGATCCTGGTTAAGTGGCTCTATCAGACTAGATTTGAGGGACTGATGGGTTATTCCGATTTAAGTGTGTTACGGCCCTGAGGCGTGATTTAGGCACTTAAGCTAGAATAATTCGGGTGGTTCTGCCACAAGCGTACTCCACGCACTCCATGTCGCATTCGTACGCGTGTCGGTACGTGGATCCGATGGTGATGACCCCGTTGGGGCCTGGCATCTTGAGCTTGAGGTATGTGTAGTTGGGGATGGCCATGAACTTGGCGAAGCACGGTCTCCCGAGCACCGCGTGGTAGGTCCCTCGGAACCCGACCACCTCGAACCTGAGGGTTTCCCTGCGGAAGTTGGAGGGAGTTCCGAAGCAGACATGCAAATCAAGTTGCCCAAGGGGCAGGACGCGCTTACCGGGGACGATCCCGTGGAAGGGTGCTGCACCGGCCCGGATCATGGGCAGATCTATCCCCAAGAGCCCTAGGGTCTCAGTGTAGATGATGTTGAGGTTGCTGCCTCCGTCCATGAGGACCTTGGTGAGCCTAGCGTTGCCGATGACCTCAGTATGCAGTCGGGGTGGTCGCCTTGGTCGAAGGTGATGGGCTTGTCAGACCAGTTTAGGTAGACTGGCGACGCTACCTTCACCGAGAAGACTTCCCGGCGCTCCTGCTTGCGGTGCCGAGCTGAGGCGTTCGCCACTTGCCCACCGTAGATCATGAAGCAGTCGTGGACCTCCGGGAACTCCTCTTCCTTGTCGCCCTCCTTCTTGTTGTTGCCTTGGTCCTTGCCACCTTCCGCCGGGGGCCCGGCCCTATGGAAGTAGCACCGGAGCATGATGCATTCTTCGAGGGTGTGCTTGGCGGGACCCTGGCGGTAGGGGCACGACTCCCTGAGCATCTTGTCGAACAAGTTGGCCCCTCCGGGAGGCTTCCGTGGGTTCCTGTGCTCGACAGCAGCGACGAGATCCGCGTCAGCGGCGTCGCGCTTTGCTTGCGCCTTCTTCTTCGTGCCATGCTGGGCGGACGCCTCGAGGATGTCTTCCTTCTGCCTTCCCTGAGGCTGCTTGTCCTTCCGGAAGATGGCTTCGACCGCCTCCTGACCAGAGGCGAACTTGGTGGTTGTGTCCATCAATTCGCTCGCCTTGGTGGGAGTCTTGCGCCCCAGTTTGCTCACCAGGTCATGGCAAGTGGTGCCGGCGAGGAACGCCCCGATGACGTCCGAGTTGATGATGTTGGGCAGCTCGGTGCGCTGCTTCGAAAACCGCCGGATGTATTCTTGCAGGGATTCCCCTGGCTGCTGGCGGTAGCTTTGGAGATCCCAGGAGTTCCCAGGGCGTACGTACGTACCCTAGAAGTTTCCAGCGAAGGCCTTGACCAGGTCGTCCCAGTTGGAGATCTGTGCAGGAGGCAGATGCTCCAGCCAGGCCCGGGCAGCGTCGGAGAGGAACAGGGGGAGGTTGCGGATGATGAGGTTGTCGTCGTCCATTCCTCCCAGCTAGCATGCCAGCCGGTAGTCTGCAAGCCACAACTCCGGCCTTGTTTCCTCCGAGTACTTGGTGATGGTTGTCGGGGCCCGGAACCGGGCCAGGAACGGCGCCCGTCGTATGGCCCGGCTGAAGGCTCGTGGACCTGGTGGTTCGGGTGAGGGACTTCGATCCTCCTCACTGTCGTAGCATCCTCCACGCCTGGGGTGGTAGCCTCGGCGCACCTTCTCTTCGAGGCGGGCTCGACGGTCGCGATGGTGTTGCTCGTCGCCGAGGCGATCCGGGGCTGCAGGCGTCCCGTCCCACGTGCGCCCGGTGCGGACCGAGGCCTCCCGCATGAGTCGGGAAGTCGTCGCGCGATGCTCCGGGGGGCACCCTTGCCTTCAGAAGGCAGAGCTTTCATCCCGTCGGACCGCGGCATCCTCCAGGAGATTCTTGAGTTCTCCCTGGATACGCCGCCCCACAGTGGTGGATGGCTCCGACATTGCTCGGAGTAGCATTGCTGCTGCAGCTAGATTCTGGACGACCCCGCTGGAGGCCGGGGGCAGCCTTGCCCTGGCATCGTCAACGATACTGTGTTGGACGTCCCGGGCTCAATGACGCGCTTCTCCGGCGAGTGCTCGGCCTGCCCACTCCTGCTCGATGTTTTATCGGAGCTGCACAAGTTGCCCTACTTCCTCGTCGAGCTTGGCCTGCATCTCGCGGATTTGCTCGAGCTGTGTGTCCTGACCCCCCGGAGGGACTAGGACCACAGCTAGCTCCCGCGGGATGTCAATGCGAGGCGCAGGCCCAAGGGGATCGTCATCCTCCGGCATACCGAGGTGGTTGCCTTCGTCGCGATCCCCCAGATCGACGTGGAAAGATTCGCGACTTGGACCACAACCCTCGTCGTCAAGGCTGTGGCCATCGTCGGAGCAACCGGAGAGGCAGTAGTCACATGCGGTCATGAAGTCTCGCATGGCACTGGGATCATGGAGCCCGGAGAAATCCCAACCGAAGTCGGGGTCGTCTTCTTCCTTGGAACCCGGGGGCCCGTAGGTTGAGACGGCCGTCAGTCGGTCCCAGGATGACCACATATGGTACCCTGGAAGGTTAGGATATGCCTTTACAAAAGCGCTTACCGAAGCAGGGTCGCTTGGTGGATCGAAGCTGAATCTAAAAGGGACAGGGTGGAAAACGGACAGTACCTCTTGATCGATGGACGGTGGTGAAGTCGCGTCGGGGACGAAATGCACCGTCATCTCAGGTACGAGGCTAATGCCCAGCAAGTCCTTCGCGAGAGTGCTGGCGTCATCAGTCTACTTGGGGTTGGCACATTGCGGGGAAATGACATCCGTCGTTGTCTCAGGTGCGAGGACAACGCCCGACATGTCCCCCGCTGGGGTGCCGACGTCATCGACTCGCTCTAGACCGACAGCCGACGAGGTGCCGCCTCCTGCCTGGCCACGGTTGCCCCGTCTCCTCCTCCTGCGGCAAGGAGGGTGGCGGGGCAAACCCGGATGCTGCTCTTCCGCCATGGGGGGAAGATGTCGTCGAGTTTGCCGCCGCCGGGCAAGTTGACGACCATCGTTGTTGTCGTGCTGCAAGGGGAGGAGTACCATGTCATAGCTGCCATCACAGGACATGAACTCGAGACTCCCGAAGCGGAGCACCATCCCAGGCTGAAGAGGTCGCTGAGGACTACCCATCTGGAACTCAACGGAAGATGTTCGTTAACACGCAGCATGCCCCTACCTGGCGCGCCAACTGTCGGCGTTTCGGACACGAGGGACCCTCAATCGAGCCGACCAGTGAATTTATCGCTGCGTGCCCCTGCCCAGATGGGTTGCGCAAGATGGAACACAAGGGGGAGTGCGACTTGTATTATCTCGCACCAGGGGTGCTCGTAGTAGGGGTTACAAGCGTCACGCGCGAGAGAGAGAGAAACCCTGTTCGTTTGCTCGTCCCCGCGCGACCCCCCCCCCCCCCCCGTAGGAAGGCCCTGGACCTCCCTTTTATAGATGCAAGGAGAGGGTCCAGATGTACAATGGGGGGTGTAGCTATGTGCTAACGTGTCTGGCAGAGAAGTGCCTGAGCCCTGTGTACATGCCAACGTGGCTGTCGGAGAAGTGCTTGAGCCCTGTGTACGCGATAACGTGGCCATCGGAGAAGTGCCTGAGCCCTGTAGAGGCACAACTGGAGGTGCGGCTGGGATCCTGCTGACGTCTCCTTGCTTCCGTAGGGGGCTGAGAACCACCAACGTCATGGACGCACGCGAAGAACCATCATTACCTGTTACCGGGGTGAGCCAGATGGGACGCTGGTCTTGTTCCCTCGTAGCCTGAGCTAGCTAGGGGTAGGGTAATGATGTATCCCCTGTGGCACGGTCGGTCTGAGCCCAAGGTCGGGTGAGGCGAAGACTTCTCCTGAGGCCGAGGCCAGGGTCGGGCGAGGACGCGATTCCTCCCGAGGCCGAGGCTGAGGCCGAGTCCTGGGGTCGGGCGAGGCGGAGCTCCCTGTTGCGCCCGAGGCTGAACTCGGCTGTTGTTAGCCTTACCCGGGTGGTTGGCACAGTAGACGAAGCGAGGCGAGCGGTGCTGGTTTCCTGTCAGATCGGTCAGTGAAGGGGTGAAGTGAGTGCGGTCACTTCGACCTTGCCGACTGCGGCGCGCATGTCAAGATAAGGTGTCAGGCGATCTTTGCATTGAATGCGCCTGCGATACGGTCGGTTGGTGAGGTGATTTGGCCAAGGTTGCTTCATAACGAAGCCTGCCCGAGCTAGGCTTCGGGCGAGCCGAGGTTGCACCCACTGCCTGAGGAGGCCCTCGGGCGAGGCGTTAATTTGTCCGGGACTACGGTTCCTGCCCGAGGCTGGGCTCGGGCGAGATCGCGTCCCTTGGGTAGACGAAGCCTTGACTTAAACCGTGCCCATCAGTTTTTGTGGTTTTGTTCTGAGGGTGTTTACCAGCCGTCTTTAGGAGTGTTGGGGGTACCCCTAATTACGGTACCCGACACATATGGACTAACTAGTTTGGCTACATATGATTTATCTCAGGTGCATACGGTTCAACACAAACCAAGAAAAAGTTCAGTTAGGCGACACAATTTATTTGGAGCAAAAAGACTTGAGTGTGCTAAAATTTGGCGCACCAGACACTGTTCGGTGCACCAGGGCTGTACAACTCTGAACCAGCCACTCTGGCGAATTCTAGGGCAGCCTTCGCTATAATTCACCGGACTGTCCGGTGAGCCAGCGGAGTAACGACTCCCTGCACACCAACGGTCGACTGCAGAAGCTACAGTGCACTACAGTGCCACGACAGAAATCAGAGCGTAGAAATCAGAGGGCACGGACTGTGCAGTGCAGCAAGACGACAAGCGTCTCCAACGGTCAACTACTCCAAACTCTAACCATTACGCTGACGTGGCGCGCACCGGACAGTGCACAGTGACTGTCTGGTGATGCACCGAACTGTCTGGTGCGCCCATCGCCAGCAGCCTTTACCAATGGCTAGGAAGTGGTTGGGGGCTATAAACACCCCCAACCAGCTCATCCATTGGCATCCAAGTTTTCTGAAGATCACATTCAATACAAGAGCTATAGCATTCACTCCAAGACACAATCGCAAAGATCAAATCCTTTCCAAGTCCCAGATTCATCTCAACCACTTAGTGACTTGAGAGAGAGAGTTTTTGTGTTCATTTGCACTCTTGTTGCTTGGATTGACTATCTTCCTTCCTCACTCTTTTTCTAAGTGATTGTAAAGCAAAGCAAGAGACACCAAGTGTGTGGTGGTCCTTGCGGGGGTCTTAGTGACCCGTGTGATTAAGGAGAAGGCTCACTCGGTCTAAGTAACCATTTGAGAGAGAGGGAAAGGCTTGAAATAGACCCGGCCTTTGTGGCCTCCTCAACGGGGACTAGGTTCTTTGGAACCGAACCTCGGTAAAACAAATCACCGTGTCTACTCGCTTTTATTCTCGCTTGATTTGTTTGCCCTCTTTTCTCTCTCTAATGTTTCCTTGCTAGTATTGATTTGAGTTTGCTCCCATATGTCATCTGCATCCTTTGAGCAACTCTTAGCAAGAGAAACAATCTTTCGGACTTGGATTTAATTCTAACGCTAACACTAGCCTTTAGTGTGTGTTTAAGTTTATAAATTTCAGGTTTCGCCTATTCACCCCCCTCTAGGCGACTTTCAATTGGTATCAGAGCCAGTGCTTCATTAAGAGCCTAACCAACTCGAAGTGATGTCTGGAGATCACACCAAGAGGGAGATCATGACCGGCGAAAAGCCCATAGGCTTGGGGAGGACTCTCTCAAGGGAATATGGCAACAAGTACAAGGAGGAACCCTCTTCCTCCATCAAGTCACAACGAAGAGGTGACAAGAAGAAGATGAAGAAGGTGGTCTACTACGAGACCGACTCTTCGTCACCCTCCACCTCCGGCACCGAGTCATCCACCACTTCTAAGCGCCATGAGCGCAAGAAGTATAGTAAGATGCCCCTACGCTATCCCCGTATTTCAAAGCACGCTCCATTACTTTCCGTACCCATAGGCAAACCACCATATTTTGATGGCGAAGATTATTGCATGTGGAGTGATAAAATGAGGCATCATCTAACCTCACTCCACGAAAGTACTTGGGATATTGTTGAGTTTGGAGCGCAGGCACTAAAGGCGGGGGACGAGGACTACGACTCGGATGAGGCCGCCCAAATTAGGCACTTCAACTCCCAAGCAACTTCTATACTCCTCGCCTCCTTGTGTCGAGAGGAGTATAATAAGGTGCAAGGGTTGAAGAACGCCAAAGAAATTTGGGACGTCCTCAAAACCGCGCACGAAGGGGACGAGGTGACCAAGATCACCTAGCGCGAAACGATCGAGGGAGAGCTCGGTCGATTCATCCTCAACAAAAAGGAAGAGCCGCAAGCTATGTACAACCGGCTCAAGACGATGGTCAACCAAGTGCGCAACCTCGGGAGCACAAAATGGGATGACCATGAAATGGTCAAGGTTATTCTTAGATCCCTCGTATTTCGTAATCCTACTCAAGTTCAATTAATATGTGGGGATCCTAGATATAAACAGATGTCTCCCGAGAAGGTAATTGGCAAGTTTGTGAGCTTTGAACTTATGATCAAAGACTCCAAAACATATTGTCAACTTGGAGCAAGGTGCCACCTCTACACCCGAGATGCAACCTGTTGCATTCAAAGCAACGGAAGAAAAGAATGAGGAGTCTACACCAAGTAGGCTTCCAATCGATGCCTCCAAGCTCGACAACGAGGAGATGGCGCTCATCATCAAGAGCTTTCGCCAAATCCTCAAGCAAAGGAGGGGGAAGGACCACAAGCCCCACTCCAAAAGGGTGTGGTACCGGTGTGGTAAGTCCGGTCATTTCATTGCAAAATGTCCATATACAAGTGAAACTGATAGGGACGACGACAAGAAGGGGAAGAAGAAAATGGAAAAGAAGTACTACAAGAAGAAGGGCGGCGAGGCGCACATGGGGCGTGAATGGGACTTCGACGAGAGCTTCACTGATTCCTCCTCCGACGAGGACGCCGCCATCATCGCCGTCAACAAGGGCATCCTCTTCCCCAACGTCGGCCACAAGTGTCTCATGGCTATGGACGACAAAAAGAAGAAGGTACACTCTAGAGCCACACCAAAATATACTACATCTAGTGATGAGGGTAGCTCTAGTGATGATGAAGATGATTTAATTTCTCTCTTTGCCAACCTTAACATGGAACAAAAGAAATAAATTAAATGAATTGATTGAGACCATTAACGAGAAGGATGATCTCTTGGAATACCAAGAGGACTTGCTCATTAAGGAAAAATAAAAAGTTTGTTAAGTTGAAAAATGCTTATGCTTTAGAAGTAGAAAAATGTGAAAATCTGTCTAAGGAGCTTAGCATGTGCCATGATTCAATCTCAAGTCTTAGAACTGAAAATGATAATTTAGTTTCTAAGATTGAAAAATTGAATGCTTGCAGTGATTCAATTTCCTATCTTAGAGATGAGAATATTAGATTAAATGCTAAGATAGAAGAATTGAATGCCTGCAAACCATCTACATCTACTGTTCATCATGTTACTTTTTGTACTAGATGTAGAGATGTTACTATTGAAGCTATGGATGATCACCTTGCCATAATTAAACAACAAAATGATCACATAACTAAATTAACTGCTAAAATTGCTGAGCATGAACTTGAAAATGAAAAATTTAAATTTTCTAGAAGCATGCTCTATAATGGGAGATGCCCTGGCATTAAGGATGGCATTGTGTTCCAATAAGGGAGCCAAAGCAATGTCAAGCTTAATGCCCCCAAAAGATTGTCTAATTTTGTTAAGGGTAAGGCTACCATAGTTCAGGATAGTGAGGGCTGCATTTTATATCCTGCAAACTATCATGAGCACAAAATTAGGAAAATTCATGCTAGGAAACCTCATCCTATTTCTCATCATACATTTATGAATAAAAATGAGGCCTCTAGTTCTAGGCATACCGCTAATGTTAAAATGCCTAAGAAGAAAATTCCTAATGCATCAATGAGCATAATGTTTCATTTAAGACATTTGATGCTTCTTATGTGCTAACAAACAAATCAGGCAAAGTAGTTGCCAAATATGTTGGGGGCAAACACAAGAGTCCAAAGACTTGTGTTTGGGCACCCAAGGTGCTTGTTTCTAATGTGAAAGGACCCAAGACCATTTGGGTACCTAAGAACAAGGCCTAAACTTGTTTTGTAGGTTTATGCATGTGACAGAACCTCCCAAGTCATTAGGCCCACCTACAGTTATCCTTGTCCAACGGACCTCAGACAACCCTGTAGGTGCCACTGAATCACTTGACAAGTTCGGTATCTGCTTTTCTTACCTTTCCCAAGAGCGTTTCACCCGTCACGCAGACATTACAAATCATCGGAGATACGAAAATGCGGAAGCGATTACATGAACTTACCTTTATTTTAAAAGTAAGACAAAGTTATAAATTACAGACCAGAATATAACCTACGAGTGTATAGTATTATTATTACACACCAAGGGAGGCAAAAACTCCTCCCGATAAGTATCTGTTGGGGGCCTTCGTCCTCCGAAGGTCCTCAAAAACATGATTTGACAATGTTTTCCAAGTGGATTATGTGAACAGGTATTTTTGGACTCAGAACTATGAATATGAAGCACGGCCAGGACGAAGCCTGAACCAGACGAAGGACGAGCGCAGCCGAAGCTGTGCGCAGGGAAGCTTCGTCGCAACAGCAGAGGGGGGAACCGACTTAAAGATGAAAAGACTGCGTGGGCCTTGACAAATTTCCATAAGCCATTAACAAATGTAATGGACATGGATGTAATTTTACGTGGGCTGCGTCCCGCGCCTATAAATAGATGAACAGTACTCCTGTACTGTTCACGCTGACTTGGAATTGGCATTTGCGTCACGCTTGTACTTTTTACCTTCTCTCAGGACCGAAGGTACATTTGTAATTTGTAATCATTTCTATTTTTCTGTGTTAATAAAATAGAAATGATTCTATGATTTACATTTCATGCCTTATATGAATCCTTCGTTATTACTTGTTGAATTTACGAAGGTATGTCTCTTGTGACCTTCGTCCGGAGCTCATTATTCCCGAAGGGGAATAATGATTGGTAGGACGAAGGGCCTTAACATTTAACACTTTTTATGTTGCCTTGTTCTTAATCCGAAGCATTTGAGAACAAGTCCCCAACATTGGCGCCCACCTCCGGTGAACTCACTTCCACTTCGAGCTTTTTTGGACACCTTCGGAAGCTATAGACCTTCGCTATGGCGCCGAAGAAAGCTTCAGCGACTGGGGCTTCAGCACTGCAACCGCTGGACCACAACCAGGAGACCGTTTCTCTTCGGGAGGCCCGAAGCCAGAAGAGAAAGGCTGTCAGCCCGACGCTTCAGGAGGAAGAGCTAGACCAAGAAATCAGGGATATGGAGATCCTACATCAACAGGTGCAAAGGAAGAAGGAGAAGATGGCCCGGCTAGCTGAGTTGCAACGGCAGATAGACGAAGCCTCTGAGGAAGTCCGCCACCTCACCCATGATGAGCAAAACAGAAGGCCTCAGCAGAAAGACCTTCATCAGGAGGGCTTCGTCAACGAAGATGACTGGTATGACAATTTCCATCAGGGAAATTTTGTTTTCGATGATGCTTCTCCTTTGTCCGCTGAGCTGCAGGCTACACCTTGGCCTCCATCCTATAAGCCACCTCAGCTTCCTATGTTCGACGGCCACTCAGACCCGAAGCAGTTCCTGATGAGCTACGAAGCAACAGTGTCTTCGTATGGGGGCAATGCTGCAGTCATGGCGAAGTCTTTCGTCATGGCCGTCAGGAATGTTGCTCAGACCTGGTATTCCTCCCTTCGACCAGGGACAATCACCTCTTGGCAGAAGCTGAAGGATATGCTGTTAACCAGCTTTCAAGGATTTCAGACGAAGCCGGTCACTGCACAAGCTTTGTTTCAGTGCACTCAGGATCATGAAGAATACCTTCAGGCATATGTCAGAAGGTTCTTGCGTTTGAGGGCACAGGCACCAACGGTGCCCAATGAAATTGTTATCGAAGCCATGATCAAGGGGCTTCGTCCTGGGCCTGCAGCTCAATACTTTGCTAGAAAGCCTCCTCAGACTTTGGAGAAGCTGCTCCAAAAGATGGACGAGTACATTCGTGCTGATAATGACTTTCGCCAAAGAAGGGAGGAGGCCTTCAGATTTTCTGAGATGACCAGGGGCTTCGGGGGAAGATTTTATCCGAGGCATGTCAGGTCCATTCACAACTCCACTCAAAATGATGACAGGGGGAGTCAGCAGAACAGGCCGCAGTGCTCCTCACAGGCTTCGGGGCAGCAGCAAACTTTCTTTCGGCCACCAGCTCCAAGAGGCAGAGGCGCCAGGGGCTTCGGCGGGAGATTTGGGGACCAATCAAGGAGGACATTTTGCTTATTCTGCGGTGAGAACAAGGGCCATACCACCAGGATGTGCCATGTTACCATCCAGAAACAAAAGGAGCTAGCAGAAGCTGCAGCACAACAAGGACATCCGAAGCAGGTCATGCATACCGCTTCGTACCATCAGCCTTACATCCCGGAGTATGTGGGCAACCACCCTGCAGCCTCCGTAGCTTCGGCAAGTCAACCTCAAGCTTCGTGGCAACAGCCCCCGCCCCCACCTCCGCTGCAACAAGGCCAGCAGCCAGAAGGGAGCCAATATGTTCTGCACCAAAGGGATCGTAGAGAGCAATCCGAAGCTCGCACAGTCAACAGCACTGTGCCAGAGTCGAAGCACATTTATTGACACATATCCTACCTTTGATAGCAGTCTTTTCCATTCAGTTCTATTCTCTGTAGCAAAAAACATTGATAGTTTCTATGTAATAATTTCGCTGTTTCCCATGAGGAAATCTATTTTCTCCATAGGCTCAAGTTGATGAAGTTTTTGTGTTAACAAGGAGGACCTTCGAAGTATTAAAAATCCTTCGGAGTAACAGAAAGTCGTTCTAAGGAACGCAGAGTAAGTTCACGAAGTCACAAAAAGCCGTTCCAAAGGGAGCGCAGCGTAAGTTCTCTGCTCAAAAGTCGTTCCTAAAGGAATGCAGAGCATACAGCGAAAAGTCAACGCTGATACCGCCTAAGTGAAAGGCGAAGAAGCTCCAAAGACGTTCCTAAGGGAATGCAGAGCTTATACCGTCTAAGTAAAAGGCGAAGAAGCTCCAAAGACGTTCCTAAGGGAATGCAGAGCTTACGAATGTATTTTGTGTGTATCCTCGGAACAGACGTCATTTGCATAATATAACATCATCACATCATTTCGCATAGCATAAGCATCATACATCATGTTGCATACGGCAAAAGAAGGGCACACAGTATTAACCTTCGAAAGAATGATTTGAGAAAGTGCAAATTGTGCAAAGTCACGAGGGAATATAATGATAATCTTCGGAAAATAGCTTCGGAGGCTGTTTTTACGAAGCATGGATGAGCTTCATCAAAGAAATATCAAAATTGTTTAGCTTCGGAGAATGCTTTCACGAAGCATGGATGTGTCTTATCAGAACAGTTTTAACGGAGAATGTTTTCTTCACGAAGCATGAAAAGAAGGGAAGGTGTTTTTTCGCCGAAGGCTCAAAAATGGTATGTATGTAGAGTTTCATGCATCGTAAAGAATTGAATAATGAAAAGAAACTTGTATATTACATTCAAATGTACAAAATGTTACATAGATCACAATTTAAATGTTTTTTCTAAGTAGCATCTAGTCTTCTCTTAATACTGCTTCGGCGGCTTCATTTAGAAGCTGATCAACAACTTTGTCCATGATAGCTTCGGCCATTTGTTTAATTTCATCATCACCTTTTGTGTGCGGGTAGGCAATCGATTCAGCAGCTTCTAAGGCAAAAGAATATTTCTTCATTACTATTACAAACTGTGAGCAAAGTTTGAAATAAAAATTACAACACAATAAGAACGGCTAATTAATACCTAATTGCCTTTCGGGCTCTGTACTTCTTTCGGTAGCTTCTGCCACTTTCCTAGCATCATGGATGCCTTTTTCGCTCCTTTGGATGATTTCTTGTGCCATTACTCGGCCGCCGTCGTTCCAGATATCAGTAAAAAATTTGCCACCAACAACGCTTGCTTCGGCCGAGGGGTCCTTGATGTCTTCGGAAGATAAGGCAGCTTCGGACTGAGCTAAAAATTTTACATGCCCGCAACCTTTCTTCTCTAAGACAGAAGCAATTCCTCTGGCGCCCGAAAAAGCGCAGATGTCGCCACGACTGCTCAGGATCTCCTCGAAGGCCTCTGCTTCGTGACCAATCCATTCCAGTGGACCTTCGGGATTGCCTCGAGAGAAATTCTCTTCGCTGGAGAAGGCGCCCACGCTGGCGAAGCTGGCCTTAATTTTATTCACGCATTCTACAGATTTAACATAACAGTTCCTCTGAGAAGCACGAAGCTCTTTAACTCTTAACTCCAACTTGTTGACCATATGATCACTGAGTTCTCGTTTTGTTTCCTCAAGCACGCACTCCTCTCTAGCTCTAGCCAGCTGTTTCTGAAGATCTTTAATTTCACGCTTTTGGGCTTCGGCCTGGGTTTTTGAAGCAGCTTCGTCCTTCTTTACTTTGTCTACCAGCGTAAGCAGAATTTTATCTTTTTCTAGAGCTTCGTTTCTCAGTTTGATAACTTCGGAGCGCAAATTGTTGAACGCAATCTCATAGCTTTCATCTTCGGCGTTTTTTTGGGCTCTTAATGCGTTGCTTAGAATTAAGCCCTGTACGGAAAAGAATCCATATAAGAATATAGGAATGAATTACGAATTAAAAAAGTTTTTTCAAACGCTTAATTCCCAAACCTTTAGGCTATTGTATGCAAGACTATCTGCGAGATCCTCTTTCGTCATCGCGCTTAATCCAGCTTCGAGCTTCGGGAATCCCATGCTTCTAGCCATTTCCCGGCACACGGATAATTCTTTATTGTCTGGGAGGCAATACAGGAAATCATCTTCGTTTGTCCCATTAAATATCATTGCCCCCTTCGGATATTTTAACTCTTTCGCATAATGGTTGGCTTCATAAGTTTCTTCTGCAGATAGTTTTTTCCCCGAAGCGTGTCGTATAATGTAATCGTATATGCTGGCAGGAGCTTCGGGGATGGCAGTGTCAATTTCTTCAACCACAACTGGTTCTGATATTTTTATTGCTTCGGCTTCCAAAGGTTGCTCCTTGTAGGGCTCTGAAGGCCCAGCTTCGGCTTCGGCTTCAGCTTCAGCTTGTTGTTTCGAAGCTTCAGTAGATGCTTCGGCGAGTTCAACAGACTCCTTTGTGGTTGTGCTTGAAGACTTAATTGTCTCCAAGACATCCAGTACGTTAACCATTCTCTTTCTTCTTGGAGTCACCAATGGGCCCTTTTGATTTTTTGTTGATTCAACGTTTGCTGAAGGACTTAAGATTTCTGATGTTTTTGGCCCTTCAGTCTTCGGTCTTTCTAATGCTGAAGGCGCTTCGGTTTTTTCTTCTGTCTTCGGCACTGGAGCTGGTTCCGTAGCTTCAGAGGCCAAAGAAGTTTCACCAATAAATTCTGGCACTGTGGCCGGCTCAATAAAGCGCGTTCGATGGGTGAGCACCTTCATCTTTTTCCTTTGAGGCGCTGGCTCACTAGTGTTCTTTTCCCCAGGGCTTCGTCTCGTATAATAACTCATGAATGTTGCAGAAGCTTTTAGCGTTTGGTTCCAAGCCTTGGCTCCTCACAGCCCAGACAAATATCCCCATCCTTACGATAGCTTCGGGAGTAAGTTGATGAAGGTAGACTTGAAATGTTCTCAGTACCTCAACAACAAAGTTGCTCAGGGGGAATCGAAGCCCAGCCTTGAGAAAGCTTCGGAAAATCACAACTTCATCTTCTTCGGGGGTGGGAGAAGTCTTTTCTCCAGCGTCAGCCCTCACAATAGATATATCTCGAAAATACCGCCCCCTCATATTATCAATATGGCTCTGCTTGATAGTGGTTTTCCCAAAAACCGTGTGACTTGGCCGCCATGGACGATCTTCGGCCTCTTCCCCACCACTCTCTACATCATAGCTGTCGCTGTCACCAGTATCTTCAGACAGACCTTCGAGAATCTCCTTGGTGATTTTCTCTGTATTGGTCTCTGCCATCGCTATCAGGAACCCCAGATTCTTCTCCTCCTCGAGACTCAGCTTCGTCTCAGCAGGGATCTTCTTGCCTTCAGACATCTTCGGAAACGCTAAAAAATTGTTCCCGAGGCCGAAGCTCCAAAGTCAAAAAGACCAGCAAATCTTAGTGTGCAAGAGCTAAAAATTTTAGTGGGCCGAAGCAGAAGGCAAGTGTGCATACCAAATGAGTTTGCGGTGCGATCTTATTTATACGCCCAGGGCGTTAAAAATTTAAAGGCCCCGCTTGTCAGTGAATGTTGCTATTCTAGCAAAGGGAAGGTGTTTTTTCGGACCTTCGGCTCAAGGCCTTCGTCCATATCGCAATCTGAATTTATTTTTAACAAATTAATATTGCGAGGGGCTACTGTTGGGGGCCTTCGTCCTCCGAAGGTCCTCAAAAACATGATTTGACAATGTTTTCCAAGTGGATTATGTGAACAGGTATTTTTGGACTCAGAACTATGAATATGAAGCACGGCCAGGACGAAGCCTGAACCAGACGAAGGACGAGCGCAGCCGAAGCTGTGCGCAGGGAAGCTTCGTCGCAACAGCAGAGGGGGGAACCGACTTAAAGATGAAAAGACTGCGTGGGCCTTGACAAATTTCCATAAGCCATTAACAAATGTAATGGACATGGATGTAATTTTACGTGGGCTGCGTCCCGCGCCTATAAATAGATGAACAGTACTCCTGTACTGTTCACGCTGACTTGGAATTGGCATTTGCGTCACGCTTGTACTTTTTACCTTCTCTCAGGACCGAAGGTACATTTGTAATTTGTAATCATTTCTATTTTTCTGTGTTAATAAAATAGAAATGATTCTATGATTTACATTTCATGCCTTATATGAATCCTTCGTTATTACTTGTTGAATTTACGAAGGTATGTCTCTTGTGACCTTCGTCCGGAGCTCATTATTCCCGAAGGGGAATAATGATTGGTAGGACGAAGGGCCTTAACATTTAACACTTTTTATGTTGCCTTGTTCTTAATCCGAAGCATTTGAGAACAAGTCCCCAACAGTATCAAACAAAAAGTTCTTATGGAGGATCCTTTCCTCCCGCAGCTTTACTCCTGGGGTTCTTCCTTCGGTACCACCTTAGAACGGAAGCAACAAAAGTTGGTTGCTTCCTCACCTAAAAACAACAGGGAATAAAACCCTGAGTATGGAATTACTCAGCAAGTCTTACCCGACTAAAGAAAAGACTCTCAAGGGTATGCTGGTTATAAGGGAGTCAAGGTAAGGTTTCTCAATGATCAAAGACTCTATTTTGCAGAAATGCTTACTAAAAGTGGATCCTTAAAAATCCAGTTTTATTTGTCCAGTTAAGTAAAATTACCTATAACTAGAGTTCTTTCTACCCTAGTTCAATCACTTAACCTGCACTAGCCAATTTCTTAACAATCCCTTCATCTTTACTGGAGTTCTACGTATAGGTCAGTGACCAAGTCTTCATAACCGCGAAGGTACGGTGATCCGAATCGATTATACTCAGCTGAGGATCTCTAATCACACGACATATGTAGCACTTAACCCTTGCATATGTCAACCCGCCACCAGGGTTCTTAAGACCAGATCAGGTTCACGCCAACCGAGAGCACAGATACACCACCGTCCAGCCTCTTGCCACGGAGGGTACATGCTACTCTCGCCATCTCTCCACTCCCATTGTGTGGTATCTTATTTTGGCCTTAGTCTGCCTGAGGCAAAGCTTACCCATGACGAGGCATGTGACCAGTTAAAGGGTCCTCGGTCAGCAAACCTACATCGAGACGGTCCTTAATCGACTCAGACGGAGACACTACACCGAGACTCCTTTCTCGTGCAAGTCACCCGCCCGGTCTCAGCTTAATTATTTTAAACCCAAAGTTTGGTACCTGGCAGAGGTACATCTTTTCCGATGTTGAACCCATCACGGCCATGATGGATCCACCATCAAGTTTTATTTTCAAAAACATCCCACCCACCTTTGCCACATCATCTTTTGTAAAAACAAAACATTTTGTTTTTCTAAAGCAAGGCTAAGCATCAAAAATCTTTTGTAAAACGGGTGATCAAGGAAGGTAATCAAATTCAAGGAAGGTAATGCAGGAATTGTTTTAGCAATCAACTCCTATCACCTAATGCATCAAGCAAGCGAAAAAGATTTTTAAAACACAAGGAGGTGGCAAATGCACCGGGGCTTGCCTTCATTTATAGGTGAGTCAGGCTCGGATCCGCAGATGTCAAAATAAAAACAATTTCCTGCCTGATGTTCCGCAGGTGGTGGTGGTGAGGTCTTCTCTTCTTCTACTTCAACTTCTTTCTCGTTTTCTAAATATAACCATATATATACAAGAATGAATGCCATGTAATTCTCATGAAAGTGCAAGAATAGTAGAAGTTTATTTCTAAGGTCTTGAATACAACTTTCCTTCACGGTTTTCCGGAAACTAGGGTTTCCGGAGTTAGTAAAGGAATTCAAAGGGCAGGGGGTAGGGTTTTGGGCTCTAAGTATCAAACAAGGTCCAAATCATACCAAATTCTACCCAAGGCTTCTAAATAATGTTTTGAGCTCATATAAAAAGTTTGGGGATTTTTAAAATTATTATCTATTTTCTAAAAATCTAGAACCAATGTTTTAAGCTATTTTAAATGCTCCAAAATTCCCTATTTAACCTAAAAATCCTAAAACTATTTTTGTTAAATACTATGGAAAATTAGGAATCTAGGAAAATTGGTTTGACATTTTTAGGATTTTTCTACAATTTTCTACAGATTTCCAAAGTTTCACTAAAAAAGAAAAGGGAAAAGCTTAAACAGTGCTCGGCCGAATTCAATCCAGGCGGCCCAAGTCCAGGGAAAATTGCGCACGCCCGCGCCCACGCTGCGGTCTTTGCAGAAAGGCCCTCGACGTTCTGGATAACCCGAAGTGGGTGCTTTCACTGTTACTTTGAGTCACTGCCAGTTTGCAAAAAGAACCTCAACGTTCTATTCCTTTACACGTTGAGGTCCCCCGACGACGACGAGCGCGGCAGAGCTCCGACGAGCTCGTAGACTGGCCGAATGGGGCAAGGACTGGCGCTCCCGAGTGGCAGACACCAAATTGAACCTCGCTCGCACATTTTCCCCAACCTAATTTCAAGAATGGCGACCTAGTTTGCTCTGGCCGCAGTGACCGTGGACCATGCAGACAGATGCACACGTTCCTGGCGATTGGTGGCGGTCTAGTTCAATCAAAGGGGTCGAGGAGTTTGAGGAGGATCTAATAATGCTAGAACAAGCAATCAAGGCGCTGGAACTGACCTGGAATAGGCCGGCCGCGGTGAGGTGTTCTTGCTGCGTGTTCGAACCGATTTGGGGGAAGTTAGAAATTGGAGCTCACTGGTGATCAACCGAGGACAATACTTGGTGGCTAGGTGCATGATGATCCTACGGAGCTCTGGGAGGCTTCAATTTATAGAGCGCAATAGCGGTGGCGCTCAATTTGGCCGAGAAGTGCTGGCGGTCGGAGAGGGGGAGGATTACTAGCGCAGTGGATTCGTGGCAACAACTGTGGCAGTCATTTCGGCGATCAACGGAGAGTCACAATGGTTCATGGCGATGCGATGGAGGTACTCAGGCACGTGGCACAAGGCCGAAAGGCGGCGGTCACCGGCATGCTTATCGGGTTCCACCACGACGAGCTCTGTACGGTGGTCGGATTTGTTTACTGGCCGGACTTATCCACGGCGAGGACCCTTACTCAATCCCAAGCGCTATCCACATGTTCCGAGCACGAATCGCTGCGACGACGGCACGAATCGTGCGCTGCCCGTCGGCGGCGAGGGCTGAGCTGTTGATCTGATCTTATTCAGATCACTGTACCATGGGAACCTGGACAGAGCGCCAGATTTTCTCCTAATTCTTTGTGACAACATACCCAAGGCTCTGTATCAAAGTTGTATACCTATAAACCATCTTCATCTTTGTCATAGTGTTCCTAGTCAGATTCTCACTGGATTATGCTTAATTCCTAGCCCAAAGATGGCTCGGTTACACTGTTAGTCTGATTTTCAGACCCCAATGGCCTAACGCCTCGACTTTGAGTGTGTTTTTCTTCCATTTCTTCATAACAACTATGCTTACACTCTTAAGCAAAGTTATTCTCCTTTGATAGGTCTACAAAATTGATGAGGTGACTTAGGGCAAAATCCCTTTTGTTTGAAAGTTACAAGGTCACAAAGATGAGCACATTACACTGAAATTCAGACTTAGTCAAAAGAGTTCAAATGTGGCTCTTTTGCAATTAAGTCCAAAACTCAGGGTTCTAGTTGCAAATCTTCATAAATGTGAACCAAATGACTTTTATGCCTTAACATCATAGTTTTCACACTTCAGTCCAAAAGTGCACTAATTTTGCACTTAACCCCCTAGGGTTTAGGTTTAGGGTTTTCCAGGGTTCCAATTAGGGTTTCTGGTATCTCAGGGGTGTAAATGTAATGTAGGTCCATTCTTAGGAACATTTTATGACCATTTCACTTAAGCTTTAGGGTTTTCTGCATTTGGGTGTTGTTTTACCCCTCAGAACCATATTTAGGGTTAAGTACCCTACACCAGGGTTCTATTTGCAAAATGTCATAACAATACAACTTTTTTTTGAAATTTTTCCCTAGTGAATACATTCTAGGTGTATCAAACATATGAAATGCTAATGCTTATGATGTTATGCTCAAGTTTTAGTAACAGTAACACCAGGGGTGTTACATCCTTCCCCCATAAAAGAATCTCGTCCCGAGATTAAAAGTCCTAGGGTAAGTAATGGAAAAGGAAACACGACATGTCTTTATTTCCTTATTTTTGGTACAAGGCAGGGGTGGTTTGGGGCTCACTCCTTTATTACAATGATTATATACACTTTACAAATTACATGAGGCTAAAAAGCCTGGGAAATTCTTGTCTAAAAAGTCTTGAGTTTCCCATGTAGCCTCATCTTCCGAATGTTGGTTCCACTGTATCTTGTAAAATTTGAGAGATTTCCTGCGGGTAATTCTGTCCTTTTGATCCAAGACTCGAATAGGGTGCTCAGAATATGTCAAGTCCGGTTCTAGGGCAATATCTGTTACTTCAATGGTTCGATCGGGAACCCGAAGACACTTTTTCAACTTAGACACATGGAACACATTATGTACGGCAGACAAGGTTTCGGGTAGTTGAAGTCGGTATGCCACTGGTCCACATTGCTCAAGTATAGGGAAAGGACCAATGTACCGAGGTGCAAGCTTCCCTTTAACCCCGAAACGCGATACACCCTTCATTGGTGAAACTTTCAGGTAGACATAATCTCCTACTAGAAAGTACAAGGGTTGTCGTCGCTTGTTCGCATAACTCTTCTAACAAGCTTGAGCTTTCTTCAAATTATGAATTATTTTCTGAACCTTTTCTTCGGTCTCTTTCACCATATCAGGCCTGAAGAAGTACCTTTCACCAGGTTCAGACCAATTTAGCGGAGTACGACATCGTCGTCCATATAAAGCTTTGAAGGGTGCCATCTTGATACTTTCTTGATAGCTATTATTATATGAGAACTCTGCTAATGGTAAACAATCATCCCATTTCTAGGGAAACTCCAAAGCACAAGACTGTAACATATCTTCAAGTATCTGATTGACTCTCTCAGTCTGTCTACTGGTCTGAGGATGATAGGCCGAACTGTGGAGCAATTTGGTACCCAGGGATTTATGAAGTTATTCCCAGAATTTGGATATGAATTGAGGTCCACGATCCGACACTATAGTCTTCGGAATACCGTGCAAACTGAGAATACGAGTAATGTACAATTGGGCATAAACAGTAACAGGGTGAATTGTCTTGACTGGCAGAAAATGAGCAATTTTCGTAAGCCGATCAACAATAACACAGATAGAATCATACCCTTTGGCAGTTCTGGGCAATCCCACAATAAAGTCCATACTAATATCTTCCCATTTCCATGTTGGAATAGGTAACGATTGCAATGGCCCAGCAGCCTTCATGTGTATGGCCTTGACACATATACAAGTGTCACATATCGCCACATAGCGTGCGATTTCAATCTTCATCTTTGTCCACCAATAGAGACGATGTCTGCCAGAAGAACACATAAGGTTCCATTTGTGCAATTTGCATCTTCTGATGACACTGTACTATCTGAGTCTGTTGGGCGAGCGGCAATTATACAATTTTACCCAAACAGAATCAGATGCACCATCTTGGGTAAAACACATAGAAAGAGGTTTACCAACAAGTGGTTACAGTGAGTTCGTAGCACATGAGGTGGATGTGGATGTCGAATAACATCACGGTCAACTCGTGTTAGCCAGGGAATCCAAGTCCACGAAAGGTAATATAGATTCAAAAAAATTACCAGCGGAGGGATCTGTAGATGCGGACTTTGCAACCAGTCCATTTTATCCAGCACTAGTCATGGATCGGCATGATCACACACGCAGGAAAAGCACGTGTGAGGCGGTCGAGGCGCGACTAGAGCGATAGTTAGGTGGTTGCTGGTCGACTTAATTTGATTTTGGTAAGTACTTTCTTTAGGGTGGGTTGAACCAAAGTGAGTTTAGACAACTCGATAAAACGATCTCTAAACTCAGCCTTCGTTCATTGGGCAGTTACAAGTTAGTCAAAACCAACTTGTTGAACTACTTTTGACATTAAGCAAATCCTCTCAGTACCATTGGTAAGCCAAGGGTTGAGAGTTCACTCTTTGTTAATAAGAGAGTATGTATGTGGGTAAAAATCTATTTGGTCAAGTTGTTCATCCGTTTCCTCATGCGAGATGAATTATCCACTTGGTTAGGGAATACATGGGTTAAATAAGAGAGCGAATGTACAAACTCCTGCATTTCAGCAGCAGGGGAAGCAGATCTCTATTTTGAGAGCTAATCAGTTGTTTTCCAACACTAAAAAGCTCCAAGGCTTCACCTTTACACAGAGGATGTAAAGGGAACTTGTACGAGTAGTCACTACCAAGATCAAAAGAAATAAGACCACACATGAAAGTGGTATGCCCTTTTGATCCAACGGAAATGACAGATGTTGCTTGATCTCTTCACAAACAACATTGTTTCAAGGAAAGGTCAATGGAAGATAACACATCAGTGTAATTCCATAATGGATCATGACTAAAGACCTCGATACCAGCATGCGCCAAGCAGCAAAATCATGTGTGCACATTCACAGGAGGCTCTCAGTTTCGCCGCGGTACCATAAGTCCTTAACCATGACACCATTACAAAACTGACACCAATGAATCTCACGTGGTAAGAACAATTTGTGCAAGGATAACATATCGATATAGTCTAATAATGGATTATGACTATTAACGGTGATACCAGCGGGTGCCAAGTAGCGCAACTATGTGTGTGCATCCACAGGAGGCCCTCGGTTTCATCGTGGTGCCATCGGTTTTAGTCATAACACCATTGCCAGACGTAACCAATAAGAAATCTTGCGTGACACTAATGGATTGGGCAAGGGTGACAATATACAAAGAGATACTCCACCAGTAAAGATGGTTACAAGTAGAGAGCCAAATAGATCATGGCCCGATGAAATGAACAAGGCATGGCCATAACCTAAACTTGATGAAAGAAGTACGATGGGAGACTATTAATTCAGTTTCAAGCATATTTCTATGCCCATCATAGAGATCACAAGGTCAAGGATTAGTATCTGATTAGATACGTAGGGAAAACAATCACAAGGTTAAGTTGGTACGCCTTAGATAGGCATGGGGAATTCAAAGGCATCAAAAGAAGATGATCAGGCATAACTTTCTTAGGTTGGGTTGATAAAGCAACATGACGATCCGCAAGGAGAGGCCAAATACACTAGAGACCTCAACCTGCATCAACTGAACAAGAGAATGGTTCTAGAAGGAGACATGACTTGAGATCCTTGTTTTAAGTCCAGGCACACTTTAGGTTCAACAAAGAAATTATCTAGGCATTTATTTGTATGTGTTTGGTCATGGAGTGATAACGGAAAATTCAACTTTGGGTCAGGTCATGGTTCACTAAATACAAATATAGCCTAATTTTGGGTTTAGGCAATCAAGTCACCAACTCTCTATTGGCCATAACTCAACCTGATGGTCCTCAGATCAGGGTTGAGGATTGCTTTATGCTAGGCTAACCAATTCATGCCCAAAATTACATCTATGTCTTGGCCTTTTAGAACAATCATGTTTGTAAGAAAGTCCCGTTCAGCCAATGTTACGGGCACTTGGTAAGCCACTTCTTATCACTTTTGGCAGCCTCACTATCGGGCGTAGGAGACCATTCGTCAACCAACTTTATAGAGGGAGGGGCCTGAAAAGGTCTAGTTCACCACTAAGTGCTTCTCCCGCTACTCAAGAAGGTCTGGCTTCCATCCCGACAGGATCCGTAGGGACGTTCGGGTGCAATTGTGAATACAATACATGAACTTCTTCATGTAGTGTATTACAATAGACATGTAGGTTATCCACGGCTGAGCTAAGGTCTTCCACGCGGGCTCGAGCTTTGGCTTCCTTAGCCCAAGCGAGTGAACGAGAGTTAACCGCCCAGTCGAGCGCTAAATATCGATCCGCGAGCTGATCTTGCAGGCGGCGGATGTTGCTTCTCAATTCATTGATTCTGTCGCCATCCGCGACCCATATGACAGCCATGCGTCGGAGTTCTGTTTGAAGTTGATTAACTTGCACTTCAAGATCCCTGATCGGATCATTACTCCCACTACTGCTATCCTCGTGTCTTGGGGCGAGTTGATGGCGGGGTACGCCAATGGGTCCAGTAGATTGCACGCGGTCTTTCTAGTGCGCGACTGCATTTCTCTAAGGGGGAAATCTTATTAGTATAGTTTTTAGCATGATGCATGTGTAATTACAGAATCAACCTTAGTTGATTCACACCTTCTATACGTTGCACTCTTACTATCTGGTCTTTAAGATAAACTCTTCAGAAATACTTTAGGTAAGAAGGGAAGAGATTTTCTAGATAAGTCTTTAGAAAATTCTTTTGAAGATGCCTCATAATATCTGCAGAGAAGGGCTTCGCTCCGATACCAGCTGTGACGGAACCTCCCAAGTCATTAGGCCCACCTACAGTTGTCCTTGTCCATCGGACCTCAGACAACCCTGTAGGTGTCCCTGAATCACTTGACAAGTTCGGTATCTGCTTTTCTTACCTTTCCCAAGAGCGTTTCACCCGTCACGCAGACATTACAAGCATCAGAGATACGAGAATGCGGAAGCAATTACATGAACTTACCTTTATTTTAAAGTAAGATAGAGTTGAATATTTACATACCAGGATATAACCTACGAGTGCATAATATTATTATTACACACCAAGGGAGGCAAAAACTCCTCCCGATAAGTATGAGACAAAAAGTTCTTATGGAGGATCCTTTCCTCCCGCAGCTTTACTCCTGGTGTTCTTCCTTCGGTACCACTTTAGAACAGAAGCAACAAAAGTTTGTCGCTTCCTCACCTAAAAACAACAGGGAATAAAACCCTTAGTATGGAATTACTCAGCAAGTCTTACCCGACTCTCAAGGGTATGCTGGCTTAAAGGGAGTCAAGATAAGGATTATCAATAATCAATGACTCTGTTTGCAGAAATGCTTACTAAAGTGGATCCTTAAAAATCCAATTTTAATTTGTCAGGTTAAGTAAGATTACCTGCAACAAGAGTTCTTTCTACCCTAGTTCAAACACTTGACCTGCACTAGCCAATTTCTTAACAACCCTTAATCTTTACTAGAGTTCTACGTATAGGTCAGTGACCAAGTCTTCATAACCGCAAAGGTACGGCGATCCGAATCGATTATACTCAGCTGAGGATCTCCAATCACACGACATATGTAGCACTTAACCCTTGCATATGTCAACCCGCCACCGGGGTTCTTAAGACCATATCAGGTTCACACCAAATGAGGGCACAGATACACCACCGTCCAGCCTCTTGCCACGGAGGGTACACGCTACTCTCGCCATCTCTCCACTCCCATTGCGTGGTACCTTATTCTGGCCTTAGTCTGCTTGAGGCAAAGCTTACCCATGACGAGGCATGTGACCAGTTAAAGGGTCCTCGGTCAGCAAACCTACATCGAGACGGTCCTTAATCGACTCAGACGGAGACACTACACCGAGACTCCTTTCTCGTGCAAGTCACCTGCCCGGTCTCAACTTAATTAT
The DNA here is from genome assembly GCA_029449295.1 of Zea luxurians. Lineage (NCBI taxonomy): Eukaryota > Viridiplantae > Streptophyta > Magnoliopsida > Poales > Poaceae > Zea > Zea luxurians. The sequence continues at coordinate 7,743,719 of JAOPSE010000048.1, read as the reverse complement.
TTTAAACCCAAAGTTTGGTACCTGGCAGAGGTACATCTTTTTTGATGTTGAACCCATCACGGCCATGATGGATCCACCATCAAGTTTTATTTTCAAAAACATCCCACCCACCTTTGCCACATCATCTTTTGTAAAAACAAAACATTTTGTTTTTCTAAAGCAAGGCTAAGCATCAAAAATCTTTTGTAAAACAGGTGATCAAGGAAGGTAATCAAATTCAAGGAAGGTAATGCAGGAATTGTTTTAGCAATCAACTCCTATCACCTAATGCATCAAGCAAGTGAAAAAGATTTTTAAAACACAAGGAGGTGGCAAATGCACCGGGGCTTGCCTTCGTTTATAGGTGAGTCAGGCTCGGATCCGCAGATGTCAAAATAAAAACAATTTCCTGCTTGATGTTCCGCAGGTGGTGGTGGTGAGGTCTTCTCTTCTTCTACTTCAACTTCTTCCTCGTTTTCTAAATATAACCATATATATATATATAAGAATGAATGCCATGTAATGCTCATGAAAGTGCAAGAATAGTAGAATTTTATTTCTAAGGTCTTGAATACAACTTTCCTTCATGGTTTTCCGGAAACTAGGGTTTCCGGAGTTAGTAAAGGAATTCAAAGGGCAGGGGGTAGGGTTTTGAGCTCTAAGTATCAAACTAGGTCCAAATCATACCAAATTCTACCCAAGGCTTCTAAATAGTGTTTTGAGCTCATATAAAAAGTTTGGGGATTTTTGGAATTATTATCTATTTTCTAAAAATCCAGAACCAATGTTTTAAGCTATTTTAAATGCCCCAAAATTCCCTATTTGACCTAAAAATCCTAAAACTACTTTTATTAAATACTATGAAAAGTTAGGAATCTAGGAAAATTGGTTTGACATTTTTAGGTTTTTTGTACAATTTTCTACAGATTTCCAAAGTTTCACTAAAAAATTAAAGGGGAAAGCTTAAACAGTGCTGGGCCGAATTCAATCCAGGCGGCCCAAGTCCAGGGAAAATTGCGCACGCCCGCGCCCGCGCTGCGGTCTTTGCAGAAAGGCCCTCGGCGTTCTGGATAACCCGAAGTGGGTGCTTTCACTGTTACTTTGAGTCACTGCCAGTTTGCAAAAAGAACCTCCACGTTCTATTCCTTTACACGTTGAGGTCCCCGACGACGACGACGAGCGCGACAGAGCTCCGGCGAGCTCGTAGACCGACCGAATGGGGCAAGGACTGGCGCTCCCGAGTGGCAGACACCAAATTGAACCTCGCCCGAACATTTTCCCCAACCTAATTTCAAGAATGGCGACATAGTTTGCTCTGGCCGCAGTGACCGTGGACCATGCAGACAGATGCACAAGTTCCCGGCGATTGGTGGCGGTCTAGTTCAATCAAAGGGGTCGAGGAGTTTGAGGAGGATCTAAGAATGCTAGAACAAGCGATCAAGGCGCTGAAACTGACCTGGAATAGGCCGGACGCGGTGAGGTGTTCTTACGGCGTGTTCGAACCGATTTGGGGGAAGTTAGAAATTGGAGCTCACTGGTGATCAACCGAGGACAATACTTGGTGGCTGGGTGCGTGATGATCCTACGGAGCTCTGGGAGGCTTCAATTTATAGAGCGCAACAGCGGTGGCGCTCAATTTGGCCGAGAAGTGCTGGCGGCCGGTGAGGGGGAGGATTACTGGCGCAGTGGATTCGTGGCAACAACTGTGGCAGTCATTCCGGTGATCAATAGAGAGTCACAATGGTTCACGGCGATGCGGTGGAGGTACTCAGGCACGTGGCACAAGGCCGGAAGGCGGCGGTCATCGGCATGCTTATCGGGTTCCACCACGACGAGCTCTGTACGGTGGTCGGATTTGTTTACTGGCCAGACTTATCCATGGCGAGGACCCTTACTCAATCCCAAGCGCTATCCACATGTTCCGAGCACGAATCGCTGCGACGACGGCACGAATCGCGTGTAGCCCATCGACGGCGAGGGCTGAGCTGTTGATCTGATCTTATTCAGATCACTGTACCATGGGAACCCGGACAGAGCGCCTGAGAGACGAAGTTTAGAGCAGATTTTCTCCTAATTCTTTGTGACAACATACCCAAGGCTCTGTATCAAAGTTGTAGACCTATAAACCATCTTCATCTTTGTCATAGTGTTCCTAGTCAGATTCTCACTGGATTACGCTTAATTCCTAGCCCAAAGATGGCTCGGTTACACTGTTAGTCTGATTTTCAGACCCCAATGGCCTAACAGCTCGACTTTGAGTGTGTTTTTCTTCCATTTCTTCATAACAACTATGCTTACACTCTTAAGCAAAGTTATTCTCCTTTGATAGGTTTACAAAATTGATGTGGTGACTTAGGGAAAAATCCCTTTTGTTTGAAAGTTACAAGGTCACAAAGATGAGCACATTACATTGAAATTCAGACTTAGTCAAAAGAGTTGAAATGTGGCTCTTTTGCAATTAAGTCCAAAACTCACGGTTCAAGTTGCAAATCTTCATAAATGTAAACCAAATGACTTTATATGCCTTAACATCATAGTTTTCACACTTTAGTCCAAAAGTGCACTAATTTTGCACTTAACCCCCTAGGGTTTAGGTTTAAGGTTTTCCAGGGTTCCAATTAGGGTTTCTAGTATCTCAGGGGTGTAAATGTAATGTAGGTCCATTCTTAGGAACATTTTATGACCATTTCACTTAAGCTTTAGGGTTTTATCCATTTGGGTGTTGTTTTACCCCTCAGAACCATATTTAGGGTTAAGTACCCTACACCAGGGTTCTATTTGCAAAATGTCATAACAATACAACTTTTTTTTGAAATTTTTGCCTAGTGAATGCATTCTAGGTGTATTAAACATATGAAATGCTAATGATTATGATGTTATGCTCAAGTTTTAGTAACAGTAACACCAGGGGTGTTACAATGCATCCGGTGGATCAAGTTGGATAATCGATAGCGGGTGCACAAACCACATGACAGGGGAGAAAAGAATGTTCTCCTCCTATGAGAAAAACGAAGATCCCCAAAGAGCAATTACATTCGGGGATGGAAATCAAGGTTTGGTCAAAGGTTTGGGTAAAATAGCTATATCTCCTGACCATTCTATTTCAAATGTTTTTCTTGTAGATTCATTAGACTACAATTTGCTTTCTGTCTCTCAATTATGCAAAATGGGCTACAACGGTCTATTTACTGATATAGGTGTTACTGTCTTTAGAAGAAGTGATGATTCAATAGCATTTAAGGGAGTGCTAGATGGTCAGCTGTACTTAGTTGATTTTAATAATAACCAAGCTGAACTAGACACTTGTTTAATTGCTAAGACTAACATGGGTTGGCTGTGGCATCGCCGACTTGCCCATGTTGGGATGAAGAATCTTCACAAACTTCTAAAGGGAGAACACATTTTAGGACTAACCAATGTTCATTTTGAGAAAGACAGGATTTGTAGCGCATGTCAAGCAGGAAAGCAAGTTGGAGCTCATCATCCACATAAGAATATCATGACGACGGACAGGCCGCTTGAGCTACTCCACATGGACCTATTCGGCCCGATCGCTTATATAAGCAACGGCGGGAGTAAGTATTGTCTACTTATTATGGATGATTATTCTCGCTTCACTTGGGTGTTCTTTTTGCGGGAAAAATCTCAGACCCAAGAAACCTTAAAGAGATTGTTAAGACGGGCTCAAAATGATTTCGGATTAAGAATCAAAAAGATTAGAAGCGATAATGGGATGAAGTTCAAAAATTCATAAATCAAAGGATTTCTTGAGGAGGAGGGCATCAAGCATGAGTTCTCTTCTCCCTACACACCTCAACAAAATGGTGTAGTGGAGAGGAAGAATAGAACTCTATTGGACATGGCAAGAACCATGCTTGATGAGTACAAGACACCGGACCAGTTTTGGGCCGAGGCGATTAACACCGCCTGCTACTCCATCAATCGGTTATATCTTCACCGAATCCTCAAGAAGACATCATATGAACTCCTCACTGGTAAAAAGCCCAATGTTTCATACTTTAGAGTCTTTGGAAGCAAATGTTTCATTCTTATTAAAAGAGGTAGAAGTTCTAAATTTGCTCCTAAAGCAGTAGAAGGCTTTTTATTAGGTTATGACTCAAACACAAGGGCATATAGAGTCTTCAACAAATCCACTGGATTAGTTTCTTGTGACATTGTGTTTGATGAGACTAATGGCTCCCAAGTGGAGCAAGTTGATCTTGATGAATTAGATGATGAAGAGGCTCCATGCGTCGCACTAAGGATCATGTCCATTGGGGATGTGTGTCCTAAGGAATTCGAAGAGCCCACACAAGCACAAGATCAACCATCATCTTCCATGCAAGTATCTCTACCTACCCAAGATGAGGATCAGGCTTAAATTGACGAAGATGAAGACCATGAAGATGAGCCACCTCAAGAGGAGGACGTTGATCAAGGGGGAGATGAAGATAATGAAGACAAGGAAGATGATCAAGAAATTAGGGATCAAAGACCGCCACACCCAAGAGTCCACCAAGCAATTCAAAGGGATCACCCCGTCAACTCCATACTTGGTGACATTCATAAGGGGGTAACCACTAGATCTCGAGTTGCACATTTCTGTGAGCATTACTCTTTTGTGTCTTCTATTGAGCCATACAAGATAGAGGATGCATTAAGAGATCCGGATTGGGTGGTGGCAATGCAAGAGGAGATCAACAACTTCACAAGGAATGAGGTTTGACATTTAGTTCCACGTCCTAATCAAAATGTTGTAGGTACCAAATGGGTATTCCGCAATAAGCAAGATGAGCATGGTGTGGTGACAAGGAACAAAGCTTGACTTGTGGCAAAGAGATATTCACAAGTCGAAGGTTTGGATTTCGATGAAACCTATGCACCCGTAGCTAGGCTTGAGTCAATTCGTATATTACTTGCCTATGCTACTTACCATGGCTTTAAGCTTTACCAAATGGACGTGAAAAGTGCCTTCCTAAATGGCCCTATCAAGGAAGAGGTCTATGTTGAGCAACCTCTCGGCTTTGAAGACAGTGAGTACCCTAACCATGTGTATAAACTCTCAAAGGCATTTTATGGGCTCAAGCAAGCCCCAAGAACATGGTATGAATGCCTGCGAGATTTCCTTACCATGAATGACTTCAAAGTCGAAAAGGCATATTCTACTCTCTTCACTAAAACTGTTGCAAAAGACTTGTTTATATGCCAAATTTATGTTGATGATATTATATTTGGGTCTACTAACAAGTCAACTTGTGAAGAGTTTAGTAGGATCATGATACAAAATTCGAGATGTCTATGATGGGGGAGTTGAAGTATTTCCTTGGATTTCAAATCAAGCAACTTCAAGAGGGTACCTTCATTAGCCAAACTAAGTACATTCAAGATATACTTAAGAAGTTTGGAATGAAAAATGGCAAACCCATCAAGACACCCATGGGAACCAATGGGCATCTCGACCTCGACACAGGAGGTAAATTCGTAGATCAAAAGGTATACCGGTCGATGATAGGTTCCTTACGTTATATATGTTCATCTCGACCGGATATTATGCTTTTAGTATGCATGTGTGCAAGGTTCCAGGCAAATCCTAAGGAAGTTCACCTTAGGGACGTGAAAAGAATCATTAGATATTTAGTCTACACTCCTAAGTTTGGGCTTTGCTACCCCAAGGGATCTACCTTTGATCTAATTGGGTATTCCGATGCCGATTATGCCGGATGTAAGATTGATAGAAAGAGCACATCAGGGACTTGTCAGTTTTTGGGAAGATCCCTGGTGTCTTGGGCTACAAAGAAACAAAATTCCGTAGCTCTTTCCACCACCGAGGCCGAGTACATTGTTGCAGTCATTGTTGTGCGCAATTACTTTGGATGAGGCAAACTCTTAGGGACTATGGCTACAAATTGAGCAAAGTCCCGCTCCTATGTGATAATGAGAGTGCAATCCGCATGGCGGATAATCTCGTTGAACACAGCCGCACTAAACACATAGACATCCGGTATCACTTTCTGAAAGATCACCAACAAAAGGGGGATATCGAAATAGCTTATGTGAGCACACACAACCAATTAGTCGATATCTTTACCAAGCCACTAGATGAGAAAACCTTTAGCAAACTTAGGAATGAGCTAAATATACTTCATTCTCGAAACTTTGATTGAAACATTGCACACATAGCTCATATATATACCTTTGATCATGTATCTTTCATTTGGTACAAATGCATATTTCTTATTCTTATTGTGACAAGGCTAAGACTAATGTGCTTTCAAGTGTATTTCTATACTTAGTCTTAGATTGAAAGGGAAATGGAGTATTCGGCAAAGACAAGGCTTCCACTCCAACTCTGACGGTATTAGTTACCCTTTGTCGTTACTCAATTAACTCTCAATTGGTATACCCCTTCACTCATATTTCATTTACCAATGGGGAGAAAGTATTAGGAGAAAGTATAAAGGGCTCTCAAGTTCTCCGTTTTTGGCGATTAATGCCAAAGGGGGAGAAAGTATTAGCCCAAAGAAAAAGGACCGCACCACCACCATTTCAAATTTCAAATTTTCACAAATAAGTATTTCAATTGATATTTGATCAAAATGAAGTTTCAATTGGTATGTGAAGTGAATTTCTCAATTGGTCTCTCATTTGATATTTCAAAACTGTTTTTCAAATCTTCAAAACCCTCTTGAAAGCTAAGGGGATAATTTATTCAGGGGGAGCTTTTATTTAGTCAAAGGAAAAGCATTTGAAACAGGGGAGAAATTTCAAATCTTAAAAATGCTTCTTGCAATCTTATTCCTATAACTTTGACTATTTGCAAAAAGTTTTTTGAAAGGATTTCTCCAAAAGATTTGCAAAAATAAACAAGTGGTCCAAAATGTTAAATATGGAAAAAGCAATCCATTCACTCTTAGTCATATGATTAAAGTCTTTCATTGGTTTAATTCCAAGTAACCTATGCGCATCTATCTCAATTGCAAACTAGTTACATTTCTACACTTCATATTTGCTTTGGTTAGTGTTGGTGTTGGGGGCTTGTTCTTAAGTGCTAAGAGTTAAGAACAAGGCAACACAGAAAATGTTAAATATTAAGGTCCTTCGTCCTTCATCACATTATATCCTTTCGGAATATAAGGGACTTCGGACGAAGGTTACGAAGGACGTACCTTCGTAAACATAATAACGAAGAATGAAGTATTCATATAAATCATGATGTATAAAATAGACATTCAAATGTTAACATAGAATCATTTCCATTTTTACTAACATGAACAAATATAAATGATTTCAAATTACAAATGTACCTTCGGTCCTGAGGAAGGCGAGAGCACAAGTGTGATGCGAAGGCGAATAACAGGTTCGCGTGAACAGTACAGAGGTACTGTTCATCTATTTATAGGCACAGGTCGCAGCCTGTGACAAATTACAATTATGCCCCTTACAAAAGTTTACAACATTGACTTAGACCTATATGTATAAAAAGGTCATTCTATCTCTATGTCGGTTTGAAACGCCGAAGCTTCATGAAAAGGAACCTTCGGCCATCTCTTGGAGACGACTTCAGCCGAAGCTGCTTCTTCGTGTGAGACCTTCGGCGCACCGAAGCACGACCCCAACAGTAGCCCCTTTCGCGGTGCTAGATCGTTTTTCGTAACGAGCTTGACCCGTGAAAAAAGCCTCTTCAGCTTCGGGAAGCCGAAGGTCCAAAAAACACCTTCCCTGAGCTCGTTGCGGAGAAACGATCCAGCTTCCGAGCGCGTGCCAGGCCCACCTTGCAGGGTTACTGTTTGACCTTTGCGGTCCACTGCACAGCGAGTACAAGTGACTGCCCGCGTGGTGCAAAAATCCTGCCGCTTCGCCTTCTTACCTGCAGCACTATATAAACAAACGGGTAGGTGTGAAGTTACCACAGCATTCATTGCTATTTGCACTGTTTTGCTGCCAAAATTTTCCACCATAGCCGAAGCTTGAGTCTCAGAATCGAACGAAGGTCCATCTCGACGTCTGCTTCGTCAGAAAGAAGAGCTTCGGAGAAAAGAAAAAGGAAAAATGTTTCTGACTTCCCCAAACTCAGAATCAAATGGCGAGAGTGCGATCTACTGCCAAAGTTGTACGTGAGGGAGACGAAGCCGAAGGTTCGGACACTGTGCCCATCTCCGAAGCGATGCAGCGTTCCGGTCTAGTGACTGCGGAAGAAATGCCTGCTGCTGAAGCAAACCCGACAACTGCCGAAGGAGAAGAAGAAAACATTGAAGGGACTGACCCCGAAGATGACTACCACATTGCTATGCCCAGCAAGCCCAGTCACCTGGATTTTGGGAAATCAACTGTTTCAAAAGCTGATCTTTCGAAGATGGTGAAAGCAGGTTATTTCAATGAAGATCAGAAGAAGCTACTCCGCTTCGGGGGAGAAGAAACCACCCCGAAGCCAGGGAAGGATGAGATTGTTATCTTCAAGAGCTTTTTAAAGGCTGGGCTTAGATTCCCTCTTCACAATATTATTGCGGAGATACTGAAGAGGTTTGGTATCTACTTTCATCAATTGACTCCTAACGCCATCGTTAGGCTCAATGTTTATATCTGGGCCCTCCGAAGCCAAGCTGTGGAACCGTTTGCCGACAGCTTCTGCCGAGTTCACGAATTACATTACCAAACAAAGGCCAGAAAAGATGGGCTACATGATAATTTCGGTTGCTATAATTTTGCCTACCGGAAGACAACAAAGTGTCCTGTCATCAGCTATCGAAGCAAATGGCCAGCAGGCTGGAAATCTGAGTGGTTTTATGTAAAAGTTGACGAAGACAAAGAAAAATTGGTGCAAAGCCCTCTGGATTTAATCTTCGGAGAGACAAGGCCACGATGCCGCATCGGCGATCTAGAAGGTCCCACCTGGGCTGCTCTGGGTGAATTTGAAATTATTTCAGAACATATTGGCACCAGGGATCTAGTTCAGGAATTTTTGGCATTCAGAGTTTTCCCTACCCTAAAAGAGTGGGAAATGCCGAAGCTGAAGGGAGAGAAGAAGAAGGGGGAGCTTGTCCGGCTTCCCTATCACTTCAAGTTTAAGAAGTTCTTCAAAAAACCCTGCAAAGAGTGGTTAGACACAGTTGAGGTGATGTGCAATGAAATCCTGGGGAACTACTCCAAAAAAGAGGATCAACTAATGACAGCGGCCTTCGGTGCCCGACCGAAGCGAAGGCTGAACCGAGTGCTTGATGCCCTGGGCTTCGAGTACCCAGACTATGAGCAGTTGAACAAGGGTGCCGAGGGCCATAAAAGAAAAAGAGTAGCCGAAACTCTGATCAGGGATGAAGAAAGACCAGCAAAGGAGAAGAAAATTCCCAAGAAAAGAAAAATATCCACTCCGAAGCGCAAATCACCCGAAGAAGAGGGGTCCCCCACACCGCCTTCTACCAGCGACGTGGAGGAAATTTTAAAGGTAATGGCTGAACCCATGCCCACGAAGCTAAGTCCATTAGGGCTCCAACTGACGAAGCTTTTTCAAAAGGTGGACGAGCCGGATCAAACGAAGATAAACAAACCCAAGCGGCAAAGAATTATTGCGGTAACTGAAGTTATCGACAAGACGCCGCCTAGGGCGTCAATTCAGAAAACGGCAGCTGCTGAATGTACAGCAATCGCCGAAGGCGCACCTTCGGAGGTCGCGGCTACCGAAGCCGCTACAGCCGAAGATGCAAACTTAGAAACTACCATTGAGGACATTAACAAGATTTTGGAAGACATAGCTGCAGAAGAAGCTGGTGCTACTACTGAAAAAAACATAGCCACAGTGCCTGAGAAAGGAAAAGAAATAGCCGAAGACACTTCGGACGACGAAGCCTACTCTTTCCAGAATTTAGTTGGGCAGAAACTGACGAAGGACGAAATAGAAGAACTCAAGGACTATGCCAAATCTTGCGGCTACAAGCCAGGAGCCCTTCTATTTGGAGGCATTGATGACGAAAAATTGGGCTGCATTCGAGACCAAACTGGAGCTAAGGTAATCGGTACTCTATCAAAGAGTATCGGTTTTCCGAAGCTAGAGACAGACATCAGCCGCTACCGACGACAACATATCGTCGGCAGCTTATTTTACTCCAACTTCAAGGTAAACAACCTTTTCTCTGGTTTTTATTGCTGTTAATAATGAAAATATTACTAACGTAAGTTGTTTCTGTACAGAGCATGCTACTGAGCAAAGCTCTGAAGATGCAACAAGACTTGGAGGACAAAAAACACGAAGCTATAATCGAAAATTTAGAGAGCAAGATAAAAGAACAATCAGCTATCATTGAAAAGAAAGACTTCGAGCTCCAATCCGCCGAAGGCCTGCTGGCAGAGACTGAGGCTAAGGTATCAGAATTGAATTCGAAGCTTATCAGTCAATCAGAACAATTCAATCAGGAGAAGCTGGAGCTTAATTCGAAACTTAAAGCCGAAGTCCAGACCAGTTCAGAATTGAAGAAATCGTTAGCAAGCCTTCAAGACAAATGCTTAAAATTTAGCAACAATTGTATTGGACGATTAAAAAAGATATTTTACTCTGTTGGAGCCAGCAGCGGGAAATTTAACCCTTCAGCGGAAAATTTACCACAGGCCTTCGATCATATTGAAGCTGAAATCGAAGAACTTGACGAAGTTATAGCCGGGCACGGCGACTTCTGTGCCTGGGTAGCTTCTCGGGGTACCGCTGCTGCATTCCTGAGGGCCGGTTGCGAGCATGGAAAGATTGTCAACAGGCCCAACTTCACCCTATCTCCATCAATCCTGGATGATATACCTGACCTCGCCCGAAGCATCTCAAATAGATTTATAAAAATGATATGGACAAAAGGCGGGCGGGAGAAGGCTGGAGACGAAGCACGAAGTCATCTTGAACCAGTAAGAAATGATACTTCGTACTTACCTTTTCCTTTGCACTTGATTTTTACTTACGATTCCTTGATTTATGTAGGATGACGAAGGTGAAGATGATACTTAAGTTATATCGCCGAAGCTGTCGCCGAAGCTGAAGCTTAATGAAGATCAGTAGAAATGTACTATAGGATAAAAACTTAGGATACTTTTGTAACAACTTTTGTAAATACATTTAAACTGTTCTCGAGGAACTTTGTACATACCTTGTAATATATTCTTACCCTTCGATTGAGGCGCTTTGATGTGGACGAAATCAGTATTTTGAGCCGAAGGCGAAAAAACACCTTCCCTTCTTTTCGTCCACAACGAAGCATAAAAGCAATTCTTCTTTTTGCCGAGGAACGAAGCTTTTCTCTTTTGTATACAACAAAGCATAAAAGCAATTCTTCTTTTTACCGAAGCTTCTCTTTTTTGTACACAACATAGCATAACGAATCATAAAAAACCACTTCTCCGAAGCTTTTCTTTTTGCCGAAGCAACCACTTAGGAACACAAATGCTATGAATGAATGCTTATGCATGCAAATGCCATGATGTAATGTAATGTGCGAATGAATGTCCGAAGCGTATGTCCGAAGCCACATTCTCAACCATTACTTCTTTAGAACCAACCACACATCAGCTCTGCATTCCCTTAGGAACGACTTTGGAGCATCTTTGCCTTTTACTTAGGCAGTATCAGCGTTGACTTTTCGCTGTAAGCTCTGCATCCCCTTAGGGACGTCTTTGGAGCTTCTTCGCCTTTTACTTAGGCGGTATAAGCTCTGCATTCCCTTAGGAACGTCTTTTGAGCTTCTTCGCCTTTTACTTTCGGCGGAATCAGCGTTGACTTTTCGCTGTGAGCTCTGCATCCCCTTAGGGACATCTTCGGAGCTTTTTCTCTTTTTCAGTTTCGGCACTCGATGGTGCGCTCTCAGCTTTTACATTTACATTCTTTGGGGGATTTTGCTCTTATAAAACTAAAAAGGAAAATTACATATGATGGCCCCATTAAAAACCTTTCTCCCCCTTTAGAAAGGAAAAGGGTGCCATGAAAAAGAAAAGAAAAAACATAAAAAATTACATCGAGTTATACATAAAATCGTCGAAGCTCATCCGCATTCCAAGATCTTGGAATTTCATTGCCATCCATGTCCTTCAGTCTGTACGAACCAGGCCTTGACGAAGATGCTACTAAGAAAGGCCCTTCCCATTTCAATTGTAACTTGCCCACTGTATCTGGGTTGGCCACTCTCCGAAGCACCAAATGCCCTGGCTCAATATTTTTTAGCCGGACCTTTCTATCTCGCCATTTGATTGTTTCAGCTTGATATTTATTGATATGTTCCACGGCCTGAAGCCTGATCCCTTCTAAGGCATCTTTTTCCACAAGACAAGTATCTTCGGCACCTGGTTCTGCCGAAGCTAGCACTCTTATTGATCCAGCTTTAGCTTCTTCTAGAGTTATTGCTTCGTCACCGAATAATAACTTGAATGGGGTAAAGCCTGTAGACCTTGATGTTGTTGTATTGTGGCTCCACACCACTTTGGTCAACTGATCTGGCCACTTTCCCCTTGGTTGATTAAAGATTAGCTTCATTATTCCTGTCATTATGATGTCGTTGGCCCTTTCAACAAGCCCATTCGACTCCGGATGCCTGACTGATGCAAAATGGATCTTCGTTCCAATTTGATCACAGAAATTTCTGAAAACTTTGGAGTCGAACTGCGCTCCATTATCTACAGTGATGGCCTTCGGTACTCCGAAGCGACAGACAATGTTCTGCCAGAAAAACTTTTGGACAGTGGCCGAAGTTATTGTGGCTAATGGCTTCGCCTCAATCCACTTGGAAAAATACTCCACAGCCACTATAACATATTTCAGATTGCCTTGAGCCGGTGGTAATGGACCCAGCAAATCGAGGCCCCACCTTTGCAATGGCCAGATGGGCTGTATCAGCTGTGTCAAAGACGAAGGTTGCTTTTGATCTCTTGCACATTTCTGACAACCTTCGCACTTTTGAACCAACTCCGCTGCATCCGAAGCTGCCTTCGGCCAATAAAACCCTTGACGAAAAACTTTTCCAAGTAACGGCCTGGATCCGATGTGGGATCCACACAGGCCTGCATGTATCTCTTTCATCAATTCTATACCTTCGGCTCTAGATAAGCACTTGAGCAGCGGGGCACAAACTCCATGCTTGTATAATTCCCCTTCTATCATGATATATGGACGAGCTCTTGCCTCTATTCTTTTATTATAAGCTTCGTCATCTGATAAGAAGTTGCCCTGAAGGTAAGAAATTATTTCAGTTCTCCAATCTTCACTGTACACAGGAGAAATGTTAAGGACTGCTCTTTCAAGTAGCTCCACTGAAGGTGCCTTTATTGTTTCGAAAAACACATCCGAAGGTAACGGCAGCCCCTGTGCTGCAGACTTGGCCAACAAATCAGCATGCTCATTTTGTCCTCGAGGGATATTCTTAACAGAAAATCCTTCGAAGGAAGCTTCGATCCTTTGGACCGTGTCTAGGTATTTTTCAAGCTTCGGGTCTTTAGCCTTGCAACTTTTGTCAATATGACCCGAAACAACCTGGGAATCAGTTTTAAGAATCGCCCTTCTGATTCCCATTGCCTTTAGTTTCCGAAGACCCAGGAGCAGGGCTTCGTACTCGGTTATATTATTTGTGCAGCTGAAGTCAAGTCTTGCTGCATAGCAAGTTTTAACCTTGGACGGTGAGACCAACACAGCAGCTGCACCTGCTCCGAAGGTTCCCCAAGAGCCATCACAAAACACTGTCCATACTTCGGCATCTTTATTTGCTTCTTCGTCCTGAGCCCCTGGCGTCCAGTCGGCAATGAAATCTGCCAATGCTTGAGACTGGATTGAGGATCTATGCACATAATCAATGTAGAATTCATTGAGCTCCGCAGCCCATTTTCCAATCCGACCAGTAGCTTCTCTATTTCTCATGATGTCCTTCAACGGCTGCGAAGAAGGAACAATGATATTGTATGCCTGAAAATAATGCCGAAGCTTCCTGGATGCCATTAAAACAGCATACAACACCTTCTCCAGCTCTGTATAATTTTTCTTTGAGACACTAAGGACCTCAGATACAAAATATACTGGGACCTGCTTCTTGACTTGTCCATCAAACTTCTCCTGAACAAGTGCCGCACTTACTGCTGAGTGCGAAGCTGCCACATACAACAACAGAGGAGCCCCTGGCGTTGGTGGAGTTAATGTTGTGAGATCTATTAAGTATTGCTTCAGCTCTTCGAAGGCTTTTTGTTGACTTGGGCCCCATTGAAAGACTTCAGCTGACTTCAGCACCTCGAAGAATGGTAAGTTTCTTTCTGCTGATCTGGATATAAATCTGTTGAGAGATGCCAGCCTTCCTGTCAATCTTTGGGCCCCCTTTCTTGTGGTTGGTGGCTCCATTCGAAGTATAGCTTCGATTTTATTTGGATTAGCTTCGATTCCCTTTGTTGAAACCAAGCATCCAAGAAATTTGCCCTTCTTCACTCCGAAGACACATTTTTCTGGATTCAGCTTCAGACCAGCTTGTCTGAAGCTGGCGAAGGTCTCCTGCAGATCAGCAATATGATTTTCTTGCTTCGTGCTTTTTACAATGATGTCATCGACATAAGTCAACACATTTCTGCCTATCTGAGATTGGAGAACCTTCGCAGTCATTCTGCTGAAACTCCCTCCAGCATTCTTGAGCCCCTCGGGCATCCGAAGATAGCAATATGTACCACTTGGGGTGATGAAACTAGTCTTCGGCTCATCTTCCTTCTTCATCCAGATTTGATGATAGCCTGAGTAGCAGTCCAGGAGACTCATGAGCTCCGAAGAAGCTGCTGCATCAACTAAAGAGTCTATCCTTGGCAGCGGGAATTCATCCTTCGGACAAGCCTTGTTGAGATCTGTGAAATCAATACACATTCTCCACTTGCCATTGGCCTTCTTCACCATAACAGTGTTAGCTAACCACTCTGGATACTTCACTTCTCTGATAACTCCTGCACTAAGGAGTCTTTTTACTTCATTGTGAGCCCCTTCGGCCTTGTCATCAGACATTTTCCGAAGCCTCTGCTTTCGGGGTCTGAAGGATGGGTCAACATTGAGCGAATGTTCAATAACATCCCGATTCACTCCACAGAGATCATTGGCTGACCATGCAAAAACATCTTTGTTGTTGAATAAAAACCTTATCAAGGTTTTCTCCTGGTCTTCAGATAATTGCGAGCCCAACAACACCTTTTGCTCTGCTATGTCTTCACACAATAACATGGGCTTCGGCTGATCTGCTGAAGCTGCCTTCTCCCTCCTGAATTTGTACTGTTCACAAGCTTCAGCTCCATCTATGTTATGGATTGCCTTGGAGTCAGTCCAGCTTCCTTCGGCCCTTCTAGCAGCTTCCTGGCTTCCATGAATAGCAATAGGCCCTTGGTCCGAAGGTATCTTCATGCAGAGATAAGCTGGGTGAAGAATTGCTTCGAAAGCATTAAGAGTTCCGCGACCAATGATAGCATTGTAAGGATACTCCATGTCAACAATATCAAACACAATTTGCTCAGTCCTTGTGTTGTTAACAAATCCGAAGGTTACCGGCATGGTAATCTTCCCAAGTGCTACAATCTGCCGCCCTCCGAAGCCACAAAGAGGGTGTGTAGCATCATGAATCTTGTCTTCAGGCTCTTGCATTTGTCTGAAGGCTTTAGAAAATATAATGTCAGCTGCACTGCCTGTATCAACTAGGACATTGTGGACCAGAAATCCTTTGATCACGCAAGAAATAACCATGGCATCATTGTGAGGATAATCCTTAAGCTGAAGGTCTTCCTGAGAGAAGGTAATTGGAATATGAGACCATTTTGACTTGATGAAGGGTCCCTGCACTCCAACATGCTGCACCCTTCTCTGAGCCTCCTTCCTCTGCTTCTTGTTAGCCGGCTCTGAGCAAGAACCGCCTGTTATCGGGAGCACCAGCTTCGAAGCCGAAGCAGCTCCAGCTTGATTGTTGAACGAAGCCATCAGCTCAGAAAAGTGGAAGTGAGTTCACCGGAGGTGGGCGCCAATGTTGGGGGCTTGTTCTTAAGTGCTAAGAGTTAAGAACAAGGCAACACAGAAAATGTTAAATATTAAGGTCCTTCGTCCTTCATCACATTATATCCTTTCGGAATATAAGGGACTTCGGACGAAGGTTACGAAGGACGTACCTTCGTAAACATAATAACGAAGAATGAAGTATTCATATAAATCATGATGTATAAAATAGACATTCAAATGTTAACATAGAATCATTTCCATTTTTACTAACATGAACAAATATAAATGATTTCAAATTACAAATGTACCTTCGGTCCTGAGGAAGGCGAGAGCACAAGTGTGATGCGAAGGCGAATAACAGGTTCGCGTGAACAGTACAGAGGTACTGTTCATCTATTTATAGGCACAGGTCGCAGCCTGTGACAAATTACAATTATGCCCCTTACAAAAGTTTACAACATTGACTTAGACCTATATGTATAAAAAGGTCATTCTATCTCTATGTCGGTTTGAAACGCCGAAGCTTCATGAAAAGGAACCTTCGGCCATCTCTTGGAGACGACTTCAGCCGAAGCTGCTTCTTCGTGTGAGACCTTCGGCGCACCGAAGCACGACCCCAACAGTTGGCATCAATCACCAAAAAGGGGGAGATTGAAAGGGAAATAGGGTTAACCATTTCCTATAAATAGATTTTGGTGGTTGACGACCAACACAAACCATATGGACTAACTAGTTTGGCTAGATATGATTTATCTCAGGTGTATACGATTCAACACAAACTAAGAAAAATTCAGTTAGGGGACACAATTTATTTGGAGCAAAAGGCCTTGAGTGTGCTGAAATTTGGTGCACCGGACACTTTCCGGTGCAGCAGGGCCATACAACTCCGAACCAGCTACTCTCGCGAATTCCAGGGCAGCCTTCACTATAATTCACCGGACTGTCTGGTGAGCCAGGGGAGTAACGACTCCCTGCACACCAACAGTCGGCTGCAGAAGCTACATTGCGCTACAGTGCCGCGATAGAAGTCAGAGCGCAGAAGTCAGAGGGCACCAGACTGTCTGGTGCAGCAAGACGACAAGCATCTCCAACGGTCAACTACTCCGAACCCTAACGGTTGCGCTGACGTGGCGCGCACCGGACAGTGCATAGTGACTGTCCGGTGGCGCACCGGACTGTCTAGTGCGCCCATCGCCAGCAGCCTTTACCAACAACTAGGAAGTGGTTGTGGGCTATAAATACCCCCAACCACCTCATTCATTGGCATCCATGTTTTCTGAAGATCACATTCAGTACAAGAGCTATAACATTCACTCCAAGACACAACTGCAAAGATCAAATCCTCTCCAAGTCCCAGATTCATCTCAACCACTTAGTGACTTGAGAGAGAGAGTTTTGTGTTCATTTGCGCTCTTGTTGCTTGGATTGCCTTTCTTCCTTCCTCACTCTTTTTCTAAGTGATTGTAAAGCAAAGCAAGAGACACCAAGTGTGTGGTGGTCCTTGCGGGGTTTTAGTGACCCATGTGATTAAGGAGAATGCTCACTCGGGCTAAGTAACCGTTTGAGAGAGAGGGAAATGGTTGAAATAGACCCAGCCTTTGTGGCCTCCTCAACGGGGACTAGGTTCTTTGGAACCGAACCTCGGCAAAACAAATCACCGTGTCTACTCCCTTTGATTCTCGCTTGATTTGTTTGCCCTCTTTCCTCTCTCTAACGTTTCCTTGCTAGTATTGATTCGAGTTCGCTCTCATACGTCATACGCATCCTTTGAACAACTCTTAGCAAGAGAAACAATCTTTCGGACTTGAATTTAATTCTAATGCTAACCCCTACCTTTAGTGTGTGTTTAAGTTTATAAATTTCAGGTTTCGCCTATTCACCCCCCTCTAGGCGACTTTCACCCATTTCTTATCTTAGCATCGGCAGATGTAAGTATGGTCTTGTAATTGTTGATGACTATTCCTGCTTCACTTGGGTTTTCTTTTTGCAGGATAAATTAAAAAGCCAAAGTACAATGAAGCGCTTTCTAAGGAGAGCCCAAAATGAGTTTGAGTTCAAGGTGAAGAAAATCAGGAGCGACAATGGATCGAAATTCAAGAATCTTCAAGTGGAAGTGTATCTTGAGGAAGAAGGCATCAAGCATGAGTTCTCCGCTCCCTACACATCACAACAAAATGGTGTAGTGGAAAGGAAGAACATGATGCTTATTGACATGGTAAGGATGATGCTGGGAGAATATAAGACAAAAGAGCGGTTTTGGTAGGAAGCCATGAATACAACTTGCTGAAAGGGAAATGGGCTTAATCATTTCCTATAATCTATTTTGGTGTTTAACATCCATCACAAACTGTTGGGGGCCTTCGTCTTCCGAAGGTCCTCAAAAACATGATTTAACAATGTTTCTAGAGTGTAATACATGAACAGGTACCTTCGGATTCGGATCAGAACCATAGTGTGAGAAGCACAAACAATACGAAGGTTGACGCAGCGCCGAAGCTTCGCGCAAGGGAGCTTCGGCATGACAGCAGGAAAGGGAACCAACTTAAAAGGGGAAAAGACTATTTAGACCTCGGTGGATTACCTTAAAGTCATTAGCAAATGTAAAGGGCATGGATGTAATTTCACATGGGCTGCGTCCCGTGCCTATAAATAGATGAACAGTACTCCCGTACTGTTCATGCTGACTTGGCATTTGCTTTTGCGTCACGCTCGTACCTTTGCTTTCTGTCAAGCCAAAGGTACCAAATGTAATCTAATATTGTTCTTATGATAATTTATGATTATATATTGAGAAATATATATGATAATGTTATTGTTCACATTGTTTCTTATGCTTTACATGCTCCATTCGTTGTTAATAATTATACATATATGTATGTGGAGATGATGAAGATATGTCCTTCATGACCTTCGTCCGAAGATCATTATATCCTTGAGGAAATAATGCTTCGAAGGACAAAGGGCATTAACAAGTAACCTGTTTTGGTGTTGCCTTGTTCTCAATTTATAGCATTTGAGAGCAAGTCCCCAACACAAACCACGTGGACTAATTAGTTTGCCAAGCTGACATTTATCTCAGGTGCATAAAGTTCAACATAAACCAATAAATAAATTGAGTTGGGGAACTCTATAAAGTTTGGAGCAAAGACAAGAAGAGGTGCTGACAGTGGCACACCAAATAGTGTCTGGTGTGCACCGGACACTATCCGGTGCCCAGGCCAAGCCACTCGCGAACTGGTCGCTCTCGGGATTCTCTGGAGACACTCCGCTATAATTCATCGGACTATCCGGTGTGCACCGGACATGTCCGGTGAGCCAACGAAGCAACGGTCAGATGTGCCAACGGTCGACTGCGGTGTATAGTGCGCAAGTCAGAAGTCAGAGCAGCAAATTCAGAATGCACCGGACATGTCCGGTGTGCCACCAGACTGTCCAGTGCAGCAAGAAGACAAAAGACTTCAACGGTCAACTACTCCAAACCCTAATGGTCTGCTGACGTGGCAGGCACCTAACAGTGAACAGTGCCCTGTCCGGTGCACCACCAGACTGTTCGGTGTGCCATCGACAGCAACACCTAGAGTAGTTGTTGGGGAAATACCCCCAACCACCTCTATTCAAGCCATCCAAGCATCCTACACTTCTCATTCAATACAAGAGCAAAAGGCAAACACTCCAAAGGCACAATCAAAGCATTCAATTCACTCCAAGCTCCAAAATCAACTCAATTACTTGGAGACTTGAGAAAGGATCATTTGTGTTCTTTTGTTGCTCTTGTTGCTTGGATTGCTTTCTCCTCATTCTTATTCTTCTAAGTGCTTTGTAAAGCTATCAAGAGACACCTAAGTGTGTGGTGATCCTTGCGGGGTCTTAGTGACCCAAGTGATTAAGGAGAAGCACTCGACCGGTTTGTGTGACCAATTGAGAGAGGGAAAGGGTTGGAATAGACTCGGCCTTTGTGGTCTCCTCAACGGGGACTAGGTTCTTTGGAACTGAACCTTGGTAAACAAATCGTCGTGTTCATTTGTGTTGATCTCCACTCGATTTATTTCCCCTCCCTTCCTCTCTCTAAAAGTTCCCTTGCTCATATTGATTTTAGTTGGCTCCCAAAGTTATCCACATTGATTGAGCAACTCTTGGCAAGGAGAACTATCTTCCGCACTCTGGATTATTTCTAACACTAACCCCGAGCATAGTGCATGTTTAAAGTTTGTAAATTTCAGGTTTTGCCTATTCACCCCCCTCTAGGCGACTTTCACTTGCCATGCCATAAACCGCCTCTACCTTCATCGCCTCCTCAAGAAGACAACATATGAGCTCCTAACCTGTAACAAACCAAATGTTTCATACTTTCGTGTATTTGGGAGCAAATGTTATATCTTGGTTAAGAGAGGTAGACATTCAAAGTTTTCTCCCAAAGATGTAGAAGAGTTTTTACTAGGTTATGATTCAAATACAAAAGCATATAGGGTCTTCAACAAATCTTCGGGTTTAGTTGAAGTCACTATGGCGATAGGTGATCTTGATTCAAATACAAAAGCATATAAGAACTATGGCATATAGGGTCTCCCAAAGCAAGTTGATCTTGATGATGTAGATGAAGATGAAATTCCAACGACCGCAATAAGAACTATGGTGATAGGTGATGTGCGACCATAGGAACAAGATCAACCCTCTTTCTCAACAATGGTGCAACCCCCAACTCAACATGAGGAACATGTACCTCAAGAAGAAGGCATGGATCAAGAGGGAGCACATGAAGAAAACGACAAGTAGGAAGAAGTACCACATACACTTCCAACTCAAGTTCGAGCCACCATTCAAAGGAATCATCCGGTGGATGAAATCCTTGGTGACATCAGCAAGGGAGTAACTAGTCATTCCTGATTGGCCAATTTTTTGTGAGCATTACTCCTTTGTTTCTTCTATTCAGCCTTTCAGGGTAGAATAAGCCTTGTAGGATCTGGATTGGGTGTTGGCCATACAGGAAGAGCTCAACAACTTCAAGAGAAATGAAGTGTGGAGCCTGGTGCCACGTCCGAAGCAAAATGTTGTGGGAACCAAGTGGGTGTTCCGCAATAAGCAAGACGAGTACAGGGTGGTGACAAGAAACAAGGCTCGACTTGTGGCAAAAGAATATGCCCAAGTCACAGGTTTGGATTTTGAGGAGACTTTTGCTCCTATAGATAAGCTTGAGTTGATCCGCATTTTATTGGCCTATGGTGCTCACCATTATTTTAAGTTGTTTCAAATGGACGTGAAGAGCGCTTTCCTCAACGGGCCAATCAAGGAGGAAGTGTATGTGGAGTAACCCCCTAGCTTCTAGGATGACAGGTATCCCGACCATGTCTATAAGCTCTCTAAGGCGCTCTATGGGCTTAAGCAAGCTCCAAGAGCATGATATGAATGCCTTATAGATTTTTTATATCTAATTCAAGGTCAAGAAAGCTGATCCTATTTTTTTACTAAGACTTGCAATGGTGATTTGTTTGTACACCAAATTTATGTCGATGACATAATATTTGGTTATACTAATCAAAAGTTGTGTGAGGAGTTTAGCAGGGTAATGATGCTGAAATTCAAGATGTCAATGATGGACGAGTTGACTTATTTCCTCAGATTTCAAGCAAAACAACTCAAGGAAGGGACGTTCATCTCCCAAACAAAGTACGCACAAGACTTGCTCAAGAAGTTTGGGATGAAGGATGCAAAGCTCGCTAAGACGCCAATGGGAACCGACGGACACTTGGATCTTGACAAAGGAGGTAAGTCTGTTGATCAAAAGGCATACCGGTCTATGATAGGTTCATTACTTTATATTTGTGCTAGTAGACCGAATATAATGCTTAGCGTATGTATGTGTGCTATATTTTAATCTGGCCCCAAGGAATGTCACCTTGTGACTGTGAAGCGAATTCTTCAATATTTAGTTCATACGCCTTGCCTCGAGATCTGGTATCCAAAAGTGTCCACCTTTGACTTAATTAGATATTCATACTCTGACTATGTCGGGTGCAAGGTTGATAGGAAGAGCACATAAGGGACTTGTCAGTTTCTGGGAAGGTCCATGGTGGCCTGAAGCTCAAAGAAACAAACATCTGTTACCCTATCCACCGTCGAGGTTGAGTATGTTGCTGCAGGTCAGTGTTGTGTGCAACTACTTTGGATGAGGCAAACCCTCTGGGACTTTGGCTACAATCTAAGCAAAGTCCAACTCCTATGCGATAATGAGAGTGCAATCCGCTTGGCGGATAATCCTGTTCAACACAGTTGCACTAAACACATAGACATCCGACATCACTTTTTGAGAGACCACCAGCAAAGGGGAGATATCGATGTTTGTCATATTAGCACTGAGAACCAGCTAGCCGATATCTTCACCAAGCCTTTAGATGAGAAAATGTTTTGTAGGCTACGTAGTGAGATAAAAGTCTTAGATTCGCGGAACTTGGATTGATCCATATCATACATGTGTCTTTATGCCTTTGATCATGTTCCTTTAAGCATTATTGTCTTTACTTGCTTATTTTGGTGCTCAAGTTATAAAATGTCATCCTCAGACCTCACAAGTCCTTGTGCAAATGATGCATATATTTAGGGTGAGGATATGCTACAACTTGACCCTCTAGGACTAATATGTTTGCTTGAGTGATTTTGATATAGTCTCAAAGGTGAATTGAAAGGGAAACAATGGACTTGGACAAAGAAAACGCCTGCATTATGGTATCAATGTCTCTTGTTCCAAGTCATTATTGTGTTTTCTCATTGCCCTGGTTTTTATTTGCAATTTTTTGGCAATGGGGTTCAAGGCCACTAGTTCTTCCATTTAAGTGCTTAATGCCAAAGGGAGAGAAATTAAGTTTAAAGCAACTGGATCAGCTACCACTTGTGAAATTTTTGAAAAAAATTAAGTGCAAGTATACTTGGTTTTTTTATCAAAACCCTCTTATTGCAAAAACTACTCTCTTGTGGGGGAGAAATTTGATTATGGGAAAAAGGGGGAGTTTTGGCTTTTTGATCAAAACTAGTCTTAAAAGATATTTTGATTTGCCAAAACAAAATGTTTTGATATAGAGATAGGAAAATGAATTTGCTTTGTAAAAACAAACCAAGTGGTGACAAAATGATCAAAATATGCCAAATCTTGTAACAATTAAATTGGTTTTGAGTTGGACATCATTTTGCACATTTTTGGCTCACATTTGGAGATGTTATTGCATTTTGAGTTTCTTTTGATGTGTTGGTATTAATCACCAAAAATGGGGAGGTTAAAAGGGAAATGTGCCCTTAGGCCATTTCTATATTGTTTTGGTGATTAAATGCTCAACACATTACATTTAGACTAACATCATCTTACATAAGCAAATAAACATAGGTATGCAAAACAGATTGAGCTTAGAAGAGGGCAAAGTACAAATCTATATGGTACCAAGTGAAAAAGGTAACCTCTGGACACTTAGTCAATTGTGTAGAAAATGGTGACGCCTAAGAGGGGGCAGTGAATTAGGACTTCTAAAACTTTCTCTAAACTAGGCCAAAAATGAATCCCTAGCACAAAACCTATGCAAATAATCAAACTAGAATATGCAAACTAGGTTTTGTCTAAGTGTTGCTATCTCTACCGCAAAGCCTAAGTTTCAATCCTAAATGATCTAATTAGAAAGACAAGATTGAAACTTAAATACTTAATATAAATGTAGAAGGTAAAGAGCAAGGTAGAGATGCAAACTCTCATGGATGACGCTAATATTTTTACCGAGGTATCCGAAACCACACAAGGTTCCGACTAATCCTCGTTGGTGCCTCTACACAAAGGGTAGCCCACTCGAGGGCCAAGCACCACAGTCGAGTAACTCCGTAGAGAGCCGCGGGCCTTCTCCACGCGCAAGTGGTGCTCCGCTTCCGGCTACTCTCGGACGCTCCCCGCCGTCTCCACTATCGAGCTTCCGGCCGAAATGTCGCGGGCCTCGTTCCCTTCGATACACGATGGCGGTCGTGACACAAACACAGTTGTCACGGTCTTGCAAGACTGTCGTCCCACTCGGTACAATTACAACGGCTCATGCAAGAGCCGAGGGGTTGTGTGATTTTTCTAAACTCACTCAACTGACTATGATTCACCTAGAGCAAGCGCTAATGCGATCTAACTAACCTAAGCACTTCGCAAAGCACCTACGCTAATCACTGAGTGATTCTATTAAAAAATTGGGCGTATGAGCACTTGGAAATGTCTATAATATGCCTTGGTATGTTGCTTGGGCTCCCACACGTTGAAATAGCCGGTTGGGGGGTATTTATAGCCTCCCCCACAATTATAGCTGTTGGACAGAAAGCATCAGCTTTTGTCGACGAGCGCACCGGACAGTTCGGTGCCCACCGGACATGCACTGTTAACTGTTCAGTGCCCTGCCATGTCCACCGACCGTTGGGGTCTGTAGCAGTCGACAGTTGGATCCGACCATTGCTAAACTGTTTGGTGCACACCGGATAGTCCGGTGTTACAGCCCAAGAGCACCTAGTTGTAGGCCTCTCTACGCAGACAGCCCGGTGTCCCACTAGATAGTCCGCCGACCGTTGGGGTCTGTAGCAGTCGACCATTGGATCCGACTGTTGATAGACTGTCTGGTGCACACCGGATAGTCCGGTGCTACAACCCGAGAGTGTCTAGTTGTAGGCCTCTCTGCGCAGACTGCCCGGTGTCCCACCAGACAGTTCGGTGCACACCGGACATGCACTGTTCACTGTCCGGTGCACCACAAGTGCGCTGGCTGACTGCTCTCTTCATGGATTTCTTTGCTAATTCCTTGGGCTTCTTTTGTTCTCGAGTTTTTGACTTCTACACTTCTTTTTATGTTTTCTTTTGAGGTGTTGCATCCTCAGTGTCTTAGTCCAATCCTCTTCGCATCATGTGAACTATAAATACAGACACTAGCAAACACATTAGTCCACATGTTATGTTGATCATCAAACACCAAAATCTCTTTAGCCAAATGGCCTGGGGTCCATTTTCCTTACAAATTGTTTTGTGTACTAATCATACTTTATGAAGTCATAGCCAAATGCACCCATCCCGATGTAAATGAATGGCACCAACAGGTCTATGGTGTCTCTTTTATGTCAACTGCTGATGATGAAGCTGAGGAAGATTGTCTTGCTGGTGATGTGGATCAGTCTGCCCCTCCTCCTTACCAAGGTGATCAGGGCCCCTCTTTTTCTTATCCTCCTCCATAGGATCCATATGTTAGCACTCCTCCTGCTAACCCTGGGGAGGAAAACTTCACTGTAAATCTGGCTGCCCGTTTCTTTGATCCTTCTCCTCCGTGGTAATTTGTGGTCATCCCTCCTCCAGTTTTTGGTCACCCCATGAAGTTTGTGTTACCCGCTCGTTGAGCTAAGTTAAGAAGAGATTGCCTTGAGCTTGGTGGTTGGCTTGTGGAGGATTAGGGTTGGAAAAGACCCAACCCTTTGTGGGCTCCTCAACGAGGAGTATGACACCTTTGTGGTGGAAGCCAAACCTCGGGTTAAATCATGTGTTCTTGTGTTCTTGTTGTATTCTTGAAAAGTGATTTAAATTGTTGGTTAGTGCATCTTTGTTTTTATCTTATGTGTGAATCTTGTGGACTCGGTTCAAATTGATTTGAAACCCATTTGAGTGGATCTTCTTTAGGGCAAGATATAAGAAAGAATCTCTCATTATGATGCGCATTCTCCGGCAACCGCTCGCGCACTCGGCCTGTATTCCCCCGCCCATGCTCTCTCCCCTGCTCGGCCACCTCATTTGCAGACCGCGCCCAGCTCACCCCATCTCACCCACCAGTGTTGTGCTGATCACCGTGCCAGTGCCCCAATCCTGCCTCGTCCGGTGTCGCCGTTGGCGCCTTGTCGCGCCCAGCACGCCGTTCGCCGGAGGCCGTGTCGAGCCTAGGTCGTTCGTCTCTTTCCACCCGTGGTGAGCCCCTCCTCCTTCCTCTCTCCATCCCTTCTTCCTCTCCCCTCGTTGCGCTCGACATGGCGACTGCCCGCCATGGCCAGGGGTCGGCTGAGCCGGCCCGGCCGCCCCTCTCTCCCTTCTCCCTGGCCGCAGGTGTGGTCCAACCGCGCCAGTGTGCCCGCCTAGTGCGCCTGCCTCACCCACTGGAGCCGCTACCCCAACTGCCACCGTGCCGAGCGCCTTCGCCGAAGCTCACATGAACCCCTCCATCTCTACTGCTATGGCCGACGAGGTCCTATGGCCGACGAGGTCGCCCTTTCTCCTCTCCCCAGCATCCCATGGCGCTCTCGAGCCGCCGACCTCGTCCGCGCCTCGCCCGAGTTCCCACGCTCGCGGCCCGCTCTCGCCATGAGATTAACAAATGTTTAATAGGTTCACATTACCATAGACCTCATCTATATAATTAGTTTTATAATTGGACTATATTTAATATTTGTAACTAGCATTCAAACATCCAATGTGACAGTGCTCTTGCATCCAAACACCCCTAAGGCTAACTCCAAATGTCCTCCCTCCCAAAATCCCCTATTCGTATTTTTTATTTTCCTCTACAACCATTCTTATATTCAGCTTCTCATTTATTCTTAACTGAGCTATTTAACTTTTCTATATCAGTTTCTAAAGTTTCTTTTGAAAAATATATAAAATCATATAATATTTCAAGTATCATAATCTTAAAAGCGTTAGTTTTACAGTTAAAAACATTTGTTAACAAAAGAGGGAGATTACTCTCTCCCCATGTTGCGAGTGAAGCAGAGGCGTCGTTGGAGCATCTTGGGGTGGCCGTACACTGATTTACGGGGAGGGAAACACTCATGAGCCTTTTGGACTATTCATTATGGACTAGGTGGGTGCACGTGCGTTACAACGGAAACATATCGTCAGCATAGGGAACGCAGCTCCTACCAATCTGGTATCAAAGGTCTCGACGATCATGAGCTCTGCCGCTGCCCCCTAGGCAACAGCCGCTGCCAGCATCAGGCGGCCCCCAGCAACGTCCATCGCGCTGATCGCAGCCCCTGCTTCGTCGGGAGCCATGATGCTTCGCCGATACTCCCCCAAATACTCAGCCTCCTTGCCGGGCAGCACCACTGGGAGCATGGCGGCCCCGCAGCCAATGGTACATTGTACGGCATGGTAGATGGGCTGCTCTCCCAAGAGCGTAGCAGCCTGCTGCCCCATGTAAATGGACAAACAAAAAAGTTATTGCTACAAACTTATGATCAGCTAGATAAACAAAAAAACAATGTAAATGATATATAAAGTTGTTATTATGAGTAAGATAGAAAGCGCTACAACAATACGACAACCCCATGAGACCATGATGCACAATAACAAAGATCCACTATGCATAAAACTCCCAAGTGAACAACACCTGTGATGAATCTGCTACTGACGCTAGAGCTGTCAATGCTCCCCCGTGCACCATTTGCTTGCCATTCTAGAATATGAACATGAGCAGTTAGCATTGTTTACTAACCATGATAACAAATATAACTGAAGCAACCTGAAACCTAATTCAACACAAGTAATTGCGTACCTGAAGAAGAACAAGTAATTTATTCACGATTCCATCTAGTTAAGGCATCAAAAATTCTAGTGTACAATTCTCACTAAAATTCAAAATCGTTGAAACAGCATGTGCCTATAAACAAGAAGAGCAATACAGGTCAAAATAGATTGCCAGGTCCTAAGATGTATGACATGAACATGTAATCTGGTATAGTAGAATATAGGCATACAAATTGTATAAACTTAATATCTTAATGCACACAAAAGACTTAAACAACATTCAGTTTAGAGGTCTGGCATACATAAAGTTAGTAGTTGCTTGGTAATCAAATTACTTTTTTATCAAAGAAACTTGTAAGCTCAAAGATCAAAAGGGATTTGTTTGACATTTAGATGTGTTAGCTGCCCACATATATTTATATTTAAAACATGTAAACCACACACAAACCATATTGGTCTACATCAACTTCCCACATATATTTATATTTAAAACCTGTAAACCACACACAAACCATATTGGTCTACATCAACCTATTTATTGATGCAACCTCAATTAAAAAATGTGATGTCTTACAATTTTTAATAATAGGCAAATATGTCGACAACCGTACATTAATGTAATCCTTTTTAGCGATATTGATAAGTCTTTGTTGTATGTTTGCAGGGATAGCATAGCGGCATGAATTGTCCTCGTAACTTAACAGATCAATTACAAAGTTTCTTCGATGAATCTTTGCATCCTACACACAAAGACATAAGAGAACAAAATGTCAAATTTATATTATGTAACTGAAATGTATGTTTGAACATGAAACAAACGTACTCCACTCACCCTATCAAATTCCATTCGTCTAGCACTCCCCCACATGACCATAGCTTGTAGAACAAAGTAGCTGGTATTAACCCTATAGAATAATGTTCGGCCAACTATATCATATACAATGGTTATCATAGAAAAAATTTAAACTGTTGAGAACATGGTATTGAGAAAATACCCTTTTAAGTCAATTGGAACACTAGACCGAATTGTATGTTCCCACTTAAAAATATCCTCTGCCCATCCAAAATGTTTCTTATTGTAGGCAATCTTATATTTCTTTGAGGCCATGATAATTGCTTCCGCAAACCTCCTGTATGGCATGTGTTTACACCAATCTTGAGTGGGTGTAAAGTCTATAAAAGTTACGTGCTTTTTATCATGATCGATTACGAAAAGTGTGTAGCATCCGTTGAATTTCCATGGCATAAGAACCTACAAAATATCAGTCATTAGGATTGCAACAAAGTGCCTTTTATAAATACATTCGAAATGAACACATACTTACATATTTACGACCAGTGATATAATAGTTCAATGAAGGCCAACAGTCGAGTGTTTTGGCTAACTCTTCTGATGTAGAATCCTGATGGTACTTTGGAAGTTTACCAAAACCAACCATTCTCTGGATAAATATATATACATGTCCACATGAGGATTATATGTATAGATACAATATATTACTACATTATTGATTGGAAACAAACTTACCCAGAAGCGCATGTCCATATAATGTTTTTTATCCTTTATCATTTCATCTTTCGACATATGTGACTCTTTAATGGCCAACAATCGAACAGCCATGTCAAAACATTTTAGAGTCATATCTAGATTTACCCTTAATACGTTTTACAGGTCTTTGACATATATTTCTATCTTAAAAGGGTTGAAACTTTGCACCCATGTCATCCTGTAATGCAGCATGTCAAAAGTCTATATCAAAACTCTACGTAGTTGGTACCTATAAAATAGATAAAACAATGAGCACTTACTCTAATGTCGTATCATCTTGGATTTTCATGATGTAATCACATAGAACATCTATTAAATCGGCTTTGGTCACTGGCATGTCCTTTGTGGAAAGGCCACTCAGTAAAAATTCATTAGTGCACTCATCGGTCGGGATTTTTATAGGAGTTCTTTTATCCCAATCATGAACAAACCACCTTTCTAAGTCTGCTTGAGTGATGGGGCCATCATCATCTTCCATCAATACTTCGCTATCTTTAGATACACAAAGTAGTTTCCTCTTCTTAGGATTTGTGGGACTATCTAATATCTGAACATCAGAGGAGCTTCCAGCATCGACTTGTTTGTCATACTTATATAATGGACACCCCTTTCTCTTGTTTATATCTGAACATAGTAACATAGCAGCCAATTTTTTCCTAAAGTGTGACATGTCATCCTACAAATAAGAAACAATTTATTTAGCAATTATATGTATCAATTGGTTTGGCATAATAACAGAAGACAACAAACAGATATTCATGTTCTAGCCGCATCTAATTTATTGTTCAGGAAAGAGACCCATCAGAAAATGCAAACTGCCAACAAGAAATTCTATGCATGTGATAAATATGCAGATTGCAGTTATGTCCACAGTGTATGCAAAGCAAAACAACTGAACCAATCATAAAAAATCGTAGGTCGGACTGTCCATGTAGCATCCCAAAAATTCAAATCTTGAAAATTTCTCAAACTCGCTCTAAATTCAAAATGAATTTCAAATTTTATTTCAAAATGTTTGTTTGCAAATTGATATCAGCAAATAAAATATAGTGGTCTATATTCTCTCTAAAATCCTCCTCAAAATATCCTACAAATATTTCCCAGTGATCACCCTCAAATTCTTTTCAGAAATATTGCCCAGATATTTCTCGAGTGATTCCCCTCAAATTCTTCTAGAAATACCGCCCAGATATTTCCCGAGTAATCCCCTTCAAGTTCTTTCCAGAAATACTGTCCAAATATTCCACCAATATATCTCCAAGTATTTTCCTCCTAAGAAATACCTTCAGAATCATTTTTCAAGTCCCTACAAATATTTTCTTCATAACTTTCCTCATGCTCACACGTATACGTATGCCTCCGGTGTCATACGTTGAGCTCTACAAGCTAATTACACTCATATAAGACAAATCCATGCTAATATCCCACTAATCCTTTCATCCTCCAACTAATCCTCTCATCCCTCCCCCTAATCCTCCCACCATGGCTATAAATAGAGGGGCAAGGGCCTCCCCTCAAGCCACCCCAAGCCATTTCATGGCAACTCTCTCCACTCCCCCCACACGCCCACTCCACCTCCCACACAAGCACACACTAGCACAAGGATCGTCCGGTCGTTCTTCGATCGTTCATCCCCCTGTTCTTAGTTTGTTCGTTCGTTCGTCCGATCGTTCGATCGTTCGTCCGATCGTTCATGGTTCGTTCGTCCGTTCGTCCAATCGTTCGTTCGTCCAAATAATCTTTTTCCTGTCGTTATGCTGCCAAAATTCCGATCATTCATTCGTTCGATCATTCGATCGTTCATCGTTCGTTCATAGTCCCTATTCATCGTTCATCGTTCGTTCATAGTCCCTATTCATCGTTCTTCTAGATAATCTTTGTCCAGCCGTTATGCTGCCGAAGTTCTGATCGTTCGTTCGTCCGATCATTCGTCGGTTCGTTCATAGTTCCTATTCATCGTTCGTTCATCGTCACTATTCATCATTCATCGTTCGTTCATACGAACTATTCACCATCACTATTCACCATTACTTTTCATCGACACTATTCATCATCGTTACTATTCATAGTTACTTTTTCGTTATCACTATTCACCGTTACTATTCATCAATCATCCGATCACCCCGCTTTTCAACTACTCATCCATCATGCTGTCCAGTCCACCTAAGACCAGCCAGACCCATATTCCAGTCATACGAACTCCGGTGATTGTGATTTTCCTTCGAGTAGGGAACTTCTCATCTTGTCACCCATTCCAGGTTTCTCCAAGTTGAGCACGCTTAACTTTGAGATTCCTTCGAACCAGGCTTCCAAACTTAGATTCCGATAATTCTTGTTTCTAAATTCTTATCAAACTATTCCCTATCCAACCATGTCATCCCTTAAGCATGGTTCATATTCCATAAAACTCCCAAAATACTCTTGTCTCATATTCTGCATATAACTCTCCTGTTCATACTAAGTCAGACGATTCATTCGTCACTATTCTCAACAACAGTGAACTTTAATGTGATACACCACATACACCCAGCTATAAATACACCCAGCTACCCTCTCTCTCTCCACACACACTCAACACCCTCAGCCAAGGCAAACACCCCACCCACTCAGTTACTCCGCTCTGCCGGCTACACGCATAGTGTCGCTTTGCCTCCAGTCCACCCTCCTGGTAAGCACCTCCGCTCCACCACTAGTAGTATCTCAACACCATATGACACAGATTCTACTCAAGACTCTACCCATCCATATATCACTATTCTGACCACTATACTAAGTAATTGTTGATATACTTGTCGGTTTGTATGTTTGCTTATTCATGTTGCATAGTTATCAGAGCGTTCGTGTCGTCTCGTGGAGGCTAGATCTGCAAGTCTACGCCAGGCAGTGGAGCTAGAAGCCAGTTCCGCGAGCTCCCCTTCCCCCTTCGCCGGATAAGCACGGCAAGCTCACTGGATCCCTTTGATGCATAAATTACCTATGATTTTTCAACCACAACCCTCAGCCTGTTATTTTATGCATGATATGATTTTGAGACAAGTTATTATGGCCACCCAGTCGCTTGCCGCAATCAATCCTTGATATATTTGTTCCAAATGATTTGAGAAAAGGTGTGAGTTTTCAAAAGAAAATGCTTTTCAAAATGTGTGTGATGAAGGGTTTTCACCCTTATCACCTTTGAGTAGGGATGATCAGGGACTCCATGGTTTAGGGGAGGGCCTAAGGTGATGGCTCAGCTGGTTTAGGCGTGAGCAGAAGGATTGTCCCCTCATATAAGGACCGGTTTGTCATCCTTCACTACCTGTACTCATGATAAGTACAACCACTCGAGACTGAGTGGGCAGTCACTCAATCTGAACTCGTACGGTTCAAACCCAGGGTTATGAAGGCTGGGGAGCACCGGGAGGATAAGGAGGGGGAATGTTTTGTCCGGTTTGGGCATGGCGGTGGCCTGACTCCTTCCGGTATAACCGTTAAGGTAGGGACGTGCGAGGAAAGAAAGAGATTCGGATTCGGGTCTCACTAGCTACGAGATCGCAGAGCCGGACTAGTGGGTAAAGTGTACACCTCTGCGCAGAGTTTGAAAACCTATTCGAATAGTCTGTGTCCACAGGAATGGACGAGTCTGGTGTGGTATGGCAATTAGTGTTTTGTTTTCAAAAAAAGAAGGGCGTTTGAGAAAAGTGATTTTTAAAAGGTCCGGCGGTTGAGTCGTGAGCTATGGTGGACGGGAAGTCCAGTAGCTGTTTTTGAAAATGAAAACCAGTAGGAAACTGCTGAGATACCTGGATGGTTTAGTCCAGGGGATTTTATTCTATATTGAAAACTTCCTGCTCCTTTGGGAGAGGATGTGCTTTGAAAAATGCAAAATGTTTTACAAAACAACCCTGCATAAAATATTGTTGTTTCTGCAAAATATCCTGAGCTCCACATATTTCATGCATTATATCTGATTTCCCCATTCCGCGGGTGAAGGTGGGCTGCTGAGTACGTTTGTACTCACCCTTGCTTATTTGTTGTTTTTCAGAGAAGGTGATCGCTGATCGGGTAAGAGTTACGCCTGTTCCCAACCTTGCTTGTGGCTGTTGGACTTCTGATTTGCTTCGCTATGTATATCGGGCTGCTTTAGCCCCACTCTGATGATATGTCCCGAGTTGTGGACCAACTCTTAAAGGTGATCGCCACCTTTATAGGTTTGTCTCGTTTAAGCAAATCTGTAATCATCTGATGTATAAATGTGTTTACTAGCCTCCTGGGACTAGTAATTGTATCACATTTGAGTCCCAGAGGATTGGGGACGCTTCAGGTGGTATCAGAGCTGTTAGGTTGGCCTCAGGACGTAACCCTTAGCCTGATCCAAAAGTTTTTGAGTCAAAACTATTTTCTTAAAAAAAAATTCTTGCTCTCATACCTTCATTTCAAAAATGCTTTCTTCTTTCCTTCTCTCAGAAGTCAGATGGAGGTTCGCTGTCGAACCAGCTTTTGCTAGAATGAAGATGGTTTCCCCAAGTTGCTGAGAGCATGCACAGTTCGCCTCAGAATCATGAGTCATCCAGAGTATGATGGTCATGAATTCGTCGAGCATGGCACAGAGAAGTGTGTCATGACTGTATACATTGGATCCAGTCCACACCATGTGGAATGAAGTGTCACTGCTGCGGGGCACAGATTCAAAGACACCTGTCAAGTCGTCGCTCGCAAGGCATTGAGGGCCCTGTGTCAGATCTATGAAGAAGAAGTGGCTGACACACCGCTCAGATTCTTCCCCCCTTTTAGAGAAACCATCCAGTTTGGATGGTCAGGATGCGTGCGTTGGAAGGTCAGCAGCTGCTTGAGGACGACCCCACAGTCGTGTATCTCACTGCATACCTGCTCACCCTGGATGCACAGTATGATTTCTTGGCTCGGCACCACTGTCAGATGATTGCCCGAGCAGAAGATGCAGAGAAGCGCAACCGTAAGCTCCATGTGGATCTCACCACAGCTCAAGCTCATGCAACTGTAACATCCCAGTTTTCAACCCGAGGTTTGGAACCCTAATCTCCCCCCATCTTATTTATTTTTTTATCCCTAGGTCTTCTCATCATATGCATACACTTTGTTTGATTAGAAGCACCTCACTTAGAATATATTTTTTTTGCAACCTAAGATTATCTAGTTAATTAATTGTTCAAAAGAAAAGGATATAAAAATAGAAATAGAAATTGGAAAATAAAAAGAAAAGGACAAACCCTTCTCTTCCCCTAGCTGGGCCGATTCCAGCCCACGCCTGCGGCCGCTTCCCCCCTTTCGCGCTCGCGACTCCCCCCCTCGACCCACCTCTGGCCCACTCCGCGCGCGCAACCGCTCCCACTGACACGCCGTCCCCACTCGTCAGTCGCCTCCCCCTCGCCCTCGCTCGAGACCGCTCCCGCTAACAGGCTGGCCCCACCAGTCAGCCACCCCATCGTCCTCGCCGCGTACGGCTTCGCCGCGGTCACCTCCGACCACCGTCCTCTCCCTCGCCCTATCCCCTCGCCCATCCCCTCGCCGCACAGGGAAGTTCGGCACCGCCCCATCCTTGCCGCTTTGGCCGTGTCCTTGCACGGCACCGCCCCGCCGTGCGGTCTCGTCGTCGCCCCTGTGCGGCATTAACTCCGGCGTTGTGCGACCTCACCGGCGTCCGCCTAGCTCCGCCGCTCCACTCCCCCTGTGCGCCTATAAAAGGGTCGCCCCGAGCACCTCTTTGCCCCGCACCGGCCTCAGCCACTTATCTCCCCCACGCCCGAGCTCAATCGCGCTAGCACCACCGTCTTCCTCCACTCCGGTAAGCCTTTCCCCCTCTTTTCCCTCCCCCTTTGGTGGTTCAGCGAGCAATTAGCTAGGCTCATCAGTTACGCCACACTGCCGCCAGCTTGGAACACCACTCCCCTGCCGCAATCCCCGCACGAACCTCACCGGCGATGACTCCCGCCGCGGAGCTCCGCCACCTCCCCGCGGTCAGCCCCCTCCCAGCCTCCTCTGGCCAAATTGGGCCCGCCCCTAAGCTCGCCAGCCCCTCCTCATGTTAAGGCGCCTGCCTGTTGCCCAAGAACCGGGTCGCAGGCGGCAAATCGCCGTCGAGCCCACCGGTGGCCGGGTTTCTCCCCGCGGACGGTCGGTTCGACCTGCCCCGTCAACCGTTGGTGCCGTCTCCCCCTCTCGCTCTCTCTGACGCGTGGGCCCCGTGGAAACGGCGTCATCCCTCGCGCGCCCGCGCCGTTTTCCGCTGTGGGCTGTAGCTGGGCTGGCGCGCGCCCCTGCGCCCGGCTGGGCCAGATTTCGCCCCCCCCCCCCGGCCCACCAGAGCTTAAAACCTTTTTCTTTTTCCTTTTTCAGCCTTTTTCTCCTTTAGTTATTATATCTCAATATTTTATGCACCAAAAATTATCAAAACACTTTCTAAAGTCACATGAAATGATAATATTAGAAATTGAGACACTCCACTTGGTAAACCACTATTGATGTATTGTTTATTGCCTGTTTTACTAGAAGAAGCGGGGACCGTCGATCCGGAACCCGTAGCCCCGGAAGAAGGGCCAGAGCCCGATCTCCCGGAGGTAGACCTTTTGTGCCAGGAAAGGTTCGACGAAGGCAAGTCCATCCTTCCCTTGATGCATAAATTACCTATTCTTTCTACCACTACCTAGGCCGGGATTACAGGGTGGAATATTTGCATTGTGAGTAGAGAGATAGCCCGCATTAACATATATCTTTTGGATACAAAATATGGGGTGGGAGAAAGGGCAGTGTGTGTTCTTCAAAAGAGGTTTTAAAATAAAAGAATGTGCGATGAAGGGTATTCACCCTCATCACCTTGTGAGTGGGATGATCAGGGACTCCCTGGTTTAGGGGAGGGCCTAAGGTGTTGGCTCAGCTGGTTTAGGCGTGAGCAGAAGGATTGTCCCCTCATATAAGGAACAGTTTGTCATCTTTCACTACCTGTACTCATAAATAGTACAACCACTCGAGACTGTGTGGGCAGTCGCTCAATCCGAACTCGTACGGTCGGACCCCAAGGTTATGAAGGCTGGGGAGCACCGGGAGGATAAGGAGGGGGAATGTTTTGTCCAGTTTGGACATGGCGGTGGCCTGACTCCTTCCGGTATAACTGTTAAGGTTAGGACGTGCGAGGAAAGAAAGATATTCGGCATTCGGGTCTCACGACGGTGAGATCGCAGAAACCGGACTAGTGGGTAAAGTGTACCCCTCTGCGCAGAGTTGAAACCTATTCGAATAATCCGTGTCCACTGGTATGGACGAGCCTGGTGTGGTATGACAATTAGTGTTTTACAACCTCCGTGAATAGGGAAATGTGTATGTAAGTGCGTATTGAAAAAGAAAACAAGGCCATGGGAGCGGGAAGCTCAGTGGTGGTTGAGTATTCTGTTATTTTTAATTCCTTGGGAAAAATCCTACATCAACTGCCTTTCTCTAAAAAGAAGAGTGACTTCAACTCCACCAAATAGAGCATGTATGATATAGGTCTCTTTCTCTTTACGGGAGCGGGATGGGCTTGCGGAATACCTAGTGTATTCACCCAAATTTATTCATGTTTTTCAGCAGCCGAAGACTTCTTTTCTGCTATGCTTGATTGAGAGGGCTGTGTCTGCACCCAGTTCTGCCTGTGGTTTGGGCTAGTGTGCCTTCTACTGCGCTTTATATTCTGGCTCTCTCAGAGCTTGTACCCCGGTATTGTAATAACCTTTATTTGAACTCTGTACTATTTGAAGTAAGGAATGTGGTTACTAGCCTCCTGGGACTAGGAATTGTATCGCATCTGAGTCCCAAAGGATCGGGACGCTTTAGGTGGTATTGGAGCCATAGGACTGGCCGTAGGTCGCAGCCCTGACCTTAAAAGTTGCCTTAAAAGAAAATACCTCTTACCCCAAGAAAAATCTTCTCTCCTTTCCCCTGATATTAACGGACCCTTCTTTTCCTATTCCAGATGGAGGACTCTCTGGTCATTAGGACATCCTACTGCTCAGAGGTGGAAGGGTTCCCACATCTGTTGCGAAGTTGTGCGCTTCGCATGGGGATCCACAAGAAGCCAGAATATGTCTGGAAGGAATATCTCGAGAATGGAATGGAGAAGTGCTCTATGGCAGTTTACCTAGGAGAAAGCCGAAACTACCCGAACCATCCTTCTTTCCAAGTCACTTTCACCGGATACCGCTTCCCAGATACTTGCCAAAATGTTGCCCGAAAAGCCCTCCGACAACTATGCCAGAACTACAGCAGAGTAATCTTTGAAACCCCCCTTCGCTACTTTCCACCCAACAACAAAAATACCCCCGCCTGGAGGAAAAGACTTCAGGCCCTATCAGGGAGAGACCCTACCGAGGATGACCCCACCGTCATCTACATGGCTGGATACCTCCACACTCTTGATAACCAATATGATGACCTTGCCTCCCTCTGCACTCACCTAAACTCCCGGGTGGAAAGCCTGGAGCAACAAGTCAGGGAACTTAGAAGGGAAAAGGCGTCCCTTCAAGAGAGTCTCGAGATAGCGGAAGGCAAGGAAACCAACACCCATGAGGCCTACCGAACCCTGAAGATGGATTACAACAAGAAGCTAAAGAAGCTCGCCCCCGCAAGAAAAATCCGCAAGAAGACCAGAAGCCAAGGATGCTAGACTGAGCAGAAGGAAGAAGCCCCTCCAGCCCTACCTCCTACCAGGATAGGGAACTCGTCCGACACCGAGGAAATGTCCCTAGCTAGCCTTGATGACCTTCTCAAGGAATTTGGGGACACTTTAGAGAAGGAGTTCGGGAGTACCCTAGATAGCACTCACGTGTAATGAACTCATGGTAGTTGTATGCTGTAATGAACTTGTGTAATGAATAAAGTAACTTGTTAAAAAAATTTGGCATGTGCATGGTAGTAACCCTTTTCCCCTGGCAGATGGCTTCAGATAAAACCACGCCTACCGCCTCCGGGATTGGAGCAGGGTTTCCCCTAGGAGTAGAAGGAGAAGCTGGCGGAGAAGGGAGATCTACACACCTCCGGAACTACCACTAGATTTGGCCCAAGTTCTAGCCAATCAAACCCGACTCATTGAAGTCCTCGCTAGAAGTCTGGAGAACCAGCGCCCAGGTGGTGGAAGACCACAGGACAGGATGGGAGAATTTCTGAGACTCAAGCCTCCCACGTTCGCTAGATCCAGCAATCCTCTCGATGCCGACGACTGGCTGCGCACGATCAAGAGGAAATTGGAAGCCATCGGATGCCCCGAAAATCAGCGTGTTCAATTGGCTGCTCATCAACTTTTTGGGATGGCCCTAGCATGGTGGGATACCTTCAGCGCGGCCGTCAGGGACGCTACCTGGGCAGAATTTGAAACTGCTTTCCGTTAGCACCATGTACCCCAGGGGATCGTTCAACTCAAGGAAGATGAATTCCGGGAACTAACTCAAGGTGGAAGATCTGTCAGTGAGTATGTGCACAAATTCACAGAGTTGGCTCGTTACGCGCCTGATGATGTCAGCACCGAAACCAAGAAGATGGCTCGTTTTCTGAAAGGGCTAAGACCAGAACTCAAGACCATCGTCACCAGCCAAGATTTCCTCAGCTTCTCGCACCTCTCCAACAAAGCCATACAAGTGGAAAGGGAAAAAGAGGAAGAAAAAGGGCACCTCAAGAGGAAATTCCAAGTTCTCCGAGCTCAGCAGCAAGACCGACACCAGAGAGCTCGATCCTTCGGGCTTCCACCCAAGGGACCAAGCTTCAAAAGAACAGCTGGACCCACTCCGTCACGTTACAGCTAGCAGAGTCAGAGTTCCTTTCAGGCCCCCTCGGTTGCAAGCAACCAACCGCCAGCAAATGCCTGTTGGCACTGCGGAGACCCCGGTCACTTCAAGAATAATTGCCCCCAGTTGAAGGAACCCAGACCTACCTACTCCAACTCGGTGAATGGCCCCAAGAATACCTCGGCACCTGCCTCCAAGGCACTCCCCTCCAACAGTCAGCAGAGCAGGACCCAGTACCAGGGCAGAGCACGAGTTAACCACGTCGATGCTCAAGAAGCCTAGCAAACTCTGGGAGTAGTGCTCGGTGAGTTCCTTGTCGAATTTACTCCCGCTACTGTACTTTTTGCTTCAGGAGCATCCCATTCATTTATAGCCACTAGTTTTGTGGAAAAGCATGGCATTCCCTCTACACCCCTAGAAATCCCTTTGGTCACCCGAACCCCGGGGTCAGACCTTCTATGCCAGCTCAAATGCTCCCAAGTTAGAATTCTTTTAAGTGGGGTAGTGTTCTCGGCAGACTTAACCGTCTTGCCATCCCAAGGGATTGATGTGATCCTAGGAATGGATTGGCTAACTAAGCACAAGGGCATCATAAGTTGCGCAAGTAAGACCGTCCTTCTCACCGACCACCAAGGAAAAGCAGTTTCTTGTCAGGCCCAACCGCCCGCCAACGATCCAATGATGTTTAATCTAGCAGCAGAAAATATATCCGTAATAGAAGAATTCATGGATGTATTTCCGGAAGAGTTGCCTGGAATGCCGCCTGAAAGAGGAGTGGAGTTCTATATAGATCTCATTCCTAGCACTGCGCCCATCACAAAGAGACCATACCGCATGGCCCCCACAGAGTTAGCAGGATTAAAACTCCAGATTGCGGAGCTGCAGCAAAAAGGGTACATCCCCCAGTTTGTCTCCCTAGGGAGCACCCGTCCTTTTCGTCACCAAAAAGGATGGAAGTATGAGAATGTGTATTGATTACCGATCCTTGAATGAAGTTACAATCAAAAATAAGTATCCACTCCCTCGGATCGACGATCTCTTCGACCAGCTACAGGGAGCCAAATATTTCTCCAAGATAGACCTAAGGTCAAGATATCACCAACTGAGAATCAAGGAAGCAGATATACAGAAGACAACATTCGTCACCAGATACGGACAATATGAGTTCACAGTGATGCTGTTTGGGCTAACGAACGCACCCGCCTTTTTCATGAACCTCATGAATAAGGTATTCATGGAAGAATTGGATAAGTTTGTCGTAGTCTTCATCGATGACATCCTTATCTATTCCAAGAATCGCAAGGACCATGAGCGTCACCTTCGAATCGTCCTCGGAAGACTCAGGGCACATCAACTCTATGCTAAGCTCAGCAAGTGTGAATTCTGGTTAGAAAAGATGGCCTTCCTTGGGCATATCTTGACTGCAGAAGGAATAGAAGTAGACCCATCCAAGGTAGAAGCCGTTTCAAAATGGAAGCAGCCATCCAACGTTAGTGAAGTGCGAAGCTTTTTGGGAATGGCAGGGTATTACCGCCGCTTTATTAAGGGATTCTCCAGCATAGCAAGACCTATGACCGAACTCCTCAAGAAGGACAATAAGTTTGTGTGGACCCCAAAGTGTGAGGAAAGTTTCCAGATCATAAAGGAAAAGCTCACGACCGCGCCCGTTTTGACACTACCAGATATACACCAGGATTTCGTCATCTTCTGTGATGCTTCAAGGCAGGGCTTAGGGTGTGTCCTGATGCAAAATGAGAAAGTTATTGCTTATGCATCCTGCTTACTCAAGCCGCATGAGCAGAATT
The DNA here is from genome assembly GCA_029449295.1 of Zea luxurians. Lineage (NCBI taxonomy): Eukaryota > Viridiplantae > Streptophyta > Magnoliopsida > Poales > Poaceae > Zea > Zea luxurians. The sequence continues at coordinate 7,703,164 of JAOPSE010000048.1, read as the reverse complement.
ACCCCACCCACAATTTGGAATTGGCAGCCATAGTGCATGCCCTAAAAATATGGAGGCACTATCTAATTGGGAACAAACATCTTCACTGATCACAAGAGTCTGAAGTATATCTTCACTCAGCCAGACCTCAACCTTCGTCAAAGAAGATGGCTTGAACTGATCAAAGATTATGACCTTGAGATCCATTACCACCCCGGAAAGGCCAACATGGTAGCAGACGCCCTCAGCCGAAAACCTTTCGGGATAAAGGGAACCAACTTTTTAGAAGATTGGAAGAAGGAATCAGCTCAACTAAATGCATGTCTGGGAGACAACGGTAGCCTAGAAGTCAAGCCAATGCTAGAAGACCTCATATGCAAGGCTCAACGCCTGGACACGGAGACAGTGAGACTTATGGAAAAAGCTCGCAAAGAGCAACTTCTGGACCTTAGGACAGATGAACAAGGAGTTCTTTGGTTCAAGAACCGTCTGTGTGTACCAAAAGGAGAGGCACGGGAAGTCCTGCTCAATGAAGCTCACAACTCAGCTTACTCCATCCACCCAGGAACCACCAAGATGTACCTAGACCTCAAAACCAGATACTGGTGGAGAGGGATGAAGAAAGAGATAGCACAGTATGTGGCCCGGTGTGACACCTGTCAACGAACAAAGGTCGAACGCCAGAAACCTGCAGGCCTACTGCAACCCCTCCCAGTGCCTGAATGGAAGTGGGAGGAAATAGGCATGGATTTTGTAACCGGACTGCCCCGGACGCAAAAAGGGAATGACTCTATCTGGGTAATAATAGACCGTCTCACCAAGGTGGCACACTTCATTCCAGTGAAAACCACTTTTGGAGGAGCCACCCTTGCCCGGATATATCTTAAAGAGATAGTCAGGCTACATGGTATTTCTCGGAAGATAGTGTCAGATAGAGGGACGCAGTTCACCTCAAAATTTTGGAAGAGCCTTAAGCAAGCTATGGGCACCAAGTTAGATTTCAGCACCACCTACCACCCTCAGTCAGATGGTCAAACGGAAAGGGTCAACAAGGTCCTCGAAGATTTATTAAGAACCTGTGTGTTGATGTTCGACAGAAACTGGGAGTCCAGTTTGCCGTATGCCGAATTCTCATATAACAACAACTATTAGGCCAGTATTAAGATGTCACCGTTCGAAGCATTGTATGGACGAAAGTGCCAGACCCCTCTAATGTGGTCCAATGTAGGGAAAAGGACACTAGAAGGACCCGACTTTGTTAAAGAGGCCGAAGAGAAAGTTGCCCTGATCCACAAGAGGTTACTTGAAGCTCAGAGTCGACAGAAAAGTTATGCAGACAACAGACGGAGAGAACTCAGATTTGAGGAAGGAGACTTCGTATACCTCAAGGTCTCCCCGATGCGTGGGGTCAAAAGGTTCCAAATGAAAGGAAAGCTAGCACCGTGTTTCGTTGGCCCCTATCCCGTCATTAGCAGAGTGGGACCCGCAGCATACCACCTTGAACTACCAGAATCCATGTCAGATATTCACAATGTGTTTCATCTGTCCCAGCTCCGTAAGTGCCTGCAAGTACTAGAGAACCACATCGAGGCAGAGACAATTCAGATTCAAAAAGATCTCTAGTACCGGGAAAAGCCAATAAAGATTCTTGACTCAGCAGTCCGAAAGACCCGCAACTCAGAAGTAAGACTCTGTAAGGTTCAGTGGAGCAGAGAAGGAGAAGAGGAAGCTACCTGGGAAAGTGAGGACTCTCTGAGGAGGGAATACCCTTACCTTTTCTCGAGCCCCATCTGAATCTTGAGGGTGAGATTCCTTTAAGTGGGGTAGGTTTGTAACATCCCAATTTTCAACCCGAGGTTTGGAACCCTAATCTCCCCCCTTCTTATTTATTTTTTATCCCTAGGTCTTCTCATCATATGCATACACTTTGTTTGATTAGAAGCACCTCACTTAGAATATATTTTTTAGCACCTAAGATTATCTAGTTAAATAATTGTTCAAAAGAAAAGGATATAAAAAAGAAATATAAATTGGAAAATAAAAAGAAAAGGAGAAACCCTTCTCTCCCCCCTAGCTGGGCCGATTCCAGCCCACGCCTGCGGCCGCTTCCCCCCTTTCACGCTCGCGACTCCCCCCCCCCCCCCTCGGCCCACCTCCAGCCAACTCCGCGCGCGCAACCGCTCCCAATGAAACGTTGTCCCCACTCGTCAGTCGCCTCCCCCTCGCCCTCGCTCGCGACCACTCCCGCTGACAGGCTGGCCCCACCAGTCAGCCACCACATCGTCCTCGCCGCGTACGGCTTCGCCGCGGTCACCTCCGACCACCGTCCTCTCCCTCGCCCCATCACCTCGCCCATTCCCTCGCCGCTGTGGCCGCGTCCTTGCACGGCACAGCCCTGCCGTGCGGTCTCGTCGTCGCCGCTGTGCGGCATTAACTCCGGCGTTGTGCGACCTCACCGGCGTCCGCCTAGCTCCACGCTCCCCTCCCCCCTGGGCACCTATAAAAGGGTCGCCCCGAGCACCTCTTTGCCCTGCACCGGCCTCAGCCACCCATCTCCCCCTCGCCTGAGCTCAATCGCGCTAGCACCGCCGTCTTCCTCCACTCCGGTAAGCCTTTCCCCCTCTTTTTCCTCCCCCTCTAGTGGTTCAACGAGCAATTAGCTAGGCTCATCAGTTACACCACATTGCCGCGAGCTTGGAACACCACTCCCCTGCCCCAATCCCCGCACGAACCTCACCGGCGACGACTCCCGTCGTGGAGCTCCGCCACCTCCCCGCGGTCAGCCCCCTCCCAGCCTCCTCTGGCCAAATTGGGCCCGCCCCTAAGCTTGCCAGCCCCTCCTCATGCTAAGGCGCCTGCCCGTTGCCCAAGAACCGGGTCGCCAGCGGCGAATCGCCGTCGAGCCCACCGGCGGCCGTGTTTCTCCCCGCGGACGGCCGGTTCGCCCCGCCCCGTCAACCGTTGGCGCCGTCTCCCCCTCCCGCTCTCTCTGACGCGTGGGCCCCATGGAAACGGCGTCATCCCTCACGCGCCCGCGCCATTTTCCGTCGTGGGTTGTAGCTGGGCCGGCGCGCGCCCCTACGCCTGGCTGGGCCAGATTTCGTCCCCCCGGCCCACCAGAGCTTAAAACCTTTTTCTTTTTCCTTTTTCAGCCTTTTTCTCCTTTAGTTATTATATCTCAATATTTTATGCACCAAAAATTACCAAAACACTTTCTAAAGTCACATGAAATGGTAATATTAGAAATTGAGACACTCCACTTGGTAAACCACTATTGATGTATTGTTTATTGCCTGTTTTACTAGAAGAAGCGGGGACCGTCGATCCGGAACCCATAGCCCCGGAAGAAGGGCCGGAGCCCGATCTCCCGGAGGTAGACCTTTTGTGCCAGGAAAGCTTCGACGAAGGCAAGTCCATCCTTCCCTTGATGCATAAATTACCTATTTTTCTACCACTACCTACGCTGGGATTACAGGGTGGAATATTTGCATTGTGAGTAGAGAGATAGCCCGCATTAACATATATCTTTTGGATACAAAATATGGGATGGGAGAAAGGGCAGTGTGTGTTCTTCAAAAGAGGTTTTAAAAAAAGAATGTGCGATGAAGGGTATTAACCCTCATCACCTTGTGAGTGGGATGATCAGGGACTCCCTGGTTTAAGGGAGGGCCTAAGGTGTTGGCTCAGCTGGTTTAGGCGTGAGCAGAAGGATTGTCCCCTCATATAAGGACCGGTTTGTCATCTTTCACTACCTGTACTCATAAATAGTACAACCACTCGAGACTGTGTGGGCAGTCGCTCAATCCGAACTCGTACGGTCCGACCCCAGGGTTATGAAGGCTGGGGAGCACCGGGAGGATAAGGAGGGGGAATGTTTTGTCCGGTTTGGACATGGCGGTGGCCTGACTCCTTCCGGTATAACTATTAAGGTTAGGACGTGCGAGGAAAGAAAGATATTCGGCATTTGGGTCTCACGACGGTGAGATCACAGAAACCGGACTAGTGGGTAAAATGTACCCCTCTGCGTAGAGTTGAAACCTATTCGAATAGTCCGTGTCCACTGGTATGGACGAGTCTGGTGTGGTATGACAATTAGTGTTTTACAACCTCCGTGAACAGGGAAATGTGTGTGTAAGTGTGTATTGAAAAAGAAAACAAGGCCACGGGAGCGGGAAGCTCAGTGGTGGTTGAGTATTCTGTTATTTTTAATTCCTTGGGAAAAACCCTACATCAACTGCCTTTCTCTAAAAAGAAGAGTGACTTCAACTCCACCAAATAGAGCATGTATGATATAGGTCAATTTCTCTTTATGGGAGCGGGATGGGTTTGCGGAATACCTAGTGTATTCACCCAGATTTATTCATGCTTTTCAGCAGCCGAAGACTTCTTTTCTGCTATTCTTGATTGAGATGGCTGTGTTTGCACCCAGTTCTGCTTGTGGTTTGGGCTAGTGTGCCTTCTATTGCGCTTTATATTCTGGCTCTCTCAGAGCTTGTACCCCGGTATTGTAATAACCTTTATTTGAACTCCGTACTATTTGAAGTAAGGAATGTGGTTACTAGCCTCCTGGGACTAGTAATTGTATCACATTTGAGTCCCAAAGGATCGGGACGCTTCAGCAACTGCCTTGGAAAGTCATGAAGTCATTGTTGTTAAAGCCCCCAAGCAAGCCAAGGATGAGCATGTCCAGAAGTTGATGGAGGCCTACTTGGTAACCCATAACCAACGTAGAGCCCTACGGATCCAAGAGCCCACTTCATCCAACCCAGTTCAATCTGTGAGAGCTGAAGATCCCCAGATTCTTGAAGGTCATCCGGTCTCTATCAGAGGAGAGAAGAAGGCTTGGGAACCCTCGGAAGGAGCCATAGTCTTGGAAGGAATTCCAGTCTTCCCTCAGGCTATGAATAAGCAAGAGCACCCTTAGTCCTCCCAAGATCCCCCGCCAGAGTTGTTTGAGCCCCTCACCATGAAGAAGATTCCAGCACCGTCCCGTGAGATCAAAGAAGAAGCTGCAAGCACCCCACCAGCACCGCCGCCCTCTGAGGAGCTACAAGAGCCAGTCCAGCTTGAAGAAGAGTTTGACCCCGTGCTGCCATCTCAGTCGCTGCCAGAAGAAGTCATCAACATCAGCTCCCTCTTGACCCATCCAAGAGATGTCTCAGATTGAAGTTGTGCGTCAGCCTCGCTAGAAGAGAAGCTGCCTGGTCTGAAGTTAGTTATACCCAGTCCTCTGCATGCATTGGGTAGTGAAGTTTTTCTTCACTTTGGCTAGAACCCTGCATGTATGAGAGGTAATCGTGTAGACTCGTGTTTTGCAAAACTCTAATTGTGTGGCCCCCTAGGGCATTTCAAAATGAATTTCGCTTGATGTTTTCTCCCCTTTTGAGTGCATATGTGATGCTTTAATGTTAGTGCTCATAAGTCACATTTTAGCATAGTTCTCAGTTCAGGAGTTGAGCAATAGTAGTTATGCTTAGCCCCCCAATCTGAGTAGTCCGTGCTTTGGAAAAACTCTATTCTTCCCTTATTCAAAACATTTGATTTGTTTGTGCTTATCATTGCTGAGCTTGTGTGTTTTCTTTCTTTTTATGAAAGGTTTTCTCTAAAAACATAGATCACAAATTAGAGCTAATCACTCACCTTATGCTTCCATTCTCATCTTAACCCATCTCAAGAGAAAAACACCTTACCCAAGAAGATACTGGAAGCTTACCCTTGAAGCCAGGAATAAGCTACAGAAGAAACCAGTCCAGTCGCTCAGTCAAAAGGACCGACCGTGAGAATCAAAGCACTACCCCTGAGTCAAAGTAAACAGGAAAAGAGGACAAAAGGAGTTATTACCATACAGAGAGGCAAAGATTCTTGGAACCAGAGACCACAAACATCAGGGTCATTGACCCCACCACTCACCCGTGCCCCCCGCACGCGTGCCTCGCCTCCATCTGCACTACCACCGCCCCACGCCCCCCCTTTGCAGCCCACTACCGCCACCCACGCCCCCTTTGTAGCGCACCCACCGCCATTACCGCCAGCAACACCATTCCCCCATCCATCGCACTTGTTGCCTTGTGTCACCTGCTCCATCACCACCACTCCGCACCCGAGCACCCCCGCTCGCCTATAAAACCCCCCACCAGCTCCCTCAACTCCCATCTCACTCAAAGCAAAGCACACTCCCGATAAAAATCCCCTCTGCCAAATCGCAAGCAACTCCATTTTCCACTCCCTTGCTCCTAATATCACAATGCTTGGTGATTCTTGGGTTGAAGACTGTTTTACATGGTTCATAGTCTTTGGTTTCCTCCTTTGTGTGATGGTAATACTCTTTGATAGAATCCTTCAGTGGGAAGAGCAAAGAGAAAGAAAGGGTCAGTGAAAACAAGATAGTGAAGAGAAGATAAGAAGAAGGTTCTCCCAGAATCAACCTCGTGCCAGTCATTTCTGCGCAGCCTGCTCAAGCAGCAACAGCAGAAGAAGGCCTTGTAACGCCCTTGTTGTGAGGTACTTCAAGGAGTTCAAATCCCCAAGATTCAAGAGTTCTACCCTCATTCTTTTTAAGTGGGGTAGTGTTCAAGTAAAGTTCCTGCTATGGAGAAAAAGAAGAAGGCCTCTGGAGGACCAGATCATCAAAGCATATAAGTTTTTGGATGAGAGGTGGTCACCCAAGTTTCGTTGATGAAGCACCAGAAGACCAATCAAGGAAGGAATCCATGAGGGAGTTCGCAAGAGAAAGGTTTATGTGTTGGCATCAATGCTTCCTCAATAAGCTAGCTGCCAAGCGAAAGCTGAAGCCTGAAGATGATCTTTGAGTAGCCAGAATCAGCATTTGCAATCGGCAACCAGATGCTCCTCAAAGGCCGGATTTTGTTGAAGTTCCATCTCCTCGAAGAGTCTGCAAAGTGAAGATATGTAGCTGAAGTAAAGCTATACCCATAACCCTTCTAAGCCGAATCTCGAGGACAAGATTCATTTTAAGTGGGGTAGATTTGTAGCATCCCAAAAAATCAAATCTTGAAAATTTCTCAAACTCGCTCTAAATTCAAAATGAATTTCAAATTTCATTTCAAAATGTTTGTTTGCGAATTGATATCAGCAAATAAAATATAGTGGTCTATATTCTCTCTAAAATCCTCCTCAAAATATCCTACAAATATTTCCCCAATGATCACCCTCAAATTCTTTCAGAAATACTGCCCAGATATTTCTCGAGTGATCCCCCTCAAATTCTTCTAGAAATACCGCCCAGATATTTCCCGAGTAATCCCCTTCAAGTTCTTTCCAAAAATACTGTCCAAATATTCCACCAATATATCTCCAAGTATTTTCCTCCTAAGAAATACCTTCAGAATCATTTTTCAAGTCCCTACAAATATTTTATTCATAACTTTCCTTATGCTCACACGTATATGTATGCCTCCAGTGTCATACGTTGAACTCTACAAGCTAATTACACTCATATAAGACAAATCCATGCTAATCTCCCACTAATCCTCTCATCCTCCCACTAATCCTCTCATCCCTCCCCCTAATCCTCCCACCATGGCTATAAATAGAGGGGCAAGGGCCTCCTCTCAAGCCACCCCAAGCATTTCATGGCAACTCTCTCCACTCCCCCCCCACACGCCCACTCCACATCCCACACAAGCACACACTAGCACAAGGATCGTTCGTTCGTTCTTCGATCGTTCGTCCCCCTGTTCTTAGTTTGTTTGTTCATTCGTCCAATCGTTCGATCGTTCGTCCGATCGTTCATGGTTCGTTCGTCCGATCGTTCGATCGTTCGTTCGTCCAAATAATATTTTTCCTGTCGTTATGCTGCCGAAATTCCGATCATTCGTTCGTTCGATCATTCGATCGTTCATCGTTCGTTCATAGTCCCTATTCATCGTTCATTGTTCGTTCATAGTCCCTATTCATCGTTCTTCTAGATAATCTTTGTCCTGCCGTTATGCTGCCGAAATTCCGATCGTTCATTCGTCCGATCATTCGATCGTTCGTCCGTTCGTTCATAGTTCCTATTCATCGTTCGTTCATCGTCACTATTCATCGTTCATCGTTCGTTCATACGAAATATTCACCATCACTATTCACCATTACTATTCATCATCGTTACTATTTAGCGACACTATTCATCATCGTTACTATTCATCGTTACTTTTTCGTCATCACTTTTCATCGTTACTTTTCATCGTTACTATTCATCGATCATCCGATCACCCCACATTTCAACTACTCATCCATCATGCTGTCCAGTCCACCTAAGACCAGCCAGACCCATATTCCAGTCATACGAACTCTAGTGACTGTGATTTTCCTTCTAGTAGGGAACTTCTCATCTGGTCACCCATCCCAGGTTTATCCGAGTTGAGCACGCTTAACTTTGAGATTCCTTCGAACCAGGCTTCCAAACTCAGATTCCAATAATTCTTGTTTCTAAATTCTTATCAAACTATTCCCTATCCAACCATGTCATCCCTTAAGCATGGTTCATATTCCAGAAAACTCCCAAAATACTCTTGTCCCATATTCTGCCTATAACTCTCATGTTCATACTAAGTTAGACGATTCATTCGTCACTATTCTCACCAACAGTGAACTTCACTGTGCTACACCACATACACCCAGCTATAAATACACCCAGCTACCCTCTCCCTCTCCACACACAGACTCAACACCCTCAGCCAAGGCAAACACCCCACCCACTCAGTTACTCTGCTCTGCCGGCTACACGCATAGTGTCGCTTCGCCTCCAGTCCACCCTCCTGCTAAGCACCTCCGCTCCACCACTAGTAGTATCTCAACACCATATGACACAGATTCTACTCAAGACTCTACCCATCCATATATCGCTATTCTGACCACTATACTAAGTATTTGTTGATATACTTGTCGGTTTGTATGTTTGCTTATTCATGTTGCATAGTTATCGGAGCTTTCATGTCGTCTCGTGGAGGCCAGATCTGCAAGTCTACGCCAGGCAGTGGAGCTAGAAGCCAGTTCTGCGAGCTCCCCTTCCCCCTTCGCCGGATAAGCACGGCAAGCTCACTGGATCCCTTTGATGCATAAATTACCTATGATTTTTCAACCACAACCCTCAGCCTGTTATTTTATGCATGATATGATTTTGAGACAAGTTATTATGGCCACCCAGCCGCTTGCCGCAATCAATCCTTGATATATTTGTTCCAAATGATTTGAGAAAAGGTGTGAGTTTTCAAAAGAAAATGCTTTTCAAAATGTGTATGATGAAGGGTTTTCACCCTTATCACCTTTGAGTTGGGATGATCAGGGACTCCCTGGTTTAGGGGAGGGCCTAAGGTGATGGCTTAGCTGGTTTAGGCGTGAGCAGAAGGATTGTCCCCTCATATAAGGACCGGTTTGTCATCCTTCACTACCTGTACTCATGATAAGTACAACCACTCGAGACTGTGTGGGCAGTCACTCAATCTAAACTCGTACGGTTCAAACCCAGGGTTATGAAGGCTGGGGAGCACTGGGAGGATAAGGAGGGGGAATGTTTTGTCCGGTTTGGGCATGGCGGTGGCCTGACTCCTGTGGTATAATCATTAAGGTAGGGACGTGCGTGGAAAGAAAGAGATTCGGATTCGGGTCTCACTAGCTACGAGATCGCAGAGTTGGACTAGTGGGTAAAGTGTACACCTCTGCGCACAGTTTGAAAACCTATTCGAATAGTCTGTTTCCACAGGAATGGACGAGTCTGGTGTGGTATGGCAATTAGTGTTTTGTTTTCAAAAAAAAGAGGTGCGTTTGAGAAAAGTGGTTTTAAATGGTCCGGTGGTTGAGCCGTGAGCTATGGTGGACGGGAAGTCCAGTAGCTGTTTTTGAAAATGAAAACCAGTGGGAAACTGCTGAGATACCTGGATGGTTTACTCCAGGGGATTTTATTCAATATTGAAAAACTTCCTGCTCCTTTGGGATAGGATGCGCTTTGAAAAATGCAAAATGTTTTACAAAACAATCCTGCATAAAATATTGTTGTTTCTGCAAAATATCCTAAGCTCCACATATTCCATGCATTATATCTCATTTCCCCATTCTGCGGGTGAAGGTGGGCTGCTGAGTACGTTTGTACTCACCCTTGCTTATTTGTTGTTTTTCAGAGAAGGTGATCGCTGATCGGGTAAGAGTTACGCCTGTTCCCAACCTTGCTTGTGGCTGTTGGACCGCTGATTTGCTTCACTGCTTATATCGGGCTGCATCAGCCCCACTCTGATGATATGTCCTGAGTTGTGGACCAACTCTTAAAGTTGATCGCCACCTTTATAGGTTTGTCTCGTTTAAGTAGATCTGTAATCATCTGATGTATAAATGTGTTTACTAGCCTCCTAGGACTAGTAATTGTATCACATTTGAGTCCCAGAGGATTGGGGACGCTTCAGTCCAAGTAGCACACGTTTCTTCGTGACCAAACGCAAAGAACCTGACCTTGCTTAGTTGCATTTCAGGACAGCTAAAATAAGGAACAAAATGCCAACACAAAAGTAATCACAAATTAAGAAAATTACATTACGATTCTCCAGTACAATACTCCAATTGGTAAACTCAGGAAACTCGTTCAAAGTAAAGTGTGTTCTTTGTAGTAACAGAAGTAGGCAACGCAACGACAAAAAACAAAGGCGAGAACGACCTGGAACAGTAGGGATGCAAACAAGTCTGCAGCCTGGGAGAAAGCTCTACCACAATTCACGGCGTCCATGATGCACGCATAATGTCATAGTAGTTGTTGGGGACTTGTTCTCAAATGCTATGATTTAAGAACAAGGCAACACAATGTTAAATGTTAATGCCCTCCGTCCTTCGAAGCATTATTTCCCTTAGGATATAATGATCTTCAGACGAAGGTCATGAAGGACATACCTTCATCATCACAATATATGTTAATAAAAGAAGAGGCATATGAAACATAAGAGACAACATAAACAATCATATCACATTATTAATTCATCCTCATTATATTATCATGGAAAGACAGAAACAATATTGAATTACAAATATACCTTCGGCTTGATAGAAGGTAAAAGTACAGGCGTGACGCAGAAGTGAATACAAGTCAGCGTGAACAGTACATGGGTACTGTTCATCTATTTATAGGCACAGGACGCAGCCTGTAAGAAATTACATTCATGCCCTTTACATTTATTATTGACTTATAGATAATTCTATAAGGACTAGATAGCCTTTTCCCCTTTAGGTCGGTTCCTTTTTCCACCATTTAGCCAAAGCTCCCCTGCGTGTAGCTTCGGAGCAACTCCAACCTTCGTCACGATCACGCTTTTTACATTGTACATGCTTTTAGCCCGAGTGCGAAGGTACCTGTTCATATATCAAACTTGGAAGATATTGTTAAATCATGTTTTTGAGGACCTTCGGAGGACGAAGGCCCCCAACAATAGCCCCTCGCAGTATTAATTTGTTTAAGATAACGAATTTAGGCTGCGACATGAACGAAGGCCTTAAGCCGAAGGTCCGAAAAAACACCTTCCCTTTGCTAGAATAGCAACAGTCAATGACGGACAGGGCCCCCCGATTTGAAGCGCGCTGAGTGTATAAATAAGATCTCGCACCAACCACATTTGGTACGCTGCTTATGCCATTTGCTTTATTTTCTCAATTTCATTGCTCTTGCTCACTAATGCTTGCTAGTTTTTCAAGCTTCCTGAGCTTCAGTTAGAAAGACACATTTTTGTCATTTCTGAAGGAAAAAATGTCTCAAGACAAGAAGGTTGCTGCTGAGACGAAGCTAACTGAAGAGGAGAAGCTCTTTGAGGAGAAGGCTGCGAATCCTTACATAGCTGGGTTTATCGAATCAATGGCAAAATCAAATACAGAGAAGATTACTAAGGAGATATTGGAGGGCCTGTCTGAAGATACTAGTGACAGTGACAGTTATGATGCAGAAAGTGGAGGCGAAGATTCCGAGGATCGACCCTGGAGACCAAGTCATGCAATTTTCGGGAAATCGACCATCAAGCAAAGTCACCTCGAAAACATGAGGGGAAGGTACTTTCGGGATATGTCTATTGTGAGGGCTGGCGGAGAAAACAACGTTCCTGCGCCTGAGGAGAACGAAGTTGTGATTTTCTGAAGCTTCTTCAAAGCTGGGCTTCGGTTCCCACTGAGTAGGTTTGTGGTTAAAGTGTTTAAAACCTTCCAAATTTTCCTTCATCAATTGACTCCCGAAGCCATATTGAGGATGGGAGTCTTCGTCTGGGCAGTTAGAAGCCAAGGGATAGAGCCAAGCGCAAAATGCTTCTGCAGCATGCACGAACTTCTGTATGAGACGAAGGCTATGGGGAAAGAACAATATCACAACAACTTCGGTTGTTATGGATTTATCGCCCGTCCCAACGCAAGCCACCCAGTGCCAATATTTCGGAAGAGATGGCCCAAAAATTGGATGGAAGAATGGTTTTATGTGAAGAATGACTTGATAGCGAGGGAGGATATCAAGGAGGTTATTATGCGCCCCATATGGTCCCGCTTTGGCCTCCGAAAGCCAAAGGTTGAAATTGATGAAGCCGTCGAAGCATGCCAGAAGGCATTTGGTACTGTCTGCTTCTTTATTGGTACAAGAGATTTAATTCAAGAGCACATAACATTCAGAGTATGTCCACTTGTAGAGAGCTGGGAAATGCCAAAGGAGACCATCACCAAGTCTAGCGAAGGTGAACTGGTCTGGCTGAAGTATACATTCAGATATGGGGATAAATTCGATGAACCAAACAATGACTGGCTAAAATGCATCGAAGTTACGAGTGATGAACTTCTTGGATCATATTCCAAGGCAGAAGAAAATGCATTATCCACAGCCTTCGGAAGTCGAGGAAAGAAGAGATTGAACATAGTTTTTGACGCTATTGGCTTCGTCTACCCCGACTACCGCTACCCGCTGCGGGGGCAAGGGAAGAAGAGGAAAGCTGCTGCTCTAGCTGCCTCGGCTGATCCTGTGCTGAAGGCTGCAGGCAAAAAGATGAAGGTACTTACCCACCGGCCACGTTGTATTGAACCGGCCATGGTGCCTGAGTTTGGCGGGAGGCCTCTTCAGCTGCTGAATCAACAGAAATTGCTCCTCCGATGCAGAGGGCAGAAGAACCAGCTATAATGTCGAAGGCTCCTTCGGTTGAGCTAGTTGAAACGAAGGTTGATAAGGCTGATAAGCCAGAAACTGAAGAAACAACAAAGATTCTAGAGGTTTTGAGCCCTCCAGAAAAAGCCACAGTACCGAAGGTACAAATGGGTTCTGCCATAACTCCTAGGAGAAGGAGGATGGTAAATGTATTAGATGTACTGGAAACAACCGACTCCATAAGTCTCGCTCCCAAAGAGAAGGTTGCCAAAGCTGACAAAGCGCAACCCAAAACTGATATTAAGCAAATAGATGCTGAAGCTACAATAATCCAGGCTGAAACTGAGGCGGTGCCCACCGTGCTTGCTGAGACGAAGCCTGCCCCAACCGAGCAGGTGGCCGAAGAAACAACTCCAGATACTAATATAGCTTTTGAGAAAAGTGTGGCCAAAGAAGCCAAATCCCTTACTCCCGAAGCACTCTCCGAAGGTTTTGATTATATCATTCGAGATGCTTCGGGAAAGAGATTATCCGAAGAAGAAATTTTTGAAGCTAAACACTATGCCTGAGAACTGAAGTATCCGAAGGGGGCCTTGGTGTTTAACGGTACGGATGAGGATGATTTCTTGTACTGCCTCCCGGACAACAAAGAATTATCCGCCTGCCGAGAGATGATCAGAAGTATAGGTTTTCTGAAGCTCGAAGTTGGCCTTTGTGCCATGACGAAGGACGGTCTCGCAGATAGTCTTGCATACAACAGTCTGAAGGTACAGAGATTGTGAATTTTGAAGCTTTATGAACTCTGGAATGAAGCCTTTTATTCTCATGTTAATCCTTTTATTCTCTCTTGTAGGGCTTAATACTTAGCAACGCCCTAAGAGCGCAAAAGAATGCTGAAGACGAGAGCTGCACTATTGGTCTCAACAACCTTCGAACAGAGGTTATCAGGCTGAGAAACGAAGCCACGGAAAAAGACAAAATTCTACTTACATTGGTGGACAAAGTAAAGGAAGATGAAGCTAATTTCAAGGCTCAAGCTAAAATTCAAAAGAATGGGATTGAAGACCTTCGAAAACAGCTGGCCGAAGCCAAAGAAAAGTGTGGTCTCGCAGAGGCCAACCAAGATATTAGCGAATATTGGAGAAATTATTTAGAAAAAATAGTTGCAGAACTTTGCGCATCCAAAGAAAGATGCTTCAAAAAATCCCTAGGCTGCGTGGAGAAGATAAAGGCTAGCTTCGCCAACGTGGGCGCCTATTCCAGCGTAGATAACTTTATACGAGGCGACCCTGAAGGCGTTATCGAATGGATAAGCGGAGAATCTGAATCTTTTGAAGAAATTTTAAGTGATCGCAGGGATGTCTGCGTGTTCTCCGGTGCGAGAGGAATTTCAGCCATCTTGGAGAAGGCGGGTTGTGAACATGTCAAAACCCTGGCCCAGGCCGGAGCTGCCTTCTCCGTGGATGACACAAAGGATCCCTCAGCCGAAGCAAGCTTAATAGGCGTAAAATTTTATACTGACATCTGGGAAAATGGCGGCCGAGAAATGGCCCACGAAATAATGAATGTTGGGGACTTGTTCTCAAATGCTATGAATTAAGAACAAGGCAACACAAGAAATGTTAAACGTTAAAGTCCTTCGTCCTTCGAAGCATTATTTCCCTTAGGACATAATGATTTTCGGACGAAGGTTATGAAGGCCATACCTTCGTAAATTCAACATATAATAATGGAGAAGGAATCATATGAAACACAAAAGATAGCATAAACCATTATGTATTATTATCAACTCATTTCTGTATTATTATTATAGAAAAGTAGAAATAATATCAAATTACAAATGTACCTTCGGCTTGAAAGAAGGCGAAAGTACAAGCGTGACGCAAAAGCAAATGCCAAGTCAGCGTGAGCAGTACGGGGGTACTGTTCACCTATTTATAGGCACGGGACACAGCCCATATAAAATAACATCCATGCCCTTTACATTTGGTAGTAATTCTATAGTAATCCACCGAGGTCTGAATAGCCTTTTCATCTTTAAGTCGGTTTCCTTTTCTGCTACCACGCCGAAGCTTTCCTGCTCACATCTTCGGCGCTGTATCAACCTTCGTATTATTTGGGCTTCTCCTACTGTGATATCGACTCGAGTCCGAAGATACCTGTTCACACATTATAATCCAGAAACACTGTTAAATCTTGTTTTTGAGGACCTTCGGAAGCCGAAGGCCCCCAACAGTAGCACCTCGCAATATTAATTTGTTAGAATAATAAATTTAGATTGCGACATGGACGAAGGCCTTAAGCCGAAGGTCCGAAAAAACACCTTCCCTTTGCTAGAATAGCAACATTCACTGACAAGCGGGGTCTTCCAATTTTCAACGCACTGGGCGTATAAATAAGAGCATACCGCGAGCTCATTTGGTACGCTCTCTTGCCATCTGCTCTTGCTCACTCAATTTTTAGCTCTTGCGCACCAAGACTTGCTTAGCTTTTTAAGTTTTTAAGCTTCGGTGTTGAAAACAGTTTTTTAGTGTTTCCGAAGATGTCTGAAGATAAGAAGGCTGCTGCCGAGATGAAGCTGAGTCTCTCTGAAGAGAAAAACCTGGGGTTTCTTATAGCAATGTCGAAGACCAATACAGAAAAAATCACCAAAGAGATTTTAGAAGGTTTGTCTGAAGATACTGATGACAGCGACAGTTATGATGTGGATAGTGGTGGTGAAGACTCCGAAGATCGCCCTTGGCGACCAAGCCATGCGGTTTTCGGCAAATCAAGTATCAAAGAAAATCATCTTGTCAACATGAGGGGAAGATATTTCCGGGACTTGTCCGTTGTGAGGGCCGACGAAGGAGAGAAGACTTGCCCGTCCCCTGAGGAAAATGAAGTCGTAGTGTTCCGAAGCTTTTTGAAAGCTGGACTACGATTTCCCCTGAGCAGCTTTGTCGTAGAGGTGCTGAAAATATTTGAAGTCTATCTTCACCAACTTACCCCCGAAGCAATCATAAGGCTGAATATCTTCGTGTGGGCCGTGAGAAGCCAAGGTCTGGAACCTGATGCGAAAAGTTTCTGCAACATACACGAATTATCATACGAGACAAAACCCTGGGGTAAGGAACAGTATCACAATAATTTTGGCTGCTACAGTTTCGTTTCTCGGTCTGGGTCAAGCTGTCCCGTGCCAACCTTTCGGAAGAGATGGCCCGGCGACTGGATGACAGAATGGTTTTATGTGAAGAATGACCTAAAAACACGGGAAGATATTAAAGGTATAATTATGCGCCCTATTTGGCAAAGCTTCGGCCTGCGAAGGCCGAAGGTGGAAATGAACGAAGCAGCCGAAGAATGTCAGAGAGCCTTCGGAGTTGTTTGCTCTTTTATTGGAACGAGGGACTTGGTCCAAGAGCATATTGCCTTCAGAGTATGGCCGCTCACGGAAAAATGGGAAATGCCGCAAGAGACCATAAAGGAGGCTGACGAAGGTGGACTTATCAGGCTGAAGTATACTTTCAAGTTCAGAGATAAATTCGTTGAGCCAGATGATGACTGGCTAAAAAACATTGAAAATGTAAGTGATGAACTACTTGGGGCTTATTCAAAGGCCAAAGATATTGCATTGTCGGCAGCCTTCGGAGGCCGGAAAAAGAAAAGACTGAACCGAGTGTTCGATGCAATCGGGTTCGTCTACCCTCACTATCGTTATCCCATTCGAGGGCAGAAAAGAAAGGGCACGACTTCTGCGAAAGAAGAAGCTGCAGCTGTTCCTAGTGAGCCAGCACCGAAAAGAAAAAGGATAAAGGTCCTCACACATCGGCCACGCTATATTGAACCAGCCTCGGTGCCTGAGTTCACCGGAGAGACCTCTTCGGGCACCGAGGCTGAAGAGCCAACCTTGCTGCCAGAAGTCGCAGAAATGGCCGAAGCGCCAACAACAACAGAATTGGAGGAACCAAAGATTTTATTACCAGAAACCAAAGAGATGGCCGAAGCGCCATCGACAGAAAAGATGGAAGAAGCAAAAGGATCAACTGAGGGATCAAAAATATCAGAAATTTTAAGTCCTTCAGCAGAAATTGAAGTAGCAGGAATTAAGAAGGGGCCAACAGTGACCCCAAAAAGAAAAAGAATGGTCAATGTGCTAGATGTTCTGGAGACAATTAAGTCCTCAAGCACAACTCCGAAGAAGACTGTTGAAACTTCCGAAGCGGAAACTAAAATTTTTGATACTCAAGCTCCAAGGCAACAAACTGAGGCTGAAGCTGGGCCTTCAGAACCCACGAAGGTAAAATCCTTGGAAACCGAGGAAGAAAAAATGACGGAGCCAATTCTTGTTGAAGAAATCAGTGCTGTTGCCCCCGAAGCATCCCCCAAAGTCCTTGATTATATTGTTCGACATGCTTCAGGGAAAAAGTTGTCTGAAAAAGAAAAACAAGAGGCCCAGTTTTACGCCCAGAAACTGAAATATCCAAAGGGGGCGTTGATATTCAACGGCAGCGGAGAAGAAGACTTCTTGTATTGTCTCCCTGACAGCAAGGAGATTTCTGTCTGCCGGGAGATGAGCAAGAGCTTCGGATTCCCAACACTAGAAGACGGGCTCTCGGTGTTGTCGAAAAACGAGCTGGCCGACAGCTTGGCGTACAATAGCTTAAAGGTGCAAAAAAATGAAGTCTTTGTATTTTTTCTTGAGACCAAAATTTTTCGTTTACTTAAATTTATTGACGCGCACACATTTTTTTGCAGGGCCTTATACTTAGCAATGCCCTCAGAGCTCAAAAAGATGCCGAAGACGAAGGGTGTGTTATAGCCCTGAGCAACCTTCGTTCCGAAGTAATTGAACTAAGGAACGAAGGTCTCGAAAAAGATAAAATATTACATTCATTGATAAATAGAATAAAAGAAGACGAAGCTACTTTTAAAGGTCAAGCTGAGGCTCAGAAGCGTGAAATTGAAGATCTTCGAAAACAACTAGCCAGAGCTAAAGAGGAACGCATACTTGAAGAAACGAAGCGAGAACTTAGCGACCAATGGGCAAATCATTTAGAAGGAACTGTTGAAGAGCTTCGTTCGTCCAAGAAAAGATGCTATGTCAAATCTATGGAGTGTGTTAAGAAAATGAAAGCTAGCTTCGCCAGCGTTGGCGCATTCTCGAGCGAAGAAAACTTTACAAGAGGCAACCCTGAAGGTCCCATCGAATGGATTAATCACGAAGCTGAGGCATTTGAGGAAATTTTAAATAGTCGCGGAGACATATGTGCTTTTTCGGGTGCCAGGGGAATTGCCACCATTTTGGAGAAAAAGGGCTGCGAGCATGTAAAGATTTTAGCGCAAATCGAAGCTAACTTGTCCTTCGAAGATGCAAAAGATCCTTCAGCCGAAGCTAGCATGGTTGGTGGAAAATTTTTCACCGATGTCTGGGACAATGGTGGTCGAGAAATGGCCCGAGAAATTATCCGAAAAAGCGAAAAGGGCATCCATGATGCTAGAAAAGTAGCAGAGGCTGCTGAGAAAAGCGCAGAGCCCGAAGGGCAAATAGGTATTAACTAATGGTTTTTGTTGTAATTTTTTATTTTAAACTTCGTTCGCAATTTGTAATAGCAATGTAGTTGTATCCTGTCCTCCCTCAGATCCTACTAAAGCGTCTCCGGGCCCTCCCCCGAAAGATGACGATGAAATTAAAAAGATGGCTGAAGCTATCATGGATCAAGTTGTTAATCAACTCCTGAATGAAGCTGCGGAAGTAGTACTTAGGGAAGACTAGGTGCTATTGTAAAAACATCTGAAATATAATATGTATAATATCTTGTAATCCTGAATGTAATATACTTGTCTTTTTTTATGGTTCAATTCTTTACGATGCATGAAATTTTACATACGTACCGTTTTTGAGTCTTTGACGAAAAAACACCTTCCCTTCTTTTCATGCTTCGTGAAGAAGAATTTTCATTTATCACAACAATATTCGTAGTGTTCTGATGAAGAATATCCAAGCTTCGTGAAGATATTTTCTGAAGCTACACTTCCGAAGATCAATAGTGTATCTCCTTGTGACTTAGCATGATTTTCCCCTTTTTCAAAACATTCTTCTGAAAATCGATATTGTGTCCCCTTCTTGTGCCATATGCAGCATGATTTATGATGCTTATGCCATGCGAAATGATGTGATGATGTTATGCTATGTAAAATGGTATTTATTCCGAAGATACACGCACATCCCTGTAATAAAACACATAATCTTTTTAAATCAGCGTTGACTTTTCGCTGTAAGCCTCCCTTAGGAGCTTCTTCGCCTTTTACTTCAGCGGAATCAGCGTTTATTTTTCGCTGTAAGCCTCCCTTAGGAGCTTCTTCGCCTTTTACTTTCAGCGGTATTCGCGTTGACTTTTCGCGCTTCGCCTTTTACTTAGGCGGTATCCGCGTTTATTTTTCGCTGTAAGCTCTGCATTCCCTTTGGAACGACTTTGGAGCAGAAAACTTACACTGCGCTCCCTTTGGAACGGCTTTTTGTAACTTCAGCAAACTTACTCTGCGTTCCGTAGAACGACTTTTTGTTGCTTCGAAGAATTTTTGATAATTCAAAGGTCCTCCTTGTTATCGCAAATCTTTAAGCTTCAACAACTTAAGCCTGTGGAGAAAATATATTTTCCTTGTGGCAAACAACGAAACTATTACATGAAATTTAAAAAATGTCCTTTATTACACAGAAAATAAAACTGAATGGAAAAGACTACTATCAAGGTAGGATATTTGTCAATAGATGTGCTTCAACTCTGGCACAGTGCTATTGACTGTGCGAGCTTCGGACTGTTCTCTGAAGTCCCTTTGGTGTTGAGCATATTGGCCCCCTTCTGGCTGCTGGCCTTGTTGCAGCGGTGGTGGAGGCGGAGGCTGTTGCCAGGAAGCTTGAGGTTGACTCGCTGAAGCAACAGAAACTGCAGGGTGGTTGCCTACATATTCTGGGATGTAAGGCGAATGATACGAAGCAGTGTGCATGATTTGCTTCGGCTGAGCCTGTTGTGTTGCAGCTTCGTCTATCTCCTTTTGCTTCTGGATGGTAACATGGCACATCCTGGTGGTATGGCCCTTGTTTTCACCACAGAATAAGCAAAATATTCTCCTTGGTTGATCTCCAAACCTTCCGCCGAAGCCCCTGGCGCCTCTGCCTCTTGGAGCTGGCGGCCGGAAGGAGCTTTGCTGTTGCCCCGAAGCCAGTGAGGAGCACTGTGGCCTTTGCTGCTGACTTCCCTTATCATCATTTTGAGTAGAGTTGTGAATTGACCTAACATGCCTCGGATAAAATCTTCCTCCGAAGCCCCTGGTCATTTCAGAAAACCTGAAAGCCTCCTCCTTTCTTTGACGAAAATCATTGTCGGCACGAATATACTCGTCCATCTTCTGGAGCAGCTTCTCCAAAGTTTGAGGAGGCTTCCTAGCAAAGTACTGAGCTGAAGGTCCTGGCCGAAGTCCCTTGATCATGGCCTCAATGACAATTACATTGGGCACTGTTGGTGCCTGTGCCCTCAAACGCAAGAACCTCCGGACATACGCCTGAAGGTATTCTTCATGATCCTGGGTGCACTGGAATAGAGCTTGAGCAGTGACCGGCTTCGTCTGAAACCCTTGGAAGCTGGTTAACAACATGTTCTTCAGCTTTTGCCATGAAGTGATCGTTCCTGGCCGAAGGGAGGAATACCAGGTTTGAGCAACACTCCTGACAGCCATAACAAAAGATTTTGCCATGACTGCAGTATTGCCACCATACGAAGATACTGTTGCTTCGTAGCTCATCAAAAACTGCTTCGGGTCTGAATGGCCGTCGAATATGGGAAGCTGAGGCGGCTTGTAGGACGGAGGCCAAGGTGTAGCCTGCAGCTCAGCGGACAGAGGAGAAGCATCATCAAAAGCAAAATTTCCATGGTGAAAATTCTCATACCAGTCATCTTCGTTGAGGAAACCCTCCTGATGAAGGTCTTTATTCTGAGGCCTTCGGTTCTGCTCATCCTGAGTAAGATGACGAACTTCTTCAGAGGCTTCGTCTATCTGCCTTTGCAGTTCAGCTAGCCTGGCCATCTTTTCCTTCTTCCTCTGCACCTGTTGATGAAGCATCTCCATGTCTCTGATTTCTTGGTCTAGCTCATCCTCTGGCGGTGTCGGGCTGACAGCCTTCCTCTTCTGGCTTCGGGCCTCCCGAAGGGAGAGAGTCTCCTGATTGGGGTCTAGCGGTTGCAGAGCTGCAGCCCCAGTTGCTGAAGCTTTCTTCGGCGCCATAGCGAAGGTTTATGATCGCTGAAGGTGTTCAAAACTCAAAGAGTGGAAGTGAGTTCACCGGAGGTGGGCGCCAATGTTGGGGACTTGTTCTCAAATGCTATGAATTAAGAACAAGGCAACACAAGAAATGTTAAACGTTAAAGTCCTTCGTCCTTCGAAGCATTATTTCCCTTAGGACATAATGATTTTCGGACGAAGGTTATGAAGGCCATACCTTCGTAAATTCAACATATAATAATGGAGAAGGAATCATATGAAACACAAAAGATAGCATAAACCATTATGTATTATTATCAACTCATTTCTGTATTATTATTATAGAAAAGTAGAAATAATATCAAATTACAAATGTACCTTCGGCTTGAAAGAAGGCGAAAGTACAAGTGTGACGCAAAAGCAAATGCCAAGTCAGCGTGAGCAGTACGGGGGTACTGTTCACCTATTTATAGGCACGGGACACAGCCCATATAAAATTACATCCATGCCCTTTACATTTGGTAGTAATTCTATAGTAATCCACCGAGGTCTGAATAGCCTTTTCATCTTTAAGTCGGTTTCCTTTTCTGCTACCACACCGAAGCTTTCCTGCTCACATCTTCGGCGCTGTATCAACCTTCGTATTATTTGGGCTTCTCCTACTGTGATATCGACTCGAGTCCGAAGATACCTGTTCAGACATTATACTCCAGAAACACTGTTAAATCTTGTTTTTGAGGACCTTCGGAAGCCGAAGGCCCCCAACAATGAAGAAAAGTGAAAAAGATATTCATGGCACTCGAGAAGCAGCGAGAAGAGCTGAGGAAGCTGTAGAACGCGAGAGATCGATAGGTAACGTTTAATGGCCTTTTAGCTTCGTCGTTTGTTTTCGTGACTTCGAACTGATTGATTTTTTCTACCGCAGCTGAATTATCTCCTCCACCGGAGCCGTTCGACCCCCTTGCCGACCCAGAAACAAAGAAAGCAATAGAAATCATCAATATAGCCGAATCTATTGTTGACAAAGTTGTTAACAAGTTGTTGAATGAAATTGCAGAAAAGGTCCTGAAAGAGGACTGATATTGTAAAAACATTTTTAGACGATTAATGTAGCTTCGTTTTATCAAGACTGTAATATTCGATGTGCATATTTTGAATCTAATGTGTAAATTATTTGTAATTCAGTTCTTTGCGATGCATGAAACTTTATATACATACCGTTTTTGAGCCGTCGGCGAAAAAACACCTTCCCTTCTTTTCATGCTTCACAAAGAAGAAAATTCGTGCTTCGTGAAAATATCCATGCTTCATAAAAACCTCCCAGCTTCGTAAACAAAGGATCCCTTCTTTTTCAATAGAGCTGACGAAGTTGTATTTCTCAGGTAACTTTGTGCCTTAGCACATTTTCATTTTTATAAAGCAGTCTCCGAAGGCCGATTTCGTATTCAATTTGTGTCATCAGTGCAATATGATGTATGATGTGATGCTATGCGGGATGATGTGACTATATGATGCGAATGATGCTAATGCCGAAGATACACACCCACACGCCCACACTGGAACACACCATCTCTGCGTCCCCTTAGGAACGATCAAAATCTCTTTGTCGTTTATTTTTCGGCTTCACCGCTTATTTTTTGGTGTAAGTTTAGCATCCCCTTAGGAACGTCTTTTGAACTTCTTCGCCTTCTATTTCGGCGGTATTTTTCGCGTTGACTTTTCGCGCTTCGCCTTATATTTCGGCGGTATTTGGCTCTGCATTCCCTTTGGAATGACTTTTGAGCAGAAAACTTACACTGTGCTCCCTTAGGAATGACTTTTTGTAGCTTCGGCAAATTTACGCTGCGCTCCTTAGGAACGACTTTTTGTAGTTTCGACAGTTTTATAGCTCTGCATTCCCTTAGGAACGACTTTTGAGCTTCGGCAGTTTTTGAGCTTCGTAAGTCTGTGAAGAAGATATATTTCATTTTAATAGAAGCGAAACTATTACAGGGAATTAAAACTAAACTTACATTACTTGCTCCTTATTGAAAAACAAAATGACATAAAATGTAAAAATACTTCAGAGGTAGGATATCTCTCAATAAATGTGCTTTGATTCTGGCACAGTACTGTTGACTGTGCGAGCTTCGGATTCCTCCCTAAATTCACGTTGCTGTTGAGAGTGCCGGCGCCCTTCTGGCTGCTGGCTTCGGGAATAGGTCGGTTGTAGTGGTGGTGGGGGTGGAAGTTGTGGCCAGGAAGCCTGTGAATGGCTAGTCGAAGCAACAGAAGCTGTAGGATGATTGCCCACATACTCTGGTATGTAGGGAGAGTGACACGAAGCAGTGTGTAAAACCTGCTTCGGCTGATTCTGCCTAGCTTCGGCTTCGGCGATTTCCTTCTGCTTCTGAATGGTGATTCGACACATTCTTGTAGTGTGGCCCTTGTCCCTACCACAGAATAAGCAATAAATCTTTCTGGGTTGATCCTGATATCTTCCTCCGAGGCCCCTAGCACCTCTGCCCCTTGGAGTTGGTGGCCTGAAAGAGCTTTGTTGTTGCCCCGAAGATTGTGAGGTGTACTATGACCTCTGAGGCTGGCCTCCCTTATCATCGCTCTGGCTGGAGCTGTGGATCGACCTGACATGCCTCGGATGAATTCGTCCTCCGAATCCCCTGGTCATCTCAGAGAATCTGTACGCTTCCTCCCTTCTTTGGCGGAAGTCGTTGTCAGCCCGGATGTACTCATCCATCTTCTGAAGCAGCTTCTCCAGAGTTTGTGGGGGCTTCCTGGCGAAGTACTGAGCTGTAGGTCCTGGCCGAAGGCCCTTAATCATGGCCTCAATGAAAATTTCATTGGGCACTATGGGTGCTTGTGCCCTCAATCGCAAGAACCTCCGGACATACGCCTGGAGGTACTCCTCATGGTCTTGCGTGCATTGGAATAGGGCCTGAGCTATGACTGGCTTCGTCTGAAAGCCTTGAAAACTGGTCACCAGCATGTCCGTGAGCTTCTGCGATGATGTAGTTGTCCATGGTCGAAGGGAAGAATACCAAGTCTGGGCCACATTCCAGACTGTCATGACGAAGGATTTAGCCATGACAGCTGCATTGCCTTCGTATGAGGATATTGTTGCCTCATAGCTCATCAGAAATTGTTTTGGGTCTGAATGCCCATCATACATTGGTAGCTGAGGTGGCTTGTAAGATTGTGGCCATGGGATAGCCTGCAGTTCTGCTGCCAAGGGAGAAGCATCATCAAAAGTAAAGGTATCATGATTAAAATCATCATACCATCCATCTTCATTGAATAAGCCTTCCTGACGAAGCTCCCTGTGTTGGGGCCTTCGGTCTTGTTCATCTTGAGCAAGATGACGTACTTCCTCAGTAGCTTCATCGATCTTTCTTTGAAGATCAGCCAGCCGAGCCATCTTCTCCTTCTTCCTTTGTACTTGTTGATGGATGATTTCCATGTCCCTGATCTCTTGGTCCAAGTCCTCCTCCTGGAGTGTTGGACTAGTGGCCTTTCTCTTCTGGCTTCGGGCCTCTCGGAGAGAGAGAGTCTCCTGATTTGGGTCCAGTGGCTGCAGCGCAGCAGCCCCTGGTGCTGAAGCTTTCTTCGGCGGCATGACGAAGGTCAGTGCTTGCCGAAGGTGGTCAATGAGTTCACCGGAGGTGGGCGCCAATGTTGGGGACTTGTTCTCAAATGCTATGGTTTAAGAACAAGGCAACACAAAATTTTAAATGTTAATGCCCTCCGTCCTTCGAAGCATTATTTCCCTTAGGATATAATGATCTTCAGATGAAGGTCATGAAGGACATACCTTCATCATCGCAATATATGTTAATAAAAGAAGAGGCATATGAAACATAAGAGACAACATAAACAATCATATCACATTATTAATTCATCCTCATTATATTATCATGGAAAGACAGAAACAATATTGAATTACAAATATACCTTCGGCTTGGCAGAAGGTAAAAGTACAGGCGTGACGCAGAAGTGAATACAAGTCAGCGTGAACAGTACAGGGGGTACTGTTCATCTATTTATAGGCACAGGACGCAGGCTGTGAGGAATTACATTCATGCCCTTTACATTTATTATTGACTTATAGACAATTCTATAAGGACTAGATAGCCTTTTTCCCCTTTAGGTCGGTTCCTTTTTCCACCATTTAGCCAAAGCTCCCCGGCGTGTTGCTTCGGAGCAACTCCAACCTTCGTCACGATCATGCTTTTTACATCGTACATGCTTTTAGCCCGAGTCCGAAGGTACCTGTTCATATATCAAACTTGGAAGATATTGTTAAATCACATTTTTGAGGACCTTTGGAGGATGAAGGCCCCAACAGTAGTAATAATATACCTGGGTAAAATTATCAGATAGTTCATCCCCTGTACAGTATTCGATATAGTTTAGTAGAAAGAGGCCAGACGAGGAGCTACATCAACCAGATGATAAAATTTCAAGATTAACAGCAATGAATATTAATATCAACACAGAAGAATGTATGGTGTACCTATCTGTTTGCTTTGCATTTTCCATTTCTATTTCTCTAAGTGGCCAAGAAGCAACTCGAAGGTCTGGCCACCTGTGATCTTTTAACTCCTTACGCTGAGATACCATATCAATTTGTCTTTGGAGTCCTTTTATCTTTATATTATTATAAAAGCATAGAATTAGAAGTTGAGATTTTAAATTAATAAGGGATTAGTAATTGTTGAGTTTGTATAAACTCACAGTGTCAATGAGGTCATTGCGACCGGATGATGTACCAAGTCAGTCGAGCACTTGTATCTCCATATTTCTTGCATTGATCACGGCAAGATACCAGTGCATTTCTCGGATATTTATTGGAATAAACACCTACATGTCAATTATAAATATTGCATAATAATACATGTAAACACTAACCGTGTAGATTGCAATCTCGTATTTACCATGTCATGGTCTAGATAAAGTAAAACCCTTCTTTCAGCGCTAGATATTTGTGCCATGTCTTTACTTGGATATAACTTATCTGTTTTAGTTTCAACATCACCGTCTCGCTTTAGAAAGTTGAACTGAAAAGCATTTTCTATGTGTACATGACCTCTAGATCGGCATTTTAGATGCTCTTGAGTTTTTATTAAATTTATGTAACAGTCTATCACCTGCAACTATGTAAGTTATGGTTTAAAATACCAGGGTGAGTATCTTGGAAGTGTGGTGCTCTTAGCTAGTTGACTTATCATGAATTACCTCATCACCTAGATATGTGTTCGGTTGAAATAGGCATTCCATCCACTTCCTTTCCACAAAGGCATCATCAATAAGCACGACTTCTACCCTTGGTTCACAAAGGATTTCTTTAATCCAATCGATGAGTGCAAGATCATCCTTCATGCAAATATAATCTACGAACAAAACAGTCATGAGATCAAACATAAATCACTTACAATAAAAACAATACAAATTGATCCATACGGTACTATGGAAGTTATTATACCTTTCGGAATTATTGTAGTAGTCATCGATTTTTTTGGCTTGTTATGAGACAAGGACATAAGTAGAGATTCATCTACAGATAATGTATTATCTCTTTGGATGACTGTAAGTGCAACATTTTCCTCTTGAGATTCCATCCACGGAAGACAAAAACCTATAATCATTGTTACTATGTATTATTTGATACACGATTCAAATGTTTCTACTATAACCAGCTAAACAATTTTACATGAATTAGTGATAACATAACAATGAACAATTAATATTGCAAATAAAATGGTATAAACATATTGTAGAGGGGAGGCGGGGGCAGTCTACAGTCAATCATTTGACTGCAGATTTACGTAACATTATTCTCCAGAGACTAACATACTGCACTGCAGTTATTAAATTCAATAAATAAAATCTGAGACTGGTTGTACAGTTTTTGACCCCAATAAAATATGAAGCTGCATTCAACCTCAGATTGTCCACAACCCGAAACATCCGCATATAGTGTTCAATAGTGGGTGTTGTGATGGAACGGTTTGAAGTGTATTGTTGTATGGTCAGTTGATTCGAGACACTCTAGAATAGCATATTTAAATATTCATTACGAATCATTATAAAGGAAAAATTAGTGAATAATGTGTTTGCAAGGCGTAAACATATGTTGTACCTTGTTTTCGGAACCGCCGAAACATGGTCCCAATTATGATGTTATAATTCTCATTAGCCAACACCCAGCGGAGTGCATTTTTGTTTAGTAAATCGCCCCAAACTTTAATGGTATGTAAAGACCACCTTATGACATTGATTTTGTGAAGAATAGATTAGTACTAATAGTTTTAACATCATATCGGTAATATTAATGGAATATACCTAGCATCCATTATAACAATCTTCCTGAATATACCCCACATTGTGCGATGGATTGTATCCAAGTGGACTACAATAGCCATAATGTCTACAAAAGCACAATGAAATATGGATTAATACTCAATTTTGTGTAAAGGAATTTTTAATAAGGTTAGTAGATCGATAGATTCTTACCAACTAAAGTCATGTTTGGCAACTCGGCAATATCATCAAGGTTCAAGAATATATGTTTTGGAAATGACGCATTTGAACTGGGACAGCGTATGGCTCTACGACAGTTTGTTGGGTGAAATACAACTCCATGGTACCATTTAGATGTCGAAAATTAAATGCACTCGGCTTAAGACCAAACACTACGTTGTGCATCTTGTAGACATGTTTTTCATGGAGCAAACTGTTGAACTCTTTGACTATCTCATACCGAGTTGCAATGGCCTCGATCTTGGCTCCCTAATTTTATTTCAGCACAAAAGAGATTGTGGTACGAAAATTATATATAGTTATATAAATGAAACTTAAAGAGATGTTGTCTTATATTTATGTCAGACAAAATGTAATGTTACCTGTCACGATAACGTGGTTCCATCGGGAATTTAACTTCAACTCGAGCGACAATACTATACTTCCGTTGTAGCCCATAAAAATCTTCATCACTATAGTCGTCGAACAACCTGAAGCTATATTAAACATGTGACTAAATAATGTTCATAACTTTGATAGCGAAATCTTGTGTTAATTATTTTTTATAATATAACTTACATAGGCATCCTTTTTTTCTTGTCCAATGCAACTCTTTCACGGTTCAATACAGCTGGCTCCATCAAAACCTTTTATCATTTAAGAATATTTAAAACTAAATTGTAAAATGGTCCAATGCATTGATATAGCATGACGTAGGAGCAGTGTGGGTTGGTTGGTTGAGCACTTATTTTGGACTGTAGGTGTGACTGTGATTAAGGCTTGTAGTTCACGAGCCTACCGCTCATGCAGAGGTGGATGGCATGCATGATTGCGTCTGTCGGCTTTAGACTCGGCCCAGTTGGTGCTCTAGTACGGCGTCTGCAGCTCATACTAAATACCTTCGATGACACAATGCCTAAAACCTCACTGGCAGTTGAAAAGAACAGACCTAATATAGTGGTGAGTTTTCAGCCATTCCAAACAAACCAAACAAGGTAGATTGGCAATTTTCTAACTTCATGATGACTTCTGGATCATCAGTCCAGTGAACACATATACGTCGTATTCTGAAATTTATTGATGCAGAAATTTGATAGTTAGATGGTGTTTTCTATTTGAGCAGTAAATGGTGTTTGTTCTTGTATTTAATGGCAGATCCAAAAAAGAAAGAAGATAAGCATGTGAGAAAGAGAGTTGTGAACGGATGCAACTCACCGTACACAAATCATACTATTAGCTAAGCCTTCCCACTATCATTAGATAAATAGCATCAACCTCTATATACAGGAAGCATGCATATAAACTTTACACTACCCCAATAAATACCCGAAATACACACAAGTTTGGAATACTATACTAATTACTAATTAGTGTGTCAATTAGTACTCGACCAATCAAGTGTTTCTAAATATTGTCGCTACCTAGATTAAATTACTTTGTACGCAGTTGTAGAAATTTAGCAGAGAAATGCATCAACTCATTTTGGGCTAGGTTGGGCCCTAGAGATCCATTTGCATTAGTGATTGTATGGTTCCTAGAATGTAATTTGTCTCGCATAAAAGAATGTTATAATTAACTTTTTAATCTAAACACATGCCAATTTAGTTATTTGGACGTTTCATCCGAGCAAGAGAAACCAGCGCGCTCTTCTTCAAAGAGATGCATCTTCTGCCTGCTTATCCATCTTGGGATGATTGGTTGATGAGTAGAGGCACAGTCCAAAGTGGTGTAGCAAACCGGCAATGTGATCCGAATCATATGGTCTCAGGAGAAGAGCTAGCAGACAGGGAAGATAGTTGCAACTGCAAGAATTATATAATGATAACAACTTGCAAGTGCATCCTTGGAGGATGTACAAATGGGGGATGCAAATGTTAAAAGCTGGCAGTTCTGGGAGGCTGTATAGCTTGTACTCGTGGTTGAGAAGAATCTACACTTCAATTGCATAGCAATATGATGGTTTGACACCTAAATCTTTTCTCAGTTCATGTTATCTCATTTTTTTGTCTTATGGTGCATATACACCACGATTCCTGTGTGGTGGTACTTAAACTGAGTGCTTGCTGTTGCAGAACACAAAAAAATCAACAAGCCTGATTTCATTGCAGATAATCTTGGCATTGTTGCTTATTATTTTGATTTTACAATAGTGTCTCATGGGCAGATTTATTGAGACTGGGAATTTGAGATTGACTGCTTCCAGAGGATGACACATCCTATTTCTATCCTACCCTTATTTTCAGTTGACAATTGGTCATTTATGTTCAATTGAATGCTTAAACAAAAGGATGTATTAGTGGAATTGGTTGTTTGGGATGGGAGATACGAGACTACAAATGAGTTCAGTTGACACATGACAGTTTCATTACAAAATAAATAAACTCTTGGCAGTTTTTTATTATTGTTAAGCAAAAAAATAAGAACAATTTATTTAAGATTAATCTGAAAGGGAAACCATACAAAAGTATGGATTAACTTGATCTGCAGATATGTTGTTCCATAATGCATCTGGTTAATTCACTGAGCTAATGCATCTAGATTAACTTGATGTACACCTAGCGTGGAAATGAACTAATAAAAAGAGAAATAACAAAAAACAATGAACTCATACAACCAATAGGGTAAAAGAAAGGAAAGTACCTGCTAGCCGAGGAATCTGCAGCCGTAAAAGGCACACCTGTCAGCCGTCACACGAAATGCTGCTGCTTGTCCAGACACCTATATAACACAGCACACCAGCATCCCTGACTAACCAGATCCTCCACCATAGGTACCAAATAAACACAAGTAGTCTCTTAAACAGTTATCGTGTATTTAATATGCACGCTGACAGCAATGATAGATCAGATAAGGAGAAAATTCCAGAAACTACAAGTGGAATCAAAAAATGCACAAATATATTACACGTATGTTTATGCCAATATAAATCATAGAATAGGGTTGCTAGTAGCACAAGAGCCAATTTTGTTTTAATTTCACAACACATATACGTTGTAGGTGAATTTTATTCTGCATATTCATTGTGTCTAAAGTTGCCATAAAATTCTAAAACGATGATGTAAGGAAAATGCTTTGTACCATAAGGTGAATCTTAGGCAGAAAGAATCAAATCAATATGATGCAGTCAGGCTACACTTGAAAAATAAAATTCCTATGAGGCGAATACACGAATCATCAATAACCAGCAACAGGTGAAAAGTATATTGTAACCACATGAGTACACAATACATAGCGCTCATCAGTGTCATTGATAGATTTTAGGCTTAAAAACTTGCAAGACCAGACATACTTTTGCAATACACGAAATGCTGCTTATTGTATTTTCTTTGTTGGGGGCTCGGGGCTGTTGGTTTTGACCCATGGAAAGAAATATGGAAGCTTTGGGCTGCACCTCCAATGCAAGTTTTTCATTTGGTTAGCTGCTCTAAATCAGTGTTGGACTGCAGTCAGGTTAGCTCACTAGGGACTTGAGCATCATGAGAGTTGTCCTTGATAAACTATGATTTGACAAAAAGTGATAGAAACTGAACAGTGGAACTTGAGTACAATGTAGAGTAACTTCTTGAGATAAATCCATGTGCCAATGAATGATTCAACAATTGATAGCCACTCGTTAACCAGATCTGCCATATTAATTACTAATTGTCATAAGTTTTTAAATTATTTTTATTGTTCTTCTTGCTACTTACTGGCCATTTTGCTAATACAAAATTAATAGGCACTGTAGGGGGCACTTTGCATATCCTTCCCGCCAGGATAAGCCAATTATTCAAGGATTCTCATTGTCCATCCCCACAGGCAAAGTCGTCGCTCTGGTAGGAAGCAGTGGTTGTGGAAAGAGCAATGTCATTTCACTACTTCAAAGGTTTTATGATCCAACTTCAGGTATGCTTCTATAATCTTATCAGTGCAACTATATACATGATCTACTTCACTATTTTTCAACTAA
Source organism: Zea luxurians (assembly GCA_029449295.1). Classification (NCBI taxonomy): domain Eukaryota; kingdom Viridiplantae; phylum Streptophyta; class Magnoliopsida; order Poales; family Poaceae; genus Zea; species Zea luxurians. Next base: position 7,671,398 of record JAOPSE010000048.1, on the reverse strand, counting down.
AACATGAACAAAAAGGGTCATATATTGTTTATTACTCGTACTTTTGTGAAGCATTAGTAACTGTAAGCTTAAGTAGTATTAAAATGCTTCAGTCGTGTAAGAAGGCCTAATACTGCAGGTGACATATTCATTGATATTGGATTGTAAACTGTTGGATTGTATTGCATAGAGGTGGACTACAATATATAGAGACACAGGAAACCCTAACCCTAATGGGCCGGCAGCCCAACAGTGGTGCCGGCCCACACACACTCACACACACATAGTCTAACATCCCCCCGCAGTCACAACGGGGGCACCACACACGATGAAACTGGAGTAAAGGCCAAAGGTAGGAGCCGACGGGTTGAAATCCCCCCGCAGTCTGTAACACCCCAGGCGTTACTTAGAGTTTTCACTCAAGGCTACACTAGTAAGCCCATCATCACATGTGACTTAAGTTGGGAAAAGTACACCAAAATTTGAACTCAAGCTCCTAAGTAAGTGCAACTCATCTTAGGAGTCATACCTTGGTTTGTCATGCACACATAATGGGGAGGATTGCCCAAACCCTAATTCAAACCCCTTTGGACAAGTGGAGCACTAGAAGTAAGTATGAACAAAAGGGTATGAAAACCACATGATCATGACTTGGGCCAATTATAAAAGATGTAGTACACTTAATACCCTACAAATGATAGTAAGAAAGTGACCCCAAAAAGAATTAAGAAAAACCCCAAAAGATTCACCAAAGGGTTGAGCACAAAAGAAAAATCAAAATTTTTCTAAGTACAAAACCAACCCTTGGCCAAAGATCAAACATGTTCACCCTGTTTCAAACTTCAAAACCATTTGACCCAATTGACAAAGTGGCGCCAAAATACCTCTAGAATACCCTGGACAAAGTTGAACCCCACCCCAAGTCGTTTGACATGACTTGGCATAGGTTTTGTCCCAGTTTGGACAGCTAGGACAGAGGCAACTTCTCACCTCTATATCTCCCTACCCCGACCGTATCTTGGCTTGGGACACACATCAAAAAGGTAGGATATGGTGCAGGGAAGAGACCGTACATAGTGGTTTTGCCAAGATCTGCACGCTAAGGTGCTCCAATCGGTCGTTGAACCATGGCAGAAGCAAACACACTTGTTCGACGCGGGCTGACACTCGGGGGCATGCCCAGAGCACGCCCGTGCGCGAACCCCCGCGTGTCCACGGCCGCCCATGACCACGCCCGTGCCACGGCTATAAAGCCCGCCCCAGTGCCGGCCATCTTCCCTGTTGCATCCTCTGTCCCGCGCCAAACTCCCCGGAGCTCGCCCCTAGCTCCGACGACCTCTCCGTGACCCGCCAGAGCCGCCCGAGGACAACCACCGTGGCCAAATCGTTCCCGCCCTCCTCCGCTCGATCAAAGCCCCTAGGTAGCTTCCCTAGGAGGCCGTGAAGCTTGCCAGAGCTTGAACCAAGGACCCCGCCACCGAAAAGGCGTAATCGCGCTCGCCGGAGTTCGGAACCCCACCGGCGCACGTAGACCGGGTAAGTCTCTACGCCATTTTCCGATTCACTGCACACATAGCCTCTACGTCATCCTGTGGAGCTCATCGTGCCGTTTAATTGAACTAGATCGCCGTGGTTAGGCCGGAGCTCTCACCGCCGACGAGTTCACCCGCCTGCACGCGTGGACCGGTCGATTCCGGCCACCCCCACCGTCGAGTCGTACCTCGCTGTGACCGCCAGGACCTCCCGAAGCCAACTCCGCCCCTCGCTGGACCTCTCTCGCCGCCAGTAAGCCGCGCCGCCATTTTCCTTTCTGCGGTTACTGTTTACATAAGGGGAGGGACCTCGGGGGAGAAGAAGAAAAGGCCAGGGGGTTTTGTGCGCTGTCAGTGACTCAGGGGAATAGTAGCGCAGGGGTATAAATAAGGGATTGATTTAGAAAGAACCCAGGGTCTTGGTGCGAAGTGGATTTCCAGGAAACCTTTTTAAATATTTTGATAAATCCAAATAGAACTTGAAAAATTCATAACTTCAGTTTGATTGGCCCAAATCGAGTCAAACCAATTTTGCCAGATCCTAAATGATGTAAACTACTTAGGAAAAATATAAAACCCCTAAGTGTTACAGAAAACTTTAAAGTTTTGATTTAAATGATTAACTGGTCAAAAGCTAAAAGAAATAAGGAAAAATAGCTACACTATTAGACTGGGGTTAAGAAAATTTAGAAAGGTACTTAATCACTTCCTAACCTGTTTAAAAATAATAAACCCCTCTGTACACCCCATTAAGATAGAGTTTGCCATTTACATCACTTTTTGCTTAAAGTTGAAAAAAAATATAAAAGGTGGTTTAAATAAAGAACCAGGGAGCACCCACATTTTTGTTAGCTTTCTTATTTAGTATAGTTCAGTAGAAAATTTCATTGTACCCTTGTTCAGTACAAAAGAAATGAGGTACCTTTTATTTTAGGAAAACAAGGAAAACTTAGAAAAACCGTAGAAAAATAACCTGAGAAGAAAACACCCCAAACCTTGGGATAACAAATGTTTTGTATTTATAAACCTAGAAAAATTACAAGTTCTGTTGTTTGACATTTTTCAAATAACAAGTTAGTAGTAAGTGCCTTTTTAACATTAAACTTTAGAAAATCACAACTAAATAACCACCAAAGAACCTTCTATGATTTTTGGCACAGAAGCATGTTATTACCATTAGATACCAGCCAAAATGACCCTTAGGACAGAACCCACACCTAGTTAAGAGTTGTAGTGCAAAGTGACCTCTTTGCCCCAACTTTTGTTATTTTTTCCCAGGGCATATTCCATTTATTCTGGATCTCAAATTTATAGGACAGATTACAGTGACAAATAGTAACCCACTGTAATTTTTACAGAATTTTTGAAAAAAGTTAACTCACTGTTGTAGTTCAAACCCCCACTAGAATTCATAAATAGAAAATGAAAAAGGGGAATTAATAGTGAAGACTAATGTTGCCCTAACCCAACCAGCAAAACCCCTTTAAATGCCGACTAAAACATCTAAGGGGCAATCCAAGTTTCAACCCACTATGCTTATCCCTAGACAAAACCCAAACCTAAATTGATAAGCATAAACCGCTAAGAGCCACATATGACCAGGAAACCCTAAGTTACTAACTAACTTAGTTTTCTGCACTTAGCATAATGATTACTCAATCCTGCATAATCATAGCATACATATTCTTATTCATTGCATTCGATAGATTGCAACCTCGCTGACGGAGAGTACGTCCTCGTGCCGGAGCAAGGAGTTGCTCAGGAGGTAGCCCCGGATCCAGCACCAGAGCCTGCCCCAGAGAATTTGCCTGCCCCAGCTTTGGAAGGCAAGCCCCGGTTTTATGCATAACCTGTTCTATATGATATTTTACTACACTTAATGTTTGTAGGCTTGTACTGTGCACTTAAGTGTAGGAGTTGATTGAAACCCTAGTTACATGAACTCAGGAATCCTTGTTGAGATGGATACTAGTATGCTAGGTCGAGTAGCTGCTTTGCTAATTAGGGATCTCGGTAGAAATCGAGTGATTTTTCTAGCACTCGCACGAGGTCAGGAATTGGTTGTACCCACTTTCATATCATATGGATGATTGGTCTGTGGACACGGATCCATGGGGATGCGTGGTCTACGAGATGAAATTGGAATAAGGATTAATGTGTGGATACCTGTGTCAAGCGTTTGAATGTACTAAACATATGCCAAGAAATATGGTAAATCGGTAAGCCTAGTACCTGATTGAACCTGCCCGAAGACATATCCCCTCACGTGACCTGAGACGTGGTCTCCCATTCCGGTTATGGTGGGTACAAGTGCAGTCACTGCACGACAGCAGTCGGGGTCAGTGAGGCATTGTACGCCAAGGCGGTGAGCCCTGATCTGTTGCCAGGGAATCGATGGGGACGGCTGATGTGTGTGGGGACGGAGTGCCTCGCCACGTCGTGTGTTTAGGTTTACCTTGCAAGGATAAAAACTCGATTCGAATCGTCTGCTTCTCGCAGCTAATGAGACTGCTTGATCCATTGTATTGCATTGAGTAACAAGTGGAAATGTGATGATTTGGCAAAGGATGTTGATTGCTAAATTGCTTAATACCATGAATGAGTAGATAGTACACATTTAGTCTTAAGAGAGTCACACTAAAACTTGACAAAGCTAAAACATGATTTTTAGACTCAGCTAGTGCTTTTGGCAACCAAACCCCTCAGCCAAACAGCTGCATGTCTAGAGGTAGAGGAGTAGACTCCTCACACCGGGTAAGTCTAGCTGAGTATTAGTATACTCAGCCTTGCTTGTGGCACAATTTTACAGGTTCTCTGGAGGACATGGTTGCTGGAGTGACTTGGTCGTCCATCTTGCCACCGGGATGGACAATCGAGTGGGACCCTACCTCGGCTGAGGAGGAGCACGAGGAGTGATGGGACAGGCTTCCCCATCCCTCTGTTTACTTATCGTTAGTTTTATTCCGTTGCATTCCGAACAATGATGACTACTTTTGCAAAAACTCCGATGATGATGTAATAAATTTAATACTCCTTAATGTATGGTTTTATATTTTATTGTATTTGCTCTGTGCCTCACCATCGAGTGAGTATGTGGTACTTGATCCCGTTAGTGGCCTCGTCGGACTAGATCCGAGGGACTAACTTGTTATTCCTATTTAAGTGTGGTCTAGCCTCTAAGGTGGGACTTAGGCACTTAAGTTGGAATAATTCGAGCGGTTCCGCCACAGCTGGTATCGGAGCTCGTACCACCACAGAGGAATCGATAAACTATAAATACCATCCTTTTTCAAAATAAAACTTGGTAGAAACAAAAGTTGGATAGATCGTAGGGCGATCAGGATAGACCTAGGACATGAAGCCTTAGGATGATAGAGGGTATCTAGGTGGCTAATTGAGTAAGCCCTATAGGCTACTATAAGGGATGGGAGTTTCTTCCTATTCCCTCTAAGTTAATGTGAGGTTGTCTAGGACAACATGCATGCATCCTTAATTAAACTATTTAATAATTGGGTAAGAACTTAAATACGCAATGATGACAAATTAAGTACTCCAGTACCATTGTCGTAGTTATAGAGAGGCTGAGTTGCGATCCCTTTTCATTTTATAATTCTTTTTCTTTTACTTACGCTTAACCGTACACAGATGACTTCTCACGGATCCTCAGATGAAGGGAATGCACAGTCCCACACTGACGGGCTTGCACGAGAGGGTTTCCCCCGTATCTTGTGGGAGGTCCTTCAGGGAGCTGGTTACACGACGCCTCCCCAGTACGTGGTGCAGCTGTTCGAGAAGCACCGAGTGCCCCGCTGTAGGGTGAGGATGACCCTAGAGCCTCATCCCCTGCAGCCAGGATGGCGTTCGTTGGATTCAGTCTTTTGGATACAGGGCTGAGGATACTATGGAGGCAATTGCTCTTCACGGACTGACCACATTCTGCGGATTCCACCCCTTGGAGCTGTCCACTCACCCCATTGGTTTGTTCCCCGCGGAGAAGGAGGACGACCCAATGTGGAAGGACCGAGTGGAGCATGCCAAGGATATCTGGGCTATCTACCCAGGTCAGACGGCTCACTTGACAGTGTGATGCATGAATGCCCTGTATCGTCTGCAAGTGATGCGTGGAGAGGCAATGTCACATCTAATGGCATTATTGGAGGCGACCAAGATGACTTTGGATAACAGAGAGGAACTTGTGGTTGACTTGTCCACTGAGATGGTGGAAAAAGACCTACAAGTGGAACAATTGTCAAATGAGATCCAAGAGCTTGAGGAGCTAGTGGGAACAAGGGAGAACACCATCGAGGTTCTCGAGGATCAGCTTATCAACACTCAGCAGCAACTCGCGGAGGCTAACCAGCATTTGGATATGCACCACCAGGAGATCCAGGACATGGAGGCCAACGAGGATGTCGACATCGAGGGAGGAGAGGAGCCTGCCTCCAGTTTGGACACTGCTGGCTCAGGGAGACCACCTTCCCCTGAGTCGAGCGTTGCCTCGTTTGCTCACTAGGTCATCAAGATAGAGTTAGAAGTCTGTGATGGTAGAACTCCTCGAAGCTAGCTTAGCTTTTGCACCCTTGGGGTACTAGGCTAGATAGAGTTGAGTCTTTTGAGTTACTGATGTAATCACGACAAACCCTTTTGGAAGCTTGGTTGATGAATGATGTCAGTCTTAATTTAAGAAGAAAAGTTTATGCCATGTGGAATCTTTTATAATTATGCAAGAATATATTGGTTTTACCCTTTTGACTCTTTCACCATGATCAAACCTTGAACCTCAGAAATGTTATATTGAGAATATACATGATTTTTCAGATGGCAGGAAGAGCGCGTCGTGGTCAGAATGAGCGTGTTCCTCCACCACCGCCACCGCCTCCTACTCTGCAAGAGTTGATGGCTCAACAGAACGAGATCTTGCGACAGCTAGCTCAGCGTCAGCCACCACCTCAGCACTATGGTGGTGGTGATCATCAGCGTCACCCCGCAGCAGCCACTTATCAGGAGTTCCTCAGTACCCAGCCACCGTTGTTCACCAGGGCAGAGGACCCACTTGATGCTGATGTTTGGCTAAGAGTAGTGGAATCCAAATTCCTGCTACTCCATGGAGTTTGCTCAGAGGTGACTAAGGTTAGGTTCGCCACCCAGCAGCTTCGTGGACCCGCGCGGACATGGCGGGACCACTACCTTGCTATGCAACCAGTTGACCATGAGGTGGAATGGAGAGAGTTCAAGGCAGCTTTCAGGGGGCATCATATACCAGCGGGCATTATGGACCGAAAGCTCAATGAATTTCTGGCACTCACTCAAGGGAACCGGACAGTGTTACAGTATGCTCAGGCCTTCAATGACCTGTGCCAGTATGACGGATATCATGCAGACACCGACGAGAAGAAGAGGGACAGGTTCAGGAGGGGGCTCAGCACTAAGCTCCGTGACCGTCTCAACACAGTCAGCGCCAAAAGCTATAATGAGTTGGTCAACCTGGCCATTTCTCAGGAGGATTGTATCACAGCTTGTCAGGCAGAGAAGAAGAGGAAGACCCCTGTGGCAGGACCCTCAGCTCAGCCACAGCGCTTCCGGATCGTATCTGACACTCAGAACAGGGGACCCCAGCAGCAGCAAGGACGTTGGGTGATCTGGCCACAGTAGCAGCAGCAGGCACCCAACCGCACCCAGTTTCCAGTTCAAAGGAACAATCAGCCACAGCAGCAGCAGCACCGTCAGTCCAATGACAACAGGTGTTTCACTTGTGGTAACACCGGACATTATGCCAAAAATTGCCCCAGAAACCAGCAGGGGCAGAATGCCAATCAGAACCAAGGCAAGAGGCAGAAGGTGCAAGTGAGGCAAGGCAGATTGAACTTCACCACCATGGCTGACATTCCAGAAGGAGCACCCGTCATGACTGGTATCTTTTCAGTTTTGAATTATCCTACAATTATTCTTTTTGATTCTGGTGCATCACATAGTTTTATCAGTGCAAAATTTAGTGCCAAATGTCAGCTACCTTTCCATCACACCAATGGGGGTATTACAATTTCAACACCAGGAGGCAGGGTTGCCACCTACCAAATCAACAAGAATGTGCCTATAAAGTTTGGTAGTTTGATAATCAAAACCAACCTCCTCATTTTGGGTCTGGATAGTGTGGATATCATATTGGGAACTGACTGGTTAACCAAACATCAGGCCATGATTGATATTGCAGCAAGGGCCATTGAGGTGCACTCGCCCACTTGTGGTGAAACCACATTATATTTTCCCGATCAGGGTTGTACCCGTTCTTGTGCCTTCGTTATGATTGAGTCCCCGGTTGAGAGGATCCCAGTGGTCTATGACTACCCAGATGTTTTCCGAATGAATTGCCAGGGATGCCACCCGACAGAGACATAGAGTTCGTGATTGAATTGCAACCCGGAACTGCACCTATATCTAAGAGACCCTATAGGATGCCTCCAGCAGAGTTAGCAGAGTTGAAAAAGCAATTGCAATAGTTGTTGTACAAGGGGTTCATTCACCCAAGTACTTCACCATGGGGATGCCCAGCCTTGTTTGTAAAGAAGAAGGATGAGAGTCTGAGAATGTGTGTCGACTACCGCCCTCTCAATGCGGTGACCATCAAGAACAAATACCCACTGCCCCGCATTGACGTTTTTTTTGATCAGTTGGTGGGAGCCAAAGTATTCTCCAAGATAGACCTTCGCTCGGGCTACCATCAAATCAAGATCCATGCCAGTGATATTCCAAAGACGGCTTTCTCTACCAGATATGGGCTTTATGAGTTTTTGGTGATGTCTTTTGGGCTGACCAATGCCCCGGCTTATTTCATGTATCTGATGAACTCAGTGTTCATGCCAGAACTGGACAAATTTGTGGTGGTTTTCATTGATGATATTTTGGTCTATTCCAAGAATGAAACCGAGCATGCTAAACATTTGCATACCGTACTTCAAAGATTGTGTGACCATCAGTTGTATGCTAAATTGTCCAAATGTGATTTCTGGCTGAAGGAGATAAAATTTCTGGGTCACACAATTTCTCAGGATGGGATATCAGTTGATCCTGAGAAGGTACAATAAGTAATGGATTGGAAACCTCCTACCACAGTGCGGCAGATTCGGAGTTTTCTGGGATTGGCAGGGTATTATCGACGATTTATTCCGGATTTCTCTAGAATTGCCAAGCCAATGACTGAACTGTTGAAGAAGGGAGTCAAGTATGAATGGAGCCAGAAGTGTGAGGATGCCTTTCATACACTAAGGCAGCATTTGACAACAGCACCAGTGCTAGCTCAACCTGACAACACCAAGCCCTTTGAAGTTTATTGTGATGCTTCCGGTACTGGATTGGGATGTGTCTTAATGCAGGACAACAGAGTCATTGCTTATGCCTCCCGAGCACTCAGACCCCATGAGCAGAACTACCCCACACATGATCTGGAGTTAGCAGCGGTGGTTCATGCTCTCATGATATGGAGACATTACTTGATGGGAGCTCACTGTAACATTTACACTGATCATAAGAGTCTCAAATATATCTTCACCCAGGCTGATCTTAATATGAGGCAAAGAAGATGGTTAGAGCTAATCAAGGACTATGATTTGGAGGTGCATTACCACCCTGGTAAAGGCAATGTTGTGGCAGATGCTTTAAGTAGGAAGGCCCAGTGCAATTGTATGAACATGGATGCAAGAGTCACCACCCTATGTGATGAGTTGTGCAAGCTAAACATAGAGGTTGTTTCCTCCGGTGCTTTAAGTTATATTTCAGTGGAGCCCACCTTACAAGAACAAATAGTCATGGCATAGATGGGTGACAAGGGTGTTCAGGTTATCAAGGAAATGATCGAACAGAAAGCAGAAAAATACAAATGCTTCCGTCAGGACAGCAAAGGAATCCTATGATTTGGAGACCGACTGGTTGTCCCCAAGAACCCTGAGCTCCGAAAGAAGATATTGGATGAAGCTCACCTTTCAAAATTCTCCATGCACCCCGGCAGTAACAAGATGTATCATGATCTCAGATCTTTATACTGGTGGACCAGAATGAAAAGGGAAATTGTTAAGTATATATCTGAATGCGACACCTGCCAGAGAGTCAAGGCCAGCCATCTGAAGGTAGCAGGAACTTTGCAACCCCTTCCCATACCATCTTGGAAATGGGAGGATATTTGCATGGATTTTATCATGGGATTGCCCAATACCTCCCGGCACCATGATTCTATTTGGGTCATTGTGGATAGGTTGACCAAGACCGCTCATTTCTTGCCAGTGCATACCACCCACAACATAGAGAAATATGCAGAAATCTATGTTGATCAAATAGTGCGTTTGCATGGCATTCCGAAGACCATTGTATCTGACAGAGGAGCACTGTTTGTGGCACGCTTTTGGGAGCAGCTCCAAGAATCGCTTGGGACCCATGCAATAAGAAGCTCAGCATACCATCCGCAGACAGATGGCCAGACAGAAAGAGTGAATCAAATCCTCGAAGACATGTTGCGAGCCTGTGTGCTACACTATGGTAAAAATTGGGACAAGTGTCTTTCTTTGGCCGAGTTCTCTTATAATAACAGCTATCAGTCCAGTTTGAAGATGGCACCTTTTGAAGCCTTGTATGGGAGAAGGTGTAGGACCCTGCTGAATTGGTCCCAAGCAGAAGAGAGGGAAATATTTGGACCAGACTTGGTACTTGAAGCAGAGGAAAAGGTCAGAGTCATTAAGAAGAACCTAGAAGCTGCTCAGGCTAGGCAAAAGAGCTATCATGATAAGAGGAGGAAGCCTCTACAGTTTGAAGTGGGAGACCACGTTTATCTTAAGGTGTCACCCACCAAAGGTGTTCAGAGATTTGGACTCAAGGGCAAGTTAGCTCCTCACTACATTGGACCCTATGAGATCAAAGCAAATTGTGGACCCGTAGCCTATCAATTGGAGTTGCCACCCCACATGTCAGCAGTTCACAATGTGTTCCATGTATCTCACCTACGGAAGTGTGTCCGCTTACCCACTGAAGTATTACCTGAACCAGAAATTGAGATAGAACCAGACTTGTCTTATCAGGAACACCCCGTCAAAGTGCTGGATCAAAAGGAGAGATCAACGCGGGCCAAGTCGATCAGAATGTATAAGGTTCAGTGGAGTCACCATTCAGTAGAAGAAGCTACGTGGGAGACTGAGGATTTTCTACATTCTCGTTTCCCCTACCTTCTGCCCAAAGGAGTCGGTACGTAATCCAAAACCCCACCCCACCTGCCCTTTGAATTCAAATATAAGAAAAACTTAGATGCTAAAGGTGTGGTAAGCTTTAGAAATGACTCAAAAAGGACTTCCTTCTGAAGTCGCAAAGAGAATGACATTCGAAGAGCAGTTAACTAGAGAAACTTGGATAAAGGAAGAAGCCACACACCAGCACACCTTCATGGCACCCCTCCAAAGGACTCTACCTAAAATCTCGGGACGAGATTCCTTTAAGGGGGAGGGCTGTAACACCCCAGGTGTTACTTAGAGTTTTCACTCAAGGCTACACCAGTAAGCCCATCATCACATGTGACTTAAGTTGGGAAAAGTACACCAAAATTTGAACTCAAGCTCCTAAGTAAGTGCAACCCATCTTAGGAGTCATACCTTGGCTTGTCATGCACACATAATGGGGAGGATTGCCCAAACCCTAATTCAAACCCCTTTGGACAAGTGGAGCACTAGAAGTAAGTATGAACAAAAGGGTATGAAAACCACATGATCATGACTTGGGCCAATTATAAAAGATGTAGTACACTTAATACCCTACAAATGATAGTAAGAAAGTGACCCCAAAAATAATTCAGAAAAACCCCAAAAGATTCACCAAAGGGTTGAGCACAAAAGAAAAATCAAAATTTTTCTAAGTCCAAAACCAACCCTTGGCCAAAGATCAAACAAGTTCACCCTCTTTCAAACATCAAAACCATTTGACCCAATTGACAAAGTGGCGCCAAAATACCTCTAGAATACCCTGGACAAAGTTGAACCCCACCCCAAGTCGTTTGACATGACTTGGCATAGGTTTTGTCCCGATTTGGACAGCTAGGATAGAGGCAACTTCTCACCTCTATATCTCCCTACCCCGACCGTATCTTGGCTTGGAACTCACATCAAAAAGGTAGGATATGGTGTAGGGAAGAGACCATACACAGTGGTTTTGCCAAGATCTGCACGCTAAGGTGCTCCAATCGGCCGTTGAACCATGGCAGAAGCAAACACACACGTGTTCGACGCGGGCTGACACTCGGGGGCGTGCCCAGAGCACGCCCGTGCGCGAACCCCCACGCGTCCGTGGCCACCCGTGACCACGCCCGCGCCACGGCTATAAAGCTCGCCCCAGTGTCGGCCATCTTCCCCGTTGCATCCTCTGTCTGGAGCCAAACTCCCCGGAGCTCGCCCCTAGCTCCGGCGACCTCTCCGCGACCCGCCAGAGCCACCCGAGGACAACCACTGTGGCTGAACCGTTCCCGCCCTCCTCAGCTCGATCCAAGCCCCTAGGTAGCTTCCCTAGGAGGCCGTGAAGCTTGCCAGAGCTTGAACCAAGGACCCCCGCCACCGGAAAGGCGCAATCGCGCTCGCCGGAGTTCGGAACCCCACCGGCGCACGTAGACCGGGTAAGTCTCTGCGCCATTTTCCGATTCACTGCACACATAGCCTCTACGTCATCCTGTGGAGCTCATCGTGTCGTTTAATTGAACTAGATCGCCGTGGTTAGGCCGGAGCTCTCGTCGCCGACGAGTTCACCCGCCTGCACGCGTGGACCGGTCGATTTCGGCCACCCCCGCCGTCGAGCCATACCTCGCTGTGACCGCCAGGACCTCCCGAAGCCAACCCCGCCCCTCGCCGGACCTCTCTCACCGCCGGTAAGCCACGCCGCCATTTTCCTTTCTGCGGTTACTGTTTACATAAGGGGAGGGACCTCGGGGGAGAAGAAGAAAAGGCCAGGGGGTTTTGTGCGCTGTCAGTGACTCAGGGGAATAGTAGCACAGAGGTATAAATGAAGGGATTGATTTAGAAAGAACCCAGGGTCTTCGGTGCGAAGTGGATTTCCAGGAAACCTTTTTAAATATTTTGATTAAATCCAAACAGAACTTGAAAAATTCATAACTTCAGTTTGGTTGACCCAAATCGAGTCAAACCAATTTTGCCATATCCTAAATGATGTAAACTACTTAGGAAAAATATAAAACCCCTAAGTGTTACAGAAAACTTTAAAGTTTTGATTTAATTGATTAACTGGTCAAAAGCTAAAAGAAATAAGGAAAAATAGCTACACTATTAGACTGGGGTTAAAAAAATTTAGAAAGGTACTTAATCACTTCCTAACCTGATTAAAAATAATAAACCTCTCTGTACACCCCATTAAGATAGAGTTTGCCATTTACATCACTTTTTGCTTAAAGTTGAAAAAAATATAAAAGGTGGTTTAAATAAAGTACCAGGGAGCACCCACATTTTTGTTAGCTTTCTTATTCAGTATAGTTCACTAGAAAATTTTATTGTACCCTTGTTCAGTACAAAAGAAATGAGGTACCTTTTATTTTAGGAAAACAAGGAAAACTTAGAAAAACCCTAGAAAAATAACCCTGAGGAGAAAACACCCCAAACCTTGGGATAACAAATGTTTTGTATTTATAAACCTAGAAAAACTACAAGTTCTGTTATTTGACATTTTTCAAATAACAAGTTAGTAGTAAGTGCCTTTTTAACATTAAACTTTAGAAAATCACAACTAAATAACCACCAAAGAACCTTCTGTGATTTTTGGCACAGAAGCATGTTATTACCTTTAGATACCAGCAAAAATGACCCTTAGGATAGAACCCACCCCTAGTTAAGAGTTGTAGTGCAAAGTGACCCCTTTGCCCCAACTTTTGTTATTTTTTCCCAGGGCATATTCCATTTATTCTGGACCTCAAATTTATAGGATAGATTACCGTGACAAATAGTAACCCACTGTAATTTTTACAGAATTTTTGGAAAAAGTTAACTCACTGTTGTAGTTCAAACCCCCACTAGAATTCATAAATAGAAAATGAAAAAGGGGAATTAATAGTGAAGACTAATGTTGCTCTAACCCAACCAGCAAAACCCCTTTAAATGTCTACTAAAACATCTAAGGGGCAATCCAAGTTTCAACCCACTATGCTTATTGAAAGTCGCCTAGAGGGGGGTGAATAGGGCGAATCTGAAATTTATAAACTTAAGCACAACTACAAGCCGGGTTAGCGTTAGAAAAACAAATGAGTCCGAGAGAGAGGACGCAAAACAAATCATGAGCAAATAAAGAGTGAGACACGATGATTTGTTTTACCGAGGTTCGGTTCTTGCAAACCTACTCCCCGTTGAGGTGGTCACGAAGACCGGGTTTCTTTCAACCCTTTCCCTCTCTCAAACGGTCACTTAGACCGAGTGAGCTTCTCTTCTCAATCAAACGGGACACAAAGTCCCCGCAAGGACCACCACACAATTGGTGTCTCTTGCCTCGGTTACAATTGAGTTGATCACGAAAGAATGAGAAATAAAAGAAGCAATCCAAGCGCAAGAGCTCAAATGAACACAACAAATCTCTCTCTCTAATCACTAAAGCTTTGTGTGGAGTTGGGAGAGGATTTGATCTCTTTGGTGTGTCTTGTTTTGAATGCTATAGCTCTTGTAAGGTGTAGAAGTGTAGAAACTTGGATGCCATTGAATGTGGGGTGGTTGGGGTATTTATAGCCCCAACCACCAAAAATGGTCGTTGGAAGGCTGCAGTCGTATGACGCACGGACAGTCCGGTGCGCCACCGAACACTGTCTGGTGCGCCAGCCACGTCAGCAGACCGTTAGGGTTCGACCGTTGAAGCTCTGACTTGTGGGGCCTCTGGGCTGTTTGGTGGTGCACCAGACAAGTCCTGTGGACTGTCCGGTGCGCCACCCGCGCGTGCTCTGACTTCGGCGCGCACTGTAGCGCATTTAATGCGGTTGCAGTCGACCGTTGCGCGCGAAGTAGCCGTTGCCTCGCTGGCACACCGGACAGTCCGGTGCGACACCGGACACTGTCCGGTGCGACACCGGACACTGTCCGGTGCTTCACCGGACAGTCCGGTGAATTATAGCGGAGTGCCCTTTGATTTTCCCGAAGGTGGTGAGTTCAGAGTTGAGTGCCCTGGTGCACCGGACAGTGTCCGGTGGCACACCGGACAGTCCGGTGCGCCAGACCAGGGTGCCTTTGGGTTGTCTTTTGCTCTCTTTGTTTGAACCCTTTCTTGGTCTTTTTATTGGCTTATTGTGAACCTTTGGTACCTGTAAAACTTATAGACTAGAGCAAACTAGTTAGTCCAATTATTTGTGTTGGGCAATTCAACCACCAAAATCAATTAGGAAAAAGGTGTAAGCCTAATTCCCTTTCAATCTCCCCCTTTTTGGTGATTGATGCCAACACAAACCAAAGCAAGTATAGAAGTGCATAATTGAACTAGTTTGCATAATGTAAGTGCAAAGGTTACTAAGAATTGAGCCAATATAAATTCTTATAGGATATGCATGGATTGTTTCTTTATTTTTAACATTTTGGACCACGCTTGCACCACATGTTTTGTTTTTGCAAATTCTTTTGTAAATTCTTTTCAAAGTCCTTTTCAAATAGTCAAGGGTAAATGAATAAGATTTTGAGAAGCATTTTGAAGATTTGAAATTTTCTCCCCCTGTTTTAAATGCTTTTCCTTTGACTAAAACAAAACTCCCCCTTGATGAAATCCTCCTCTTAGTGTTCAAGAGGGTTTAAGATACTGATTTTGAAAATACTACTTTCTCCCCCTTTTGAACATAATAAGATACCAATTTGAAAACATCATTTTTTGTAAAATTAGGTGGTGGTGCGGTCCTTTTGCTTTGGGCTAATACTTTCTCCCCCTTTGGCATGAATCGCCAAAAACGGATACTTGAGTGAAATATAAGCCCTTTATGATTACTTTCTCCCCTTTGGCAAACAAAATATGAGTGAAGACGGAGAATTGCTCGGAGCGACGGTGAAGGGTGAGTAATTGATGGAGTGGAGTGGAAGCCGTTGTCTTCGCCGAGGACTCCAAATCCCTTTCAATCTATGACTTGGTTTGAAATTCACTTGAAAACACATTAGTCATAGCATATAAAAGAGACATGATCAAAGGTATATTGATGTGCTATGTATGCAAGACATCAAAAGAAATTCCTAGAATCAAGAATATTGAGCTCATGCCTAAGTTTGTTAAAAGTTTGTTCATCTAGTGGCTTGGTAAAGATAACGGCTAATTGTTCCTTAGTGTTAATATATGCAATCTCGATATCCCCCTTTTGTTGGTGATCCCTTAAGAAATGATACCGAATGGCTATTTGTTTAGTGCGGCTATGTTCTACGGGATTATCCGCCATGCGGATTGCACTCTCATTATCACATAGAAGAGGAACTTTGGTTAATTTGTAACCATAGTCCCTAAGGGTTTGCCTCATCCAAAGTAATTGCGCGCAACAATGGCCTGCGGCAATATATTCGGCTTCGGCGGTAGAAAGAG
This sequence comes from Zea luxurians, assembly GCA_029449295.1. Taxonomy (NCBI): domain Eukaryota; kingdom Viridiplantae; phylum Streptophyta; class Magnoliopsida; order Poales; family Poaceae; genus Zea; species Zea luxurians. The sequence continues at coordinate 7,655,334 of JAOPSE010000048.1, read as the reverse complement.
CTACGGAATTTTGCTTCTTTGAAGCCCAAGACACCAGGGACCTTCCCAAGAACTGGCAAGTCCCCGATGTGCTCTTTCTATTAATTTTACAACCCGCCCAATCGGCATCCGAATAACCAATTAAATCGAATGTGGATCCCCGAGGGTACCAAAGCCCAAACTTAGGAGTATGAACTAAATATCTCAAAATTCGTTTTACGGCCGTAAGGTGAGCTTCCTTAGGGTCGGCTTGGAATCTTGCACACATGCATACGGAAAGCATAATGTCCGGTCGAGATGCACATAAATAGAGTAAAGAGCCTATCATCGACCGGTATACCTTTTGATCGATGGATTTACCTCCCGTGTCGAGGTCGAGATGCCCATTGGTTCCCATGGGTGTCTTGATGGGCTTGGCATCCTTCATCCCAAACTTGTTTAGAATGTCTTGAATATACTTCGTTTGGTAATGAAGGTGCCCTCTTGGAGTTGCTTCACTTGAAATCCCAAGAAGTACTTCAACTCCCCCATCATAGACATCTCGAACTTTTGTGTCATGATCCTACTAAATTCCTCACATGTAGATTCGTTAGTAGACCCAAATATGATATCATCAACATAAATTTGGCATACAAACAAATCATTGTTAAGAGTTTTAGTGAATAGGGTAGGATCGGCTTGTCTGACTTTGAAGCCATTAGTGATAAGAAAATCTCTTAGGCATTCATACCATGCTCTTGGGGCTTGCTTGAGCCCATAAAGCGCCTTAGAGAGTTTGTAAACATAGTTAGGGTACTCACTATCTTCAAAGCCGGGAGGTTGCTCAACATAGACTTCTTCCTTGATTGGTCCATTGAGGAAAGCACTTTTCACATCCATTTGGTAAAGCCATGGTAAGTAGCATAGGCAAGTAATATGCGAATTGATTCAAGCCTAGCTACGGGTGCATAGGTTTCACCGAAATCCAAACCTTCGACTTGTGAGTATCCCTTGGCCACAAGTCGGGCTTTGTTCCTTGTCACCACACCATGCTCGTCCTGCTTGTTGCGGAAGACCCACTTGGTTCCTACAACATTTTGGTTAGGACGTGGAACTAAATGCCATACCTCATTCCTAGTGAAGTTGTTGAGCCCCTCTTGCATCGCCACCACCCAATCTGAATCTTGTAGTGCTTCCTCTACCCTATGTGGCTCAATAGAGGAAACAAAAGAGTAATGCTCACAAAAATGTGCAACACGAGATCTAGTGGTTACCCCCTTATGAATGTCGCCGAGGATGGTGTCGACGGGGTGATCTCGTTGAATTGCTTGGTGGACCCTTGGGTGTGGCGGTCTTGGTTCTTCATCCTCCTTGTCTTGATCATTTGCATCTCCCCCTTGATCATTGCCTTCATCTTGAGGTGGCTCATCTCCTTGATTTTCTCCTTCATCATCTTGAGCCTCATCCACATCTTGAGTTGGTGGAGATGCTTGTGTGGAGGAAGACGGTTGATCTTGTGCATGTGGTGGATCTTCGGATTCCTTAGGACATACATCCCCAATGGACATGTTCCTTAGTGCGACGCACGGAGCCTCTTCATCACCTATCTCATCAAGATCAACTTGCTCTACTTGAGAGCCGTTAGTCTCATCAAACACAATATCACAAGAAACTTCAACTTGTCCAGAGGACTTGTTAAAGACTCTATATGCCCTTGTGTTTGAATCATATCCTAGTAAAAAGCCTTCTACAGCCTTAGGAGCAAATTTGGATTTTCTACCTCTTTTAACAAGAATAAAGCATTTGCTACCAAAGACTCTAAAATATGAAACATTGGGCTTTTTACCAGTTAGGAGTTCATAGGATGTCTTCTTGAGGATTCGGTGTAGATATAACCGGTTGATGGCGTAGCAAGCGGTGTTGACCGCCTCGGCCCAAAACCGATCCGAAGTCTTGTACTCGTCAAGCATGGTTCTTGCCATGTCCAATAGAGTTCGATTCTTCCTCTCCACTACACCATTTTGTTGTGGCGTGTAGGGAGAAGATAACTCATGCTTGATGCCTTCCTCCTCAAGGAAGCCTTCTATTTGAGAATTCTTGAACTCCGTCCCGTTGTCGCTTCTAATCTTTTTGATCTTTAAGCCGAACTCATTTTGAGCCCATCTCAAGAATCCCTTTAAGGTCTCTTGGGTATGAGATTTTTCCTGCAAAAAGAACACCCAAGTGAAGCGAGAATAATCATCCACAATAACTAGACAGTACTTACTCCCGTCGATGCTTATGTAAGCTATCGGGTCGAATAGGTCCATGTGTAGGAGCTCGAGTGGCATGTCAGTTGTCATGATGTTTTTGTGTGGATGATGAACACCAACTTGCTTCCCTGCCTGACATGCGCTACAAACCCTGTCTTTCTCAAAATGAACATCCGTTAGTCCCAAAATGTGTTCTCCCTTTAGAAGTTTGTGAAGATTCTTTATTCCAACATGTGCTAGTCGGCGATGCCAGAGCCAACCCATGTTAGTCTTAGCAATTAAGCAAGTATCGAGTTCAGCTCTATTAAAATCTACTAAGTATAGCTGACCCTCTAATACTCCCTTAAATGCTATTGAATCATCACATCTTCTAAAGACAGTAACACCTATATCTGTAAAAAGACAGTTGTAGCCCATTTTACATAATTGTGAAACTGAAAGCAAGTTGTAATCTAAAGAATCTACAAGAAAAACATTGGAAATGGAATGGTCAGGAGATATAGCAATTTTACCCAATCCTTTGACCAAACCTTGGTTTCCATCCCCGAATGTGATCGCTCTTTGGGAATCTTGGTTTTTCTCGTAGGAGAACATTTTCTTCTCCCCTGTCATGTGGTTTGTGCACCCGCTATCGATGATCCAACTTGAGCCCCCGGATGCATAAACCTACAAAACAAGTTTAGTTCTTGACTTTAGGTACCCAAATGGTTTTGGGTCCTTTGACATTAGATACAAGAACTTTGGGTACCCAAACACAAGTCTTTGATCCCTTGTGTTTGCCCCCAATATACTTGGCAACTATCTTGCCGGATTTGTTAGTTAAAACATAAGATGCATCAAAAGTTTTAAATGAAATGTTATGATCATTTGATGCAGTTGGAGTTTTCTTTCTAGGCAATTTAGCACGGGTTGATTGCCTAGAGCTAGATGTCTCACCTTTATACATAAAAGCATGATTAGAACCAGAGTGAGACTTCATAGAATGAATTCTCCTAATTTTGCTCTCGGGATAACCGGCAGGGTACAAAATGTAACCCTCGTTATCCTGAGGCATGGGAGCCTTGCCCTTAACAAAATTAGACAATCTTTGAGGAGGAGCATTAAGTTTGACATTGTCCCCCTTTTGGAAGCCAATGCCATCCTTGATGCCAGGGCGTCTCCCACTATAGAGCATGCTTCTAGCAAATTTAAATTTCTCATTTTCTAAGTCATGCTCATTAATTTTAGCATTAAGTTGAGCTATGTGATCATTTTGTTGTTTAATTAAAGCCATATAATCATGAATAGCATCAATGTTAATATCTCTACATCTAGTGCAAATAGTGACATGCTCAATGGTAGATGTAGAGGGTTTGCAAGAATTAAGGTCAACAATCTTAGCACGTAAAATATCATTGTTATCTCTAAGATCGGAAATGGAAGCATTGCAAACATCTAATTCCTTAGCCTTGGCAATTAATTTTTCATTTTCAATCGTAAGGCTAGCAAGAGAGACATTCAATTCTTCAATCTTAGCAAGCAAGTTAACATTATAATCTCTAAGATTGGGAATTGAAACATCACAAATATTAGAATCAACTTTAGCAATTAATTTAGCATTTTCATTTCTAAGGTTGACAATAGTGTCATGGCAAGTGCTTAGCTCACTAGATAGTTTTTCACATTTTTCTACTTCTAGAGCGTAAGCATTTTTAAACATGCTTCTTATTTTCCTTAATTAGGAAATCCTCTTGGGTGTCCAAGAGTTCATCCTTCTCATGGATAGCACTAATTAATTCATTCAATTTTTCTTTTTGTTGCATGTTAAGGTTGGCAAAAAGGATGCAGAAATTATCCTCCTCATCACTAGAGATTTCATATTTAGTGGAGGATTTTGATTTTACCTTCTTCCTTTTGCCGTCTTTTGCCATGAGGCACTTGTGGCTGACGTTGGGGAAGAGGAGGCCCTTGGTGACGGCGATGTTGGCGGCGTCCTCGTCGGAGGAGGAGTCGGAGGAGCTCTCCTCGGAGTCCCACTCGCGGCACACATGGGCATCGCCACCCCTCTTTTTGTGATACCTCTTCTTTTCTCTCCTCTTGCCCTTATTGTCGTCGCCCCTGTCACTATCACTAGATAACGGACATTTAGCAATGAAATGACCGGGCTTACCACATTTGTAGCACACCTTCTTGGAACGGGGCTTGTAATCTTTCCCCTTCCTTTGTTTGAGGATTTGGCGGAAGCTCTTGATGATGAGCGCCATTTCCTCATTGTCGAGCTTAGAGGCGTCGATGGGTTGTCTACTTGATGTAGACTCCTCCTTCTTCTCCTCCGTCGCCTTGAATGCGACCGGTTGTGCTTCGGGCGTGGAGGGGCCATCTAGCTCGATAATTTTCTTTGAGCCTTTGATCATCAACTCAAAGCTCACAAAGTTACCTATTACTTCCTCGGGAGACATTAGTGTATATCTAGGATTACCTCGAATTAATTGAACTTGCGTAGGATTAAGAAAAACGAGGGATCTTAGAATAACCTTGACCATTTCATGGTCATCCCATTTGGTGCTCCCGAGGTTGCGCACTTGGTTCACCAAGGTCTTCAAGCGGTTGTACATGGCTTGAGGGTCCTCGCCTTGGTTGAGTCGGAACCGACCGAGCTCCCCCTCGATCGTCTCCCGCTTGGTGATTTTGGTTACCTCATCTCCTTCGTGCGCGGTCTTGAGTACGTCCCAAATCTCCTTGGCACTCTTCAATCCTTCCACCTTATTATACTCCTCTCGACTTAGAGAGGCGAGGAGTATAGTGGTGGCTTGGGAGTTGAAGTGTCGGATTTGGGCGACCTCGTCCAAATCATAGTCTTCATCCCCCGGTGATGGTACCTGTACTCCAATCTCAACAACATCCCAAATGCTAGTGTGGAGTGAGGTTAGATGATGCCTCATTTTATCACTCCACATATTATAATCTTCACCATCAAACATAGGTGGTTTGCCTAATGGGACGGAAAGTAAAGGAGTACGTTTGTAAATGCGAGGGTAGCGTAGGGGAATCTTACTAAACTTCTTGCGCTCATGGCGCTTAGAAGTTACGGACGGCGTGTCGGAGCCGGAGGTGGATGGCGACGAAGAGTCGGTCTCATAGTAGACCACCTTCCTCATCTTCTTCTTCTTGTCACCGCTCCGACCCGACTTGTTGTGTGAAGGTGATCCCTTCACCTTGTTGGCGGACTCCCTGGATGGAGCCTTCCCGTGGCTTGTAGCGGGCTTCTCGCCGGTCATCATCTCCTTCTTGGCGTGATCTCCCGACATCACTTCGAGCGGTTAGGCTCTAATGAAGCACCGGGTTCTGATACCAATTGAAAGTCGCCTAGAGGGGGGGTGAATAGGGCGAATCTGAAATTTATAAACTTAAGCACAAATACAAGTCGGGTTAGCGTTAGAAAAACAAATGAGTCCGAGAGAGAGGGCGCAAAACAAATCATGAGCAAATAAAGAGTGAGACACGATGATTTGTTTTACCGAGGTTCGGTTCTTGCAAACCTAGTCCCCGTTGAGGTGGTCACGAAGACCGGGTTTCTTTCAACCCTTTCCCTCTCTCAAACGGTCACTTAGACCGAGTGAGCTTCTCTTCTCAATCAAACGGGACACAAAGTCCCCGCAAGGACCACCACACAATTGGTGTCTCTTGCCTCGGTTACAATTGAGTTGATCACGAAAGAATCAGAAACAAAAGAAGCAATCCAAGCGCAAGAGCTCAAATGAACACATCAAATCTCTCTCTCTAATCACTAAAGATTTGTGTGGAGTTGGGAGAGGATTTGATCTCTTTGGTGTGTCTTGTTTTGAATGCTATAGCTCTTGTAAGGTGTAGAAGTGTTGAAACTTGGATGCCATTGAATGTGGGGTGGTTGGGGTATTTATAGCCCCAACCACCAAAAATGGTCGTTGGAAGGCTGCAGTCGTATGGCGCAGCGGACAGTCCGGTGCGCCACCGGACACTGTCCGGTGCGCCAGCCACGTCAGCAGACCGTTGGGGTTCGACCGTTGAAGCTCTGACTTATGGGGCCTCTGGGCTGTCCGGTGGTGCACCAGACAAGTCCTGTGGACTGTCCGGTGCGCCACCCGCGCGTGCTCTGACTTCGGCGCGCACTGTAGCGCATTTAATGCGGTTGTAGTCGACCGTTGCGCGCGAAGTAGTCGTTGCTCCGCTGGCACACCGGACAGTCTGGTGCTTCACCGGACAGTCCGGTGAATTATAGCGGAGTGCCCTTTGATTTTCCCGAAGGTGGCGAGTTCAGAGTTGAGTGCCCTGGTGCACCGGACAGTCCGGTGCGCCAGATCAGGGTGCCTTTAGGTTGTTGAGAGCACCTAGAGGGGGGTGAATAGGTGATCCTGTAATACTTAAAACTTAAGCCACAAAACTTGGTTAAGTGTTAGCACAATAATCACCAAGTGGCTAGAGAGGAGTCTCAACAAAACACAATAACCACAAAGATATCAATCACAGAGATGGCACGGTGGTTATCCCGTGGTTCGGCCAAGACCAACGCTTGCCTACTCCACGTTGTGGCGTCCCAACGGACGAGGATTGCAATCAACCCCTCTCAAGCGGTCCAAAGACCCGCTTGAATACCACGGTGTTTTGCTTTGCTTTTCTTAATCCCGTTTGCGAGGAATCTCCACAACTTGGAGCCTCTCGCCCTTACACTTGAAGTTCACAAAGAAGCACGGAGCAAGGGAGGGATTAGCAACTCACACAAGACACAAAGATCACAGCAAATACGCACACACAAGACCCAGACTTGAACTCAAGAGACTATCACAAGTTTCACACTAGAACAAAGCTCAAATCACTAAGAATGTCGAACAAGTGCGCAAGAATGGAGTGTGAGTGTTCAACAATGCTCAAAGGATGCTTGGTTTTTCCTCCATGCGCCTAGGGGTCCCTTTTATAGCCCCAAGGCAGCTAGGAGCCGTTGAGAGCAATCTGGGAAGGCAATTCTTGCCTTCTGTCGTCTGGCGCACCGGACAGTCCGGTGCACAACGGACAGTGTCCGGTGCCCGATTTCTTTCCTTCTACGGCGAAGCCGACCGTTGGCAGCCAGAGAGCCGTTGGCGCACCGGACATGTCCGGTGCACACCGGACAGTTCGGTGCCCCCTTCTAGCCGTTGGCTCGGCCACGTGTCCCGCGCAGATCGCGCGGCCGACCGTTGGCCCGGCCGACCGTTGGCTCACCGGACAGTCCGGTGCACACCGGACAGTCCGGTGAATTATAGTCGTACATCGCCGGTGAATTCCCGAGAGCGGCCAGTTCGCTCGAGCCAGCCTGGCGCACCGGACACTGTCCGGTGCACCACCGGACAGTCCGGTGCTCCCAGACTAAGCAGACTTTGGCTGAACAAAGCCATCTCATTTCCGATTCGATTTTTCCTGTTTCCAGCACTTAGACACAATACATTAGTCCATAAAATAATGTACTAAGTCTAGAAATATACCTTTTGACATGATTTGCACCTTTGTCCACCCCTTTTCAAGTTTAACACAAAAGCACTTGTGTTGGCACTCAAACACCAAAATACTTAGAAATGGCCCAAGGGCTCATTTCCCTTTCAGTTGTCTTTTGCTCTCTTTGTTTGAACCCTTTCTTGGTCTTTTTATTGGCTTATTGTGAACCTTTGGCACCTGTAAAACTTATAGACTAGAGCAAACTAGTTAGTCCAGTTATTTGTGTTGGGCAATTCAACCACCAAAATCAATTAGGAAAAAGGTGTAAGCCTAATTCCCTTTCACTTATCCCTAGACAAAACCCAAACCAAAATTGATAAGCATAAACCACTAAGAGCCACATATGACCAGGAAACCCTAAGTTACTAACTAACTTAGTTTTCTGCACTTAGCATAATGATTACTAAATCCTGCATAATCATAGCATACATATTCTTATTCATTGCATTCGATAGATTGCAACCTCGCTGACGGAGAGTACGTCCTCGTGCCGGAGCAAGGAGTTGCTCAGGAGGTAGCCCCGGATCCAGCACCAGAGCCTGCCCCAGAGGATTTGCCTGCCCCAGCTTTGGAAGGCAAGCCCGGTTTTATGCATAACCTGTTCTATATGATATTTTACTACACTTAATATTTGTAGGCTTGTATTGTGCACTTAAGTGTAGGAATTGATTGAAACCCTAGTTGCATGAACTCAGGAATCCTTGTTGAGATGGATACTAGTATGCTAGGTCGAGTAGTTGCTTTGCTAATTAGGGATCTCAGTAGAAATCGAGTGATTTTTCTAGCACTCGTGCGAGGTCAGGAATTGGTTGTACCCACTTTCATATCATATGGATGATTGGTCTGTGGACACGGATCCATGGGGATGTGTGGTCTACGAGATGAAATTGGAATAAGGATTAACGTGCGGATACCTGTGTCAAGCGTTTGAATGTACTAAACATATGCCGAGAAATATGGTAAATCGGTAAGCCTAGTACCTGATTGAACCTACCCGCAGACATATCCCCTCACGCGACCTGAGACGTGGTCTCCCATTCCGGTTATGGTGGGTACAAGTGTGGTCACTGCACGACGGCAGTCGGGGTCAGTGAGGCATTGTACGCCAAAGCGGTGAGCCCTGATCTGTTGCCAGGGAATCGATGGGGACGGCTGATGTGTGTGGGGACGGAGTGCCTCGCCACGTCGTGTGTTTAGGTTTACCTTGCAAGGATAAAAACTCGATTCGAATCATCTGCTTCTCGCAGCTAATGAGACTGCTTGATCCATTGTACTGCATTGAGTAACAAGTGGAAATGTGATGATTTGGCAAAGGATGTTGATTGCTAAATTGTTTGATACCATGAATGAGTAGATAGTACACATTTAGTCTTAAGAGAGTCACACTAAAACTTGACAAAGCTAAAATTTGATTTTTGGACTCAGCTAGTGCTTTTGGCAACCAAACCCCTCAGCCAAACAGCTGCATGTCTAGAGGTAGAGGAGTAGACTCCTCACACCGGGTAAGTCTAGCTGAGTATTAGTATACTCAGCCTTGCTTGTGGCACAATTTTACAGGTTCTCTGGAGGACATGGTTGCTGGAGTGACTTGGCCGTCCATCTTGCCACCGGGATGAACAGTCGAGTGGGACCCTACCTCGGCTGAGGAGGAGCACGAGGAGTGATGGGACAGGCTTCCCCATCCCTCCGTTTACTTATCGTTAGTTTTATTCCGCTCCATTCCGAACAATGATGACTACTTTTGCAAAAACTCCGATGATGATGTAATAAATTTAATACTCCTTAATGTATGGTTTTATGTTTTATTGTATTTGCTCTATGCCTCACCATCGAGTGAGTACGTGGTACTTGATCTTGTTAGTGGCCTCGTCGGACTAGATCCGAGGGACTGACGTGTTATTTCTATTTAAGTGTGGTCTAGCCTCTAAGGTGGGACTTAGGCACTTAAGTTGGAATAATTCGGGCGGTTCCGCCACACAGTCGCAGCGTCATGATGGTGCGAATGTTGCGGCTGGAGTAGAGACCGGTGTGTGCTCCAAGAAGATGATAGCCCCTGGATGCCGAGGTAGCCGAAGTCGAGGTGGTCGCGGTCGGAAGACGCGCAACAAAAGCCTGATCTTCGGGAGGGTCGACGTTCGAGCGTCAACGATTGGCAGGGCGACACAATAAAAGAGCACCGGCAGGCCGACCTTCCTGCTTCTTCGATCGTCCAGGCGTCAAGGAGCCCCGCCAGGGAGGCCGACGGCAGCGCACGCGACTGCGCCGGTCAGGGTGTCCGCGCCCGCTGCAGAGTAGAAGGGGTATCGGTGGATCCGGTCGGGAAGGCCACGGTAGCGACGAATCCAGCCATGAAGACGGCGATCCGGCCAAAGGTATGGCGGATCTAGCCGAGAAGGCCGCAGCAACGTGGATCTGGCCGGGAAGGCCGCGGCAGCGACGGAACCAACGATGGCGGCGATGAAGGGGGGAGGGCGACGGGGCGGGTCCAGCCGAGCAGGGGCCTGCGCCGGACCTGGCAAGGGGTGTTGACGGCACCGTGACGGGAGAAGTTCGAAGGGTGGTGCTACAAGGTGCTGCAGGTCGAGGTGATCAACACTAGGGAGAGAACGCCAGCGCGAGCCCGCAGGCTCGCGAATCTAGCGACGCAGACACAGGGGCGCGCGGATCCGGTGGCGGCGGCTTGGGAGGTCGGGGAAGGGGAGGGGCTGGCCGAAAGGGGAGGGCCTGGCCGGCATGAGGGAGAGGGGAGGGCAGCGGACCGACGGCGGCGGGAGCGAGTGGCGGCGACTTGGGGGCGCCGCGCCAGGGAGGGTCGCTGGCCATGGGGCTTGGCAGCCGGCTGGGGAAGGAGTGGGGAAGGAGTGGCAGCCGGCTGGGAGGAGAGAGGCGGCGAGAACAGAGGGGAGGAGGAAGGAGAGGAGGCTCGGCGGCCCTAGGGCGGCGGTGGATCTTGGTGCACGCCGAATGGGGCCGACAGGGACGGGCGCCGGTGAGGAAGGCGGCCGTCGCGGAGGGGCAGAGGCCCAGCGTGGCGGGGGTCCGGGGCGGCGATGCGCGGGCCCGAGGCGGATCTGGGTCGGCGGCTGCCCGACACGGCCCCGCACGGTCCTCCACGGGCGGCGCGGGCGCGACCGGCCTCGGGCGTGGGGGCGCGTCTTCCCGGCGGCGGCGCGCGGGTTCGCGACCCCCTCGCGGCACGGCCTCAGCCGCCGGCGGAAGGGGAGAGGCGGGCGCTGCGCAGGGGCGTCGACACGCAGGAAGGCCGCGGACGCCGAGCGCGAACGGCCGTCGGCAGGGGAGGCAGCGGGCGCGGGTGGGCGTGCGGCTGGCTGGATGGAGGTGGAAGAAGGTTGGGAGGAAGGAGGCCGCCCCGGGAGGGAAGGTTGGGCCTCCTAGGGGCAGCGATGGGAGGCGGTGGCTGGGTGGTGGGAAGAAAGGAAAGAAACCCTAATCTGATGGGTGCACGCCGAATGGGGCCGACAGGGACGGGCGCTAGTGAGGAAGGCGACCGTCGTGGAGGGGCAGAGGCCCAGCGCGGCGGGGGTCCGGGGCGGCGATGCGTGGGCCCGAGGTGGATCTGGGCCGGTGGCTGCTCGGCGCGGCCCCGCACGGCGGCGCGGGCACGGTCCTCCACGGGCGGCGCGGGCGCGGCCGGCCCCGAGCGTGGGGGCGCGTCTTCCCGGCGGCGGCGCGCGGATTCGCGGCCCCTCGCGGCACGGCCTCAGCCGCCGGCGGGAGGGGAGAGGCGGGCGCTGCGTGCAGGGGCGTCGGCGCGCAGGAAGGCCGCGGACGCCGAGCGCGAACGGCTGCCGGCAGGGGAGGCAGCGGGCGCGGGTGGGCGTGCAGCTGGCTGGATGGAGGTGGAAGAAGGCTGGGAGGAAGGAGGCCGCCCCCGGGAGGGAAGGTTGGGCCTCCCGGGGGCAGCGATGGGAGGCGGCAGCTGGGTGGTGGAGCGCCGCCGGCGGCTGCAGTGGGAAGAAAGGAAAGAAACCCTAATCTTATACCATATTGGATTGTAAACTGTTGGATTGTATTGCATAGAGGTGGACTACAATATATAGAGACACAGGAAACCCTAACCCTAATGGGCCGGCAGCCCAACAGTGGTGCCGGCCCACACACACTCACACACATAGTCTAACAATTGATGGCCACAGTCTCAAGAAAATTGATCTGAATTCGCTGTGCAGAAACATAGCTTCAGTCTCTCAGGAACCATCACTATTTTCTGGTAACATAAAGGACAACTTGAAGATTGGTAAAATGGATGCAAGTGACAAAGAGATAACTGAAGCAGCAAGAACAGCTAATGTTCATCCATTCATATCCAGACTACCAAATGAGTACTTGACCGAGGTACTTCACCACTTCCCATGGAAACTTATAAATACTTGGGGTCGTTGATCATCTTATTTAACCAAATATGGATCAGGGTTTTGACTTTTGAATCATGATTTGTTAAATTCCAACAAGATCTCTTAAGGACCAAAGTCGATTGAGTAATGCATTAATAATAGAACTTTAAAATTACAGATAGTCGCAATTTATTCCCATAGGAGAATCATGGATTTTTCCACATTATTAGACATTCAAAGATTTAAAAATGATCCTACAGTTAAATTGTTTTAGGTAGGAGAAAGGGGTGTGCAGTTATCGGGTGGCCAGAAACAAAGAATAGCTATTGCAAGGGCAAAGAAGTAGGATCCACCAATCCTACTTCTGGACGAAGCAACAAGTGCCCTTGATTCAGAATCAGAGAAGCTAGTTCAAGATGCACTTGAGAGAGCAATGCGTGGAAGGACTGTTATCTTGATAGCCCACAGGATGTCCACAATTGTAAATGCTGACACTGTTGTTGTTGTCGAAAATGGAAGAGTAGCACACACTGGGACACATCATGAGTTGCTTGACAAAAGCACATTGTACTCCAATGTATGCAGCATGCAAAATATAGACAAGGAAGCTGAAAATAAAGTGGCGAGGTAAAGTTAAATGTAGCCAATGGAAAGTTTTACTTGACCAATGTTTTATACTCAGTTAAGAAATTCTTCAATATGACTTATCGCTTCAAAAGTAAATGCGTGACTTATCACTTCAAAAGTAAATGTGTCATGCATGGGTTGGGGTGTACCTTAGAATATCAATGAATAAAGTTTTTCAAACTGGACGCCAGCAGTTTGAAATCAAAGCAAGAGTTATTATTTACAAATGATGAACAAAACAAGAAACTGCCAAAAAATGAAAACACATCAACTCCTCAATAGGAATTTTAGTGATAAAAGTACATATAAGTACGATTACTAAGTAGAACTTAATGTTTTTTGTTCCATTGATTAAACAGCACTCCTGATAACATGGAGGAGCAAATTGGCGAAGCACACATCAAGCAGTCCTCCACAAATCAGGGACCGAAGAAAAAGCTAGAAAGACTGGAGTCAAAACAACCAAGAAATGAGAATGTAAAGGACTTCGGTATAAAACACGGTTTCGTTAATCAATGGGGTTAGCGGCAAGAGTTGGGTAGGGGAGAGGGAACGCCGCTGGGGCAGAGGAAAAAGGACGGAGGGAAAAAGTATTTGGAGACTTCCTGCAAATGAAATCCAAATTTTCTAATGTTTTGTCTATTCTTTTAGGGAACCAGAGCTGAGGTCTACTGCACAAGACTTATTAAAGGTATATTTGTACCAATTCTGAATCATAGCAAGTCTATGCCGATTGTGCCTGGTAGTTTCGACTTATTGAAACTTTTTTTGCAGCATCCTTTTGTCACTGGAGAATTGGATGACCTGCAGCCACTCAATCATGCTGCACGCAAGGTTTGATATAGCATGTCTGATGTTGCTTCCTGCTCTTTTTCTGGACTCCCACTCACTTTTGTAACTTAATAACTTCATCTAAACATGATACAGAACTCTTTTAATGAGATTCCTGCAGATGATATGCCAAATGGCTTGTAAGTGAATTTTGTAATTCATGTGTTCACTTGATTCTTCATCATATTTTTGTTCCATCTATAGCTTTAAGGATTTATTAACTGCTTCCAGGGGTTTGAATAAGTCTTCCAACTTGTCCACTATGAACTCCAATAAATCATCCAAAATCAAGCCCTTATGGGAGGGTGGCTGTGATGATGATGACATGTGTGAGTTTGCTGACAAGGATGACTATGCAGCAGTTGGATCTGTAAGAATTTTTCTTCAGACATTGGCTTTTCAAAATATTGCTTCCACATTTGTTGTGATGTGCATATGGGCTGGTTCTTTCACTGACCTTGTGCATGTTTTTTGTTGTTAAATGTAGCCAATGGAAAGTTTTACTTGACCAATGTTTTATACTCAGCTCATCAATTCTTCAATATGACTTATCGCTTCAAAAGTAAATGTGTGACTTATCGCTTCAAAAGCATTGATTAGTCGCTAGTCACTAAAAAAAATTAGGAAGCTAGAAGCTGCTTTTGGTGACTGCTTCTACTTTGCCACGCGGCATTGCTATTGCTACAGTGGTCTGCAGAAGCCCGACCTACAAAACATGGAGTTTTTTTAGCATTTTCTTTTAAAATCTAGTATTTGACAAATCTAATTGGGGCATACGTAACTCTATATAACCTTGTGATTTATGCTCAAAAGATAGAAGCTGCTTTTGGTCCCTCGTGCATGTTTTTTCTTTGTTAGGCAGATCACTTTAAATTAAAATCAACTATTTAGACTGATGTAACTGTAATGCATAAAGACAAAAATATTATACTCTTTTGGTCTCTTATGTATGTTTCTTCTTTATTCGAAGTTGTATGTTTATTCTTTATTCGCTTCAAATTAAAACCGACTATTTAGACTCTACAATTCATAGAAACAAAAATATTTGGTGGCACCCTAACAGTGGCACCGAATCTATTCCTCTCCGATCCTGTTACGGTATTTGTGTCAGCTATTGTTTTTAATTAGATTTGTAGAAATATTAATAATATTTACATCTCTAAAAATATTAATATGGAGGAGTCACAACGTGAAGGAGTCCGGCGCTGGGCTGGTTTGATCTATGGAGAGAAAATCTCTGGCTATTCGATTTGGAATAGCAAGAAATGCTCGATCATAACTTGAGTTATAAGCCAGATTAAGGACAGGATTAGAACTGGCAGTTTGCCACAGCAGCCTTCTGAGAATCTGAAGACCCTCAGTCACTAACTATGGACAACACGTAGCTGTTATATATACCAGTCACCAAGACGATTAACATCCAAGAAATGAGAATGTAAAGGAAACACCTCCTTTCTTCAGACTTTGGTATAAAACACAGTTTCGTTAATCAATGGGGTTAGCGGCAGGAGTTGGGTAGGGGAGAGGGAATGCCGGTGGGGCAGAGGAAAAAGGACGGAGGGAGAACTCACCTCGGCGAAAACCAACGTGACGAGGGTGGACGCGAGGTGACGGCGGAGTAGATGAACAATCGGGGAGCGGGCTTGTCGGAGTAGCGGATTGAGGACACGCGGCTTTGCGCTACCAGAACGGGCGAGCAGTCTACAGTACTTCCTTGGGAGCATGGTTTTTGAGAGCAGGGGTTCTTGAGAGCGGCGTAAATCTCGGAGTCGAGG
The DNA here is from genome assembly GCA_029449295.1 of Zea luxurians. NCBI lineage: Eukaryota > Viridiplantae > Streptophyta > Magnoliopsida > Poales > Poaceae > Zea > Zea luxurians. The sequence goes on along the minus strand of JAOPSE010000048.1, from coordinate 7,640,052 downwards.
GATGGTGTAACACCATAAAAGCCATCAACAAAAAATATTGAATTTAGTTATTATGGTAATTAGGATAATAATTTTGTTTTAAGTGTTTAATTATTTATTTGCATTTTGATCATTTTTCTTTGTATGCGCATGATTGACGATTGGATGTTTTGTAGCAATTCTTTTTAAAAAGAATTCCTAGTAATTAATATAATAATTAAATAACATAATAGTTATTAGTCTAAAAACAAGCATTTTATTTATAAATAATTTTGGTGAATTTTTATGAATTTTTGAGCTATCTAAAAATGCATTTCGGAATTAGAAAAAAACAAAAACATTCCTAACCCTAGCCGGCTCACCAGGGCCCATCTTCTAACCTAGCCGCACGCCTGGCATCCATTTCCAGCCGCCGCCGCCCTGTGCTTCTTCTCTCCCCTATCTCTCTCCCTCTCTTCTCTCGCTTCTCTCTGTCTCACGCACGCACTGGAGGACAGGACGCCGCCCTGCGCCCGCGCGCCCTGCTCCGGCCACCCGCGCGCACACACCGCGATGCCGTGCCCAGGACGCCGCCGAGCGCGCTACCCCGGCCTCCCCGCGCGCCCTGCACGCACAGCCGCGCCTCTGCCCGCCGAGCGCGCCACCCGATGCCGCACCGACCCGACGCGCCCCGGCCGAGCCCAGCCCCAAGCCCGACCGCGACCGTGCCAGGACCAATGCCGACCACGCCCGCCGCATCCGTTTTGTTGAAGTCCGTGGAAGTCTGTAGAATATGGGTTGAGGTCGGTTCAGACTTCCTGAACACACCTCCCCCTCTCTCTTTTATTGGCATTTTATGCATTTGGGTCCTTACAAAACTTCTAATAACACACACACACACCAACACTCCCCCTCAAGATGGGTGATGAATGTCTATCATCCCCATCTTGCTACATGCTAATAGACACTCTTTAACACCTAATCCTTTCGTTAAACAATCAGCTACTTGTTCATTAGAGGGTACAGAAATTAGCTTAAGTGTCCCATCATCCAGACGTTCTTTAATAAAGAAGCGATCGATCTCCACATGCTTAGTTCGATCATGCTGAACAGGATTGTTAGCAATATTAATTGCTGACTTATTATCACACCGAAGCTTCAGAGTACCTTTCATAAGCTTTAATTCTGATAATAAATTCTTTTCCCACAACAATTCACTAAGGCATACCGACATAGCTCTGAATTCTGCTTCTGCAGTTGAGCGGGATACCACTGATTGTTTTTTGCTTCTCCATGATACGAGATTTCCTCCAACAAAAACACAGTAACCCGAAGTAGATCTCCTGTCATCCAGACAACTTGCCCAGTCTGCATCACAGTAAACTTCCACATCTAAATGACAATTTCTTTTGAACCACAGTCCCTTCCCTGGACAGCTCTTCAAATATCTCAAAATTCTATAGACTGCATCTAAATGTCCACTCCTTGGATCATGCATATACCTACTCACAACACTTACTGCATAAGTTATATCTGGCCTTGTGTGGCATAAATAAATTAACCGTCCCACAAGCCTTTGATATCTTTCTTTGTCAATAGGATCTCCATTTTGTGCACATATTTTATGATTTTGCTCAATAGGACTAGAAGCTGGACGACATCCAAGCATACCTGTCTCATGTAGAAGATCTAATACATACTTGCGCTGTGAGAGGATAATTCCCTTATGAGATCTTGCTATCTCAATGCCCAGAAAATAATGTAGTTGTCCTAGGTCTTTAACTTCAAATTCCTTGCTTAAATTTTTCTTTAGTTGGGAGATATTCAAAGGATCATTCCCTGTGATGATCATGTCATCCACATATACTGCCAGAATAGTGACACTGCCTCCAGAATGATAATAAAACACAGTGTGATCACTATTGCACTGTTTATATCCCATATTACACATAGCCCGTCGTAGTCGATCAAACCAAGCTCTAGGTGATTGTTTTAAACCATATAACGATTTTTTCAGCTTCAATACTTTTCCTTTGGTCTGATCAGTAGCAAATCCCGGTGGGACCTCCAAGTAGACTTCTTCTTGAAGATCCCCATGTAAAAAAACATTCTTAACATCCAACTGATATAGCGGCCAATCATAATTAGCTGCACAAGAGATTAATGTTCTTACAGTACTCATTTTTGCAACCGGGGAAAATGTCTCATCATAGTCAATTCCATAGGTCTGACTATATCCTTTTGCAACTAATCTAGCTTTGTATCTTTCTATTTTTCCATCAGGATTTTGTTTCACTGTATATATCCATTTGCAACCAACTATTTTCTTACCCAATGGATAAGGCACAAGATCCCAAGTTTTGTTTTTTTTCTAGAGCAGTTAGTTCTTCAAGCATGGCCTCTTTCCATTTTGGGTCCAATTTTGCTTCCCTCCAATCTTTTGGAATAGTCACAGATTGTAAGGATGCCAGAAAAACATTATATTCAGAAGATAGTGAGGTATAAGACACATAATTGCTTATGTCGTGATCAAATCCATACCTCTGAGGAGGGACTCCTGCACCAGTTCTTGGTTCCTTTCGTAACGCAATGGGCATATCATCTGATGGCAGGTCCTCAACCTCAATCTCTGGAGCTCGAGCTTCTTCAATTTCTTCCTGGCCACTTTCTTATATAGGAGTTGATTGAGCCATGTCTTCTGTGTTTGTTCGAGTCCTGTACTTCCGTCTTGTATACACTTTTGAGATTACTCTGTCATGTATACTTTCTCCTCTAGAATTCTGGGCTTGAGGTAAAATTGATTCATCACTTACCTCTCTTCTTTCCTGAGGAACTGGACTGCTTATTACTCCTTCATGCTTTGTTTGTCCCTTGTCTACATCATCTTGTTCATTCTCATTCTCCCCCTCAGATGTAACTCCATCTCCACTAGGAGTATCAAGAGTAGCAAATAGATCACTCAGGTCTGATCTTTCTCCATAAAAAGGAATAGCTTCCCGAAAAGTGACATCTAAACTCACAAACATCCGTCGTTCAGATGGATTCCAACACCTATATCCTTTCTGCCCACAGGAGTACCCAACAAAGATACATTTAACAGCTCGAGGGTCTAACTTTCCCACTGAAGGTCTGTGATCTCTAACAAAACATGTACATCCAAAAACCTTTGGTGGGACAATGAATTCATTCTTTCCATAGAGCAATTCACATGGAGTTTTCATGCCAAGTATCCTTGATGGCATACGATTAATTAAATGAGTAGCAGTCATAACTGCCTCACTCCATAGAAACTTAGGCACATTCATTGTATACATAAGTGAGCGAGCCACCTCTAATAGATGTCGATTCTTCCTCTCAGCTACTCCATTCTGTGGGGGTGTATCGGGGCATGACGTCTGATGTAATATCCCTTCCTTAGAGAGAAAAGATCTAAATTCCGTGTTTACATACTCTGTTCCATTGTCACTTCTGATAATTTTCACATGAGTATTATACTGGTTCTTTACTAATGCACAGAAATCCTTAAAGCAGTCTAACACTTCATTTTTATGCTTCATAAGGTATAATCAGGTCATACGAGAATAACAATCAATAAAGGAAACAAAGTATTTCACCTCGCTCACTGAGACAATAGGGGATGTCCATACATCTGAATGAACAAGCATGAAGGGACTTTCACTTCGTAGTCCTCGAGTCACATAGGAGGTTCTAGTATGTTTCCCAAATTCACACGCATCACAGACTAATCTCTGTTTGTTCACCTTACTCATTTCATAAGGAAACATTCTACTCATAACATCAAAAGATATATGTCCCAGGCGGCAGTGTAAGAGCATTACCTTTGCTTCTTCTTCACTGGCCACTGCAGATAGTGCACGGCATACTACTTCATCAGTTCTTCTCTTATCAAGATACCAGAGTCCATTATGACGAACCCCAGTTCCAAGTCTTCTTCCAGTCTTCCTTTCCTGAATTATACAATTTTCACGATCAAGAAATATTTGACAATCCAATTGATCAACCAAAGAACTTATTGAAACTAAATTGACTCCAAAGGAAGGAACATATAATACTGATGATAAGGTTATAGATGGTGTGCATTTTACTGTGCCAACTCCTCTGATGGGTTGGAATGTTCCATCAGCAGTTTGAACCGTTTTCTTATATGAACTTGGATATAACTTATATGATGCAAATTCACTTGACCTGCCAGTGACATGTTTAGATGCCCCAGAATCTAATATCCAGCTTGAATTGGATTTTCTCATGGAAATTAAAGCATGGTTTTTTATACCTGGGTCCAAATTATCAGTTGAAGTTGACACTGCACCTTGATCATCAGACGTTGAGTCATTCTTATTCTCCTTCAACTTTCTCAACTCTTTTAGTTCTGAAGCTGGAATTGTAATTAGATCTTCATCTCCCTCAGGTATAGCAACATTAGCTCTATAACCTCCGCTCCTTCCTCCACGGCTTCCACTTCCCCTCATAGCACGTCTATCACTGCTTCTTCCTCTCCCTCGATAAGGGCTTCATTGTTGAGGGCAATCTCGACTCAGATGACCTTGCTCACCACAATTATAGCATGTTCTAGTTTCTTGTATCCTTGTCATCACAAAAGCTGGAGGAGGTGGAGATGAAGTATCACCTTTTATCAACTTCAGTCTAGTCTCTTCTTATGCCATTGCAGCTATGGCTTCTTCGAGACTTGGAAGACTAGATTGATGAAACATACTAGCACGCCTTGCCTCAAAATCTGGATTCAAACCTCTCAAGAATTGAAGAACCCTTCTTTTTTCTATCCATTTCTTTATCCACACTACACATTCAGTGTGTGGTAGCTCAATAGGATCAAAATGATCCACATCAGCCCACAGCCGCTTCAAAGCTGCAACATAATCCATTAAGGAGAGGTCCCCCTGCTTCATAGTACTAATTCTGTCCTCAGTCTCAGCTAATAGCATCACATTACCAGCTCCTGAATACATTTTCGACAAGGCCTCCCATATTCCAGCTGCACTCGTGATAGTATCCACGGAGCCTGCTATGGTAGGAGATAAAGAGCTCAACAACCATGCAGCCACTAGAGAGTTTATAGCCTCCCATGTTTTCCAGTCATTGCTCGACTTGTCTTCAGGCTCAATTGATTCTCCGGTGACAAAACCTTCAAGTCTCTTTGCCTTCAGTAATAACATTGCTCTTCTTGACCACGGCAAGTAGTTTCTAATGCCTTCCAATTTAATGTCATTTGGCATTAGCTCAATTTTCTGGACAGGTTCCATATACGATACAATTTCCTTGCTTGAAGATGGAGTCTCATCTTTCTTCGCTGTAAGCAGTTCTGATAGACGCCTAGAGGGGGGTGAATAGGGCGAAACTGAAATTTACAAATAAATACACAACTACAATCCGGGTTAGCGTTAGAAATGTAAACGAGTCCACGAGAGAGGGTGCAAAACAAATCGCAAGCAAATAAAGAGTGTGACACGCGGATTTGTTTTACCGAGGTTCGGTTCTTGCAAACCTACTCCCCGTTGAGGAGGCCACAAAGGCCGGGTCTCTTTCAACCCTTCCCTCTCTCAAACGGTCCCTCGGACCGAGTGAGCTTTCTCTTCTCAATCACTTGAAACACAAAGTTCCCACAAGGACCACCACAAGTTTGGTGTCTCTTGCCTCAATTACAAGTGAGTTTGATCGCAATGAAAGAATCAAGAAAGAAGAAAGCAATCCAAGCGCAAGAGCTCGAAAGATCACAAGCAAATCACTCTCTCTAGTCACTATGGCGTTGTGTGGAATTTGGAGAGGATTTGATCTCTTTGGTGTGTCTAGAATTGAATGCTAGAGCTCTTGTAGTAGTTGGGAAGTGGAAAACTTGGATGCAATGAATGGTGGGGTGGTTGGGGTATTTATAGCCCCAACCACTAAAAGTGGCCGTTGGGAGGCTGTCTGTTCGATGGCGCACCGGACAGTCCGGTGCACACCGGACAGTCCGGTGCCCCCTGCCACGTCATCACTGCCGTTGGATTCTGACCGTTGGAGCTCCTGACTTGTGGGCCCGCATGGATGTCCGGTGCACACCGGACATGCACTGTTCCTTGTCCGGTGCGCCAGTATGGGCGCGCCTAACTTCTGCGCGCGCGCAGCGCGCATTAAATGCCCCTGCAGGTGACCGTTGGCGCTGAGGTAGCCGTTGCTCCGTGGTTCACCGGACAGTCCGGTGCACACCGGACAGTCCGGTGAATTATAGCGGAGCGGCTTGAATCAAATTACCGAGGCTGGCGAGTTCCGGAGGCTGTGCTTCCTTGGAGCACCGGACACTGTCCGGTGTACACCGGACAGTCCGGTGAATTATAGCGGAGCACCTCTGGAAATTCCCGAAGGTGGCGAGTTCGAGATGGTGTCCTCTGGTGCACCGGACACTGTCCGGTGTACACCGGACAGTCCGGTGCTCCCAGACCAGAGGGCCTTCGGTTGCCTTTTTGCTCCTTTGTTGAATCCAATATTTGATCTTTTTATTGGCTGAGTGTGAACCTTTTACACCTGTATAACTTATGCACTAGAGCAAACTAGTTAGTCCAATTATTTTGTGTTGGGCAATTCAACCACCAAAATTATTTAGGAACTAGGTGTAAGCCTAATTCCCTTTCAATCTCCCCCTTTTTGGTGATTGATGCCAACACAAACCAAAGCAAAATATAGAAGTGCATATTTGAACTAGTTTGCATAATGTAGGTGTAAAGGTTGCTTGGAATTGAGCCAATATAAATACTTACAAGATATGCATGGATTGTTTCTTTGTTTTTAACATTTTGGACCACGCTTGCACCACATGTTTTGTTTTTGCAATTTCTTTTGTAAATCTTTTTCAAAGTTCTTTTGCAAATAGTCAAAGGCAAATGAATAAGATTTTGCAAAGCATTTTCAAGATTTGAAATTTTCTCCCCTTGTTTCAAATGCTTTTCCTTTGACTAAACAAAACTCCCCCTAAAAGAGATCCACCTCTTAGTGTTCAAGAGGGTTTTTGATATACCCTTTTTTTTTGAAATACTACTTTCTCCCCCTTTTGAACACAATAGGATACCAATCGATAAAATTCTTTTGAAACACGAAATTTTTGAAATTGGTGGTGGTGCGGTCCTTTTTGCTTTGGGCTCATTTCTCCCCCTTTTTGGCATGAATCGCCAAAAACGGAATCATTAGAGCCCTTTAAGTGCTTTATTCCCCTTTGGTCATAAATAAGAGAGTTAAGATTATACCAAAGACGAAGTCCTTTTGCTTTGTCCCCTCAAGATGGAGAGACTTGGAGTGTCGGCGAGAGATGAGTTACGGAGTGGAAGCCTTTGTCTTTGCCGAAGACTCCAATTTCCTTTCAATACACCTATGACTTGGTTTGAAATAGACTTGAAAACACATTAGTCATAGCATATGAAAGAGATATGATCAAAGGTATATAAATGTGCTATGTGTGCAATCTAGCAAAAGAAGTTGCGAGAATCAAGAATATTGAGCTCATGCCTAAGTTTGGTAAAAGATTGTTCATCAAGCGGCTTGGTAAAGATATCGGCTAATTGATCTTTAGTGTTAATGTAAGAAATCTCGATATCCCCCTTTTGTTGGTGATCCCTAAGAAAATAATACCGGATGGCTATGTGTTTAGTGCGGCTATGCTCGACGGGATTGTCGGCCATTTTGATTGCACTCTCATTATCACATAGCAAAGGGACTTTGGTTAATTTGTAACCGTAGTCCCGCAGGGTTTGCCTCATCCAAAGTAGTTGCGCGCAACAATGGCCTGCGGCAATGTACTCGGCTTCGGCGGTGGAAAGAGCGACCGAATTTTGCTTCTTTGAAGCCCAAGACACCAAGGATCTTCCCAAGAACTGGCAAGTCCCCGATGTGCTCTTCCTATTGATTTTGCACCCCGCCCAATCGGCATCCGAATAACCAATCAAATCAAATGTGGATCCCCGAGGATACCAAAGCCCAAACTTAGGAGTATAAGCTAAATATCTCAAGATTCGTTTTACGGCCATAAGGTGAGATTCCTTAGGGTCGGATTGGAATCTTGCACACATGCAAACGGAAAGCATAATGTCCGGTCGAGATGCACATAAATAGAGTAACGAACCAATCATTGACCGGTATACCTTTTGATCCACGGACTTACCTCCCGTGTCGAGGTCGAGATGCCCATTGGTTCCCATGGGTGTCTTGATGGGTTTGGCATCCTTCATCCCAAACTTAGCAAGAATGTCTTGAGTGTACTTGGTTTGGCTAATGAAGGTGCCCTCTTGGAGTTGCTTGACTTGAAATCCTAGAAAATATTTCAACTCCCCCATCATAGACATCTCAAACTTTTGTGTCATGATCCTACTAAACTCTTCACATGTAGACTCGTTAGTAGACCCAAATATGATATCATCAACATAAATTTGGCATATGAACAAGTCATTTTCAAGAGTTTTAGTAAAGAGTGTAGGATCGGCCTTGCCGACTTTGAAGCCATTAGCAATAAGGAAATCTCTAAGGCATTCATACCATGCTCTTGGGGCTTGCTTGAGCCCATAAAGCGCCTTAGAGAGCCTATAGACATGGTTAGGATACTCACTGTCTTCAAAGCCGGGAGGTTGCTCAACATAGACCTCTTCCTTAATTGGTCCATTGAGGAAGGCACTTTTCACGTCCATTTGATAAAGCTTAAAGCCATGGTAAGTAGCATAGGCTAATAATATGCGAATTGACTCAAGCCTAGCTACGGGTGCATAGGTTTCACCGAAATCCAAACCTTCGACTTGTGAGTACCCCTTGGCCACGAGTCGAGCTTTGTTCCTTGTCACCACACCATGCTCGTCTTGCTTGTTGCGGAAGACCCATTTGGTTCCTACAACATTTTGATTAGGACGTGGAACTAAATGCCATACCTCATTCCTAGTGAAGTTGTTGAGCTCCTCTTGCATCGCTACCACCCAATCCGAATCTCGAAGTGCTTCCTCTACCTTGTGTGGCTCAATAGAGGAAACAAACGAGTAATGTTCACAAAAATGTGCAACACGAGATCGAGTAGTCACCCCCTTATGAATGTCGCCGAGGATGGTGTCGACGGGGTGATCTCGTTGGATTGCTTGGTGGACTCTTGGGTGTAGCGGCCTCTGTTCCTCATCCTCCTTGTCTTCCTCATTTGCATCTCCCCCTTGATCATTGCCATCATCTTGAGGTGGCTCATACGCTTGATCTTCTCCTTTATCAACGTGAGCCTCATCCTCATTTTGAGTTGGTGGAGATGCTTGCGTGGAGGAGGATGGTTGATCTTGTGTATGTGGAGGCTCTTCGGATTCCTTAGGACACACATCCCCGATGGACATATTCCTCAGCGCGATGCACGGAGCTTCTTCAACACCTATCTCATCAAGATCAATTTGCTCTACTTGAGAGCCGTTAGTCTCATCAAACACAACGTCACAAGAAACTTCAACAAGTCCTGAGGACTTGTTAAAGACTCTATATGCCCTTGTGTTTGAGTCATATCCTAGTAAAAAACCTTCTACAGTTTTAGGAGCAAATTTAGACTTTCGACCTCTCTTAACAAGAATAAAGCATTTGCTACCAAAAACTCTAAAATATGAAATATTGGGCTTTTTACCGGTTAGGAGTTCATAGGATGTCTTCTTGAGGATTCGGTGTAGATATAACCGGTTGATGGCGTAGCAGGCGGTGTTGACTGCTTCGGCCCAAAACCGATCCGGTGTCTTGTACTCATCAAGCATGGTTCTTGCCATGTCCAATAGAGTTCGATTCTTCCTCTCCACTACACCATTTTGTTGTGGAGTGTAGGGAGAAGAAAACTCATGCTTGATGCCCTCCTCCTCAAGGAAGCCTTCAATTTGAGAGTTCTTGAACTCCGTCCCATTGTCGCTTCTGATTTTCTTGATCCTTAAGCCGAACTCATTTTGAGCCTGTCTCAAGAATCCTTTTAAGGTCTCTTGGGTATGAGATTTGTCCTACAAAAAGAACACCCAAGTGAAGCGAGAATAATCATCCACAATAACTAGACAGTACTTACTCCCGCCGATGCTTATGTAAGCGATCGGGCCGAATAGATCCATGTGTAGGAGCTCCAGTGGCCTGTCAGTCGTCATTATGTTCTTATGCGGATGATGAGCACCAACTTGCTTTCCTGCTTGACATGCGCTACAAACCCTGTCTTTCTCAAAATGAACATTTGTTAGTCCTAAAATGTGTTCTCCCTTTAGAAGTTTGTGAAGATTCTTCATCCCAACATGAGCTAGTCGGCGATGCCAGAGCCAGCCCATGTTAGTCTTAGCAATTAAGCAAGTGTCGAGTTCAGCTCTATCAAAATCTACCAAGTATAGCTGACCCTCTAACACTCCCTTAAATGCTATTGAATCATCACTTCTTCTAAAGACAGTGACGCCAATATCAGTAAAAAGACAGTTGTAGCCCATTTTGCATAATTGAGAAACGGAAAGCAAATTGTAATCTAGAGAATCTACAAGAAAAACATTGGAAATAGAATGGTCAGGAGATATAGCAATTTTACCCAATCCTTTGACCAAACCTTGATTTCCATCCCCGAATGTGATCGTTCTTTGGGGATCTTGGTTTTTCTCATAGGAGGAGAACATCTTCTTCTCCCCTGTCATGTGGTTTGTGCACCCGCTGTCGATGATCCAACTTGAGCCCCCGGATGCATAAACCTACAAAACAAGTTTAGTTCTTGACTTTAGGTACCCAAATGGTTTTGGGTCCTTTGGCATTAGACGCAAGAACTTTGGGTACCCAAACACAAGTCTTGGAGCCCTTGTGCTTGCCCCCAACATATTTGGCAACTACTTTGCCGGATTTGTTGGTTAGCACATAAGATGCATCAAAAGTTTTAAATGAAATGTCATGCTCATTTGATGCACTAGGAATTTTCTTCTTAGGCAACTTAGCACGGGTTGGCTGCCTAGAACTAGATGTCTCACTCTTATACATAAAGGCATGGTAAGAAACAGAGTGAGACTTCCTAGAATGAATTTTCCTAATCTTTCTCTCAGGATAACCGGCAGGGTACAAAATGTAACCCTCGTTATCCTGAGGCATGGGAGCCTTGCCTTTAACAAAATTAGACAATCTTTTAGGAGGGGCACTAAGTTTGACATTGTCTCCCCTTTGGAAGCCAATGCCATCCTTAATGCCCGGGCGTCTCCCATTATAAAGCATGCTACGAGCAAATTTAAATTTCTCATTTTCTAAGTTGTGCTCGGCAATTTTAGCATCTAATTTTGCTATATGATCATTTTGTTGTTTAATTAACGACATGTGATCATGAATAGTATTAACATCAATATCTCTACATCTAGTACAAATAGATACATGTTCAACAATAGATGTAGAGGGTTTGCAAGATTTTAGTTCTACAACCTTAGCTTGTAACATGTCATTCTTAGTTCTAAGGTCGGAAATAGTAGCATTGCAAACATCAAAATCTTTAGCCTTAACAATTAAATTTTCATTTTCCATTCTAAGGCTAGCAAGAGAAATGTTTAGCTCTTCAATCCTAGCAAGCAAATCATCATTATTATCTCTAGGATTGCAAGTTGAAGTATTGCAAACATGTGAATCAACCTTAGCATTTAAACTAGCATTTTCATTCCTAAGGTTGTCAATCATCTCACGGCATGTGCTTAGCTCACTAGATAATTTTTCACATTTTTCTACTTCTAGAGCATAAGCATTTTTAACCTTAACATGCTTCTTATTTTCTTTAATAAGAAATTCCTCTTGAGTGTCCAAAAGGTCATCCTTTTCATGAATAGCACTAACCAATTCATTAAGTTTTTCTTTTTGTTGCATGTTGAGGTTGGCAAAGAGAACACGCAAATTATCTTCCTCATCACTAGCATTATCATCACTAGAAGACTCATATTTAGTGGAGGAGTTAGATTTAACCTTCTTCCGTTTGCCGTCCTTTGCCATGAGGCACTTGTGGCCGACGTTGGGGAAGAGAAGTCCCTTGGTGACGGCGATGTTGGCGGCGTCCTCGTCGTCGGAGGAGTCGCTTGAGCTTTCGTCGGAGTCCCATTCCCGACAAACATGGGCATCGCCGCCCTTCTTCTTGTAGTACCTCTTTTTCTCCTTTCTTCTTCCCTTCTTGTCGTCGCCTCGGTCACTGTCACTAGATATAGGACATTTAGCAATAAAATGACCGGGCTTACCACACTTGTAGCAAACCTTCTTGGAACGGGATTTGTAATCCTTCCCCTTCCGTTGCTTGAGGATTTGGCGGAAGCTCTTGATGACGAGCGCCATTTCCTCATTGTCGAGCTTGGAGGCGTCGATTGGTTGTCGACGTGGTGTAGCCTCCTCCTTCTTGTCTTCCGTCGCCTTGAATGCGACGGGTTGAGCTTCGGATGTGGAGGGTTCGTCAAGCTCGTTGATCTTCCTCGAGCCTTCGACCATGCACTCAAAACTTACAAAATGCCCGATAACTTCCTCGGGGGTCATTTTTGTATATCTACGATTACCACGAATTAATTGAACTTGAGTTGGGTTAAGGAAAATAAGAGATCTTAGAATAACCTTAACCATTTCGTGGTCATCCCATTTCTTGCTTCCGAGGTTGCGCACTTGGTTCACCAAGGTCTTGAGCCGGTTGTACATGTGTTGTGGCTCTTCTCCTTTGCGAAGCCGGAACCGACCGAGCTCCCCCTCGATCGTTTCTCGCTTGGTGATCTTGGTAAGTTCATCTCCCTCGTGCGCGGTTTTGAGTACATCCCAAACCTCTTTGGCGCTCTTCAACCCTTGCACTTTGTTATACTCCTCTCTACTTAGAGAGGCGAGGAGTATTGTTGTCGCTTGAGAGTTGAAGTGCTCAATTTGGGCCACCTCATCCTCATCATAATCCTTATCCCCTACAGACGGTACCTGTGCACCAAACTCAACAACATCCCATATACTTTTGTGGAGTGAGGTTAGATGAAATCGCATTAAATCACTCCACCTCGCATAATCTTCACCATCAAAAGTTGGTGGTTTGCCTAATGGGACGGAAAGCAAAGGTGCATGTTTAGAAATGCGAGGGTAGTGTAGGGGGATCTTACTAAACTTCTTACGCTCTTGGCGTTTAGAAGTTACGGAGGGCGCGTCGGAGCCGGAGGTCGATGTTGATGAAGTGTCGGTCTCGTAGTAGACCACTTTCCTCATCCTTTTTGGCTTGTCCTCACTCCGATGCGGCTTGTGGGAAGAAGATTTTTCCTTCTTCTCTTTTTGGTGAGAAGAAGATTTCTTCTCCTTCCCTTTGTTGGAGGAGCTCTTCTTCTTCTCCCTCCTCTTGGTGCGGGACTCTTCCGATGAAGTGCTCCCGTGGCTTGTAGTGGGCTTTTCGCCGGTCTCCATCTCCTTCTTGGCGTGATCTCCCGACATCACTTCGAGCGGTTAGGCTCTAATGAAGCACCGAGCTTTGATACCAATTGATAGACGCCTAGAGGGGGGTGAATAGGGCGAAACTGAAATTTACAAATAAATACACAACTACAATCCGGGTTAGCGTTAGAAATGTAAACGAGTCCGCGAGAGAGGGTGCAAAATAAATCGCAAGCAAATAAAGAGTGTGACACGCGGATTTGTTTTACCGAGGTTCGGTTCTTGCAAACCTACTCCCCGTTGAGGAGGCCACAAAGGCCGGGTCTCTTTCAACCCTTCCCTCTCTCAAACGGTCCCTCGGACCGAGTGAGCTTTCTCTTCTCAATCACTTGAAACACAAAGTTCCCACAAGGACCACCACAAGTTTGGTGTCTCTTGCCTCAATTACAAGTGAGTTGGATCGCAATGAAAGAATCAAGAAAGAAGAAAGCAATCCAAGCGCAAGAGCTCGAAAGATCACAAGCAAATCACTCTCTCTAGTCACTATGGCGTTGTGTGGAATTTGGAGAGGATTTGATCTCTTTGGTGTGTCTAGAATTGAATGCTAGAGCTCTTGTAGTAGTTGGGAAGTGGAAAACTTGGATGCAATGAATGGTGGGGTGGTTGGGGTATTTATAGCCCCAACCACTAAAAGTGGCCGTTGGGAGGCTGTCTGTTCGATGGCGCACCGGACAGTCCGGTGCACACCGGACAGTCCGGTGCCCCCTGCCATGTCATCACTGCCGTTGGATTCTGACCGTTGGAGCTCCTGACTTGTGGGCCCGCCTGGATGTCCGGTGCACACCGGACATGCACTGTTCCTTGTCCGGTGCGCCAGTATGGGCGCGCCTGACTTCTGCGCGCGCGCAGCACGCATTAAATGCCCCTGCAGGTGACCGTTGGCGCTGAGGTAGCCGTTGCTCCGTGGTTCACCGGACAGTCCGGTGCACATCGGACAGTCCAATGAATTATAGCGGAGCGGCTTGAATCAAATTACCGAGGCTGGCGAGTTCCGGAGGCTGTGCTTCCTTGGAGCACCGGACACTGTCCGGTGTACACCGGACAGTCCGGTGAATTATAGCGGAGCACCTCTGGAAATTCCCGAAGGTGGCGAGTTCGAGATGGTGTCCTCTGGTGCACCGGACACTGTCCGGTGTACACCGGACAGTCCGGTGCTCCCAGACCAGAGGGCCTTCGGTTGCCTTTTTGCTCCTTTGTTGAATCCAATATTTGATCTTTTTATTGGCTGAGTGTGAACCTTTTACACCTGTATAACTTATGCACTAGAGCAAACTAGTTAGTCCAATTATTTTGTGTTGGGCAATTCAACCACCAAAATTATTTAGGAACTAGGTGTAAGCCTAATTCCCTTTCAAGTTCCACCAGCTTCCCAAGGACTTGTTCAATGCCTTGTTGTTCCCCCATTCTGCTCAATCAGCAGAAGCTCCAGTCACTTTCCTGCAGCTCCTCCGCTGCCTGTTCTTCTCCTCCTTTGCCTTGTGCCCAGACAGCAGCCAAACCTACAGAGCCGCCCCCTTTTTTTCTTGCCGCACTCACCGCAGACCTCTCTCCGTTGGCCGCCTGCACGGACTTGGTCGTCTTCAGCGGCGCCGCTCGTCGCTGATCACCAGCACCCGCTCGTCCTCCACCTGCACCTTGATGTCGTCCGTCCCGGTGTCCTCCGGCAGCCGGATCTCGCGCGCGAACGACCGCTGTGCAGCGCCGACGGAAGTGGAGGAGAAGGAGGTCGAGCAGGAGAAGCAGCTCTTTGGTGGCGGAGGCCGCCTTCTCCGCGCCGGGTTCCTTCGCCTGCTGCTACGCCGCCGCTTCGTGCGCCCTTGAGTCCTGCCGGAGCACCACCTCAGCAGCTCCACGTGCACCGACTCGTCGCCACCACAATCGCCTCCGAGAACCTCGGCTCCGATGCCATGTTGAAGTCCGTGGAAGTCTGTAGAATATGGGTTGAGGTCGGTTCAGACTTCCTGAACACACCTCCCCCTCTCTCTTTTATTGGCATTTTATGCATTTGGGTCCTTACAAAATCTTCTAATAACACACACACACACCAACACGTTTCTTCTTCGCGAGTTATGGAGATTCAACCGCTTCTGTTTCTCCTCCCTTCACTCCTCCATTACTTCCGCCATTGATGGCCTCCTTGAAGACGCCGACCATTCTCCTCCCCCTGGCCGACTCTTCTTCTCCCCTCCCTTCTCTATAAATTGGACGCCGAGCTCTCTCTCCATTCTCTCCTACCCGAGCTCGCCTCTCTCTCTAGCTCTCCTCGCTCGTCGTCGCTAGTGCACTGCTCGTCGCCGAAGGTTGCCGTTCGTCGCCGGAGTTCACCGGAGCTCGCAGTTCATCGCCAGAGCCACGCACCCGCCATCCGAAGATCGAACCCCTGCTCTTCTCCACCTGGCCGAAACCCCGTCGAGTCCTCCCCGTCACACGCACGAACCCAAGGTTGAAGACGACCCAAATTAATTTGTGTATTTTCAAAATACTTTTGATTCGATTCATGAATTGTATATTTAGTTTGTTGTAATATGAACACGTGTGATCCGCAATTCATGTGTATGTGTGTTATGGAATTTTTGGTAGAGATTTGCGATTATTAGTGCACCGTGATAATTCATGTTAATCGATGCGTTGATTTTTGGATTAGAGAAATATGACGAGAATTTAGTAGTCACACTTTGGAAATTTTGTAGTTAAAATTTGGTCACAATGAACTTTAGAAACTATTTGGAGAATTGTAGTCATAGGTTCATTTTAATGGATTTGGAAAAATAGTATAGAATTCATGTCATATAAACATTACAGGATTTTAGATAATTTATCACTAGGTTATTTTATTAATATTTCCTTTTTATAAAGAAAGGAGAAAATACCACCGGTAGTATGAAAAATAAATTTTTACTAGTCAAAATAAACATGTTCGCAAGTATAGCACTTACATTTTTAGAGTAAGCAAAGTACTTGTTTATATCAAAATAACCTCTCTTGTGTTATAAAAAGTTGAATTAGTAATTTATAGGGATTGTTAGAATATTAAACTCATTTTGGCTATATTCAATAATTCTAGCTAGAAATAAAAAGATAAAATCTATTAGTCTAAATATTAGTATTAAAGACAATAAGTACTATTTATTTTCATTAAGGATGTTAATACTAGTTAAAACTGTATTTATAGCACCCACTCATAAATTCATCATTTAGGATTCAAAATAATAGCTATAATTGAATTAATAAGTATTTACGCGTTTAGGACGTATTTAAGGTGTGATAAGTGCGATATGTTAATGTGTTTATAATGGTGTATGTTTATGTAATGGTGCGCGTTTATTTATTGGTGTATGTTTTATTTTTGTATGTGCGATGTGCGACTCTATTAGAAGCCGACTGTGTGGTAGAGGATTCGAATACGTTCGAAGACGAACCACAGGACACGTTTAAGCAAGGCAAGTGGATTCTCCCTCTGCATATTCTTTTTTACCCAATCATTGCATATAATAATATTTACTTTTTTATATACTGCATAATTTGATGGGTTTTACCTAAATAAGGATTTCCTAGATTTACCAACTGTATTCCTTGTTTACCCTGGGAAATTATTAAGCTTTGCAAATTTGTGCTACTGCTCAACTTAATGATTGTAATGTCACTCATTAATTGTTATTAATGTTCCAAAATTGAAATTGGCAATTATGACATTAACCCGATGGTTAAAACGACATTATTTCAAATTAATTGGAACATGGAGTGACCACCCAGGATAACAGTGCAACCATGAGTGCTATCATGGCTCTGGCTTTGGTAATTAGCTTTATATGCTTAGTGCCTGGTAACCTTACCTGAAATATGGGCAAGAGGGGGAGCGATAGGTGTTGGCAGCCCACGTTAACATGGGGACGTATTCTTGGCTAAGGTACCTCACCCAGAGGGCCACCACCGAAACCTTAGCGGGTTGCTTCGTATTAAGTGTATTTTGTGAAAGCCTCATAATGGATCCCTAGCCATTCACCTCGGCAGTGTTTAAGGGTCTGATCAACCTGGGCTAGATGGGATATATGGCTTGTGGGTAAAGTTGTATCACCTCTGCAGAGTGTAAAACTGATATATCAGTCGTGCTCCCGGTTATGAACAGCCTGGACTCCTCATATGATAATTGAACTTGAAGATGGAAATAAACTGAGATCCGATGATCTGCCAATTGTTCGCTTAAGTGGTTTTACTTAAGTGTTTTTGTTATACTCATATTCCTTTGTTTAAATGGGATACTTGGGATTCACACTTATTAATAAGACAGGTGTTGTTAATAAAATGTTGATCAACTAAAATGTTTACTGCTCAACCTTAGCCTCACCTTGTTATACCTGCATTAATTTTTCCCCTACTTGCTGAGCCCCGACCATAAGTGAGCTCACCCTTGCTAATATTTTGATCAGAGAGTGATGCTGGAGACTTTGATGGAGATATTGACGACGATGAATTCTAAGTCTAACGATACGCCGGTCATCTTCCTGTGGGAGATTGCCCCTGTTATTTAAATTCCGCTTTACTTTGATGTGATACTTGTTAAAGATACAATGATTCAGATGATGTAATAAAGTATTCTACTCTCTTTACACCTTTATTGCATTATATTTTGATATATTACACTTGTGACGTCAACATATGTGTGGAAATGGATCCTGGCACATATATGTTATGTGCTCGGTTCTACCCCCGGAACCGGGTGTGACAGATGGCCAAGACGCACGACGATGGAGGCGGAGGTTGTTGAGAGCGGGCATAGCGGGTGGTGGTGGCGACAGATTTGCGCAAGGATGGGGGTGGCTGAGATATTTGCGCGTAGTTGCCGCGGGTGGTGGTGAGAGGTTCGAGCAGGGGGATTCGCCGTGGGTGGGAGGGGAATCGCGGCGGGGGGCGTGGGTGGGAGGGGAATCGTGGCGGGGGGCCGATCGTGCGTGTGATTCGCCACGGGCAGGAGGGGAATCGCGGCAGGGCCGGTCATGCACGAGATTCGCGGCATGCATGTTGGGTTGCTGAGGCAGTCTACACTGTCCCCTTAATAGTTAGTAGAGATAGAGATTATGGAGGAACTAAAATTTACTTATAAGACTCTTTTTTGGCTTGAAATTTGATATTTCACCAATCTTCCAAAGTTTATATATAAACCTATACCAAATTCATCTGGACAGGACAGAGGATATCACTGAAATATATTTCTAAAACTTATAAGACACTCTTTGGTTCACTCCTATGTAGTAAATTTATAGCACATAAATGTCTTCCAAATATTGCTAATAATAGTATAATATATTACATATAAAACTATAGTAGCTTAATTGAACTTTGCACAAATTACTATTATTAGAATAGAATAATCAAAGGGGCGTCAGTGAAATTATCTGGATAGAGGGTGGGTTATCGAGTGACTCTAGAATAATAATGGCACATGCCAATGGATAGCACGATTCAGCATTCAAAGATCGTAATCTAGCCCTGCAATGTGTTCATCGATCATCTAAACAAAGAGGTCCAGATTCCTTTATATATGACAAAGCATTCATCGGGAAAAGACTATATACATACAACAATTGCCCGGCGATAGCATGTATACCTTCGCGGGAGAAGAGAAGCCCGCGAAGAGACTAGCTAGACGGCAGAAACCACGCACCTAAACGTGGTTTCTCTCGAACCAGTTGACCCAAAAATAAAGCCCTATGCCCCTATCAAAGAGGGCTTTAATTTATTATATATAGCTCTAAACACATTTCGAATCCTGCATCTCTCTCATTGTACAGTCCCAGCATCTGTCATACTTCGGTTAACTTCAAGCGTGGAACTACATTCATTGCATGCAACTCCTGAAACAGAAAATCAAACACAATGAATTCTAAGTGCACATATGGTAACTTGCTTTACGAACAGTCAAGCATGAAGTAACTAAAATACCCTACATGTACTGCCAGGATTATTAGCTAAGACGAAATTCCTCATAGTATTGACTTTACTTTTCCCCTACCAAGAAATGAGATCTATCATTTACAGAGAAGGCTAAAACAACCTACATTTTCATTTTGGGAAGAGAAATTAGCAATTTCAACAAAAATTCAATCACAAATGGTCCGAGGCATAGCACGTATACTATTGTTCCTAAATTTTGTGGCAGCAGCTAAAGGAGTCTTAGAAAAACAATTAAATAAATCAGGTTCTATGATTGAAGCAACAGTACATTTCACTCTTTTGCAGTTACCTGGAACAAAAGCTTGCAAGCGTATGGCAGCCTCATCTTGGCCATGTTTTCCCCATTCTTGCACATTGAACAGTATGAAGTCTTCAGTTTGTGATTGTAGTAGCCTAACAAGCCACATTTTCTGCAAACCTGAAAAAATATTCGCACAAGTCACCAAAACTACCTTTTGGTACCACATTTTCTGCAAACCTGAGAAATATCCACGTAAGTCACAGACTACTTCTGGTACCCACCTGGACTTGATAAGGATCACTTGATAACAGTAGACGTTCAAATATTAGCATGCTCGCGCCATATGCAATTAGACAATCACGTTCCATCTCACCAAGACGCAACCCTGTAAACAATATCATAGAATGAGAATAAGATAACCAACAAGTACTAGTAAACATAGTCGTATGGCTACTACAGCACATGAAGATATTGCCAACCTCCATCACGGCTTCGCCCCTCAGTTGGTTGCCTCGTCAGTAACACCCGCGGTCCACTAGCTCGAGCATGCATCTTATCAAGAACCTAGGCAAACCATGTTTTAAGAAAATTAGAATGGCACACCAAAAAGAAACTATCCATTTTTAGACATCCAAATCTTTCCAAAGTCTGGCACTGGTGTAGCAAAGATAGCCAGCCATCATGCTGCTTGGCCGGGCATTGTTGGAGCAGACTAGTGTTCCATTCGCATAGCAAACACATTGATATGTGCTACCACTTCATTATGGAGTGCTTGGAGATGATACAAGGATAGTGTTAATTTTAGCAAATTAGTTGGCGGACAAGAACATTAGCGTGAGGCGTGTCGAATCTATCCTTGATAGTTGATAACAATGTTTTCCAGATCGTGGATTAGATCTTTTGCTAGAGTTTTGGACTGAGATCTTGCTATATGTGGATTCAGATTACTTAACATGTCATCACCTATCACACTGAAGTTGCTCATTGAACACTTAATACTAATTCAACACTATTTCTTCTTAATGAACAATGTGGCCAGCATGTTAAAAAAAACTCTTTGGAGGTTTGACTGGTAAATTTTTGCTGCATTGATGAATATAGTCAATTCGAGGGAAAAAACATTATTCTTCCATACTTTGGCCTTCTACAAACAGTTGGTAGAGAAAAGCTTGTTCATGATACACAACTGACCACAAATTTATATGTAATGTATGCATTTATAAACCTTGCGATGTGATGTCCCCATGTTATAGAGCAAGGTTTTAAAGTCGACAAGTGGACTCTAGTCGCCTGAGCACCGGTAAGGTGACTAATTGCGATAAGTCGTTGGTTTCCTCGATTAATCGAGCCTAATCGACTCCTAGTCGTCTAATAATCGTCCACCTATAACAGAACCATATATATTTATATATATTAATATATATAGCTATAGCAGCAACATAGGTTCAAAATTCAAATGCAAGTCATAAGATTAGATGCAGGACAGCAGGACACTACATTGCAAATAACATTTTAGCATAAAGGCAGGGTAGCATTAAAATAGTGCTACTGCAGATCTATTGAGAATATAACTATAGCAGCATGTTTTCACTAAAAGTCAAAAGAATGGCCACGGCTGTAGAAGGCCGCCGCACGCTGGAGGCTGCAGCAAAGGTGCCGCACACTAGAGGCTCGAGCAGAGGGCCTCTGCAGCAACCACACGATGGAGGGGGCAGCCACCCGATGGAGCAACGGAGGCACAGCAGGGTGGAGGGAGAGGAGGGTGACAGCGCTGGAGTAGGGGGAAATGGAGCAAGGGCAGTGGCACTAAGCAGGGCGCACGCCACGTACAGGTGGCGGCGGCTACAGTGCTGTGTATCCAGGACTCCAGGTAGGGTAAAACAGTGTATTTAGACCTTTAGAGATGGTGGGCCAGCCCATAGAAAAGAGACCGGATACTGGTCCAAAACGAACAAAATTAGTCAGTATAACACTAGTCAGACGACTAATCGCGATTAGTCGGCGACTAGGAGACTAATCGCTTCCTAGTCGCCCTAGTCGAGTCGAAGACCCTGGTCGAGCTTGCTCCAGCGATAAGGCCAACTAATCACGATTAGTCGAACGACTTTAAAACCTTGTTTTAGAGAGAGCCCAACAGAAAAATAAGGACCCAGAAGCAATAGAAAATGAAGCCTAACAAAGCTAAAAAGAACAAAAGAAGGGAACCATCATTACCATGTGCTTTAGTTTCTGATAGTAGATTGGTCCCATGAAGATGTATGCCTCAAGAGGCTGACCAAGAATGCCTGAGGAGAAACATTAAGAGTAGAAAATTATGCAGGAACATGAGTCGAGAACACATGTCAATAACCAAGAATATCATATTCGTGCTTCCCTAATTTACAAGATATGTACAACTAGAAATTTACATGACTAGAATAGTGTAATACACTTGAAGCCATTAGAACAACAGAAGAGTGTCCCCTTCGCCCAATGTAGCTTCAAGTATAAAGTAATTTGATATTAAGTATTACCTGAGTACAAGAAATCTTTTCCATTATAGCTGAAACCATGCTTGATTAGAGTAGAGCTGGTAGGCAAGAAAAGGGTGTTAAAATTCATATTAATAAACAAACCTACAGTGCTAAGATGACCAAACACCAAAGTATACCTTATGTCTGCAACCTTGTCAGCATTACCACTTGGCTCACCAAATGCACTGCCATAGTGAAACCGTCCACAAGAAACACCAGCCTTTCCACCAAGAAGTTCAATCATTTTACCTATTGTCATACGACTAGCGAGCAAAATAAGAGTAAGCCAGCCTTCAAATAAGCACAAACACAGAAAATATAATAATACCAGCAAAACCAATTAGCTACATAATCAAGCCTTGTAGCATTGATTATTCTGTGTTTCCCTGATCAATTGATTATTTAGGGCAAATATACCTCTTGAAGATCCCTCTCTATAGCGGCATATTGTGGGCAGCCTCGTTTATCATACTGTTACCAGACCTTATTGTTTTTGAAGTCCACATGTTGGGTCTATTTGTCAGTGCTCCTACTTCAGTCCAGTTTGGGCATTGCTTCATGTGCTACGATCATATCAGTGCTTGTTCTATGCTATAAGTGTACATTCAAGCCGCCCGGCCCGGCCCAAGCCCGAAAAGGTCCGTATTATTTGAATTTCAGCCCGGCCCGGCCCGTTTGAATTTCGGGCCGGGTCGGCCCATGGGCCTAGCCCTCGGCCCATGACCCGGCGCGTAATTGCTTAAACGTGCCGGGCTCATTTCGGGCGGCCCGAAATTATAAATGCCCGAAATTCACATTAGGGCCCAAAATTCAATTTTTGGCCCGAAATTCACATCAGGCCCAAAATTCAAAACAAATTTAATAAAACAAATAAAAGATAAGACAAATAAATTTGACCAAAAGCAAACTTAATATTTGTATTAAGTTACTAGAGCTATGCAATGACTACCTCGTTTACAAATCATTTTGTTAGAAAGAAAAAGAGTATAATCAGCTCTATATAAAGTTCGTAAGTTCAGTTCATTATCTAATGTTCATAACAAAAATAAAATTACATCACATACTCTAATTCAAAGCTACAAAAAACATCTAACTAACATTATCTATAGCTTTATGTTCTTTATCAAGTACATAAAAGTGTAGAATGAAGTGTGATTTTAATAAATATATGGGCCTTTTCGTGCCTCTATATGGGCCATTTCGTGTCTGTCTTAAACGGGTCGTGCTCGTGCCCGCCCATGGGCCGTGACCCCGGCCCGATATATCGGGCCGTGCCGGCCCGGCACTAAAATATTTCGTGTAGTGCCGTGCCTGGGCTGTGCTTTTTTCCGTGCTTCGGGCCGGCCCGTCAGGCCCAGCCCAAATGTACACCTATATTCTATGCTCATGCCAGTCTGCTTCACCTTCATGCTTACTCAATAGATCATTTTGTTACAAATCATTTTTTCTGGGCTCCTAACCTCTTGTATGGAAGTCCAACAAACATGAACTTCAACCATTACCAGTTCATTGATTGTAAAGCTTTGTTAGTTGTTAGCTGATTTTGGCATTTCCTAACTCTTAATGTGACAATTCTAGAGCCATACATATATTTCCTTACTTTATTCCAATTTGCTTGGGACTAAAAGACTTTGTTGCTGTTGTTGTAGTAGTATCCCATGAAACATGAACTTACAAAACACATCAGTGCCTGTCACTTTTACCCAGTCTCATTTTCACCAGAAAGCAATTTCTCTAGTACGCGCCCTCCATGCTTATTAAAACGACGTTAAAACGACGTTTAAACTATAAAACGCTGACAGAAAGTGAAACGATAAAACGTTTTACGATTCGTCGTAAAACGTAGTTTAACGTCGTTTAAACGTCGCGTTTTGACGTTTAAACGCGGTATAGAGTGAAACGCCGCGTTTCGGGCGTTTAATGTGTCTGCTGCTAGAAATTGGTCCAGCCCAATTAGGAACTCCCGCCCATGTAGGGTTGGCGCTCTCACCAGGCCGCCGCTCCAGGCCGCACTCCAGGGCTCCAGGCCGCCGATGCCGCTGTCGCTGCTCCAGGCCGTGCTCAGCCGCTCAACGTCGTCCTCCCTCCTGCACCGCCCGTCCGGCGCCGCCAGCCCCGCCTCTGCGGCTGCTGCCTGTGCCGTTGTCCGCCCGCCGCCAGCCCCCGCCTCTGCCGCTGCTGCTGTTCGCTCGACGGTCTGTCTCGCATTCACGCTACTGAAGAAAGGATTGAGGTGAGGTGTTGTCCTCTGGTTTGCGTCTGTTCCCGTTGCTACAGACTACAGAGACTACAGACTACAGAGTACAGAGACTGTCCCACTGTCCCACTGTCCGCTGGTGTATGCTCCACTGGTGAGTAATCTAGCCTCCTGTTGCTCGCTTGCTGAAGGAAGAAGGATTGAGGTGAGGTGTTGTCATCTGAACATATGCATTCCATTATTGCAGAAAAGATTGGAGGAGAAATGGCTGATTTTCCTAGGAGAAATGGCTGATTTTGTGCTTGACGACCTTGACATGGATGATGAAGAAAAAACAAAGAACGGTGGTGGCCGTGGTGATGAGCAAGACAAGGATGATGTTGGTTTAGGTGATTTGGATGATGGTTATTGAGTGTTTGAGTAACTCTTGTGTGCTTGTGGTTGTGGACATGGCATTCTACTTTAGTTGCTTTTGTGTTATGTTTGTGATTGTGGACTATTAGACATCTCATTCCACTTTGTTTGCAGTTGTCGACTTGCTATTAGTTGAACTTGTGTTATTGTGGTAATGTGGTTGTGGACATGTCATTTTGCACAATATTATTATGTGAACTTATGTTGATTGTTTGATATTTCACTTGATATAATTGCCTGAAATTATGATATATTGAAATTTCCCTATGTTGTTTAAAACTACGTTTAAACTTTGTTTAAACCGTTTAAAAGTTAAAACTCACCCATGAGCGTTTCAACGTTTCGTCGTTTTAATAACCTTGGCGCCCTCAAAATTGCAAGTGGCAATCTTATTCAATTATAAGCACAAACTTGAGAGCAACAATGGCTTCACTTGCCCAAAGTCTGCTTCAGATGCTCCACTTCGGAGATGGCTCCCTCCACTCCCCCCACTTTGGAGATGGCTCCCTCCCCTCCCCCACTCCCTCTCCCTGGTGTCCCTACCTCCACCAACCTCATGCTGATACTTACACCAAGGCCGGCAACCACAAAACACCTCACCCTTGCACCAGGGACCTCCCCTTCGACTTCCTCCTCGACTCACCGGACTGCTGGCCGCTCTAAGGTTCAGCGCTGTGACAATTTGATGCCTACTCTTTCTCCCCTCCAGCCTCGTCGCTTGTTCAAGGAGGTGCTCGTATCCTCTTCGACTTCCTCCTCGACTCACAGGATTGCAATCATACCACTCAAGGTTTTACACACATTGTTTACAAATGACATCAGGGCAATAGTGTATTTTGCAGCCAACCAGAGTGCGTTTGTGAGGGGTAGGTGTGAGGTGTCTTCATTCAGCAAGGCTGCAGCATTCTGGACTGTTCTTCAGTTGCTTTTCCCTACACTTATTTGGGGCTTCCAATTTCAGATAAAAAGCTAAGAAGATGTGATTTCATGCTTTGGGTGGATGAGATTGCAGAGAGACTACCAAATTGGAAAACACACCTTCTTCACCTTGCTGGGGGACAGCTCTTGTGCGGTTTGTTCTTTCAACAATTCCTATCTACCTTCTCATTGCAATGAATACTCCCAAGTGGGTGACAAAGGCAATTGATAAAATTAGAAGGGGATTTATTTTGGAAAAGAAGGAAGGAAGCTAATCGAGGTAGTTGTCTGGTTTCTTGGGAAACGGTTACAAAGTCTATCTTCATCGGGGGTCTTGGGATCCCTAACCTGCAGTTTAAGAGCTGGGCACTACAAGCAAAGTGGTTGTGGCTTGAAAAAACTGACCCAAATAGACCATGGCAGGGTCTAACTATCCCCGTGCAGCAGTTAGGAATGGGGCTAACACGCTGTTCTGGACTGATAATTGGATGCATGGGGCTGCAGTTAGGGACATTGCTCCAGAGGTGGCTGCCAAGGTGGACAAAAGAGCTCTGTACTCTACAACCGTAGCTCAGGCCCTTGCTGATTTCCAGTGGGTCAATGACATTAGGGCTCCTCTTTCTCTGTTGGGCCTTCAACAATATTTGCTGCTTTGGGACTCTCTGGGGGAGGTTCATTTATCACAGGAACCGGATCAGCATAGATGGAGACATAATGCTCAGGAATATTTCTTCAAAATCTTGTTATCAAAGCTTGTTTGCTGGTTCAGCTCCCTTTGAACCACGGAAAAGGCTTTGAAAAACCTAGGCTCCTTCTAAATGCAAATTCTTTCTTTGGTTGGCTATGAAGAATAGATGCTGGACTGCTAACAGATTAGAGAAGAGAGGCCTTCCGCACCCGGTGGTTTGCCCCTATGCGATCAAGAGCAGGAAACAATCCAGCACCTTCTCACCTCTTGTATCTTCGGCCGTCAGTTCTGGCACAGTTTATTACCCATTTTGGGCTGGATCATCTCACGCCGACTGATGATACTCCTTCACAGAATGGCCGACAGTTTGTTGGGTTATGGCTGGTGTTAAGGGCCTAGGTTCCTTAGACCTAGCTAGGGCTTTGAATGTGGCCGGTTCCTTGGCCATCTAGCTCCTTGATTGGTATCTTCTGTTTTTTCTTAGCAGGTCATCATATGCTTTGTACCCCCCCCCTCCCTGGGTTTATTCTCTTTCCCTCTTATTTATAAAGATGTGCAGTTCTCCTGCACGTTCGAGAGAAAAAAAGATGCTCCACTTCTACCTTGAGTTTGAAGGGACTGTTAAGTCTATTAAGGTCGATATACTATATAGACCCATATGGCCCATGAGGTTCTTTATATAATGTCATATCCACTACTTGGAACATCTTTTAATACCCCCATAGTTTCGTGCCAGGTAGAATGAACTAGAGAACCAAAATTATATATTAATTTAGAGCTAAGCTAAATACCTCAGATGGTACACGGTTACAAATAAAACTATAACATTCATATTAATGATAATGTGAGAAGAAACATTGTCAGATAGAACGAGATATGTGAGGACTGAGGAATATAACAAAAATAAAAAAATAACAAACAAAATAAAACCTTGGGAAACCATGTGGATTCATGATTAAATCAGGACAGATTCCTCTCTCAGAGAAGGGGAAGTCTTCTTGCTGAACAATCGTACCACAAACACCTTTCTGCCCGTGTCTGCTACTGAATTTGTCACCAACCTGAAATACAAACATGAAAGAGAATTTTTATATCCATCCGTGCCAAAAAAAAAATCAAGGTCATGGAGCATACAAACCATACCTCTGGCCTTCTAGTGTGACGAATAATACACTTAATGGACAACTTATCATTTGTATCTGAGCACAGCATTACACGATCTACCACAGTAGTCTCACCATCAACACCTTTGTACAAGGCAGGTGAGTCCTTGTAGTCACTAGATGGGAAAATACAGGAAAGGGAATCATATATAGCATTGATCAAGACCAAAACTTAATAACCCTAAAATTGAAGAGTAGACACATAAACAAAGAAAAGTAAACAAGGGGAAAGGATCCTTACCTTTCTCTCAATGCCCTACCAATACCTTTTGAAGTGTTTTTGGGAGTTCGCTTGTTTACATAGATATCATGATTGCGAATAATTTGACCAGGTCCGGCAATTCCATCTTCATCCAATGCCTTTCAATAAGTAATCATATTGTTAGTGTCAACTAGAACATGCTTAGGTGAGAAAAAAATGAAACAGCTATAAGAAAATAGTCAAAAAAAAATATGGGCAGTGATGACTCCATATCCTTACTCTCATATTCTGTTTAATCAAAACACCATTATCTCTTTGGGGTTTAACAATCATATCGGATACACCATCTCCATAGTTATCCTTTAAAACTGTGTACCTGTAAGTGGAAAATAACACACACACAGCAGAACTAGAGACATGATACCAAGCACTTCAATCAATCAATCAAAACAAACTAAATGGCACTGTTTGGAAGTAAAATTTTACTTTTTCAATGCTATGCAACGGCCAAATCCTCGATCAAGGGATGACTTGTTCATCACAATTGCATCTTCAATATCATAACCACTATATCCCATGACAGCAACAGTGGCGTTCTGCCCAGCGCCAAGTTTATCATACCCCACCTGAAAACAAATTGCAGTAAAATATCCACCATACTGAATCAAAGAACGACTGTGGGTGAGACTTCAGAGACAAACCAACTCAATAGTTTTCGTCGTTAGCAGTGGGCGTTGTGCATACACTAGTAAGTACAGTAGTGAATCTGCTCTGAACAACTGCAGTGCATTACAAAAGAAAATAAAACATTAATTTTGCCACAAAAGGTAAATAACATAAGAAACAAGATAGAACCAGATATCACAGCATCAGAAGATCAAACAAGTTATTACAACAACAACAAAGCCTTTTAATCCCAAACAAGTTCTTACATTTTTTTTGGACAAACGCAGGAGAGCTGCGTGTCATTTCATTAAGGAGAAAAAATAGGTAGGAGAGACAAGACTTGCCAACCCCTATTACAAGGCCAATAAGGCCAAACATCCATAACTAGATAGTCCGCGCCACACACACTCTGAACAAGACACAAGACTATCCCCCTGGGTCAAGCATAAACACAAGAGTTGAAAGCAAGTTCAACCCTTTAGCCCCGGCACTACACCACATCCTGAGCTCATCGCCAGCGAGGGTGAGAGTACTCGCTAGGCTCGGCGACCTCCCATTGAACACGCAGTCGTTGTGATGACGCCAACGGCTCCAAGCGCCAAGAATAACTAGAGAATTGAAGCCTGATTGGAGATCACGGGGAATCTTCTCCACAGCCCTGCTCCACCAGTCATCAAGGCTGCAAAGAGCATTGTCTGGTCAAAGATTAGGCAACCCAGACCTGTGCAACAAGAGGTACCAGAACTGTCTTGCAAAGACGCAAGAGATGAGAAGATGTTGTATTGTTTCCTCTTCTTGGTCGCAAAGGGGACACGCACTGGGGTGGGGTAGTCCTCTTGTAGCAAGACGGTCTGCGGTCCAGCATCTATTGTGCATGACAAGCCAAAGGAAGAAACTGCACTTTGAACGCGCTCAAAGGCTCCAAAAGAAATGGATCCTAGGAATAGCATATCATAAGCCGACTTTGAAGAGTATTGGCCTGTCGGGGAAAATTTCCAGATATGCTTGTCTAGCACTCCATCACTAAGGGAGAAATCTGCAATGACTTCACTAAGAGTTAAAAAATCAGAGAGGACAGCCCAAGTGATGGTGCCTCTCAGGTCCCGGATCCAAGCCATCTCCACGATACCTTCGGTCGCCGTTCTCCTATTGGCAATCCTAGTCGGGACGAGGGCGAAAATATGAGTTAGATCCTCAATCCTCTGCCCCATCAACCATCTGTCCCTCTAAAACAAGGTGTTACGACCATCACCTACTTCTGTAATCAAAGTTGTAGAGAGGATAGATTTCAGAATGCTGGAATTCTGAAGAGGTAAATCAGCCCAAGACTTGTAGGTCTGTTTTTTCCAACCACAACCATCTAACCCGAAGGGCCCAATTCAGCTTTTGTAAATCTGAGATGCCAAGCCCACCAAGCTCCTTTGAGCGTGTCACTTTGCCCCAAGCAACTAAGCAGTGGCCACCGAGCACATCCTTTCGACCTTTCCAAAGAAAGCCACCTCTAATCTTGTCAATGGCTTTGATAGCCCACTTAGGTAAATCCAAAGCCGTGGTGTGATATATAACTGTTGCCGTGGTGCCAGCTCGAGTCATCAAGTCGGCCCTCCCATTAGGTAAGAGGTCCGCAAGCCTATCAATTAGTGGTTGCAGCTGCTCCTTGCTTAACTTCCTAAGAGAGAGGTAGCCCGAGATATTTGAGAGGAAGCGTTTCAACTTTGCAAGGAAAAATCTGGGTTACCATTTCCATGTCCACCGGAGCAGTGAATGGGAGCCACACTGCTTTTCTGTACGTTGGTTTTTAGCCCCGAGGCATCCCCAAACAACTCCAATATCATGGTTACCAAGTGCAGATCACTAGCAGACGGTCTCAAGAATATCACCACATCATCAGCATATAGCGATATTCGGTGCTGAATGGAACGAGTTGAAAGGGGTTGGAGCAGACCCTCATCAGCAGCTTTAACAATTAGGCCATTGAGAACATCCATAACGATGATGAAAAGAAGAGGGGATAGCGAGTCCCCCTACCGCAGGCCCCTCTTGTGTTGGATGTATTCCCCAGGCACTCCATTAAGCATAATTTAGGTAGAGGAGGTCATAAGCAGCCCACTGATCACATCTCTCCATATGGGGCCGAATCCAACCTTTTCCAATACTTCAAGTAAGAAGGACCAAGATACCGAATCGAAGGCCTTGGATATGTCCAGCTTGAGAAGAATTCTAGGTTGTTTTTGAGTATGCAGCAATCTTGCAGTCTGCTGAACTAACATGAAGTTGTCTTGGATGAACCGGCCCTTGATAAACGCACTTTGGTTCCTATGCTGCCTTGTGAAATTAAACTAGTTCTTACATACAATATAAAAATTAATTTTAAGTTTCTGAATATTCTGAATACATGCAATAGTTACAGCCAAACCAACCAATGTAGCAATTAAATCAAGTTTTTTTTAAAAAAAAAGAATGCAGCAATTAACTGGTACAAAAATTATGTGGTTCCTTACCTGATTATATGCAATATTTCCCATCGCTTGCTTACCCATTGCACACTGAAATAAGAGAAATGTCAATAGAAAAATAAAGCAAAAAACAATGAGATATATAATGATAATCTACATCCTTGCCTGGTAAGTATTACGTGGAGATTGGTTATGGTGTGGATATGGAATAAGTCCAGATACAACCCCTAAGATACTCAATGGCTCTATTTCAATGTGTGTGATGCTGCTTCTTTCAACATCATCTTGATCCATGTGCTCATACAATGCAATCTGTTTGAAAATATTAGTATACACCACCATAATTTGGATAATAAACCATAAAAAAAGCAAAAGAATCATGATGTACCAGTGCATTGTTTTCTTCATTAACATCAAGATATTCAATCAACCCATCACGCAGGAAATCATCAAAACCACAAGTTCCATGCTGATGGCAAACCAACTTATGAGAAAGAGAATAAAGGATAACAAGTCAAGAAATTATGGAGCTCAAAATGCTGACCCTCAGTTTTTCCATGTGAGTCTCATCGATCCTTGATATCCCCATATCAGCAATAATAAGTGGGCGACAAACACGGCCACCATCAGAGGCAATGTGAACGCAATGCTTTAAAAGCAGGTACAAGGTTAGTATCTTGCAACATATTAGTTGATGAAAAACATGCAAAGCATTGCAGATACAACAACAACAAAGTCTTTGTCTGAAGCGACTTGGTGTAGGCTAGAGTTGAAATCCATAAAAAACGTAAGGGTGTGTTTAGCAAGCAGAATGGAGTCGTTCCATTCTGTGTTTAGCAAGCAGAATGAAGTCGTTCCATTTTTTGTTTGGTTGAAGAGTACAATAGAGCGGAGCCGCTCCGTTCTTTGTTTGGTTGGAGAGCCATATGAGTGTAGGGGAGGAGAGTGCTAGTGTCCGGTCGTTTTAGTGGAGCGAGGGTATCCCAACTATTTATGGTATATTCCCATATGGAGACACTAGGAGCCACTCCCCTCCTCTTTCACTGGAAACCAAACATCCAGAAAATGAGGAAATAGGAATGGAGCCGCTCCATTCTCCTCCGCTCCTCAACCAAATGCACCCTAAGCTAGGGTTCAGTCATATGAATAGTTGTTTTCCGATGCACTCCTATATAAGATTAAATCTTTGGGTATATTTCATCTTACCAAGTCTCCTTTTACTATCTCTTTCCATGTCAACTTTGGCCTTCCCCGGTCTCTCTTCTCATTGCTATGATGTCTTAGGATGGCACTATGCATTGGTGCCTCTGGAGGTCCCCGTTGAACATGTCCAAACCATTTCAACTAAAGTTGGACAAGCTTTTCTTTATTTGGTGCTATCCCTAGCCTATCACGTATATCGTCGTTCCGAACTTGATCCCTTATTGTATGCCCACAAATCCAATGCAACATACACATTTCCACAATACTTATCTGCTCAACATGTCTCCTTTACATGCAACAAGTAAAATAAATCACATGTTTGACGTGGAAAAGACACATTCAAGAAGTGTCTCCCTAGACCTTCCTTGATACAAAGATTAGTTTGGGTTAAGTTGTTATGACCTCAATAGTGATCTATATAGATATCGCCCTAGACCTCCCTCCTTGGGCCATCAAGGTAAACTAAATTGGCTCGAAGGAATATCAATTGCTGGTTTAGACCCTAATCCTTTTGCTTTAATCCTAAAGAGGAGAGAATCAGATTACTGAGAGCCCCTAATGGGTCCCCCCCAAAACACAACTCTGCCTTGAAAATCTCAAAAAAAGTAATTTCGTATTAGTATTTAGTATATTCTTGTTACATTTAAAAAAAAATTGTAGCCAGAGTTATGTTTTGGGGACAAAGGGAGAACAACTGAAATTAATTTCCAGGTTCCATTTTAGGGTAATATCAGCTAATAGACACAGCTTTTTTCCATATTTGCATGATGATCAGATTCGTTATAGCCTTACAGTTACAAACAGAAAGGCCATACCTGTTTCTCATTAATAAAAATGCTTACAAACTCTCCAATTACATTAGATCGACGTAAATTCCTCAAATCAATAACAAGCCTCTGAAAGCATGAGACAAAACTTTATAATGGAAAGAGTCAAAATAATTAAACATGTATGTATGATCTGTAATGAATAAGACCTGAGGATCTTTGTGTTTCCCCAGTATTAATCCATTGAACATGACCAGAAATGAACCCGGCGTATGAATTTCTTCAGATGAGAGAGACAATAAATCCTCCACGCCTAGACTATAACACTACAGTAAAGAATGAACACAAATAAGAATAATAGTTAATAGATAAAGAATTATATATAAACCAAAATATAACAAACCAGATCTATCAGTGGGCCTTCCTCTTGGTCTGTTGTGACATGAGAAAGCAAAGCTAAATTTTTTGTCAATCCACAAGCTTCTCCTTCAGGAGTATCACATGGGCAGAGCATACCCCACTGTTACAGATAAAATTAGTACATTATTACACAGTATAGGAAGAGCAAATGGGTTTTAACATTCTTGGTTTACACGATATTTTTTTCTCCATATGATGTAGCAACATTGTAAGATTTCTCTTCACCTGACTAGGCTGCAAAGCACGTGGACCACTTGTTTTACGAGTCTTCTCAAATTGGGGTGTTATCCGCGTCATATAGCCTAAAGATGCCATGTAGGATAGCCTCGAAAGAACCTTTCATCAGAAGAATAACAGGTTATATTAAAAAACAACTGGGGGATAAATAAAACTCAAAGGTATGGAGAACTTGGTACCTGGGATACACCTTTCCTATGCATCCTAAAACGTTTAATATCCCAATTTCCTGTGGAAATAGCCCTTTCCAAACCAAAGGTAATGGAATCTTGCATTATCAACTGCAAAAAAGGGAACATATTTCTGAGCATCCAAAGTGGTTTAACAAATATAGTTAATGAGACAGCATCATGAGATATGTTTCGAAAGAGGGGGGATTTGATGATGAATATAATATTTGAGAGGGATTCCAAGAAAGAAGAAAAGAAAAAGAAGTGGCTGCACCTAGGCTAGCCATCTCTAACTATGAAAAGGAGGGGATGGCACACGCGGCAAGATCGCTACCAGCGTAGTGGTGGTGAACAGCAGCAGCATGAAAGACGGGACAGGGGTTGGCTTAATTCTTACTCTATCCAAAATAAGGTATGGATCCTCGTATCTTTATCGAGGATCCTGCATAATATTTAGATAGGAATAGGATCCAATGATTTGGCAACACCTAGTATCTAAAGTAACTCTACCAAAATTAATGTGCAAATAACCACACTTTGTCAGTTGCTACTAACCACACATGCTACCGACCTGTCGTGCACACTGCAATGAACAGTCAGCTTTTTTAACATGAAATAATCAAGAAATTGTTTTAAAAGCTCTGATATCTACTTGTCAAACATGGTGTCGGTTTGGAAGAGTAACCAGTAATAAAACAGATTAAGCTCTGGTTTTGAAGTCAACAAATAGATCTTCCAAAAAGTATATGTTACCCAAACAAGCATATACTAATACGAATAAATTAAAACACCAGCAAGGTCCTTAGATCTTTCATACAAATTGACAACCAAAGATAACAAGGTTATGCCATTAAAATGATAAAACTGGATATATACCAGCTAGAAATGTGCCCTGTCACATTGGGTTATTACAGCAATATTAGGTATTCAGAACTTTTAGGTGATTACAACATTGCAAGAGTAACAAGAGACAAAATAAGAACAAATGAATATCCATAAATGTGCACTTGCATGCTATTACCTGGCTAAAATCCAAAGGACTAGAGTGAGTCTTGTCACTATTTTTATTCATGCGCTCAACAGCTTGGGAATTCATTGTTTTGAATAGGTCCTTCAAAAGAAACACCATAAGGAACAAAGAATGTAACATATAATAAAACTATGAGAAAAATAAATACCTCAAAAAGAAGGGATATTAGTTGGCCAGACAACTCAAATCTCTTGTTTCCAACATAATCCTGGAAAATGTTCAAGAAAATATCTCAACTAGATGATAAACATGTGGTAAAAAAAACTTCACCCTTCTTTTCTAAGTAATATGCAAGGACAAATGTTGTAGTAAATCAGCATCCCATCACTCCACTCACATCCAACATATATTTCATTTCATTGTCAAAAAACATAAGGCACATTTTGCTTCTTTGCAAGAAAGAATAGACCATAAAGAAAAAAGGAGGTAGACCCAGTGTTGGAGGCTCCCACATGAGTGGGGTCTAGAGAAGGGATAAACCAAGGCAAGCCTTCACCCA
This sequence comes from Zea luxurians, assembly GCA_029449295.1. NCBI lineage: Eukaryota > Viridiplantae > Streptophyta > Magnoliopsida > Poales > Poaceae > Zea > Zea luxurians. The sequence goes on along the minus strand of JAOPSE010000048.1, from coordinate 7,604,933 downwards.
ATGCAGAGAGGCTGCTTTGAACCTGTGACTCAGTGAGACAGATCTATACCAGGACTGTAGACCATAATGAACAGGACAAGTTTTTTTGAAAGCTGATGGGAGGAACGAAGAGCCCCTACCTGATATACTTCGTGTCCAGTGGTGGAGGGCATGGAGCCCCAAAGGTTAGGCATTGTAGCCTTTAGTCATAGAGGTGTCAGCAAAATGGAGCCACAACGACATGGGCTTCTTTTGATATTCATGTACCCAAGAAAGTAAAGGATCTCTTCTCGGTGGCTATGCAATCTGAAATAGGAAATGGTGCCACTACCTTATTCTGGTCTGATTGATGGTTGCAGGGACACAGAATATTGGACCTTGCCCCTCGATTATACAAGATCGTTCCAAAAAGAAGAGTGAATAAGAGGACAGTGGTGGAAGCTCTCACTAATCAGAGTTGGATCTCAGACATACAAGGAGGCCTTACTGTTGGAATTATCTCTGAATTTCTTTGTTTGTGGGAGGGACTTGGTTGCTTCGGTTAAGGACTAAGTAGAAGACACATTTCTTCCGTTTAGCTGCTAATGGGATGTACTCAGCAAAGGCAGTATATGATGCTCTCTTCATCGGAGCCACTTGGTTTGAGCCATTTCATAGAATATGGAAATCTTGGGCACCCCCGATGAGGCAAAGACTAAGTTCTTTATGTGGCTGGTTGCCCAAGAAAGGGTTTGGACAGCTGACAGGTTACGAAAAAGGGGAATGGAACATCCTGATAGATGCCCTTTATGTGATCAGAAGCAAGAAACTCTAGATCGTATGCTCATTGGGTGTATTTTTGCCATGGTTATTAAAACGTCGTTTAAACGACGATTAAGCGTCGTTTAAACGCTAAAACGTGATTAGCGGCTAAAACGTCCGCACATTTTACAAAAAACGCGTAGAACGTCCGTCCTAGACGTTTAAACGCCGTTTACACGTCGGAACGTCCGTTCTGGACGTTTTCGCTGTTATTTGGACGTTCTGCGCGCATATCCACTAGTGGGCCTTAATGGGCCTTTACCCAGCCGCCAGGCGCCAGCTATCGCGCCCAGACAGCCGCCATCGCGCCAGGAGCCGTCGGCCGCCCTCCAGGCTCCAGGTATGCCGCCGCCCACCGGGCCCCCTCCTCCCTCCTCCCTTCTCAGTCCTCCCTCTGCCCTCCAGGACCCAGGTATGCCGTCGCCCGTCGGCCGCCAGCCCACCCTCCAGATCCAGTGTGAATGTGTGATAAACTGCTTAGTATATGGAGCAGCTCCTATGATCCCTTGGCTGCTGATGTTCATAATCCCACTCATATTGAATAATCCCACTGACCACTCCTAATCCCTTGCTGCTGATGTTCATAATCCCTTGGCTCCTATGATCCACCACTGACCACTCCTAATCCCTTGCTGCGGATGTTCATAATCCCACTCATATTGAATAATCACCACCACTCCTAAGTCCTAATCCCTTGGTTGCTGATGTTCATAAACTGCTTAGCTTAGTATAACCAGTGTGATAACTGAATAATCAGCACCATTCTACTGTGTGTTGCAGGCTAAAGTGTGGCAGTGAACTCAACTTATGTATGAACTTATTCTATATTTGAAATTCTATGTCAAGTCTGAAAAAACGTTTCAACGTTCGTTTAAACGTTTAAACTTTGAAAAGTTGGTTCATAACGTTTTAACGTTTTACCGTTTTAATAACCATGATTTTTGCACAGGAATTTTGGTTTAAATTGTTGTCTCAAGTGGACATCCAAAGTAAGGAGCCACAGATTGGTCGAGAAGCTTTCATGAATTGGTGGAGAATGATCTGTACACATGTCCATGGAGAGGCACAAGTTCTGAATTCTTTTGTGATCCTTGGGGCATGGACTTTGTGGAAGCACCGTAATGGATGTGTCTTTGACAAGAATAGGCCTAACATTGATGTTGCTCTCAAAACAGCCGACCAGGAGAGGGAGATGTGGGAAATGGCCGGAGCAAGGAAGTTATCCATGCTGACCAGTCCTATTCCTGATTTACATGCTCTTATCTAGTTGTTCTGGATGCTGCTGGTAGTAGTTGTTTTTGGTTAGTCGACATGGATGTTTACATGTATGGATGTTGGTGACGACCGTAAGGAGGCCCTTTGTTGTACTGGTCCTCTAGGACCTTTTGTTTCTTCTTCTTAATATAATGACACGCAGTTCTCCTGCGTTTTCGAGAAAAAAAAAAGATTATATTTGAAACATGAGCCTCCAATATGAAACTAAGATAGTGTTTGGGATGGCTCCAGGTTACAGCTCCAATGTGGAGCTGTAGTTTATAATATCAATTTAAATAGTTTTAAAAATATTTTTAATCTAAATAATAAACAAATTGACTTATATCAATGACTTCTAAATGCTTACAGCTCCAGCTCCTCGATTTTCTGGAGCACCTAATGACCTGCTGCATCAACTCTACCAATTTTCCTGGAGCTGGAGTTATCCGAAACAAGGCCTAAACATGCTTTTTTGTATGGTAGGAAGCACATCCATAGCTCCACTATCTCTCTGCAGGCTGCAAGCAAGTGCTCAACATTTGGTGCTTGGGACCTGAACACCACGTCACCGTGTTTCCACAGTTCCCAAACAGTTCCCAGCAGAAGAGTGGTGGAGAGGGTTTCCATGGGTACTCCTAGCGGAGCTGTAGAGGTCCACAGTTCTTGCACCGCAGCGATCATGTCCGGGTTCACTCTGATTCTCATCCAGAAGGCTCGAGCGAACGGACACAGAAAGATAATGTTGTTTGTGTCCTCACCGGCGAGCCCACAAATGTCACAGGTGTTCATGTCAAGGACATTCTTCTTTCTCAGGTTTATATTGCAGTGGCTGCGATTGTAAATCAGAAGCCAAGTGAAGAACTTTTCACTCCGGACAGAGGCCTTGTAGATGAGATTGTTGGCTAGTTGATGGTCTTCATCTTCAAAGAAGCATGAGGGCACGTCTGGGTTGTCACTCTGGTTCACACCTAACAGCATGGACTCCAGTTCGATTGTCACCTGCCGGCTCAAGTGTGGTTTCAATTGTGTTGTAAGTCTGGAAGACATAACTTCAATTGAAACTCCTCTCAGGAGGTGGCTGTGTAGGGATGGCAGTTGCGAGGACAACAGCTCGTCACTAATCCATTGATCTTTCTAGAATGAGGTGTCTTGCCCATTGCACACCTGAACATATGAGATCTGACGGTAGGCCAGGAAGAGGTCCCGGAAGGCATCCCAATCCAAATGGTTTCCAATGAGCACTCCATGCAGGTCAACAATTGTGGTCGGGTGGACTCTGTGATATCATGGTCAAGACTTAATATGATTTGATAGAATACTCATATCAATAAGGTGTATCTTCTATTCAGGTCAAAAAAACAAGGTGCATCTTATTTTTCGAAAGCCTATCTTGAAAAACCCACTAGGTTAAGTGTGCTTGGCTTAGAGCGCTTTTGGGATGGGTGACCGACCGAAAAGTTTTCTAGGGTGTGAATGAGTGAGGAAATGTGTGCACAAAAGACTCTTGTTGGTCTATGGGGATGATTATGATCCTAGAGAGCTATCGGGAGTAAGTACCGCTACCGCCAATCCGATAGTGGACGCGGTGTTACAAATGGTATGAGAGCCGACCCTCACGGTTTCACGAGCACGTGTGGGCTAGGGGTTCGACATATAGCACATGGCGCATGTGGGCCTAGAGTGGTCACGTGGCATATCATATGACGACACTAGACACAGACGTGAGCAAGAAGGGGGTTCGTAGCTTGGGGTTGACCGACAAGAACGTCGATCTTCTAAGGGGGTGGATTGTGATATCTTGGGCCGAGTGGATTGTGTAATATCCTGGTACATAGCTTAATAGAATTAATAGAATACTCATATCAACAAGGTGCATCTTATTTTTCGAAAGACTGTCTTAAAAAACCCGTGCTTGGCTTAAAGCAATTTTGGGATGGGTAACCGACCGGAAAGTTTTCTCAGGTGCGCATAAGTGAAGACAAAATGTGTACAAAAGACTCGTGTTGGTCTGTGGGGATGGTTTATGCTCCTAGAGGGCTGTTAGGAGTAAGTACCGCTGGTCTGAGAGTGGATGGAGTGTTACAGCAATGTCAACTTGCTCTTTTGTCCATGCCACCCACGATGATTCTATAGGGTGGTCAACCGATGCAGCAGTTTCATCTAGACATGTGTTTTGTGTGTCTAAGCATCTAATGTCGAGCCTGCCATCTTCCTTCGGAGTACATACTCTCTCACGTCACTAAGCACTTGGCGCTAGAGTACAAGACAAATTTAGAACTCCATATTAAGTCATTGATTGTTATGAATGTAATTTTCCTATTCTTTGGGTCACTAGGTCTTCCCAAAACACAAAACAAACTAATCAGTGACCCAGAACCACCCATCGCATACCAATTGCATTATAAACTATCCTAATTCTACCATATGGACACAAAAGGTTTTGCATGAATTTTTTCAGAAAGAGTTGGTAAAGGAAAAAATAGCTTTAGTCGACATAAAAATATTTTGAGTCCATCATTGAAGTGATATATGGGTTATCTTTGAACTTGCCTTATCATCAAAGGTGTCAGAATTTACGATTGCGTCCATCATGCGCCTTAACATTAAGGCAGTGTATATACACTTTGGTCGTATGTTCCCATTTTTAACCTAACATAGAGATTTGCAAGTGTATGAGCTAAGACATTAATTTCAATTTTGGCTGCAATAAGTAAAAAACATTTATCTCACCGGCACATGGGCAATAAACACATCACGGAGGATTGAGTTTGACCGACCTTCCTGAAAATGAGAAATCAAGAAAATCATCATCCTTAGCAATCAATTTTAGAATGGAAGAGCCAAGGAAAGAGGTATGGTTGACAATTACCTTCTGATTTGTGGCACCAGGATACGTCACCTAAACAAAATGCATACAGTAAACCAGTTTGTTAATTCAAACGAGATGAATGGCTAAACAGCATAACCGATCAATGAAATTAAGTCAATGATTTTTATTTTGGTGTTTCACCTTCTCGTCCATGTACTGCAGGGCTCGTTGGCGTGTATATATTCTCTCTGAAGCACATTCCTAAGCAATAATGGAACATTTAATTAGCCAGAGATATAAAAGATATAAACTAGAGAAAAATGAAAAAAAGTAAATGAAGAAAAAATATTAAATACTTAGCACAGGTTTAAAAGATAAAATTCACAATTATTGAGGTAATACCCATTTTATCATGGTTATTTAAAATAGAGTTACCTGAATAGATGGAAATAAGAGATCTCCGTATCTTGGGTCCCTGCCAACCATTTGTACAGTCTCCTGATCACTTTCCATTCCCATCGCTTTCATCACCACTATAATAGGAATCTGCAAAATTCAAAACTCAGAAATAGAGTGATAGCTCACAAACTTAGGCACTCGATATTATATTAGGATCCAAAGATCTCACACACATTTATTACCGGGGCATCAAGTGTTAATCAAAAGATAGATAAGGCAACTAAGGTCAACTTGCCATATGAAATGAAATGGCCAATCATTTAAATTTGAGGAGGTCAGCTCAAGCATTACAGGAATTTATAAAATGTAAAAATAAACCGAAATTCATCACTAACAACTGGGCATGTGGCCATTGAACAGTGACACACTGATGCCATTGTCCAACTCAGGCAGAGCATGTAATATCATTGTGATCTATGACCCCTTAAATTTCTCTCAGATTTAGGAGGGTCAAAAATATTTAAAGTAGGAATGGAATAGGTTGAACCGTTGAAGCATGACATTATGATTAGCATTAGGAGAGCGTACTTTTAGAAATTTATGGCTCTCAGCTAGTTGCTAAGATAGGGTTTATAGCATAATCATGGAGGTCCTCGGCTAGTTACTAAGATAGGATTTATAGCTTAATCATGGAGGACAGTTTAGTTCCTATTCTGCCAATGCAAAGCAATTAAGAAAACAAAGAAAATTTCATTGCTCATAGGTCAACAGGTTCCCCTATCAAACAGCCATCCCATAGCTATTACTTCCATTTCGAGAGAATCATATGAACCCAATTGTTGTAAAATAATGGAACCAAAAGGCATGCACAAACTGATGCTTTGTGCATTTGAGAATTGAGATTTAGTGATTTACGTGCAGCTCTGCACTTAGCTAGCCTTTCTTTTAGAGTCGAGTGAGCTTGTGCATATAGGAACATGTTAGTATGGCTTTTGTTTCATTTTGTGGTGTTCCCATTTGATCTTCTGTTCCTAATATATTGTGTGTTTGAGAAAAAAATGGAAAAATATATAAAGCTTCAAATGAAAAATGTCACCAAGCAACCCAGTATTTGAAAATGAATTAACACAATGAAGTATTCCAAAATGAATTGATACATAAAGTGGAAAAACTCATTAACAGGATAATGAAGTACATAAACCATACTGGCTTGTTGAACTGATTCAGCTGTAGATAAATCTTCCCCTTATCCATAAAAATCACCGTCTTGCTTTTTATTGCATGTGTGCTACTGGTAACAGATGCGATCACCCTAATTTGATGTGTGACAGTTAAGGAAAACAATAAATGTCTAATGTTACAGTTGCCAAAAAAAGTATATTCTGAAGTAATCAAATAACTTAATCAAACCTTCCTTTGCTATCAGTGTCAACAATAATACGATTCTTTGCTAGCTGTTCTTGAATTAGGATGACCTGAAAATAAACATGTCACAAGATCATTAATACACACGAGGAACAACTACAAGAGCATTGAGCATTTAATGGCCATAACTATGGTTTCCAATCAGTTGTAACACACAGAACGTGAACCACATCAATCCAGCAAGAAAAGAAGAAAATTACAGCACTGTTTTGTGTTACCTTCTCTGTTCCTTTGACAACAAAGTAGCCGCCAGGATCAAGAGGGCACTCACCTGGCATAACATATTAATGAGACCATTAAAACAGAAAGTAAGACAAAAGGGTACAGAGTTTTAGTAATGAAAATATGTTTTAGAGAAAAGAATTTAATATACCATATTTTGCTAGTTCAGCTTCATCCTTTTCATACAGAATACAGGCATGGCTTCTTAGCATAATAGGCATGTAGCCAATGATAAAATTATTCTGAAGAAAAAAGGAAAACAGAAGGCCAACTTAGTTACCAGATCAAGAAAACAAAAGAGTTTTCAATCAGATGGATAGGTACCTTTCTTCTCACTTCATGCTGCTTTCCGACAGTGTATTCGATATGAACTTTTATGGGAGCAGAGTAACTGAAACAATAAAGAAAATTTGAGCAAGCACGACAGCTGATAGGACAAACAGAATTTGAACACGCAGAAGCATGCACTGGGAATATAAACCACCATTGTACCACCAAAATAGTCAAGCTATTGTTGTGCAACAGATCTACAAATGCCACCATTGATCAGCATGTCAAGCTTTCAGGTTGCAAACCAAGAGCAATCCTCCCTTGGTGCTTCATGAAACATCTCCCACCACTATGCACTATCATGCATAATGAAAAATTAATTTCCTACCTCTACCCATTTAACAATTCCATCAAGTCAGATTGATAGAGTTTCCCATATCAGTCTTTCTTCAACAACCATCCTGGCACTCCACATGCCCCCTGGCATGACTAAGGTTTGTCCGTTTGGTGCTTGTACCATCCTGGAACTTGGGTGTAGAAGCGACCACTCCAAGAGCAAGAAGTTGATAGTTGATACATAGGTCTAAAACATCTTGAACTTTGACTACAAAACCTGAGAGGCAAGAGCATATCACAGGAGGTAGATGAATCAAGCGGTTGAATGAGTAACATGCCTTGACCCACATATTGACTGGCAACTTTTGTCCCTTTTTTCCATGGAACAAAATAATTATTCCTACTTCCATACCATCCACGCTTGGTCCAAAGTTCGCTTGCATCCGTGCTCGGACCACAGTCCCTAGCTGTGCATATTCATGACGGCCATGCTCTTCCTGCAGCAATCACCGTCTCTCCTGTGTCCTCATCCAGCACCACCAGATTCAGTACACATGCTGCCTGCCTGACGTGAGCATCTGGCAGGTTGTGGACAGGATCAGAGATGAACTCAGCTTCAGATTAGTGTGTGCACCTACTGAGAATAACCACAATATGTGTTGCCCGTCCTGATTGTTGATGTTGTTTTCACCTATCCTGATAATAGTAAGAGTTTGCAAAAATGCAAAGGAAATGGTGGAGTAGCCATCACTTGTGCCCATGTAATACTTCAAGATCAGCGGAGTCAAGAGTTAACCAGAGACCAGGACTGGGCTAATCACACACGCATTGGGAAACCATGAAAGGGCACATTGCACGCTAAAGTAATATAGCCACGAGATCTAGGCTAGGCGCAGGCGTCGCAAGTTGAAGCAGCAGCTTTGCAGGCACTCAATTCCACAACTTGAGCCAGTATCAGACACGCTGCTTTCTCGTTTGAGCCAGCAACCCAGCAGGTGCAAATTTTGCTGGTGGTAGACAAATTTGGTTACAAAAATCAACAGTGGCAGTCCTCTGATTTGGGATGGTGACACTGGGAAACAAAGGGCCTGCTAGGTACAACTTAATAGTTTATAATGTGATTATGACTAAAGAATGATTGGTCACGCTTTTTGCCACTTGCCCCATTAGTACTAAAACACATAAGGTAGGTCAAACCTGCTTTTTTCTAACCACATTTTTCCTCCATTTGTGCAACTTTCCAGGGAAGAGTTTATTAGAGAAGCTGCACCCTTTGGGCCTGTTCGTTTGGGATTATAATCTGTCCAGGTTATATAATCTAACTTATTTTGAACTAACACGCAGTTCAAAATATATTCAGTTGGGATTTCAGCAGCCTCCTGCAATGGAGCGTGTGCAACACCGTATCTCTTTGTATGCAGACAATGTCATTATGTCTTTATGGCCAAACACTAACATATTAATGAGCAGGCTGTTTTGTTACAGTAAAGGTGGTTCTGACCGCTATATCCATTTACTATGATTGATTTAGATCTTCCTAAATGGGTGATTAAAGCAATTGATAAGAGGAGGGGGTTCTTGGGGAAACTGTCTGGTTTCCGGGAATCGAGTCATAATGCCACAACAATAAGGAGGGCTTGGTGTTCATCATATGGTGTACTTAGGATGGTCTCTGCGCATTAGGTGGCTTTGGCTTGACAAGACAGAGAGTTCTCGGCCTTGGGCAGGATTACCTATTCAAATCCCTCAAAATGCCCAGGGCTCTTTACAAGGGTGCGATGGAATCCATAGTTGGTAATAGGGAAACCGTCATGTTCTGGTTTGGTAGGTGGCTGGGAGGAAATACAGTTGCTGAACTGGCAACTAATCTTTTCGAAACAATCCTAAGAGTCATAAAACAACGCACAGTGGCGGTGCCGCAGGCTTTGGAGAGCTTCCATTGGGTCTCAGATACTAAAGGTACACTCTCTGTTACGGACTTACGGTCCTGAGAGAGTAACTCCTGCTATGGAATTTGGTTAATAACATGTTGCTGCAAGAGGGGGTTGAAGGTCAGCACCGATGGAAGCTCACCAGGTCTGGTATTTATAGCGAATCAGCCTATAATGCTTAGTTTCTTGGCTCCATTCGTTTTGCTCCATGGAAAAGAATTTGGAAGAGCTGGGCTCTCAACACTGCAAGTTATTTATTTGTCTTGAAATCAACAATAGATGCTGGACTGGTCATCATCTAGCAAAGAGAGGACTCCCTCATCCAGCAGTCTGTCCAGAGAGTCCATCCAGCAATTGATGATCTCTTGCGTCTTCGCTAAGGTCTGGTTTGTCATTCTTCGGAGATTGGTGTTGAGCTCCATTTGTCCGGTATCTGCTAGCAAATTATCAAGTTGGTGGTACCGTGCAATCAAGGATGTACCTAAGGAGATTAAAAGACGGGTTTAATTCACTCATTGCCCTGGTGGCCTGGGAGTGCAAGTCTGGGCATCATAACTTCACTGCAGACAATCACAAATGAATGCATACTGTGGTGCTCTGCTGGGGCAAATGGACTCCAGGAGCTACTGGCTGTGTCACTTGTGGTGGGTTAATTTTCCATAAGTTTCTGTTGGGTGCTCTTTGTCGCCTAGCCTACACTAGACTAGTTTATTTGGCCTTGTGTCTCACATTCATAGATGACGTTAGCTGTCAAAGGCTAGTTGCTCTTGTCTAGTATTTCCATGTGGATTCATGTGTGACTTTTTATCCCTCCTCTCTCTCTCTTAATGAAATGGTGCACAATTCTCTTATGTGCTTGAGAAAAAAAAAAGAAGCTGCACAAAACAGCAAGGTTATTAACAACAAAATGTTAAAACGCTCATGGGTGGAGTTTTGACTTTAAACGTTTTAAACAAAATTTAAATGTAGTTTTAAAAATTCAAATAACATAGGACAATAACATAAAGTCAAATGGAATGCATATGTTCAGAACTTCAAATGGTTTAGCAAGTGAGCAACAGAGCGTGTGGTGTTTGCATATAGGCACATACCAGCAAGCGAGCAACAACCAACAGACAGGCGTGTTGTCCACTGTCAACAGATGCAGAGGGCAATGGTTCTGGTGAGCACCAGACGCTGTTGGCCATCCTCCATAGCACCAGACGCTGCGGATACTAGAGCAGCGGCGGCCTGGAGGACGGGAGGACGGCCGGGACCTGGAGTGGCGGAGCGGCGCACGTGAGGACAGGGCACGGGAGGACCGGGGCCTGGAAGACGGGAGTGCATGGCGGCTGGCAGAGTGGAGTGGCGGCGGCAACACCGTCGTCTGCGAGCAGGAGACAGAGTGCGCGGAGCTGCAGGGGCTTGAGAGAAGGCTGCGTTAGGCGTGGGTTCTTAATGGGCTGGGTCCAATTCGATGGCTGGGCAGGAGTAAAATGTGAAAAATGCGACGATTAATGTATCCAGCGTTTAAACTACAAAGCATGGCGTTTAAACGCCAGAAAACGACGTTTTACATCAAGTTGTAAAACATTACATCGTTTTAACACCCTTAGAGCATTTTGTCATTTAAACTATGTTTTAACGTCGTTTTAATAACATTGCAAAACAGGGCCAAAGAACTCACCACATCGTCAGCGAAGGAGGAAAAGAAAAGGATAGAAGGAAAAAAGGGCTAATCAGGGCAACAAGCTGCTCAATATAGGCAATAAACAAGAGGAAAAGAATCTAGGGCAACAATGAAGCTCTGGTACCATGTTAACAATAGCACATCTCTGTTCAAGATAATATGCCTTAAGGTTAATATACAACTACAAAACAGCGCATCTCTCTTCAATATGCCCTTAAGGCTAGTATACTATGACAAGAGGTGCATGCATACACACATGGAAAGAAACACATAAAGGAAATGTAAATAAGTATATTTACATCTAACATCATCAACATCTACAATAAGAAATATGATGTGGACAGCCTGAATTATGCTAGGAAACAAAACAATACCAGAGCCATAATAATGCCACATAAATCTTATTGCTTATTCCATCTAGCTCAAATGATGTGTAACATAATGTCTCTTTTGTTTTCTTAGTTGCAAGTACAAACTACAAACTGATGCAAATGAGGAAATGGATTTACTTCAAAAATATATGAGGAAATGAAAGGCTTACGTGCGGTCAGTAAGGCGGCAAAAATGTGGTGTGATATTTTCAACGTTATACTCTACATGTACCGAGGGCATGCCAACATGCACACCAAGGTACCTGCAATGTGGCAACAAAATACATATTTAACAATAGTTAGAATACATATTACACAAATTGACAAGCATACCTAAGGTAAATGGATGGATCGTTGCGCGCTTCAATTCGGTTGTTTGCCTCAACGATCTTCTTGATTCCTTTGTTGACAAAGTAGTTAAATGAGTCGATGTGCTCCTTCACAAGCCCTCTAACCTGTTGTTTACATCCATCAAAGAAAAAAAAGCTAAATCAAGGCAAGAGCTTAAAACTGAAAATCCATTGGCGCATAAAAACAAGTGCATGAGTTGATAGGAGTGACCAATGAACAAAATGAGTCGTAAATTAGAAATAGATACAAGATAACCCAAGCAAGTATAGAACAAGCAAGGAGCTAATCTGCGGCAAACAGTTTATAAATCATGCACTAAGGTGAGATGTGCACGCGACTGTAACAAACCACATGGTAATAATCGGGTTAGCACACGAAAACTACTAGATAGGCCCGTGAATGCAGGGAGCATTAAAAGTGACTGACAAAATTGTTGGATAATAAACCAACAGGCAGCAGCTTCTGCTGAATGAAAACGTCATGCTGACCTTGAGGAAGGCCGGGAGGAGCGCGAACTTGTCGACAGGCTTCCTCACCGGCGCTGCTAACGAACGGTATGTCGGTAATGGCACTGTGTCTTCCACCTTGCCGCTGCGCGAAGCGAAAAAAACAAGGAAGAATAGGTGAGGGTTTGGAGATGTCGGGGCGGTTCGTGGTGGAGGAGGCGAGCTACCTTTGGCTGTCGTCTTTGGTGGGCACGGTCATGGCAGAGGGGCTTGAAAGCAGAGTGCGGAAGAGAAGCCAGGCGACGCGGAAATTTAACGGCAAGAGAGGCGCCGCTTTCACAGGTGCGCTGCCCTCCTGCTGTTGTCGTCTTTGGGGTCCGAGGCCGACGATGGCAAAGAAAAGAGGCGGCGCCGGCGGGCAAGAGGAGAGTGGAATACAGCAGACGCGCCGGAGGTGGTGGGCACAACGGCGCTCAAGGCCGGCGAGCCTGTGGCCGTGGACGAGAGGGAAGAATAGAGGAGGGCCGAGAAGGCGAGAACCGAGAAAGAAGGGAAGAGCACTTGCGTTGCGTGTTGCGCGAACCGGCAAAGGAACTGGCGGCGGCTGAGGAAGGAACAGACAAAGATATAGGGTTTAATTGGCCCAATCTAATATTGGGCCTGGCTGCTTGACAAGCCAAGCCTGTCACGCTCTCATCTACCCTCAGAGATCGAGGAACAAGAAGACAAAAGCATAGGATTTAAACGGTCCAATTTAACACTAGACCGGGCTGCTTGACGAGCCAAGCACAGCCCTCACGCTATCCTCCAACCTCAGGTTGTAATTCGATGGGCGACCGGTTATCGACGTCCGGTGCCACCCACTAGACAGTCCGGTGCACGGTTCGTTGAACAGCCTACTCTCGTGAATTTCAATCTACGTCGACTATAATTTATCGGACTGTACACGAGATACTCCTAAGTACACTTCTTCTAGCGGTGAGGATTCCGATGATAAGTTAGATTACAACGATCACTTTAAAGGCTTAGGTAGATCTAAAGCTGACAAAATTAATGAATTAATTGATGTCCTTAATGATAAAAATAGATTGTTAGAAAAGCAAGAAGATATTCTTTATGAAGAACATGATAAAGAACATGATAAATGTATTAATACTGAAAAATCTCTTGTTTTAGAAATTAAGAAAAATGAAATACTTTTTTTAAATTGTCTTCTTACCATGATTCTATTGCTAGCCTTAAAAGTTTAAATGTTGATTTAAATTCTACAATAAAAAAATTAAATGTTGCTAGTTCATCATTAGAGCATGTTTCTATTTGTAATAAATGCAAAGATATTGATATTGATAATCATGCCTTTACTATTTCTAAGTTGAATGATGAAATTGTCAATCTTCATGCTCAACTTAAAATATACAAAAATGAATGTGAAAAGATAAGATTTTTCTCGGGATGTCTACACCATTGGTAGACATCCCTCCATTAAGGATGGACTTGGTTTCCAAAAGGAAACCAAGAACTTAAAGAGCCAAAGGGCCTCCAACCTCATTAAAGAGAAAGCGAAGGCACCCTTGACTAATAGTTTGCATTCTTTTCATGACAAGAATAAACACGCTTATTTATATGCTCATGTTAAGAATGCTTCTAATGTTTCACATGTTGCTCATCATGATGTTTGTTACGATCGTGTTGTTTTACCTGTACGTCATGATGTTGCCTTTGATTCTCATGCCATGATTGCATCATCTAGCTCTTCATATGTTTATGGTAGGAGTAGATCTAGGCGTCGTGTTCAACATGTTGTTTCTCATACGTTTAGGAATGCATCTAATGGCCCAATTATGCTTTATCGTACCTATGATGCTTCATGTGTGCTACATTGTAAAAATGATAAAGTTGTTGCTAAAAATGTGGGGACTAAATGCAAAGGAGGCAAAACTTGCATTTGGATTCCAAAATCTTATGTGACTAACCTTGTAGGGTCCAACAAGAGTTGGATACTTAAATCCCAAGCTTAAATTATCTTGCAGGTTTATGCATTCGGGGGCACAAGTTGGATTATTGATAGCGGATGCACAAACCACATGACGAGGGAGAAGAAGATGTTCACTTCCTACGTCAAGAACAAAGATTCCCAAGACACGATTATCTTTGGAGATGGGAACCAATGCAAGGTCAAAGGTTTGGATAAAATAGCCATCACCACCGAGCATTCAATCTCTAATGTATTCTTAGTGGAATCGCTTGTTTATAATTTGCTTTCTATAAGTCAATTATGCCATATGGGTTATAATTGCTTAGTTACAAATATTGATGTATCTATCTTTAGAAGAAGTGATGGTTCATTAGCTTTTAAAGGTGTATTAGACGGCAACCTTTATTTAGTTGATTTTACCAAAGAGAATGCCGATCTAAATGCATGTTTAAGTCGCCTAGAGGGGGGTGAATAGGCGAAACCTGAAATTTATAAACTTAAACACACACTAAGTCTGGGGTTAGCGTTAGAATTAAATCTGAGGCAGAAAATTGTTTCTCTTGCCACGAGTTGCTCAAATGATGTGGATGACGTTTGGGATCAAACTCAAATCTATATTGGCAAGGAAACTTTAGAGAGAGGAAAGAGTGCAAACAAATCAAATGGAAATCAACACAAGTGGACACAGTGATTTGTTTTACCGAGTTTCGGTTCCAAAGAACCTAATTCCCGTTGAGGAGGCCACAAAGGCTGGGTCTATTTCAATCCTTTCCCTCTCTCTCAAACGGTCACTTAGACCGAGTGAGCCTTCTCTTAATCACACGGGTCACTAAGACCCCACAAGGACCACCACACACTTGGTGTCTCTTGCTTAGCTTTACAAAACACTTAAGAATTGGAATGAGAAAGGAAGAAGGCAATCAAAGCAACAAGAGCGCAAATGAACACAAAAACTCTCTCTCTCTCAAGTCACTAGGTGGTGGAGTTGATCTTGGGACTTGGAGAGGATTTTGATCTATTGAATGTGTCTTGGAGTGGAGTCTTTTGCTCTTGTATTGAATGTTGAATTCAAAACACTTGGATGATATTGAATGAGGTGGTTGAGGGGTATTTATAGCCCCAACCACTTCTTAGTCGTTGGTTGTTTCTGTTGTTGATGGGCGCACCGGACAGTCCGGTGGCGCACCGAACAGTCACTGTTCACTGTCCGGTGTGTGCCACATCAGCGCGTTCGTTAGGGTTAGGAGCTGTTGACCATTGGAGTCGTTTGTCTTTTTGCTGCACCGGACAGTCCGGTGACCTCTGACTTCTGCGCTCTAACTTCTGTCGTGGCACTGTTCATCACTGTTCATCTGAGCAGTCGACCGTTGGCGCACAGGGAGCCGTTGCTTCGCTAGCTCACCGGACAGTCCGGTGGCACACCGGATAGTCCGGTGAATTATAGTGGAGCGCGCCCAGAAGAAATCCGAGAGTGGCTGGTTTGTTGGCTGCCTGACCTAGTGCACCAGACAGTGTCCGATGCGCCATTTTTCAGCACACTCTAAGTCCTTTGCTCCAATTTTTGATTGTGTACCTAACTGAATTTCTTTCTTGGTTTGTGTTGAACCTTATGCACCTGAGATAAATGACATCTAGACAAACTAGTTAGTCCACGGGGTTTGTGTTGGACGTCAACCACCAAAATCGATTATAGGAAATGATTAAGTCCATTTCCCTTTCAATCTCCCCCTTTTTGGTGATTGATGCCAACACTAACCAAAGCAAATATGAAGTGTAGAAATGTAACTAGTTTGCAATTGAGATAGATGTGCATAGGTTACTTGGAATTTAAACCAATGAAAGACTTTATGCATATGAATGGATTACTTTTCTCTTATTTAACATTTTGGACCACATTTGCACCACTTATTCGTTTTTGTAAATCTTTTGGAAAATCCTTTCAATATCTTTTGCAAATATTCAAAGGTATAGGAATATGATTGCAAGAAGTATTTTTTTAAGATTTGAAATTCCTTCCCCTATTTCAAATGCTTTTTCCTTTAACTAAATGAAAGCTCCCCCTGAAAAAATTCTCCTCTTAGCTTTCAAGAGGGTTTTTGAAATGGATACCAAATATTGACATTCTTCATACTAACTTGTTATTTGAAATAAGGTACCAATTGAAAGTTAACTTTAAATATCAATTGAAATAACATTTTTGACAATTTTGAAATGGTGGTGCGGTCCTGTGGTCCTTTTGCTTTGGGCTTAATACTTTCTCCCCCTTTGGCATTAATCGCCAAAAACGGAGAACTTGAGAGCCCTTTTCACACTTTTCTCCCCCTTTGGGGCCTAATACGTTCTCCCAAATGGTAAAATAAATATGAGTGAAGGGTCATACCAATAGAGAGTTATATGAGTAACGACAAAGGGTAGATGATACCGTCAGAGTTGGAGTAGAAGCCTTGTCTTTGCCGTATATTCCATTTCCCTTTCAATATAAGACTAAGGATAGAAATACACTTGAAAGCACATTAGTCTTAGCCTTGGCAACAAGAAGAATAAGAAATATGCATTTGTACCAAATGAGAGAGACATGATCAAAGGCATATACATGAGCTATGTGTGCAATGTTTTAATCAAAATTCCGAGAATCAAGTATATTTAGCTCATTCCTAAGTTTGCTAAAAAGTTTTCTCATCTAGTGGCTTGGTAAAGATATCGGCTAATTGGTTGTGGGTGCTCACATAAGCAATTTTGATATCCTCGTTTTGTTGGTGATCTCTCAGAAAGTGATACAGGATGTCTATGTGCTTAGTGCGGCTGTGTTCAATGGGATTATCCGCCATGTGGATTGCACTCTCATTATCACATAGGAGAGGGACTTTGTTCAACTTGTAGCCATAGTCCCTAAGGGTTTGCCTCATCCAAAGTAATTGCGCACAACAATGACCTGTGGCAATGTACTCGGCTTCGGGCGGTGGAAAGAGCTACTGAATTTTGTTTCTTTGAAGCCCATGACACCAGGGACCTTCCCATAAACTGATAAGTCCTTGATTTGCTCTTTCTATCTATTTTACATCCGGCATAATCGACATCGGAATACCCAATTAAATCAAAGGTAGATCCCTTGGGGTACCAAAGCCCAAACTCAGGAGTGTAAACTAAATATCTCATGATTCTTTTCACGGCCCTAAGGTGAATGTAAGGCCCAAAATGTGTATAAGAAATAAGTAATAATAATATAATAATGATTCAAAGTATGGATTAAACCCTAAATTGAAGTTGGATTTGAAACTAGGAAGTGAGAAGAGAAAGAGATAAAGAGTATAAAATTTACTTAAAATATATATGTTCAAAGTTAGTGCCCAATATAATCTGAAGACAAATTTGTCACAGGATTTGAATTTTAATTCGAAATGAAGTGAATTCGGAAAGAAGGGAAACAGAAAATAAATAGAATAAAAGATAAGGGGATTACCCTGGTGTCTGGGCCCAATTCTGCCCTCGGCCCACCTAGCTCCACCTCGCGCCAGCCCAATTCCTACACCCACACCGCGTGTGCGCCACTTCCCTGCGGACTCCACTAGTCAGCAAGGTCTTCCCCACCGAGTCGGACACTGTTTTTTTTTTCCTCCCCACTCGCCATCTTTATCCCTTTCCCCGCAACGGTGGACGCCGGAATCCGCGCGATGATCTCGCCGGGAGCTGCGCGATGTCTGTTGGCGCTTGTTCGTCTCACCCATCCATGGGACCCGCATGTCATCACTTTCCCTCTTATTCACCGCAACAGAACCACGCGTATCTCCGTCTACCTCGGTACCGGCGGCGCGGAATCCGCGCGGATCGAACGAACTCGGCCAGGAAGGGCGCGGTTCGCCCGCTAGCCCTTGTGGAACCTGCGGCACTATAAATCCGTCGCGCCCCTGCTTCCGCCCTCTGCCTGACCGTGCACCGTGGTGAAACCGAGCGAACCGAGGAGGGAGAGAGAGAAGATGCCGCAAGGGAGAAAAGGTTGGGAGGTGCTCGCGAGGCTGCCATTGAATCGAGCTTAGAAGCCCCGTCGCGTCCTGAGGATAGTATTTGGGCTCGGTGGAGGACCATGGCGCCGACAATGGCTCGTCGGGGGTAGCAGCTATCTCCGGTCCGCAAGAACTCGGCGACGGAATTCCCTGCTTCACTGCTGAAGGTAACGTGCCTTCCCTGAAGTTCGCGGTCGCCTGCGCTCTGTGTATCATCATTTGGTAGGGGAGTTAGGGCAATGGATCCCTGGGTCACTTCGCGCCGACTATGGCGCCGCCGTGGGGAGGCCATCACCGCCGTGGCCGGCTGCTGAACAGGGGCGATGAGCTCGCAACCCTCGGGTTCGTGATGGATGGCTGTGATCGGTTCGTGGATACCCCTTCGCACCGTAGTGTCCTGGCCGTCCCTATCGCGATGAGCGGTTGTGGTTAAAAGCAAACGTAACCCCTCGCCCCATGAATCCAGACCATGCGATGAAATCTGGGTGGACCATATTTGGTGCTTGACGTGGCGAATCTTGGATCGTCAGTCGCAAAATCCAATGGCCACTATCACGTACTGGTTGACGTTTTAATCCTAACCATCGATTCAGATCGCGCGGCCACCATTCAACCATACCCTTTCGGCCACGCTAGTTTGCTAAATAGCCCCTCTGTTTCCTCAGTTTCAACCCGCCGTCCTAGCACAGTTAGAAAACAGTTAATCTGGGTCCTCCCCTTTTATCAGATGGGTCCCTGAGCTTTCACTAAATAGTAACCGTAGTCCAGTCAGTGAATAAGTGGAATAGATTAATAAAGAAAAGGATTTTAGTATAAAATATAATGCTAGAACTTGATTAATACATAGAAAATTCATATTTAATCATTTTTAATCCATTCTAGTGGCATTAATTTTGTTTTAATATTGTTTATCATCTAGTAACCTTGTTTAGTAATGAAACCTAGATAAAAATTATCCACTTGATTTATTCTATACTAAGTATTTAATAACTTCGAAAAATCGTAACTTAAGAACCGTAACTCCGATTTGATCCATTCCAGTTGCGTTAGTATCGTATGAATATTTACTATATGATAACAACATTTATTATACCATGTCTCATTCTTTAATAATTAGACCTTTATTTAACTTATGTTGATTAGTTTGTTAATCTGCTTATTAATGCAATAGAAGATGATTTATGGTAAATTTATAACTTAAAGATAATTATTTATAGAATGACCTCTCATATGATTTATATTAACCAAATTATAATATAGTTTAATATTTTAATCAAACAGATCTTTTATGACATTTTAACTCCTTAATCGTAACTCCGATGTTAGTGGTTCTCGATCCCACGATCTCGTAGTAACGCGTAGAGTATTATTATGTAGTTTACGACTATGTTTGGTGTGATGTTAATTTTGCCTACACCATGTTTGTCTGTATTGCTACGTTTAGCAGTGAGGACACGAGTCATCTGAAGAGCAAGTTGGTACCTGAAATCTCAAGTCCCAGGCAAGTTGTGCCCTTGATCACTTCTTTTTACCCACTCATGTTCTAATTAATCATAATGATCTGCATAGGTTAATTTTGATGGGACCCAATAGGTTACCCTAGTTTGTCTATCTTTATACCTTGTTTACCACTTAACTTTTTGGGTAGTACTTGCTAGTGCTTTATGTGGTTTTGGGTATGAAGATACATTATTCATGATTACACTTTTGTTATCAGTTGTTATTTACTGTTCATGATAAGATCATTATGTTAATTGGAACATGGAGAACCACCCGGGAAAACAGTGCTACCACAAGGGTTTAATGGGACGCCCTTGGCCGATTAATTAGGAAAGCTAGTGGAAGACTACCTTACCCGAAAGGGGCAAGGGCAGTAGGGGAGTGGTCAGTGTAGGGAGGCCCTCGGAAGGATTTTGCTGCGATGGCGGTCCTGCAAGGGATTCCTGCATTGGAGCTTCCTATAAACTGTAGCGGGTTTTCTGAAGCTAGTGGAACTTTGTAAAGGCCTCGTAGTGTTACCCTGCCTCGCCTCCTCGGTAGAGGTGTATGGGAAGTCGCGATCCCTTGGCAGATGGGTAACATGACTTGTGGGTAAAGATGTGCAACCTCTGCAGAGTGTAAAACTGGTATACTAGTCGTGCTCACGGTCATGAGCAGCTCGGACCCTCACATGATTAATTTATGGAACTAAATTCAATTCGTCATATGCATTGCATCGCAGGTGATGTTGTTACTTTTGTTCTACTACTTAACTGGGTTGGTATTTACTTATACTTAGTAATTGCTAATAAAATTTTGACCAACTTTAAAAGCAATGCTCAGCTCTAACCATCCTCTTTGGTAAGCCTTACACTTCACGTGAGCTCCCACCTTTGGCGAGTTCATGCACATTATTCCCCACAACTTGTTGAGCGATGAACGTATGTGAGCTCACTCTTGCTGTCTCACACCCCCCCCACAGGTCAAGAACAGGTACCGCAGGATGAGGCGCATGGAGGATGCTGTGATAAGTTCGTGAGAGATCTAGGCCGTCGTCTCCCAGTCAACTTTGGGTTGCTGGACCATTGTCTCCTTATAATGTAAATATTTATTTATTTTGTATAGAACTCCTGTTATATAGTAAAATGTGACATTCGATCCTGTGCCATGATTCATCATATGTGTGAGGCTTGGTCCCAGCACACCTGGTGATTATGTTCGCGCCCGGGCTTTGGACCCCTAAAACCCGGGTGTGACAGTGAACTTCCTTAGGATTTGTCTGGAATCTAGCACACATGCATACTGAAAAGCATAATATCCGGTTGAGATGCAAATAAGTAAAGTAAAGAACCTATCATCGATTTGTATACCTTTTGATCTACGGATTTACCTCCCGTGTCGAGGTCGAGATGCCCATTTGTTCCCATGGGCGTCTTGATGGGTTTGCCATTCTTCATCCCAAACTGATTAAGTATGACTTGAATGTACTTAGTTTGGCTGATGAAGGTGCCCTCTTGGAGTTGCTTGATTTGAAATCCAAGGAAATATTTCAACTCCCCCATCATAGACATCTTGAATTTTTGTATCATGATCCTACTAAACTCTTCACAAGATGAGTTGTTAGTTAACCCAAATATAATATCATCAACATAAATTTGGCATACAAATAAGTCTTTTGCAATAGTTTTAGTGAAGAGAGTAGGATCGGCTTTACCGACTTTGAAGCCATTAGTGATAAGAAAGTCTTGCAGGCATTCATACCATGCTCTTGGGGCTTGTTTGAGTGTAACATCCCAATTTTGATCCCAAAGGTTAGAAACCCTAAACTCCTAACCCCCCCTAATTATCTCCTAAGACCCCATCTCATGAAGCATTATATTCATCATATGCATACACCATGATTGCTAGTAGCACTTCACATAGAATATTTCATTTTGGACTCCTAGGAAATTTATATGATTTTTTGTTTAAAGGAAAAAGAGATTAGGAAAAAAGAGAAAAAGAAAAAAGAGAGAAAACCTTTCCCTCTCAGCTGGGCCAAATCTGGCCCAAGCTCCCCCCTCTCTCCCGCGTGTCCGCGCTTCTCCCCCACTCGTGGCCAGTGCGGCCCATCCGCCGCGCGCGCCCGCGCTCGCGTCTCACTCTCCTCTCCCTCGTTGTCAGCCTGACCCCACCCGTCATCCGCGCCCGCCCCTTCTCCTTCGCATCCACCCTCTCTTTGGCAGGCGAGCCCCGCTCGTCAGCCCCTTTCCCCTCGCTCGTGATCGGCCATCGACGTGTTCGTCGCCGGCCACCGCCCGCCCCGTCTCCTCGCCATTAACTCGCTCACCAGCACGAATTGGCGCCTTGCATCCCCACGCACTGTGACCGAGCCGTCCCTGAAAGGGAAATGTGCCCTTGGGCCATTTCTAAGTGTTTTGGTGATTTAGTGTCCAACACAAGTGCTTAAGTGTTAATATATGCAAGGTGGTGGACAAAGTGCAAATCAAGTATGAAGGTATGTTTCTCAGACTTAGTACACTGTTTTAAAGACTAATGTATTGTGTCTAAGTGCTGGAAACAGGAAAAGAACAATTGGAAATGTCTTGGCTCGAGCAGCCAAGACTCTGCTCAGTCTGGGAGCACCGGACTATCCGGTGGTGCACCGGACAGTGCCCGGTGCGCCAGGCTAGCTCTGGCGAACTGACCGCTCTCGGGAAGAATTTAACGGCGTACGGCTATAATTCACCGGACTGTCCGGTGTGCACCGGACTGTCCGGTGAGCCAACGGTCGGCCGGGCCAACGGTCGGCTGCGCGATCTGCGCGAGACACGTGGCCGAGCCAACGGTCGGGAGGGGGCACCGGACTGTCCGGTGTGCACCGGACAGTGTCCGGTGCGCCAACGGCTCCCAGGCTCCAACGGTCGGCTATGCCATAGAAGGAAAGAAATCCGCACCGGACAATGTTCGGTGGTGCACCGGACTGTCCGGTGCGCCAGGCGACAGAAGGCAAGAATTGCCTTCCCGGATTGCTCTCAACGGCTCCTAGCTGCCTTGGGGCTATAAAAGGGACCCCTAGGCGCATGAAGGAAATCACCAAGCATTCCTTGAGCACTCTTGATCACTCACACTCCATTCTTGCGCACTTGTTCGACATTCTAGTGATTTGAGCTCCGTTCTAGTGTGCTAGTCTTTTGAGCTTAAGTCTGGGTCTTGTGTGTGCGTACTTGCTATGATCTTTGTGTCTTGTGTGAGTTGCTAATTTCTCCCTTACTCCGTGCTTCTTTGTGAACATCTTTGTAAGGGCGAGAGGCTCCAAAGTGTGGAGATTCCTCGCAAACGGGATATAGTAAAGCAAGCAAAACACCGTGGTGTTCAAGTGGGTCTTTGGACCGCTTGAGAGGGGTTGATTGCAACCCTCGTCCGTTGGGACGCCACAACGTGGAGTAGGCAAGCGTTGGTCTTGGGCGAACCACGGGATAAACCACTGTGCCATCTCTGTGATTGATCTCTTGTGGTTATTGTGTTTTGATGAGACTCCTCTCGAGCCACTTGGCATTATTTGTGCTAATGCTTAACCAAGTTTTTGTGGCATTAAGTTCAAGTTTTACAGGATCACCTATTCACCCCCCCTCTAGGTGCTCTCAATTGGTATCGGAGCCATTCTCTTCACGAAGGGACTAATCGCCCAAAGAGATGGATCCTAAGGGGAAGGGAATCGTGATCAACGATAAGGAGAAGGAGTCCTTCGTCAACGAGCCGAAGGATGACAAGCCTACCGACTCGGGCTCGGGCCACAAACGAAAGGATGGGAAGAAGAAGAAGACAAGGCGCATCAAGGAGATCGTCTACTACGACGACAGCGATGAATCCACTTCTTCCCAAAAGGACAACGACGACAACAACTACGAGAGAAGGAAACTGGTTAATTCGAACTTTTCTTTTGACTACTCTCGTATTCCGCAAAGTACAAATGCTCATTTGCTCTCCATTCCACTTGGCAAACCTCCTCACTTTGATGGAGAGGACTACGGATTTTGGAGCCACAAAATGCGTAGTCACCTGTTCTCTCTCCATCCAAGCATATGGGAGATTGTGGAAAGTGGAATGAAATTTGATAGCTCGGATAGTCCTATGTTTATCAATGAACAGATTCATAGAAATGCACAAGCTACTACTGTGTTGCTAGCCTCTTTGTGCAAGGACGAGTACCATAAGGTGAGCGGCTTGGACAATGCCAAGCAGATCTGGGACACCCTCAAGATCTCTCATGAGGGGAACGACGTCACCTTACTCACCGAAATGGAGTTAGTGGAGGGCGAGCTTGGAAGATTTGCAATGATAAGGGGCGAGGAGCCAACCCAAACATACAACCGGCTCAAGACCCTTATCAACAAAATAAGGAGCTACGGAAGCACGCGATGGACGGATCATGACGTCGTCCGCCTAATGCTAAGGTCTTTTACTGTACTTGATCCACATTTGGTGAACAATATTCGTGAAAATCCTAGGTACACCAAGATGTCGCCCGAAGAAGTCCTTGGAAAGTTCGTAAGCGGGCGAATGATGATCAAGGAGGCAAGGTACGTGGACGACGCGTTGAACGCCAACCCATGAGCCTCAACCCATTGCTCTCAAGGCAACGAGGAGCAAGGAGGCGCTACCTAGCAAGGTGGCGCAAGTTGAGGCGGCCGGGCTCAATGATGAAGAGATGGACCTCATCATCAAGCGCTTCAAGACGGCGCTAAAGGGTCGTAAGGGACAGCCAAGCAAGACCAAGACAAAGGGGAAGCGTTCATGCTTCAAATGCGGTAAGATTGGTCATTTTATTGCTAACTGTCCCGATAATGAAAGTGACCAGGAACAAGGGAGCAAGAGGGAGAAGAAGAAGGCATACAAGAAAGCTAAGGGCGAGGCACACCTTGGAAAGGAGTGGGACTCGGATTGTTCGTCATCCGACTCCGAAAATGAAGGACTCGCCGCCACCGCCTTCAACAAGTCATCCCTCTTCCCCAACGAGTGTCACACATGCCTCATGGCAAAGGAGAAGAAGGTATGTACTCGAGACAGTACTACTTATGATTCTTCTAGTGATGATGAATCTAGTGATGAAGAAATAGATTACTCTAGTTTGTTCAAGGGATTGGATAGAACTAAAGTAGATAAGATTAATGAATTGATTGATGCCTTGAATGAAAAGGATAGACTCTTAGAAAAACAAGAGGACCTTTTATATGAAGAGCATGACAAATTTGTAGAGGCACAAAAATCTTATGCTTTAGAAGTTAAAAGAAATGAAATGCTTTCTTGTGAACTATCTTCTTACCATGAGACAATTTCTAGCTTAAGGAGCATGAATGATGATTTGAATGCTAAGTTAGAGATAGCTAGTAAATCTAACTCTTGTGTAGAACATGTTATGATTTGCAAGAGGTGTAAAGATTTTGACATTGATGCTTGTAGTGAACACCTAGTGTCAATTTCTAAATTGAATGATGAAGTGGCTACTCTTAGTGCCCAACTTAAGACTAGCAAAAATGAATTTGATAAGTTAAAATTTGCAAGGGATGCCTACACGATTGGTAGACACCCCTCAATTAAGGATGGACTTGGTTTCAAGAGGGAAGCCAAGAACTTAACAAGCCATAAGGCTCCCATCCCCGCCAAGGAGAAAGTGAAGGCCCCTATGACTGGTAGTGCTAAAAAGAACCATGCTTTTATGTATCATGATAGGAGACATGCTAGAAATGCAAATAGAAGTTATGATGTTTTTGATTCACATGTTTATGACTCTCATGCCATGTTTGCTTCTAGTTCTTCCTATATGCATGGTAGAGATATGTCTAGGAGATATTTTGTTCATAGGCCTAGGAGAAATGTTGTTAATGTTCCTAGGAAAGTTAATGAACTCTCTACAATATATCATGCTTTAAATGCTTCCTTTGCTATTTGTAGAAAGGATAGGAAGATAGTTGCTAGAAAATTAGGGGCAAAATGCAAGGGAGACAAAACTTGCATTTGGATCCCTAAGGATATTTGTGCTAACCTTGTAGGACCCAACATGAGTTGGGTACCTAAGACCCAAGCCTAAATTTGCCTTGCAGGTTTATGCATCCGGGGGTTCAAGCTGGATTATCGACAGCGGATGCACAAACCACATGACTGGGGAGAAGAAGATGTTCACCTCCTATGTCAAGAACAAGGATCCCCAAGATTCAATCATATTCGGTGATGGGAATCAAGGCAAGGTGAAAGGCTTAGGCAAAATTGCAATATCAAATGAGCACTCTATTTCTAATGTGGTTTTAGTTGAGTCTCTTGGATATAATTTGCTATCCGTTAGTCAATTATGCAAAATGGGATATAACTGTTTATTCACAAATGTAGATGTGTCTGTCTTTAGAAGAAGTGATGGTTCACTAGCTTTTAAGGGTATATTAGACGACAAACTTTACTTAGTTGATTTTGCAAAAGAGGAGGCCGGTCTAGATGCATGCTTAATTGCTAAGACTAGCATGGGCTAGTTGTGGCATCGCCGCTTAGCACATGTGGGGATGAAGAACCTTCACAAGCTTCTAAAGGGAGAACACGTGATAGGGTTAACTAATGTGCAATTCGAAAAAGATAGACCTTGTGCAGCTTGTCAAGCAGGGAAACAGGTGGGAGGCTCTCATCACACCAAAAATGTGATGACCACGTCAAGACCCTTAGAGATGCTTCATATGGACCTCTTCGGACCCGTCATCTATCTAAGTATAGGAGGAAGTAAGTATGGTCTTGTTATAGTTGATGATTTTTCCCGCTTCACTTGGGTATTCTTTTTGCAGGATAAATCTGAAACCCAGGGGACCCTCAAGCGCTTCCTCAGGAGAGCTCAAAATGAGTTTGAGCTCAAGGTGAAAAAGATAAGGAGCGACAACGGGTCCGAGTTTAAGAACCTTCAAGTGGAGGAGTTCCTTGAGGAGGAAGGGATCAAGCACGAGTTCTCCGCTCCCTACACACCACAACAAAATGGTGTGGTAGAGAGGAAGAACATGACGCTCATTGATATGGCGAGGACGATGCTTGGAGAGTTCAAGACCCCCGAGCGATTTTGGTCGGAAGCCGTGAACACGGCTTGCCACGCCATCAACAGGGTCTACCTACACCGCCTCCTCAAGAAGACGTCGTATGAGCTGCTAACTGGTAACAAACCCAATGTGTCTTATTTTCGTGTATTTGGGAGCAAGTGTTATATTCTTGTGAAGAAAGGTAGAACTTCTAAATTTGCTTCCAAAGCTGTAGAAGGGTTTTTATTAGGTTATGACTCAAATACAAAGGCGTATAGAGTCTTCAACAAATCATCGGGTTTGGTTGAAGTCTCTAGTGACATTGTATTTGATGAGACTAATGGCTCTCCAAGAGAGCAAGTTGTTGATCTTGATGATGTAGATGAAGAATATGTTCCAACGGCCGCTATGCGCACCATGGCGATTGGCGATGTGCGACCACAGGAACATTTGGAACAAGATCAACCTTCTTCCTCAACAATGGTGCATCCCCCAACCCAAGATGACGAACAGGTACCTCAAGTGGAGACGCATGATCAAGGGGGAGCACAGGATGTTCAAGTTGAAGAGGAAGAAGCACCTCAGGCACCTCCAACCCAAGTTCGAGCGACGATACAAAGGAATCATCCCGTCGACCAAATTTTGGGTGATATTAGCAAGGGAGTAACTACTCGCTCTAGATTGGTGAATTTTTGTGAGCATTACTCTTTTGTCTCTTCTATTGAGCCCTTCAGGGTAGAAGAGGCCTTGCTAGATCCGGACTGGGTGTTGGCCATGCAGGAAGAGCTCAACAACTTCAAGCGCAATGAAGTTTGGACACTGGTGCCTCGTCCCAAACAAAACGTTGTGGGAACCAAGTGGGTGTTCCGCAACAAACAGGACGAGCACGGGGTGGTGACGAGGAACAAGGCTCGACTTGTGGCAAAAGGTTATGCCCAAGTCGCAGGTTTGGACTTTGAGGAGACTTTCGCTCCTGTGGCTAGGCTAGAATCAATTCGTATCTTGCTAGCATATGCCTCTCACCATTCTTTCAGGTTGTACCAAATGGATGTGAAGAGCGCTTTTCTCAACGGGTCGATCAAGGAGGAGGTGTACATGGAGCAACCCTCTGGCTTCGAGGATGAACGGTACCCCGACCACGTGTGTAAGCTCTCTAAGGCGCTCTATGGACTTAAGCAAGCCCCAAGAGCATGGTATGAATGCCTTAGAGACTTTTTAATTGCTAATGCTTTCAAGGTTGGGAAAGCCGATCCAACTCTTTTTACTAAGACTTGTGATGGTGATCTTTTTGTGTGCCAAATTTATGTTGATGACATAATATTTGGTTCTACTAACCAAAAGTCTTGTGAAGAGTTTAGCAGGGTGATGACTTAGAAATTCGAGATGTCGATGATGGGCGAGTTAAGCTACTTCCTTGGGTTCCAAGTGAGGCAACTCAAGGATGGAACCTTCATCTCCCAAACGAAGTACGCACAAGATTTGATCAAGAGGTTTGGGATGAAGGAAGCCAAGCCCGCAAAGACTCCGATGGGAACCGACGGACACACCGACCTCAACAAAGGAGGTAAGTCCGTTGATCAAAAGGCATACCGGTCTATGATAGGGTCTTTACTGTATTTATGTGCTAGTAGACTGGATATTATGCTTAGTGTATGCATGTGTGCTAGATTTCAATCCGATCCTAAGGAGTGTCACTTAGTGGCGGTGAAGCGAATTCTTAGATATTTAGTCGCTACGCCTTGTTTCGGGATCTGGTATCCAAAGGGGTCTACCTTTGACTTGATTGGATATTCAGACTCCGACTATGCTGGATGTAAGGTCGATAGGAAGAGTACATTAGGGACGTGCCAATTCTTAGGAAGGTCCCTGGTGTCGTGGAACTCTAAGAAACAAACTTCTGTTGCCCTATCCACCGCTGAGGCCGAGTATGTTGCCGCAGGACAGTGTTGCGCGCAACTACTTTGGATGAGGCAAACCCTCCGGGACTTTGGCTACAATCTGAGCAAAGTCCCACTCCTATGTGATAATGAGAGTGCTATCCGAATAGCGGAAAATCCTGTTGAGCACAGCCGCACAAAGCACATTGACATCCGGCATCACTTTTTGAGAGACCACCAGCAAAAGGGAGATATCGAAGTGTTTCATGTTAGCTCCGTGAACCAGCTAACCGATATCTTTACCAAGCCTTTAGATGAGCAAACCTTTTGCAAGTTGCGCAGTGAGCTCAATGTCTTAGATTCGCGGAACTTGGATTGATTTATAGCATACATGTGTTTATGCCTTTGATCATGTTCCTTTTGCATTGTGTTGCTTATTTATGGTGCTCAAGTTGTACAAGCACTCCCCGGACCTCACAAGTCTGTTGCAAAGTGATGCACATATTTAGGGGGAGATGTGTTACAACTTGACCCTTTGAGACTAACCATGTGCTAGAGTTTGCTTGATTCAGTCTCGAAGGAGGATTGAAAGGAAAAAGGTGAACTTGGACCATGCGAGACTTCCACTGCACTCCGATGAACGAGTAACTTCTTCCAAGTTCATCTGAGTACTCTTATTGCCTTTTACTCTTAGTTGAAGATTTTTGGTGAGGCAATGGGGTTAAAGGGCCAAAATTGATCCCGTTTTGGTGCTTGATGCCAAATGGGGAGAAAATAAGGCCAAAGCAATAAATGAATCGACTACCACTTGTGAATTTTGAAAATAATAGAGTTAGAGTTTTTGTTTGTCAAAATACTCTTAATTGCTCTTATTGTCGAAAGAAGGTCTCCTGTGGGGAGAAGGTTTAATTATGGTGAAATAGGGGGAGTTTTTGATACTGTGATCAATTTCTATTGGAACAACTCTCTTTATGTCTCTACAAGTGTGTTTGACTTAGAGTTAGGAAATTGAAGTCGATTTGCAAAAACAAACCAAGTGGTGGCAAAGAATGATCCATATATGCCAAATTTGATTCAAAACAAATTTAAGTTCTTATTTGAATTGATTTTGTACTTGTTCTACTTGCTTTATGTTGTGTTGGCATAAATCACCAAAAAGGGGGAGATTGAAAGGGAAATGTGCCCTTGGGCCATTTCTAAGTGTTTTGGTGATTTAGTGTCCAACACAAGTGCTTAAGTGTTAATATATGCAAGGTGGTGGACAAAGTGCAAATCAAGTATGAAGGTATGTTTCTCAGACTTAGTACATTGTTTTAAAGACTAATGTATTGTGTCTAAGTGCTGGAAACAGGAAAAGAACAATTGGAAATGTCTTGGCTCGAGCAGCCAAGACTCTGCTCAGTCTGGGAGCACCAGACTATCCGGTGGTGCACCGGACAGTGTCCGGTGCGCCAGGCTGGCTCAGGCGAACTGACCGCTCTCGGGAAGAATTTAACGGCGTACGACTATAATTCACCGGACTGTCCGGTGTGCACGGGACTGTCCGGTGAGCCAACGGTCGGCCGGGCCAACAGTCGGCTGCGCGATCTGCGCGAGACACGTGGCCGAGCCAACGGTCGAGAGGGGGCACCGGACTGTCCGGTGTGCACCGGACAATGTCCGGTGCGCCAACGGCTCCCAGGCTCCAACTGTAGGCTATGCCATAGAAGGAAAGAAATCCGCACCGGACAGTGTCCGGTGGTGCACCGGACTGTCCGGTGCGCCAGGCGACAGAAGGCAAGAATTGCCTTCACGGATTGCTCTCAACGGCTCCTAGCTGCCTTGGGGCTATAAAAGGGACCCCTAGGCGCATGAAGGAAATCACCAAGCATTCCTTGAGCACTCTTGATCACTCACACTCCATTCTTGCGCACTTGTTCGACATTCTAGTGATTTGAGCTCCGTTCTAGTGTGCTAGTCTTTTGAGCTTAAGTCTGGGTCTTGTGTGTGCGTACTTGCTGTGATCTTTGTGTCTTGTGTGAGTTGCTAATTTCTCCCTTACTCCGTGCTTCTTTGTGAACATCTTTGTAAGGGCGAGAGGCTCTAAAGTGTGGAGATTCCTTGCAAACGGGATATAGTAAAGCAAGCAAAACACCGTGGTATTCAAGTGGGTCTTTGGACCGCTTGAGAGGGGTTGATTGCAACCCTCGTCCGTTGGGACGCCACAACGTGGAGTAGGCAAGCGTTGGTCTTGGGCGAACCACGGGATAAACCACTGTGCCATCTCTGTGATTGATCTCTTGTGGTTATTGTGTTTTGTTGAGACTCCTCTCGAGCCACTTGGCATTATTTGTGCTAACGCTTAACCAAGTTTTTGTGGCATTAAGTTCAAGTTTTACAGGATCACCTATTCCCCCCCTCTAGGTGCTCTCAGTCCCGTCGCCACCGCCTGCCCCGAGCCATCCCGTCGCCACCACTGTGCGCCATCATCGTCGCCGCAGCAAGCCTCGCCGGTGCTCGCCACCTCTTCCTCCCCCTCCCCGGCCACCTATAAAGCCCTGAGCCCCTTATTTCCTCGCACCGGCCTCGGCCACTCCATCTTCCTCCCTCCTGGACCCAATCGAGCTCGACACCATCGTCCCTCCCCTCTCCGGTGAGCTTCTCCCTCCCCTCTTCGGTGGCTTAGGATCAAAATACTGTAGTCCACAAGCTTCACCACCTTGCCACAAGCTCAGTGCGCCTTTCTCCCTCACCTATCACATCCAGTAGCCTCACCGGCGACCTCGCCGTCGTGGGAGCCGCCACCTCGCCGTGGACCGACCATCCCGTGTGCCCACCGGTCAAATTGAACCCTCCACCTTGACCACCTACCCCTACCCCTACCCGTGCTACGCCACCTCCCCAACCACCTGGAACCGGATCACCGGCGGAGAACCGTCGTCGAGCTCCTGCGACCGGTTTTCCCTCCCGGACGGACCCCCGTCTCCCCCCTAACGTCGTTTCCCCCTCCCCCTCATTGGCACGTGGGCCCGCGCCCATGGCGTCGTTGAGAGCACCTAGAGGGGGGGGGGGGTGAATAGGTGATCCTGTAAAAACTTAAAACTTATAGCCACAAAACTTGGTTAAGTGTTAGCACAATGAAATCAAGTGGCTAAGGACTGAGCTCTTGTGAAACACAATGGACACAAGGAAAGCAAGCACAAGAGACACGATGATTTATCCCGTGGTTCGGCCAAGTATAACACTTGCCTACTCCACGTTGTGGTGTCCCTATGGACGAGGGTTGCACTCAACCCCTTTCAAGTGATCCAATGATCCACTTGAATACCACGGTTGTTTTCTTTCTTATACTCTTTCCCGTTTGTGAGGAATCTCCACAACTTGGAGTCTATTGCCCTTACAACAAAGATCAATGTGAAAGCACTTAGAGTAAGGGAGGGAAGCAACACGCACAAATCCGCAGCAATACGCACACACACAACCAAGACTTGAGCTCGAATGAATCGCAACAAGTTCACCACTAGAACGAAGCTCAAATCACTAAGAAGGTCAATCAAGTGCGCGGAGACGGAGTGTGAAAGATTTAGAATGCTCAAAGTATGCTTGGGTGTTTCCTCCATGCGCCTAGGGGTCCCTTTTATAGCCCCAAGGCAGCTAGGAGCCATTTGAACCATTCCTGGAAGGCAATTCTTGCCTTCTGTCGGGTGGCGCACCGGACAGTTCGGTGCACCACCGGACAGCCATTGTAGCATGTCCGGTGCGGATCTCCTTCCATTCCTGGCGCAGCCGACCGTTGGATCTTCGGGCTAGTTGGCGCACCGGACACTGTCCGGTGCACACCGGACAGTCCGGTGCCCCCAGCCGATCGTTGGCGCGGGCCACGCGTCGCGCGCGGATTGCGCGGCCGACCGTTGCTCTGGCGACCGTTGGCTCACCGGACAGTCAGGTGCACCACCGGACAGTCCGGTGAATTATAGCTGTACGCCG
The DNA here is from genome assembly GCA_029449295.1 of Zea luxurians. NCBI lineage: Eukaryota > Viridiplantae > Streptophyta > Magnoliopsida > Poales > Poaceae > Zea > Zea luxurians. The sequence continues at coordinate 7,572,344 of JAOPSE010000048.1, read as the reverse complement.
CCGACGAATTCCCGAGAGTGGCTAGTTCGCCAGAGCCAGCCTGGCGCACCGGACACTGTCCGGTGCACCACCGGACAATCCGGTGCACACAGACTGAGCAGCAGTTGGCTGTACACAGCCAACTCTTTTCCAATCCTTTTCTTTTCCTGATTCTAGCACTTAGACAATATATTAGTACACAAAAACCAATTTACTAAGTCTAGAACCATACCTTCTTGTCGATCTGCACTTCATCCATCATTTGGCATATAATTACTCTCGCAATATGTGTTGGGCACTTAATCACCAAAATATACTAGAAATGGCCCAAGGGCACATTTCCCTTTCAGTCGTCCCCACGTTGCGTCCGCTGGCAGGCTGAGTTGGGCCGGCTGCCCGCGTGGCCGCGCACGCGAGCGCGCTCGGCTGGGCCAAAAATCCCCCGGGCCCAGCTAAACAGGAATTCTTTTCCCTTTTCCCTTTTCCCTTTTTCTTTTCCTATTTTCATATATATGTATGTTGGGGGCCTTCGTCTTCCGAAAGTCCTCAAAAACATAATTTAATAATGTTTTCCGAGTGTAATATGTGAACAGACGCCTTCTGTCTCGGATCAGACGGTGTGAAAAGCATGAACAATACGAAGGATGAAGCAGCGCCGAAGCTACATGCAAGGGAGCTTCGGCATAACGGCAGAAAAGGGGAACCGACTTAAAAGGGAAAAGGCTATTTAGACCTCGGTGGATTGCCTTAAAGTTATTAGCAAATGTAAAGGGCTTGGATGTAATTTTACACGGGCTGCGTCCTGTGCCTATAAATAGATGAACAGTGCTCCTGTACTATTCACGCTGACTTGGTATTTTGCTTTTGCGTCACGCTCGTACCTTTGTTTTCTGTCAAGCCGAAGGTACCAAATGTAATTCAATATTGTCCTTATATTAACTTACGATTATATACTCAGAAATATATATGATAATGTTATTGTTCACATTGTTTCTTATGCTTTACATGCTCCATTCGTTGTTAATATTTATACATATAAGTATGTTGGGATGATGAAGGTATGTCCTTCATGACCTTCGTCCGAAGATCATTATATCCTTGGGGAAATAATGCTTCGAAGGACGAAGAGCATTAACAAGTAACCTGTTTTGGTGTTGCCTTGTTCTCAATTTATAGCATTTGAGAGCAAGTCCCCAACATTGGCGCCCACCTCCGGTGAACCCTTTTCGACCACCTTCGGCAAGCACTGACCTTCGTCATGCCACCGAAGAAAGCTTCGGCGACAGGGGCTGTCGCGCTGCAGCCACTGGACCCAAATCAGGAGACCCTTTCTCTTCGAGAGGCCCGAAGCCAGAAGAGGAAGGCCACTAGTCCAACACTTCAGGAGGAGGAGTTGGACCAAGAAATCAGAAACATAGAGATAATCCATCAACAAGTACAAAGGAAGAAGTAGAAGATGGCCCGACTGGCTGATCTTCAAAGGCAAATTGACGAAGCCACTGAAGAAGTACGCCATCTTGCTCAAGACGGGCAAGATCGAAGGCCCCAACACAAGGAGCTTCATCAAGAGGGCTTGTTCAACGACGATGGATGGTATGATGATTTTAATCATGATACCTTTACTTCTGATGATGCTTCTCCCTTGGCAGCAGAACTGCAGGCTATCCCATGGCCCCCATCATACAAGCCACCTCAGCTTCCCATGTATGATGGGCATTCAGACCCGAAGCAGTTTTTGATGAGTTATGAAGCAACTATATCTTCATATGGAGGCAATGCAGCTGTCATGGCAGTTCGAAATGTGGCCCAAACATGGTATTATTCTCTTCGGCCAGGAACCATTACTGAGAGCACCTAGAGGGGGGGATGAATAGGTGATCCTGTAAAAACTTAAAACTTATAGCCACAAAACTTGGTTTAAGTGTTAGCACAATGAAATCAAGTGGCTAAGGACTGAGCTCTTGTGAAACACAATGGACACAAGGAAAACAAGCACAAGAGACACGATGATTTATCCCGTGGTTTGGCCAAGTATAACACTTGCCTACTCCACGTTGTGGCGTCCCAATGGACGAGGGTTGCACTCAACCCCTTTCAAGTGATCCAATGATCCACTTGAATACCACGGTTGTTTTCTTTCTTATACTCTTTCCCGTTTGCGAGGAATCTCCACAACTTGGAGTCTCTCGCCCTTACAACAAAGATCAATGTGAAAGCACTTAGAGTAAGGGAGGGAAGCAACACACACAAATCCGCAGCAATACGCACACACACAGCCAAGACTTGAGCTCGAATGAATCGCAACAAGTTCACCACTAAAACAGAGCTCAAATCACTAAGAAGGTCAATCAAGTGCGCGGAGACGGAGTGTGAAAGATTTAGAATGCTCAAAGTATGCTTGGGTGTCTCCTCCATGCGCCTAGGGGTCCCTTTTATAGCCCCAAGGCAGCTAGGAGCCGTTTGAACCATTCCTAGAAGGCAATTCTTGCCTTCTGTCGGGTGGCGCATCGGACAGTCCGGTGCACCACCGGACAGCCACTGTAGCATGTCCGGTGCGGATCTCCTTCCATTCCTGGCGCAGCCGACCGTTGGATCTTCAGGTTGGTTGGCGCACCGGACAGTCCGGTGCCCCCAACCGACCATTGGCGTGGGCCACGCGTCACGCGTGGATTGCGCGGCCGATCGTTGCTCTGGCGGTCGTTGGCTCACCGGACAGTCTGGTGCACCACCGGACAGTCCGGTGAATTATAGCCGTACGCCACCAACGTATTCCCGAGAGTGGCCAGTTCGCCAGAGCCAGCCTGGTGCACCGGACACTGTCCGGTGCACACAGACTGAGCAGTAGTTGGCTGTACACAACCAACTCTTTTCCAATCCTTTTCTTTTCCTGATTCTAGCACTTAGACAATATATTAGTACACAAAAATCAATTTACTAAGTCTAGAACCATACCTTCTTATCGATTTGCACTTCATCCATCATTTGGCATATAATTACTCTCTCACTTAATCACCAAAATATACTAGAAATGGCCCAAGGGCACATTTCCCTTTCAATTACTTCGTGACAGAAGCTCAAGGATATGCTGGTGACAAGCTTCCAAGGCTTCCAGATGAAGCCAGTCACAGCTCAGGCCTTGTTTCAATGCACACAAGATCATGAAGAGTACCTCCAGGCATATGTCCGAAGGTTCTTGCGTCTTAGAGCACAAGCGCCTACAGTACCCAATGAAATTGTCATTGAGACCATGATTAAGGGGCTTCGTCTAGGACCTACTGCTCAGTATTTCACCAGAAAACCCCCACAGACTTTGGAGAAGCTGCTTCAGAAGATGGATGAATACATCCAGGCTGACAATGACTTCCGCCAAAGAAGGGAGGAAGCATATAGGTTCTCTTAAATGACCAGGGGCTTCGGAGGAAGAATCCATCCGAGGCACGTCAGGTCAATTCACAACTCTACTCAGAGTGATGACAGAGGAAGTCAACAGCAGAGACCGCAGTATTCTTCGCAAGCTTCGGGGAAGCAACAAAGCTCTTTTCGGTCGCCAGCTCCAAGAGGCAGAGGCGCTAGGGGCTTTAGAGGAAGATATGGGGACCAGCCCAGGAAGATCTACTGCTTATTTTGTGGTGAAGACAAGGGCCACAATACAAGAACGTGTCAAATCACCATCCAAAAGCAAAAGGAGATTGCAGAAGCCAAAGCCCGACAAAGTCAACCGAAGCATGTCCTGCACACTGCTTCGTGTCATTCACCCTACATACCAGAATATGTGGGTAATCATCCCGCAGCTTCTGTTGCTTCGGCTAGTCAGCCACAAGTTTCTTGGCCACAGCTTCCACCTCCGCCACCACTACAGCCTGCCTACTCTCGAGGCCAACAACCAGAAGGGAGTCAACAGACCCATCAGCAGCGAGATTTCAGGGAGGGGTCTGAAGCTCGCACAGTTAACAGTACTGTGCCAGAATCAAAACACATATATTGAGAGATATCCTACCTTTGGCACATTTCTACATTTATCGTCGCTTTCTTTCTAATAAGGAACAATCAACGTAAACCTAGTTTCTTGTTATTTTTTAATTTCCTGTACTAGCTTCGGTTATATCAGAATGAAACATACCTTCATCTCAGACTTTCGAGAATGTTGAAGCTACAAAGAGATATTCCTTCGGGAATATGAGCTAAAAATCACAGTAAAAGTTTCACCGAAGCTACACAAAGTCATTCTTAAAGAGCGCAGCATAAGTTTGCCAAAGCTTCAAAAAGCTGTTCTCAAGGGAGCGCAGTGTAAGTTTTCTGCTCAAAAGTCGTTCCTTAGGGAATGCAGAGCCAAATACCGCCGAAATATAAGGCGAAGCACGAAAAGTCAACGCGAATACTGCCGAAATAGAAGGCGAAGAATTTCAAAAGACGTTCCTTAGGGAATGCAGAACTTACACTGAAAAATAAACGGTGCAGCCGAAAAATAGACGGCAAAGAGATTTCATGAATCTTCGGATGTGTGTGTTTGGGCGTTTATTTGCACGATACATTAGCATCATTCTTCGCATCATATCATCGCATCATATCGTATAGCATCACATCATACATCATATCACATCAATGACATCAATTGAAAACGAGGCCGACCTTCGGGCAATACTTTACAAAAAATGCCAAGGCACAAAGTAAGATGAGAATCACAGTTTCATCAGTTCTGATGTGGAGAAAAGGTTTTATTATTTATGAAGCATTGATGTTTTACAAAGTATGGATGATTTTTATGAAGCATAAAAGCTCTTCTTTACGAAGCATGAAAAGAAAGGAAGGTGTTTTTTCGCTGAAGGCTCAAAAACGGTATGTACATAAAGTTTCATGCATCGCAAAGAACTGAATTACAAAACAATTCATATATTACATGCAAACCTATAAGCACCAAATATTACAAACATAGTCCAGCAAATGTTACATTAATATTCTAGAAATGTTTTTACAAATAGCTATTCTTCTTCCTTCAGAACTTTTTCTGCAGCTTCTGTTAGTAATTTGGTGACAACTTCGTCTGCAATAACTTCGGCCATATTAATAATTTCTATTGCCTTCTTTGTCTCTGGGTCGGCCAGTGGATTGAATGGCTCTGGGGGAGGAGATAGTTCAGCTACGGTATAAGACATAGATTAGTTCGAAGTCACAAAAATAGACAACAAAGTTAAAAGCCATTAAGTAATACCTATCCGTCTTTCGAGCTCCGCAGCTTTTTCAGCTGCTTTCGTTGCTTCTCGAGCGTCGTATCTTTTTTGCTTTTCTTTATTATTTCATGGGCCATCCCTCGGCCACCATTTTTCCCAGATGTCAGTGAAAAATTTTCCACCTATTGAGCCTGCTTCGGCCGAGGGGTCCTTTGTATCGTCGATGGAGAAGACAGCTTCGGCCTGAGCCAAGGTTTTAACATGTTCGCAGCCTGACTTCTCCAAAATAGCTACAACTCCCCTCGCACCAGAGAAGGCACAGACGTCCCCGCGGTCACTCAAAATCTCTTCAAAGGCTTTGGCCTCACCGCTGATCCCCTCAATTACGCCCTCAGGATCGCCCAGTATGAAGTTGTCTTCGCTTGAGTACGCGCCTACGTTGACGAAGCTAGTTTTTATCTTTTTTACACATTCCACAGATTTTTCAAAACATCTTTCTTTTGATAAGAGAAGTTCTGCAACTGTTTTTTCACAATAATTTTTCTAGTACTCACTGGCATCTCGTTCAGCTTCGGCAACAGCGCATTTTTATTTGGCTTCAGCCAGCTATTTCCGAAGGTCTTCAATTTCACTTTTCTGGACTTCAGCTTGGGCTTTAGAAGTAGCCTCGTCTTCTTTTATTTTGCTCATCAATGAAATTAATATTTTATCTTTTTCAAGACCTTCGTTCCTTAGTTCAATTACTTCTGAACGAAGGTTGTTCAGAGCTATAGTGCATCCTTCGTCTTCGATATTTTTCTGTGCCCTGAGGGCATTGCTAAGGATCAAGCCCTGCAAAAGAAGTATAGTATTGAGTATAAGCAAATGAAAAAAATTCGTTTTTAAGTACAAAAAATTTGATTTTCACACCTTTATACTATTATATGCTAAACTGTTGGCCAATTCATCTTTCGACAGTACTGAAAGCCCTCTAATGTTGGGAATCCGAAGCTTCTGCTCATCTCCCGGCAGACAAATATCTCCTTGCTGTCTGGGAGACAATACAAGAAATCCTCTTCTCCGCTGCCGTTGAATACTAATGCCCCCTTTGGATATTTCAGCTTCTGGGCATAGTGTTGAGCTTCTCGTTCTTCTTCTTTAGAGAGCTTCTTTCCCGAAGCATGACGGATGATATATTCAATATTTTCTTTCAAAGCTTCGGGGCCAGACGCGGGAGTTTTCTCAGGCAAACTCTGTTCTGCTGCTTTCTCTTCGAATTCTGAAGGTTGTTCATCAGCAGGCTCTGAAGGCCCAGCTTCGGCACTAGCCTGGCTTGCTGCAGCTTCAACTTCGGCCGGTTTTGTTTCAGCTTCGCTTTGCAATTTCGAAGCCTCGGCGATTTCCTTGAAGGAGTAGACCTTAAAGTCGTCACTGTTTCTAACACATCTAGTACATTTACCATCCTTTTTCTTTTCGGGGTTACCGCAAGACTTTCTTGTGCCTTTGGCACTATTACTTCTGCCGAAGGGCTTAAAACTTCTAATGTTTTTGTTCCCTCGATTCTTGGCTCCTCAGCTTTATCAGTCTTCGGCTCAGCTAACTTGGTTGAGGGTACCTTCGGCAAGGTGGCCGACTCTTCAATCTTCTGCGTGGGAGGAGCAGGTTCTTTTGCTTCAGCAACTGCAGAAGTTTCCCCGCCAAACTCAGGCACTATGGCCGGTTCAATGTAGCGCGGTCGGTGGGTAAGGACCTTCAACTTTTTCCTCTTCGACGCAGGCTCGCTTGGAGCAGCCGAAGCAGCAACCTTTCCAGAAGTTGCACCCTTTCTTTTTTGACCCCATGGAGGGTAGCAATAGTCAGGATACACAAATCCAATAGCATCAAAAACTCTATTTAATCTTTTCTTTTTTCGTCTCCCGAAGGCCGCAGATAGGGCGCATGATGATTTCTTTAATATCTTCTCTCGCCTTCAGATCAATTTTCACGTAAAACCACTCCTCCATCCAGGCCCCAGGCCATCTCTTCCGAAACGTTGGCACTGGGTAGCTTGCACCAGAGCGAGCAACGAAGCTGTAGCACCCAAAATTGTTATGATATTGTTCTTTACCCCAGGGCTTCGTCTTGTACGAAAGTTCGTGCATGCTGCAAAAGCATCTTGCACTTGGCTCTAGACCTTGACTCCTCACAGCCCAGACGAAAATCCCCATTCTAATAACTGCTTCGGGAGTGATCTGATGAAGGAAAATCTGGTACGTCTTTAGAACTTCAACCACAAATCTGCTCAACGGGAACCGAAGTCCAGCTTTGAAGAAGCTTCGGTAGATTACAACTTCATTTTCTTCAGGAGCAGGAACGACTCTGTCTACGTCAGCCCTCACAATAGACATATCTCGAAAATACCTTCCTCTCATATTATCAAGATGACTCTGTTTGATAGTTGATTTCCCGAAGACTGCATGACTTGGTCGCTAGGGCCGATCTTCAGAGTCTTCACCTCCACTCTCCACATCATAGCTGTCACTATCATCAGTATCTTCAGACAAGCCTTCCAGAATTTCTTTAGTAATCTTCTCTGTATTTGTTTTTGCTATTGACTCAACAAATCCAGCGGTCTTCTCCTCAAGAAGCTTCTCCTCCTCGGTTAGCTTCGTCTCAGCAACTGTCTTCTTGTCTTGAGACATCTTCTCTTCGGAAATCACGAAAATGTGTCCTTCAAGCCGAAGCTAAAAAGCTTGAGAGCTATCAAGCGCTAGTAAGCACAAGTTAACAAATTGAGAAAATAAGGCAAATGGCACAAGAGTGTGTCAAATGCAGTCGGTGTGAGATCCTATTTATACGCCCAGCGTACTCCAAGTTGGAGAGCCCCGTCTGTCATTGACTGTTGCTATTCTAGCAAAGGGAAGGTGTTTTTTCGGAGCTTCGGCTTAGAGCCTTCGTCCATATCGCAATCTGAATTTGTTATTCTAACAAATTAATATTGCGAGGGGCTACTGTTGGGGGCCTTCGTCTTCCGAAGGTCCTCAAAAACATAATTTAATAATGTTTTCCGAGTGTAATATGTGAACAGGCGCCTTCTGTCTCGGATCAGACGGTGTGAAAAGCATGAACAATATGAAGGATAAAGCAGCGCCGAAGCTACATGCAAGGGAGCTTCGGCATAACGACAGAAAAGGGGAACCGACTTAAAAGGAAAAAGGCTATTTAGACCTTGGTGGATTACCTTAAAGTTATTAGCAAATGTAAAGGGCTTGGATGTAATTTTACACGGGCTGCGTCCTGTGCCTATAAATAGATGAACAATGCTCCTGTACTGTTCACGCTGACTTGGTATTTTGCTTTTGCGTCACGCTCGTACCTTTGTTTTCTGTCAAGCCGAAGGTACCAAATGTAATTCAATATTGTCCTTATATTAACTTACGATTATATACTCAGAAATATATATGATAATGTTATTGTTCACATTGTTTCTTATGCTTTACATGCTCCATTCGTTGTTAATATTTATACATATATGTATGTTGGGATGATGAAGGTATGTTCTTAATGACCTTCGTCCGAAGATCATTATATCCTTGGGGAAATAATGCTTCGAAGGACGAAGGGCATTAACAAGTAACCTGTTTTGGTGTTGCCTTGTTCTCAATTTATAGCATTTGAGAGCAAGTCCCCAACAATGTATATATGTTGATAATTTATGCACCAAAAATAGTCCAAATATTATCTATGTCACAAAATAATAATATTTAGAACTTGACACACTTTACTAAGCCACAATGGTTGATGTAGTGTTTATTGTCTATTTTTGCTAGGCGAAGAGGGATCCGACCCTTCGGAAAACGTAGCTCCGGAAGAAGGCCAGGAGCCCGACCTCTCGGAAATAGATATTTCGTGCCAAGAGAACTTCGACGAAGGCAAGTCCATTCTTCCCTTGACGCATAAATTACCTACTCTTTCTACCACTGCCTAAGCCGGGATATGGGTTGGGTTCTATGCATTGTGAGTCGAGTGATAACCTGCATTAAAGAATATCTTTTGGGAACAAAATGTGGGTCGAGGAAATTGTGTTTTTTCTAAAGAGGAAAATGTTTTCAAAGAAGTGTATGATGAAGGGTATTCACCCTTATCACCTTTTGAGTGGGATGGTCAGGGACTCCCTGGTTTAGGGGAGGGCCTCAGGTGTTGGCTCAGCCAGGTTAGGTGTGAGCAGGAAGGATTGTCCCCTCATATAAGGACCGGTTTATCATCCTTCACTACCTGTACTCATGACAAGTACAACCACTCGAGACTGTATGGGCAATCACTCAATATAAACTTGTACGGTCCAAACCCCAGGGTTATTATGGCTGGGGAGCACCGGGAGGATAAGGAAGGGGAATGTTTTGTCCGATTTGGGCATGGTGGTGGCCTGACTCCTTCCAGTATAATCGTTAAGGTAAGGACGTGCAAGGAAGGAAAGAGATTCAGATTCGGGTCTCATTGGCCATGAGACTGCAGAGCCGGACTAGTGGGTAAAGTGTACCCCTTTGCGCAGAGTTTAAAACCTATTTGAATAGTCCGTGTCCACTGGTATGGACGAGTTTGGTGTGGTATGGCAATTAGTGTTTTTGATCTTCGTAAACAGGGAAGTGTGTGTGGGTGTTTTTGGAAATAAAAGTGATACCACGGGAGCGGGAAACTCAATGGTGGTTGAGTGTGAAAATGTGCTACTTCTCTCTGGGGTAAACCATCAAAGTATAGCCTTTCTCTGAAAAAGAAAAGAGTGACTTCAACTCCACCATACCAAGCATGTACTGTATAGGTCTTTATCTATTTACGGGTGGGATGGGCTTGCGGAATACCTAGTGTATTCACCCAGATTTATTTATGTTTTTCAGCAGCTCAAGACTTCTTTTCTGCTATGTTCGACTAGAAGGGGCCTATGTCTGCACCCAGTCTGCCTGTGGCTTGGGCTAGATGATCTTCCATTGTGCTATGTTCCAGGCTCGCTAGAGCTTGTATTTTGGTATTGTAATAACTGTCATTCGAAACTCTGTACTATTTGAAGAGATGAATGTGATTACTAGCCTCCTGGGACTAGTAATTGTATCACATTTGGGTCCCAAAGGATCGGGACGCTTCATTGAGCCCATAAAGCGCCTTTGAGAGCTTATACACATGGTTAGGGTACTCACTATCTTCAAAGCCGGGAGGTTGCTCAACATAGACCTCTTCCTTGATAGGGCCATTGAGGAAGGCACTTTTCACGTCCATTTGCTAAAGCTTAAAGCCATGGTAAGTAGCATAGCTAAGAAATATACGAATTGACTCAAGCCTAGCTATGGGTGCATAGGTTTCATCGAAATCCAAACCTTCGACTTGTGAATATCCCTTTGCCACAAGTCAGGCTTTGTTCCTTGTCACCACACCATGCTCATCTTGCTTGTTCAGAATACCCACTTGGTACCTACAACATTTTGGTTAGGACATGGAACTAAATGCCATACCTCATTCCTCATGAAGTTGTTGAGCTCCTCTAGCATTGTCACCACCCAGTTTGGATCTCTTAATGCATCCTCTATCCTGTATGGCTCAATAGAAGACACAAAAGAGTAATGTTCACAGAAATGAGCAACTCGAGATCTCGTGGTTACCCCCTTATGAATGTCACCAAGTATGGAGTTGACGGGGTGATCTCTTTGAATCGCTTGGTGGATTCTTGGGTGTGGCGGTCTTTGATCCCGAATTTCTTGTTCATCTTCCTTATCTTCATTTTCATTATCTCCCCCTTGATTAATGTCCTCCTCTTGAGGTGGCACATCATCTTGATCTTCATCCTCTTCTTCTTGAGCCTCGTCCTCATCTTGAGTTGGTGGAGATGCTTGCATGGAAGATGATAGTTGATCTTGTGCTTGTGTGGGCTCCTCGGATTCTTTTGGACACACGTCACCAATGGACATGTTCCTTAGCGTGACGCATGGAGCCTCTTCATCATCTAGTTCATCAAGATCAACTTGCTCCACTTGGGAGCCGTTAGTCTCATCAAACACGATGTCACAAGAAACTTCAACCAGTCTAGTGGATTTGTTGAAGACTCTATATGCCCTTGTGTTTGAGTCATAACCTAGTAAAAAGCCTTCTATTGCTTTAGGAGCAAATTTAGAACTTCTACCTCTCTTAATAAGAATAAAGCATTTGCTCCCAAAGACTCTAAAATAGGAAACATTGGGCTTTTAACCAATAAGGAGTTCATACGATGTTTTCTTGAGGATTCAGTGAAGATATAACCGGTTGATGGAGTAGCAGGCGGTGTTAATCGCCTCCGCCCAAAACCGGTCCGGTGTCTTGTACTCATCAAGCATGGTTTTTGCCATGTCTAGTAGAGTTCTATTCTTCCTCTCCACTACACCATTTTGTTGAGGTGTATAGGGAGAAGAGAACTCATGCTTGATGCCCTCCTCCTCAAGAAATCCTTCGATTTGAGAATTTTTGAACTCCGTCCCATTATCGCTTCTATTTTTTTATTCTCAATCCGAACTCATTTTGAGCCCCTCTTAAGAATCTCTTTAAGGTCTCTTGGGTTTGAGATTTTTCCTGCAAGAAGAATACCCAAGTGAAGCGAGAATAGTCATCCATAATAACTAGACAATACTTACTCCCGCCGATGCTTATGTAAGCGATCGGGCCGGATAGGTCAATGTGGAGTAACTCAAGCGGCATGTCCGTCGTCATGATGTTCTTGTGTGGATGATGGACTCCAACTTGCTTTCCTGCTTGGCATGCGCTACAAATCCTATCTTTCTCAAAGTGAACATTTGTTAGTCCTAAAATGTGCTCTCCCTTTAGAAGCTTGTGAAGATTCCTCATTCCAACATGAGCAAGTCGGCGATGCTAGAGCCAGCCCATATTAGTCTTACCAATTAAGCAAGTGTCTAGTTCTGCTTTGTTATCATTAAAATCAATTAAATATAGCTGACCATCTATCACTCCCTTAAATGCTATTAAATCATCACTTCTTCTAAAGACAGTAACAACTACATCAGTAAATAGACAATTGTAGCCCATTTTGCATAATTGAGAAACAGAAAGCAAATTGTAATCTAAATAATCTACGAGAAAAACATTAGAAATGGAATGGTCAGGGGATATAGCAATTTTACCCAAACCTTTGACCAAACCTTGATTTCCATCCCCGAATGTAATAGCTCTTTGGGGATTTTCATTTTTCTCATATGAGGAGAACATCCTTTTCTCCCCTGTCATGTGGTTTGTGCACCCGCTATCGATTATCCAACTTGATCCACCGGATGCATAAACCTACAAAACAAATTTAGGCCTTGTTCTTAGGTACCCAAATGGTCTTGGGTCCTTTCACATTAGAAACAAGCACCTTGGGTACCCAAACACAAGTCTTGGGACTCTTGTGTTTGCCCCCAACATATTTGGCAACTACTTTGCCTGATTTGTTAGTTAGAACATAAGAAGCATCAAAGGTCTTAAATGAAATATTATGTTCATTTGATGCATTAGGAATTTTCTTTTTAGGCATTTTGATATTAGTGGAATGCCTAGAACTAGAAGCCTCGTTCTTATACATAAAAGCATGATGAGAAATAGTGTGAGGTTTTCTAGCATGGATTTTCTAATCTTATGCTCAGGATAGTTTGCAGGATATAAAATGTAGCCCTCTCTATCCTAAACCATGGGAGCCTTGCCTTTTACAAAGTTAGACAATTTCTTAGGGGCATTAAGCTTGACATTGCTTTGGCTCCCTTGTTGGAACCCAATGCCATCCTTAATGCCAGGGCGTCTCCCATTATAGAGCATGCTTCTAGCAAATTTAAAATTTTCATTTTCTAGCTCATGCTCAGCAATTTTAGCATTTAATTTAGCTATGTGATCATTTTGTTCTTTAATCATAGAAATGTGATCATCAATAGTTTCAACATTTATATCTCTACATCTAGTGCAAATGGATACATGCTCGACAGTAGATGTAGATGGTTTGCAAACATTCAATTCATCAAACTTAGCATTTAGACTAGAATTCTCATCTTTAAGACATGAAATTGAATCATTGCAAATGCTAAGCTCTCTAGACAAATTTTCACATTTTTCTACCTCAAGAGCATAAGCATTTTTCAATTTAATAATTTTTTTATTTTCCTTAACGAGCAAGTCCTCTTGGCATTCCAAGAGATTATCCTTCTCGTTAATGGTTTCAATTAATTCATTCAATTTTTTATTTTGGTCCATGGTGAGGTTGGCAAAGAGAGAAACTAAATCATCTTCATTATCACTAGAACTACCCTCATTATCAGATGTAGTATATTTGGGGGTACTTCTAGAATGTACCTTCTTCTTCTTGCCATCATTTGCCATGAGACATTTGTGGCCGATGTTGGGGAAGAGAAGTCCCTTGTTAACGGCGATGTTGGCGGCGTCCTTGTCAGAGGAGGACTCAGTGGAGCTCTCGTTGGAGTCCCATTCCTGCCCCATGTGCGCCTCACCGCCCTTCTTCTTGTAGTACTTCTTCTTTTCTATCTTCTTCTTCCCCTTCTTGTCTTCGTCCCTGTCACTTTCACTAGAATATGGAGATTTAGCTATAAAGTGACCAAACTTACCACACCAGTAGCACACCCTTTTGGAGTGGGGCTTATAGTCCTTCCCCTTCCTTTGCTTGAGGATTTGACGGAAGCTCTTAATGACAAGAGCCATCTCCTCATTGTCGAGCTTGGAGGTGTCAATTGGAAGCCTACTTGGTGTAGACTCCTCCTTCTTTTCTTTTGTTGCTTTGAATGCAACGGGTTGCACCTCAGGTGTGGAGGTGGCGCCTTGCTCCAAGTTGACAATATGTTTGGAGTCTTTGATCATAAGTTCAAAGCTCACAAACTTGCCAATCACCTCTCGGGAGACATCTTCTTATATCTAGGATCCCCACGAATTAATTGTACTTGAGTGGGATTATGAAAAACAAGGTGTTGGGGGCCTTCGTCTTCCGAAGGTCCTCAAAAACATGATTTAACAGTATTTCTGGAGCATAATACATGGACAGGTACCTTCGGACTCGGATCAGAACAATGCAAGAAACACAAAGAATATGAAGGCAGACGCGGATCCGAAGCTATGCGCAAGGAAGCTTCGGCAGGATAGCAGAAAAGAGGAACCGACTTAAAAGGGAAAAGACCATTTAGACCTCGATGGATCGCTATAGAGTTATTAGTAAATATAAAGGGCATGGGTGTAATTTTACATGGGCTGCGTCCCGTGCCTATAAATAGATGAACAGTGCTCCCGTACTGTTCACGCTGACTTGTCATTCCGCTTTTGCGTCACGCTTGTACTTTTACCTTCTTTCAAGCCGAAGGTACCTTTGTAGTTTGATATCATTTCTATTTTTCTATGATAATAAAATAGAAATGAGCTGATGGTAATATGTAATTGTTCATGTTATTTCTCATGCCTTGTATGCTTCTTCTTTCATTAATGTGTACTGTGATGATGAAGGTATGTCCTTCATGACCTTCGTCCGAAGATCATTATATCCATAAGGAAATAATGCTTCGAAGGACGAAGGGCGTTAACCATTAACCTATTTTTGTGTTGCCTTGTTCTTAAATCATAGCATTTGAGAACAAGCCCCCAACATTGGCGCCCACCTCCGGTGAATCCTTTTCGACCACCTTCGGCAAGCACTGACCTTCGTCATGCCACCGAAGAAAGCTTCAGCGACAGGGGATGCCGCTCTGCAGCCGCTGGACCCAAACCAGGAGACCCTTTCTCTTCGAGAGGCCCGAAGCCAGAAGAGGAAGGCCACTAGTCCAACACCCCAGGATGACGAGTTGGATCAAGAAATCAGAAATATGGAGATGCTTCATCAACAAGTACAAAGGAAGAAGGAGAAGATGGCTCGTCTAGCCGACCTTCAGAGGCAGATTGATGAAGCCACTGAAGAAGTGCGCCATCTTGCTCAAGATGAACAAGAACGAAGGCCCCAACATAGGGAGCTCCATCAAGAAGGCTTGTTCGATGATGAGGGATGGTATGATGATTTCAATCATGGTACCTTTACTTTTGACGATGCTTCTCCCTTGGCAGCAGAATTGCAGGCTATTCCATGGCCACCATCATATAAGCCACCTCAGCTCCCAATGTATGATGGACACTCAGATCCGAAGCAGTTCTTGATGAGCTATGAAGCAACCATATCTTCATATGGAGGCAACACAGCTGTCATGGCCAAGTCCTTCGTCATGGCAGTTAAGAATGTGGCCCGGACGTGGTATTCTTCTCTTCGGCTAGGAACCATTACCTCATGGCAGAAGCTCAAAGACATGCTGGTCACTAGTTTCCAGGGCTTTCAGACGAAGCCAGTCACAGCTCAGGCTCTCTTTCAATGCACACAAGACCATGAGGAGTATCTCCAAGCATATGTCCGAAGGTTCTTGCGCCTGAGAGCACAAGCGCCTACAGTGCCCAATGAGATCGTCATTGAGGACATGATTAAGGGGCTTTGTCCAGGACCTACAGCCCAGTATTTTGCTAGGAAGCCTCCACAAACTTTGGAGAAGTTGCTTCAAAAGATGGATGAATACATCCGGGATGACAATGACTTTCGTCAAAGAGGGAGGAGGCTTACAGGTTCTCTGAGATGACTAGGGGCTTCGGAGGAAGAATCCACCCAAGGCATGTCAGGTCAATCCACTCTACCCAGAATGACGACAGAGGGAGTCAACAACAGAGGCCACAATATTCCTCACAAGCTTCGGGGCAACAACAAAGCTCTTTCCGGCCGCCAGCTCCAAGAGGCAGAGGTGCCAGGGGCTTCGGAGGAAGGTTCGGGGATCAGCCCAGGAAACTTTATTGTTTATTCTGTGGTGAAGACAAGGGCCATACTACAAGGATGTGCCATGTCACCATTCAGAAACAGAAGGAAATAGCAGAAGCTGCAGCTCAACAGAACTAGCCGAAGCAGGTCATGCACACTGCTTCGTATCACTCACCCTACATACCAGAGTATGTGGGTAACCATCCTATAGCTTCTGTTGCTTCGGCTAGCCAGCCACAGGCATCTTGGCAACAACCTCCGCCTCCACCGCCACTACAACCCGCATATTCCCGAGGTCAGCAGCCAGAAGGGAGCCAACATACTCATCAGCAGCGAGACTTCAGGGAGGAGTCCGAAGCTCGCACAGTCAACAATACTGTGCCAGAATCGAAGCATATCTACTAAGAGATATCCTACTCCTAAAACAACTTTTGCATTTGTTATCATTTTCTTTTAATAAGGAACAATCATTGAAAGCCTAGCTTTTCTTGTCGTTTTCAATTCCTTGTAATAGCTTCGTTTTTGCCATAGTGAAAATATATCTTCTCCATAGATTTACGGAGTCCAAAAAGTCACCGAAGCTACAAAAAGTCGTTCTACGGAACGCAGCGTAAGTTTGTCGAAAAGTCGTTCTACGGAACGCAGCGTAAGTTTGCCGAAGCTACAAAAAGTTGTTCCTATGGGAGCGCAGTGTAAGTTTTCTGCTCAAAAGTCGTTCCAAAGGGAATGCAGAGCTTACAGCGAAAAGTCAACGCTGATTCCGCCGAAATATAAGGCGAAGCGCGAAAAGTCAACGCGAATACCGCCGAAATAGAAGGCGAAGAAGTTCAAAAGACGTTCCTAAGGGAATGCAGAACTTATAGCGAAAAGTCAGCGCTGATACACCGAAAAATAAGCGGTGAAGCCGAAAAATAAACGGCAAAGAGATTGTGTATTCAGTATGGGGATGTGAGTGTGTGTCTTCGGCACAAAGTATCATTTTGCGTAGCATAACATCATCAAATCATTTCGCATAACATAACATCATACATCATATTGCATCAATGGCACAAGAAGGGGATACAATGTTGATCTTCGGAGAATGCTCCGAAAAAGTGAAATTGTGCTAAGGCACAAAATAAGTTTTGAAGAGATACAACTTTATCAGCTCTGAAGTGGAGGAAAAAGTCTATTATTGACGAAGCATCAGTGTTATGGCAACGCTTGAAGCATTTTTTATGAAGTACGCTGATATCAAGGAAGAAAGTCTGCTACTAACGAAGCATTAATGTTTCTGTGACGATTGGAGGATTTTTCACGAAGCATAAAAACTCTTCTTTACGAAGCATGAAAAGAAGGGAAGGTGTTTTTTCTCCGAAGGCTCAAAAACGGTATGTACAACAAAAGTTTCATGCATCGCAAAGAAATGAATTACAAAGCCATTTATACATCACATTAAAAACTCATGAGCACCAAATATTACAAGCATAGTCCAGCAAATGTTACATTAATATTCTAGCAATGTTTTTACAATATCCATTATTATTCTCTCAAAACTTTGTCTGCAGCTTCGGTCAGTAGTTGAGTAACGACTTCGTCCAAAATATGCTTTCGGTCATGTTAATGATTTCTGCTGATTCCTTTGCCTCTGGCTCGATTAATGACTCGAAGGGCTCTGGGGGAGGAGATAGTTCGGCTGCGGCAGAAAACGTAAATAAGTTTGAAGTCACAAAATAAAAAATAAAGTTAAAAGCTATTAAGCAATACCTATCCGCCTTTCGAGTTCCGCAGCTGCTTCAGCTGCCTTCGTTGCTTCCCTGGCATCATGAGTATCTTTTTCGCTCTTCTTTATTATTTCGTGGGCCATCCCTCGGCCGCCATTTTCGCAGATGTCAGTGAAGAATTTTCCACCAACTAAGCTTGCTTCGGCCGAGGATCCTTCGTATCATCAATAGAGAAAGCAGCTTCGGCTTGGGCCAGAATTTTCACATGTTCACACCCTGCTTTCTCCAAAATAGCTGCGACTCCTCTTGCACCAGAAAAGGCACAGACGTCCCCGCGGTCATTTAAAATCTCCTCAAAGGCATCAACCTCGCTGCTGATCCATCCAATTAGGCCTTCGGGATCGCCCCGCACGAAGTTGTCTTCACTTGAATATGCGCCAACATTGGCGAAGCTAGTTTTTATCTTTTTTACACATTCTACAGATTTTTCATAACATCTTTCTTTTGAAGAGCGAAGTTCTACAACTGTTTTTTCCCAATAATTTTTCCAGTAGTCACTAGCGTCTTGGTCAGCTTCGGCAATAGCACATTTCAATTTTGCTTCAGCCAGCTATTTCTGAAGATCTTTAATCTCGCATTTCTGAGCTTCAGCTTGGGCTTTGGATGTAGCTTCGTCTTCTTTTATTTTTTTCACCAATGAATTTAATATTTTATCTTTTTCAAGACCTTCGTTCCTTAGTTCAATTACTTCGGAACGAAGGTTGTTCAGAGCTATAGTGCATCCTTCGTCTTCGGCATTTTTCTGTGCCCTGAGGGCATTGCTAAGAATCAGGCCCTGCAAAAAGAAGTGTGGTATTAAGTATAAGCAAATAAAACAAATTTCTGTTTTTAAGTACAAAAAAATCATTCTCACACCTTTAAATTATTATATGCTAAACTGTCAGCCAATTCATCTTTTGATAGCACCGAAAGCCCGTCTTCCAGTGTCGGGAATCCGAAGCTTCTACTCATCTCCCGGCAGACAGAAATCTCCTTGTTGTCTGGGAGACAATACAAGAAATCTTCTTCTCCGCTGCCGTTGAATATCAATGCCCCCTTTGGATATTTTAGTTTCTGGGCATAGAATTGAGCTTCTCGCTTTTCTTCTTTAGAAAGATTTTTTCTCGAAGCATGACGGATAATATACTCAGTGTTCTCTTTCAAAGCTTCGGGAGTAGGAGCGGCAGATTTTTCAGGAAAAAATTGTTCTATAGCTTCTTCCTTCGCTGCCTTTTCTCCAATTTCTGAGGATTTTTCCTTGGCGGGCACTGAAGGCCCTGCTTCGGCATCAGCCCAACTTGTTGTAGCTACGACTTCGGTCGGCTTTGTTTCGGTTTCAATCCGTGTTATCGAAGCCTTAGCAACTTTCTCTGGAGTAGAGCTTGAAGTTTTTATTGTCTCCAGTACATCTAGAACGTTAATCATCCTTTTTCTCTTGGGGGTCGTCGTTAGACCTTTTTGAGTTTTTGGCACCTCCACTTCTGCCAAAGGACTCAGAACTTCTGATATTTTTGTCTCTTCAATTCTAGGTCCTTCAATTTTGTCAACCTTCGGCATTGCAGCCGGTTCTTCGGTCCTCTGCGTGAGGGCAAGTTCTTCGGCTTTAGTAGCCGAAGAGGTTTCACCGCCAAATTCAGGCACTATGGCCGGTTCAATGTAGCGCGGTCGATGAGTAAGAACCTTCATCATTTTCCTCTTCGGCGCGGGCTCGCTTAAGGCGGCTGAGGCAACATCTTTCCCGGAAGGTGCATTTTTTTCTCTTCTGCCCCCGTGGTGGGTAGCGATAGTCAGGGTACATAAACCCAATAGCATCAAAAACTCTGTTTAGTCTCTTCTTTTTTTTGGCTCCCGAAGGCCGTAGATAATGCGTTATCTTCTGCTTTGGAATATGGCCCAAGCAGTTCATCACTTGTAGCTTCGATACATTTCAACCAGTCATCATCCGGCTCAACAAACTTACCTTCATATCTGAAGGTGTATTTCAACCTAACCAGCTCACCTTCGCCAGACTTGGTGATAGTCTCCTTTGGCATTTCCCACTTCTCTACAAGTGGCCATACTCTGAAGGCTATATGCTCCTGGATTAAATCCCTTGTCCCGATGAAAGAGCAAACTGTGCCAAAGGCCCTTCGGCATCCTTCGGCTGCCTCATCAGTCTCTACCTTCGGTTTCTGGAGGCCGAAGCGTTGCCAGATAGGGCACATGATGATCCCTTTAATGTCTTCTCGTTCCTTTAAATCATTTTTCACATAGAACCATTCTTTCATCCAGTCTCCGGGCCATCTCTTCTGAAAGGTCGGCACGGGCAGCTTGAGCCAGAGCGAGCAACGAAGCTATAGCAGCCAAAATTGTTATGATACTGTTATTTACCCCAAGGCTTCGTCTCATACGAAAGTTCGTGCATGTTGTAGAAACATTTTGCACTTGGTTCTAAACCTTGACTCCTCACGGCCCAGACGAAGATCCCCATTCTGATAATGGCTTCGGGAGTAATTTGGTGAAGATAAATCTGATATGTCCTTAAAACTTCAACCACAAACCTGTTTAAGGGGAACCGAAGCCCAACTTTGAAAAAGCTTCAGTAGATCACGACTTCATTCTCTTCGGGAACAGGAACAGTCCTGTCTCCATTGTCAGCCCTCACAACAGACATATCTCGAAAATATCTTCCTCTCATATTATCAAGATGACTCTGTTTAATAGTTGATTTTCTGAAAACTGTATGACTTGGTCGCCAGGGTTGATCTTCGGAGTCTTCGCCCCCTCTTTCCACATCATAACTGTCGCTGTCACCGGTATCTTCAGATAAGCCCTCTAGAATCTCCTTCGTAATCTTTTTGGTATTTGTCTTTGCTATTGATTCAATGAAACCAGCAGTCTTCTCCTCAGAGAATTTCTCCTCCTCGCTCAGCTTCATCTCAACAACAGCTTTTTTATCTTGAGACATCTTCTCTTCGGAAATGATGAAAATATGCTTTTAAAGCCGAAGCTTAGAAAAACTTAAGAGCCAAGCAAGCGTTAGTAGGCAAGAGCTAAAAAATTGAGCAAGCAAAGCAGGCGGCAAGAAGCGTGCCAAATGAGCCCGGGGTGTGCTCTTATTTATACGCCTAGTGCATTGCAAACTGGAGGGCCCCGCTTGTCATTGTTTGTTGCTATTCTAGCAAAGGGAAGGTGTTTTCGGACCTTCGGCTTAAGGCCTTCGTCCATATCGCAATCTGAATTCGTCATTCTAACAAATTAATATTGCGAGGGGCTACTGTTGGGGGCCTTCGTCTTCCGAAGGTCCTCAAAAACATGATTTAACAGTATTTCTGGAGTATAATACATGGACAGGTACCTTCGGACTCGGATCAGAACAATGCAAGAAACGCAAAGAATACGAAGGCAGACGCGGATCCGAAGCTATGCGCAAGGAAGCTTTGGCGGGATAGCAGAAAAGAGGAACCGACTTAAAAGGGAAAAGACCATTTAGACCTCGATGGATCGCTATAGAGTTATTAGTAAATATGAAGGGCATGGGTGTAATTTTACATGGGCTGCGTCCTGTGCCTATAAATAGATGAACAGTGCTCCCGTACTGTTCACGCTGATTTGTCATTCCGCTTTTGCGTCACGCTTGTACTTTTACCTTCTTTCAAGTCGAAGGTACCTTTGTAGTTTGATATCATTTCTATTTTTCTATGATAATAAAATAGAAATGAGCTGATGGTAATATGTAATTGTTCATGTTATTTCTCATGCCTTGTATGCTTCTTCTTTCATTAATGCGTACTGTGATGATGAAGGTATGTCCTTCATGACCTTCGTCCGAAGATCATTATATCCACAAGGAAATAATGCTTCGAAGGACGAAGGGCGTTAACCATTAACCTGTTTTTGTGTTGCCTTGTTCTTAAATCATAGCATTTGAGAACAAGCCCCCAACACAAGGGATCTTAGAATAACCTTGACCATTTCATGGTCATCCCATTTTGTGCTCCCGAGGTTGCGCGCTTGATTGACCATCGTCTTGAGCCGATTGTACTTCGCTTGCGGCTCTTTTCCTTTGTTGAGGACGAATCGACTGAGCTCTCCCTCGATCGTCTCCCGCTTGGTGATCTTGGTCACCTCGTCCTCTTCGTGCGCCGTTTTGAGGACATCCCAAATTTCTTTGGCATTCTTTAACCCTTGCACCTTATTATACTCCTCTTAACATAAAGAGGCAAGGAGTATAGAAGTTGCTTGGGAGTTAAAGTGTCTAATTTGGGCGGCCTCATCCGAGTCGTAATCCTCGTCCCCACCTAAGGTGCCTGCACTCCAAACTCAACAATATCCCAAATACTTTCGTGGAATGAGGTTAGATGGTGCCTCAATTTATCACTCCACGTGCAATAATCTTGTCACCCCTCAGTGCCGGATGTGGAGGGTGTTGAAGAGTCGGTCTCGTAGTAGACCACCTTCTTCATCTTATTTTTCTTCTTGTCACTCCTCCGATGTGACTTGATGGAGGAAGACAATTCCTCCTTGTACTTGTTGCCGTACTCCCTTGATGGAGTCTTCCCTGAGCTCGTGGGCTTGTCGCCGGTCACGATCTCCCTCTTGCCATGATCTCCAGACATCACTTCGAGTTGGTTAGACTCTTAATGAAGCACTGGCTCTGATACCAATTGAAAGTCGCCTAGAGAGGGGGGGGGGGTGAATAGGCGAAACCTGAAATTTATAAACTTAAACACACACTAAGGCCGGGGTTAGCGTTAGAATTAAATCCAAGGCGGAAGATTGTTTCTCTTGCCACGAGTTGTTCAAATGATGCGGATGACGTTTTGGAGCAAACTCAAATCAATATTGGCAAGGAAACTTTAGAGAGAGGTAAGAGTGCAAACAAATGAAAGGAAATCAACACAAGTGGACACAGTGATTTGTTTTACCGAGGTTCGGTTCCAAAGAACCTAATCCCCGTTGCGGAGGCCACAAATGCTGGGTCTATTTCAATCCTTTCCATCTCTCTCAAACGGTCACTTAGACCGAGTGAGCCTTCTCTTAATCACACGGGTCACTAAGAACCCGCAAGGACCACCACACACTTGGTGTCTCTTGCTTAGCTTTATAAAGCTGTTAAGAATTGGAATGAGAAAGGAAGAAGGCAATCCAAGCAACAAGAGCGCTGTTGGCCATTGGAACCATTTGTCTTTTTGCTGCACCAGACAGTCTGGTGACCTCTGACTTCTGCGCTCTGACATCTGTCACGGCACTGTTCATCACTGTTCATCTGAGCAGTCGACCGTTGGCGCACAGGGAGCCGTTGCTTCGCTGGCTCACCGGACAGTCCGGTGGCACACTGGACAGTCCAGTGAATTATAGTGGAGCGCGCCTAGAAGAAACCCGAGAGTGGCTGGTTCGCTGGTTGCCTGGCCTGGTGCACCGGACAGTGTCCAGTGCGCCATTTTTCAGCACACTCTAAGTTCTTTGCTCCAATTTTTGATTGTGTCCCTAACTGAATTTCTTTCTTGGTTTGTGTTGAACCTTTTGCACCTAAGATAAATGACATCTAGACAAACTAGTTAGTCCACGTGGTTTGTGTTGGACGTAAACCACCAAAATCGATTATTGGAAATGATTAAGTCCAGTTCCCTTTCAAAAACTAACTTAGGCTGGCTTTAGCATCGTCGTCTAGCACATGTTGGAATGAAAAACCTTCATAAGCTTCTAAAGGAAGAACATGTGTTAAGACTAACAACTGTCTGTTTTGAGAAAGCAGACCTTTTGCAGCATGCCAAGCAGGTAAATAGGTAGAAACGAGTCATCCAAGAAAGAATGTGATGACAACATCAAGACCGCTGGAGCTACTCCACATGGATCTCTTCGAGCCCATTGAAAGGGAAATAGGGTTAACCATTTCCTATAAATCGATTTTGGTGGTTGACGACCAACACAAACCATATGGACTAACTAGTTTGGCTAGATATGATTTATCTCAGGTGCATACGGTTCAACACAAACCAAGAAAAAATTCAGTTAGGGGACACAATTTATTTGGAGCAAAAGGACATGAGTGTGCTGAAATTTGGTGCACCGGACACTGTCCGGTGCGCCTGGGCTATACAACTCCGAACCAGCCACTCTTGGGAATTCCTGGGTAGCCTCCGCTATAATTCACCGGACTGTCCGGTGAGCCAGCGGAGTAACGACTCCCTGCACACCAACGGTCGACTCCAGAAGCTACAGTGCACTACAGTGTCACGACAGAAGTCAGAGCACAAAAATTAGAGGGCACCGGACTGTCCAGTGCAGCAAGACGACAAGCGTCTCCAACGGTCAACTACTCCGAACTCTAACCGCTGCGCTGACGTGGCGCGCACCGGACAGTGCACAGTGACTGTCTGGTGGCGCACCGGACTGTCCGGTGCGCCCATCGCCAGCAGCCTTTACCAACGGCTAGTAAGTGGTTGGGGGCTATAAATACCCCCAACCACCTCATCCATTGACATCCAAGTTTTTTGAAGATCACATTCAATACAAGAGCTATAGCATTCACTCCAAGACACAATTGCAAAGATCAAATCCTCTCCAAGTCCCAGATTCATCTCAACCACTTAGTGACTTGAGATAGAGAGAGTTTTTGTGTTCATTTGCACTCTAGTTGCTTGGATTGCCTTTCTTCCTTCCTCACTCTTTTTCTAAGTGATTGTAAAGCAAAGCAAGAGACACTAAGTGTGTGGTGGTCCTTGCGGGGTCTTAGTGACCCGTGTGATTAAGGAGAAGGCTCACTCGGTCTAAGTAACCATTTGAGAGAGAGGGAAAGGGTTGAAATAGACCCGGCCTTTGTGGTCTCCTCAACGGGGACTAGTGTGGCGGAACCACCCGAATTATTCCAGCTTAAGTGCCCAAGTTGCATCCTTAAGGGTAGCAACACACTTAAACAGGAATAACCCGTCAGTCCCTCGGATCTAGTCCGATAAAACCACTTATCCAGGATCGAATACCACTAGCTCACTCGAAGGTGAGGCACAGAGAAATACAATAAAACATAATACCACAAATTTAATAAGTATCCTTAGTGATTACATTATCGGAGTTTCAGAAATAATAATCATAAATTTTAATGCAGGGGAAATAACTAACAGAGAAAACCCGAGTAACATGGCGAAGCCTGGCCACGCTACTCCTCCTAGTCCTCTCCTACGGAAGCAATAACCCTCTCGACCGTCTATCCCGGTGGCAGGGATGAAGGCCAAGTCACACCATCAACCAATCATCCTAAGGAGTACCTGCAAAAAATTATGCCACAAGCAAGGCTGAGTATACTAATACTCAGCTAGACTTACCCGGTGTGAGGAGTCTACTCCTCTACCTCTAGACATGCAGCTGTTTGGCTAAGGGGTTTGGTTTGCCAAAAGCACTAGCTGAGTCTAAAATCAAGTTTTATCTTTCCAAATTTTAGTATGATCCTTTTTACTAGATGTGTACCTAGCTAGTCCTACATGGTATCAAACATTTTATCAATCAACATCTTTTGCCAGTCACCTCATTTCCACTTATTACTCAATGCAGTACAATGGATCAAGCAGTCTCATTAGCTGCGAGAAGCAGACGATTCGAATCGAGTTTTTATCCTTGCAAGGTAAACCTAAACACACGATGTGGCGAGGCACTCCGTCCCCACACACATCAACCGTCCCCATCGATTCCCCGTCAGCAGATCAGGGCTCACCGCCTTGGCGTACAATGCCTCACTGACCCCGACTGCCGCCGTGCAGTGACCACACTTGTACCCACCATAACCGGAATGGGAGACCACGTCTCAGGTCGCGTGAGGGGATATGTCCACTGCCAGGTTCACTCAGGTACTAGGCTTACCGATTTACCATATTTCTCGGCATGTGCTTAGTACGTTCAATCGCTTGACACAGGTATCCGCACATTAATCCTTATTCCAATTTCATCTCGTAGACCACGCATCCCCATGTATCCGTGTCCACAGACCAACATCAGTATGATATGAAAGTGGGTACAATCAATGTCCTGACCTCGCGTGAGTGCTAGAAAAATCACTCGACTTCTACCGAGATCCCTAATTAGCAAAGCAGCTACTCGACCTAGCATACTAGTATCCATCTCAACAAGGGTTCCTGAGTTCATGCAACTAGGATTTCAATCAACTCCTACACTTAAGTGCACAATACAAGCCTACAAACATTAAGTGTAGTAAAATAGCATATAGAACATGTTATGCATAAAACCGGGGCTTGCCTTTAATTTAACACTTAGACAGTGTTTGCTGGGGGAGGTACTCGCTTGGCGAGCAAATACTGGTTATGTCTATCCTTCCTTAGGTTGTCAATCATCTGCATCTTGTGGTTGGCACCACGTCACGTGCACGATCAGCATCTCTCGGTCCTAAATGAGATGCAAGATGCATATGGATGAATATAATGAAAGTAGCACAAAGTAGCACAAGATATACAAAGACACAGTGGCGAACTAAACATTTAATTGGAAGACTCCGTAAACAACCACATGTTAGAATTAGATATCTACACTTCATCGAGCGCACAACATCAACACCACTGGAAGGACGACGATTACTACTTTTAATTAACTAACACAACAGGACATCACACGTATGAACATTTATTTAACTTGCTACGGATTTTCCTTAGTTCTTCTATCAATCACACAAAGCACCCCAAACAACGTAAGTTTAAATAGGACCTAGGCATCAATGTCTATGAAACTCCTATATCACAATCAACTAGAAAGGAAACATATAAAACATGACACACATGCATTATTAAGCTTAGTCATGGCAAGTCTATATTAATTTAGTGCTACCAATCATTTTTAGCCAAAAGGGTGAACTAACAATCAAATAAGCACTAGCAGAATTTTTGGACAGCAATACAACAATCACTTGTTTTGATCATAACTTTTCAATTATTAGTCTAAAATTATCAAACTAGGACTTTCTGGAAATCTTAAAAAGTGCTCTACAACTTTGGTATTGTCATCACAACATGATTAAACACTTAGCAAGGTCGAATTGTGCAAACACAGTAGCTTTGTCCAGATTTGGACAGATTCAGACTTGCGACTTTAAAAACTCATAACTAGAGATTCAGACATCCAAACAAATTGGTTCTAGATTTTCTGGAAAGGTAATAAAATTGTCTACATATCTTTTATAAACATCTTAAGGTGATTCAATATTTAACTAAGGATAAACATCACTAAAAGACTTTGCTGTCCAGAACTGGACAGATTCAGTCTTCATATTTGAAACATTCATAACTTAAGCTTCAGATCACCAAAAAGAGTGATCCAAGACTTTTTGGAAAGCTTGGCAAAAGTACTACACAACTTTTATAATCACCAAGAAGTGATTCTATGTTGAACTGAATCAAACAATTCAGTTTTCGAAATCTGTTCTGACGGTGGACAGAACACAGCAAGCAGTTTGTAAAATTCATAACTCTTAAACTATCAGGCCTGTGGTTATGAAATTTTAACACAAGCAAGATCAGAAAAGCATCTACAACTTTATTATAACGACCATGAACAGATTGCAATATTTGTCGGGGACCATAATTAGGGGTACCCTCAAGACGCCTAATTCTCAGCTGGTAACCCCCATCAGCATAAAGCTACAGAGGCCTGATGGGTTTGATTAAGTCAGGGATCAGTCCATACGAGCGACTTGATCACGCCACGCCCGAGCCTAGCCTCGGGCGAGGGCAGCCGACCCTGAGATGACTCCGTCTCGCCTGAGGTCTCCTCTTTCACGGCAGACGCATCACCGGCTCGCCCGAGGCCCCGCCTTCGATAAGAAGTAACCCTGACTAAATCACCGCGCCAACCGACCAAATCCCTGGGGCCTTCAACGCAAAAGGTAAGACTGACGGGTAGCCAGGCTTGGCCAAAAGCGCCAGAGGAAACTCCGCCTCGCCCGACCCAGGGCTCGGACTCGGGCTAAGGCCCCGGAAGACGGCGAACTCCGCTCCGCCCGACCCAGGGCTCGGACTCGGGCTAAGGCCCCAGAAGACGGCGAACTCCGCCTCGCCCGACCCAGGGCTCGGACTCGGGCTAAGGCCCCGGAAGACGGCGAACTCCGCTCCGCCCGACCCAGGGCTCGGACTCGGGCTAAGGCCCCGGAAGACGGCGAACTCCGCTCCGCCCGACCCAGGGCTCGGACTCGGGCTAAGGCCCCGGAAGACGGCGAACTCCGTCTCGCCCGACCTAGGGCTCGGACTCGGGCTAAGACCCCGGAAGACGACGACCTCCGCCTCGCCCGACCCAGGGCTCGGACTCTGCCTCGGCCCCTGCCGAACGACCTCCGCCTCGCCCGACCCAGTAGTTCGGGCTCGGCCTCTGTCATGCAGGACGGACTCGACCTCGACTTCGGAGGAGCCTCCACGTCGCCCGACCTAGGACACAAGACCGCCACGTCAACAGGAAGCGTCATCATCACCCTGCCCTGAGCCGACTCGGGTCGCAGAGAACAAGACCGGCGTCCCATCTGGCCAGCTCCGCCAGATAGGCAATGATGGCGCCTCACTAGACCATGACGACGGCGGCTCTCAGCTCCCTTACGAAAGCAGGGAGACGTCAGCAAGAGCACAGCTGTTCCAACAGCTGTCCCTCCGTCAAGCTCCACTGCTTCTCCAACAGCCACGACGCCACACCAACAGGGTGCCAAGATCTCTCCGGCTGCCACCTTGGCATGTACTTAGGGCGCTAGCTCTCCCTCGCTAGACACGTAGCACCTTGCTACACCCCCATTTTGTACACCTGGATCCTCTCCTTACGACTATAAAAGGAAGGACCAGGGCCTTCTTAGAAGAGGTTGGCCTCACGGGGACGAAGGGCAGGGGCAGGCGCTCTCTCGGGGCCGCCCGCTCCCCTCACCTCGCGCGGACGCTTGTAACCCCCTACTGCAAGCGCACCCGACCTGGGCGCGGGGCGAACACGAAGGCCGCGGGAATTCTCCGACTCCCTCACGACCCAGCTCTGGCCACCTCGCTCTCTCTCTCTCTCCCCCCTTTCGCGCTCGCCCACGCGCTCGACCCATCTGGGCTGGGGCACGCGGCACAATCACTCGTCGGCTCGGGGACCCCCCGGTCTCGGAACGCCGACAGTTGGCGCGCCAGGTAGGGGCCTGCTGCGTGTTGACGAGCAGTTTCCCGTCAAGCTCCAGATGGGCAGTCTCCGACGACCTCTTCAACCCGGGACGGTGCTCCGTTTCGGGAGCCTCGAGTTCATGTCTCTCGACAGCAGCTACGACATGATACTCCTTCCACCGCCGCGCGACAGCGACAATGGTGGCGAACAGCCCGCCCGCCGGCGGCGGAATCGACGACGCCTTTCCCGCGTGGGGGAAGGACAACTTTCGAGCTCGCTCCGTCCTCTCCCTCGCCATCAGAGGAGGAGGCGGGGCAACCAAAGCCGAGCGGGAGGCTGCGCTCCGACGGCTGTCGAGCAAATCGACACCCCCAGCGCCCCAACGGAGGACACGCCAAGCGTCGCCCTCGCGTTCGAGGCAAAGGCGGGCGCCATCCCCCCGCAACACGTCGACCCCAAGCAGGTGGACGACGCCAGCACGCTCACGGAGGGCCTGCAGGACGTCGCCCTCGTACCCAAGACGACGGCGCGATCAGCCCCCGACGTGACTTCATCGCTCCTCGTCGACAAAAAGGTACCGACTGCTACCCATCTTTCGTCATTTCGACTCGACCTCAGCCCGCCTGGCGACCTCGCTTTGGCGGGCGCTCACGTTGAGGCGAGTGCAACCTCTCTGGGGTTTCGTGTGCGGTCGCCTTGGGACCGATTGACGGGTGTCTCGACCTACGGACCCTCTGGGTCCGAGGAAGATGACGACCCCAGCATCTGCTGGGATTTCTCCGGATCTGGCAACCCTAGTGCCATGCGGGACTTCATGACCGCATGTGACTACTGCCTCTCCGACTGTTCCGACGGCAGCCGTAGCCTTGGCGACAAGGACCGCGGCCCGAGCCGCGAATGTTTCCACATCGAGCTAGGGGATCCCTCCGGAGGCGGCTGTCTCGGCATGCCGGAGGATGGTGATCCCCCTAGGCCAGCGCCTCGCGCCGACATCCCGCGGGAGCTAGCTGTGGTCCCCGTTCCGGCGGGGGGTCACGACCCACAGCTCGAGCAAGTCCGCGGGGCGCAGGCCGGGCTCGATGAGGGAGCGGGAGCGCTCGAAGCAATCCGCCAGAACATCGGGCAGGTATGGGCGAGCCAACCCCCGGCCGGAGGAATACGTCACCTGCCCCAAGGTCTCCAGCACCGCATCACCAACGATGCCAGGGACAGACCGCCACCCGCATCCGGCGGAACCGGTCAGGACCTGGCCGCCGCAGCGATGATCCTCCGCGCGATGCCGGAGTCATCAACCACCGAGGGTCGGCGAATCCAGGGAGAACTCAAGCATCTCCTGGAAGGCGCTGCGGCCCGGCGGGCCGAAAGCTCTGCCTCCCGAAGGCAGGGGTACCCCTCGGAACCTCGTGCCGCGACTTCCCGACTCACGCGGGAAGCCTCAGTCTACACCGGGCGCACGCGCAACACCGCGCCTGCGGCCCCGGGCCGCCTCGGCGACGAACACCCTCATCGCGACCGTCGGGCACGCCTCGACGAAAGGGTGCGCCGAGGCTATCACCCCAGGCGTGGGGGACGCTACGACAGCGGGGAGGATCAGAGTCCCTCGCCCGAACCACCCGGTCCGCAGGTCTTTAGCCGAGCCATTCGGCGGGCGCCGTTTCCGCCCCGATTCCGACCCCCGACTACTATCACAAAGTACTCGGGGGAAACGAGACCGGAATTGTGGCTTGCGGACTACCGCCTGGCCTGTCAACTGGGTGGGACGGACGATGACAACCTCATCATCCGCAACCTCCCCCTGTTCCTCTCCGACACCGCTCGTGCCTGGTTGGAGCACCCGCCTCCGGGGCAGATTTCCAACTGGGAAGATCTGGTCCAGGCTTTCGCCGGCAACTTCCAGGGCACGTACGTGCGCCCCGGGAATTCCTGGGACCTCCGAAGCTGTCGGCAACTGCCGGGAGAGTCTCTCCGGGACTACATTCGGCGATTCTCGAAGCACCGCACCGAGCTGCCCAACGTCACCGACTCCGATGTCATCGGCGCGTTCCTCGCCGGCACCACCTGCCGTGACCTGGTGAGCAAGTTGGGTCGCAAGACCCCCACCAGGGCGAGCGAGCTGATGGACATCGCCACCAAGTTCGCCTCCAGCCAGGAGGCGGTAGAGGCCATCTTCCGAAAGGACAAGCAGCCCCAGGGCCGCCCGTCGGAAGATGCTCCCGAGGCGTCTACTCCGCGCGGCGCCAAGAAGAAAGGCAGAAGGAAGTCGCAAGCGAAACGCGACGTTCCCGACGCAGACCTTGTCGCCGCCGCCGAGCATAAGAACCCTCGGAAGCCCCCCGGAGGCGCCAACCTCTTCGACAAGGCACTCAAGGAGACGTGCCCCTACCATCAGGGGCCCGTCAAGCACACCCTCGAGGAGTGCGTCATGCTTCGGCGCCACTTCCACAGGGCCGGGCCACCTGCAGAGGGTGGCAAGGCCCGCGACGACGACAAAAGGGAGGATCGCCAAGCAGGAGAGTTCCCAGAGGTCCGCGACTGCTTCATGATCTACGGAGGGCATGCGGCGAATGCCTCGGCTCGGCATCGTAAGCAAGAGCGTCGGGAGGTCTGCTCGGTGAAGGTGGCGGCACCAGTCTACCTAGACTGGTCCGACAAGCCCATCACCTTCGACCGGGACGACCACCCCGACCACGTGCCGAGCCCGGGGAAGTACCCGCTCGTCGTCGACCCCGTCATCGGCGACGTCAGGCTCACCAAGGTCTTGATGGATGGGGGCAGCTGCCTCAACATCATTTATGCTGAGACCCTCAGGCTCCTGCGCGTCGATCTGTCATCCGTCCGAGCAGGCGCTGCGCCCTTCCACGGGATCATCCCCGGGAAGCGCGTCCAGCCCCTCGGACAGCTCGACCTCCCTGTCTGCTTCGGAACACCTTCCAACTTCCGAAGGGAGACTTTGACGTTCGAGGTGGTCGGGTTCCGAGGAACCTACCACGCAGTGTTGGGAAGGCCATGCTACGCGAAGTTCATGGCCATCCCCAACTATACCTACCTGAAGCTCAAGATGCCGGGCCCCAACGGGGTCATCACCGCCGGCCCCACGTACAAACACGCATTCGAGTGCGATGTGGAGTGCGTGGAGTACGCCGAGGCCCTCGCCGAGTCCGAGGCCCTCATTGCCGACCTGGAAAGCCTCTCCCGAGAGGTGCCGGACGTGAAGCGACATGCCGGCAACTTCGAGCCAGCGGAGACGGTCAAGGCCGTCCCTCTCGACCCCAGTGGCGACGCCTCCAAGCATGTCCGGATCAGTTCTGGGCTCGGCCCCAAATAAGAAGCAGTACTCGTCGACTTTCCTCGCGCAAACGTCGACATTTTTGCGTGGGGTCCCTCGGGCATGCCCGGCATGCCGAGGGATATCTGGGCAGGAGCCTGACTCGCCAAACGGCCTCTGCGCGAACGACGCCCGGGGGCTACACCCGCCGGGTGTAGGGGCTAAAAAGGGGGAACCCCTCTCGTCGAGTTTGGACGTATCGTTCCGCGTCAGAAAAACTCTTTTTTCGGTCAAGAAGGGTTTTTTGCGTTCTCCCAGATGCGTCAGAAGCAGGGTCCTGAGGAGCGAACTTGGGTACGAGTAAATGGCGAGACCGACTGAGCTGGGGAACGCCTATGCCTCCGGGCTAGGGACACCTCACTCGTCGCCTGCCACGAAAAAGGACCCAGCTCGGGAAATCACCCTGTTGTCGACACTACGGGCCAGGCGCGAAAATCGAAACGAAAAGGAGCATGACTTCACGGAAGAGAAGTAAAATGTCCAGGCCTCGCTGGCCGCGGCAAATCACACATCCAACAGAAATTGTCCCAACAAAAATCAGGCGTCGCCTCGGGCAGGAGCCGCGCCCTCAACTCCACCCCCGCCGTCGGTAAGGTCCACCTCCGCTTCCGACGGCGGCGCAGGAGGAAGAATCTCCGCTTCGAAGACGGTCGCCAGCGCCGCGCTCGGACCCGCAGCGACCGCGTCGAGCCGCTGAACCTCCGCCAGCGCCGCCTCGTCTTCGTCAGGCAGGCAGTACCCCTCGCTGACCCGCTCCAAGTCCACGACGTAGTGGGAAGCGAGCACGGCGAAGGCCCGCCTGACGCCGTGGTGCAGCGCCCCACGGACTTTATCGCGCGCGTAATCACCTAGGGCTTGAAGACGGCTTTGGGGAGAGCTCCCTGAAGGGACGTCGCCGGGACCAAGTTTCCGATAGACCTCCGAGACGGCCTCGGACATGGCCGCGAGATCGGCCTCCCTTTGCTCAGCAGCCCCGTCGAGCGCCTCGGCAAGCGCCTTGGCAGACTCGTCGAGGGCAGACTCGAGCTCTGCGAACAACCAGAAGAAAGACCTCAAACCCAAGCGGGAGAAACGGACAAGATCGAGAACCGAGGACGGTCGAGCCATACCTCTGGCTCGGACGTGCTGCTCCGAGGCTGCGACTTGGGCTGCGGCCAGATCGGCCGCAAGGATCTTGGCCCGGCTCTCGGCCTCGGCAGCCTGGCCCCGAGTTTGGTCCCGCTCCTCGGCAACCTGGGCAAGCTCCGACCGCCGTTGTAGCACCTCCGTGCGCGCTGCCGCCGCCTCGGCCTTCAGGTCAGCGCAGAGCAACTGGAGGTCCGCTATCTTAGCATCTTGCTGAGAAAGGCGCGCGGTAGCCCCGGCGAGCGAAGTCCTCAGGGACCGCAGCGAGCCCCAGACGACGGCCTCGCGGCGAATGAACGACGACTTGGCAGCGCTCCGGTCCGTCAGGTCCTGGAAAGGAAAACAAGATATCACGACGAACGCCTCACTCGCAGAAGCAAGAAGGTATGCCTGAAACCATTACCTGGAGGATTTTGGGGACATCCCCGCAGAGAACCTCCAGCGACGATCGGAGCAACCCCACTGTCGCCTCCGCACGCTCGCGGAGCTCGTCCCAGGACTGGTCCTCCTCTTCGTCGTCAAGAACGAAGATAGGGCCCGAAGCCTCGCGGGTCCGGAATCGGAGCAACTGGCCCCGGGCCTCGGGGCTCCGCCGCACAGCGACAAGGCTGCCGCCCGCCCGGGAGCACTGCGCGTCCGCGCCCACCTCTTCCGAGGCCCCGGGCGCCGACGCCACGGCCATCTCGACGCCGGCGGCAACCGCACGCTCTCCGACTGGGACGGTGCCAACTGCGGTAGCGGCGGACGCCGGCATGGCCGACATGGCAGGCGAGCTCGGGACCACGCCGGCGCCGGCCGCCTCCCCGATCACGATGGCCACCTCGGCAGAGGAGCCCGCCTCGGGGACCTGCTCCCCCGGAACATGCGACGCCTGAGCCCCGTGCGGCGGAGCACCCTGCGAAAGGGTCGGCCGAGCGACAGGGCCCGAGGTGGCGCCAGCTGCCTGGACCAACGCCGTCTTGAGGGCCTTCCGAGGCGCCAGGTCGGTAGGGCCATGGCTCCGTTTGCTGGAAAAGACAAGAAAGGGAAAATCACGGCCCAGACGTATGAATGAAGCGTCGGGACGGAGACATTCCGAGGTACCTACCCGCTCCGGACCATGATCCACGGTGCCTGGGGGGAGGTCTCTTGGCTCCCGCTTCCTGGAACCACCGCAGAGGTCCGCCTCGCCAACAGCCCCGGCGCCGCCCTCGCCTCGGACGCCCCTGAGGCCCGGGAGGCGGACTGCCCAGGCGCCGCCATAGCAACCTGAGGACCGCACCCCCGTGCCGCCGGCGCGGGCGACGGTTCCCGAGGAACGGACCCCTCGGCCTGGCCCCCTGGAGTCGCGTCGGCTCCTCTAGCCGAAGAGTCAGGAACCCTCTCGGGTTGCCCCCGCCCCTCAGGTCGGGGATCCGGCGCCTCGGCCCCAGGGACCGACGACGTAGGCCCGCTTGGGGGCTGACTCGACGACTCCCGGCCACATCCCAAGCCGGGGCTGAGGCCGAGACGAGCGGCCATGTCGTCCTCCTCCTCTTCGTCGTCGTCGTCGTCGTCATCATCGGACATCTCCGGCGACAGCTCCCTGGGAAGTCCTTCCCTCTCCTGCTGACGACGGCGTTTCTCCAGGGCGTCCCGAGCCCGCCTCCGCCTGCGGGCCCGGGCCTTCAACGCATCCTTTTTCTTCTTCTCCTCCTCCGCGGCGACCCGCCGCGCCGCCCGACCCACCGCGTCCTCCGGGACCGGCGGCGGGGAGGGTTTGTGCCGTCCCACCTCCTAAAAAGGGGGGAGAAAGAAACCCGATAGTGAGAATCAGGAGCAACCCGGTATGTGAAGAAGGAAGGAACGAACACTCACCAGAGCGACGCACCCCTGGTCGGGGCGCATTCGAGGCTGGGAGAAGGCGTGGGGGTCCGGCTTCCCCATCGCGGCCGACACCCGCCGGTGGAGGGCATCGTAGGGAAGAGGATCAGGGGACATCCGTGACCCCTCCCAGTCGGCCTCCTGGGTCATCTCCCAAAGCGACAACCGCCGCTCCGCCAGGGGGAGCACCCTCCGGCGGTGGATGGCGGCAACCACTCCCGCGGCGGTGAGCCCTTCCTCCCGCAACGCCTTCAGGGCCTGGAGAAGAGGTTCGAGTTTCTTCTGCCTCTCGTGTGGAGTCCCGTGGCGCCAGGCGTCGGGGGCGGCGGTGACAACCCGCTGAGAGAACGGCGGGAGCGACCCTCCGTCATTCCGGAGGTAGAATCACCGGCGCTGCCAACCCTTGTTTGAGGATGAAAGGACGGCAGGGATATACTGCAACGACCGCGACTGCCTCAGCAAGAGGGTGCAGCCGCCGGCCCGCACCGCCGCACGGACCTTCCTCTCCCTCGTCGACGAAGCAAAAAGCTCGGCAAAGAAGAGGTGAGTCCACAGATCCCAGTGGGGGGCGATCCCCAGATACCCCTCGCACACGGCTACAAAGATAGCGGCTTGCGCGATGGAATTGGGAGTGAGGTTGTGCAGTTCCACCCCGTAGTGGAACAGGATGGCCCGCATGAAGCGGCTCGACGGCACACCAAATCCCCGCTCATGGAAGGAGATGAAGCTCACGACATACCCCGGCGGAGGGGATGGAGCGACTCCGCCCGCGGGAGGAATCCATTCCGGCCGCTCCTTATAGGTGAGGGGGCGGAGCAAACCCTCGCCGACGAGGTCCTCCAGATCACCCGCCGTCACCGTGGAGAAGGGCCACGGGTCGCGCGGCGGAAGGATGGTCACCCGGTCAGCCATCGCCAAGGCAGAAGGGGAGGCGGCGTGAAGGACAGGGGAGGGCGGTTTCCTTTTCCTGGCTAGATCTCTCAGGCTGCAAAAAACCTGAGAAGGAGGCGAGAAGCGGAGTCGAGAACCGTCACCGGCCCCTCTCCGGGGCACATAAAGGCCAAGGTCAAGACGGTTCCAACGTACCGCCCGAACCGGACGCGGGGTTCAAAAAACGCGAAGCGAAACAGCCGTTCCTCGAACGGCTCGCGCACGCAACGGTAGCCTCGCCGACCGCTTACCCCGGCGCATTAACTCCGCGGCTCGATGGACCGCGCCACGGGCGGGAGCGGCTGGCGACGTTTCGCATTCGCCAAAACAACCACGCCGAAAAAGGTACGCCACGACGTTCAATTTCGAATCCTTTTTCCCTTTTCCTTCTTTCTCTATCTCTTGCAACAGGGACCGAGAAGGGGGATAACCCCAAAGGGATCCTTCCCCGTGAAGGAACTAGGCTCCGAGCCTCCCTACTGATCAGGGGTTCGAAGGCTGGCCCCCCGAAGGGTTCAACAGCCGCCTCAGATCGCGTGGGCCCGACACCCACTACTGGTCAGGGGTTCGAAGGTCGGCCCCCGAAAGGTTCCACGACCGCCTCAGGCTACTCGGGCTCCGTGCCCCCTACTGATCAGGGGTTCGAAGGCTGGCCTGTCGAAGGGTTCACAGTCGCCCCAGACGCCGAGCGAGGGATGACCAGGGGTACGTTCGATACATAACCAAGGCTCGGGCTGCGCTCCCGAGGTACCCTAGGACATTTCCGAGACCAGCAGGAACGACTCTGTAACGGAATCCCATCGGAGGGAGGCAACGAGCCCTCGGACCCCGTCGCTAGGGGATCGGGTCCGGCAGATCACCCGCAGGTACTTTTGGGCGTGCCTCCGGGCCCCTAGCCGACCCCCAACGAACGGGGCACGGACGTCCACTCGGATTACCCGATTGCAGCTCACCGGAGACACCATGTTCGGTGCCCATCGAGGGTAACATGGCGTACTCCCCCCTCCTCCTTGCGGAAAGGCGACGTAGGGGCGTATATAAAAAAGCCGAGTCTGTCCCTGACCGTCCTCTCGCTCCGTGCGGAGGCTCGGGGGCTGCTCTCGCAAACCCGGCTCCGGCCGAACCGTTGACAGCGTCAACATACCAGCCCGAGAACTTGGGCCCCGACAGTGCACCTGGGCTACGCCCTGCTCGCATGAGGGAACCGCCAGACCAGCCGAGGCATTACGCAAGGCATTAAGACCTCGGAGGAGTGAAACCACTCCTCCGAGGCCTCGGGGGCTACACCCGGCGGGTGCGCTCGCGCGCACCCACCGGAACAAAGTACCACCGAGAAAGGCTGGTCCCCTTGCAAAAAAGTGCGACGCAAGCCTCCAAGCGAGTGTTAACACTCTCTTCGAGGCTCGGGGGCTACTGTCGGGGACCATAATTAGGGGTACCCTCAAGACGCCTAATTCTCAGCTGGTAACCCCCATCAGCATAAAGCTACAGAGGCCTGATGGGTTTGATTAAGTCAGGGATCAGTCCATACGAGCGACTTGATCACGCCACGCCCGAGCCTAGCCTCGGGCGAGGGCAGCCGACCCTGAGATGACTCCGTCTCGCCTGAGGTCTCCTCTTTCACGGCAGACGCATCACCGGCTCGCCCGAGGCCCCGCCTTCGATAAGAAGTAACCCTGACTAAATCACCGCGCCAACCGACCAAATCCCTGGGGCCTTCAACGCAAAAGGTAAGACTGACGGGTAGCCAGGCTTGGCCAAAAGCGCCAGAGGAAACTCCGCCTCGCCCGACCCAGGGCTCGGACTCGGGCTAAGGCCCCGGAAGACGGCGAACTCCGCTCCGCCCGACCCAGGGCTCGGACTCGGGCTAAGGCCCCGGAAGACGGCGAACTCCGCCTCGCCCGACCCAGGGCTCGGACTCGGGCTAAGGCCCCGGAAGACGGCGAACTCCGCTCCGCCCGACCCAGGGCTCGGACTCGGGCTAAGGCCCCGGAAGACGGCGAACTCCGCTCCGCCCGACCCAGGGCTCGGACTCGGGCTAAGGCCCCGGAAGACGGCGAACTCCGCCTCGCCCGACCCAGGGCTCGGACTCGGGCTAAGACCCCGGAAGACGACGACCTCCGCCTCGCCCGACCCAGGGCTCGGACTCTGCCTCGGCCCCTGCCGAACGACCTCCGCCTCGCCCGACCCAGGAGTTCGGGCTCGGCCTCTGTCATGCAGGACGGACTCGACCTCGACTTCGGAGGAGCCTCCACGTCGCCCGACCTAGGACACAAGACCGCCACGTCAACAGGAAGCGTCATCATCACCCTGCCCTGAGCCGACTCGGGTCGCAGAGAACAAGACCGGTGTCCCATCTGGCCAGCTCCGCCAGATAGGCAATGATGGCGCCTCACTAGACCATGACGACGGCGGCTCTCAGCTCCCTTACGAAAGCAGGGAGACGTCAGCAAGAGCACAGCTGTTCCAACAGCTGTCCCTCCGTCAAGCTCCACTGCTTCTCCAACAGCCACGACGCCACACCAACAGGGTGCCAAGATCTCTCCGGCTGCCACCTTGGCATGTACTTAGGGCGCTAGCTCTCCCTCGCTAGACACGTAGCACCTTGCTACACCCCCATTTTGTACACCTGGATCCTCTCCTTACGACTATAAAAGGAAGGACCAGGGCCTTCTTAGAAGAGGTTGGCCTCGCGGGGACGAAGGGCAGGGGCAGGCGCTCTCTCGGGGCCGCCCGCTCCCCTCACCTCGCGCGGACGCTTGTAACCCCCTACTGCAAGCGCACCCGACCTGGGCGCGGGGCGAACACGAAGGCCGCGGGAATTCTCCGACTCCCTCACGACCCGGCTCCGGCCTCCTCGCTCTCTCTCTCTCTCCCCCCTTTCGCGCTCGCCCACGCGCTCGACCCATCTGGGCTGGGGCACGCGGCACACTCACTCGTCGGCTCGGGGACCCCCCGGTCTCGGAACGCCGACAATATTAAATTGAGCAAACAATACAGTTTCTGAAATCTGTACAGAATTTGGACATATTCAGTTACTGAATTTATAAAAAGCATAACTCCTAAACTGTCAGACCTATGACTGTCAAATTTTAACACCAGCAAGATAATAAAGTTATCTACCACTTTTCTATAGCACATATCTACAGAAAACACTATTTAGTTCATCAAACATACAGCACAACTAAAACAGTGCGTGCAGTCCAAAACAGTAATCAATAAATTTCAGCTTCTATATAATTCAAGAATTATCGCGTTTTAGAGACTTGAATTATTCTAACACTTTGACATTTGTTATAGTTAAAATAACCAAGTGAGGACTAACAAGTGGACTTACTAACTTTTTTATCCGTGTCATTATGAGCACTGGAAGTACCATATTTAATTAACAACGCATTCTCCCCGATAATCGATATCGAAGTGCTGTTCACACCATAATTTGCATTTTAACTTAGACCTCATATGTTCACTAATACTTTTCATCCGCGACCACAACCATACGTATTTAGACTACAACAAGCAAATCATCGTAACTACGAGCTTAACCAAAGCCATCTAACAAGTTGATTAACCAAAGGACTGGCATAGCCCGCCATGCGACATACACGTCGGCTTGCCTATTATTATCGCAGTCCGAGACACCACACACACATATATATATATATATATATATATATATATATATATATATATATATATATATATCACTTACGCCATCGACTCCTACTTAACATGAGTTGGCTAATGACGTGACTATTTCCTAATTATCAACCTACACCACCTTTCGCCATTTTTGGATAACCTGCGAGACGTACAGCTAGTGTAATACATCTCAAGTTCATTCAACCCATCAGTAGAGCACTAGCGCATTTCAGAAAATTTCCTAAGACTACGACGACAAGGCGTCGATCTTATCATGCACATAAAAGCATCACAAGCGTGTTTACGGAACCTATCGGTTAACTTGATCAACACAATACCCCTGTTCTTTGCCTTTCCAATTTTATCGCACAACAAGAATCATCCCCATTTGCCAATGACACCAATAATACCTACCGACCTATGGTTTACCACCCGAGCACAGTTACACGCCGCACATTAGTTTCTAACATGATTCTCGCATAACTCGTAATTCAACTACTCACTAACAATAAATCACGCACGACAACTACCACATCAACCGGTTAATTTATTTGGACACCGCCTGCCTAGCATACCACTAGTACCCCGCATTTTGACTCGACTCATAAACATAGAGGAAGTGATGACTACTTCGGCATGTCACCACCTCTCTATTCAAGCAAAGACAATTTCTACCTGCAACAACCAACATTTATATTGAGGACACTTTATATTTTCCTGTCTCGCATACAACCATAGTGTGGTGTGCACTCGAGACACTACCGATTAACTTAACGCAATTACCACTACAATGCACTTCGATATACACATTCGACGTCACAGTGCTTCGACAAACCCCACACTTCCAATCTACTTGTCACTTCCAACACACCACGTTTGATAACACGCCTTTTTAACTAAACATATCTCGTCTTCCAAATACCCATCATATGTCACCTAATTTATATCTTCGATCCATTCTATCCTACACCACGATAAATACATAAAATATTTTTAACATAGACGAACCCATTAGTCGACGGCGGAAAATACCAAGCATGCTTTACGCCTCATTAAATTTGCCGCACAAACACATTATTTTACGACGAAGCATTTTAACAATCAATTAATATATATCGGCGAACTACCCTCGCGACACATAAATGAACTATTGCAGTCACACATATTCAACACCAATATACACCATATCTATATACATGCCATCAACCGAATCACATCAATAGTAAATTATAAATCCATCAACCTGTCATCTCGGATTCGAGTCGCGCATGCGTCCATGGTTTAGGTGCTTCACCGAATCATGCATCGCGCGAGATGCCACGACAACATCTAGCTGCGATTAACATCACTCAATGGTTCAAACATTTTTATCAAGCACTTGAGATCCAAAAACAATGGAATACTAGCGAGGGGCTCACCAAAGATTTTTGACGACGGCTCGCAAGCGCTGCGCAGATCGACGACGCAGCATGGGGCTGCGCAAAAACAGCAAACCACCAGCGGGCATCATGGCGTGCTGTCCACTGGCTTCACAAAATAGCGAGCCGACAGAGCGCGGAGATGTCGGGGCTGCTGCGCACAACACAATATTTCCCACGGGCATTCCATCGAACAGCCAAGGGGGAAGATTGCAGGGGGCGTCATGGACGACGGCGAGCTCGCTGCGGCTGCTGTTTTGTGGGGAAGAGAGGAGGAGCAGGGGCCTAGAGCTGGGCGACATTGCTCCTGCTGCTTTCCATGGGAGAGAAAAAAATAGGGCGCAGGGAACAGCAGCTACGGACAGGGAAAGTCGAGGTCGGCCATGGGAGGTCTCGCTGGGGGGAGGCGCCGAGGGAAAAGGTGGTGCCCTGGGAGGGGAAGAGCTGAGCTCCCTGATGCAGGGGCGCCGAGCGCCATGGGAGAAGGACCTGCTGGCAACCGTGGGAACCAGGGAGGAGGAAAAGGGGGCGTTGGCTGCTGTTGCGCGAGGGACAAGGAGCAAGGGGCGTCGAGGAAGCTGGAGCCGAGGGGGAGAAGGGGACGACGCCATGGGAGAGAGCTGGAAAAATCTAGGCGCCATGGTTGGAGCAGGGGTGCCCGCGGCCATGGAGGTTGCTGGGAGATGGGAGCCGCTGGCTGCTGTTGGCCAGAGAGAAGGAGGAGGACGGCCGAGCGAGGGAGGAAGGGACTGCTGCTCGCTAGGAAGAGGAGCAGAGGTCTGGCCGTGGGGAGATAGCCAAGCTCCATGCTTGCTGCCGTGAAGCAGGGAGGAAGAAGGTGCGTGGAAAAAAACAAGCGGCTGGTGGAA
This sequence comes from Zea luxurians, assembly GCA_029449295.1. Classification (NCBI taxonomy): domain Eukaryota; kingdom Viridiplantae; phylum Streptophyta; class Magnoliopsida; order Poales; family Poaceae; genus Zea; species Zea luxurians. Next base: position 7,530,427 of record JAOPSE010000048.1, on the reverse strand, counting down.
GAGAAGTGGCGGCTAGGAGGGGAATGGAAAATTTCCAATTTGCAAGGGAGAGGGCTCCTATTTATAGACATGTGCTAGGGTTAGGGTTTCAATTGGGCCAAATGGGCCGGAATGGACTTGGCCCAAAACGCTAAATCGTGCCGCACTAAATATTTTCCGTAATAAAAAATGCTCTCGCGGAATTCATTTCTACAGATAACAGAGAGAATTAGAGTTTCGACGAACGGACGATTGAGCGATTAACTCGGTCGAGAGTATGATTTGAATTCGCTCGGCAACAATCCCTACGCATGATCCAAAAATAAATTGTCTCAGGATACGACCGACTTTCGGATTTATGATTTGAAAGAGACTATCATGACATTTAAATATTGTCGCCGATGTTGATTTTTGAAATCAGATTAGACACAAAGGTGTTAAGCCGATTCGGATAAGAATTGATTAGAGGACGACATATTGATTATTCCGTGTGAGAGTACGAACTCGGATTAAAATAGTCGGACATAGATCGAAGTCCGAGGAATCGGATTCAGACACAGCTCGACTAGCAGCTGTCGAGCGTTTGATTAAATGAGCTTTAGACGAGTTTGATAAATTGAGAATGATTATCGAGTTTCGCATTCGTGTCGAGAAACAAAAGTTTTAACAGGCTCCAAATTTGGCCATTTCTCGCGATTGAATAACTTTGAATTTGGTGAATTGTGAATGGATAGTCTGGATAATCAGAGACATACGCGAGCGAGAAATATAAATTTTCACTAAGCATCCGAGATTAGGATAATTCTTCCGACATAACCCGAAATAGACACCTGGGGTGTCACAACTAGGTTCTTTGGAACCGAACCTCGGTAAAACAAATCACCGTGTCTACTCGCTTTGATTCTCGCTTGATTTGTTTGCCCTCTTTCCTCTCTCTAACGTTTCCTTGCTAGTATTGATTTGAGTTCGCTCCCATACGTCATCCGCATCCTTTGAGCAACTCTTAGCAAGAGAAACAATCTTTCGGACTTGGATTTAATTCTAACGCTAACCTCGGCCTTTAGTGTGTGTTTAAGTTTATAAATTTCAGGTTTCGCCTATTTACACCCCTCTAGGCGACTTTCAATTGGTATCAGAGCCTATGCTTCATTAAGAGCCTAACCAAATCAAAGTGATGTCTGGAGATCACGCCAAGAGGGAGATCATGACCGACGAAAAGCCCACAGGCTCGGGGAGGACTCTCTCAAGGAAGTATGGCAACAAGTACAAGGAGGAACCCTCTTCCTCCATCAAGTCACATCGAAGAGGTGACAAGAAGAAGATGAAGAAGGTGGTCTATTACGAGACCGACTCTTCGTCACCCTCCACCTCCGGCACCGAGTCATCCACCACTTCTAAGCGCCATGAGCGCATGAAGTATAGTAAGATGCCCCTACGCTATCCCCGTATTTCAAAGCGCGCTCCATTACTTTCTGTACCCATAGGCAAACCACCATATTTTGATGGTGAAGATTATTGCATGTGGAGTGATAAAATGAGGCATCATCTAACCTCACTCCACGAAAGTATTTGGGATATTGTTGAGTTTGGAGAGCAGACACTAAAGGTGGGGGACGAGGACTACGACTCGGATGAGGCCGCCCAAATTAGGCACTTCAACTCCCAAGCAACTTCTATACTCCTCGCCTCCTTGTGTCGAGAGGAGTATAATAAGGTGCAAGGGTTGAAGAACGCCAAAGAAATTTGGGACATCCTCAAAACCGCGCACGAAGGGGACGAGGTGACCAAGATCACCTAGTGCGAAATGATCGAGGGAGAGCTCGGTCGATTCGTCCTCAACAAAAAGGAAGAGTCACAAGCTATGTACAACCGGCTCAAGACGATGGTCAACCAAGTGCGCAACCTCGGGAGCACAAAATGGGATGACCAAGAAATGGTCAAGGTTATTCTTAGATCCCTCATATTTCGTAATCCTACTCAAGTTCAATTAATACATGGGATCCTAGATATAAACAGATGTCTCCCGAGGAGGTAATTGGCAAGTTTGTGAGCTTTGAATTTATGATCAAAGACTCCAAAACATATTGTCAACTTGGAGCAAGGTGCCACCTCTACACCCGAGATGCAACCCATTGCATTCAAAGCAACGGAAGAAAAGAATGAGGAGTCTACACCAAGTAGGCTTCCAATCGACACCTCCAAGCTCGACAACGAGGAGATGTCACTCATCATCAAGAGCTTTCACCAAATCCTCAAGCAAAGGAGGGGGAAGGACCACAAGCCCCGCTCCAAAAGGGTGTGGTACCGGTGTGGTAAGTCCGGTCATTTCATTGCAAAATGTCCATATACAAGTGAAAGTGACAGGGACGATGACAAGAAGGGGAAGAAGAAAATGGAAAAGAAGAAGTACTACAAGAAGAAGGGCGGCGAGGCACACATGGGGCGTGAATGGGACTCCGACGAGAGCTTCACTAACTCCTCCTCCGACGAGGACGCCGCCATCATCGCCCGTCAACAAGGGCATCCTCTTCCCCAACATCGGCCACAAGTGTCTCATGGCTAAGGACGGCAAAAAGAAGAAGGTACACTCTAGAGCCACACCCAAATATACTACGTCTAGTGATGAGGGTAGCTCTAGTGATGATGAAGATGATTTAATTTCTCTCTTTGCCAACCTTAACATGGAACAAAAGAAAAAATAAATGAATTGATTGAGACCATTAACGAGAAGGATGATCTCTTGGAATACCAAGAGGACTTGCTCGTTAAGGAAAATAAAAAGTTTGTTAAGTTGAAAAATGCTTATGCTCTAGAAGTAGAAAAATGTGAAAATTTGTCTAAGGAGCTTAGCATGTGCCATGATTCAATCTCAAGTCTTAGAACTAAAAATGATAATTTAGTTTCTAAGATAGAAAAATTGAATGCTTGCAGTGATTCAATTTACTGTCTTAGAGATGGGAATATTAGATTAAATGCTAAGATAGAAGAATTGAATGCCTGCAAACCATCTACATCTATTGTTGATCATGTTACTATTTGTACTAGATGTAGAGATGTTACTATTGAAGCTATGGATGATCACCTTGCCGTGATTAAACAACAAAATGATCACATAGCTAAATTAACTACTAAAATTGTTGAACATGAATTTGAAAATGAAAAATTTAAATTTGCTAGAAGCATGCTCTATAATGGGAGACGCCATGGCATTAAGGATGGATTGTGTTCCAACAAGGGAGCCAAATCAATGTCAAGCTTAATGCCCCCAAAAGATTGTCTAATTTTGTTAAGGGTAAGGCTCCCATAGTTCAGGATAGTGAGGGCTATATTTTATATCCTGCAAACTATCCTGAGCACAAAATTAGGAAAATTCATGCTAAGAAACCTCATCCTATTTCTCATCATACATTTATGTATAAAAATGAGGCCTCTAGTTCTAGGCATACCACTAATGTTAAAATGCCTAAGAAAAAAAATTCCTAATGCATCAATGGGCATTGTTGGGGACTTGTTCTCAAATGCTATGAATTAAGAACAAGGCAACATAAAATGTTAAATGTCAAAGCCCTTCGTCCGCTGAAGCATTATTTCCCTGAGGATTTAATGAGCTTCGGACGAAGGTAATAGATGATAAATTACGAAGGTCTTGCCTTCGTAATCGAAAGTAAAATAATACGAAATGAAATATAAAGTATAAAACATTAAAGAATATTAAGAATGGATAAAATCATTTTACTCATTTTACAATATAAACTTAGATATTTAAACATGATGTTTGGTCACATTTATACCTTTGCCTTGACAAAGAACAATAATTCCAGAGTAATGCGTTAGCAGATACAGGGTTGCGTGAACAGTAAAGGAATATTGTTCACTATTTATAGGCACAGGACACAGCCTATAAGGAATTACAATCATGCCCCTTATAAAAGTTTACAACAATGACTCAGACCCTTATGGACTAAAAGGTCATTCCATCTTTAAGTCGGTTCGATCCTTCATCTTCGGATACGCTATAACACCGAAGTTTCATGAGTGGTAGCTTCGGCATCACGTATAACGCCGAAGCTGTTTCTTCATGCAGGACCTTCGGCGACGAAGCATGGTCCCAACAGTAGCCCCTTCGCGGTGCTAGATCGTTTTTCGTAACGAGCTTGATCCGTGAAAAAAGTCTCTTAGGCTTCGGGAAGCCGAAGGTCCGAAAAACACCTTCCCTGAGCTCGTTGCCGAGAAATGATACAGTTTCCGAGCGCGAAGCGGTCCCACCATGCAGGTTCACTTTCTTGGTTTTTGCGGCCCACCGTTTAGTGGGTGCGAGCGACTGTTTGCCCGGTGTAAAAATCTTGACGATTCACCTTCTTACCTGCAGCACTATATAAACAGACAGGTAGGTGTGAAGTTACCACAGCATTCATTGCTATTGCACTGTTTTGCTGCCAAAAATTTAACCATAGCCGAAGCTTGACTTTTGCATTCAAACGAAGCTCCAGTTTGGATTCTGCTTCGTTACAAGAAGAGCTTTGGAAAAAAGGTTATTAATTTCCAAGGAATTTTCAAGAAATTTAAAATCAAATGGCCAGAGTACGCTCCACTGCTAGGGTTGAGCGTGATGGGGATGAGACCGAAGCCACTGAAACTGTTCCGATTTCCGAAGCAATGAGGCGTTCTGGGCTGGTTTCATCAGAGGACACGCCTGCTGCCGAAGCAACACAAGCTGATGTTGAAGAAGTTGATTCCGAAGATGAGTACAGCTGCGGGATGCCAAGTAAACCTAGTCATTTGGACTTTGGAAAGTCCACCATCTCTGAAGCTGATCTTCCCAAAATGGTGAAGCTGGGCTACTTCAGTGAAGCAAAAAAGGAGCTGATTCGTTTTGGCGGAGAGGAAGTTACTCCGAAGCCGGAAAAGAATGAGGTGGTAGTGTTCAAAAGCTTCTTTAAAGCAGGATTAAGATTTCCTTTGAATGGGATGATTGCTGATGTTTTGAAGAAGTTTGGGGTTTACCTTCATCAGCTGACCCCTAATGCTATCGTTAGATTAAGCGTTTATATTTGGGCCCTTCGTAGCCAGGGAGTGGAACCGTTCGGTGAAGGTTTCTGTCGAGTTCATGAATTACACTACCAGACTAAAGCCAGAGGAGATGGTCTGCATGAGAATTTTGGCTGCTACAACTTTGCTTATTGCAAGACTACGAAGTTTCCAGTGATAAGCTACCGAAGCAAATGGCCAGCCGGATGGAAGTCTGAATGGTTTTATGTTAAAGTTGATAAAGATGAAGATAAATTGGTCCAGAGTCCGCTAGAGCTAACCTTCGGAGAGACGAGGCCCCGATGCAACATGATAAGGGGGAGCCCGAGCTAGATTGCTCTGGCTGAATTTCGAGTGATTTCAGATCATATTGGCACTAGAGACCTAGTGCAGGAATTTTTGGCTTTCAAAGTGTTCCCAACACTGAGGGAGTGGGAGATGCCGAAGCTAAAAGGAGAAAAGAAGAATGGGGAACTTGTTCGATTGCCTTATCACTACAAGTTTAAGAAACATTTTAAAGCACCCTGCCAAGAGTGGTTGACCACCATTGAAATTATGTGCAACGAGATCCTCGACAATTACTCTAAGAAAGAAGATCAATTAATGACTGCAGCCTTCGGCACACGTCTGAAACCAAGATTGAATCGTGTACTGGATGCCTTGAATTTTGATTACCCCGACTATGAGCAACTTGGCGGAGATGCCGAAGGCCCGAAGAGAAAGAGGATTGCCAGCGCCCTTGACAAAGAGGGCACCAAATTGGCTAAAAAGGACAAGAAAATTTCTGAAAAACTGAGCCCTGAGCCAAAGATAGCTGCTCCGAAGAAAAGGAAAGCTGCATCTCCAAAACCAAAGACGTCGGCCCGAGAGGAGGAAGCTCCTGCAACACCTTATGCTGCCGAAGTGGAAGAGATTCTGAAGGTAATGACTGAACCTTTGCCTACCAGGCTAAGTCCGCTGGCGCCAGAACTGACGAAGTTTTTTCAGAAGGTCAAAGAAGCTTCAGCAACAGAAAGTCCCGTAAAGCCAAAAAAACGAAGAATTATCCAAGTGGTCGATGTCATTCATCAGACACTGCCACCGACGTCGGCGTCAAAAATTGTCACTGCCAAAACCACAGCCACCGAAGCCGAAACCACCGGAGCCAAAGCTACCGGGGCAACTACTGAAGCCGAAGCCACCGGAGCCGAAACCGGGATCACCGAAGATCCTAATCTATAAACCACACTTGGCGATATTGACAATATACTTCTGAGAATGGCTGAAGAAGAAGCTGCTGCGGTTGCAGTGAACACAGCAACTGAAAAAGGAAAAGAGCAGATTGAAGACACTTTGGAAGAAGAAAATTTTAATTTTCAAGATATACTTGGACAAGAACTAACAGATGCTGAAAAAGAAGAGTTAAAGAAATATGCTATATCCTGTGGATACAAACCAGGGTCTCTGCTATTTGGTGGAGTCAATGAAGGGAAGCTGAGATGCCTTCGGAATCGAATCGAGGCCAAAGTTGTTAGGACCTTCTCAAAAAGCGTCGGTCTGCCGAAGATAGAAGCGGACCTCTGCAGGTACCAGCGACAGCATATTGCCGGTAGCTTGCTCTATGCTAATTTCAAGGTAAAAACTCAACTTTTTATTGTTTTTTTGAATTAATATGTTTTCTAACGAAGGTTATTTTGGCAGAGTATACTTCTAAGTAAAGTGCTGAGAATGCAACAAGATCTTGAAGATGAGAAAAACGAAGCTACCATCAAAGATTTAGAAAACAAAGTCAGAAATTACGAAGCTGCTCTAAAGGAAAAGGACTTCGTCATTCAAGACCTTGAAATCAAAGTTAAAGATCACGAAGCTGCCTTGGAAAAGAAAGACTTCGTCATTCATTCTATGGAAGGTTCACTGGCTGAAGCTCAAACCGAAAATAACAAATTAAACAATGAATTACTTATAAAATCAGAAAAATCTGAGCAGGAAAAGAAGAATCTCGAAACAAGTCTCAAGACTGAAATTGAGAAGAATTCAAATTTGCAAAAATCATTGAAGGAGCTTCAGGAGAAATGCTTAGATTTCGGCAGCCGATGTGTGCAGCGGCTGAAGGATGTGTTTCACTCAATCGGAGCCAGCTCTGATAAGTTTACACCTTCAGCTAAAAACCTGCCAAGCACCTTGGAATACATTGAGGGCAAAGTTGATGCACTTGACGAAGTTATTGCTGGGCATGCTGATTTCTGCGCCCTGCTAGCTTCTCGAGGCACGGCTATCGCTTTCCTGAAGGTTGGCTGCACGCACGGGAAGATTGTAAATAGGCCAAACTTCAATTTGTCACCGGCAGATTTGGTTGACATCCCAAGCCTAGCCCGAAGCATAGGAAACAGATTTATGACCCAGATTTGGATAAACGGCGGGCGAAAAATGGCTGGTGACGAGGCTCGGAGCCACCTTAAGCAGTGAGAAACTTATACTTGTTACTTTTACCTTTTCCTTGAATTCTGCACCTTTCTTATTCCATTTTAATATGTGCAGGATGATGAAGCTGAAGGATGACAAGCTGAAGCTTAACAGATGCTCCGAAGAACTTTTCTGCAAAAGATTCTAGAGAAATTTTTGTAATATAATTGTAAAGAAACTTATGTAAATTTGTGCATACCTTGTAATATATCTTTTCCCATTTATCCATGTACGATCTGCTTTGCTGTGGGCGAAATTTTATTTTTGAGCCGAAGGCGAAAAACACCTTCCCTTCTTTTCGTACACAACGAAGCTTGAGAATATCCTCTTTCTCCGAAGTTTTTTTCTCATAGCCGAAGCATCTGCCTTTTCTGTATGATATGATGATAATGATCCTATATATGTTTAAATGAATGTTTATGAATGCAAATGTCATGATGAAATGTATCATGCAAATGAATATCCAAATGTATATTCGAAACCATAATCATAGCCTTCATTCCCTTGGGAATGACTCAAATCTTTTTGCCGTTTATTTTTCGGCTTCACCGTTTACTTTTCGGTGTATCAGCGCTGACTTTTCGCTGTAAGCCTCCCTTAGGAGCTTCTTCGCCTTTTACTTTCGGCGGAATCAGCGTTTATTTTTCGCTCCAAGCCTCCCTTAGGAGCTTCTTCGCCTTTTACTTTCGGCGGAATCAACGTTTATTTTTCGCTGCAAGCTCTGCATTCCCTTAGGAACGACTTTTGAGCTTCTCCCTGTTTTCTTTTCTTTTTCCTTTGCACTCGATGGTGCGTTCTCAGCTTTTACATTTACATCTTTGGGGGATATCGCTCTTATAGAATTGAAATAAGAAGAAAAATTACATGTTGTGGCCCCATTAAAAACCTTTCTCCCCCTTTGGAAAGGAAAATGGTACCACAAAAAAGAATAGAAAAAATTACATCACACTAAACATAATATCACCGAAGCTCATCCGCATTCCATGATCTAGGAATGTCGTTGCCGTCCATATCCTTCAATCTGTAGGAACCGGGTCTTGACGAAGATACTACCAGAAAAGGTCCTTCCCATTTCAGCTGTAACTTGCCTACTGTCTCTGGGTTGGCTACTCTTCGAAGCACCAAATGTCATGGTTCAATGTTCTTTAGCCGAACCTTTCTATCCCGCCATTTTATTGTTTCGGCTTGGTATTTGTTGATGTTTTTGTAACACTCAAAATTGTTTACAAGGAATAAATAGTGAATTCCCAATTTTATGTGCCTTAATTGCATCATAAAAAGAGCACCCATATAATAATTAGTGCTTAATTAAAACAAATGATGTTAAAATAAAAGAATGTGCATCATGCTGGGTTTTACTTGATTACGCATTTGTGGATAATAAAAAAAATAAATGTGTCATTAACAAGATGTTAATGGACACAAAAAGTTTTACTTCTACATTTGAAAACAAAACTCTAAAGAAAAGAGGAGGAATATAAAATAAAGATAGAAACATAAAAACATAAATATATCCTTAAAGTGGTATATTTATTTTGTGGACATGACCTGTGAAATCTACAAATCAATTTGGAAATCAAATAGTATGTTTGAAGTTAGAAAAAGAGAATTCAAAAAAATAAAAAGGAAAAATAGAGAAGGAATTCTAACCTAGATGGGTTGGCCGCCTCACTTCTGGCCCAGCAAACTATTCCAGACGCGCGGCCCATATTCCATTCCACCGCGCGTGCGCGACCATCTTCCATGCGGGGCCCACTGCTCGGTCTCTGCGGTGCGCGCCGCGTGCAGCAGAATGGGTCGCCGACCGTCTGGGTCCACTGCCCAGCGTCCATCGCGCTCGCGTCTCCACTGATCAGTGGGTCCCTGCCGTCATCGCTTTCCCCACGGGCGACTCGCAACAAACCATGCGCGCGCCGTGCACAAACTGCAGATCTCGCACGCGGATTCTGGGTGGTGGGTCAATCTCGCGCCGACTTCATGGTGGTGGGCGGCTATAAGTCCTAGCCTTGCAGAGCCCGCTCTCCGTTTCTCCACCGTGCCAGATCGCCATCATCCATAACTCCGGGAGCAAGTGAGAGCCAAGCGCCGCCTCGAGTGCATCCGTCTGCGTTGTCGCTCGGTTCGGAAAGAACGGAGCAGGAGCTTCGACGTCGCGTGAGGAATTTGTCAGCAACTTCCCTGCGCAAAACCCCGGGCAGCTCCGACTGGAATTTCTCATCGGTGTGCGCCACACGGTGGGGTCCACTGCAAGCTGGGGGCAGCCCGCTACTCGCTGTGAAACCTGGTATGGGAACGTCGAGCGTCTTTCCTGTTGTATATTCTACGTAAATCCAGGCTCGGGGGAGAGTTAGGTCGCCTGGGAATGGATTGGGCCATTCCCGGTCATGGCGCCGCCGTGGGCGGGATTGCTCCGCCGGGCGTGCGATCGCTGCCGCGGCTGTTGTTACTGAGGGTTAGCGTGCACCGTTGGATAGATTGTATGCGGCTGCGATTAAACCCGGTGCGTACCGCTTCAGGGTTGAGGGTGAGCCGTAGGATGCGATCGGACGGACCAGATCCGACCATAACTCTTTAAATTCGTGACGTTGGATTCCGATCCGTGGGTCGCGGATGAATACCCATTCACGGGATAGGGAGATCTAATCCTGGGCGTTGAAAATAGATCTCATGGCCAGTAGTTCACCGTACCCCTATGGCCCTGGAATCTTGCATAAGAGCCCCTGTATTTAGTCAATTAGAACCCGCCGTCCAGTGGGGAGTTTACTGAGTCTAGAGTTTTCTTGCGCCAAGCCCCCTGCTGTCTCTGGTAATCTTGCGCCCAGTCCAGAGCCGACTGTAAATTGAATAATGAATTAGAAATAGATTTTTAATATGAAAATAAACTCTAGAACTTGTATAATCCATAGAAAATTCATATGAACCCCGAATTAATCCATTGCAATTTCTAAAATTTTGTAATATTATTGTCTATCATTTAGTGTCTCTGTTTTGACTTAAAAACAGTAAGAAAAATTAATTCCTCATTTAATCCTATTTCAAGTATATTCAACCTTAGGAAATTCATAATTTGAAATCCATAACTCTAAATTTAATGATTCCAGTTCCTATAATCTTATTTTAATATGTAGATTTTTATCATGTATTTTATTTACATGTTTGGTGTGATGTTAATTTTTGCTATACTATGTATGTATTGTGTTGATGCGAGTAGACGAGCAAGCCACTCTGGATTCTGAGGTTCAGCAAGTAGAAGTAGCTGAGCAGGAGCTCATTGAAGGCAAGTTGTGCCCTTGATCACTTACTTTTTCCCAGCCATGTTCTTGTTAATTATAATGATCTGTATAGGTTAATTTTGATGGGATCCAATAGGTTACCCTAGTTTTGGTGATCTTTATACCTTGTTTACCACTGAAATGTTTTTGGGTAGTACCTGTTATTGCTTTATGTGGATTTGGGTATGGAGATACACTATTCATAATTACACTTTTATTATCTTTTTATTATTACTGCTCATGTTAAGATCATTATGTTAATGGGAACATGGAGCGACCACCCGGGAAAACAGTGCTACCACAAGGGTATAATGGGACGCCCTTGGCTGATTAACTAGGAAAGCTAGTGGAGGTCTTTCTTACCCAAAAGGGGCAAGGGCAGTAGGGGAGTGGTCAGTGTAGGGAGGTCCTTGGTTGATTTTGCTGCGATGGCGGTCAGGCAAGAACCCTGCATTGGAGCTTCCTATAAACTGTAGCGGGTTTTCTGAAGCTAGTGGAACTTTGTAAAGGCCTCGTAGTGTTACCCTGCCTCGCCTCCTCGGTAGAGGTGTTTGGGATTGGCCATCTCTTGGCAGATGGGTAACATGACTTGTGGGTAAAGATGCGCAACCTCTGTAGAGTGTAAAACTGGTATACTAGCCGTGCTCACGGTCATGAGCGGCTCGGACCCTCACATGATTAATTTATGGAACTTAAATTTAATTTGACATTTGCATCGCATTTGGGATTATTTTACTATTACTTTTCTTTATCACTATTAAGGTTTGATATTTACTTAAACCTAGTAATTGCTAATAAAATTTTGACCAACTTATAAAAGCAATGCTCAGCTTCAGCCTCTATTTCATTGATCAGCCTTACACTACATGAACTCCCACCTTTGGTGAGTTCATGCCACATTATTCCCCACGACTTGTTGAGCTATGAACGTATGTGAGCTCACTCTTGCTGTCTCACACCACCCCATAGGAGAAGAACATGTGATCGAAGAGGAGTCGCCTAACTCTGAGGCTTTCGACTTGATCTAGGTGGCGTCTCCCAGTCAGCTTTCTGGCGCCAAGGATAGATTTTAGATCCTGCGATATTTATCTCTTATTTTGTATTAAGTCTTCCGCTATGTAATAAATACTCTGATGTTTTATGACATTTATGTCTATACACTCTGTTATTATATATGTTGTCTTCTTTGGCGCATGTATGAGATGCACCCGGCTTTGTCCTTTAAAACCGGGTGTGACAGAAGTGGTATCAGAGGAAATGTTGACTGTAGGACGAAACCTAGATAGAAATGGACAAACTCTTACCTACTTATCTTACTCTGATTCATTCCATACTTACCTTATCTTGAACCTGTCTCACCTTTTGCTACTCTACTCTGATTATTCTTACCTTTACTACTCTAAGACAAGATGGATTTCACACCCTGGAATCCTGCCACTATGATCTTCTTAAGAGATAGGGAACCTAAGACGAAATTAAAACTATTTTCTCTATTTAAAAATGTTGATTGATTGTTCTGATGTTAAATGCTTGATTTGCTTCTTTGGTTGATTGAAATAGTATAGACGAGCATCTTAGCATGTACCACCATAAGGTAATGTATTAGCTTTAGTAGATAACACACTAATCTACTTAGCTAATAAATCCCCCGCAGTAACATGCCTCGTAATTACTCGCCTTGTCTACAATCCTTTCTTTCTTATCCTGCATTTCTAACCTAGATGGGCTACCCCTATAGTGTTTGAAGAAAGCACTATAGACGTGATCCTTGGTATATCATGGTTAAGAAAGGCAAAGGTAGTTTATACACTGTGCTAAAGGAACCATTGAACTCACCAGTTCCAAAGGAGAAAGATTTGAAGTTGGAATTGCAGCAACTACCACCATCAGACTAGCGACATTCTTAGTAGATGAGAAATTTGTTGGTGGCAACATCCGTGTGGTTAGAGATTTTTCGGTTGTCTTTACAAAAGAGTTACCAAGGATGCCACCAGATACGGAAGTTGAGTTTGTCATAGATCTCTTACTTAGAACTGCTCCTATTTCTAAATGGACATATAGGATGTCTGTAGAAAAGTTAAAAGAACTCAAGAAGCACTTAACGGAGTTGCAAGAGGCTAGGTACATTCGTCTGAGTCTTCACCTTGGGGAGCACCGGTTTTGTTTGTAAAGAAGTAAGATGGATTGCAAGGGATGTGCGTGGATTAAAAGTCCCTTAATGGTGTCACTATGAAGAACAAGTACCCATTACCCCGCATTGAGGATTTATTTGATTGGATGAGAGATGCTAGGGTATTCTCGAAGATTCATCTCCGATCGGGTTACCATCAAATGAAGATTAGGCCATCGGATATTTGCAAGACAGATTTCTTGACCCGATATGGTTTATATGAGTTAACTGTTATGTCATTTGGACTAACTAATGCATCAGCCTATTTTATGGATCTGAAGAATAAGGTGTTCATGATTCTGGACAGATTCGTCGTAGTATTCATCGACGATATTCTTATTTATTCCAAGAGTGATAGCAATCAAAAGGAACATCTGAGATTGGTGCTATAGAAGCTACGAGACAATCAACTCTACGCCAAGTACACTAAATGCGAGTTTTGGATTGACAAGGTCCCATTCCTTGGACATATCATTTCTAATGGAGGGATATCAGTGGATCCTGCTAAAGTCAAGGAGATAGTGGCGTGGAGCATACCCACTACAATTACGGATATTCGGAGTTTCTTGGGGCTTGTAGGATACTATCGAAGATTTATTGAAGGATTTTCTAAGATTGCTAAGCCCATGACCTCACTTATGGAGAACGGAAGAGAGTTTAAGTGGGATGAGAAGTGCCAAGAAAGCTTTGATCAATTGAAGGAGAGATTGATGTCGCCACCAGTGTTGATTATGCCAGATCTACAGAAGGGATTTGACATTTATTGTGATGCATGTGGCCAAGGATTGGGATGTGTGCTCATGCAAGAAGGACATGTGATCGCCTATGCGTCTCGTCAGTTGAGGAAACATGAACTGAACTACCCTACTCATGACTTAGAGCTGGCAGCAGTTGTGCATGCACTTAAGATTTGGAGACACTACATCATGGGAACCAAGTGCCAAGTATACACAGATCATAAGAGTTTGAAGTACATATTCACTCAGAAGGATCTCAACCTTAGGCAACGCCGTTGGATGGAGCTTATTAAGGACTATAATTTGGAAATTCACTATCACCCGGGCAAGGCGAATTTGGTTGCAGATGCCTTGAGTCGAAAGGAGCATGTTCATTCAGTTGTTGTTGCCCAGCTACCCGATGAGATTGTTGAGGACTTCAAGAGACTTAACCTGGGGATAGTTGATCACACTAAAGGAGTTATTATTGATGTGGAACCTACTTTGGAGCAAGAGATCCGCAAAGGACAAATTGGTGATGCTAAGATACAAGAGATTAAGGATCTGATTACTGAAGGTCGAGGTCCAGAATTCACGGAAGATGAGCAAGGCACAATATGGTTCAAGGATCGGATATGAGTTCCTGAGATTGATAACCTTGGTGAGACTATACTAAAGAAAGCTGATGACTCAGATTATTCTATGAATCCTGGGAGTACCAAGATATATCAGGATTTGAAGCAGAAATACTGGTGGTATGGATTGAAGAGAGATGTAACTGCACATGTGGCTATGTGCGATGTGTGTCAAAGAGTTAAGGCTGAACACCAGAGGCCAGCCGGACTACTGCATCCACTGAAGATACCTGAGTAGAAGTGGGAAGAGATTGGTAAGGACTTCATTACTGGATTGCCTCGCAGCTCGAAAGGATATGATTCTATATGGGTTATGGTGGATAGGCTAACCAAAGTAGCACACTTTATTCCAGTGAAGACCACGTATTCAGGAGCCAAGTTAGCAGAGTTGTACATGGCACGGATTATCTGCCTACATGGTGTGCCAAAGAAGATTGTGTCAGGCCGGGGATCACAGTTTACCTCTCGATATTGGAAGAAGTTGCACGAGTCCTTGGATACAAGATTAAATTTTAGTTCGGCTTACCATCCCCAGACCGATGGTCAGACTGAGAGGACCAACCAAGTGCTAGAGGATATGTTAAGAGCTTGTGCTCTTAAACATGGTGGAAGTTGGGATAAGAGTTTACCTTATGCGGAGTTCTCTTATAATAATAGCTATCAGGCCAGTTTGAAGATGTCACCGTTTGAAGCTTTGTATGGCAGAAAGTGCAGGACCCCACTGTATTGGGATCAAACTGGTGAAAGGCAGTTGTTTGGGCCGAGATTATACAAGAAGCAGATGAGCAAGTTCAACAAATAAGGGAGAATCTGAGGACTGCACAGTCAAGGCAGAAAAGCTATGCTGATACCCGGAGAAGACTACTAGAGTTTAAGGAGGGAGATTATGTCTATTTGAAGGTGTCACCACTCCGGGGTATGAGAAGATTCAAAGTCAAAGGAAAGTTGTCCCCTCGCTTTATTGGACCCTTCTTAATCTTAAAGTGAGTGGGAGAGGTTGCATACCAATTGGAGTTACCGATCACCTGTCAGATGTACATGATGTCTTTCACGTGTCCCAACTAAAGAAGTGTCTCAGGGTACCTGAGGAGCAACTACCAATGGAGGACTTAGTATTCAAGATGACCTAACTAATGCTGAGCACCCTATCAAGATTCTGAATACTTTGACTTGAGTTACAAGAAATAAGATGATAAAGATGTGCAAAGTACAATGGAGTCACCATGGCGAAGATGAAGCAACATGGGAAAGAGAAGAAGAGCTTCGCATAGATTTTCCCCACCTTTTCCCTAGATCTTCTTAAATCTCGGGGACGAGATTATTTTTAAGGGGGGTAGGATTTGTAACACTCAAAATTGTTTACAAGGAATAAATAGTGAATTCCCAATTTTATGTGCCTTAATTGCATCATAAAAAGAGCACCCATATAATAATTAGTGCTTAATTAAAACAAATGATGTTAAAATAAAAGAATGTGCATCATGCTGGGTTTTACTTGATTACGCATTTGTGGATAATAAAAAAATAAATGTGTCATTAACAAGATGTTAATGGACACAAAAAGTTTTACTTCTACATTTGAAAACAAAACTCTAAAGAAAAGAGGAGGAATATAAAATAAGGATAGAAACATAAAAACATAAATATATCCTTAAAGTGGTATATTTATTTTGTGCACATGACCTGTGAAATCTACAAATCAATTTGGAAATCAAATAGTATGTTTGAAGTTAGAAAAAGGGAATTCAAAAAAATAAAAAGGAAAAATAGAGAAGGAATTCTAACCTAGATGGGCTGGCCGCCTCACTTCTGGCCCAGCAAACTATTCCAGACGCGCGACCCATATTCCATTCCACCGCGCGTGCGCGACCATCTTCCATGCGGGGCCCACTGCTCGGTCTCTGCGGCGCGTGCCGCGTGCAGCAGAATGGGTCGCCGACCGTCTGGGTCCACTGCCCAGCGTCCATCGCGCTCGCGTCTCCACTGATCAGTGGGTCCCTGCCGTCATCGCTTTCCCCACGGGCGACTCGCAACAAACCATGCGCGCGCCGTGTACAAACTGCGGATCTCGCGCGCGGATTTCAGGTGGTGGGTCAATCTCGCGCCGACTTCATGGTGGTGGGCGGCTATAAGTCCTAGCCTTGCAGAGCCCGCTCTCCGTTTCTCCACCGTGCCAGATCGCCATCATCCATAACTCCGGGAGCAAGTGAGAGCCAAGCGCCGCCTCGAGTGCATCCGTCTGGGTTGTCGCTCGGTTCGGAAAGAACGGCGCAGGAGCTTCGATGTCGCGTGAGGAATTTGTCAACAACTTCCCTGCGCAAAACCCCGGGCAGCTCCGACTGGAATTTCTCATCGGTGTGCGCCACACGGCGGGGTCCACTGCAAGCTGGGGGCAGCCCGCTACTCGCCGTGAAACCTGGTATGGGAACGTCGAGCGTCTTTCCTGTTGTATATTCTACGTAAATCCAGGCTCGGGGGAGAGTTAGGTCGCCGGGGAATGGATTGGGCCATTCCCGGTCATGGCGCCGTCGTGGGCGGGATTGCTCCGCCGGGCGTGCGATCGCTGCCGCGGCTGTTGTTACTGAGGGTTAGCGTGCACCGTTGGATAGATTGTATGCAGCTGCGATTAAACCCGGTGCGTACCGCTTCAGGGTTGAGGGTGAGCCGTAGGATGCGATCGGACGGACCAGATCCGACCATAACTCTTTAAATTCGTGACGTTGGATTCCGATCCGTGGGTCGCGGATGAATACCGATTCATGGGATAGGGAGTTCTAATCCTGGGCGTTGAAAATAGATCTCATGGCCAGTAGTTCACCGTACCCCTATGGCCCTGGAATCTTGCATAAGAGCACCTGTATTTAGTCAAATTAGAACCCACCGTCCGGTGGAGAGTTTACTGAGTCTAGAGTTTTCTTGCGCCAAGCCCCCTGCTGTCTCTGGTAATCTTGCGCCCAGTCCAGAGCCGACTGTAAATTGAATAATGAATTAGAAATAGATTTTTAATATGAAAATAAACTCTAGAACTTGTATAATCCATAGAAAATTCATATGAACCCCGAATTAATCCATTCCAATTTCTAATTTTTTTTAATATTATTGTCTATCATTTAGTGTCTCTGTTTTGACTTAAAAACAGTAAGAAAAATTAATTCCTCATTTAATCCTATTTCAAGTATATTCAACCTTAGGAAATTCATAATTTGAAATCCATAACTCTAAATTTAATGATTCCAGTTCCTATAATCTTATTTTAATATGTAGATTTTTATCATGTATTTTATTTACATGTTTGGTGTGATGTTAATTTTTGCTATACTATGTATGTATTGTGTTGATACGAGTAGACTAGCAAGCCACTCTGGATTCTGAGGTTCAGCAAGTAGAAGTAGCTGAGCAGGAGCTCATTGAAGGCAAGTTGTGCCCTTGATCACTTACTTTTTCCCAGCCATGTTCTTGTTAATTATAATGATCTGTATAGGTTAATTTTGATGGGATCCAATAGGTTACCCTAGTTTTGGTGATCTTTATACCTTGTTTACCACTGAAATGTTTTTGGGTAGTACCTGCTATTGCTTTATGTGGATTTGGGTATGGAGATACACTATTCATAATTACACTTTTATTATCTTTTTATTATTACTGCTCATGTTAAGATCATTATGTTAATGGGAACATGGAGCGACCACCCGGGAAAACAGTGCTACCACAAGGGTATAATGGGACGCCCTTGGCTGATTAACTAGGAAAGCTAGTGGAGGTCTTCCTTACCCGAAAGGGGCAAGGGCAGTAGGGGAGTGGTCAGTGTAGGGAGGTCCTTGGTTGATTTTGCTGCGATGGCGATCAGGCAAGAACCCTGCATTGGAGCATCCTATAAACTGTAGCGGGTTTTCTGAAGCTAGTGGAACTTTGTAAAGGCCTTGTAGTGTTACCCTGCCTCGCCTCCTCGGTAGAGGTGTATGGGATTGGCCATCTCTTGGCAGATGGGTAACATGACTTGTGGGTAAAGATGCGCAACCTCTGCAGTGTGTAAAACTGGTATACTAGCCGTGCTCACGGTCATGAGCGGCTCGGACCCTCACATGATTAATTTATGGAACTTAAATTTAATTTGACATTTGCATCGCATTTGGGATTATTTTACTATTACTTTTCTTTATCACTATTAAGGTTTGGTATTTACTTAAACCTAGTAATTGCTAATAAAATTTTGACCAACTTATAAAAGCAATGCTCAGCTTCAGCCTCTATTTCATTGATCAGCCTTACACTACATGAACTCCCACCTTTGGTGAGTTCATGCCACATTATTCCCCACGACTTGTTGAGCTATGAACGTATGTGAGCTCACTCTTGCTGTCTCACACCCCCCCACAGGAGAAGAACATGTGATCGAAGAGGAGTCGCCTAACTCTGAGGCTTTCGACTTGATCTAGGTGGCGTCTCCCAGTCAGCTTTCTGGCGCCAAGGATAGATTTTAGATCCTGCGATATTTATCTCTTATTTTGTATTAAGTCTTCCGCTATGTAATAAATACTCTGATGTTTTATGACATTTATCTCTATACACTCTGTTATTATATATGTTGTCTTCTTTGGCACATGTATGAGATGCACCCGGCTTTGTCCTTTAAAACCGGGTGTGACAGTTTTCCACAGCTTGAAGCCTGATCCCCTCTATAGCATCTTTTTCCACAGAGTAATCAGCTTCAGCTTCGACTTCTGCCGAAGCTACTATTCTTATTGATCCTGCTTTGGCTTCTTCCGGAGTTATTGCTTCGTCACCAAACAATAGTTTGAATGGTGTAAAACCTGTTGATCTTGATATTGTTGTGTTGTGGCTCCACACCACTTTGATTAATTCGTCTGGCCACTTTCCCCTAGGCTGATTGAAGATTAACTTCATTATTCCTGTCATTATGATGCCATTAGCCCCTTCAACAAGTCCATTTGACTCCGGATGCCGAACTGATGCAAAATGGATCTTCGTGCCAATTTGATCACAAAATTCTTTGAAAGCTTCAGAGTCAAACTACGTCCCATTATCCACAGTAATAGCCTTCGGCACTCTGAAGCGACAAACAATATTTTGCCAGAAAAACTTTTGAATAGTGACCGAAGTTATTGTGGCTAAAGTCTTTGCCTCAATCCATATAGAAAAATATTCCACTGCCACTACAACATATCTTAAGTTCCCTTGTGATGGTGGTAATGGACCTAATAAATCAAGACCCCACCTTTGCAATGGCCAAGTGGGTTGTATTAACTGGGTTAAAGACGAAGGTTGTTTTTGATCTCTTGCACATTTCTGACAACCTTCGCACTTTTGTACTAATTCCGCTGCATCCGAAGCTGCCTTTGGCCAATAAAATCCTTGGCGAAAAACTTTTCCCAGCAAAGGCCTAGATCCAATATGAGATCCACACAGGCCTGCGTGTATTTCCTTCATCAATTCTATACCTTCGGCTCTAGATAAACATTTGATTAACGGAGAACAGACCCCACGCTTGTATAGTTCCCCTTCTATTATAACATATGGTCGGGCTCTTGCCTCTATCCTCTTATTATAAGCTTCGTCATCTGAAAGAAAGTTACCCTGAAAGAAAGAGATGATCTCAGTTCTCCAGTCTTCACTATAGACAGGAGATATGTTGAGGACTGCTCTTTCAAGAAGCTCAACAGAAGGTGCTTTTATTGTTTCGAAAATTACTTCCGAAAGTAAGGGCAGCCCCTGTGCTGCTGACTTGGCTAACAAATCAGCATGTTCATTTTCTCCTCGAGGAATATTTTTGACAGAAAACCCCTCAAAGGAAGCCTCAATCCTTCGGACCGTGTCTAAATACTTTTCAAGCTTCGGATCTCTTGCTTTATAACTCTTGTCAATATGACTAGAAATAACCTGGGAATCGGTTTTAAGAACCGCCCTTCTAATTCCCATTGCCTTTAATTTCCGAAGACCCAAGAGTAAAGCTTCATACTCAGCAATGTTATTTGTGCAACTGAAATCAAGTCTTGTTGCGTAGCAAGTTTTAACTTTGGAAGGTGCGACCAACACAACAGCTGCTCCTGCTCCGAAGGTTCCCCAAGAACCATCACAAAATACTGTCCAAACTTCGGCATCATTATTCGTTTCTTCTTTCTGAGCCCCTGGCGTCCAGTCAGCAATGAAGTCTGCCAACGCTTGGGACTGAATCGAAGATCTATGCACATAATCAATACAAAATTCATTGAGTTCCGCAGCCCATTTTCCGACCCTTCCAGTAGCTTCTCTATTTCTCATAATATCCTTCAATGGTTGTGAAGAAGGAACAACTATATTGTATGCTTGAAAATAGTGCCGAAGCTTCCTGGAGGCCATCAAAACAGCATACAACACCTTCTCCAATTCTGTGTAATTTTTCTTTGATAAACTAAGAACTTCGGATACAAAGTATATTGGGGCTTGCTTTTTGACTTGGCCTTCAAGCTTCTCTTGGACAAGTGTTGCACTTACCGCTGAGCGCGGAGCTGCCACATATAACAACAGAGGAGCCCCTGGTGTTGGTGGAGTTAGTGTTGTTAGGTCTATCAAATATTGCTTCAGCTCTTCGAAGGCTCTCTGCTGGACTGGTCCCCATTGAAAAACTTTGGTTGACTTCAGCACTTCGAAGAATGGTAAATTTCTCTCTACTGATCTAGATATGAATCTGTTGAGAGATGCCAATCTTCCTGTCAATCTTTGAGCCACCTTCTTTGTACTTGGTGGTTCCATTCGAAGGATAGCTTCGATTTTATTTGGATTAGCCTCAATCCCTTTTGTTGAAACTAGGCAGCCAAGAAATTTCCCTTTCTTCACTCCGAAGACACATTTTTCTGGATTCAACTTCAAACCGGACTGTCTAAAATTAGCGAAGGTCTCCTGCAGATCAGCAATGTGATTTTCTTGCTTCGTGCTTTTTACAATGATATCATCAACATAAGTTAGCACATTTCTGCCTATCTGAGAATGAAGAACCTTCGCTGTCATTCTGCTGAAGCTTCCTCCAGCATTCTTGAGCCCCTCAGGCATCCGAAGGTAACAATATGTTCCACTAGGGGTTATGAAGCTGGTTTTTGGCTCATCCTCCTTCTTCATCCAAATTTGATGATAGCCTGAATAACAATCCAGCAGACTCATAAGCTCTGATGAAGCTGCTGCATCAACTAGGGAATCTATCCTTGGCAATGGAAACTCGTCCTTCGGACATGCCTTGTTGAGATCAGTAAAATCAATACACATCCTCCATTTACCATTGGCCTTTTTTACCATAACAGTGTTAGCCAGCCATTCTGGGTATTTTACCTCTCTGATAACTCCGGCACTGAGGAGTCTTTTCACTTCATTCCGAGCACCTTCGGCCTTATCATCAGACATCTTCCGAAGCCTCTGCTTTCTAGGTCTGAAGGATGGATCAACATTGAGCGAGTGTTCAATAACATCCCTGTTGACTCCGCAAAGATCATTAGCTGACCATGCAAAAACATCTTTGTTGTTGAATAAAAACCTTATCAAGGTTTTCTCCTGTTCTTCGGACAGTTGGGATCCCAATAACACCCTCTGCTCTGCTATGTCATCATATAAGAGCATGGGCTTCGGCTGATTGGCCGAAGCAGCTTTCTCCCTTCTGAACTTGTATTGTTCACAAGCTTCAGCTCCATCTATGTTATGGATTGCTTTTGAGTCTGTCCAGTTTCCTTCGGCCCTTCTGGCAGCTTCCTGACTTCCATGAATAGCAATGGGCCCTTGGTCCGAAGGTATCTTCATGCAAAGATATGCTGGATGAAGAATTGCTTCGAAGGCATTGAGAGTACCACGACCAATGATTGCATTGTAAGGGTATTCCATGTCAACAATATCAAACACAACTTGTTCAGTCCTTGTGTTGTTAATAAATCCGAAGGTTACTAGCATTGTGATTTTGCCAAGTGCTACAATCTGCCTTCCTCCGAAGCCACAAAGGGGATGTGTGGCATCATGGATCTTGTCTTCGGGCTCTTGCATCTGTCTAAAGGCTTTGGCAAATATGATATCAGCCGCACTGCCTGTATCAACCAAAACATTGTGAACCAGAAATCCTTTGATCACACAAGAGATAACCATAGCATCATTGTGTGGGTAATCCTTGAGCTGAAGATCCTCTTGAGAGAAGGTAATTGGGAAGTGAGACCATTTTGACTTGATGAAGGGTCCTTGTACCCCTACATGTTGTACTCTTCTCTGTGCCTCCTTCTTCTGTTTCTTGTTAGCCGGCTCTGAGCATGAACCGCCTGTTATCGGGAGAATCAGCTTCGAAGCCGAAGCAGTTCTAGCTTGGTTCTTGAACGAAGCCATCAGCTCAAAAAGTGGAAGTGAGTTCACCGGAGGTGGGCGCCAATGTTGGGGACTTGTTCTCAAATGCTATGAATTAAGAACAAGGCAACATAAAATGTTAAATGTCAAAGCCCTTCGTCCGCTGAAGTATTATTTCCCTGAGGATTTAATGAGCTTCGGACGAAGGTAATAGATGATAAATTACGAAGGTCTTGCCTTCGTAACCGAAAGTAAAATAATACGAAATGAAATATAAAGTATAAAACGTTAAAGGATATTAAGAATGGATAAAATCATTTTACTCATTTTACAATATAAACTTAGATATTAAAACATGATGTTTGGTCACATTTATACCTTTGCCTTGACAAAGAACAATAATTCCAGAGTAATGCGTTAGCAGATACAGGGTTGCGTGAACAGTAAATGAATACTGTTCACTATTTATAGGCACAGGACACAACCTATAAGGAATTACAATCATGCCCCTTATAAAAGTTTACAACAATGACTCAGACCCTTATGGACTAAAAGGTCATTCCATCTTTAAGTCAGTTCGATCCTTCATCTTCGGATACACTATAACACCGAAGTTTCATGAGTGGTAGCTTCGGCATCACGTATAACACCGAAGCTGTTTCTTCATGCAGGACCTTCGGCGATGAAGCATGGTCCCAACAGGCATAATGTTTCATTTAAGACTTTTGATGCTTCTTATGTGCTTACAAACAAATCAGGCAAAGTAGTTGCCAATTATGTTGGGGGCAAACACAAGAGTCCAAAGACTTGTGTTTGGGTACTGAAAGGGAAATAGGCTTACACCTTTTCCTAATTGATTTTGGTGGTTGAATTGCCCAACACAAATAATTGGACTAACTAGTTTGCTCTAGATTATAAGTTTTACAGGTGCCAAAGGTTCACAACAAACCAATAAAAAGACCAAGAAAGGGTTCAAATAAAAGGAGCAAAAGACAATCGAAGTGTGCCCTGGTCTGGCGCACCGGACAGTGTCCGGTGCACCAGGGAACCAAACTCCGAACTGCTCACCTTCAGGAATTCTGGAAGCCGCTCCGTTGTAATTCACCGGACTGTCCGGTGTGCCAGCGGAGCAACGGCTACTTCGCGCCAACGGTCGTCTGTAGACGACATTAAATGCGCTACAGTGCGCGGCTGCGCGCGCAGAAGTCAGAGCACGCGCCAGAAGGCGCACCGGACAGTCTCCAGGACCTGTCCGGTGCACCACCGGACTGTCCGGTGGCCCAAACGTCAGAAGCTCCAACGGTCAGAATCCAACGGCCGGGTGACGTGGCTGGCGCACCGGACAGTGTCCGGTGGCGCACCTGACTGTCCGGTGCGCCATGCGACAGCAGCCTCCACCAACGGCTCCTTTGGTGGTTGGGGCTATAAATACCCCAACCACCCACCATTCATAGCATCCAAGTTTTCAGCCTTCACACCTCATACAAGAGCTATAGCATTCAATACAAGACACAAACAAGAGATCAAATCCTCTCCCAAGTCCAAAGACAATTCCAATCAAATAGTGACTAGTGAGAGAAAGATACTTGTGTCATTTGAGCTCTTGCGCTTGGATTGCTTTTCTTCTTCCTTCTTTCTTGATTCCAACTCAGTTGTAACCAAGGCAAGAGACACCAAGGTGCCGTTTGGTTCACATATTTGTAACGTAATGGGTAACTGATAACGTTAAATTATGTTTGTTTTATTCCAACCGTAATCAGATACCACACTAAAAATTGATACCAGCCTATTCAAACTTGTTACCGCCTGTAATCGAGCGTAAACCATTACCATTATCATTTGCGTTACATTTCTTGAACCAAACAACACCCAATTGTGTGGTGGTCCTTGTGGGGACTTAGTGTCCCGTTTGATTGAGAAGAGAAGCTCACTCGGTCTAAGTGACCGTTTGAGAGAGGGAAAGGGTTGAAAGAGACCCGGTCTTTGTGACCACCTCAACGGGGAGTAGGTTTGCAAGAACCGAACCTCGGTAAAACAAATCACCGTGTCATCCGCCTTATTTACTTGTGATTTGTTTTTGCCCTCTCTTTCGGACTCGAATTTAATTCTAACGCTAACCCCGGCTTGTAGTTGTGCTTAAAGTTTGTAAAATTCAGATTCGCCCTATTCACCCCCCTCTAGGTGACTTTCAATTGGTATCAGAGCTCGGTACTTCATTAGAGCCTAATCGCTCGAAGTGATGTCGGGAGATCACGCCAAGAAGGAGATGATGACCGGCGAGAAGCCCGCCACAAGCCATAGGAAGGCTCCATCAAGGGAGTCCGGCAACAAAAAGGAGGGATCCCCTTCACGCATAAGGACGCACAAGAGTGGCGAGAAGAAGAAGAAAATGAAGAAAGTGGTCTACTACGAGACCGACTCTTCATCGCCCTCTACATCGGGATCTGACACCGCGTCCATCACTTCTAAGCGCCAAGAACGCAAGAAGTATAGTAAGATCCCCCTACTCTATCCTCGCATTCCTAAACATACTCCATTACTTTCCGTTCCATTAGGCAAACCACCGACATTTGACGGTGGAGATTATTCTAGGTGGAGTGATATGATGAGATATCACCTAACCTCACTCCACAAAAGCATATGGGATGTTGTTGAGTTTGGAGTACAGGTACCATCCGTAGGGGATGAAGATTATGATGAGAACGAGGTAGCCCAAATCGAGCACTTCAACTCTCAAGCAACTACTATACTCCTCACCTCTCTAAGTCGAGAGGAGTATAATAAGGTGCAAGGGTTGAAGAGTGCCAAAGAGATTTGGGACGTACTCAAGACCGCGCACGAAGGAGATGAGGTGACCAAAATCACCAAGCGGGAAACGATCGAGGGGGAGCTCGGTCGCTTTATGCTCAACCAAGGAGAAGACCCGCAAGCCATGTACAACCGGCTAAAAACCTTGGTGAACCAAGTGCGCAACCTCGGGAGCTCCAAGTGGGATGATCATGAAATGGTCAAGGTTATTCTTAGATCACTTGTATTTCTTAACCCTACTCAAGTACAATTAATTCATGGTGATCCTAGATATAAGCTAATGTCTCCCGAGGAAGTTATAGGCAAATTTGTGAGCTTTGAGTTGATGATCAAAGGCTCCAAGAAAATCATCGAGCAAGGCGCCTCCTCCACACCCGATGTGCAACCTGTTGCATTCAAGGCAACAGAGGAGAAGAAAGAAGACTCTACACCTAGTAGGGTCCCCATCGACGCCTCCAAGCTCGACAATGAGGAAATGGCGCTCATCATCAAGAGCTTCCGCCAAATCCTCAAGCAAAGGAGGGGGAAAGACTACAAGTCCCGCTCCAAGAAGGTTTGCTACAAATGTGGTAAGCCCGGTCATTTTATCGCTAAATGTCCTTTGTCTAGTGATAGTGACAGAGATAACGACAAGAGGGGGAAGAAGAAGGAAAAGAAGAGGTACTACAATAAGAAGGGCGGCGATGCCCATGTTTGTCGGGAGTGGGACTCCGACGAGAGCTCCACCGACTCCTCCGACGAGGACGCCGCCAACATCGCCGTCACAAAAGGCCTCCTCTTCCCCAACGTCGGCCACAAGTGCCTCATGGCAAAGGACGGCAAGAAGAAGAAGGTAAAATCTAAATCCTCCACTAAGTATGCAACATCTAGTGATGAGGCTAGCTCTAGTGATGATGAGGATGATTTATTAACACTTTTTGCCAACCTAAACATGCAACAAAAGGAGAAATTAAATGAGTTAATTGGTGCTATTCATGAGAAGGATGAACTCTTGGACACCCAAGAGGACTTCCTAATTAAAGAAAACAAAAAGCATGTTAAGGTTAAAAATGCCAAATTAATTACTAAGGTTGAGAAATCAAATGTTTGTGATGATTCAATTAACAATCTTAGAAATGATAATGCTAGTTCAATTGCTAAGATTGAAAAATTGAATGCCTCTCTTGCTAGCCTTAGAAATGAAAATGAAAAATTAATTGCTAAGGCTAAGGAATTAGATGTTTGCAATATTTCTCTTTCCAATCTTAGAGATGAGAATGACATTTTGCATGCTAAGATTGTTGAACTAAACTCTTGCAAACCCTCTACATCTACTGTTGAGCATGTTACAATTTGCACTAGATGTAGAGATATTAACATTGATGCTATTCATAATCACATTGCTATGATTAAACAACAAAATGATCATATAGCAAAATTAGATGCTAAAATTGCTGAGCATGAGTTAGAAAATGAAAAATTTAAATTTGCTCGTAGTATGCTCTATAGTGGGAGACGCCCTGGCATTAAGGATGGCATTGGCTTCCAACAGGGAGGCAATGTCAAAGTCAATGCCCCTCCTAAAAGATTATCTAACTTTGTTAAGGGCAAAGCTCCCATGCCTCAGGATAACGAGGGTTACATTTTATACCCTGCCGGTTATCTCGAGCACAAAATTAGGAGAATTCACTCTAGCAAGTCTCACTCTGGCTCTAATCATGCTTTTATGTATAAAAGTGAGGCATCTAGTTCTAGACAATCAACTCGTGCTAAATTGCCTAAGAAGAGAACTCCTATTGCATCAAATGATCATAACATTTCATTTAAGACTTTTGATGCTTCCTATGTGCTAACTAACAAATCAGGCAAAGTAGTTGCCAAATATGTTGGGGGCAAACACAAGGGGTCAAAGACTTGTGTTTGGGTACCCAAGGTGCTTGTTTCTATTGTGAAAGGACCCAAGACCGTTTGGGTACCTAAGAACAAGGCCTAAACTTGTTTTGTAGGTTTATGCATCCGAGGGCTCAAGTTGGATCATCGACAGCGGGTGCACAAACCACATGACAGGGGAGAAGAAGATGTTCTCCTCCTATAAGAAAAACCAAGATCCCCAACGAGCTATCACATTCGGGGATGGAAATCAAGGTATGGTCAAAGGATTGGGTAAAATTGCTATATTTCCTGACCACTCTATTTCCAATGTTTTTCTTGTAGATTCTTTAGATTACAATTTGCTTTCTATTTCTCAATTATGCAAAATGGGCTACAACTGTCTTTTTACGGATATAGGTGTCACTATGCAAGATTGGGTAAAATGAGCTTTAGAAGAAGTGATGATTCAGTAACATTTAAGGGAGTGTTAGAGGGTCAGCTATACTTGGTAGATTTTGATAGAGCTGAACTCGACACTTGCTTAATTGCTAAGACTAACATGGGTTGGCTCAGGCACCGCCGACTAGCCCATGTTGGGATGAAGAATCTTCATAAGCTTCTAAAGGGAGAGCACATTTTGGGACTAACCAATGTTCATTTTGAGAAAGACAGGGTATGTAGTGCATGTCAAGCAGGAAAGCAAGTTGGTGTTCATCATCCACACAAGAACATCATGACGACCGACATGCCGCTTGAGCTACTCCACATGGACTTATTCGACCCGATAGCTTACATAAGCATTGGCGGGAGTAAGTATTGTCTTGTAATTGTGGATGATTATTCTCGCTTCACTTGGGTGTTCCTTTTGCAGGAAAAATCACAAACCCAAGAGACATTAAAGGGATTCTTGAGACGGGCTCAAAATGAGTTCGGCTTAAGGATCAAAAATATTAGAAGCGACAACGGGACGGAGTTCAAGAACTCACAAATAGAAGGCTTCCTTGAGGAGGAGGGCATCAAGCAAGAGTTCTCTTCTCCCTACACGCCACAACAAAATGGTGTAGTGGAGAGGAAGAATAGAACTCTATTGGACATGGCAAGGACCATGCTTGATGAGTACAAGACTTCGGATTGGTTTTGGGCCGAGGCAGTCAACAACGCTTGCTACACCATCAACCGGTTATATCTACACCGAATCCTCAAGAAGACATCATATGAACTCCTAACCGGTAAAAAGCCCAATGTTTCATATTTTAGAGTCTTTGGTAGCAAATGCTTTATTCTTGTTAAAAGAGGTAGAAAATCTAAATTTGCTCCTAAGGCTGTAGAAGGCTTTTTACTAGGTTATGATTCAAACACAAGGGCATATAGAGTCTTTAACAAGTCCACTGTACTAGTTGAAGTTTCTTGTGACATTGTGTTTGATGAGACTAACGGATCTCAAGTAGAGCAAGTTGATCTTGATGAGCTAGATGATGAAGAGGCTCTGTGCGTCGCGCTAAGGAACATGTCCATTGGGGATGTGTGTCCTAAGGAATCCGAAGAGCCTCCACAAGCACAAGATCAACCATCTTTCTCAATGAAAGCATCTCCACCAACTCAAGATGAGGATCAAGCTCAAGATGATGATGATGAAGATCAAGAAGAGCCACCTCAAGACGAGGACAATGATCAAGGGGGAGATGCTGATGATCGAGACAAGGAAGATGATGATGGTCCAAGACCGCCACACCCAAGAGTCCACCAAGCAATTCAACGAGATCACCCCGTGAACACCATCCTCGGCGATATTCATAAGGGGGTAACCACTCGATCTCGTGTTGCTCATTTTTGTGAACATTACTCTTTTGTTTCCTCTATTGAGCCACACAGGGTAGAGGAAGCACTTCAAGATTTGGATTGGGTGTTGGCAATGCAAGAGGAACTCAACAACTTCACGAGGAATGAGGTATGGCATTTAGTTCCACGTCCTAACCAAAATGTTGTAGGAACCAAGTGGGTCTTCCGCAACAAGCAAGATGAGCATGGTGTGGTGACAAGGAACAAAGCCCGACTTGTGGCATGGGGTATTCACAAGTTGAAGGTTTGGATTTCAGTGAAACCTATGCGCCCGTAGCTAGGCTTGAGTCAATTCACATTTTACTTGCCTATGCTACTTACCATGGCTTCAAGCTTTATCAAATGGACGTAAAGAGTGCCTTCCTCAATGGACCAATCAAGGAAGAGGTCTATGTTGAGCAACCTCCCGGCTTTGAAGATAGTGAGTATCCTAACCATGTCTATAAACTCTCTAAGGTGCTTTATGGGCTCAAGCAAGCCCCAAGAGCATGGTATGAATGCCTAAGAGATTTTCTTATCGCTAATGGCTTCAAAGTTGGCAAAGTCGATCCTACTCAATTCACTAAAACTATTGCAAATGATTTGTTTGTAGGCCAAATTTATGTTGATGATATCATATTTGGGTCTACTAACAAATCTACTTGTGAAGAATTTAGTAGGATCATTGAAAGGGAAATGTACCCTTGGGACATTTCTATGAGATTTTGGTGATTAAGTGCTCCACACAAATGCTTTGAGTAATATTTGTGTCAAAGACTTAAGAAGTGCAAATCAAGAGTAAAGGTATGTTTCTAAGACTTAGTACATTGTTTTGGAGACTAATGTATTGTGTCTAAGTGCTAGAAACAGGAAAAGACCAATTTGGAAAAGACTTGGCTGAGCAGCCAAGACTCTGCGCAGTCTGGGTGCACCGGATAGTGTCCTGTGGTGCACCGGACAGTGTCCGCCAGTGAGCCAACAGTCGGCCGGGCCAAAGGTCGGCCGCGTAATCCGCGCGCGACGCGTGGCAGAGCCAACGGTCAGAAGGGGGCACCAGACTGTCCGGTGTGCACCGGACAGTGTCCGGTGCGCCAACGGCTCTGAATCTCCAACGGTCGGCTTCGCCAAAGAAGGAAAGAAATCCGCACCGGACAGTGTCCGGTGGTGCACCGGACTGTCCGGTGCGCCAGGCGACAGAAGGGAAGAATTGCCTTCCTGGAATGCTCTCAACGGCTCTTAGCTGCCTTGGGGCTATAAAAGGGACCCCTAGGCGCATGGAGAAGAACAACAAGCATTCTCTAAGCATTCCTAAGCACCAAGACTCCAATTCCGCGCATTCGATTCCTTGTGATAGCAACTAGAGCTCCATTTGAGTAGAGAACTCTTTGGGTTGTGTTGTGAGCTCGAGTTGTGACTTGTGTGCGTGTTTGTGCTCTGATTTTGTGTCTTGTGTGCGTTGCTCATCCCAGCCTTACTTCCGTGCTTCTTTGTGAACATCAAATTGTAAGGGCGAGAGGCTCCAAGTTGTGGAGATTCCTCGCAAGCGGGATATAGTGAAACAAAGCAAAACACCGTGGTATTCAAGTGGGTCTTTGGACCGCTTGAGAGGGGTTGATTGCAACCCTCGTCCGTTGGGACGCCACAACGTGGAGTAGGCAAGTGTTGGACTTGGCCGAACCACGGGATAAACCACTGTGCCTATCTGTGTTGATCTTCTTGTGGTCATCGTGTCTTGCAAAGAACTCCTCTCTAGCCATTTGGCTTTATTGTGCTAACTCCTAATCAAGTTTTGTGGCATTAAGTTTCAAGTTTTACAGGATCACCTATTCACCCCCCTCTAGGTGCTCTCAATCATGATTCAAAAATTCGAGATGTCAATGATGGGGGAGTTGAAGTATTTTCTAGGATTTCAAGTAAAGCAACTCCAAGGGGGCACCTTCATTAGCCAAACGAAGTACATTCAAGACATACTCACCAAGTTTGGGATGAAGGATGCCAAGCCCATCAAGACACCCATGGGAACTAATGGGCATCTTGACCTCGACACGGGAGGTAAATTCGTAGATCAAAAGGTATACCGATCGATGATAGGTTCTTTACTCTATTTATGTGCTTCACGACCGGATATTACGCTTTCCGTATGCATGTGTGCAAGATTCCAAGCCGATCCTAAGGAAGTTCACCTTAGGGCCGTGAAACGAATCTTGAGATATTTAGTTTATACTCCTAAGTTTGGCCTTTGGTACCCCAGGGGATCCACATTTGATTTAATTGGTTCTTCGGATGCTGATTGGGCAGGGTGTAAAATTAATAGAAAGAGCACATCAGGGACTTGCCAGTTCTTGGGAAGATCTCTGGTGTCTTGGGCTTCAAAGAAGCAAAATTCTGAAGCTCTTTCTACCGCCGAAGCCGAGTATATTGCCGCAGGCCATTGTTGCGCGCAATTGCTTTAGATGAGGCAAACCCTCAGGGACTATGGTTACAAATTAACCAAAGTTCCTCTTCTATGTGATAATGAGAGTGCAATCTGCATGGCGGATAATCCCGTTGAGCATAGTCGCACTAAACACATAGCCATTCGATATCACTTTTTAAGGGATCACCAACAAAAGGGGGATATCGAGATAGCTTATGTTAACACCAAAGAACAATTAGTCGATATCTTTACCAAGCCATTAGATGAGCAAACTTTTACCAAACTTAGGCATGAGCTAAATATTCTTGATTCTAGGATTTTTGATTAATATTTTGCACACATAGCTCATTTATATACCTTTGATCATATCTCTTTCATGTGCTATGACTAATGTGATTTCAAGTGCATTTCATGCTAAGTCATAGATTAAAAGGGGAAATGGAGTCTTCGGCGAAGACAAGGCTTCCACTCCACTCCATCGAATTATTCATCCTTCGTTGTCGCTCCACACCGCTCTCCAATTTGGTATAATCTTCACTCATATATTATTTACCAAAAGGGGGAGAAAGTATAAAAAGGGCTTATATTTCACTCATAAGTATCCGTTTTTGGTGATTCATGCCAAAGGGGGAGAAAGTATTAGCCCAAAGCAAAAGGACCGCACCACCACCAATTTTAAAAATTTAGCCTTTCAACTTGTATTTAAAGAAGTGTTTTTCAAATTGGTATCTTATTTGTGATATAATTTCAAATTGGTAATATCTAAAACCCTCTTGAACACTAAGAGGAGGATTTCATTAAGGGGGAGTTTTGTTTAGTCAAAGAAAAAGCATTTGAAACAGGGGGAGAAAATTTTAAATCTTGAAAATGCTTCTCAAAATCTTATTCATATACCTTTGACTATTTGCAAAAGATTTTTTTTTGAAAAAGAATTTCCAAAACATTGCAAAACAAAACATGTGGTGCAAGCGTGGTCCAAAATTTTAAATTATAAGAAAGCCATCCATACATATCTAATAAAAATAATTATTGGTTTCATTCCAAGTAACCTTTGCGCTTACATTATGCAAACTAGTTCAATTCTGCACTTTTATATTTGCTTTGGTTTGTGTTGGCATCAATCACCAAAAAGGGGGAGATTGAAAGGGAAATAGGCTTACACCTTTTCCTAATTGATTTTGGTGGTTGAATTGCCCAACACAAATAATTGGACTAACTAGTTTGCTCTAGATTATAAGTTTTACAGGTGCCAAAGGTTCACAACAAACCAATAAAAATACCAAGAAAGGGTTCAAATAAAAGGAGCAAAAGACAACCGAAGTGTGCCCTGTTCTGGCGCACCGGACTGTCCGGTGTGCCACCGGACAGTGTCCGGTGCATCAGGGAACCAAACTCCGAATTGCTCACCTTCGGGAATTCTGGAAGCCGCTCCGCTATAATTCACCGGACTGTCCGGTGTAGCACCGGACTGTCCGGTGTGCCAGCGGAGCAACGACTACTTCGCGCCAACGGTCGTCTGCAGAGGACATTAAATGCGCTACAGTGCGCAACTGCGCGCAGAAGTCAAAGCACGCGCCAGAAGGCGCACCGGACAGTCTACAGGACCTGTCCGGTGCACCACCGGACTGTCCGGTGGCCTAGATGTCAGAAGCTCCAACGGTCAGAATCCAACGGCCGGGTGACGTGGCTGGCACACCGGACAGTGTCCGGTGGCGCACCGGACTGTCCGGTGCGCCATGCGACAGCAGCCTTCACCAACGGCTCCTTTGGTGGTTGGGGCTATAAATACCCCTAACCACCCACCATTCATAGCATCCAAGTTTTCAGCCTTCACATCTCAAACAAGAGCTATAGCATTCAATACAAGACACAAACAAGAGATCAAATCCTCTCCCAAGTCCAAAGACAATTCCAATCAAATAGTGACTAGTGAGAGAAAGATACTTGTGTTCATTTGAGCTCTTGCGCTTGGATTGCTTTTCTTCTTCCTTCTTTCTTGATTCCAACTCAGTTGTAACCAAGGCAAGAGACACCAATTGTGTGGTGGTCCTTGTGGGGACTTAGTGTCCCGTTTGATTGAGAAGAGAAGCTCACTCGGTCTAAGTGACTGTTTGAGAGAGGGAAAGGGTTGAAAGAGACCTGGTCTTTGTGACCACCTCAACAGGGAGTAGGTTTGCAAGAACCGAACCTCGGTAAAACAAATCACCGTGTCATCCGCCTTATTTACTTGTGATTTGTTTTCGCCCTCTCTTTTGGACTCGAATTTAATTCTAACGCTAACCCCGGCTTGTAGTTGTGCTTAAAGTTTGTAAATTTCAGATTCGCGCTATTCACCCCCCTCTAGGCGACTTTCAGGTACCCAAGGTGCTTGTTTCTAATGTGAAAGGACCCAAGACCATTTGGGTACCTAAGAACAAGGCCTAAACTTGTTTTGTAGGTTTATGCATCCGGTGGATCAAGTTGGATAATCGATAGTGGGTGCACAAACCACATGACAGGGGAGAAAAGAATGTTCTCCTCCTATGAGAAAAATGATGATCCCCAAAGAGCAATTACATTCGGGGATGGAAATCAAGGTTTGGTCAAAGGTTTGGGTAAAATAGCTATATCTCCTGACCATTCTATTTCAAATGTTTTTCTTGTAGATTCATTAGACTACAATTTGCTTTCTATCTCTCAATTATGCAAAATGGGCTAGAACTGCCTATTTACTGATATAGGTGTTACTGTCTTTAGAAGAAGTGATGATTCAATAGCATTTAAGGTAGTGCTAGATGGTCAGCTATACTTAGTTGATTTTAATGATAACCAAGCTGAACTAGACACTTGTTTAATTGCTAAGACTAACATGGGTTGGCTCTGGCATCGCCGACTTGCCCATGTTGGGATAAAGAATCTTCACAAACTTCTAAAGGGAGAACACATTTTAGGACTAATCAAGTTCATTTTGAGAAAGACAGGATTTGTAGCGCATGTCAAGCAGGAAAGCAAGTTGGAGCTTGTTGGGGGCCTTCGTCCTCTGAAGGTCCTCAAAAACGTAATTTAACAACGTCTTCCAAGTATGGTTTATGGACAAGTACCTTCAGACTCAGAGTAAAAGCATACACGACGGGAAGAGCATGGTCATGACGAAGGTTGCCGCTGCTCCGAAGCCACGCTCAAGGAAGCTTCAGCTTAATCGCAGAAGAGGGAGCCGACTTAAAGGGGAAAGGGATGTTTAGTTCTCATAGATTTATCTATAAGTCAATAATAAATGTAAAGGGCATGATTGTAATTTCTCACAGGCTGCGTCCTGTGCCTATAAATAGATGAACAGTACCCCCGTACTGTTCACGCTGACTTGTATTCATTCTTGCGTCACGCTTGTACTTTTTTGCCTTCTATCAAGCCGAAGGTACTTTTATAATTCAATATTATTCCTATCTTTCTATGATTATATAAAATGAATCAATAACGTTACATGATTATGTATATTGGTTTCTATATTTATATGTTTCCTCTTTCATTTAACATACACTGCGATGATGAAGGTATGTCCTTCATGACCTTCGTCCGAAGATCATTATATCCTAGGGGAAATAATGTTCCGAAGGACGAAGGGCTTTAACATTTAACATCTTGTGTTGCCTTGTTCTTAATTCATAGCATTTGAGAACAAGTCCCCAACATTGGCGCCCACCTCCGGTGAATCCTTTTTCGACCACCTTCGGCAAGCACTGACCTTCGCCATGCCGCCAAAGAAAGCTTCAGCGCTAGGGGCTGCTGCACTACAGCCACTGGACCCAAACCAGGACACCCTTTCTCTTCGAGAGGCCCGAAGCCAGAAGAGGAAGGCCATTAGCCCAACACTCCAGGAGGAGGAGTTGGACCAAGAAATCAGAAACATGGAGATAATCCATCAGCAAGTACAAAGGAAGAAGGAGAAGATGGCCCGACTGGCTGATCTTCAAAGGCAGATCAACAAAGCCACTGAAGAAGTACGCCATCTTTCTCAAGACGAACAAGATCGAAGGCCTCAACACAGGGAGCTTCATCAAGAAGGCTTATTCAATGAGGATGGATGGTATGATGATTTTAATCATGATACCTTTACATTTGATGATGCTTCTCCCTTGGCAGCAGAACTGCAGGCTATCCCATGGCCTCCATCATACAAGCCACCTCAGCTCCTTATGTATGATGGGCATTCGGATCCGAAGCAGTTTTTGATGAGTTATGAAGCAACCATATCTTCATATGGAGGCAATGCAGCTGTCATGACCAAATCTTTCGTCATGGCATTTCGGAATGTGGCCCAAACATGGTATTCTTCTCTTTGGCCAGGGACTATTACTTCATGGTAGAAGCTCAAGGATATGCTACTGACAAGCTTTCAAGGCTTTCAGACGAAGCCGGTCACAGCTCAGGCCCTATTTCAATGCACGCAAGACCATGAGGAGTATCTTCAGGCATACGTCCGAAGGTTCTTGCGTCTCAGACCACAGGCGCCTACAGTGCCCAATGAAATTGTCATTGAAGCCATGATCAAGGGGCTTCGTCCAGGACCTACTGCCCAATATTTCGCCAGAAAGCCTCCACAGACTCTGGAGAAGCTGCTTCAAAAGATGGAGTACATTAGGGCTAACAATGACTTCCGCCAAAGAAGGGAGGAAGCTTACAGGTTCTCTGAGATGACCAGGGGCTTCGGAGGAAGAATCCACCCGAGGCATGTTAGGTCAATTCACAACTCCACTTAGAATGACGACAGAGGAAGTCAGCTGCAGAGGCTGTAGTATTCTTCACAATCTTCGGGGCAGCAACAAAGCTCTTTTCGGCCGCCAGCTCCGAGAGGCAGAGGTGCCAGGGGCTTCGGAGGAAGATATGGGGACCAACCTAGGAAGATTTACTGTCTATTTTGTGGTGAAGACAAGGGCCATACTACAAGAATGTGCCAAATCACCATCCAAAAGCAGAAGGAGATCGCAGAAGCCGAAGCCCGGCAAAGTCAACCGAAGCAGGTCCTACACACTGCTTCGTGTCACTCACCCTACATACCAGAATATGTGGGTAATCATCCTGCAGCTTCTATTGCTTCGGCTAGTCAGCCACAGGCTTCTTGGCCACAACTTCCACCTCCGCCGCCACTACAACCTGCCTATTCACGAGGTCAGCAGCCAGAAGGGAGCCATCAGACTCATCAGCAGCGAGATCTCAGGGAGGAATCTGAAGCTCGCACAGTCAACAGTACTGTGCCAGAATCAAAACACATCTATTGAGAGATATCCTACCTCTGAAGCATTTTTACATTCATTGTCATTTTCTTTTCAATAAGGAACAATCAATGTAAATCTAGTCTTCTTGTCACTTTTAATTTCTTGTAATAGCTTCGTTCTTGTCATAATGAAATATATCTTTCCCACAGACTTACGAAGCTAAAAAATTGATGAAGCTCAAAAGTCGTTCCTAAGGGAATGCAGAGCTAAAAATTGCATTGCAAGCTTTACCGAAGCTACAAAAGTCGTTCCTAAGGAGCGCAGCGTAAGTTTGCCGAAGCTACAAAAAGTCGTTCCCAAGGGAGCGCAGTGTAAGTTTTCTGCTCAAAAGTCGTTCCAAAGGGAATGCAGAGCTAAATATCGCCGAAATATAAGGCGAAGCGCGAAAAGTCAACGCGGATACCACCGAAATAGAAGGCGAAGAAGTTCAAAAGACGTTCCTAAGGGGATGCAGAACTTACACCGAAAAATAAGCGGTGAAGCCGAAAAATAAACGGCAAAGAGATTTTTGATGGTTCCTAAGGGGACGCAGATATTGTGTTTCAGCGTGGGTATGTGTCTTCGGCATTAGCATCATTCTTTGCATCATATCATCGCATCATATCGCATAGCATCACATCATACATCATATCACATCAATGACATCAATTGGAAACGAGGCCGATCTTCGGAGAATGCTTTACAAAAAATGGAAAGATGCCAAGGCACAAAGTAAGATGAGAATTACAGCTTCATCAGTTCTGATGTGGAAAGAGGAATCTATTGTTTACGAAGTATTGATGATTTTACAAAATGTGGATGATTCTTACGAGGCATAAAAACTCTTCTTTACGAAGCATGAAAAGAAGGGAAGGTGTTTTTTTCGCCGAAGGCTCAAAAAAGGTATGTACATAAAGTTTCATGCATCGCAAAGAACTGAATTACAAACATTTCATATATTACATTCAAATCTATAAGCACCAAATATTACAAACATAGTTTAGCAAATGTTACATTAATATTCTAGAAATGTTTTTACAATAGCTACTCTTCTTCCTTTAGAACTTTTTCTGTAGCTTCGGTTAGCAGTTTGGTAACAACTTCATCTACAATAGCTTCGGCCATATTAATAATTTCTATTGCTTTCTTTGTCTCTGGGTCGGCCAGTGGGTCGAATGGCTCTGGGGGAGGAGATAGTTCAGCTGCGGTAGAAGACATAAATTAGTTCGAAGTCACAAAAATAAACAACAAAGCTAAAAGTCATTAAGTAATACCTATCCGTCTTTCGAGTTCCGCAACTTTTTCAGCTTCTTTCGTTGCTTCTCGAGCGTCATGAATATCTTTTTCGCTCTTCTTCATTATTTCATGAGCCATCCCTCGGCCGCCATTTTCCCATATATCAGTGAAAAAATTTCCGCCTATTAAACTCGCTTCGACCGAGGGATCCTTCGTATCGTCAACAGAGAAGGCATCTTCGGCCTGTGCCAAGGTTTTAACGTGTTCGCAACCTACCTTCTCCAAAACGGCTGTAACCCCTCTCGCACCAGAAAATGTACAGATGTCCCCACGGTCACTCAAAATCTCCTCAAAAGCTTTGGCTTCACCACTGATCCACTCGATGACGCCCTTAGGGTCGCCTCGTATGAAGTTGTCTTCGTTTGAGTACGCGCCCACGTTGACAAAGCTAGTCTTTATCTTTTTCACACACTCCACAGATTTTTCAAAGCATCTTTCTTTCGATGCGCGAAGCTCTGCAACTGTTTTTTCAAAATAATTTTTCCAGTATTCACTAGCATCTCGATCAGCTTCGGCAACAACGCATTTTAATTTGGCCTCGGCTAACTGTTTCCGAAGGTCTTCAATTTCACTTTTCTGGGCCTCAGCTTGAGATTTGGAACTAGCCTCATCTTCTTTTATTTTGCTCACCAATGAAATTAATATTTTATCCTTTTCAAGGCCTTTGTTCCTTAGTTCAATTACTTCCGAGCGAAGGTTGTTCAGAGCTATTGTGCATCCTTCGTCTTCGATATTTTTCTGTGCCCTGAGGGCATTGCTAAGGATGAAGCCCTGCAAAAGGAGTATAGTATTAAGTATAAACAAATGAAATAATTTGTTTTTAAATACAAAAATTGATTTTCGCACCTTTATACTATTATATGCCAAACTGTCGGCCAATTCCTCTTTCGACAGTACTGAGAGGCCATCTTCTAACGTTGGGAATCCGAAGCTTCTACCCATCTCCCAGCAAACAGGTATCTCTTTGCTATCCGGGAGACAGTACAAGAAATCTTCCTCTCTGCTGCCGTTGAATACTAATGCCCCCTTCGGATATTTTAGCTTCTGGGCATAGTGTTGAGCTTCTCGTTCTTCTTATTTAGAGAGTCTTTTTCCCGAAGCATGACAGATGATATATTCAATACTTTCTTTTAAAGCTTCGGGACCAGGAGCGGCAACTTTTTCAGGCAAAGTCTGTTCTATAGCCTCTTCCTCTGCTGCCTTCTCTTCAATTTCCGAGGGTTTTTTCTCAGCAGGCTCTGAAGGTCCGGCTTCAGCACTAGCCTGGCTCACTGTAGCTTCAACTTCGACTGGTTTTGTTACAGCTTCGATTTGCATTTTCGAAGCCTCGGCAGTTTTCCCTGAAGGAATAGAGCTTGAAGCATTTACTGATTCTAGCACATCTAGTACACTTGCCATCCTTTTTCTTTTGGGAGTTGCCGCAAGACCTTTTTGTGCCTTCGGCACTGTCATTTCTGCCGAAGGGCTTAAAACTTCTAATATTTTTGTTCCTTCGATTCTTGGCTCCTCAGTTTTATCAGTCTTCGACTCAGCTAACTCGGATGAGGGTACCTTCGGCATTACAGCCGGATTTTCAGCCTTCTATGTAGGGAAGATGGGCTCATTTGGTTTAGCAGTTGAAGAAGTTTCTCCGCCAAATTCAGGCACCACGGCCGGTTCAATATACCGTGGCCGGTGGGTAAGGACTTTCAGTTTTTTACTCTTCGGAGCAGGCTCGCCTGGAGCGGCCGAAGCGACAACCTTTCCAGAAGTTGTACCCTTTCTTTTCTGATCTCGTGGCAGGTAGAGATAGTCAGGGTATACAAATCCAATAGCATCAAAAACCCTATTTAATCTTTTCTTTTTTCGACTCCCGAAGGCCGCAGATAGTGCATTGTCCTCGGTCTTGGAATATGTTCCAAGTAATTCATCGCTAGTATTTTCAATGCACTTCAGCCAATCATCATTTGGTTCAACAAACTTATCCCCAAACCTGAAGGTGTACTTCAATCGAACCAGGCCACCTTCGCTACGGTTAACAATGGTTTCTTTCGGCATTTCCCAGCTGTCTATACGTGGCCATATCCTGTAAGCTACATGTTCTTGAAGTAAGTCTCTTGTCCCAATACAAGAGCAAACTATGCTGAAGGCCCTTCTGCAGGCTTCGGCTGCCTCGTCAATCTCTACCTTCGGCTTCCGGAGGCCGAAGCGGGACCAGATGGGACGCATGATGATCTCTTTAATGTCTTCTCTCGCCTTTAAATCATTTTTTACATAGAACCACTCTGTCATCCAGGATCCGGGCCATCTCTTCTGAAACACTGGCACTGG
The DNA here is from genome assembly GCA_029449295.1 of Zea luxurians. Classification (NCBI taxonomy): domain Eukaryota; kingdom Viridiplantae; phylum Streptophyta; class Magnoliopsida; order Poales; family Poaceae; genus Zea; species Zea luxurians. Next base: position 7,490,148 of record JAOPSE010000048.1, on the reverse strand, counting down.
GTAACTTGCGCCGGAGCGAGCAACGAAGCTGTAGCAACCAAAATTGTTATGATACTGTTCTTTACCCATGGCCTTCATTTCATACGAAAGTTCATGCATACTGCAAAAACACCTTGCGCTTGGCTCCAGACTTTGACTTCTCATAGCCCAGACGAAAATCGCCATTCTAATAACTGCTTCGGGGTGATCTGGTGAAGGAAAATCTGGTATATCTTCAAACTTCAACCACAAACCTGCTCAGTGGGAACCGAAGCCCAGCTTTGAAGAAGCTTCGGAAAATCACAACTTCATTTTCTTTGGGAGCAGGAACAACCCTGTCTCCGTTAGTCTCACAATAGACATATCTCGAAAATACCTTCCTCTCATGTTATCAAGATGACTCTATTTGATTGTTGATTTTCCAAAGACTGCATGACTTGGCCGCCAGGGCCGATCTTCAGAGTCTTCGCCTCCACTCTCCACATCATAGCTGTCACTATCACCAGTATCTTCAGACAGGCCTTCCAGTATCTCCTTAGTAATCTTCTCTGTGTTTGTTTTTGCTATTGACTCAACAAATCCAACATTCTTCTCCTCAAGGAGCTTTTCCTCTTCGGTTAGCTTCATCTCAGCAACTGTCTTCTTGTCTTGAGACATCTTCTCTTCGGAAATGACGAAAATGTGTCCTTAAAACCAAAGCTTAGAAAAGTCTAAGAAACTAAGCAAGCGTTGGTGAGCAAGAGCTAAAAAATTGAGCAAACAAAACAACTGGCACAAGTAGCGTACCAAATGTGGTCAGGATGAGTTCTTATTTATACGATCAACGCGCTCCAAATTGGAGGGTTCCGTCTGTCATTGACTGTTGCTATTCTAGCAAAGGGAAGGTGTTTTTTCGGACCTTCGGCTTAAGGCCTTCATCCATGTCGCAGTCTGAATTCGTTATCCTAAACAAATTAATACTGCGAGGGGCTACTGTTGGGGGTCTTCGTCCTCCGAAGGTCCTCAAAAACGTAATTTAACAACGTCTTCCAAGTATGGTTTATGGACAGGTACCTTCGGACTCAGTGTAAAAGCACACACGACGGGAAGAGCATGGTCATGACTAAGGTTGCTACTGCTCCGAAGCCACGCTCAAGGAAGCTTCGGCTCAATCGCAGAAGAGGGAACCGACTTAAAGGGGAAAGGGATGTTTAGTCCTCATAGATTTATCTATAAGTCAATAATAAATGTAAACGGCATGATTGTAATTTCTCACAGACTGCGTCATGTGCCTATAAATAGATGAACAGTACCCGCCCGTACTGTTCACGCTGACTTGTATTCATTCTTGCGTCACGCTTGTACTTTTTTGCCTTCTATCAAGCCGAAGGTACTTTTATAATTCAATATTATTACTGTCTTTCTATGATTATATAAAATGAATCAATAACGTTACATGATTATGTATATTGGTTTCTATATTTCATATGTTTGCTCTTTCATTTAACATACACTGCGATGATGAAGGTATGTCCTTCATGACCTTCGTCCGAAGAACATTATATCATAGGGGAAATAATGTTCCGAAGGACGAAGGGCTTTAACATTTAACATCTTGTGTTGCCTTGTTCTTAATTCATAGCATTTGAGAACAAGTCCCCAATAGAGCTCATCATCCACACAAGAATATCATGACGACGGACAGGCCGCTTGAGCTACTCCACATGGACCTATTTGGCCCGATCGCTTATATAAGCATCGGTGGGAGTAAGTACTGTGACACCCCAGTGTCACCTAGGGTTTCTCTCAAATACCAACCCAAGAACCATTATTTTATGTGAACCCAAGTAAGCATGAGCATCAAATTAACTTAAGTAAGAAAGAATTCACCAAGTATATACTTAAAAGTATCATGATCAAAACAATTGAGTCTTTTAAAAGGATAAGAATGTACAACTCTAATGAAAACCCTAAGTGAGCCCCATGAGCAAAATTCAAGAAAATAAGAAAAAAGGGGATGAAAAGTTTAAAATTATGACTTGAGCCAATTATGAAAATTGAAGTATATTTAATGAGCAACAAGAAAGGTTGAGGAAGCTTGACCAAAATAACTCAAATAAAACCCCAAAACAAGCTTCTCATGTGGGGACTTAATGGGAATTCTGAATTTCATAATTCTAAAATTCAGACCTTGAGCCAAAGATCAGGGATGTTCACCTTGATCCCTAACTCGAATCCTAATGGCCCCATTAACAAAATTGTGTCTAACTAACCCCTCTGTCGTGTGCCAGAAGATGGCATTGGGACGCGAGCCCTAGACACGACAAAACCCTGGATTTGCCTCGGGTTTGAGCAGGGAGACAGACCGGATTTCCTGGCTCCATATCTCTGCAACCAGTAGGCAAAATCCTATGACCCCCACACAAGAATGGTAGCTTGTAGGGAGGAGAAGAGGTTTTGTGCACTGACCAAGGCGAGAGCAGGCTCGGATGAGCGACCACACGCGCCAGAACTTGGGCAGAACACACGGGCACACGTGTTCGACCCTGGTCGGCACGCCAGAGCTCGCCCAACCCGCACGCGCGCTCGCCCCGGCGTCCGGTCAAGTCCGCCGCGCGCCCACGCCCTCGGCCGTGCTCGCCCGCGCCTATAAAGCCTCCCCGGGCGCACCTCACTTCGCCCCGCACTCATCTTCACCGGCCGGCCACTTTCCCTTAGCTCCGGCGAGCTTAATTCCGCCCGCCATTGCCGCCAGAGCTTCGGCCATCGTGACCAGCCCACTCCAGCCACCCCCAAGTCGAGCCAGCGCTTCGGCTAGCTCCACCAGTAGCCCGTGAAGCTCGCCAAGCCCTCGGACCCGGCCGGATTTCACCGGAGGCCCGAGATCGACCTCACCGGACTTCGGTCTTCCGCCGCCGCGCGTGGACCGAGCTATCCAGTGAGTCTCCGACCGATTCCTTGCACCCATATCTTCTCTGGCATCCCATGAACCTCTCTGACCCATTCAATTGCTCTATCTCGCCGTGACCAGGCCGGACTCCTCGCCGCCGACGAGCATCCCCGCCTGCGTGCGTGGACCGACCGACTCCGGCCATCTCCGACGGCGACCCGCACACCGTTGTGATCCCCGAGACCTCCTCTACGTCCTTGACCACTTCACCGGAGCAATCTCGCCGCCGGTAAGCCCCTCCGCCCTTTCTTCCGCCGCGGTTACTGTTTAAGATAGACGAAGGACCTCGGGTTAGGATTTGTAGAACCCGAGGGGTTTTCTGTAACGTCAGTGACTCATGTGAATAGTAGCTTAAGGACTGATTCGCGAGGAAAACTTAAAAAAACCGCCAGGGACCCCAGTGCAAAGTGGATTTCCATTAAACCAATTCTGTTATTCTTTTTAAAATGACCAGAGAACTTAGAAAACCCATAACTTGATGAATTCTTCATAAAAAGTGGTCAAACCAATTTTGCTAGCTCCTGAATATTATGAACCATCATTTAAAAATGATAAACCCTATACTTTCTGTTCTGTATTTTAATGTTTAAAATTAAAAACAGAAACTTACCAAACCTAGTTTAATTAAGGAAAATTAGTTTTTCTTCTGTGCTGAACTTAAGAAAATTTGTAGATGTTCAAACCTCATTTAGACACTGTTTAAAAATAGTAGGAACCCCAGCATTAGAAAATATGATGTAGATATTCATTTAAAGCTATTTTGCCCAAAACTTAGAAAAACCAGAAAGGCATTATAAATTGGTGAACAGTGAGTAAAATTATTTTTCCTAGTTTACTTATGTAACAGAGAACCTAGGAAAAATACAGAGACTATTAGTTCAGACCTGTTTTAAATTAAGATGTTTTATTTAGCCTTATTTGGGCTGAAAATCAATTATTAGAGTAGCAAAACTATAACCAAAACGATTAATAAAAATCCAGTGGACTTACAACCACCAGAGCCCCACTACAAAAATAAAGAACACCTCAGCCCAACTTTTTAAGTAAGGAAAATAAATACAAAGTGATAATAAGGCATTTTCCAAATAAATCATGAACAACCCCTAATAATGTGATAATGGGCAACCAAAAATTAGCTAAGTCCATGATGAGATAAACTACCAGAGAAAAATGCAAACCCATGAAGAAGAAGCAAACTCACACCTATTGCTAGAGATTTATGAGAAAGGCCACTTAATTCAAATAATGCATACCACCCCTTCCCTTAAGTAAAAAAATGCCAAACGTCAGAATGATTGCTCTTGCACAAAACAATAACTAAGAAAAATAAGAACTCTGTTGTTTGATGTGTTTCAAATATAGTGATAGTAGAAAGCACCTATTTGGCTAGAAACTTGAGAAAACCATAGTAAAATAACTAAAAGGTATTAATGTCTAGAAATTTGTATCACGTCATGTTATAACACCTAAAAGCCAGCAAAAATAAGTTTTAGAGAATTACCCACTGTTAAATGGTAGTTGTAGTTCAAAGCACCCCTTCTGCCCTAGAATTTAATAATTTTGTCCAGAGAAAACTATTCACTTTCTGATCCTCAAATTCTGAGACAGAGAAACATACACCAGTACCCAGCCACTGTAATTTTTGCAGAATTTTTAGAATTTTATAAAAGCAACTTGTAGTTCAAACCTACTCCAAAACCCTTAGGAGAATAAAAGAAAAGGAAAGAAGAAATAAACCTCACCCCAATAAGCCTATCTTGAATACTTATCAATTCTCCCTAAGATTTAAAAAGAATTCAGTGGAACCCCAAAAATAAACCTACCACTTACCTTAGCTAAGTTTGACCCAATTTACCAAGTATACCACCCAAGGGACTTACATAAGTAAAGTTAACTTTGTTTAACTCAAAAGATCATACACCTTTAAAGTTGTAATTTCTAAAAGCACATATCATATCATGCATATATCTTACGCATTGCATTCATTAGATTGTAATCTTGCCGACGGAGAGTACGTGCTCATCCCCGAGCAAGGACCTGTCTAAGAGGAGGACCAGGAGCAGGCTTCAGAGACTGCTATTGAGGATCTCCCCGCAGCCCTAGCAATTGAAGGCAAGCCCCGGTTTTATGCATAACCGTATTATTATATGCTACTTTACTACACTTAATGCTTGTAGGATTGCAATGTGCACTTAAGTGTAGGAGTTGCTTGAAACCTCTAGTTGCATGAACTTAGGATTCCTTTTTGAGATGAGTACTAGTAAGCTAGGTCGAGTAGCTGCTTGCTAATCAGGATCTCGGTAGAAGTCGAGTGATTTTTCTAGCACTCGCGCGAGGTCAGGAATTGATTGTATTCATCTTGATAACGGGATCTATGTTGGTCTATGGATTTGGATCCAGGGAGGATGCCTTGTCCATGAGACGGGAAAAATGAATTAAGGATTAATGTGTGGATACCTGAGTCAAGCTTTTGAACGTACTAAGCACATGCCGGGAAAAATGGTAACCAGTAAACCTAGTACCTGAGTGAAGCCAGGCGCGGACTTTATCCCTCATGCGACCTGAGACTGGGTCTCCCATGCTAGCTATGGTGGGTACAAGTGCGGCCATTTCCCATTTCCTCATTACCGACGACATCGATTATCCGCTGCACTTTATTTGGTGAACTTTATTTGCTACGCAAAAACTCCGATTTATGTAATAACTCAGTACTTAATTTGAGGTTTCCTGTTTTATTGTATTTCTTCTGTGACTCACCTTCGAGTGAGATTGTGGAATTTGATCCTGGTTAAGTGGCTCTATCAGACTAGATCTGAGGGACTGACGGGTTATTCCGATTTAAGTGTGTTACGGCCCCTGAGGCGTGACTTAGACACTTAAGCTGGAATAATTCGGGCGGTTCTGCCACAGCTGGTATCAGAGCAAATTCCACCACAGAGAAGGACAATAAACCATGAATACCAATTTTCAAAATGTAAAACTTGCCTAGAAACTACTACAGATCGTCGGGACTAGATCGCTAGACCTAGGACGAAAGGCCTTAGGCATAGAGGGAGAAATAGGTGGCTAATTAATTAGGCCCCGTGGGCCAGTACTTATATTTTTAAGGATGCCCTAAAAGCACCCTATTTTCTTTTGAGAGGCAACGTTTCTCCCAGCATGCATGCATTATAAAACACAAAGAGGAATTAAAATTTGAGCTAACCCACTTTCTTTAAAACCATCCGGGCTCTCTTTTTCTTTTTCCTTCCACCATAATCTTTCTCTTTGATTCCCTTCCGCAGATGAATTCACCCACCCCCGCCAGTGGAGGAGACTCTCGTTTCAGTTCTGACTTCCTTTCTCGCGATGGCTTTCCTTCCATCTTGTGGGAAGTGCTTAACTCCGCCGGTTACCCTACGCCCCCTTTGTACACGGTGCAGTTGTATGAGGAGCATCGGGTACCTCGTTGTCGGGTCTGGCTGACTTTGGGGGCTCATCCCCTTCAGCCGGGTTGGCGTTCTCTTGATTCTGAGACGATTGGACTCAGGACGGACGACACCGTTGAAGCAGCAGCCATGAAGACTCTGACGACTTTCTGTGGCTACCATCCCCTGGAGATGGTGATGCACCCCTTGGGACTCTTCCCTGCTGAGAAGAAGGATGATCCCATGTGGTGTAACCGCGTGAGCCATGTGAAGGATGTGTGGGCAATGTATCCTGACTTGGTTGGGAGGGTCACCGTTCAGTGCATGAGTGCGCTGTACGGCCTTCAGGCCCTTCAGAGTGATGCTATGGCACTCCTTGCTAACACCGCTCAGACTGCCAAGCTCACTCTCGACAGTCGGGAAGATTTTGTGGTCGACCTATCCACAGAGTTGGTGGAAAAGGATCTGCAGGTAGAGAGGCTGAGCCAGCGCATCACCACCCTGGAGCAGCAGGTGGAGATCCGAGACAACACTATTGATGTCTTGGAGAATCATCTTCACGATGTGCAGAGGGAACTCGAGGAAGCGAACGACCACTTGGACATGCACCACCTGGAGATGGAGGCCAATGAAGCAGGAAGCGAGGGAGAAGAGGCTCCCGAGGAGCTAGGACCAGCCCCTGGTGTCAATGGGACTACCTCCGCGATGCCTCCTTCACCCGTATCCAGTGTTGCTTCCACCGCTCAGGGTTAAGCAGTCACATCGACACTTTTAGGCGGATAGAAACCTATGCGAGCTTAGAAATATCACATTTTGGACTAGGCTTATGGGTACTTTCCCCTGATTGATGTAACCCTGTAAACTTTTGAAATCTGTGGGATCTTTGTCACCATGTTATCTTCATTTCGAACCTAATATTATGATTATGGCATTTTTCCTTCCATATGAGATGATATCTTGTCGTTCGAAACTGTGAGTTGGGATAACAATGGCGACAATCTCTGTTTTCAGATGGCAGCTAGGCAGCGTCGCGGGCATAACGAGCAGGTTCCCCCGCCACCTCCTCCAGCTCCCACAGTGCAGGAGTTGATGGCCCAGCAGAATGAGATTCTGCGACAGCTCTTGCAGCGCCAGCCCCACCCTCAGCAGCATGGTGGAGGCCAGCATCAGCGACCTCCGGCTATGGCAACTTACCAGGAGTTTCTGAGCACGCAGCCGCCCTTGTTCACCAAGGCAAAGGATCCATTGGACGCCGACGTATGGCTTCGCGTCGTCGAGTCCAAGTTTCCCCTCCTCACAGGAGACTGCCCTGATGAGGCCAAGGCTCGCTTTGCCGCACAGCAGCTTCGCGGCCCTGCTCGGACTTGGTGGGACCACTTCCGTGCTATGTCCCTGCTGATCGTGAAGTATCTTGGGAGGAATTCAAGACTGCCTTCAGAGGACACCACATCCCAGCTGGCATTCTTGATCGGAAGTTGAATGAATTTCTGGCCCTTAATCAAGGAACCCGCACGGTACTGCAGTATGCGCAAGCCTTCAACGACTTATGCCAGTATGCAGGGTATCATGCTGATTCTGATGAAAAGAAGAGGGACCGCTTCCGCAGGGGTCTCAATACCAAGCTGCGGGAACAACTCAACACTGTCCGGGCTGATAGCTTCAATGAGTTGGTCAACATGGCCATCTCCCAGGAGGATTGCATTGTTGCTCACCGGGCAGAGAAGAAGAGAAAGGCACGAATGGCAGCACCATCCGCTCAGGCTCAGAGGTTCTAGATTGTTTCTCACAATCAGAGTAGGGGTTTTCAGCAGCAGGCAGGCAGATGGGTGATCAGGCCACCTCAGCAGCAGCAGCAGGCACCCAACCGCTACCCAGCTCCCGCCCCAAGGAACAATCAGCCTCCGCAGCAGCAGCAGTTCCACCAGGGCAATGGGAACAAGTGTTTCACTTGTGGCAGTGTGGGTCACTATGCCAAGAATTGTCCCAGGAACCAGCAGAGGCAGATGCCAGCACCAAATCAAGACAAGGGAAGAAAGTAGAAGGTGCAAGTCAGGCAAGGGAAGCTCAACTTCACTACTCTGGAGGAAGTACCTGAAGGAGCTCCTATCATGACCGGTATCTTTTCAGTTTATAATCAACCTACTTTAATTCTGTTTGATTCTGGTGCATCTCATAGTTTCATTAGCCAAAAGTTCAGTGCTAAATGCAAACTGCCATTCTCTCACTCAAAAGGGTCATTCATGATAGTCACACCTGGGGGTAAAATTTCAACTAATCAGTTAAACCAAAGTGTGCCTATTCAACTGGGAAGCCACATTGTCAAAACCACTCTTCTTGTGTTGGGATTGGAAAATGTGGACTTTATTCTAGGAGCAAATTGGATGACCTTGCACCAAGTTGTGCTTGATGTAGCCAGTCGTACCGTGGAAGTTAATTCTCCGTTCTGCGGGAATTTCACTTTAATTCTGCCTAGTCGGGATTCTACTCAGTCATGTGCTTTCTCTATGACGGAGTTACCTCTGAAGAAGATCCCAGTGGTCTGTGAGTATGCAGATGTCTTCCCTGATGAATTGCCAGGAATGCCACCAGACCGGGATATTGAATTCGCCATCGAGTTGCAACCGGGAACGACCCCAATTTCCAAGAGGCCCTACCGAATGCCACCCGCTGAGTTAGCAGAATTGAAGAAGCAATTGCAAGAGTTGCTGGATAAGGGTTTTATTCGCCCAAGCACTTCGCCTTGGGGATGTCCAGCACTATTTGTGAAGAAGAAAGATGAAAGCTTGAGGCTGTGTATAGATTACCGCCCTCTTAATGCGGTAACTATCAAGAACAAGTATCCTTTGCCTCGTATTGATGTTCTTTTTGACAAGTTGGTCGGGGCCAAGGTATTTTCCAAGATAGACCTTCGCTCTGGCTACCATCAGATCAAAATACGAGCATGTGATATTCCGAAGACGGCATTCTCAACCAGATATGGGCTATATGAATTCTTGGTGATGTCATTCGGGCTGACGAATGCACCAGCATATTTCATGTATCTGATGAATTCTGTTTTCATGCCGGAATTGGACAAGTTCGTGGTGGTTTTCATTGATGACATTTTGGTGTACTCAAAGAACGAAGAAGAACATGTCGGGCATTTGCATGTAGTGCTTCAACGTCTGCGAGAGCACCACCTTTATGCCAAGTTATCCAAGTGTGATTTTTGGCTAAAGGAAATCAAATTTTTGGGTCACACTATCTCTCAGGCTGGAATAGCTGTTGATCCTGATAAAGTGCAAGAGGTGATGAACTGGAGGCCACCCACAACTGTTCGCCAGATTCGGAGTTTTCTGGGATTAGCTGGTTATTACCGAAGATTTATTCCGGACTTCTCTCGAATTGCGAAGCCTATTACTGAGTTGCTGAAGAAAGAAGTCAAGTTTGTTTGGAGCCAGAAGTGCGAAGATGCCTTCCATGCATTAAGGCAGCATCTGACCACAACACTAGTATTGGTGCAACCCGACAGCAGCAAGCCTTTTGATGTGTATTGCGATGCATCTGGCACCGGGCTAGGTTGTGTCTTGATGCAAGACAACCGAGGCATTGCTTATGCCTCAAGAGCACTCAGGCCTCATGAGCAAAACTATCCCACTCATGACCTCGAGTTGGCAGCAGTGGTTCATACATTAAAGATGTGGAGGCACTATCTAATGGGAACCCACTGCAACATCTTCACTGATCATAAGAGCCTTAAGTACATTTTTACTCAGGCTGATCTCAACATGAGGCAGAGAAGATGGCTAGAGCTAATCAAGGATTATGACCTGGAGGTACATTATCACCCAGGAAAAGCTAATGTGGTAGCAGATGCCTTGAGTCGGAAGTTGCAATGCAATTGTGTTCTGATGGATTCTCGTATTAACACCTTGTGTGATGAGTTGAGCAAGATGCAAATTGAAGTGATTCTTTCTGGTTCTTTGTCTCGCATTTCTGTTGAGCCAGCTTTGCAAGACCAGATTATCATGGCCCAGCTCAGTGACAAGGGAGTGCAGATTATCAAGAAGAATCTCGATCAGAAGGTTGGAAAGTATAATTGTTTCCGCCAGGATGAAAAAGGTGTGCTATGGTTCAAAAGCAGATTGGTGATTCCTAAAGACCAGGACCTCAAAAGGAAAATTTTGGATGAGGCTCATCTCTCCAAATTCTCTATGCATCTGGGAAGCACCAAGATGTACCATGATCTGAAGCCTTTGTACTGGTGGACCAGAATGAAGAGGGAGATAGCCCAGTATGTATCAGAATGTGACACCTGTCAGAGGATAAAGGCAAGCCACTTGAAGTCAGCTGGAGCTTTGCAACCACTGTCCGTACCTTCGTGGAAGTGGGACGACATCAGCATGGATTTCATTGTGGGTCTGCCCAACACCTCTCATCATCATGATTCGATTTGGGTTTTTGTGGACCGATTGACGAAAGTGGCACATTTTCTTCCTGTGCACACCACTGATAAGGCTCAGAAATATGCAGAATTGTATATTGACCGGATCATGTGTTTGCACGGATTACCTCGGACCATTGTTTCTGACCGAGGAGCCCAATTTGTTGCCAGATTTTGGGAACAATTGCAAGAGTCTTTGGGAACCAAGCTAATCAGGAGTTCAGCTTACTACCCACAGACTGATGGTCAGACGGAAAGGGTAAACCAAATTCTGGAGGATATGCTAAGAGCTTGTGCGATCGATAGTGGCAAGAACTGGGATAAGCACCTCTCCTTGGCAGAGTTTGCTTATAACAATAGTTATCAATCCAGCCTAAAGATGGCACCTTTTGAAGCTCTCTATGGAAGAAGGTGCAGGACACCACTCAATTGGTCTCAACCTGGTGAAAGAGAAGTTTTTGGACCTGACTTAGTGACTGAAGCCGAAAGGAAGGTCAAGCTAATCAGGAGGAATCTAGAAGCTGCTCAGGCCAGGCAGAAGAGTTACCATGATAAAAGAAGGAAACCTCTCCAGTTTGAGGTGGGAAGTTTTGTATACCTCAAGGTATCACCCACTAAGGGAGTGCAGAGGTTTGGGATCAAAGGCAAGCTAGCCCCTCGTTACATTGGACCTTATGAGATCATAGAAGCATGTGGACCCGTGGCATACAAGCTGAAGTTACCTTCCAAGATGTCTGCCATTCACAGTGTTTTCCATGTATCTCAGCTGAAGAAGTGTGTTCGATTGCCGACCGAGATCATAGCAGAGCCAGAATTGGAGATAGAGCCAGATCTATCGTACCAAGAGTACCCCTCCAAGATTCTGGATTGCAAAGAAAGATCAACTCGGGCTAAATCGATCAAGATGTATAAGGTCCAGTGGAGTAATCACTCAGAGGAGGAAGCTACTTGGGAAACCGAGGAATTCTTGAGATCCAACTTCCCCGATTGCCTACCTAAGGAAGCTGGTACGTAATCACCCCAACCCCTCCCCCTGCCCTTCGAATCTAATTTCCAAAAATATGATCTTAATTCAGAATGAAGTAACTGTGAAGTAAAACTTAAAAGGACTTCCTTCTGAAGTTGCAAAGAGAATGACATTCGAAGAGCAGTTTCACCTTAATAATAACAATAATCACTCATTTCCTATAAGTCTCACCCTTCGCTTCACCCTGGGAGGACTCTGGCCCGAATCTCGGGACGAGATTCCTTTAAGGGGGGAAGGCTGTGACACCCCAGTGTCACCTAGGGTTTCTCTCAAATACCAACCCAAGAACCATTATTTTATGTGAACCCAAGTAAGCATGAGCATCAAATTAACTTAAGTAAGAAAGAATTCACCAAGTATATACTTAAAAGTATCATGATCAAAACAATTGAGTCTTTTAAAAGGATAAGAATGTACAACTCTAATGAAAACCCTAAGTGAGCCCCATGAGCAAAATTCAAGAAAATAAGAAAAAGGGGATGAAAAGTTTAAAATTATGACTTGAGCCAATCATGAAAATTGAAGTATATTTAATGAGCAACAAGAAAGGTTGAGGAAGCTTGACCAAAATAACTCAAATGAAACCCCAAAACAAGCTTCTCATGTGGGGACTTAATGGGAATTCTGAATTTTAGAATTCTGAAATTCAGACCTTGAGCCAAATATCAGGGATGTTCACCTTGATCCCTAACTCGAATCCTAATGGCCCCATTAACAAAATTGTGTCTAACTAACCCCTCTGTCGTGTGCCAGAAGATGGCATTGGGACGCGAGCCCTAGACATGACAAAACCCTGGATTTGCCTCGGGTTTGAGCAGGGAGACAGACCGGATTTCCTGGCTCCATATCTCTGCAACCAGTAGGCAAAATCCTATGACCCCCACACAAGAATGGTAGCTTGTAGGGAGGAGAAGAGGTTTTGTGCACTGACCAAGGCGAGAGCAGGCTCGGATGAGCGACCACACGCGCCAGAACTTGGGCAGAACGCACGGGCACTCGTGTTCGACCCTGGTCGGCACGCTAGAGCTCGCCCAACCCGCAGAACGCACGGGCACACTGTTTAAAAATAGTAGGAACCCCAGCATTAGAAAATATGATGTAGATATTCATTTAAAGCTATTTTGCCCAAAACTTAGAAAAACCAGAAAGGCATTATAAATTGGTGAACAGTGAGTAAAATTATTTTTCCTAGTTTACTTATGTAACAGAGAACCTAGGAAAAATACAGAGACTATTAGTTCAGACCTGTTTTAAATTAAGATGTTTTATTTAGCCTTATTTGGGCTGAAAATCAATTATTAGAGTAGCAAAACTATAACCAAAACGATTAATAAAAATCCAGTGGACTTACAACCACCAGAGCCCCACTACAAAAATAAAGAACACCTCAGCCCAACTTTTTAAGTAAGGAAAATAAATACAAAGTGATAATAAGGCATTTTCCAAATAAATCATGAACAACCCCTAATAATGTGATAATGGGCAACCAAAAATTAGCTAAGTCCATGATGAGATAAACTACCAGAGAAAATGCAAACCCATGAAGAAGAAGCAAACTCACACCTATTGCTAGAGATTTATGAGAAAGGCCACTTAATTCAAATAATGCATACCACCCCTTCCCTTAAGTAAAAAGATACCAAACGTCAGAATGATTGCTCTTGCACAAAACAATAACTAAGAAAAATAAGAACTCTGTTGTTTGATGTGTTTCAAATATAGTGATAGTAGAAAGCACCTATTTGGCTAGAAACTTGAGAAAACCATAGTAAAATAACTAAAAGGTATTAATGTCTAGAAATTTGTATCAAGTCATGTTATAACACCTAAAAGCCAGCAAAAATAAGTTTTAGAGAATTACCCACTGTTAAATGGTAGTTGTAGTTCAAAGCACCCCTTCTGCCCTAGAATTTAATAATTTTGTCCAGAGAAAACTATTCACTTTCTGATCCTCACATTTTGAGAAAGAGAAACATACACCAGTACCCAGCCACTGTAATTTTTGCAGAATTGTTAGAATTTTATAAAAGTAACTTGTAGTTCAAACCTACTCCAAAACCCTTAGGAGAATAAAAGAAAAGGAAAGAAGAAATAAACCTCACCCCAATAAGCCTATCTTGAATACTTATCAATTCTCCCTAAGATTTAAAAAGAATTCAGTGGAACCCCAAAAATAAACCTACCACTTACCTTAGCTAAGTTTGACCCAATTTACCAAGTATACCACCCAAGGGACTTACATAAGTAAAGTTAACTTTGTTTAACTCAAAAGATCATACACCTTTAAAGTTGTAATTTCTAAAAGCACATATCATATCATGCATATATCTTACACATTGCATTCATTAGATTGTAATCTTGCCGACGGAGAGTACGTGCTCATCCCCGAGCAAGGACATGTCCAAGAGGAGGACCAGGAGCAGGCTTCAGAGACTGCTATTGAGGATCTCCCCGCAGCCCCAGCAATTGAAGGCAAGCCCCGGTTTTATGCATAACCGTATTATTATATGCTACTTTACTACACTTAATGCTTGTAGGATTGCAATGTGCACTTAAGTGTAGGAGTTGCTTGAAACCTCTAGTTGCATGAACTTAGGATTCCTTTTTGAGATGAGTACTAGTATGCTAGGTCGAGTAGCTGTTTGCTAATCAGGATCTCGGTAGAAGTCGAGTGATTTTTCTAGCACTCGCGCGAGGTCAGGAATTGATTGTATTCATCTTGATAACAGGATCTATGTTGGTCTATGGATTTGGATCCAGGGAGGATGCCTTGTCCATGAGACGGGAAAAATGAATTAAGGATTAATGTGTGGATACCTGAGTCAAGCTTTTGAACGTACTAAGCACATGCCGGGAAAAATGGTAACCGGTAAACCTAGTACCTGAGTGAAGCCGGGCGCGGACTTTATCCCTCATGCGACCTGAGACTGGGTCTCCCATGCTAGCTATGGTGGGTACAAGTGCGGCCACTGCACGGCGGCAGCCGGGGTCAGTGGAGCATTGTATGCCAAGGCGGTGAGGCCTGGACGCGAACGGGGAATCGATGGGGACGGTTGTCATGTGTGGGGTCGGAGTACCCTGACATGCCGTGTGTTTAGGTTTACCTTGCAAGGTTAAAACTCGATTTGAATCGTCTGCTTCTCGCAGCTAATGAGACTGCTTGACCCCTTGTACTGCATCGAGTAAGAAGTGAAATGTGGTTACATGAGATAACTTGTTGATTGCACTAAATGATTGTTACCATGTATGCTTAGAAGGAGCAAATCTAGTTAAGTTAATGATGATAGAATTTGAAAAGCTAAAAATTGATTTTAGAAACAGCTAGTGCTTTTGGCAAACCAAACCCCTCAGCCAAACAGCTGCATAGTCTAGAGGTAGAGGAGTAGACTCCTCACACCGGTTAAGTCTAGCTGAGTATTAGTATACTCAGCCTTGCTTGTGGCACAATTTTTGCAGGTACCATTCAAGAAATGGTTGATGGTGTGACTTGGCCTACCACCCTGCCACCGGGTTGGACGGTCGAGTGGGATGTTGCTCCGGCAGGAGAGGAGCATGAGGAGTAGTGGGCTAGGCCTTGCCCATTTCCTCATTACCGACGACATCGATTATCTGCTGCACTTTATTTGGTGAACTTTATTTGCTACGCAAAAACTCTGATTTATGTAATAACTCAGTACTTAATTTGAGGTTTCCTGTTTTATTGTATTTCTTCTGTGACCCACCTTCGAGTGAGATTGTGGAATTTGATCCTGGTTAAGTGGCTCTATCAGACTAGATCTGAGGGACTGACGGGTTATTCCGATTTAAGTGTGTTACGGCCCCTGAGGCGTGACTTAGGCACTTAAGCTGGAATAATTCGGGCGGTTCTGCCACAAGTACCGTCTACTTATTGTGGATGATTATTCTCGCTTCACTTGGGTGTTCTTTTTGCGGGAAAAATCTCAGACCCAAGAAACCTTAAAGAGATTCTTTAAGACGGGCTCAAAATGAGTTCGGATTAAGAATCAAAAAGATTAGAAGCGATAATGGAACGAAGTTCAAGAATTCATAAATCAAACGATTTCTTGAGGAGGATGGCATCAAGCATGAGTTCTCTTCTCCCTACACACCTCAACAAAATGGTGTAGTGGAGAGGAAGAATAGAACTCTAGTGGACATGGCAAGAACCATGCTTGATGAGTACAAGACACCAGACCGGTTTTGGGCCGAGGCGATTAACACCGCCTGCTACTCCATCAACCGGTTATATCTTCACCGAATCCTCAAGAAGATATCATATGAACTCCTCACTAATAAAAAGCCCAATGTTTCATACTTTAGAGTCTTTGGGAGCAAATGTTTCATTCTTATTAAAAGAGGTAGAAGTTCTAAATTTGCTCCTAAAGCAGTAGAAGGCTATTTATTAGGTTATGACTCAAACACAAGCGCATATAGAGTCTTCAACAAATCCACTGGATTAGCTGAAGTTTCTTGTGACATTGTGTTTGATGAGACTAATGGCTCCCAAGTCAAGCAAGTTGATCTTGATGAATTAGATGATGAAGAGGCTCCATGTGTCGCACTAAAGAACATGTCCATTGGGGATGTGTGTCCTAAGAAATCCGAAGAGCCCACACAAGCACAAGATCAACCATCATCTTCCATGCAAGTATCTCTACCCACCCAAGATGAGGATCAGGCTTAAATTGACGAAGATGAAGACCAAGAAGATGAGCCACCTCAAGAGGAGGACATTGATCAAGGGGGATATGAAGATAATGAAGACAAGGAAGATGATCAAGAAATTAGGGATCAAAGACTGCCACACCCAGGAGTCCACCAAGAAATTCAAAGGGATCACCCCGTCAACTCCATACTTGGTGACATTCATAAGGGGGTAACAACTAGATCTCGAGTTGCACATTTCTATGAGCATTACTCTTTTGTGTCTTCTATTGAGCCATACAGGATAGAGGATGCATTAAGAGATCCGGATTGGGTGGTGGCAATGCAAGAGGAGCTCAACAACTTCACAACGAATGAGGTTTGACATTTAGTTCCACGTCCTAATCAAAATGTTGTAGGTACCAAATGGGTATTCTGCAACAAGCAAGATGAGCATGGTGTGGTGACAAGGAACAAAGCTCGACTTGTGGCAAAGGGATATTCACAAGTCGAAGGTTTGGATTTCGATGAAACCTATGCACCCGTAGCTAGGCTTGAGTCAATTCGTATATTACTTGCCTATGCTACTTACCATGGCTTTAAGCTTTACCAAATGGATGTGAAAAGTGCCTTCCTAAATGGCCCTATCAAGGAAGAGGTCTATGTTGAGCAACCTCTTGGCTTTGAAGACAGTGAGTACCCTAACCATGTGTATAAACTCTCAAAGGCGCTTTATGGGCTCAAGCAAGCCCCAAGAGCATGGTATGAATGCCTGCGAGATTTCCTTACCACGAATGGCTTCAAAGTCGGAAAGACATATCCTACTCTCTTCACTAAAACTGTTGCAAAAGACTTGTTTATATGCCAAATTTATGTTGATGATATTATATTTGGGTCTACTAACAAGTCAACTTGTGAAGAGTTTAGTAGGATCATGATACATAAATTCGAGATGTCTATGATGGGGGAGTTGAAGTATTTCCTTGGATTTCAAATCAAGCAACTTCAAGAGGGTACCTTCATTAGCCAAACTAAGTACATTCAAGATATACTTAATAAGTTTGGAATGAAAATGGCAAACCCATCAAGACACCCATGGGAACCAATGGGCATCTTGACCTCGACACAGGAGGTAAATCCGTAGATCAAAAGGTATAGCGGTCGATGATAGGTTCCTTACATTATATATGTGCATCTCGACCGGATATTATGCTTTTAGTATGCATGTGTGCAAGGTTCCAGGAAAATCCTAAGGAAGTTCACCTTAGAGCCGTGAAAAGAATCATGAGATATTTAGAATACACTCCTAAGTTTGGGCTTTGCTACCCCAAGGGATCTACCTTTGATCTAATTGGGTACTCTGATGCCGATTATGCCGGATGTAAGATTGATAGAAAGAGAACATCAGGGACTTGTCAGTTTCTGGGATGATCCCTGGTGTCTTGGGCTTCAAAGAAACAAAATTCCATAGCTCTTTCCACCGCCGAGGCTGAGTACATTGCCGCAGTCATTGTTGTGCACAATTACTTTGGATGAGGCAAACTCTCAGGGACTGGCTATAAATTGAGCAAAGTCCCGCTCCTATGTGATAATGAGAGTGCAATCCACATGGCGGATAATCCCGTTGAACACAACCGCACTAAACACAAAGACATCCGGTATCACTTTCTAAGAGATCACCAACAAAAGGGGATATCGAAATAGCTTATGTGAGCACCCACAACCAATTAGTCGATATCTTTACCAAGCCACTAGATGAGAAAACCTTTAGCAAACTTAGGAATGAGCTAAATATACTGGATTCTCGAAACTTTGATTGAAACATTGCACACATAGCTCATATATATACCTTTGATCATGTATCTTTCATTTGGTACAAATGCATATTTCTTATTCTTCTTGTGACAAGGCTAAGACTAATGTGATTTCAAGTGTATTTCTATACTTAGTCTTAGATTGAAAGGGAAATGGAGTATTCGGCAAAGACAAGGCTTCCACTCCAACTCTGACGTTATTAGTTACCCTTTGTCGTTACTCAATTAACTCTCAATTGGTATACCCCTTCAATCATATTTCATTTACCAATGGGGAGAAAGTATAAAGGGCTCTCAAGTTCGTTTTTGGCGATTAATGCCAAAGGGCGAGAAAGTATTAGCCCAAACCAAAAGGACCGCACCACCACCATTTCAAATTTCAAATTTTCACAAATAAGTATTTCAATTGATATTTGATCAAAATGAATTTTCAATTGGTATGTGAAGTGAATTTCTCAATTGGTCTCTCATTTGATATTTCAAAACTGTTTTTCAAATCTTCAAAACCCTCTTGAAAGCTAAGGGGAGAATTTATTCAGGAGGAGCTTTTATTTAGTCAAAGGAAAAGCATTTGAAACAGGGGAGAAATTTCAAATCTTAAAAATGCTTCTTGCAATCTTATTCCTATACCTTTTACTATTTGCAAAAACTTTTTTGAAAGGATTTCTCCAAAAGATTTGCAAAAATAAACAAGTGGTGAAAATGTGGTCCAAAATGTTAAATAAGGAAAAAGCAATCCATTCACTCTTAGTCATATGATTAAAGTCTTTCATTGGTTTAATTCCAAGTAACCTATGCACATGTATCTCAATTGCAAACTAGTTACATTTCTACACTTCATATTTGCTTTGGTTAGTGTTGGCATCAATCACCAAAAAGGGGGAGATTGAAAGGGAAATAGGGTTAACCATTTCCTATAAATAGATTTTGGTGGTTGACGACCAACACAAACCATATGGACTAACTAGTTTGGCTAGATATGATTTATCTCAGGTGTATACGGTTCAACACAAACCAAGAAAAAATTTAGTTAGGGGACACAATTTATTTGGAGCAAAAGGACTTGAGTGTGCTGAAATTTGGCGCACCAGACACTGTCCGGTGCATCAGGGTCGTACAACTCCGAACCAGCTACTCTCGGGAATTCTAGGGCAGCCTGCGCTATAATTCACCGGACTGTCCGATGTGCCACCGGACTGTCCGGTGAGCCAGCGGAGTAACGACTCCCTGCACACCAACGGTCGACTGCAGAATCTACAGTGCGCTACAGTGCCGCGATAGAAGTCAGAGCGCAGAAGTCAGAGGGCACCAACCTGTCCGGTGTGGCACCAGACTGTCCGATGCAGCAAGACGACAAGCGTCTCCAACGGTCAACTACTCTGAACCCTAACGGTTGCGCTGATGTGGCGCGCACCGAACAGTGCACAGTGACTGTCCGGTGGCGCACCGAACTGTCCGGTGCGCCCATCGCCAGCAGCCTTTACCAACAACTAGGAAGTGGTTGTGGGCTATAAATACCCCCCAACCACCTCATTCATTGGCATCCATGTTTTCTGAAGATCACATTCAATACAAGAGCTACAACATTCACTCCAAGACACAATTGCAAAGATCAAATCCTCTCCAAGTCCCAGATTCATCTCAACCACTTAGTGACTTGAGAGAGAGTTTTTGTGTTCATTTGTGCTCTTGTTGCTTGGATTGCCTTTCTTCCTTCCTCACTCTTTTTCTAAGTGATTGTAAAGCAAAGCAAGAGACACCAAGTGTGTGGTGGTCCTTGCGGGGTCTTAGTGACCCGTGTGATTAAGGAGAATGCTCACTCGGTCTAAGTAACCGTTTGAGAGAGAGGGAAAGGGTTAAAATAGACTCGGCCTTTGTGGCCTCCTCAACGGGGACTAGGTTCTTTAGAACCGAACCTCGGTAAAACAAATCACCGTGTCTACTCCCTTTGATTCTCGCTTGATTTGTTTGCCCTCTTTCCTCTCTCTAACATTTCCTTGCTAGTATTGATTTGAGTTTGCTCCCATACGTCATCTGCATCCTTTGAACAACTCTTAGCAAGAGAAACAATCTTTCGGACTTGAATTTAATTCTAATGCTAACCCTAACCTTTAGTGTGTGTTTAAGTTTATAAATTTCAGGTTTTGCCTATTCACCCCCCTCTAGGCGACTTTCACCCATTGCTTATCTTAACATCGACAGAAGTAAGTATGGTTTTGTAATTGTTGATGACTATTCCCGCTTCACTTGGGTTTTCTTTTTGCAGGATAAATTAAAAATCCAAAGTACAATGAAGCACTTCCTAAGGAGAGCCCAAAATGAGTTTGAGCTCAAGATGAAGAAAATCAGGAGCGACAATGGATCGAAATTAAAGAATCTTCAAGTGGAGGTGTATCTTGAGGAAGAAGGCATCAAGCATGAGTTCTTCGCTCCCTACACACCACAACAAAATGTTGTAGTAGAAAGGAAGAACATGATGCTTATTGACATGGTAAGGATGATGCTGGGAGAATATAAGACAAAAGAGCGGTTTTGGTCGGAAGTCGTGAATACAACTTGCTGAAAGGGAAATGGGCTTAATCATTTCCTATAATCTATTTTGGTGTTTGACGTCCATCACAAACCACGTGGACTAATTAGTTTGCCAAGCTGACATTTATGTCAGGTGCATAAAGTTCAACATAAACCAATAAATAAATTGAGTTGGGGAACTTAAAGTTTGGAGCAAAGACAAGAAGAGGTGCTGACAGTGGCGCACCAAATAGTGTCAGGTGTGCACCGGACACTATCCGGTGCCCAGGCCAAGCCACTCGCGAACTGGTCGCTCTCAGGATTCTCTGGAGACGCTCCGCTATAATTCACCAGACTGTCCGGTGTGCACTGGACATGTCCGGTGAGCCAACGGAGCAACGGTCAGATGCGCCAACGGTCGACTGTGGTGAATAGTGCGCAAGTCGGAAGTCAGAGCAGCGAAGTTAGAATGCACCGGACTGTTCGGTGCAGCAAGAAGACAAAAGACTTCAAGTCAACTGCTCCAAACCCTAACGGTCTGCTGACGTGGCAGGCACCGAACAGTGAACAGTGCCCTGTCCGGTGCACCACCGGACTGTCCGGCGTGCCATCGACAACAACAGCTAGAGTAGTTGTTGGGGCTATAAATACCCCCAACCACCTCTATTCAAGCCATCCAAGCATCCTACACTTCTCATTCAATACAAGAGCAAAAGGCAAACACTCCAAAGGCACAATCAAAGCATTCAATCCACTCCATGCTCCAAAATCAACTCAATTACTTAGAGACTTGAGAGAGGATCATTTGTGTTCTTTTGTTGCTCTTGTTGCTTGGATTGTTTTCTCCTTCTCCTTCTTATTCTTCTAAATGCTTTGTAAAGCTAGCAAGAGACACCTAAGTGTGTGGTGATCCTTGCGGGGTCTTAGTGACCCAAGTGATTAAGGAGAAGCACTCGACCGGTCTGTGTGACCAATTGAGAGAGGGAAAGGGTTGGAATAGACCCAGCCTTTGTGGCCTCCTCAACGGGGACTAGGTTCTTTAGAATTGAACCTTGGTAAACAAATCATCGTGTTCATTTGTGTTGATCTCCACTCGATTTGTTTCCTCTCCCTTCCTCTCTCTAAAAGTTCCCTTGCTCATATTGATTTTAGTTGGCTCCCAAAGTTATCTGCATTGATTGAGCAACTCTTGGCAAGGAGAACTATCTTCCGCACTCCGGATTATTTCTAACACTAACCCCGAGCATAGTGTGTTTTTAAAGTTTGTAAATTTCAGGTTTTGCCTATTCACCCCCCCTCTAGGCGACTTTCACTTGCCATGCCATAAACCGCCTCTACCTTCATCGCCTCCTCAAGAAGACAACATTTGAGCTCCTAACCTGTAACAAGCCAAATGTTTCATACTTTCGTGTATTTGGGAGCAAATGCTATATCTTGGTTAAGAGAGGTAGACATTCAAAGTTTGCTCCCAAAGTTGTAGAAGAGTTTTTACTAGGTTATGATTCAAATACAAAAGCATATAGGGTCTTCAACAAATATTCGGGTTTAGTTAAAGTCACTATGGCGATAGGTGATCTTGATTCAAATACAAAAGCATATAAGAACTATGGTATATAGGGTCTCCCAAAGCAAGTTGATCTTGATGATGTAGATGGAGATGAAATTCCAACGACCGCAATAAGAACTATGGCGATAGGTGATGTGCGACCACAGGAACAACAGGAACAAGATCAACCTTCTTTCTCAACAATGGTGCAACCCCCAACTCATCATGAGGAACATGTAACTCAAGAAGAAGGCATGGATCAAGAGTGAGCACATGAAGAAAACGACAAGTAGGAAGAAGTACCACATACATTCCAACTCAAGTTCGGGCCACCATTCAAAGGAATCATTCGGTGGATCAAATCCTTGGTGACATCAGCAAGGGAGTAACTAGTCATTCCTGATTGGCCAATTTTTGTGAGCATTACTCCTTTGTTTCTTCTATTGAGCCTTTCAGGGTAGAAGAAGCCTTGCAGGATCTGGACTGGGTGTTGGCCATACAGGAAGAGCTCAACAACTTCAAGAGAAATGAAGTGTGGAGCCTGGTGCCACGTCTGAAGCAAAACGTTGTGGGAACCAAGTGGGTGTTCCGCAATAAGCAAGACGACTACGGGGTGGTGACAAGAAACAAGGCTCGACTTGTGGCAAAAGAATATGCCCAAGTCACAGGTTTGGATTTTGAGGAGACTTTTGCTCCTGTAGCTAAGCTTGAGTCGATCCACATTTTATTGGCCTATGGTGCTCACCATTCTTTTAAGTTGTTTCAAATGGACATGAAGAGCGCTTTCCTCAACGGGCCAATCAAGGAGGAAGTGTATGTGGAGTAACCCCCTAGCTTCGAGGATGACAGGTATCCCGACCATGTCTATAAGCTCTCTAAGGCGCTCTATGGGCTTAAGCAAGCTCCAAGCGCATGATATGAATGCCTTAGAGATTTTTATATCTAATTCAAGTTCGGGAAAGCTGATCCTACTTTTTTACTAAGACGTGCAATGGTGATTTGTTTGTATGCCAAATTTATGTCGATGACATAATATTTGGTTATACTAATCAAAAGTTGTGTGAGGAGTTTAGCAGGGTAATGATGCAGAAATTCGAGATGTCAATGATGGGCGAGTTGACTTATTTCCTCAGATTTCAAGTAAAACAACTCAAGGAAGGGATGTTCATCTCCCAAACAAAGTACACACAAGACTTGCTTAAGAAGTTTGGGATGAAGGATGCAAAGCTCGCTAAGACGCCAATGGGAACCGACAGACACTTGGATCTTGACAAAGGAGGTAAGTCTGTTGATCAAAAGGCATACCGGTCTATGATAGGTTCATTACTTTATATTTGTGCTAGTAGACCGAATATAATGCTTAGCGTATGTATGTGTGTTATATTTTAATCCGGCCCCAAGGAATGTCACCTTGTGGCTGTGAAGCGAATTCTTCAATATTTAGTTCATACGCCTTGCCTCGGGATCTGGTATCCAAAAGGGTCTACCTTTGACTTAATTGGATATTCAGACTCTGACTATGCTAGGTGCAAGGTTAATAGGAAGAGCACATAAGGAACTTGTCAGTTTCTGGGAAGGTCCCTGGTGTCCTGGAGCTCAAAGAAACAAACATCTGTTGCCCTATCCACCGTCGAGGTTGAGTATGTTGCTGCAAGTTAGTGTTGTGTGCAACTACTTTGAATGAGGCAAACCCTTTGGGACTTTGGCTATAATCTAAGCAAAGTCCAACTCCTATGTGATAATGAGAGTGCAATCCACTTGGCGGATAATCCTATTGAACACAGTTGCACTAAACACATAGACATCCAACATCACTTTTTGAGAGACCACCAGCAAAGGGGAGATATCGATGTTTGTCATATTAGCACTGAGAACTAGCTAGCCGATATCTTCACCAAGCCTTTAGATGAGAAAATGTTTTGCAGGCTACGTAGTGAGATAAAAGTCTTAGATTCACGGAACTTGGATTGATTCATATCATACATGTGTCTTTATGCCTTTGATCATGTTCCTTTAAGCATTATTGTCTTTACTTGCTTATTTTGGTGCTCAAGTTATAAAATATCATCCCCGGACCTCACAAGTCCTTGTGCAAATGATGCATATATTTAGGGTGAGGATATGCTACAACTTGACCCTCTAGGTCTAATATGTTTGCTTGAGTGATTTTGATATAGTCTCAAAGGTGAATTGAAAGGGAAACAATGGACTTGGACAAAGAAAACACCTGCATTACGGTATCAATGTCTCTTGTTCTAAGTCATTATTGTGTTTTCTCATTGCCCTGGTTTTTATTTGCAATTTTTTGGCAATGGGGTTTCAGGCCACTAGTTCTTCCATTTAGGTGCTTAATGCCAAAGGGAGAGAAATTAAGGTTAAACAACTGGATCAACTACCACTTGTGAATTTTTTGAAAAATTTAAGTGCAAGTATACTTGGTTTTTTTATCAAAACCCTCTTATTGCAAAAACTACTCTCTTGTGGGGGAGAAATTTGATTATGGGAAAAAGGGGGAGTTTTTGGATTTTTTATCAAAACTAGTCTTAAAAGAAATTTTGATTTGCCAAAACAAAATGTTTTGACATGGAGATAGGAAAATGAATTTGCTTTGGAAAACCAAACCAAGTGGTAGCAAAATGATCAAAATATGCCAAATCTTGTAACAATTAAATTGGTTTTGAGTTGGACATCATTTTGCACATTTTTGGCTCACATTTGGAGATGTTATTGCATTTTGAGTTGCTTTTGATGTGTTGGTATTAATCACCAAAAATGGGGAGGTTAAAAGGGAAATGTGCCCTTGGGCCATTTCTATATTGTTTTGGTGATTAAATGCTCAACACATTACATTTAGACTAAAATCATCTTACATAAGCAAATAAACATAGGTATGCAAAACAAATTGAGCTTAGAAGAGGGCAAAGTACAAATCTATATGGTACCAAGTGAAAAAGGTAAGCTCTGGACACTTAGTCAATTGTGTAGAAAATGGTGACGCCTAAGAGGGGGCAGTGAATTAGGACTTCTAAAACTTTCTCTAAACTAGGCCAAAAATGAATCCCTAGCATAAAACTTATGCAAATAATCAAACTAGAATATGCAAACTAGGTTTTGTCTAAGTGTTGCTATCTCTACCTCAAAGCCTAATTTTCAATCCTAAATGATCTAATTAGAAAGACAAGATTGAAACTTAAATACTTAATATAAATGTAGAAGGTAAAGAGCAAGGTAGAGATGCAAACTCTCGTGGATGACGCTGATATTTTTACCGAGGTATCCGGAACCACACAAGGTTCCGACTAATCCTCGTTGGTGCCTCTACGCAAAGCGTAGCCCACACGAGGGCCAAGCACCACAGTCGAGTAACTCCGTAGAGAGCCGCGGGCCTTCTCCACGCGCAAGTGGTGCTCCGCTTCTAGCTACTCTCGGACGCTCCCCGCCGTCTCCACTATCGAGCTTCCGGTCGAAGTGTCGCGGGCCTCGTTCCCTCCAATACACGGTGGCGGCCGTTACACAAACACAGTTGTCACGATCTCGCAAGACTCTCGCCCCACTCGATACAATTACAACGGCTCATGCAAGAGCTAAGGGGTTGTGTGATTTTTCTAAACTCACTCAATTGACTATGATTCACCTAGAGCAAGCGCTAATGCGGTCTAACTAACCTAAGCACTTCGCAAAGCACCTACACTAATCACTGAGTGATTCTATTAAAAAATTGGGTGTATGAGCACTTGGAAATGTCTATAATAAGCCTTGGTATGTTGCTTGGGCTCCCACACGTTGAAATGGCCGGTTGGAGGGTATTTATAGCCTCCCCACAATTATAGTTGTTGGACAGAAAGCAACAACTTTCTGTCGACGAGCGCACCGGACAGTATAGTGCCCACCGGACATGCACTGTTAACTGTCCGGTGCCCTACCACGTCCGCCGACCGTTGGGGTCTGTAGCAGTCGACCGTTAGATCCGACCGTTGCTAGACTGTTCGGTGCACACCGGACAGTCCGGTGCTACAGCCCGAGAGTGCTGTTGGGGGCCTTCGGCTTACGAAGGTCCTCAAAAACAGGATTTAACAATATTTCTGGAGTATAATGTGTGAGCAGGTATCTTCGGACTCAAGTCGGTATCGCAGCAGGAGAAGACCAGAATAATACGAAGGTTGATACAGCGCCGAAGATGTGAACAGGAAAGCTTCGGCATGGTAGCAGAAAATGAAACCGACTTAAAGATGAAAAGGCTATTCAGACCTCGATAGATTACTATAGAATTATTATCAAATGTAAAGGGCATGAATGTAATTTTGTATGGGCTGTGTCCCGTGCCTATAAATAGGTGAACAGTACCCCCGTACTGTTCACGCTGATTTTGGCATTCACTTTTGCGTCACGCTTGTACTTTCATCTCCTTCAAGCTGAAGGTACATTTGTAATTCGATGTTATTTCTGTTTCTACATAATAATAATGATGCAAAAATAAGTTAATAATAATATACAATTGTCTATGTTATCCTTCATATTCCTTATGATTCATCCTTCGTCACTGTATAGTGTATTTATGAAGGTATACCCCTCATAACCTTCGTCCGAAAATCATTATATCCTAAGGGAAATAATGCTTCGAAGGACGAAGGACTTTTCTGATTAACATTTTCTATGTTGCCTTGTTCTTAATTCACGAAGCATTTGAGAACAAGTCCCCAACATTGGCGCCCACCTCCGGTGAACTCACTTCCACTCTTTGAGTTTTTGAACACCTTCGGCGATCATAAACCTTCGCTATGGCGCCGAAGAAAGCTTCAGCAACTGGCACTGCAGCTCTCCAACCGCTGGACCACAATCAGGAGACTGTCTCTCTTCGGGAGGCCCAAAGCCAGAAAAGGAAGGCTGTTAGCCCGACACAGCCAGAGGATGAGATAGACCAAGAAATCAGAGACATGGAGATGCTTCATCAACAGGTGCAAAGGAAGAAGGAAAAGATGGCCAGGCTAGCTGAACTGCAAAGGCAGATAGACGAAGCCTCTGAGGAAGTTCGTCATCTTACTCAGGATGAGCAACACCGAAGGCCTCAGCACCAAGACCTTCATCAGGAGGGTTTCCTCAATGAAGATGACTGGTATGACAATTTCCATCATGGGAATTTTGTTTTTGATGATGCTTCTCCTCTGTCCGCTGAGCTGCAGGCTACACCTTGGCCTCCGTCCTACAAGCCGCCTCAGCTTCCCATATTTGATGGCCATTCAGACCCGAAGCAGTTTTTGATGAGCTACGAAGCAACAGTATCTTCGTATGGTGGCAATGCTGCGGTCATGGCCAAATCTTTTGTTATGGCTGTCAGGAGTGTTGCTCAAACCTGGTACTCCTCCCTTCGACCAGGAACGATCACTTCTTGGCAAAAGCTGAAGGACTTGTTGTTAACTAGTTTCCAAGGGTTCCAGACGAAGCCGGTCACGGCTCAAGCTCTATTCCAGTGCACCCAGGATCACGAAGAGTACCTTCAGGCGTACGTCCGGAGGTTCTTGCGTTTGAGGGCACAGGCACCAACAGTGCCCAACGAAATTGTCATTGAGGCCATGATCAAGGGGCTTCGGCCAGGACCGTCAGCTCAATACTTCGCTAGGAAGCCTCCTCAAACTTTAGAGAAGCTGCTCCAGAAGATGGACGAGTACATTCGGGCCGATAATGATTTTCGCCAAAGAAGGGAGGAGGCTTTCAGGTTTTCTGAAATGACCAGGGGCTTCGGAGGGAGGTTCTATCCGAGGCACGTTAGATCAATTCATAACTCTACCCAAAATGATGATAGAGGGAGCCAACAGCAAAGGCCACAGTGTTCCTCACAGGCTTCGGGGCAACAGCAAGGCTCCTTCCGACCACCAGCTCCGAGAGGCAGAGGTGCCAGGGGCTTCGGCGGAAGATTTGGCGATCAGCCAAGAAGAATTTTTTGCTTGTTCTGTGGTGAGAACAAAGGCCATACCACCAGGATGTGCCATGTTACCATCCAGAAGCAAAAGGAAATAGCCGAAGCTGCAGCACAACAGGCTCAGCCGAAGCAGGTCATGCACACTGCTTCGTATCATTCGCCTTACATCCCAGAGTATGTAGGCAATCACCCTGCAGTTTCTGTTGCTTCGGCGAGTCAACCTCAAGCTTCCTGGCAACAGCCTCCGCCTCCACCACCGCTGCAACAAGGCCAGCAGCCAGAAGGGAGCCAATATGCTCCACACCAAAGGGACTTCAGAGAACAGTCCGAAGCTCGCACAGTCAACAGCACTGTGCCAGAGTCAAAGCACATCTATTGACAAATATCCTACCTTAATAGCAATCTTTTTCATTCAGTTTTATTTTCTGTGTAATAAAGGACATTGTTTAGGTTTCATGTAAATAGTTTCGTTGATTCCCACAAGTAAAATATATTTTCTTCACAGGCTTAAGTTGTTGAAGTTTAAAGATTTGCGATAACAAAGAGGACCTTCAAATTATCGAAAATTCTTCGAAGCAACAAAAAGTCGTTCTAAGGAACGCAGAGTAAGTTTGCCAAAGTCACAAAAAGCCGTTCCAAAGGGAGCGCAGTGTAAGTTTTCTGCTCCAAAGTCGTTCCAAAGGGAATGCAGAGCATACAGCGAAAAGTCAACGCTGATACCGCCTAAGTAAAAGGCGAAGCGCGAAAAGTCAACGCGAATACCGCTGAAAGTAAAAGGCGAAGAAGCTCCTAAGGGAGGCTTACAGCGAAAAATAAACGTTGATTCCGCTGAAGTAAAAGGCGAAGAAGCTCCTAAGGGAGGCTTATAGTAAAAAGACAACGCTGATTCAAAAAGACTATGTGTTTTATCGCAGGAATGTGTGTGTATCTTCGGAATAAACACCATCTTACACAACATAACATCATCACATCATTTCGCATAGCATAAGCATCATACATCATGCTGCATATGGCACAAGAAGGGGACATGATATCGATCTTCGGAAGAATGTTTTGAAAGGGGAAAATCATGCTAAGTTGCAAGCAGATACACTATTGATCTTCGGAAGTGTAGCTTCGAAGAACATCCTCACGAAGCTTGGATATTATTCATCAGAACACTATGGATATTGTTGTGACAAATAAAAATTCTTCTTCACGAAGCATGAAAAGAAGGAAAGGTGTTTTTTCGTCAAAGACTCAAAAACAGTACGTGTGTAAAATTTCATGCATCGTAAAGAATTGAGCAGTAAAAACAGGTATATTACATTCAGGGTTACAAAATGTTACACATATTTCATTTCAGAAGTTTTTACAATAGTGCTTAATCTTCTCTCAAAACAACTTCTGCAGCTTCGTTCAGGAGTCGGTTAACAACTTCATCCATGATAGCTTCAGCCATCTTTTTAATTTCCTCGTCTCCTTTCGTGTGAGGGCCCGGAGACGCTTTAGTAGGATCTGAAGGAGGACAGGATACGGCCACATTGCTATTACAAATTGCGAACAAAGTTTAAAACCAAAAATTACAACACAATAAAAACCATTAGTTAATACTTATTTGCCCTTCGGGCTCTGAGCTTTTGTCAGCGGCCTTAGCTACTTCTCTAGCGTCGTGAATGCCCTTCTCGCTTTTCTGGATAATTTCTCGAGCCATTTCTCGGCCACCATTATCCTAGACATCGGTGAAAAATTTTCCACCAACCATGCTAGCTTCGGCCGAAGGATCTCTTGCATCTTCGAAGGACAAAGCAGCCTCAGATTGCACTAAAATCTTTACATGCTCGCAGCCTTTTTTCTCTAAAATGGTGGCAATTCCTCTGGCACCCGAGAAAGCACATATATCTCCGCGGCTATTTAAAATTTCCTCGAAGGCCTCAGCTTCGTGATCGATCCATTCGATGGGACCTTCGGGGTTGCCTCTTGTAAAGTTTTCTTCGCTCGAGAATGCGCCGACGCTGGCGAAGCTAGCTTTCAACTTCTTAACACACTCTATAGATTTGTTATAACATCTTTTCTTGGATGAACGAAGCTCTTCAACAGTTCCCTCTAAATGATTTGCCCATTGGTCGCTGAGTTCTCGCTTCGTTTCTTCAAGCATGCGTTCCTCTTTGGCTCTGGCCAGTTGTTTTCGAAGATCTTCAATTTCGCGCTTCTGAGCTTCAGCTTGACCTTTAAAAGTAGCTTCGTCTTCTTTTATTCTATTTATTAATGAATGTAATATTTTATCTTTTTCGAGACCTTCGTTCCTCAGTTCAATTACTTCGGAACGAAGGTTGCTCAGGGCTATAGCACACCCTTCGTCTTCAGCATCTTTCTGGGCCCTGAGGGCATTGCTAAGTATCAGGCCCTGCAAAGAAAAATATGTGTGCGTCAATAGATTTAAGCAAACGAAAAATTTTGGTCTCAACAAAAAATACAAAGATCCCATTTGTTGCACCTTTAAGCTATTATATGCCAGGTTGTCGGCCAGATCGTTCTTCGACAGCACCGAGAGCCCGTCTTCTAGTGTTGGGAATCCAAAGCTTTTGCTCATCTCCCGACAGACAGAAATCTCCTTGCTGTCAGGGAGACAATACAAAAAGTCTTCTTCTCCACTGCCATTGAATATTAACGCCCCCTTTGGATACTTCAGTTTTTGGGCGTAAAGCTGGGCCTCTTGTTTTTCTTTTTCTGATAATTGTTTCCCCGAAGCATGACGAACAATATAATCAAGGACTTTGGGGGATGCTTCGGGGGCAATGACACTGATTTCTTCAACAAAAGTTGGCTCTGTTATTTTTTCTTCCTCGGTTTCCAAGGATTTTATCTTCGTGGGCTCTGAGGACCCAGCTTCGGCTTCAGTTTCTTGCTCTGGAGCTTTAGTATCAGAAATTTCAGTTTTCGCTTCGGGAATGGCAACAGTCTTCTTCGGAGGTGTGCTTGAAGATTTAATTGTTTCCAGAACATCTAGCACATTAGCCATTCTCTTTCTTTTCGGAGTCACTGCTGGCACCTTTTGATTTTTTACTGTCTCAACATTTGCTGCAGGACTCAAAACTTCTGATGTTTTTTCCTCAGTTGGTTTTTTCACTTCTTCCATTTTTTCTGTGGATGGCGCTTCGGCCATCTCTTTGGTTTCTGGTAACAAAATCTTCGGTTCTTCCAATTCCATCCTTGTTGGCGCTTCGGCCATTTCTGCGACTTCTGGCAGCAAGGTTGGTTTGGTTGGCTTTTCAGCTTCGGTGGCAGAAGAAGTTTCTCCGGTGAACTCAGGCACCGAAGCTGGTTCAATATAGCGTGGCCGATGTGTGAGGACCTTTATCCTCTTTCTTTTCGGTTCTGGCTCGCTAGGAGCAGTTGCAGCTTCTTCTTTCGCAGAGGTTGTGTTTTTTCTTTTCTGCCCTCGAATGGGATAACGATAGTCAGGGTAGACGAACCCGATTGCATCAAACACCCGGTTCAGCCTTTTCTTTTTTCGGCCTCCGAAGGCTGCTGACAGTGCAGTATCTTCGGCCTTCGAATAAACCCCAAGCAGTTCATCACTTAAATTTTCAATACTCTTTAACCAGTCATCATCTGGCTCAACGAATTTATCTCCGAACTTGAAAGTATACTTCAGCCTGATAAGTCCACCTTCGTCGGCCTCCTTTATGGTTTCTTGCGGCATTTCCCATTTCTCCGCGAGCGGCCATACTCTGAAGGCAATATGTTCTTGTACCAAATCTCTCGTTCTAATAAAAGAACAAATAA
Source organism: Zea luxurians (assembly GCA_029449295.1). Taxonomy (NCBI): domain Eukaryota; kingdom Viridiplantae; phylum Streptophyta; class Magnoliopsida; order Poales; family Poaceae; genus Zea; species Zea luxurians. The sequence goes on along the minus strand of JAOPSE010000048.1, from coordinate 7,458,183 downwards.
CACCGAAGGCTCTCTGGCATTCTTCGGCAGCTTCATTCATTTCAACCTTCGGCCTCCACAGGCCGAAGCTTTGCCAAATAGGACGCATAATTATACCTTTAATATCTTCCCGTACTGCCAGGTCATTCTTCACATAAAACCATTCTGTCATCCAGTCGCCGGGCCATCTCTTCCGAAAGGTTGGCATGGGACAGCTTGACCCAGACCGAGAAACGAAACTGTAGCAGCCAAAATTATTGTGATACTGTTCTTTACCCCAACGTTTTGTTTCGTATGATAATTCGTGTATGTTACAGAAACTTTTCGCATCAGGTTCCAGACCTTGGCTTCTCACAGCCCATACAAAGATATTCAGCCTTATAATTGCTTCGGGGGTAAGTTGATGAAGAAAGACTTCAAACATTTTCAGCAACTCTACGACGAAGCTGCTCAGGGGAAATCGTAGTCCAGCTTTCAAAAAGCTTCGGTACACTACGACTTCGTTCTCTTCAGGGTGTGGACAAGTCTTTTCCCCTTCGTCGGCCCTCACAACGGACAAATCCCGGAAATACCTTCCTCTCATATTGACAAGATGATTTTCTTTGATAGTTGATTTGCCGAAAACCGCATGGCTTGGTCGCCAAGGGCGATCTTCGGAGTCTTCACCACCACTGTCCACATCATAACTGTCGCTGTCACCAGTATCTTCAGACAAACCTTCCAGAATCTCCTTGGTGATTTTTTCTATATTGGTCTTCGACATCGCTATAAGAAACCCCAAGTTCTTCTCTTCGTCGAGACTCAGCTTCATCTCAGCAGCAGCCTTCTTATCTTCAGACATCTTCGGAAACACTAAAAAACTGTTTTCAAAGCCGAAGCTTCAAAACTAAAAGCTCAGCAAATCTTAGTGCGCAAGAGCTAAAAATTGAGTGAGCGGGAGCAGATGGCAAGAGAGCGTGCCAAATGAGTTTGCGGTATGATCTTATTTATACGCCCAGTGCGTTGAAAATTGAAAGACCCCGCTTGTCAGTGAATGTTGCTATTCTAGCAAAGGGAAGGTGTTTTTTCGGACCTTCGGCGTAAAGCCTTCGTCCATGTCGCAATCTAAATTTATTATTTTAAAACAAATTAATATTGCGAGGGGCTACTGTTGGGGGCCTTCGGCTTACGAAGGTCCTCAAAAACAGGATTTAACAATATTTCTGGAGTATAATGTGTGAGCAGGTATCTTCGGACTCAAGTCGGTATCGCAGCAGGAGAAGACCAGAATAATACGAAGGTTGATACAGCACCGAAGATGTGAACAGGAAAGCTTCGGCATGGTAGCAGAAAATGAAACCGACTTAAAGATGAAAAGGCTATTCAGACCTCGATAGATTACTATAGAATTATTATCAAATGTAAAGGGCATGAATGTAATTTTGTATGGGCTGTGTCCCGTGCCTATAAATAGGTGAACAGTACCCCCGTACTGTTCACGCTGATTTTGGCATTCACTTTTGCGTCACGCTTGTACTTTCATCTCCTTCAAGCTGAAGGTACATTTGTAATTCGATGTTATTTCTGTTTCTACATAATAATAATGATGCAAAAATAAGTTAATAATAATATACAATTGTCTATGTTATCCTTCATATTCCTTATGATTCATCCTTCGTCACTGTATAGTGTATTTATGAAGGTATACCCCTCATAACCTTCGTCCGAAAATCATTATATCCTAAGGGAAATAATGCTTCGAAGGACGAAGGACTTTTCCGATTAACATTTTCTATGTTGCCTTGTTCTTAATTCACGAAGCATTTGAGAACAAGTCCCCAACAAGTGCCTAGTTGCAGGCCTCTCTGCGCAGACTGCCCGGTGTCCCACTAGATAGTCCGGTGCACACTAGACATGCATTGTTCACTGTCCGGTGCACCACCAGTGCGCTGGCTGACTGTCCTCTTCATGGATTTCTTCACTGATTCCTTGGGATTCTTTTGTTCTTGAGTCTTGGATTTCTACGCTTCTTTTTATGTCTTCTTTTGTCGTGTTGCATCCTCAGCGTCTTAGTCCAATCTTCTTCCCATCCTGTGAACTATAAATACAAACACTAGCAAACACATTAGTCCACAGGTTATGTTGATCAACAAACACCAAAATCTCTTTAGCCAAATGGCCTGGGTCCATTTTCCTTACAATCTCCCCCTTTTTGGTGATTGATGACAACACAACCAAAGCAAACAATTATAACAAACATTTTAGTGAAAATATGCAATCTACTTGCTAGGATGCATGAGTGTCCCCTCAAAGTGAGATTATGGACTTAAGCCTCCCCCTAACTTCATAATTCACTTACTTCCTATTTTAGACCAACGATACTTGAAAGACCAAAACCACTTGTAAGATCAAAAATTAAATTTTAAATTGGTGGTGTTTGGTGTTTGATATAATTTTCATTGCTTTGGTCTCTAAAACTTCTTCCCCTTTGGAATCAAACACCAAAAAGGAAGACATTAAAAGAATATAGGAAGCAAATAAGACTTGCCCTCTTAAAAGATTTATCAATTTAAGCTCTAAAATATTACTCCCCCTAAACGAGTGTTCTCCTTTTGAAAGAATATTCTTTCCTTTGTCATAGACAAAGAAATACTCCCCCTGTTGGAGATCCTCTACTTAGGAAAAAGCATATAAGAAATAGAGATACAAGACATGATTTGATTAGACTAACCCCCTATGCATAGGTAACATATATATTTTGACAACATATGCATTTAGCAACATGAGAAATATAAGATATGAAATATAGTCTAATAAAAAAATCTAGAGAATACATGTAAAAAATACCAAATGTAGTTGAAAGGGAATTAGGCTTACACCTATTTCCTAATTGATTTTGGTGGTTGAATTGCCCAACACAAATAATTGGACTAACTAGTTTGCTCTAGTCTATAAGCTATACAGGTGCCAAAGGTTCACACTTAGCCAATAAAAAGACCAAGAATTGGGTTCAACAAAGAGAGCAAGGGATAACCGAAGGCTGCCCTAGTCTGGCGCACCGGACTGTCCGGTGCACCACCGGACAGTGTCCGGTGCACCAGGGGACTCCAAGCCAAACTCTTCACCTTCGGGAAAACTCAGAGGCGCTCCGCTACAATTCACCGGACTGTCCGGTGTACACCGGACAGTGTTCATTGCTCCAGGAAGAGCGACTCTGAACTCGCCAGCTTCGGGAATCCGCTCCGCTATAATTCACCGAACATGTCCGGTGCACACCGGACTGTCCGATGAGCCAGCGGAGCAACGACTACTTCGCACCAACGGTCACCTGCAGAAGCAATTAATGTGCGCCAGAGCGCGCAGAAGTCAGGCACGCGCGTAGTGGCACACTAGACACTCTATAGTACATGTCCGGTGTGCCACCGGACATCCAGGCGGGCCCAGCAGTCAGAGCTTCAACGGTCGGAACCCAACGGCCTGGTGACGTGGCTGGCGCACCGGACACTGTCCGGTGTGCACCGGACTGTCCGGTGCACCATGCGACAGACAGCTTCCACCAAACGGCTAGTTTGGTGGTTGGGGTTATAAATACCCCCAACCACCCCACATTCAAGTCATCCAAGTTTTCCAACTTCCAACCACTTACAAGATCTAGGCATTCAATACAAGACACATCCAAGTGATCAAATCCTCTCCCAATTCCACAAAAGCTTTAGTGACTAGTGAGAGTGATTTGTCGTGTTCTTTTGAGCTCTTGCGCTTGGATTGCTTTCTTCTTTCTCATTCTTTCTTGAGATCAATACTCACTTGTAACCAAGGCAAGAAACACCAATTGTGTGGTGGTCCTTGTGGGGAAGTTTTGTTCCCGGTTGATTTGAGAAGAGAAAGCTCACTCGGTCCGAGGGACCGTTTGAGAGAGGGAAGGGGTTGAAAAAGACCCGGCCTTTGTGGCCTCCTCAACTGGGAGTAGGTTTGCGAGAACCGAACCTCGGTAAAACAAATCCGCATGTCACACTCTTTATTCGCTTGCGATTTGTTTTGCACCCTCTCTCGCGGACTCGATTATATTTCTAACGCTAACCCGGCTTGTAGTTGTGATTAACTTTGTAAATTTCAGTTTCGCCCTATTCACCCCCCTCTAGGCGACTTTCAATTGGTATCAGAGCTCGGTGCTTCATTAGAGCCTAACCGTTCGAAGTGATGTCGGGAGAACTCGCCAAGAAGGAGATGGAGACCGGCGACAAGCCCACTACAAGCCACGGGAAAGCTTCATCGGAAGAGTCCCGCAACAAGGGGAAGGGGAAGGAGAAGAAAGCTTCTTCCCACAAGTCGCATCGGAGTGGCGACAAGAAAAAGAAGATGAGGAAGGTGGTCTACTACGAGACCGATACTTCATCACCTTCCACATCCGGCTCCGACGCGCCCTCCATAACTTCTAAGCGCCATGAGCGCAAGAAGTTTAGTAAGATCCCCTTACACTATCCTCGCACATCTAGACATACTCCATTACTTTCCGTTCCATTAGGCAAACCGCCAACCTTTGACGGTGAAGATTATGCTAGGTGGAGTGATTTAATGAAATTTCATCTAACCTCACTCCACAAAAGTTTATGGAATGTTGTTGAGTTTGGAGCACAGGTACCATCCGTAGGGGATGAGGATTATGATGAGGACGAGATGGCCCAAATCGAGCACTTCAACTCCCAAGCCACAACTATACTCCTCGCCTCTCTAAGTCGAGAGGAGTATAACAAGGTGCAAGGACTAAAGAGCGCCAAGGAAGTTTGGGACGTGCTCAAGACCATGCACGAAGGAGATGAGCTAACCAAGATCACCAAGCAGGAGACGATCGAGGGGGAGCTCGGTCGCTTCCGTCTCCGCCAAGGGGAGGAGCCTCAAGACATGTACAACTGGCTCAAAACCTTGGTGAATCAAGTGCGCAACCTTGGGAGCAAGAAATGGGATGACCATGAGGTGGTTAAGGTTATTTTAAGATCACTTATTTTCCTTAACCCTACTCAAGTCCAATTAATTCGTGGCAATCCGAGATACACACTAATGACTCCTGAGGAAGTAATCGGGAATTTTGTGAGCTTTGAGTTTATGATCAAAGGCTCAAGGAAGATCAACGAGCTTGACGGCCCCTCCACGTCCGAAGCTCAACCAGTCGCATTCAAAGCGATGGAGGAAAAGAAGGAGGAGTCTACACTGAGTAGAACACCCATCGACGCCTCCAAGCTCGACAACGAGGAAATGGCGCTTGTCATCAAGAGCTTCCGCCAAATCCTCAAGCAAAGGAGGGGGAAAGACTACAAACCCCGCTCCAAGAAAGTATGCTACAAATGTGGTAAGCCCGGTCATTTTATCGCAAATGTCCATTATCCAGTGATAGTGACAGGGGCGACGACAAGAAGGGGAGAAGAAAGGAGAAGAAGAGATACTACAAAAAGAAGGGTGGCGACGCCCATGTATGCCGCGAGTGGGACTCGGACGAGAGCTCCTCCGACTCCTCCTCGGACGAGGACGCCGCCAACATCGCCATCAACAAGGGCCTTCTCTTCCCCAACGTCGGCCACAAGTGCCTCATGGCAAAGGACGGCAAAAAGAAGGTTAAATCCAAATCCTCCACTAGATATGAGTCTTCTAGCGATGATAATGCTAGTGATGAGGAAGATAATTTGCGTACTCTTTTTGCTAACCTCAACATGCAACAAAAGGAAAAACTAAATGAACTAATTAGTGCTATCCATGAAAAGGATGATCTCTTGGACTCCCAAGAGGACTTCCTTATTAAAGAAAACAAAAAGCATGTTAAGGTGAAAAATGCTTATGCTCTAGAAGTAGAGAAATGTGAAAAACTATCTAGTGAGCTAAGCACTTGCCATGAGACTATTGACAACCTTAGAAATGAGAATTCTAATTTGTTAGCTAAGGTTGATTCAAATGTTTGTAATGTTTCAATTCCAAATGATAATCTTGAGTTACTTGCTAAAATAGAAAAATTGAACATTTCTCTTGCTAACCTTAGGATTGAAAATGAGAAATTAATTGCTAAGGCTAAAGATTTTGATGTTTGCAATGCTACTATTTCCGACCTTAGAAGTAAAAATGATATATTACATGCTAAGGTTGTAGAATTAAAATCTTGCAAACACTCTACATCTACCGTTGAACATACTTCCATTTGCACTAGATGTAGAGATATTGATATCAATGCTATACATGATCACATGGCTTTAATTAAACAACAAAATGATCATATAACCAAATTAGATGCTAAAATTGCCGAGCATGAACTTGAAAATGAAAAATTTAAATTTGCTCGTAGTATGCTTTATAGTGGGAGACGCCCTGGCATTAAGGATGGCATTGGCTTCCAACAGGGAGGCAATGTCAAACTTAATGCCCCTCCTAAGAAATTGTCTAATTTTGTTAAGGGCAAGGCTCCCATGCCTCAGGATAACGAGGGCTACATTTTGTACCCAGACGGTTATCCTGAGAGCAAAATTAGGAGAATTCATTCTAGGAAGTCTCACTCTGGCCCTAACCATGCTTTTATGTATAAGGGTGAGACATCTAGTTCTAGGCAACCAACCCATGCTAAGTTGCCTAAGAAGAAAACTCCTAGTGCATCAAATGAACATAGCATTTCATTTAAAACTTTTGATGCATCTTATGTGTTGACTAACAAATCCGACAAGGTAGTTGCCAAATATGTTGGGGGCAAGCACAAGGGGTCAAAGACTTGTGTTTGGGTACCCAAAGTTCTTGTGTCTAATGCCAAAGGACCCAAAACCATTTGGGTACCTAAAGTCAAGAACTAAACTTGTTTTGTAGGTTTATGCATCCGGGGGCTCAAGTTGGATCATCGACAGCGGGTGCACAAACCACATGACAGGGGAGAAGAAAATGTTCTCCTCCTACGAGAAAAACCAAGATCCCCAACGAGCTATCACATTCGGGGATGGAAACCAAGGTTTGGTCAAAGGTTTGGGTAAAATAGCTATATCTCCTGACCATTCCATTTCCAATGTTTTTCTTGTTGATTCAGTAGATTACAATTTGCTTTCCGTATCTCAATTATGTCAAATGGGCTACAACTGTCTATTTACTGATGTAGGTGTCACTGTCTTTAGAAGAAGTGATGATTCAATAGCATTTAAAGGAGTGTTAGAGGGTCAGCTATACTTGGTAGATTTTGATAGAGCTGAACTCGACACTTGCTTAATTGCTAAGACTAACATGGGTTGGCTCTGGCACCGCCGACTAGCCCATGTTGGGATGAAGAATCTTCATAAGCTTCTAACGGGAGAACACATTTTAGGATTAACAAATGTTCACTTTGAGAAAGACAGGATTTGTAGCGCATGCCAAGCAGGGAAGCAAGTTGGTACTCATCATCCACATAAGAACATCATGACGACTGACAGGCCACTGGAGCTCCTACACATGGACCTATTTGGCTCGATAGCTTACATAAGCATTGGCGGGAGTAAGTACTCTCTAGTTATTGTGGATGATTATTCTCGCTTCACTTGGGTATTCTTTTTGCAGGAAAAATCTAATACCCAAGAGACCTTAAAGGGATTCTTGAGACGGGCTCAAAATGAGTTCGGCTTGAGGATCAAGAAAATTAGAAGCGACAACGGGACGGAGTTCAAGAACTCTCAAATTGAAGGCTTCCTTGAGGAGGATGGCATCAAGCATGAGTTCTCTTCTCCCTACACCCCACAACAAAATGGTGTAGTGGAGAGGAAGAATCGAACTCTATTGGATATGGCTAGAACCATGCTTGATGAGTACAAGACATCGAATCGGTTTTGGGCCGAGGCAGTCAACACCGCCTGCTACGCCATCAACCGGTTATATCTACACCGAATCCTCAAGAAGACATCATACGAACTCCTTACCGGTAAAAAGCCCAATATTTCATATTTTAGAGTCTTTGGTAGCAAATTCTTTATTCTTGTTAAAAGAGGTAGAAAATCTAAATTTGCTCCTAAGACTGTAGAAGGCTTTTTACTAGGATATGATTCAAACACAAGGGCATATAGAGTCTTTAACAAGTCCTCGGGACAAGTTGAAGTTTCTTGTGACGTTGTGTTTGATGAGACTAACGGCTCTCAAGTAGAGCAAGTTGATCTTGATGAGATAGGTGATGAAGAGGCTCCATGCATCACGCTAAGGAACATGTCCATTGGGGATGTGTGTCCTAAGGAATCCGAAGAGCCTCCAAATGCACAAGATCAACCATCCTCCTCCACGCAAGCATCTCCACCAACTCAAAATGAGGATGAGGCTCAAGTTGATGAAGGAGAAGATCAAGCAAATGAGCCACCTCAAGATGACGGCAATGATCAAGGGGGAGATGCACATGATCAAGACAAGGAGGATGAAGAACCAAGGCCGCCACACCCAAGAGTCCACCAAGCAATCCAACGAGATCACCCCGTCGACACCATCCTCGGTGACATTCAAAAGGGGGTAACCACTAGATCTTGGGTTGCACATTTTTGTGAGCATTATTCGTTTGTTTTCTCTATTGAGCCACACAGGGTAGAGGAAGCACTACAAGATTCGGATTAGGTGGTGGCGATGCAAGAGGAGCTCAACAACTTCACTAGGAATGAGGTATGGCATTTAGTTCCACGTCCTAATCAAAATGTTGTAGGAACCAAATAGGTCTTCCGCAACAAGCAAGACGAGCATGGTGTGGTGACAAGGAACAAAGCTCAACTTGTGGCCAAAGGATACTCCCAAGTCGAAGGTTTGGATTTCGGTGAAACATATGCACCCGTAGCTAGGCTTGAGTCAATTCGTATATTATTGGCCTATGCTACTTACCATGGCTTCAAGCTTTATCAAATGGACGTGAAGAGTGCCTTCCTCAATGTACCAATCAAGGAAGAGGTCTATGTTGAGCAACCTCCCGGCTTTGAAGATAGTGAGTACCCTAACCATGTTTATAAACTCTCTAAGGCGCTTTATGGGCTCAAACAAGCCCCAAGAGCATGGTATGAATGCCTTAGAGATTTCCTTATCACTAATGGATTCAAAGTCGGAAAGGCTGATCCTACACTCTTTACCAAAACACTTGAAAATGATTTGTTTGTATGCCAAATTTATGTTGATGATATTATATTTGGGTCTACTAACGAATCTACATGTGAAGAGTTTAGTAGGATCATGACACAAAAATTCGAGATGTCTATGATGGGGGAGTTGAAGTACTTCTTGGGATTTCAAGTGAAGCAACTCCAAGAGGGCACCTTCCTAAGCCAAACGAAGTATACTCAAGATATTCTAAGCAAGTTTGGGATGAAGGATGCCAAACCCATCAAGACACCCATGGGAACCAATGGGCATCTCGACCTCGACACGGAAGGTAAGTCCGTGGATCAAAAGGTATACCGGTCGATGATAGGCTCTTTACTCTATTTATGTGCATCACGACCGGATATTATGCTTTCAGTATGCATGTGTGCAAGATTCCAAGCCGACCCTAAGGAAGCTCACCTTACGGTTGTAAAACGAATCTTGAGATATTTAGTTTATACTCCTAAGTTTGGGCTCTGGTATCCTAGGGGATCCACATTTGATTTGATTGGTTATTTGGATGCCGATTGGGCGGGGTGTAAGATTAATAGAAAGAGCACATCGGGGACTTGCCAGTTCTTGGGAAGATCCTTGGTGTCTTGGGCTTCAAAGAAGCAAAATTCCGTAGCTCTTTCTACCGCCGAAGCCGAGTACATTGCCGCAGGCCATTGTTGTGCGCAACTACTTTGGATGAGGCAAACCCTTAGGGACTATGGTTACAAATTAACCAAAGTTCCTCTTCTATGTGATAATGAGAGTGCAATCCGCATGGCGGATAATCCAGTTGAGCATAGCCGCACCAAACACATAGCCATTCGGTATCATTTTCTAAGGGATCACCAACAAAAGGGAGATATCGAGTTTTCATATATTAACACTAAAGATCAATTAGCCGATATCTTTACCAAGCCATTAGAGGAACAAACTTTTAACAAACTTAGGCATGAGCTAAATATTCTTGATTCTAGGAACTTCTTTTGTTGAATTGCACACATAGCTCATTCATATACCTTTGATCATGTCTCTTTCATATACTATGACTAATGTGTGTTCAAGTGAATTTCAAACCAAGTCATAGATGTATTGAAAGGGAATTGGAGTCTTCGGCGAAGACAAAGGCTTCCACTCCGTAACTCATCCTTCGTCGTCGCTCCAAGCAACTCTCCGTTTTGGTACAATCTTCACTCGTATTTTATTTACCAAAGGGGAGAAAGTAGTTATAAGGGCTCTAATGATTCTGTTTTTGGCGATTTATGCCAAAGGGGGAGAGAGCATGAGCCCAAAGCAAAAGGACCGCACCACCACCTAATTTTAAAACTAAGGATTTTCAATTGGTAAATTTCAAATTGGTACCTTATTGTGTTCAAAAAGGGAAGTACTAGTATTTTCAAGACTGATATCTTAAAACCCTCTTGAACAATAAGAGGAGAATTTATTGAGGGGGAGTTTTGTTTTAGTCAAAGGAAAAGCATTTGAAACA